>CM065802.1:202583095-203833095 GCA_033398695.1 Orobanche coerulescens
CAAAAGGTGAATATCAACATTCCACTTCTAGACGCTTTGAGAGACATGCCGGGGTACGTTAAATTCTTGAAAGACGCTGTGGCAAGCAAGAGGAAGTTGGCGAAGTTTGAAACAATAAATTTGTGAGGAGTGTAGCGCTATCATTCAAAACAAGCTCCGCTCAGCGAAGGATCCGGGACGTTTTACTTTGACATGCATGATTGGCGACCAAACGTTCAGTAATGTGTTGTGTGATCTCGGGGCAAGCATCAATCTTATGCCTCTATCCATCTTTAAGAGGTTGAAGATTGGGGAGATGAAGCCGACTACCATTTCTCTACTCATGGCGGACCGGTCGATCTCTTATCCGAGGGGAGTTGTGGAGGATGTGTTCGTTAGAGTCCAACACTTAGTCTTCCCGGCCGATTTCGTAGTTCTTGATATGCCCGAGGACGAGAATCAACCATTGATCTTTGGGAGACCATTTTTAGCGACGGGGAGAGCACTTATCGACGTCCAAGAGGGTGATCTTACCTTCCGGGTTAATGATCAAAATCTGAAAATTTCCATCTATGACGCGATGAAGAAGCCCGAGGATGCGCCCGAGGAATGTTATGAAATTGAGTCTATTATGCCGCCCCCGACCGACTTGTTGGAGCATTGCATTTCACAATCCATTTACTCACATTCCGATGTTGAAGAAATTTACGAGGATTTGCCAAATTATGTTCGAATGTTGGAGGCGAACGAGTTTCGATCTAATGAGAGGGACGTATGCTATCTTGATGTTAACAAACCCGTTCAAGGGGGAGTTGTCGCTGAAGACCCGGAATGAATGAGGTATCGTCTAGCTAAAGACGTTAAACGTAGCACTTGTTGGGAGGTAACCCAACGTATGTATATTAGTTCGTTTTATTCGTTTGTTTTCGATTGTTCGTTTGCGTAATTTTTGTAGTTTCTAGTTTCGTAGTAGCTTTGTTAGTTTTGTTTAGTTCTAATCCATGCACGCCGAGTTTTGGATACTTGCAGGTCTTTAATCGCCATATCAAGCGAAAACGGAACCAAGTATGCGAAATAGAAAAAGTTGAAATTTTTTTTTGAGACAGACGAACCTATCGGGCGAGCCTATCGGCCGATAGGCCCGGCCGATAGGCTGAGGAAAATTAAAAAAATTAAATGTTACAAGCAGCGGCCGATAGGCCAGCCCGATAGGACATACCCGACCCAGTGTCCGCTTCGACCCGGTTGATTAATAACCCCTTTTATACACTTCTCCCACCCGTTTTTCACACACACACACACACACACCTATCGGACGATAAGAACACAAGGGCGATTTTCGCATCTGTTTTTCCTTCAAAACTCGATCAAGGTACTTAATTTCGACACTTAATCCTCTTGTTTTTCAATTCTATACATGTTTTGAAGCACTTTGACGGATTCTTTTTGGAGTTTTGATGAAATTCGAATTGGGGATCCACTTTTTGGGGGCTTTTGTTAGACTTTGATGTTCTTTGAATTTTATGCCCGATTGTTGATAGAATCTTGATGGAAACATGTTATCTATGCTTGATTGTTCATGGGTACTTCGAATTGGGGGATTAATTGATGAAATTGAACGAATTTTGAAAAAAAACCCCAAATTGGAAGAACCCTAATTTCGAATTTGTTGAAATTGGGTAAATTTGTTGAATTGAATTGTTAATTGGGATTGATGTGAGTTGAATTGTTGATGAATTAGATTGGATTGGAGAGAATTTGTCCTAATATGATCGTAGTGTGTGGTTTTGTTATTGTGGGTTGTGATTTTGATCCTTTGAATATGAAATGGGGGAGTCGAAGTTTGGGGGAGGTTGTGTGATTTGTTGATCGTAGTATATGGCTGTCGGGTCTATGATTTTGATGTTTATTGGACATTATAGGGCTCTTAGTTGATATTGTGGGACTATTGGATTATGTCGACGCTTGTTGAATGTTTGCATTATGAGTTGCTTATTGGATATTGATTGGATGGTTGTTTTGTAGGAACTTTGAAATGGATGGAAAGCAAAGCAAGAAGTCGAAGCCGTGTAAGGCCGGAAAGTCTAAGGCAACCACAGAGAAGGAAAGGGCTCCGACGAAGGTAGTGCCGGCTATTCCGATCCATTGCGCTCGACCGAAGAAGTTCAAGCTAAGATTGATTGGATGCGAGTCTAAAAGAAGGTGGTCGCACCTTATCGGAATGCCACACAAGCATTGCCGATTTTTGCATGAGGAGACGGCTCGGGGTATGGGGATATACGATGATATTATGTTACTAGCGAGACAGTGCGGGTTTGAGCACATTTTTCGGGCAAACTATCTCGCTTACCACGTGCTCACCGTGGAGTTTCTGTCCACGCTTGAGGTTTTTAGGGAGCACGGGACTCCGGCATCTATTCGCTTCAACCTCGACAACACAGAAAGGGAGCTCTCGGCCGACGAAGTTAACGCCATTATCAACGGGGCCGAGGACGGGTCATTCCATCAGGGCGATCATGCCAACGAAAACATAGAGCTGTGGTCCACGATGATTTACCCCAGGGAGGAGACGCTTCTCATTTATAATCCGACATATGCCAAGGCCTCCTCGATCAGAACCTGTTCTCCGTTATGTCCACCGTCTGCTCACCTCGATGATTTTGAGCCGCAGGCTCGGGATGTGCTTGTCCACCGATCTTCACCTTTTACGGTCGGCCTTGAACGGTAGGCGGAAGCACGCTGGATGTTTTCGATTGAGCACATGGAGAAACAAGCCCGGCTGACCGGGAAGCAGAGGATTGGGATTGGGGCGTTCGTGACCCCTATCGCGGAGCATCTCGGGGTGCGCATTAGAGGAGAGCCGGTGTCCCGAGACATCTATTTGGATAAACCGGTACTGCAGAGGCAAGAGATGCTTGCCTTCACCGAGGGGTTCGACTGGAAATTGCACGGTCGGAACAAAACCGTGTCCCTCTTCCGACTCCCTCTCCGACCTTGACCTCTGTGATGGGCGACGCGTCCGATGTATATGCGAGGTGGAGTATGAGCTCCGAGGCTCATTTGGCACTTATCCGACCGTTGGATGCGTCTCGTAAGAGGCAACGCCGGGAGGTGACCATTGATGAGCCGTTCTTGGAGGGAGCCGAGGAGGAGCTGGATGATATACCCGAGGGGGGTAGCCGTGACGAGATTCCCACCGGTGGAGGTAGTAGTTTTCAGATGAGAGCTCCGGATTTTGAGGCTTTTGAGTCGAGATTTTTTGAGAGAGAGAGAGAGAGATGCACGAAGAGAGTATGCAGGCGCAAGACAATTATCATTTGGCGAGTATGCGTTCTTTGACAACCGAGTTTGGTTCTTTGGGAACTCGGTTGGGCGAGGTTGAGACTCGGGTGGGTGATGTTGCCACTCGGGTCAATCAGTTGTACGAGCTCGTGGAGAAACGAACCGAAGAGGACAGAGTGTGGCGACAAGAGGAGATTGCTTGGAGGGAGCAAGAGAGGAAGAGGCAGGAAGATAGGTGGGCCCAGGAGGACCACTACAACCGAATGGTACACGAGATGTACCACTTTGCTCCTTTCCCCGATTCACATGCCCGGTATGATCCGAGCTCGCCGACAAACCCGTCATTTCCGCCACAGTGATCAGGTACTCCGTTAACAAAGCCACTCCTTTCTCTTTTCAAACTTATTCCTCCTTTGGGATGCGAAATAAGTTTGGGGGGGGGGGGAGAAGTGCGGCTTTGTTAATTTCGGCACGTGTGAGTACCTTGTATGCCTTGTATCATTATTTGCTTGTGTTGGTGCCCGTTGTTTTTATTTGTGCTTCTCATATTGGTGTTGCGTGGATTTAGCTTTTGTTGCTTAGTTTTTAGATTTTTATGTTCATTTTCGTTTGGTGTGTTTGCTAGTTTCTATTTTTTTTAGGTCGTAGTAGTTTTTTTAGATTTCGTGTTTGCTTTTATTTGCTTTTCGTTGTTTGCTTTGATGCCTTGCTTGTCTTAGTTTTTCTTTATTCGTGAATTTTTCGTGCTTCTATTTGTGTGATACCGATGTTACGACACTGTTTTTCTCTCTGAAGAAACGGTCGAGTTTTAGTCGAGTTATAGTCCGTTATTTCATTTTGCATAGTATTCAATTAGGTCCAAAATTTTCGTGATTGTAGAGGTCTTGGATAAGAGACGATACATACTTGTTTTAAAATCACCGTCAATACGTTTGGTTACATCTTAGGATAGTGAGTCGATCGCTTTCTTTAGTCGTGTTGGCACTTAGATTGAGTTTAGAGTCGGTCGCTTTTCCCAAAAGTCGAGATAATGTTGTTCTATGAAGGGAAGTCTAGTAACAGGGGCATTCGCGTGACCGTTGTTTACCCTCGCGTAAAACGCGACTCCCGATTAGACTAGTGATTTAGATATTTCACATGTGCCAATGATAGGGAGCCTAGTAACCGGGGTATTCGCGTGACCATTGTTTACTCTCGCGCAAAACGGCGACCTTGATTCGGACATGCGGAAATTATATTCGAGTTGTTTCTCCGCTGTAGACGGGAACTTAGTAACTAGAAGCATCCATGTGCCCCATGAGTGTCTTTTACGTCAAACGGTTTCCTAATACATGAGAATGGAAGTTCCACCCTAGGATTACCCCGATGAAACATCCCGAGATCCTAACCTAGTGGTCAACTCGAATCAAATTCTTGAACATATATATAAGGGAATACTGTCCGAGGTTTATTTGTTATGAAACTCGTGAAAATTGTGCCACTAGACTGTGTAACGGGACGAACTAGCTTGTTTATTTTAGCCTTTCATATTGACGGTCGATTTGACTCACGTTTTGTTAATCTTTGAGCTGGATTTTTTTTCATGAACGAATGATTAGGACTGAACTTGACTACTTTGCGGAATCGTTATTCTGAGTGCAGCTCGCTTTTACGACACTCGGATTATTTAGAGAGAATTACAGGATAGTATTGATTAGGTTGAACACTATGAGTTGCACGATGATTCACGACATTCTTTTTCTTTTCTTTTTGTTGTTCGGGACGAACAATGCTCAAGTTTTTGATAAGTGGTAATTTTACCACATTTTTCTAGGATTTTATACTAGGTTTTTATCTCGTTTCGTGGTTAATGTGCTCGTATTTGGCTTATTTATGATTAGTCGAGCCGTATTACGCGTTTGGATTGTTTTTAGTGTGTTTGTAGGTTTTTAGAGCCAAAAGGACCCAAAACGAGACAAAGGACCGAGAGTCGAGTCAAACGGACGGAAGAAACGGATTTTTGCAAAAGTCAGACCACCTATCGGGCCAGCCTATCGGCCGATAGGTGCGTCGGCAGTGTTCGAGCCCTATCAAGTGAAGTCGACCGACAGACCACCTATCGGGCCAGCCTATCGGCCGATAGGTGCGTCCGATAGTCTGCTCCGCGGGTTCTCGTGTTTTGACGGATTGTGACTCTTTTGGATAGATTTTGTTTCCTAGATTAGTTCCAATCGGGAATTTAACTCCCATAGGCTATATAGACCTCCTTCTTGACCTAGTTTAGGGGGCTTTGATGATCTTTCATCATCTTTTATCACCTTTTATCATCTTTAGCACACTTTTACATTTTTTGGGCAAGATTAATTCCTTGGAGACGAGAACTTTTTGGAAGGCAGCAATTATTATTGTTTTTCTACTTTTTCGGAGATTGAAGACTCAGAGTTCATCCGGAAGGGTTGTAATCTCTCTTTTCATATTAATAATATGCATTCTCCATCTATTTCTTGTTTAATTTCAATTATGTCTGGCTAAATCCATTGATTGATTCTAGGGTTAGTAATTTTAATTGATGTTCACATGATGTTCCTTTGATTACCTTTTTACCTTTCATCCTAGGCTTGTGATCAAGATGTGTTAAATCTCATGCTAGATTAAAGGGCCCTTAATCGATGCATGTTAGCTAATTGATTTTGCCGGAAGGATTAATTAATTAGTGGAAATACTTGATTCACAAAATGAATTGATCTAAAGAACTGAGAGCAGTAAGATTAAACAAAGATAAATAAGTAGACGCTATTTAAGTGATTTAAATTCTTTGAGCCTGGCGGGAAAAGGGTTTAAATTAACTATCTTTCTAGGTTGCCTTGATCGGAATTCTAGATCGGCTGAGTGATTATTTCTAGGATTGAATTAAAATTTGGGGAAAAGGAATCAAGTGAATGGATTGTGTGAACTCAATTAGATGATACTACCCTAGGATCAATTAGTTTTCAACTTGTGATTTTATCTTGCTAATTTGCTTTATTTGCTTGATTTAGATAATTCATCTTTTATTTAATTTTTATATTTTGATTTTTTAAAGTTAGATAATTAGAAACAAACCAAATTTTCGGATTCCTAAATAGCAGTCAAATTTTGAGTAGAGTTACTTCCTTTATTTTCGACATATCAATTCCCTTGGGTTCGACACCTTGGAAATACTTCGAGGTTTTACAAATTTTAAAATTGATCGGATTTGAAAACCATACTACGCGAATTCTAGCGATCATAAGGGTCGGGAGATAATGTAATCCGATAAAATAATTCATTGCATATAGTTTGAAAATGCTTGGCCTAAAAATTTTTCATTGATGCAATTAATCAAACACTTGGTATGCATAAGTTTAAATGAAGAACAAGAATTTTAATGGCTAAATCCAAATCCCCAAAGATAACAACATAGATATATAGCCATGACAAACGACAAAGAACATCACCAATTCGTTCATAATCAACAATTTCCATCGATACTAATCAAAAATTTCATATCCCAACTCAACCTTGATAAAACTTTAAAACACTAACTACATATTCATCCCAGCAGCCACACCAATACTTCACTTTTCAAGTCATGTAGCAATGAGGATTAAGGGATTGAGAATTACCTTGTTTTGATTGAAGGAATGCAAGAAAAAAAATTAACTTGAATCATCCGAGTGCCGCGCGCAGAAGGGGAAGAAGGTTTACCTGGGGTCGGCCGATCAAGTATATGAAAGAATGCTGGGTGTTCCCATTTGCGACGGGGGCCGCGGCACAGCTTAAGTGAGCCGCGGCCCATAGTACAGTCTGCCTGGGACTTTTTGTGATGTCGCCGGGTGCCGCGGCTCAATCTACGAGTGTCGCGGCTCATCGTGTTAGTGTGCCGCGGCTCATTTGGTCCGTGCTGCGGTACAGAGTACAGTCTCCTGGGCATTTCTTGGACATTTGGCGTGCCGCGGCTCAGAGAATATGTGCCGCGGCTCAGGGACTTGGTGTGCCGCGGCTCAGTAAGGTCGTGCCGTGGCACAGAGTACAGTTTGTTTGGCCTTTTTCCTTCAATTGTGTATGCCGCGGCTCATTTTCCTTGTGCCGCGGCCCATTGCTGATTTTTTCCCCTGGGGTGATTTCTGCACATAATTTTCAACAGAAAACATCAAGAGCGTGAGAGATAAGCATATCCAAGCTAAAATGACGAAAAATAAAGATCCAAAAATGCAAGAAAATACCGAAACACAAAAATCTACAACTAATACTCGGGTTGCCTCCCGAGAAGCGCTAAGTTTATAGTCTGCAGCCGGACTTTTCTAGCTTTCATCCGGTGGTGGATAAGACGACGCTCGTCTTCTGCGCGTCTATTGGATTACCCAAGTAGGCCTTCAACCGCTGTCCATTAACTTTGAATTTGCGGTCATCTTTTTGTACTTCCACTGCACCGTGTGGGAACACTTGAACTACGGTGAACGGTCCCGACCATCGTGAACGCAATTTCCCGGGGAATAACCTTAAGCGAGAATTAAACAACAACACCTCTTGACCCGGGACAAACTCTCTCTGTGTGATGTGCTTATCATGCCAAATCTTTGTCCGCTCCTTATAAAGCTTCGCGTTTTCGTACGCGTCGTGGCAAATTTCTTCCAACTCGTTCAGCTGCAAACAACTCTTTTCACCAGCAGATTTCAGATCAAAGTTTAATTTCTTTATCGCCCAGTAAGCACGATGTTCCATCTCTACGGGCAAATGGCAACTTTTCCCATAAACCAATCTGTAAGGCGACATCCCGATAGGTGTTTTATACGCAGTACGGTACGCCCAAAGTGCATCATCGAGTTTAAAAGACCAATATTTTCGAGACGAGCTGACTGTTTTTTCTAGGATCCACTTCAGCTCTCGATTTGATATCTCGACTTGACCGCTCGTTTGAGGATGGTAGGCTGTAGCAACATGATGAGTGACTCCATATTTTCTCAAGACCGCATCAAGGAATTTGTTGTCGAAGTGTGAACCACCATCACTGATAATAGCACGCGGAGTACCAAAACGCGTGAAAAAATATTTTTTTATAAATTTGATTACGACATTGGACCCATTCGTTGGTAGTGCCACCGCTTCGACCCACTTTGAGACGTAGTCCACGGCTACCAAAATATAGAGATTCTTGTTTGATGGAGGAAAGGGACCCATGAAGTCGATCCCCCATACGTCGAACAATTCAACCTCAAGTATGGTGTTCAGAGGCATTTCATGTCGCCTTGAGATGTTTCCCGTCCGCTGACACCGATCACACGTGGACACAAAGGAGTGAGCATCTTTGAATAATGACAGCCAATAGAGCCCCGATTGTAAGACCTTTGCGGCTGTTCTATTTCCACTAAAATGTCCACCATAGGGTGATGCATGGCAATGATTCAGCACACTGTGGATTTCCTCGTCCGGAACACATCTGCGAATGATTTGATCAGGGCCTCTTTTGAACAGAAAAGGATCGTCCCACAAATAATACTTAGCATCTGAAATTAGCTTCTTCTTTTGATGGCGTGAGAGGTCGTTTAGAATTGTTTTACTCGCCAAATAGTTCACTAGATCAGCATACCAAGGCGCGTGTTGCGAACCCAACTTGTAGAGCTGCTCGTCGGGAAAGGTTTCCATGATTTGCGGATGACTTTCTCCTTGCTCAAGGGGACTCTCTAACCGTGAAAGGTGATCGGCTATAACATTCTCAGTCCCCTTTTTGTCCCGAATTTCCAAGTTGAATTCTTGAAGGAGAAGCACCCACCTAATCAACCTTGGTTTAGCATCCTTCTTCTCCAAAAGGTATTTTATTGCTGAATGGTCGGTCCACACTACCACTTTCGTCCCAAATAAATACGCCCGGAATTGATCAAATGCAAAGATCACCGCCAAAAATTCTTTTTCCGTTGTGGCATAATTTCTTTGGGCGTCGTCAAGTGTTCGGCTCGCATAATATACGACGTGGAACACTTTCCCTCGTCTCTGTCCCAAAACAGCCCCAATGGCAAAATCACTAGCGTCACACATTAATTCGAACGGAAGGTCCCAGTCTGGAGCGACTATTACCGGTGCAGTGCTTAGAGCTCTCTTCAATAAATCGAAACTTTATTTACACGACTCGTCAAAATTAAACGGAACATCTTTCATGAGCAGATTGCACAACGGCTTCGTGATCTTCGAAAAATCCTTAATAAACCGGCGGTAAAAACCGGCGTGTCCCAAAAAGCTTCTTATTCCTTTTACCGAAGTAGGCGGAGGCATCTTCTCGATTGTTTCAATTTTCGCCCGGTCGACTTCAATTCCATGTGAGGATATTCGGTGGCCAAGTACAATGCCCTATTGGACCATAAAATGGCACTTCTCCCAGTTCAAGACCAAGTTTGTTTCTTCGCATCTTTTTAGGACTTTCTACAAATTTTACAAACAAATATCAAACGAATTGCCGAAAACAGAAAAATCATCCATAAAAATCTCAATGCAATGCTCTACCATGTCAGAAAAAATAGCCATCATTCACCGTTGAAAAGTAGCCGGCGCATTACATAATCCAAAAGGCATGCGCCTATAAGCGAAAATGCCGTAAGGACATGTAAACATCGTTTTCTCTTGGTCTTCTGGGGCTATATAAATCTGATTATACCCAGAATAACCATCAAGAAAGCAATAGAAATCATGTCCGGCTAATCTATCTAACATTTGATCAATAAAAGGTAAGGGGAAATGGTCTTTTCTAGTGGCTTTATTCAATTTCCTATAATCTATGCACATACACCACCACGTGACAATCCTAGTGGGAATTAATTCATTATTATCATTTTGAATAACCGTTATCCCACCCTTCTTTGACACAACTTGGACCGGACTTACCCACTTTCTATCAGAAATAGGAAAGATCATACCTGCGTCGAGGAGTTTTAAAACCTCGACTTTTACCACCTCTTTCATATTTGGATTTAAACGGCGTTGATGCTCCACGGATGGTTTGTAGTCTTCCTCCATCAAGATCTTGTGCATGAAAATGGACGGGATGATCCCCTTAATATCCGTAATAGACCATCCAAGAGCAGATTTGTATTCCCTCAAAACTCTCAATAATTTCTCCTCTTGATCCCCTGCTAAAGTGGCCGAAAGAATGACTGGCAAGGAATCGTCGGGTCCCAAAAATGCATATTTTAAATGCGGCGGCAGCTTCTTGAGTTCCAACTTTAGAGGTCTCTCGATTGATGGGACGGGTCGTGTTAGTGAACTTTCGAGGTCCTCACATGGTCGACGAATGAAAATTGGAGGGGAGGCATCCATGTGTCGTACGTAGGCTACATGCTCTGAATTTAATTCGGAAGCAGACCCAATCAAAACGGACTCCAGTGGATCGGATGGATAATTCTCTCGAAAGGCTCTACTTACACACGAGTCAATGACGTCAACTTGGAAACAATTTTCAGCATCACTCGGATATTTTAAGGATCGAAAGATATTGAACGTTACTTGATCCTCTTGAACTCGTAGAGTAAGCTTCCCTTTTTCCACATCGATCAAAGTTCGGTCGGTTTCCAAAAATGGTCTTCCCAAGATAATTGGGATGTCGTGATCCTCCTCCATGTCAAGCACAATGAAATCGGCCAGAAAGATGAATTTATCGACCTTGACTAAGACGTCCTCTATTACTCCCCTCGGATATTTGATGGATCTATCGGCTAATTGCAAAGAGACTGTCGTCGGTTTAGCTTCCCCAATATCCAACTTTTTAAAAATAGAAAGGGGCATAAGGTTTATGCTGGCTCCGAGATCGCATAGGGCTCTTTCAAAAGACGAATTCCCAATGATGCAAGGAATAGTAAAGCTTCCCGGATCTCTCAATTTAGGTGGGAGCTTCTTCTGCAGAATAGCACTGCACTCCTCCATCAATGCGACTGTCTCATACTCCTCGAGCTTTCTTTTGTTTGACAAGATTTCTTTCATGAATTTCACATAACTCGGCACTTGTTCCAAGGCGTCGGCAAATAGAATGTTGATATGCAGTTTCTTGAAGACGTCAAGAAACTTGGAAAACTGCTTATCCAATTTTTTCTTTTGCAGACATTGTGGGAATGGAATTTGAGGAGTGGGATGAGTAATCGACATTGCCTTTGGCTTGGGCGCCTCGTCCTTTTCTTTCTCACTTTTCTCGATTTTGTCCTTGTTATTGATAGGCTGCACTTTCAACTCATTTCCACTCCGTAGTTCGATTGCTTGCACGTTTTCCTTGGAGTTCATTTCGGTTGCGCTGGGTAATGCACCTTGAGGTCGAGAGGACAATAGACTTACAATCTTCCCCATTTGTGCTTCCAAGTTTCGGATGGAGGCGGAATGATTTTGAAGGGTAGTCTCAGTGCGGGTCATGAATTGGCTCGTGTTAGCCGCCAATTGAGCAAGAGCATCTTCCAAGGATACCTTTGGTGATTGAGGGGGCTGCTGTGGGGGCTGCGCGAATTGAGCTTGTAGAGGTTTTAAAGCTTGCCCGTTCCTCCACGAAAATTTTTGGTGATTTCGCCACCCTTGATTATAAGTGTTGGAGTTCGGATTGTTCTGTCGATTCCCGTTCCCCACAAACTGAGCTTGTTCCATCGGATGTTGCTTGAAAGGATTTCCAACTTGGCATTCCGCGCTAGGATGAGATCCGTTATACCAATTACATGTTTCAATGGTAACGGGGGAAGGATCATGTGAAAAGGCTTGGAGTTGCTGAGTCAAGGCGGCGACTTGAGCCGAAAATGCAGAGATCGGATCGTTATTGGAAATTTCCATTACTCGCTTCGGAATCACTCGTTCGGAAGGCCACTGATAGGCATTCGCAGCCATCGCCTCCAATAGAGCATGAGCTTCCGCCATCATTTTTCCCATTAAAGCGCCTCCAGCGGCTACATCAACAAGAGTGCGTGTAGAAGCACTCAATCCGTTATAAAAAGTCTGAATTTGTAGCCAGTCCGGTAGGCCATGGTGTGGGCATCTCCGTAATAAATTCTTGTATCGCTCCAAAGCCTCGTGAAGCGACTCCATATCAAATTGCCCAAAGGTAGTGATTTCGTTCCTCAGTCTTTCCGTCTTTGATAGTGGGAAGAATTTAGCTAGGAAGGCTTGCGCTAATTCCGCCCACGTCGTGATAGAGCCCGGCGGTAAAGAATTCAACCAAAATTTGGCTTTATCCCTCAAAGAGAAAGGGAAAAGCCTTAGACGGATAGCATCATGGGTAACGCCGTTGTTTTTGAAGGTGTCACAAATCTCGAGAAAAGAAGCAATGTGTGTGTTGGGGTCATCGTTCGGCAATCCACAAAACTGGCTTGATTGCACCATCTAAATAATAGCCGGCTTGATTTCGAAGTTGTTGTCTTGGATGGTTGGACGCCGAATCCCCGAAAAGTTTGCATTTATTTGTGGCATAGCATAATCGCGGAGTGCTAATGCCGGTTGAGCTTGCTGCACTAGATTATCTCCTCCGTGATTTTCGGTATTATCAGCCATGGTAACTGTTGTTGGTAGCTCACGTTTCTCCTTCTTGATTCTCCGAAGAGTGCGCTCGAGTTCGGTATCCAAAGGTAGTAGGCCTTTGTTACCGAATTTTCTCATGCACTAACCGGAAATTACTGCAAGGAAAAACAAATAAATAAAATTACACAATAATAAAAAATTGTTCAAACTAAGACTAGAAATACTGAAATCGATATTAGTAGAATAATCAGTCCCCGGCAACGGCACCAAAAACTTGTTGTGGATTTCGTTTAACGCAAGTGCATGTTATCGTAGACAAGTAATAAAATGATGAGTAAGATATCGTTCCCACGAGGACTGAATTACTAATTTCGATTTATATGTACTCTAATTTTATTTGAACTGTCGAAATTTGAGTTGCAAGTTATAACTAAAGAAAACCAATAAAAGAATAAATAGTAAAAACGATCGATTGAAGAAAGAAAATCAAATAAGAAATAAATCTAGGATTGTGAATCCACCTCGGTTTATCCGAATTTACTCTCGACTATCTGAAATTAATGATTTCCCAATTTATTGAAGGCGAAGGTTGCTAAAGTACTCGACCGCCTCTCCCGAGGTCAGTAGATTTTTCTATGGCGAATAATACACTCTATCTCTAGGTGAATTAATTCGACAATAGACAAAAGGCACGGAATCTTCAAAAAGGCCACGTAGTTCCTATGAGTATATTCCTATCTCACAAGATAAAACGGTTATCACCAATATTTCCTCACCAACTCTCCTCTCCCGAATCGAGTTGCGCAATTAAAACAATTCAATTATAGGCCACACAATTGAAAGCATTAAAAACAATTGGGAAAACTCAACAGAAAAGGGAATTATATAGATAATCAAAGTAAATCCGTCAAAACCTCAGTTTCATCAAAATCCTAGAACAGGGTTTTAGCTAGACATGCTAAAGAATAAAAATACAGAAATAATTAAAGAAAGCATTGATATCAAACGCAGATAAAGAGCTCGGATTCCTCCGTTCTTCTGCTTCCGCTCTCTGCTCCTTGGTGTCTTCTGCTTCTCTTCCTTGATGATGATCGATCCTCCGATGATAATTTTTGGTTTATGACCTTAAACCCTTATTTATATCTCTCATCAGCCTCCAAAACGCGTCCGTGTGATTAGGTCGAGAACAGGCTCCAAAACGGCCCAGAAACGCGGCAATTTCTATCAAAACCGCCCTATGGGCCGCGGCTCACTTAATCTGTGTCGCGGCTCACGGTGCTCAGCGCCTATACCTGGGCGCGACATTTTCCTTCTGGGCCGCGGCTCAGGGTACAGTTGGTTCGGCACTTTCAGGTCACCTTCGTGTGCCGCGGCCCGCTTTCCTTGTGCCGCGGCCCCAGGCCAAAATTTGCTGTTTTCACCCGTTTTCATCGTTTGAGCTTCCGAACTCCAATTTCCTGCCAAACATAAAAGAATAGTGCATTAAAGGCTCATTTATGCAGGTTTAGACACAAAAAATGGATACAGAATAATGATAAATAAGCGTATAAATATACGCCTAACAGTATGATCGTCTTTCTGAATCCTATGCATGACTTTATACAAGTGTTTGAGGAACGATCATCGTACAAAGTCGATCGTTACACATGTATCTGAGCAGTGCCGATCATCGTACGTGTATTTGAGTAAAGACGACCGTCGTATATATAGCTCTGCTCTTCCCCCTTGTTTTTGTTTACTTAGTGAAAGTAAGGGAACGAAAATAAATCGTTTATCTAGCGGTATTCAATTTTGCAGATTCCTCGAGGAAGGCCGACCATCCCGGCCTAGAGGAACCGTGCACAATCATGGAGTTCGATGGAACCGACCTCCGCGACCATGTCTTATGTGCGAGAGACATTCCGTCTGATGGCCAACTTCTCGCGACTCACTTAATTGTGAGGGTCCTCCGTATGCGACGCCCGCCTCGTATTTAAACAAAGGGAGAGCGATTTCAGCCTGGAGGAGTCCTTGCACGGGGCGTCGTCGGATTAATCGACTCCACGACTACGGCTTGTTAGCGCTTTTCTAACTCGGATCGTCATGTTAGATGGAGATCCTTGACGGTATATGTTGTGACGGGCGGAGGGACGCGTCGCATTGTCCGGATCCACCATGTTAGATGATGGACCTTTGAGGGCGGGCGAGCGTGTCCACAGATCTGTTTTGGAGGGTCCTTTGGCTACGCCCGCCTCGTATTTAAATGAAGGGTGAGCGATCTCTACCCAAAGGAACCTTGCATGGTCGCAGAGATCGGTTCCATCGACCACCACAACCATGTCGGCACTTTTCTACCTCGGACCATCATGTTAGATGGCGATCCTCGACGGTATACATTGTGCAAAGGGAGGCGATCGCTTGCCTAGGTCCTTCATGTTGATGACGAACTTTAGAGGGCGAGCGAGTCAACCTCTGATTTGTTTTGGAGGGTCCTTCGGCTACGCCCGCCTCGTATTTAAACGAAGGGCGAGCGATCTCTGCCCAAAGGAACCTTACATGGACGGGTCGTCGGTTTCATCGACCTCTGCGACCATGGCGTCACTCTTCTACCTCGGACCGTCATGTTAGATGGTGATCCTCGATGGTTTATATTGTGCTGGGGGAGGCGATCGCTTGTCTAGGTCCATCATGTTAGATGACGAACTTTAGAGGGCGAGCGAGTCATCCTCTTTTTCGAGGCGTTGTTCAGGCAGTAGCCTTTGATTTGACATGGTGGGAATCGAGAAAAGACCTCCGAGGTTCCTACCCTTTTGATTGAAACATATAGAACCGTCCGCCGAGGTTGATCGGGGGGTCGACTCGTATGAGTCTTCTAGCCTGTCGCGTTCGACTCGTATGAGTCTTTCAGATTGACGGAGCTTCGGCTAAGCCATTAAATTGTCCAGCTTGCCCTCATCGAACAATCTCCAGAGTTGTCTGAGGAGGTCGCGGCATTGGTTGGTGCTGTGACCGGGACTCTTGTGGTAAGCACAAAATTTATTGTGGTCCAGATGGCCATTGTCCCTTATCGCCTTTGGCTTGCTTAGCGGTTCACGCCCCTTGATGGTGTAAAAAATATGGGCCGGAGTTCGGTTGAAGTTGTGGAGGAGATGGGCTTCCATCTCCTCGAAGGCCTTGAAATCACCGGGTGGCTTGGCGACCTCCTTGTTGGACTTGGCGATCGCCGTCTTTTGGACGGGAGGCGGCATCCCCTCGCCTAGGCGAAGGGTGAGCAGCCTCCACCGGGCCAGAAAATCGGCAGCCTTGGTGCGGAAGATCGCGTAGGTTTGGGGGATGTCCTTCGTGAGGTGCTTGAACATGGGTGAATGACCATAGAATCCCCTTGGGACCGAGTAGAGGGCGAGCTCGTCGCTTACGGGCTCGCCGGTGAGGACTACTTCATCCACCCGGTCGATGTAATCCGCATCGGACTCGTATTTCCCCTGCCTGATCTTCATCATGCGGTGGGGACCTTCTGGCCGAGCGACCTTGGCAGTGAAATACGATGTGAAGTCGTTCGCCAGCTTCTCAAAAGAGTTAATAGAGCGCGGTGGCAATGAGATGTACTACCTATGGGCAAGATTTCCCAATGTCAATGGGAACATTCGGCATCTCGTCGCGTCTGACGCCCCGCATCCGGTCATGTAGATCCGAAACTTGCTTAGGTGAGTCTCGGGGTCTGATCTCCCATCATACAAAGGTGTTTGAGGAGGAGCGATCTTTGGCTGCACGGGGGCAAGCTCGATCTGGACCGCGAGTGGCTCACTCGGTCCGGTGACCTTTCTCCTGGCGTCTGCCCCGGTTTCCATGAGCATTTTCATCTCGTCGAGCTGGCGTTGCATTGCAGCCATCGCCGTGGCCTGGATGCTCATGGCCCGGTGGTCGGAGCGGGAGCCGAGGCGATCAAGTACTAATCCCCTAGCTCCGTTGTATATGATGTCTTTGCCGCGGGGCTCGATTCCTCGGCGAATGGGAGCCAAACGGCCGACCTGTTTTTGCTTGGGAGTTGGGTATGCCGAACTCCTGGTGATGGATTTGGATTCCGTCGTCTCGTGGCTGGGGCCAGACTGCCCCGGTCGCCACGATGGATTGCTTCCCAGGCGGCTGAAGACGGAACCGTCCCGCCTCGCGAGTGCTTTTTCCCGTGAATCGGGGCTTTCTGACGATTGCTCGACAAGTAACTCATTGAGCTGCCATTTTCCCGCGTGGCGGATGGCTGAGGGGGTTATAGCGGGCGCTTCACATGCTCTCCGTCGCTCCCTTAGGATGGCCATGGCCTCCTCGATCTGTTCCGCAGTTTGGAACTGATCGAGTGAGAGGCTGGGGCCGTCCCTCGGGGGCGGGATTGAGAGTCTCGCGTCGCCGCGGCTACCCTCCGCTGTAGGTTGGGACTCGGCTCGGGCCGGAATAATACGTCCGGCGGATCGGAGAGTGGCTCTCTCCGATGTGGTGGCAGACGTCATTCTTCTGAAGGTTTTTCTTTGAAGAACAGTGAGTGTTTCTTCAAGTATATATTCCGGAGAACAGTGAGTGTTCTTCGAAACGGTCGGAATGAAAATGAGGGTAAACCCTTCCTCTAGCGCCAATTGTTGTTACCCAAAATATTATTCGGAAGGATTTGCTGGAATGGATGAGTAACAAACAAAATGCGAGAGCACGTCCGAGGGAATGTAAATAACACAAGATTTGCCGGGGTTGTTAGTCCCGGGCTTGAATGCTCTCGCGAGATATTATTAATACGAATACTTGGGAGTACAAATATTAATGTTAGAGTACAATTACAATAAGTGTAAAGACCCTAGTTATCTAGCTCTTGAGTGCTGATGATTGCCAGAAGAACCAGAGTTGATACTCTGTGAGTTCTTGTAACAAAGATGGAGTGCTGTAGTCAACTGCGAGACATCAACTGTCCCTCACTGTGAATTTAGCTGAACTCTCGTATGAAAACAGATTCTGAACCTTGAATGAAAACATCAGTTTTTTAACCCTTTTCTAGTTGCTGGAGGTTTCCTATTTATAGGAGTCCATGTAACTGGGCGATCGCCTTTACTGTATTAAATAAGCGGGCGATCGTCTTTAGAACATGGGTTGGTCTCCTTAAAGTCCGCAACTGCTGCTGGCAGCCAGATGTGCGAACCAATGAGAAGACAACATGCGTCCTATGTCGCTGTCTTGGGAGGTCCCACCTAGGACCTTTCGGCGGGTCTGTCGGTAGGTGAGACTGTCCTTGTCGTTGACAGCTGTTGATGGGCTGGAGTCAAAGATCCTTATTCCGCGGCGCCATTCGCGGATCTGCACGTGGGTCTTCACTCCGAGATTCGGTCTTCGTAGATATGACGGATGATGGCCTTACACGTGGCATGATGCGGTCGTCTTTAGTCGGGCACTAGGGTCGATCGCTAGGTGCCCAAAGATGATCGCACTGAATGTCGATCGCTCGGTACTTGGTCTGCCTTGGATTATTTGATGCTGACTTCGGTCGCTCGGCCCTTATGCAGATCGCCGCTGAGGCGTGTAAATCGACGCACAACATCACTGACCACAGGAGGATCATCTTTGAGGTAACCAGCAAGCCCCAAGGTAGTGAGATAAAATAACATCTTTTGCTGCCATCTCTTAAAATCAACACCCGGGAATTTCTCGGGTTTCTCAGCCTGAACTGCAATGGTAGGTGCAGCAGCTTTGGCAGCGGCAGCATCAGCATCGGTTGCCATTGGAAATTATAGAAAAAATAAAAAATTATCTTACGATTGTTGGAGCTGTGAATTTCCAACAATGTAATTACAATATAAATTACAAAGAAAGGCAACCTAATACAATCTTAATAAATTAAAAGTTGAATTGAAAATTACAACTTTAGCAGAGGCGAGTAGAACTCTTTCCGTAAGACAATTTTGCCCCTGTATAAGAGCAGACGGCTCAGGCAATATGTCCTCAAAATACAACTGCTACACGTTTCTGAGTTAGGTGCTCTCCAAAACTCAAGACTCCGGGGAACGTTAAGTGCTGGAAACTGGGCACGAAAAAGAAGAAAAAAATATGTTGCAATATGTGGTATGCTATATTCGTTCTGTTGTCTATTGTATTTTCTCTATATTGAAATGAAATGCATAAGACCCCCTTTATAGGGTCCAATTCTACTCCATCAGGTGGGGAGTTACTACAAATTAAAGTGCCATTAATTCTCTTTAATCTTCCAGCTCAAGAGTTACCTCCATAAATAGTCTCATTTAATTCGGACGTTATATTATGGAGTGTGAATAGTCATATTCCAGAAGCTAAGTTCTCAACATGCTTCATTTCAGTCGAAACCAAATATCAGCTGAGTTTTCAGCACCCAAATATCAGATCAGATAGGTTTTCAGTCCAAATATCAGATCAGATGGATTTTCGGTCCCAAATATCAGATCAGATAGCTTTCGGCTCAAATATCAGATCAGGCAGCTTTCAGCCCAAATATCATATCAGACAGCTTTCAGCCCAAATATCGATCGACAAATTTTCACCAAGTATCGATCGATACCTTTCGGTCAAATATCGATCAGCAACTTTTCAGCCCAAATATCAGATCAAATAGGTTTTAGCCCAAATATCAGATCAAATAGCTTTCAGCCCAAATATCAAATCAGATAGATTTCAGCCCAAATATCATATCAGGCAGTTTTCAGCCCAAATATCAGATCAAATTCAGCCCAAATATCAGATCAGACAGCTTTCAGCCCAAATATCAGATCAGACAGCTTCCAGCCCAAATATTAGATCAGATAGCTTTCAGCCCAAATATCAGATGGGTTTTTCAACTTGGTTAACTCTTCACCTTTTCAATTAAATGGCCAACTTTAATCATTTATTTTTCACTAACCGAAATTTCGGTTTTGAGAAAAATAAAATCATACGTTCATCTTCTTGAAACGTAGATTCACAATTTATTATTTGATTTCCAAGAATTAAATATTTTATCATTATTAAATTAGTTTAAATTGAGTTAAAACTCATTTATTCTAAAACTAATCTCCAAGACAATAAATATAATCCTAATCTATCTAATTTTCCATATCATCTTACTATAAGGACAGACGGAGTGGAGCTCGGGTACACAATCGAGCTCGTGAACCCGCTCGGGTACACCGTCCCGTGTACCTCGGGTACCAAAATCAGGTAACGAATTCGAGCTCCGAGCTCGCAACACTACCCGCATGTGTTGTGTTTGTATTTTTTTTTTCTTTTGTCTCTTGCGTTGCAGGTACAAGAATTGGGAGGAAGAAGACTTGCAGGTAGGTGATGGTGGTTTTGCAGAGGAGGAAGAAGCCAGGTAAAGATATATTGTTTTATTTACAAAAAAAAAAAAAAAAAATCGGGTACTAGGGTACCACTCCGTCCACTTAGAGTAGTGTTAGGGTAGTATTGGGGTAGTTTTGAGTTGGAATGTTTTTATTCGATAGAGGTGATGTGGCACCCCCAGGGTATTAGGGTATTAGGGTTCCACTCCTCCCTCCCTAACAATTGCGCAGATAACATACATGGGGATTATCAAATTTTGGGATCTTCATTCTTCACCAACCAATCGAACCGAAGCTTATTTGTGGTTGGCTGTCATGATCCATCTTCTTAGTCGATCTTTAGCATATAGCTCTCAGGTGGTGGCTCGTAAAAATAGTTTGGTCGGTAATATTAGGAATCGACGCTATTCTACTACTTGGTCGGCTCTCTTAACACATCACCATATGACGGCGTCATATAATTTCAGGACAGGTCAGACAAATTTTATTCACCGATCCGTCCTAATCGGTGTTAGGTAGACATCGAGTCAGATCGGCTGTCGTCAAATTTGAAGTATTTCTAATTTGACCCTTAAATCCCTCTCAACGAGCGGTTATAAACTTGGAAAAGATCGGCTGCATACGGACGTGGACTTGGCTCAAATTATATATAAATTAAATATCAATAATTACATCCTAAGTATAATTATTAATCAGCATTAGGAGAAATAGATTTTCAATTTATAGACAAGTTAATATTTTATTTTTTATATTTAAAGTGAGATACCAGTTCCAAAATTCATATCGGAGTTTTGCAATAGAATAGTTTTAAGAGGAGTCGAGGAGGATATTCGTGGTGTCCATGTGCACACCTGATTGTATGAGCTGTTGGTCTAAAATCATCGACAACCCGAAAATACGTTTGATTGTCAAAATAAACAAGATTTTAAATTAATTATAAATGAAAAAATATTAATTAAATGCCAACTAAGACTGTAAGACCATATACCGCCAAATGATTATCAGCATAACTTGGCAAGAAGAGTCCACCAGGTGCGATTTTGGCTGTTAGTGAAAAACATTATCTTAGGCCACACACCATAGATCTATTATCAACTCCAATCATATTTGCTTCCCCACTTTCAGCTTGAGTAACTCGCGCCGGGACTTGCGGCGCAAATGAAACTAACTAATTTGCCCCCAAAAGCCGCAACTAATAATTAATTAAATTTCATGCAAATTAATAATATACGAATCTCATATCTCACCTTATTATATATATATATAAACACACACACTAGCAGTAGGGCTGATCACAGACGGAGCCATAAATAAAATTGGGATGGGCTGAGTTCAATAACTTTTAAGTGCGTATATAAAAATATCTAAAAATACAGTTATTCTTAATAAAAATGTCGAAAGTACAAAAGTACACTGCGGCTTTTTTGTTAAAAATATGAAATCCCATTTTTTAGTAAAATTCCCCAAATCATAATCATAGCTAAATAATGAATTAAGAGATTTAATGAGAGATACAAAGATTGACAAATAATCAATACTGGACTTGAAAAATACAATAAAATGGATATATAAAAAAAAATTCTATACCTAAATTAATGAATATATATTTTAGGTTGGACTATTATTACAATTATTAAGTGGAATGGGTAAAATAATTAGCTTATTATTTAAAAAAAATGAACTTCTGGTAAGAGGCAGCACTGAGCTCAAGCCCAGTAAACCCCCCTTACCTCCGTCCCTCGAGCTGGTCATGAGCGAGTTGGATCATCCTGCAGGGCGGGTCTGAGCGGTAAGGTCGGCCCAATAATTAAGCGGGTTGGGTTGGGATGTACCTAGACCGGGAAGGTCATGCCCATGCCCGCTGCACTCGACTGGTGTGGTAGGTCGGCCAGTCCGAATTATTGAAAAAATTATTATAATTAACTTTAAAAAATAATTTAAAAAATTTGTTCTGAATTTTAAAAAATATTAACGTTAAATTAAAAAATCAATTCAAATAAACCTTTTTGAATGGTGCCACATGGCATGGACCTGGGCAAAGTACCTTATAAAAAAAATACCCCACCCGATCTTCATTGACTGCAGCCATGATTTTATGATAAATCATCCTCTGTTCATAAGTCAACGTTGGATACAATTTAGCATGCTCCGCTTGAGGTTGTAAGATGTCTCTTCCAGTATCAGCATATTACCAGTATCAACAATGACAGACTCGTCTGACAAATACATGCAATCAAAATTAATCAGACTGTCGCAATTATCTTTTAAGTAGCTTTTTGATTTCAAACACAGTTAAGTTTTGCATCTATTCACATGTGAGATGTGAATCTGCATACACCATGACCAATTATTAGAACAAATATACAATACTCTTAAATATTCATTTGTTTGCAAATCCATATGCGGTAAATCGTCGTCCATATTTGTTGGTAAAACCTCTCAAATCTACTCTCATTATACCCATTAGTTGTATCGGCGTTCATTTGAGCTCTTTAATTATTCGTTCGATTTTTAAGATATTTTTTGGTAAATAAACATTTTAAGTTTCAGATATTAACTATCCATGTGTCTCCAAATAAATATCCTTTATAAATCAAATATTATAAGTGTTACTATAAGATTTGAAAAAAAAAATATTGTTGAAAAGAAAACTGTATAAACACAATTACCAGGATTTCTAACACCTCATGTAAATGATATCATTTTAAAGCAAATGCCAAGTCTTCCTCCAAACTTCATCAGCTCTCGACATACTATTTCACATTAGTAACATAGCAAAGAGGCGAAGTAATTGATAATTGGATGCCCGAACATGTGCCTGTGTAATTTCCTCTACATACTTCTTATCATCGTCTAAAAACTCTTAACGAATAACACATTTCTCGGTATGATCCATACAGTTGGCCATTCAAACGACGCAAATCCTCAAAGCAAGTCATGCCCCTTATGTGGTTTAGCATCAGTTGCTTATAGTAAATCTTGCATGAACCCAAAGAAACGAGAAAAATATGTTTGATGGCAAACCGACTATCTTTTCTTGGAGCCCACACTTTATCATTTGCATTCCAAACGAAATATTGTGGTATTTCACAATGTAACAACTTTCGACTTCTTCATTCACTTTATTCAGCAATAGAACATCTACCTACAACATCTTCAATAAAATCATCTTCCCTAAACACACAGATTTGATCTCCTTACAAATAAAATGACAAACTTTATACCGACAGAGTCCGATAATGTATGGGGAATTCAAATATCCTCCACATTGCTTCACATGCAGATAAACGGAGACAGTCAAGATAATGTTTGATCTCATCATTACCTCTTTAAGTGATTGTTGTGCCTATCCTATCACTTCATTTACTAATATATGTGAACAGATACTTGATGGATCTTGATTGATTGCAATACTCGATATTGATGTGAGCTTGATACTTCATAAGCAACTTCGAATTATATTTAACAATTAACCTATTATCAAGATCAACTACATTTTTATCTACAGTTACATTGGTGTGTCAAACCTCATGTACAGTGGATATCCATTCTCATCAGTGATCGCTTTATTATTAAACGTTTTAGGAAATCTCTTCGAGCATCTGTGTAACACCCCCAAAATCGACCGGGAATATTACAGCGTTGTGGGCCCCATATTGGAACCCACAAGGCTAGAATCAATTTCGCAAACGTTTAAAAATGCCAAAAGGCCAATGACGGCAATGTTTTAGAATACTCAAATATTTTTCAAAACGTTGTTCTCAATTACCGTCAGAAAATATTATTTGAAAGCACAAGGCAAAGACGCAAAAAGGGCATTTAGAAAGTAAGCACGAGTTGGAAAAATACTGAAAGCCATAATAAAATTTCACATGCGGCGAATAGAGACACAATTAAATACATTTGCAGCGGAATTATAAAAACCAGGACGAACACTCGAATCCCAATAACCACGCCATAGCCAGTATCACCGGAAAGCTCATCCCTTCACGACCGCTACTAGCTCAAACTCCGAGTACCTAAAAGATAAAGCCCACGACGGGGTCAGCCATAATACTCAACAATGATAATGGTTACATCACAAAAACAATTACATATCAATGTAATTACAAGGTAAGAATATTTCCAATGTAATCTTACCAACAAAACCTTACCAACCCATCACAATCCATATCAAATCAATCCTTACCATAATCTACATCTCACGTCCTTAAGTGACGAATGAATTCAAAAGTAATCATCTGTACTGTATTCAACACGATACCAAGATTCTCGAAAACATAAATACATCTCAAATACGGAGTAATCTGTCCATGACCAATCCTGTCCGTTGGGTCACACAATCGGACCCCAATTCTGATAAAACCGATATCACACGGTACATCTGTAAATCAACTGTCCCGAGACAATGGCAAGTCTCGGATATCAATACAGAGCATGAATACACACACAATCGATAATGATAAACAACCAATGCATCAAAACGGGAATATCAATGACATGATAACTTCACACAATACCGACAAAGGATCAACCACGAAAGAGAATACCATGATGTGGTAACTCCAACAAGGTCAATGAAGGATAGACAACCGGGAATACCAACAATGCGGTAAACTCCAACAAGATCAATAAAGGATCAACAACCGAGAATATTAACGACACGGTAAACTCCAATAAGATCAATAAAGGAACAATAACCGAGAATACCGACGATACAGTAAACTCCATCAGGATCAATCAAGGACCAACAACCGAGAATAACAACGATATGGTAAACTCCAACAAGACTAATAAGGGATCAACAACCGAGAATACTGACATTACGGTAAACTCCATCAAGAGCAATGAGGGATTAACAACCGAGAATACCGACGACACGGTAAACTCCAACAAGATCAATCAAGGACTAACAACCGAAAATACCAACGGTAAGGCAACCCCCAAACAGAGTCAATAAGGATCAGTAACGAACGAGATTACCAATGACAGGGTGAACTCCAAACGAGATTAATAAAGAGTCGATAACAAATGGGTTGACCATCAATATGGTAGCTCCAAACGAGATCAGAAAAGGGTCAACGGGGACAGACACACGAGAGAATAAAATCGCCAACCATATAAAAATCATATATACGGGATTTCAAAGACAACCCGACTATCGAACAGATCCGATTATACATGGACTGTGAACAACCAATCAATAAGACTCAAGATGGACGTCACGATACACCCGATCCGGACATGTGTCCGTATACAAGCCAACCAAGGGTATTGATCAGATACACGTCTGGTCTCGTACTTAATCAGCCTCACGAGGTACGTCTCGTGTGCACGGTTTAATATGAGGTCGAAATCAACACATGCTACACGTGCCCGCCCCGAAAATCCTACAAATGAACAATCATAATGTATCTGACTCCAGATATGCCACGATACAACATGACAACAAATCTCGAAGAAACACATATCCAACAAGGATCATAAGACTTTCCAAGTGAGCAACGATAACTTAATCATGAAAGACCAACACGACCACAACGTCGCATTTCCGTTAGACAACGGTTCACAGCATGCTCAACAATGCATATGATATTAACACATAAACCCCAAGGCCGTAGCCAAGGGTCACGGAAGCATCTCACAGGAATACTTCGGAACATAGGTGCTATTTAGGTCTTATCCCCTAACACAGTTCATGCAATCACAAAATACCCCAAGGTCGCAACCAATGGTCACAGAAGTATCCACGCACGAATACCCCAGAACATAGGTGCCATTTAGGTCTTATCCCCTAACACATCGGCCCAACAGATCAAAGCTCAAAGAAAGAGCACATCACAAAACGTAACAAACAATGATGCATACTCACCACATGAAGTATCAACACACACATGCAATAATGCAACAGGATGATTATCATAATCTAGCAATATTAATTTACCTCAAGCTGGAGACGCTAACCTTTCCACGACCAACATCCCTGAACGAATACACGGTTATTCGAATAATCCAAAATGAAGTACAATCCATTACTAATACCAAACCACCATCTCGAGTTCAATATCGGCATGATAACTAGTCTCAGTATCCAACTTAACGTACGTTAAGCATGTTCAGTTAAGTACGTAAGCTTCATCACTTAACGTACGTAATAGCTTTCATACTTAGCCATTTCCACATGTTCTTGGTCGTCTCGATATACTGAATACGTACACGCAACATACTGAATACATATGCTCATTCCGATAACATTCTCGTACAATACATCTGATGCACGATATCTTTAAACACAACTGTCAACCAAGTACGACAATTGTACAAATACTCATACAGTATATCCGACATCTAAAAAAACACATCAAGCATGTAATATCATAGAACTAAACATAGCCTCGATAGATATACTGGCACGTCTGTCACAGTTACCAAAATTATCCACCCATACTGTGTCGGTCCCACTCTGTACAGTGTAACTCAGATAAAATAATGCGAAAAATTATAGTGAAATTCTAGGATATTACAATCTGCCATCTATCATGCATGACAACTGTATTCTATTTGCACCACAAGGACCGTGCACCATATATTCCGTAACACATCATAAAGTCGTGGACTCTGGTTTCTATCTGGAAGCTCTGCACATATATAGTTATCAATATTTTGTTCAACAAAAATATGTATCTGCCGCTTCAGAAAAAGAACAACATGGGTACGGGGTAATCCGCGCTTTTGAAATGCAATAGTATAACAAATACATAGATAATAAAAAAACACTTAGATTGTGAAACGTGTTATGGAAAACGAGAATAAATAAACGACACAAGAATTTACGTGGTTCGATCAAATGATCTACGTCCACGATCGGAGGGATCCGAAACTTCACTAATATATTTGGAGGATATTTACAATGATTATAACCCTTAAACTTTGTAGCAAGAACTACCAATGGTTTTCTATATTACAAGAGGAGAGAAAATAAGGGAGAATTCTATAGCTCGAGAATGCTTAGAATTGGTATGTATTCCATCTCCCAAAACAGATCTATTTATAGTAAACTTTGGGGTATGAAATGACAAAATTGTCAACCTTCAAAGTCATCAATATATGGCTATGAATGTAGCTCAAAAATGAAGACTTAATAATTTCTCATTTTCACATTTAGATGAAGGCTTTCTTCCTTTCACATGAGCATTTCACATTTTAATCATAACACTCCCCCTTGGAATGCTCATTTCAATAGAATACACAACTTAGATCCAATCCTTGTGCATAAGCTACCTCGTTAAAAACCTTAAGCTGGAAAAACTCAATGGGATAAAAATCAGTCATAAGGGAAAAAGAGTACAACGCACATATTGATTTGCTCCCCCTGAAATATATGCCGTCAAACTTATTTATCAATCTTGGTTAAGATTAGCTCTTCTCATGCCTATACCGTATACCATCTTTTCGAATGTAAATGTCGGCAATGATTTTGTAAATAAATCAGCGAGATTATGACAGGAGCGAATTTGTTGAACATTTATTTCTCCGTTATTCTGTAGTTCATGTGTGTAGAAAAACTTCGGTGAAATATGCTTGGTACGATCACCTTTTATATATAAACCCTTGACTTGTGCTATGCATGCTGCATTGTCTTCATAAATGATTGTGGGAGTGTCTGTAACAAGCTTCAATCGACATTCATTTAGTATATGAGCTATAACTGATCTTAGCCAAACACTTTCTCTGCCAGCTTCATAGAGAGCAATTATCTCAGAATGATTGGAAGATGTAGCTACTAATGTTTTTTTGGTCGATCTCCATGATATAGCCGTACCATTATAGCAGAATAAATAACCGGTCTGTGAGCGAGCCTTATGTGGATAGGATTTGTATCCCGCATCAGCATAACCAACTAATCCAGAGTTAGTAGCCTCCTTTGAATAGGATAAACCCATGTCAATGGAATCGTTGAGATAACGAAAAATGTGTTTGATACCATTCCAATGTCTTCGAGTTGTTCAAAACTGTATCTTGCAAGTAAATTTACTGCAGCAAAAGAAATATCGGGTCTGGTGCATTGTGCTAAATACATCAGTGCTCCAATAACATTGAGATAAGGCACTTCAGGACCCAAAATTTCCTCATTTGGTTCCTTAGGTCCGGAAAGATCTTTCTTAGAATCTAAATTCCGTACGACCATAGGAGTACTCAGAGGATGATCCTTGTCCATATTAAATCGTTTGAGCAATCTCTTGGTATAAGCAGATTGGTGGACAAGTATTCCATTATCTTTATGTTCGAGCTCAAGACCAAGACAGAGTTTCGTTATCCCAAGGTCTTTAACCTCAAATTCTTTCTTCAGATATTCAGCAGCATCGGATAACTCTTTAGGAGTTCCGACATCCACATATACTGCAATTATAGCAAATCCAGTATTGGATCTTTTAATAAAAACACATGGGCATTTAAGATCATTTTTATAACCTTCCTTAAAAAGGTATTCATTCAATCTATGATACCACATACGGCCGGATTGCTTTAATCCATACAATGATTTCTGTAGTTTGATCGAGTATAGCTCACGAGGAGTAACAGATTTTGGCATTTTATATCCATCAGGAATTTTCATATAGATATCATAATCTAATGAACCATATAGATATGCCGCGTGACTACATCCATTAGTCGCATGTCCAAACACTCATGGACAGCCATACTAATAAGAAAACGGAAAGTGATTATATCCATCACTGGTGAATATGTTTCGTCATAGTCAATCCCAGGCCGTTGGGAGAATCCTTGGGCTATGAGTCGGGCTTTATATCTCGCAATCTCATTTTTTTCATTTCTTTTCCGAACAAACACCCATTTCTAACTGTTCGCTATATTTTTAAACAATCCGCAAGTGTACGGAGTAAGTGTAGAAAGTGGCGAGCAAGGTCGTATTCCACAGAGACTAAATATTCCTATTGTGTTGAGTACTAGATTATAATGATTCCGGTTTTATCTAGACCATCGAAAGTTGAATGGATGGTAAACGAAATAAAATAAAATGATGAAAATAAAATAAAATATCCGAATTAAGGAGAATTGTAAGAGTTTAGAAAGAAAGATTCCAAGGCTCGGTTTCCGTTGATCACTAAGTTTAGTCGGGATTGGTTCCAAAAGTTCTAAGTGTGTTTCCAAAATGATAATCACAATAATATTCTAAAGTCCCTCTCGAGATGCATTAAAACGTAGATTAAACAACCTATAACAACGTCTCCGTTTACTATAAATTATCTAACTTTAAAATGTTCATAAGATTTAAACATCATCATAGCTTATCACCGATTTCTCAATCTCATAATTTACTACGTCAAATACTCGAAACCTATTAATGCCCTCTTCTCTCGAATTATGAGCAATTAAGTTTAACATGTAAAAACATTGATCAAGTGTCTAAACATGAATCAAAACCAAGTATTTCATAAAGAAATCACACTAGATATATAAAATCATCAATCCCACAAAATTATAGCGCATCAACGTACTCCCATGCCGGGAATCTAACGAGTTTATCCGGACATGGTAATGAAAGAAAGATTAATAATTATCATGTTCATCATGTTCATGCTAAATAAAACAATAAAATGAATAAAAGATAGGAAGAAGATAAAACTCGTAAGGTGTCTTGATTAATCCCGGTTGAAGCCTTCAAATGTTCTTGAAGTGTTCTTCAAGAATTTCCTTCAAATCTCCTTCTTTTTGGAGTAAAAGCCCTCAAATCTTGTGTTTTTGTCTCTCTCTAATCTCTCCAATTCAAAATATGACTTCAAAAGTCTGGTCCAAGGCCTTTTATCAAGCCAAAAATGCCAAGAAATTCCATTCAAACCGTGTAAAATGTCAAAAAAATGGACTTGCACCGAAAAGTGACACGGCCCGTGTCAAATGACACGGCCCGTGTCATACTGTCCCAGAAAATGCAAAAACTTTCTGGACAGCAGACCCGGCCATGTCATGTGACACGGCCTGTGTGTAGTCTGGACTGTGAAGCCGTGGTCTAGAAGCCATATCTTCCTCAATACACCTCGGTATTTAGCGTATGATATACCGTTGCCAAGCTGATTTCATGAGAAATCCATACATATATATAGAACACGTCCTGATTCGAAGTAATGAATCTAAAAATTAGAAAATACGATAGGTAGTGCTTCAATCTTTATCGTTGTAGGCCTCGTTCTCGCTCTTGATCGTCATAAACTCCAATATTGGCCATAAAAGTGCATATTTCACCACAATCTTCGTCCAGATACTCATCAGTGACACGGACCGTGTTGGTCCGTTTTGACTCCATTTTCGGCTCGATCTCTTGTTTCCGCATTGCTTGATGTGTATTGGGGATTGAGACTTTGTTCTTGCTTGATAATGTCCTTAAAACACCTATAAAATCAAATAAAATGTACCCAAGCGTGATCGAGTCCAACAAACACAATATGAGCACAAACGACACAATTCCACACATTTTAGGATCTTAAAATCCGGAAAAACCTTATAAAAATATGTGTAAAAATGAGTGTTATCAAAATCCCCCAAACTTAAACGTTGATCGTCCCGAGCAATGCACTTCAAAATAACCACTCTTAAGGAAACTCATCCCTCAACACACCTCAAATGATGATTATGAAAATTCATCAATACGCCTCAAGTAATAAATAAGTCGAGTTCTAAAAAGTATTCAAATCTCTGGGGTGCTTCCTTAACATCATAATTAATACTTGGAAAATATAAACCTCACCGGTCAAGTGTATTCCCTCACTCTCAAAGTGTATAATAGGATAAGTGACGCTCAAAACTCATTCAATGAAATAAGAATCTCCATAGGCTTGCTAATCGTCTACATCTCTACTACTATTTGTGCATGCAAATTTGGTGAATCAAAAAGGACTTTATTAGTTGTAATGTAGGCTTTTTGGTCAGAGTAGGATAAGTATGGCTTAAAGTGACTTGACTTGAACAAATTAGAACATCATCTCAATAATCACTTCGCTCAATTAGAAGCTCAAAATTTTATTTTCCTTGGAATTTGCTTCCTTCAACCCATTGATTTTAATATAATCGCACTAAGCACTTTTGAAAGTGATAATCACAACCTTATTCCTCCTTATTGCTCCAATAAATCTCGTTTCTTTTTTTTTTGCCCACTCTTTGTTTTTTCTTTTTTTTTTCTTTTCATGTGGTGGACAACATCATCATTATAATCACACCATTCTTCCTTCAAATTTATTTTGATGAATCATTGCAATTGAACCAACAATCTTCCCAATCGCCTCTACACACCTTTTCATTCTTTTGCCAATTTGTTCTAATAAGCTCAAGTATAGGGACAAAAGTTTATAATGAAACAGATGTGGTTAATAAGAAATAGGCTTTAAGCTCAATCGGGCTAACTAGGAAAATAATTTTCGGGTTGGCCAAAAGATTTGAAGGGTTGCCAAAAAAATCGCCTAAAATCACTTTCACTAATTTGCACACACGCTTGTAGTTTTGAATAAGATACCAAGGCAAGTTCTAGAGTCTTAAAAATATGAATGATACACTCGACAATGAAACTTGCATATTTATTGATGCACGAAGGCTCAAAAGCTCACAAGTTAGATTTGTTCATATTTCCAAGATATTAAACTATTTATTCAATTTCACACCCTTTTGATTATTCTACAATTTTTTCTCTTCAAATTATCCTCGATTTGCATATCAAAATAACAAAATAAATCCCGAGGTATCCAAGACAAGAGTTCGTTCTTTCGAGTTTCATTTAAGTACATGATACTCAAAACACACCAAGTTCAAAAACAACAATTCACACCTAAATCCAAGCAAATCTTCACACCAAAATTCGAAAAAAATAGAAACAAACAAACAATAAAATAAACAAACAAAACAAGGTGTTAGAAAAAAATACGAACAATATAAGTATATCTTGACCCAATATCTCCCCCCAAACTTGAATTAAATAATATACACACGAAGGGGTTATAGTATTTAAACAATAAAAACTTTGGCTCAAGAAATACTTACAACCGGTCATATTGATTGGGCGGAGGGAAGTGGCCTTGTTGGACATGCCACGTGTCACACCTGCTCAGATTTGCCAAAAATCATCTGCCCACCTGACCCGAGCGTGTCAAATGACACGGCCCATGTCATACTTGCCAAGAAACTCAAAAAATGTCTGGATGGCCAACCCGACCGTGTCGAATGACACGGCCCGTGTCGTACTATACTGGATAGTGCGCTTCTGGTCTTCGGATCTTTTTCCTGCGAATTGGACAGCTACAGTTGAACCGGTCAGTTCCTCATCAAGTAAAAGTAGAAATAAAATGCGAATAAGAACAAAATAAACTAACAAGAACCATTGGGTTGCCTCCCCATTAGCACTAATTTTAACATCTTCAGCCGGACGTAAATGTTGGGTTGCGTCCCAACTAGCGCTAAATTTAACGTCTTGAGCCAGACGCATGTTTCCTTCACCCCGAATCATTCGACGAGCTCTTATAATCCGGTTTACGTGCAATTTTATCGGGGGAGTCATCAAAAATACAACATGACTATGCGTCCTAATCGTTAATTCTCCTCGATCCACATCAATTAATGCTCGTGCAGTGGCTAAGAGCGGACGTCCAAGTATTACTAGACCATTTTGCTCCTCATCATCATCAAGCACTATAAAATCAATGGGGAAATCGAACTTATCAATCTTTAAAATTATATCCTCCACAATTCCCTTTGGATAAGCTAAAGATCGATCTATGAATTGTAAGTTTATTGGAGATGGTCTCAACTCTCCTAATCCAAGTGTCCTGAAAATAGACAAAGGCAATATATTGACACTTGAACCATGATCAACAAATACATCATTTAATGAACAACCCGAAATAGAGCAGGGAATTGAAAAACTCTCTGGATCTTTAAGCTTTTGTGGTAGGCGCTCCAATTCCTTTTTCTTTGACGCCATGGCTTGCACGAAAACCTCAAAATTTTTCTTCTCCTCGATATGTTCAATATCGGACCGATCTTTCTCCTCATTAATTGAAACTATCAAACCAGCATTATTAGACAACACGATTGCATTTTCTTCTTCATTCTCCGATTCCGGTAGCTCTTCATTCATGGTGCACGAAAAAATAGCATTGCATTATGCTTTTAGATTTTCCTCGGTGTTTCTTGGGAATTGGCCCTTTTGATGTTGGCTTCCTACGATCTTAGCCAATTGACTGATTTGCGTTTCTAGGTTTCTCATTTGAGCTCCAACGGTGGTTGCTAATTGCGTCACATGATTTTCAATCCGATCAAGCTTTTCTTCATCTCGGGTAAACCGACATTTTGTTTCCATCATAAAAGTAGCCAAAATGTTCTCTAGATTAGAATTTGGCTTGGACTCTTCTATCACCTCACCATTCGACACTTTAAATCCCGTCGGTGGTTGCAACACATTTCTCGAATTCCCGTAGCTAAGATTCTCATGATTCCTATTTGAAGGATGATAAAACCCCGGATGAGGATTATTTCGATAGTTATTGAAATTATGGTTATTGATGTAATGAGCTTTCTCCAACGGGTCCGGTGGTGGTGCACTTCCTTTTGGATTTATTTTTTCATTTGCACTCTTTGTCAGAATTCCCAAATGGTTGGTCAAAATCGACATTTGTGCAGTTAAAGCCTTTATAGGATCCGAGTCTGAAACTTCAGCCACTCTACGAATATTAGTCCTCTCGGTAGGCCATTGATAGCTATTCATGGCCATCTTCTCGATCAATTCTTATGCTTCCTCTGCACTTTTGGCTAGTAGTGCTCCTCCAGCCGATGCATCAACAAGATTTCTCGTTTCTCCAGCCAACCCATTATAAAAGAAACACATTTGTTGGTCTTCCGGAAATCTATGACGAGGACATAGTCTTAACAAATCTTTGAAGCGCTCCCACGCCTCATATAACATTTCTGAATCCATTTGCCGGAATTACATGATTTCACTTTTCAATCTCATGGTCTTGTTGGGAGGGAAGAATTTGAATAGAAATTTTTCACCCAACTCGTTCCATGTATGTATGCTCCCGGAAGAAAGGGTTACAAGCCAACTACGAGCCTTCTCTCTCAAAGAGAACGGAAATAACTTCAATCTTATTGCGTCGCTTGACACACCATTCATTTTTATGGTGTCACAAATTTGAATAAAGTGGAATAAATGGGCGTGCGGATCCTCCGTGGCAAATCTACCAAACTGATTCTGTTGAACCATCGATATTAATGAAGGTTTCAATTCGAAATTTAGGACATTGATAGGAATATGAGAAATTCCCCCATAATTTTGTTAAAGCCTCGGCCGAAATCCATCCCGAATCGATTGAATTCGAACTGCGGGCTGCTCAGCCCATACGCCTCCATTGTTTGGATTGTGGGCTATTGTATTATCATTGTCCGTGTTGGTAATCTCTCCCGCTCCCACCATTTCGTCAAATATATCCCTTTGTAATTTCCGCATAGCAACACTTGTTCTTCGAGCAAATGCTTCTACTTCGGGAACAAAAGGTTCTCGAGAGGAGCGGGTGTTCATGTACATCCTACAACACGACCAAAAACAATACGGAAGTAACAAAATAAAATAAAACAGAAAAATATGTCTAAAGTAAGACCGGAAATACTTATCGTAATATCAATACTAATAAAAATAAATTAGTCCCCGACAACGGCGCCAAAAACTTGTTCGCTATATTTTTAAACAATCCGCAAGTGTACGGAGTAAGTGTAGAAAGTGGCGAGCAAGGTCGTATTCCACAGAGACTAAATATTCTTATTGTGTTGAGTACTAGATTATAATGATTCCAGTTTTATCTAGACGATCGAAAGTTGAATGGATGGTAAACGAAATGAAATAAAATGATGACAATAAAATAAAATATCCGAATTAAGGAGAATTGTAAGAGTTTAGAAAGAAAGATTCCAAGGCTCGATTTCCGTTGATCACTAAGTTTAGTCGGGATTGGCTCCAAAATTTCTAAGTGCGTTTCCAAAATGATAATCACAATAATATTCTAAAGTCCCTCTCGAGATGCATTAAAACGTAGATTAAACAACCTATAACAACGTCTCCGTTTACTATAAATTATCTAACTCCAAAATATTCATAAGATTTAAACATCATCATATCTTATCACCGATTTCTCAATCTCATAATTTACTACGTCAAATACTCGAAACCTATTAATGCCATCTTCTCTCGAATTATGAGCAATTAAGTTTAACATGTAAAAACATTAATCAAGTATTTAAACATGAATCAAAACTAAGTATTTGATAAAGAAATCATACTAGATATATAAAATCATCAATACCTCAAAATCATAGCGCATCAACGTACTCCCATGCCCGGAATCTAACGAGTTTAGCCGGACATGGTAATGAAAGAAAGATTAATAATCATCATGTTCATCATCTTCATGCTAAATAAAACAACAAAATGAATAAAAGATAGGAAGAAGATAAAACTCGTAAGGTGTCTTGATTGATCCCGGTTGAAGCCTTCAAATATTCTTGAAGTGTTCTTCAAGAATTTCCTTCAAATCTCCTTCTTTTTGGAGTAAAAGCCCTCAAATCTTGTGTTTTTGTCTCTCTCTAATCTCTCCAATTCAGAATATGGCTTCAAAAGTCTGGTCCAAGGCTTTTTATCAAGTCAAAAATGCCAAGAAATTCCATTCAAACCGTGTAAAATACCAAAATAATGGACTTGCACCGAAAAGTGACATGGCCCGTGTCATACTGTCCCAGAAAATGCAACAACTTTCTGGACAGCAGACCCGGCCGTGTCATGTGACACGGCATGTGTGCAGTCTGGACTGTGAAGCCGTGGTCTAGAAGCCATATCTTCCTCAATACACCTCGGAATTTAGCGCATGATATACCGTTGCGAAGCTGATTTCATAAGGAATCCATACATATATATAGAACACGTCCTGATTCGAAGTAATTAATCTGAAAATTAGAAAATACGAGAGGTAGTGCTTCAATCTTTATCGTTTTAGGCCTCGTTCTCGCTCTTGATCGTCATAAACTCCAATATTGGCCATAAAAGCGCATATTTCACCACAATCTTCGTCCAGATACTCATCAGTGACACGGACCGTGTTGGTCCATTTTGACTCCATTTTCGGCTCGATCTCTCGTTTCCGTATTGCTTGATGTGTATTGGGGATTGAGACTTCATTCTTGCTTGATAATGTCCTTAAAACACCTATAAAATCAAATAAAATATACCCAAGCGTGATCGAGTCCAACAAACACAATATGAGCACAAACGACACAATTCTACACATTTTAGGATCTTAAAATCCAGAAAATCCTTATAAAAATATGTGTACAAATGAGTGTTATCAGTAATCAATTGGTTTTATATTATTCGGTGTTCGAGTAATTTGCCCAAATACCATCCGTTTTTCTAGGAAAGCTAATTCAGACTCTATTGCTTCCTCCCATTTAGGCCAATCCGACCTTTGACGGCATTCAATTATTGAATGTGGTTCATTATCGTAATCATCGTTCATAATTTCTTGTGCAACCGAGAAAGTAAATAAATTATCGATTATCATGTTTTTTCGATCCCATATCTCATTGTAATGATTTATGGCATTCTTGGTGTTTTCAGAAACCATGATCCCTTCATTATTTGCAGTATTATGCTCTACAGATTCATCTGCAGCATGCTCACTAGGATGATCTTGGTTTGTGATCCCATTACTTCCCCCCTTTCTTTTTCGAGGAACAGTGTCCTTCGAACCAACTGGTCTACCACGTTTTTGTCGTGGGGCATCATCATCCATTTTTGTATTTTGATGAGGAACAACGATCCTAGCTGGAGCATTCGCAGCTGGAATATAAGACTTTGTCACTTTACTTGCATCGTTAAATGCGTCAGGAAGTCTATTAGCAATATTTTGTAAATGGATGATTCTCTTCACCTCATTTTCACATTCTGTAGTACGTGGATCTAGATAGGATAAGCTTTGTACATTCCAGGAGATATTCTGAACTGATTTTTGTTCATCTTTGTTAAGAACAGTCTTATCCCTGCCAATTGATGGAAACACCGTCTCATTAAAAAGACAATCGGCAAACCGAGCGGTAAATAAATCACCCGTTATTGGTTCTAAATACCGAATTATTGATGGGGAATCAAATCCAACGTATATGCCAAGCCGGCGTTGAGGACCCATTTTTGTCCTTTGAGAAAGTGGAATTGGCACATGAACAGCACATCCGAATGTGCGTAAGTGCAAAATATTCGGCTCAAAGCCTAGAGTTAATTGCATTGGGGAGTGCATATGATAAGCAGTGGGGCGTAATCTGATGAGTGTTGATGCATGTAATACTGTATGACCCCACACTGCACTAGTGAACTTTGATCTCATTAATAATGTACGAGCAATAATTTCGACTCATTTAATCATGGATTCCGCCAATCCATTTTTAGTGTGGACATGTGCTACTGGGTGCTCAACATTAATTCCCAGTGCTTCACAATAATCATCAAAAGTCCTTGATGTGAATTCTCCGGCATTATCCATTCTTATATTTTTTATAGGATATTCAGGAAAATATGCTCGGAGTTTAATAATTTGGGACAAGAGTCGTGCAAAAGTAACATTTCTGGTAGAAAATAAATATATGTGGGATCATCTGGATGATGCATCTATTAAGACCATAAAATATCGGAATAGTCCACTTGTTGGATGTATTGGTCCACAAATATCACCATGAATGCGTTGTAAAAATGATGGTGATTCATAACCAACTTTTTCCATATAAGGTTTAGTAATAAGTTTTCCACGTGAGCATGATTCACAGAAATAATCTTTGGACATTAGCATTTTTGTGCCCTTTAATGGATTTCCATGAGTATTTTCAATAATCCTACGTAACATATAAGTTCCTGGGTGCCCAAGGCGATCGTGCCATAACCCAAATATATCAGGATTCACCAGTTTCCAAGCCATGGTAGCGTAGGTTTCAAAAGCTCGAATAGGGACACAATACAGTCCAGAAGTTGTTGCTTCAATTTCTCGTGGACAAGTCGAGTTTCCATTTTATAGGATGTGATACATAGATATTCTTTATTATTCTCAATCACTGTTTCCAAGTGATAGCCATTTAGACGTACATCCTTAAAACTCAGTATATTTTGTTTTGATCTACCAGATAATAACGCATTTTCAATGTGTAAAATTGTTCCATTAGGCAACATCACAGTTGCATTCCCGGAGCCATTAATAATCTCTACGGGACCAGATATAGTTATAACGCGTGTCTTGTATAATTTCATGCTCGAGAAATATGCTTTATTTGTAAATATTGAGTGCGTTGTTGCACTATCAACAAGAAAATTGTGTATCTGTTCGATACTTTCCATTTGTATTCTTGTTCAATCAAATCATCATATAATAAATATTTAAGACATGAATTTTTTTTTTATTGATAATGGAAATGTAAACATACATATTTTTTTTCAATAATACATTTTTGTATGTATCATTAGTGCCGATACAAGGCCAATAATATAAATGATAAATAAAACATCAATCCAAAATAATTCCGGAGAGAAGTCTTTGCTAAACATCAGTATTATGATCATGCTGATCATTGTGAAAATAAAGACGAGAGATCTGTTAATCATTTTCGAAGTAAGTCGGATGAAGATGCTTAATAATTTCTATAAGAAGTTAGAGGATATGAGTGAGTTGTTGAATAAAATGTGTGCATATTTATAGAATCAAAAATCACTATTACTAGCCGTTTATAGCCGTTGGAAGTGGGAGAATTTTATTATAAAAATATAGATGATTTTATTGATGTTTATATTATACATAAAGAAATACCCACAAAAACAACTGGGGTATTACAAGCCAGAAAGTAAATATACGACATATAATTGCATAAGTATTTTATTTCAGCCATTCATCGTCATGTCCCACTGAACTAGGATCTTCAATGAAATCTGCTAGCTCAAGTGATTTCCAGTCCTGGTCAGGATTTTCATCAAATATGTTCCCAGATGTGCTGGCCTCAATAGCTTTGGATGGCTCGAATGTTTCGGTGGTATGAGCCTGGGCATCTTTGCCTTTATTTTTTATTGATGCCTGATATGAATCCACACAGTATTGGGAAGTACGACAATATTTAGCCCAATTTCTAGTTATACCACATCTACGACATGGATCATCACCAGAATTTTCCATAGGCATTTTTCCCTTATCACGATGCCCGTGAATTGATTGCCTTGGTCTGTCGGAATATTTATTTTGACGGGAATAATGATAATTATCACGATTATTATAGTTACGTCCGCCGCGGTCATTTCTGTAATTATTTTGACGGTAGCTACCACGTCCACCACTTTTCCGGGTTCCACGCCCGGGTTTATTTTCACGGCTCTTGAACCGACCGGCAGCTATGTGCTTCAGGTTCGACACGGGACCCAGAGGGTCGTAGTTCATGATTTTTTAATAATAACTCATTTGTCTTTTCAGCCGTGACAAGAACTGAAATTAGCTCAGAATATGTTTGAAATTGTCGTTGCCTGTATTGTTGTTGAATCACCATATTTGTTGAAGCACCATATTTGAGGAATACATCGTGGTGAATGTTTTTTCCAGCTTATCAGTCTCAGATAGTTGTATACCGCACAAGGCCTATCGAGACTCAATTTTAAATAAAATCAGCAACAGATTTAAAATCTTGCAATCTTAGTAGTTGTCATTCATATTGAGCATGTGGCGATATTACAATTCTGGTGTGATCAAATCTGTCATTGAGCTTCTTCCAGAGCTCAAAATCTGTCTTTGAGCTTCTTCCAGAGCTCAGAAGGCCTTTAAATTTGTATATATTCATTCTTCAGATCCTCGGATAAATGATGGCGCGTGAATATCATTGCATTTGCCTCATTTTTAATATCGGCATTAGCAAGTTCCACAGATTCCAAGATAGTAGGCAGTCCCATACCTTGGAGATGCAATTTAACATCAAGGCACCATGATAGATAGTTATTTCCAGTGACATTGAGGATATGGAATGTTTTGTTTTCAATTCCGGCCATTTTCTCTACAAGGGTAAAAACGAGTTAGTATAAATAAATGCAAACTCGAATAATACTAACCTTTTTTTTTCGAGCAATAACTCGTGCTGATAACGTGTTATGGAAAACAAGAATAAATAAACCACACAAGAATTTACGTGGTTCGATCAAATGATCTACGTCCACGATCGGAGGGATCAGAAACTTCACTAATATATTTGGAGGATATTTATAATGATTCTAACCCTTAAACTTTGTAGCAAAAACTACCAATGGTTTTGTATATTACAAGAGGAGAGAAAATGATGGAGAATTCTATAGCTCAAGAATGCTTAGAATTGGTGTATATTCCATCTCCCAAAACACATCTATTTATAGTAAACTCAGGGGTATGAAATGACAAAATTGTCAACCTTCAAAGTCATCAATATATGGCTATGAATGTAGCTAAAAAATGAAGACTTGATAATTTTTCATTTTCACATTTAGATGAAGGATTTCTTCCTTTCACATGAGCATTTCACATTTTATTCATAACAAAACGCTCATTAAATTATGTGCAAGCAAATGAAGGTAATTAAATAATAATGTGCTTAAATTTACGAAACTGGATTACTAAACACCGCCCTAAATTACTAATCACCGCCCTTAAAAATTACATTTTTGCCCTTCATTACTATTGAACCTCTCTCCCTTCTCTCTCACTATTTTTCTCTCTCACTAGTGTATCTCACTTCTCTCTACCTGCCATTATCACTGCCACACCGCCGCCGCCGTCGTGCAGTCGCACCACCACCGCCGTGCCGTCGCATCGCCACACTACTCTCACTTCGGTAAAATTGACGCAGGCGTCTGGAATTTCCGCCTGCACCATGGTGCAGGCGTCTACAATAGACGCATGGACCATGGTACAGGCGGAAATTCCAGACGCCTGCACCATGGTATAGAGTTTCCGCCTGACGAGTAATTTAGGGCGGTATTTAGTAATACCCTTTACGAAATCATGAGCACACATAATTCATATTTTATAAATATTAACATTACAATTCCACTAACGTGGTCAAAGCATTAGAATTACAATATAATAGTATGTAATGATTTATTTGTATGCAAATAATTATGAAAATTCACAAAGTATGAATACAGTAAAATAGAATAACTTACATATAGTAATTAATAGAATAACTGAAGTGTGTTGGGTTCATCAAATACTTAGGGGCTGTTTGGAAGTTGCTGAATGATTTAGTGCAGAATGGTTGAGAGGCTCTGTATGGTTGAGTGCAGAATGAAATTTAGTTGTTTGGTAACTGTTCTGAATGGTAACTATGAATGGTAACAAATTACCATTTTACCCTTTTGTATAAAAGTAGCGATTCAAAATCCCATTTTTTCCTCCCCTTGCGTATCAAAAACTCTCATTTTTATAAATAAAAACCCTAATTTTTATAAATAATTGTGTATAATATTTTTAAATTTAATTCATTTAAAATAATAATAATAATTATTATTATGATGTATAATATTTTTAAATTTAATTCATTTAAAATAATAATAATAATAATAATTATTATTATTATGTATAATATTTTTAAATTTAATTCATTTGAAATAATAATAATAATTATGCATAATATTTTTTACTTTAATTCATTTAAAATAATAATTATTATTATGTATAGTATTTTTTAATTTAATTCATTTAGAAAATTATAATAATAATTATGTATAATATTTTTTATTTAAATTCATTTAAAAAATAATAATAATAATTATGAATAATAATTCTTAATTTAAGAGTAGGGGTAAATCTGGAAATTGTTTGCCTTTTAATGGTTGAGAGAGGGTATGGATGCTTAATGATTAAGAGGTTATTGTAACCATTAAGAGGTCATATTTTTTTTGCCAAATAGTCCTGACCTCTTAGCGATTCAGAGGTAGGCTCTTAATGTAACCATTAAGAGCCAAACAAACAGCCCCTTACTTATCCCTCAGATCTTTGACCAACTCATCAAGTTTTATTTTAAGTACACAACACAGTATATTGGGTCAATCCTCATGGATATCAGATCCATCTACAAATGGCCATTGCATCCTAAAAGTTCTGCATTATATACCGCTTCCCTCCGGTGAATGTAGATGGTAAAAGAACAAAGGGCTTGCCAGTAGATGATGTAGTGGTATCTCATCTAGCAGAGGCTGGCCGGAGATTGCTGAACTTTTATATTAGATTATAAAGTAACTAACCAGACTTAATAGACGACCGACATAACGACATTTATCCGATTTTACACGCGTTCTTAGCGTCATAGATATAAAGTTGCGAGAAGTTAGGATGCTCCTCATCTTGTGCAGTAAGGACCCAAACATATCATGTTAGTCCGAAACAAATGAAATAAGATAAATCAAAATCAGATTTATTATTTACTAATTTAATCGAATGGCTGAATAAGAATTTTATCAATTAAGTAGTGTGATTAATTATGTATATTATTTTTTAACAAAATGGCTGAAATAAAAATATATAAAATTACAGCCGAATAGGAATTGTATCAACTCAAGGATTCTGATTTATTATTTATTAATTTTTAAATAAATGGCCAAAATCAGCATCTAAAAACATGATGATGCGGATAACAGATAACTTCATAAGCTTCGGTGAATCTTGCAAGATTTGGAAAAGTTTTACTTTTTCTTTTCTATATAGAGTCTGATTTACTATTTACTAATTTAACTGAATGGCCGAATAGGAATTGTATATATCTACTAAAAGAGTCTTGAATATTATGTATTAATTTAACTAAGTAGCCGAGATAAGAATATTATAAAAATACAATAGGAATTGTATCAACTAAAAAAGTCTGATTTATTATGTATTAATTTTAACTAAATGGCCGGAAATAAAAGTATCTAAGAAAATATGCTTGTTATAATTTTGGCCCAACCCGACCCGTATAACATTTAATTAAACCAGCCCGTAGCCGGCCCAGTGCATTTGGCAGCCTTTTGAATGGGAGCCATCCGATCCAGATATATTACCTACACCTAATCTGGACCGTCCGATCCCCCTTATATTAGCCTCACCCTAACCCTCACCCTCTCATTCCCACCGCCTCACTCTCGCCCCCAGCCCCCTTTTCTCTGTTCTTCTTCTCTCTCCCGTGAGCTCTCCCTTCTCGGTCAAATTCCGATTCTGTTCCCGATTATCCCTACCTCCTCTCCCCCGTGAGCTTTTGAATATAATTATGGAATCCCGTGATCGATTCCATCCTTGTGGGTATAAAAGGCTCCGTTGGGGACTGGAGTTGACACACCGAGAGCAAAACCGAAAAAGGGGAATTTTGATCCTTCTGAGAATCCAAGTGAAATCTTGAGATATCTTTGTTGTGATATCCGTGAGTGAGATTGGGAACGGTTTCTGAGGTTTCTGGGTTAATAAGTGAAGGAGCTACCGGTCTGTTGGCCGGCCGGAGGTGGTTTGGGCAGTCCTCTTTGGACAATCGTTCGTATCGGTGCCAATTGCTAGGGTTTCGGAAGATCTGAGTCTATTCATCTGTTTCCAAAAAGGGGGTTTTCGATCTTAATTTATCTCCATTTATATTACTGTTCTTGGTGATCTTGTGCAATTTATTATATATATTTGTTATATATATATTTTCTGTATTTTTCATATATATATAAATATATATACTGCATTTTGTTGCTTTAATTAATTGGTGTATTTCTGATCGGTTATTATCATTATCATTGCTAACTGGATCGGATCTCTGTGATTTGCAGATTTGTTCTGGACGATTAGTACTCCTTTTTTCCGGCAGCTTGTTTTTTGGGTTTATTGCAATAATTATATTGGTTATAATTATAGGTTCATTTAGTTGGCCTGTAATCCTTAAACCCTATCCCGTAGAATATAAACTGTAATTGTTATATTCGTTTAATCCGCTTGTATTATCGATCCTATCTTTAGCCATATTTATACGACCCGATACTCAACAGTGGTATCGGAACTCGTTTTGTCAGGTGTCGGGTCCTGTGGCATCTTGGTGATACGGAATAACCCATCCCGGTTTTCCGCTCTGGTATTTTGGCTAAACTCCACTCTTTTACTGTTTTTCGTGGATACCGTTTGCCGCGGTTGGTTATTGTGCATTTTTACAATCTATGTGATTAATCTGGGCACATTGCTTATTCTGAATTCCTGTGTGTATTTTCTGCACTCGGTTTATATCGTTTAGGAGTTTATTGCTGTTTCTGGGTGGAGTGTTGTACGTTTTTCAACTCATTGCGTATAAACCCTCCTGCCTGGACCGCTTAACGTCCTTGGATCTTGTAGGGGCTTGGGGTTGTAATCTACAGACTCGGTTGTGTTAATTTTAACTCCCTTCCTACTTTGTGTGGGTGCGGTGTGCTTCTACTGTTTTTTGTGAGTGCAGTGAGTGCAGTGTTGCTGTGGCTTTTACTGTTTTTGGGTTAAACTTTGTTTTTTTAAAATGGGCATGGGTTCTACATTTTACTTGGCCCCGTTTGATGGAAAATCGGATTTTGAAATTTGGCAGCAAAAAATGAAAGGTATTTTAATACAACAAAAAGTGTTTAAAGCCATTGATCTAACTTTTGCTGTTGATACTTCGGCCGATAAAAAGGCTGAATTGGATGAGTTTGCTTAATCGTCTATTATCTTGAACTTGTCTGATTTTGTGATAAGAAAAGTTGGTAAACAAAATTCGGCTAAGGAACTTTGGGAAAAGTTGGAAGAATTATATGTTGAAACCTCTTTGCCAAATAAGCTATTTTTGCTTGAAAAATTCTTCGGTTTTAAACTTGATTTGAATAAAAGTCCTGATGAAAATCTTGATGTGTTTACCAAGTTAGTTCAAGATATTAAAATTTTGGGTGATAAATATATTGATGATTACTCTGCTATTGTACTTTTAAATGCTATTCCTGAGTCCTATGGTGATGTTAAATCTGCTATTAAGTATGGTAGGGATAACATATCTTTAGATATTATTGTGTCCGGTCTAGAAAAATAAGGAATTAGACTTAAAAAACAATGTGAGTAATAGTTTGAATTTCGAATCAGTTTCGATGGTTAGGAATGAAAATTGCTATGACTATTTCACTAAGAAGAATGGTCAAAATTCTAATTTTCGGCAGAACTCAAGGAATTGCTATAGCTGTGGTAAAAAGGGTCATATTGCTAGTAATTGTCCTAAGAGGAACAAAAAGGGTAAAAATCAAACTGATGATAAAGCTAACCTGGTTGCGTCTGATATCAATCTTAGTGATGTGTATTAGTTGACCTTTGTGGTTTTTTCAGTCCTTTGTGGGCTATGGTTGTCTTTGTGACTTTGTATGATTTATGTGTCTATGTGACTTATGTGAATTATTCGTGGTTCTAATCCTTTGTGGATGTAGGTAGTATAATCTCTGTGATTATGTTTCCCTTGAACTTTTTGTTCTGTGACATGTCTATGCTGGCTGCGGTGTTGTGGTTCGGTCGACCAACCTTTTGTGTTTTTGCAGCTTCCATGTGTTGGCAGTTTTGTGTAAACCTCCGCTCCTCTTTCAGGTGGAGCAACATGCTTAGTGCTTTGTGTTTGAGGTGGAGTGGTGTCCCCTCTAATCTGTGTTTCTTATATCGTTCATTTCCCTTAATGCGTTTGTGCTTTTGGAAATATTTTGGTATCTGTGTGCTTTGTGCAATTTTAGCTTTCTTTGTGTTATTGCTAAAATATTCGTTGTGCTAACTGTGTGTTTAAGTAAGGATGGGTATTTTGTGTCTGCACATTGAAAATTTAAATGAATTTCGATTCAGTCCAATAAATTTGGACTTTGTGTTGTTAGGGGATCTCTTTGTGAGTTAGTCTTCTTTGTGAATACTTTACCTTATTTACTTTGTGTAAGTGCAGGTAACCCTGGAGCTAGGCGATGATGAGTTTTCTCCGAAACTCGAAAATACAATTTGACTGGTTGATCCAAAAACGTGGAGAATGTTATAATTTTGGCCCAACCCAGCCCGTATAACATTTAATTAAATCAGCCCGAAGCCGGCCCAGCCCATTTGGCAGCCCTTTTGAATGGGATCCGTCCGATCCAGATATATTACCTACACCTAATCTTGACTGTCCGATCCCCCTTATATTAGCCTAACCCTCACTCGCTCATTCCCACCGCCTCACTCTCGCCCCCAGCCCCCTTTTGTGTGTTCTTCTTCTCTCTCCCGTGAGCTCTCCCTTCTCGGTAAGATTCCAATTATGTTCCCGATTCTCCCTACCTCCTCTCCCCCGTGAGCTTTTAAATATAATTATAGAATCCCGTGACCGATTCCATCCTTGTGGGTATAAAAGGATCCACTGGGGACTGGAGTTGACACACCGAGAGCAAAACCAAAAAAGGGGCATTCTGATCCTTCTGAGAATCCGCGTGAAATCTTGAGATATCTTTGTTGTGATATCCGTGAGTGAGATCGGGAACGGTTTCTGAGGTTTCTGGGTTAATAAGTGAAGGAGCTACCGGGCTGTTGGCCGGCCGGAGGTGGTTCAAACAGTCTGTTGGAGCAATATCAGAATTTGCGTCGTTGTGCGGAAGCGTAAATATAAAGTGCAGAAATGAAATGACACATGGATTTATAGAGGTTCGGCTATAATCGAGCCTACGTCCTCTCTCGGTATCTTTTTCTATAGGTTGAAGATATAAACCTCTGCACCTCTCTTCTATCGGTCGAGGGATTACCGTTACAATCACGTCTTTTATTGGTCCGTGATAAACCACTCGTACTTGTCTTTGTGTCGGTCCAAGTTAAACTATTTTCCTTTTCGTAGGACAAGGAATCAACCTATCTAGCTTTCTATCAGTACTAGATAAACCTCACGAAGATATCGATTGCGATTCTAATAATGCCGGATCCTTGATCCTAATAACACTGAATCCAATCGTATCTTTTCTTTTACCTCTCGTGTATGTGTTGAATGTATAAACACTCAAACTAATAATGTAAGCTCAATATCACAACAACAATATAATGTAAATCAATCTCTGATGAATGTATCGTTTGCTTGAAGTTGTTGTAGTGAAACAATACCAGAGGAATGGTATTTATAGACACTGGAGCCTTACTAGCCGTTGCCTCTTCAAACTGCATTACATACGCTAAATCACTCCTGTTATGTACATAAGCTCCTTTACGTACGTTAACATGTAAATGTTACGTACGTTAACATCCCCCAGTTTCAGTCCAGTAGCACCTGATTCGATTATTATGTACGTTAATCAATCACCCATTACGTACGTTAAGGATATGTCATTGCTGATGTCATATATCCGTTGCTGCCTTTTTGACTTTGACTCATTCAACGTTCTTCTGGTTTGAACTCTGAACACTCCATTACGTACGTTAGCCATCCTTTCTTACGTACGTTAATCTCCATGCATTACGTACGCTATATATCACATTTTACGTACGTTAAGCTTGCATAAATCCAGCTTTTTTCCACTTCGTTTCCTTCAATGCTTTGCTTCGTCTTTTTGTTGTTTTGCTTTGTTTATCAACTTTAATCATCAAAACACTTTTAAGCATATATGGAACAAAATGTTCCAACAATTTCCTCCTTTTTGATGACTACAAAACAACACTTCGTCAATGGGATTTACCTGCAAAAATACAAATATATGTATATGTGTACGGACCAAAGTTTTCGACTTTGTCCGTTTTGTTAGTTTCTTCTCCCATTTCTTTTTCGACTCCTTTCCTTTTCTTTTTCTTTTCGAATTTTCTTTGATTTCTCCGCCTTTCAGGGTTAATCCCATTCTTCAATTTTTCTCCTTTCTCATTTCTTCCCCCTTTTTGTCTTCATCAAAAAGTGCAATAAAGACGATATCAATAAATACCAAATTGATATAAATATGCGATACCAATTGATGAATATAACTGTATGCATGAATAGGGTATCACTCCCCCTGACCAAAATATTCGTTAAAAAATTATACTCCCCTTGAGTAAAATATAAATTAATTTTTGGGGATCCAACCTGTAACACCCCCAATCCGCTCAGGGATATTACACGCCGTAGAACCTTTCCTCAAGGATCTACCAGGCTGGTAACAACAAACGAACAACTCGACGATGCCTTTAAGGCTACAATAACTCAGTAGACCGATTTGGTCTTTCAATAAAAACATACAACTCAATTACAATTCATGCCCACGCAAGGGTCAAAATACAACAACTCCCGTACAATGGGGAAAAATTACTGCAGCGGAAAATAAAGTACAACTGAACCAATTCTCAACGTACGGTTCCTCATGTGATTAGTATCGATCATCTTTCATCATCCTTCGCGCCGTCCCTGTGTTATGCTTCCAAAACCTGAATGCAAAAAACAGACATCCACCCCCCGAATACTCGGGGGTTAGCAAAACTCCACTGTTTTGCTAGTGTAAGTATAAAATACGAAGACAAGCCATACATATCATACTCCAAGGACTTAGAATTCATAAATATACTTTCCGAGGTAAATCACTTGATCAAACTGTTCAAAATGACAAAGGTGGGAATAAACCCAATATACATATTACAAAACATTTTACGATCTCGGGAGTTTGTAAAAACATTTGGGATTAAAGAATTCTCAAGTCTTTTGAAAAAGCTTGGGGAGCGGCCCAAAAATCATCTTTCCCAAAATACAATTCCGATAATAAAACACGGGTTCACAATCCAATTCACAAAAAACGGGGTCCAAGACCCAAATCACAAAACATAGGGTCCACGACCCAAATCATAAATCACAGGGTCCACGACCCGAATCATCAAACACATATTCCCAAGGATTATTCGCGTCCCGTGCTAACAAGTCACGAACCTCAGATGCTCCCGCAGAACATACTCGAGTGAATAACCCAATGGGAAGCCATACCAAATCACATGTCACCGTAACAACAGTCACGTGACCACAAGCACAGATACATTCATAACCAAATCACAACCATAAGTTATCCCGGCATCGTGCTAATAAGCCACGAACCTTGGAGTACCCACAAGAGATACCCGATGATAACCCCACAAGTTATCTCGGCATCGGGTTAACAAGCCACGAACCTCTGAGTCCGCAAGACATACCCGGATTGGATAACCCTACGGTCACGCCCGACCCATACTAGCAAGTATAGATCCCAGAGATTCAACAATCCTACCCGGAGGCACATCACATACATCAAGCACACAACAATAATCACTTATCAAGCCAAACAACATTAAGCATCACAACCTCCTTTCAAGGAGTAACAACTAATATCACACATATTACGTTCTTACCGAACAAGTACACAATAACAATACGTAATCCCCGAAAAAAGATTACGGTCTATTAAACTCACTCGAAGCGATCATATTATCTTTCAACATACAAAACCAACATACATATTCCGAGAACACATATTCATGAAGTATACGAATTATCGTTGAAAGACAACATTTATCGAGAACATACCGATCCTTTTTAACGTTCATTAAAAATTGGATTTCGCATAAAATCATTTATCAATAATTATGCCTATGAAACATGAAATGTATGGGCAAGATACTTGCCTCGAAACCACGAGCACGGAACCACGAACGGACATGGCTCAACCGGGAAGCTTCGGAACGCCCGATGCTATCGAAAAGGAAGATGACAACGAACGGAAGGGTTCAAAACGGTTTATTCGCAAGAAACTCGACCCTAACATCATATAATTAATAAATAAACGATCATACGCGGAAGAATAATCGTATAATGTCCGAACCCCTCTGTGACATTCTACCGGACACCTTCAAGGCGTCGATCAAGAACTCGACCAAAACAACGAATCGATACGATCCAACCATGGAATAACAAGAGAAATGATATAATACATCTAAATAATCATAAACCCATCACAATCCTAAGTTAAATCGTATTAAACGGACGAAATCAACCAAAATACCCAAATTCCCCAAAACTAGATTTCTAGAAAATATGACCTGATTCGCTCGATCAAAGGATGTTATAGGGTGGATGATTGATGATATGAACTCCAAGACTTCATGGATTGATTTTCTAACAACATCTCTCCATGATAACCACACCTCCAGCCGCGGAAGAGAAGGAAAAGAATGAGAAAAATGGTGAAAAACACGTCTCATAGGCCTTAAATAGCCGTCACTGCAGAGAGTTACGCACGTAATCGCACAGGGCTTACGTACGTAAGCGGCTATGGCCGAGACACTACCCAAAAATTTCGGAAGTGTTACGTACGTAACCGGCCAAGGCCTTACGTACGTAACCGGCCTTACGGCCGTAACTGCCGAGCACTACCGGCCGTAACTCGGCCAGTGCCGGCCTCGACCCAGACTACCCGGCCATGACTCGGCCGTGGCCAATTCCGATGACCCGGACAACCCCAAAACCCAAACCTGAATATGAATCGAATATACGGTTACGAAGTACTCGCAAAGACGAATCCAAGCGCTAAGAGAACACACGATTCCGACCACCCGAAGACTCAAAATTCGACAATGGAAAGTAATTACCCCAAACTTTGGGAAATTACGGAAACAGCCCAAAACGTCCGAAATACAAGATACACGATCGAAACACCAAGCCAAAGCTCGCAACATGAATAATAACATTAAATGAACTTACAAGAAACTCGAAACAACAGTTTCAGAAGAGATTCGCAAGAATCGAAATCAAGTGCGGAAAAGCCGCTTAAGAACATGGAATTCAACAAAACGACACCGAAATGAACTCGGACGTCCAAAAGTGCAGAATTAATTATTCTCAGAATAACGAAAAGGTGACGAGCGCGTCGTCAACACGGACTCCCGCCGAAAAAAAGAAAATTACCGAAGTCCGAAATTGCGGGTATTACATTCTACCCTCCTTAAAAGAAGTTTCGTCCCGAAACTTAAAACAAGTAGGGAGAAGTAAAATCCCGCCAGGAAAACTCAACGATATTCACAAGAACCGAAAAACTCGCGCCCAACGGCGAAACATTACAAGCAACGCAAAGGAATATACGGCGTGAAAACACACTCCACGACGACCAACACAACGCCACCGGTAGAGACAACAAGTGACGAGCGTCATCAAACAGATAATACAATCAAGTCGATTATCCGAACAATCGCAAAACACAACGAACAAAAATCAACACGATTGACCAACCCAACGGTACATCAATCAAAACGCGAGCCAATCGCTGAACAAATACGGAATTCCACCGCCCAAGGGTTGGAAGATCGAAAACGAGACTAATTTCCCGAACTTAAGGGAATTACGAAGGAGTTTGAACGTTCACCAATCACGAAACGAGATCAACAAAAATCGAACAATCAAACGATCGAACCACAACGATCGAGACAACAAAAATCGAACAATCATGTTCGAATCACGAAGAACAATAAAATTCAAACAACAACTCCAAGGTTCACATATCGACTCAAGACAATATATGATCCGGTGAAAACAACGAGATATGCGCTCACATAAGATCCACAGGAAAGGGAATAGCAATTGAAAAGTCACAACGACAAACGAGTTATTCCGAAACAATACCACACTCGTTCGATCAACAGAAGCAAGGGGCAGGACAAGCTCAGCAAATGTCAACGAACATAAACGAGTCGAAAGAGTCGAAAATATAGAAGTTCAAAATCCGATCCATTTCGAATAAAATAACTTAATTTCCGAAGTTCGAAACAACAAGGTAAGGAAATAACATAACATACAGCTGATAGACCACGCCCCTCAGGGACTCCTCGGAGCCGGTCCTGATATCAATGCTCAAGTCCGTGCCTCGAAAGGCTCGGTAATCAACTCACAAAACTGAACATGATGTCCCTCGAGTCCGCACTTGAAACGCGTCACAGGCGAGGAAGGACAAATTGCACGTACATTCCCCCGGCACCTCACGGTTGAAATGCGTCGGCTCGGCATACCGAAAATACAGATGCTAGATACAATGGAATATAACACCGCAAATCAACATACCGGAGATGCCAACTCAGCATAACATATCAACGCATACAAAAATCACAACAACAACGGCATCGTTCGATGATTACAATGGCCCGAACGATAGCCAGCACACAATCACAAACATCATGAAACAATCACCCATGTGCATAAACGCACAAAAATCCAAGCTTTAACAACTCACACTCGTGTGACAACACGCAAATCACCACGAGGCGATAAATAGTAAACACCAGTTCACACCTCTCGCAGAGGGCTAGTACAACAAATGCGTGGCAACGCCTCGACATTCATGCCACCAATTCGATCATACTCGGGAGCAAACTGTTGGTATAAAATCGGATAATTGCGCCGTTGTGTGCGGAAGCGTAAATAAAATTGCGGAAAATAAATCACACAAGGATTTATAGAGGTTCGGCTATTAACGAAGCCTACGTCCTCTCTCGATGTATCTTTTTCCTTAGGCTTAAGATCAAAACCTCTACGCCTCTCTTCTATCGGTCGAGGGATTACCGTTACAAGCTCGTCTTCTATCGGTCCGAGTAAAACCGTTTTTCCTTTTCTATTGGATAAGGAATCAACCACTCTAGCTTTCTATCAGTACTAGATAAACCTCACTAAGATAGCGATTGTGATTCTAACAATGCCGGATCCTTGATCCTAATAACATCGAATCAAATCGTATCTTTTCTTTTACCTCTCGTGTATGATCTTGTGTATAACACTCAATTACTCTTAATTAAGCTCAAGAACAACAACTATAATGTTTACAATGATATAACACGTATGTATGCTTTGCTCAATGTTGTTGTATGGAATAATACCAACTCCTTGGTATTTATAGCCTACTTCTTCCTTACTAGCCGTTGCTGCCAGTTGACTAGCTAGCGTGCGCTAGCTATTCCTTCCTAGCGTGCGCTATCGCACACTTTTGCTTTAGCGTGCGTAAAGGCTTTCATGTAGCGTGCGTTAATCACTTTATGTTTGATCCGGTAGCTACGCCTTGACAGTTAGCGTGCGCTACCACTCCCTTTGTAGCGTGCGCTAATCCAATATATCCGTTGCATGACTTGTCAAAGTATCCGTTTGATATGCTGACTTTGACCTGCTTTTCCCAACGTTCGGATTGACTTGATTAAAACAACTTAGCGTGCGCTAATCATACTTTGTAGCGTGCGCTATCTCAACAACTGACTTCTCTGCAGCTTACTTCGAAACTTGACTGGAATGCATATTATTCCTCGTTAGCGTGCGCTAACGTATATGTATTAGCGTGCGCTAATGTAGTCCAGTTTGCAACCTTTTGCGTCTTCGTCTGCTTTGTCGATTTGCTTCGCCTCGATGTTGTTTTGTTGTTTAGCAACTTTAATCATCAAAACACAAATTAAATAATGTGTGGAATAAATATTCCAACAATCTCCCCCTTTTTGATGATTACAAAACAACTCTTGAATTGGATAATCTGTAAAAATAATATATGTATATTTCTACGAATCAAAGTTTTCGGCTTTGATCGTTTCGTTAGTTTCTCCAATCCTCTTTTCTTTTTCAACATCTCCCTTATTTTTCAACTCCGTCGTTTTTCATTTTTCAATTTTTCAACTCCCCCTATTTGTATGCTTTTCTTTTCTTTTCGACTTCTTCGATTTTTCTCATTTTTATCTCAATTCATCTCTTTCTTCTTTTTATCTTCATCAACAAGTAAAAAATATAAAGGATACCAAATGAAATATAAATATACATGATACCAATTTATGCATTAATAAGTGTATAAACTCCCCCTGAAAATATTATTTGTCAAAATTTATTTTTGGGAATCCAACCTATAGTAGGTTTTACTTTTGAAACGTAGACGATATTTGAAATGTTTGTTCCTTTAGGAACCCAAATCTTTTTAATTTTTATCGTCCGTCTTGGCCTTTTGCAATTTGAAACGTGATGCCCGATTTTCAAACATTTTTCGCATCGGGGTATTTTAAAATTGACGGATTCATTTTTCGAACGTGGTTTGAATCCTAACCCCTCTTTATTTAGAGCATATTTTTGAACACATAACATTTGTTCAAATTTATCGTTGCCGCACGAGAATTTCTTTGTCAAATTTTTTAGTTCATCTTGAACTTTTAAAAGATCATTTTTCAAAATATTTTCATTTTCAAAGCATTTCGAATGATCAATTTCAACACATTTCCCTTTTTCAAGTATTTTGGAATTTCAATTTCCAAAGTTTTATATTTAGACTTGAGGGATTTTATTTCTTTTAAAGCATTTTGATAATCCGTATGTAATAACTCGAATGCTTCAAAAAGTTTGTCGTAAGAATTACTTACTTGGCTTTCGACGTCGCTATCGTCGAATGAACTCCGGGCCATGAGCGCGAGATTATTTTGTTCAAGAAAATCTTCATCGGGATCTTCGTCGCTCCATGTTGCGATTAGAACCTCCTTTTGCTTTACTCGACAGTTCTTAGCAAAGTGGCCTGGTTTGCCACATAATCGACAGGTGTTGTCGAATTTCTTAGGTTCGCCCGCTTGAATGTCCTTCTTCCTCCGGTTTAATAAGTGTTGGAACTTATTAATATTTTTGGCATAATATGCCATTTCTTCGTCGCTTTCGTCCACCGGGGTTTCTTCTTTCTTCTTCGACATTTTAGCCTTGAAGGCTATCGACCTCTCCTTCGCTTTTGGTTTGGCATTCCGAGATTTTAGGACAATCTCGTAGTTGATAAGAGAACCAACGAGAGCACTAAAATCGAGAGTAATTAAATCTTTGGATTCCATTATTGCCGTAACTGTACCGTCCCATTCTCGAGGTAGAGATCGGAGAATTTTCTTTACTTTCTCACTACTCGAAAGTGGTTTTCCGAAACATGCTAATCCATTAGTGATGACCGAGAATCGGTCGAGCATAATCGAGATGGATTCGTCGTCCTTCATTTGGAATAATTCATAATCGTGAATGAGCATGTTTATCTTCGTCTCTTTGACTTGAGACGTACCTTCGTGTGTTACCTCAAGCATTTTCCAAATTTCTTTGGCACTATCACACGATGATATCCGGTTGTGTTCTTCCGGATTTAAAGCACAATAAAGGAGTTGAGTTGCCTTACAATTGTAGTGGTCGTTTTTCCAATCGGAATCGTCATATTCTTCAAAAGTTTTGAGCGTACCGTTGGAATTTGTCGGAATTTTCGGACCAAGACAAATCACCTTCCAAAGATCGATGTCATATGCTCGGATGAATATAGACATCTTCTTCTTCCACGTCATGAAGTTTGAGCCATCAAAAAATGGTGGTCGGTTGAGAGCAAGGCCTTCGATGGGAACCATTTGAAACGCCATTTGATCTTTTCTCCTTGGATGTTAAGCCGCGTATTGGAGTACCGCTCCGATACCAATTGTTGGTATAAAATCGGATAATTGCGCCGTTGTGTGCGGAAGCGTAAATAAAATTGTGGAAAATAAATCACACAAGGATTTATAGAGGTTCGGCTATTAACGAAGCCTACGTCCTCTCTCGATGTATCTTTTTCCTTAGGCTTAAGATCAAAACCTCTACGCCTCTCTTCTATCGGTCGAGGGATTACCGTTACAAGCTCGTCTTCTATCGGTCCGAGTAAAACCGTTTTTCCTTTTCTATTGGATAAGGAATCAACCACTCTAGCTTTCTATCGGTACTAGATAAACCTCACTAAGATAGCGATTGTGATTCTAACAATGCCGGATCCTTGATCCTAATAACATCGAATCAAATCGTATCTTTTCTTTTACCTCTCGTGTATGATCTTGTGTATAACACTCAATCACTCTTAATTAAGCTCAAGAACAACAACTATAATGTTTACAATGATATAACACGTATGTATGCTTTGCTCAATGTTGTTGTATGGAATAATACCAACTCCTTGGTATTTATAGCCTTCTTCTTCCTTACTAGCCGTTGCTGCCAGTTAACTAGCTAGCGTGCGCTAGTTATTCCTTCCTAGCGTGCGCTATCGCACACTTTTGCTTTAGCGTGCGTAAAGGCTTTCATGTAGCGTGCGTTAATCACTTTATGTTTCAGTCCAGTAGCTACTGCCCTTGACAGTTAGCGTGCGCTACCACTCCCTTTGTAGCGTGCGCTAATCCAATATATCTGTTGCATGACTTGTCAAAGTATCCATTTGATATGCTGACTTTGACCTGCTTTTCCCAACGTTCGGATTGACTTGATTCAAACAACTTAGCGTGCGCTAATCATACTTTGTAGCGTGCGCTATCTCAACAACTGACTTCTCTGCAGCTTACTTCGAAACTTGACTGGAATGCATATTATTCCTCGTTAGCGTGCGCTAACGTATATGTATTAGCGTGCGCTAATGTAGTCCAGTTTGCAACTTTTTGCGTCTTCGTCTGCTTTGTCGATTTGCTTCGCCTCGATGTTGTTTTGTTGTTTAGCAACTTTAATCATCAAAACACAAATTAAATAATGTGTGGAATAAATATTCCAACACAAACATCATAACGACAACGCGAACATCATACATACATACCCAACCCTCAAATGGGAATGGATAGGTTTTAAAAACGAAAACCTCCTTTTGAAAATAATTTAGAAAAACACCAGTTGATCTTGAGTATCACCTTTCAAAAAAAAGTACAAACGTGAAACATCGTTATCGAGACTTTGGTGAACCATTTTGCATTTGATAAAAGTGAGGACACTTTCTCTTAGTGAAAAACTTTCAGAATATTCGACCCTCGGATCTAAGTAAAAGTGTTTCTAAAACATTGAAAATATCTCAAAACATTTTGGTCCTCGAGGTAGAAGAATTTTGAAACATATTGTGGCACCTTGGATGTACCACGAGAAAATAATTCATTTTAAAAGTACGTCTCAAAATTTATTTTCTAAGATACTCAAGGTTTTCAAAGATAATTCAATGGGCTAGAATGCCCAAAAATTTCAGGTAATTATACGGAACATTATAGCGCCGTGGGTCCCGCGCCGGAACCCACCAGGCTAAAACTATTTACAAAAATGCCAAAAAGGCCGATGACGGTAATATTTCAAAAACTCACAAAAGCTATTTACAAAATACTAAATACCGTCATAAGAATTTCGCCAAAACGATCAAGGCCATAATGCCAAAAACTCGGTTAAGGGAATCGGTTTTTGAAATAAAACTGAGTCGGTAAAATACCGAAAGCCATTACAAAAGAACTCACGTAGCGGATAAAAGAAATACAGTTCAACATGCACAATCCAGCAACACTACTCCTCATATGAACGAAATATGAGAGTCAAATAACCACATATCACGAAATCAAAATCCATAAGAGGATTCCATCAATTAACACATAATCATACCAGTAGCTCGCATCAGACGAGGCACAAACACAAAGAAGAGAGACTTACATCCACATGTCGCACGAAGGTGATGATCGCCCTACGATACTAATCACGACCAACCAACTCAGACGACGTGTCGCGACACGACTCAGTCAGATAAAATAAGACGAAATAAGACTCAAACAACACGACTTGACCCGACAGCCTAGGTTTCCACAACCTAAGCTCCGATATCATTTATGTAACACCCCCAATCCGCTCAGGGATATTACACGCCGTAGAACCTTTCCTCAAGGATCTACCAGGCTGGTAACAACAAACGAACAACTCGACGATGCCTTTAAGGCTACAATAACTCAGTAGACCGATTTGGTCTTTCAATAAAAACATACAACTCAATTACAATTCATGCCCACGCAGGGGTCAAAATACAACAACTCCCGTACAATGGGGAAAAATTACTGCAGCGGAAAATAAAGTACAACTGAACCAATTCTCAACGTACGGTTCCTCACGTGATTAGTATCGATCATCTTTCATCATCCTTCGCGCCGACCCTGTGTTATGCTCCCAAAACCTGAATGCAAAAACAGACATCCACCCCCCGAATACTCCGGGGTTAGCAAAACTCCATTGTTTTGCTAGTGCAAGTATAAAATACAAAGACAAGCCATACATATCATACTCCAAGGACTTAGAATTCATAAACATACTTTCCGAGGTAAATGACTTGATCAAACTGTTCAAAATGAGAAAGGTAGGAATAAACCCAATATACATATTACAAAACATTTTACGATCTCGGGAGTTTGTAAAAACATTTGGGATTAAAGAATTCTCAAGTCTTTCGAAAACGCTTGGGGACACGGCCCAAAAATCATCTTTCCCAAAATACAATTCCGATAATAAAACACAGGTTCACAATCCAATTCACAAAACACGGGGTCCAAGACCCAAATCACGAAACATAGGGTCCATGACCCAAATCATAAATCACAGGGTCCACGACCCGAATCATCAAACACATATTCCCAAGGATTATTCGCGTCCTGTGCTAACAAGCCACGAACATCAGATGCTCCCGCAGAACATACCCGAGTGAATAACCCAATGGGAAGCCATACCAAATCACATGTCACCGTAACAACAGTCACGTGACCACAAGCACAGATACATTCATAACCAAATCACAACCATAAGTTATCCCAGCATCGTGCTAACAAGCCACGAACCTCGGAGTCCCCACAAGACATACCTGATGATAACCCCACAAGTTATCTCGGCATCGGGCTAACAAGCCACGAACCTCGGAGTCCCTGCAAGACATACCCGGATTGGATAACCCTACGGTCACGCCCGACCCATACTAGCAAGTATGGATCCCGGAGATTCAACAATCCTACCCGGAGGCACATCACATACATCAAGCACACAACAATAATCACTTATCAAGCCAAACAACATTAAACATCACAACCTCCTTTCAAGGAGTAACAACTAATATCACACACATTACGTTCTTACCGAACAAGTACACAATAACAATACTTAATCCCCGACAAAGGATTACGGTCTATTAAACTCACTCGAAGTGATCATATTATCTTTCAACATACAAAACCAACATACATATTCCGAGAACACATATTCACGAAGTATACGAATTATCGTTGAAAGACAACATTTATCGAGAACATACCGATCCTTTTTAAACGTTCATTAAACATTGGATTTCGCATAAAATCATTTATCAATAATTATGCCTATGAAACATGAAATGTATGGGCAAGATACTTGCCTCGATACCACGAGCACGGAACCACGAACGGACACGGCTCAACCGGGAAGCTTCGGAACGCCCGATGCTATCGAAAAGGAAGACGACAATGAACGAAAGGGTTCAACAAGGTTTATTCGCAAGAAACTCGACCCTAACATCATATAATTAATAAATTAACGATCATACGAGGAAGAATAATCGTAGAACATCCGAAAACCCCTCTATGATATTCTACCGGACACCTTCAAGGCGTCGATCAAGAACTCGACCAAAACAACGAATCGATACGATCCAACCATGGAATAACAAGAGAAATGATATAATACATCTAAATAATCATAAACCCATCACAATCCTAAGTTAAATCGGATTAAACGGACGAAATCAACCAAAATACCCAAATTCCCCAAAACTAGATTTCTAGAAAATCTGACCTGATTCACTCGATCAAAGGATGTTATAGGGTGGATGATTGATGATATGAACTCCAAGACTTCATGGATTGATTGTCTAACAACATCTCTCCATGATAACCACACCTCCAGCCGCGGAAGAGAAGGACAAGAATGAGAAAAATGGTGAAAAACCCGTCTGCAGGGCCTTAAATAGGCTGCCTGCCGGCAGAGTTACGTACGTAACCGGCCAAGGGCTTACGTACGTAACCGGCCATGGCCGAGACACTGCCCAAAAATGCCGGCAGTGTTACGTACGTAACCGGCCTTACGGCCGTAACTGCCGAGCACTACCGGCCGTAACTCAGCCAGTGCCGGCCTGGGCCCAAACTACCCGGCCATGACTCGACCGTGGCCAAATCCGATGGCCCGGACAACCCCGAAACCCAAACCTGAATATGAATCGAATATACGGTTACGAAGTACTCGCAAAGACGAATCCAAGGGCTAAGAGAACACACAATTCCGACCACCCGAAGACTCGAAATTCGACAATGGAAAGTAATTACCCCAAACTTTGGGAAATTACGAAAACGGCCCAAAATGTCCGAAATACAAGATACACGATCGAAACACAAACCCAAAGCTCGCAACATGAATAATAACATTAAATGAACTTACAAGAAACTCGAAACAACAGTTTCAGAAGAGATTCGCAAGAATCGAACTCAAGTGCGGAAAAGCCGCTTAAGAACATGGAATTCAACAAAATGACACCGAAACGAACTCGAACGTCCAAAAGTGCAGAATTAATTATTCTCAGAATAACGAAACGGTCATGAGCGAGTCGTCAACACGGACTCCCGCCGAAAAAAAGAAAATTATCGAAGTCCGAAATTGCGGGTATTACACAACCTATAGTTGGTTTTTGATTTGAAACATAGACGATATTTGAAATATTTGTTCCTTTAGGAACCCAAATACTTTTAATTTTAATCATCCAGCATGTGCTTTTACAGTTCCAAATATGATGCCCAATTTTCAAATATTTTTCGCAAGGGGGTATCTTTAAATTTAAGGATTCATTTTTAGAACAAGGTTTGAATCCCAACCCCTGTTTATTTAAAGTGAACTTTTGAACCGAGAGCATATTTTTAAATTTCTCGTTTTCGAGAGAAAATTTCTTTGTTGTTTGAGGAGAAAGTAAAAGACAGCAAATCAATTCATTCATAACACTGATAGAGGGGCCTTTATATAGGCATTACAATGAGAGTCCTTCCATACATAGGATTCCTAGATAAGGTAAGACATCTAATAGGATCCTACTACCTCTAGAAGGATCTAGAACCTTCCATCTATGTATCTACAATCAGTATTAGGTAAGACACATCACGGGAATAATAATTCCCGGAACACTCCCCCTGTGTCGAGCACTAATACAACAATGGTGTAGAAGATGTTGCCTTCGTAAAAACCTATTCCAAGCCAAAACAAAACCCCATGGGAAAAATAAAGGCTTGATGAGGAAAAGATTGCAACGCACCAACATAACATGTCATGTATACTCCCTTTGATGTATACATAACGACTCCCCCTGATGAGTACCTCAAATCATAGGAGTCAGATGCCAAGTTACCCTCACAACTATACCAAGGAAAAACCCAGTGGGAAAAATACCTCTTGGTCTAAGTTGAACAGAAGTACAACGCATCATTGTCTGGATGTTCTCATAGGTCGCCTCGTTAAAAACCTTACCAAGTGAAAACCCAATGGGAAAAACAAACCTTGGTCTAAGGACAAAAAGAGCGCGACACATCCAAAGTGCAGAGTCACTAAAGACTTATCAAGTTTTCCAAAGTCTTGACCTCTATGCACCAAATCAGTCATAACTTCTTCGATTCAATAGGTATCAACGAGACTGTAAGAACTTATGAAAACTAGACACCCATAGCTTTTCATTCACATACAGTACGTAACCTAGATCGACCTGAGCAGATCACAAAGCTCTATCGAAGTTGACTCAGCAAATTACCGGACACATCCTGTCCTACTTTGCAACAATAGTCATATGTCACTCAACATGATGGATGTGATCAAATGGTTGGTTTCCTTGGAAAGTAGACACAAACCTTTCCAATGGTACCAATTTCACCATTTTCCCTCAAGTGAGCTGCCATGTAGGTCATATGGGATATAGACCAACACATTCTGGGCAGATTCGGGTATCAATTTTCAAGTGTCCTTTTTATCGAGATAGAGCGAGCTTCAAGCTTCTTGTCAATCACAGACATTGCGTGAGCGCATCCTAGGCCATCATCACAGTGGCTTTACCGGATTATTACGAATGAGTACATCGAGTCAAACATGAGTACATAATACCGTACTTTTCTCTTAAGACTGCATCATCACTTAAGTGAGCCAAGTCTTATGATGACTTCGACTAATCATTGGGAATCATATAGGCATTACTTTATCGTCTCTTAGGGAAACCGTCCCTTAGATTGCCTTAAACCGATTGATGAATACGCATCATCAAGTGTCCCCAAGATCCTTTCATTCTTAACTTTGGATTTAGCGGAATCTCTTAGTCTCACAAGAGTACATCACTATAAACCCTTAGTTTTACAAGCAAAAGCTTCATATCTCTTCCAAATCAAGTATATACTTAGTATGCGTTCCCGACATTCACTTGTCGACGCGCTCCGTGGTCAGGAGCCACTTGATTTGAGTCTGATCCACCACGAGATCATTTTTATCGCTTAACTTAGTTCCCCACTAAGATAAGATTTAACCACAAGCTGCACGTCAGTTTTTGGGAAACTATCTAACTGAAAAGATAGTGGATGCTATAACATCCATTACGATAGCACAACTAAGTTTCGTGTCATCGTAGTCGATTCCAGTGCGTTCATGAGAAACCTCGCGCTATGAGGTGAGTTTAACTCCTTCTCTCACTCGCTTTAACAAAGTTTACGGATAGATCTTATCTTTGGAGTGTCGGCACCACTTCAACAAAGGGCTATCACTTTGTTTATACTGGAGTCGCATATGTTTCCATTTTAGGCCAAGGCTACAACGTTGTAGATTTTCAACGAAGTATGGTTCGATTAAACTCACATTCCACGTCCTCATGAACCGGCTTTATTCATAGAGTACTCTTTATGGATTGGCATTCATTGAGGCGTCCCCCAATGATGACTATAATCCAGAATCACATGAGACGGATGAGTTCATTTGATCATATGATCAAGTTTTCATGTACCAAACTCGCATACATTCTTAGCGAGAGTATTTATCGAACCAAGTGGCATCCCAATACTCGATGAGATCCACGGCCTAGTAACACCATCTACCACAATTTGTGGTGTTACCATATCACCATTTATAGGTGACGAACGTCCATAACCGGACACAATCCTTGCAGACATGTTTGCAGCATGTATTTAATCTCGTCACTTTAGGGAACTTGGTGAGGCACAGTAGGGACAAACTACGACAATTCCAAGTCGTTCTACTCGAACATGATCGTTCGCATCTCCCCATAACGACGGGAAGATCGGCTCATCAAAGTGACTTACGAGATCGTCTGCCAAGGTACATTTTAAGCGGACTATGAGTGAAAGCGCATGTCATATTCATCATTTATAACCCGTCATAATGCGTTGTGGTGACGCACTTTTGGCACATGAACATGTGGACGATAAAGGTTTTCAGTTGTTAACACAATCCAGTTAACAAAATGCATATGGTTACACTTGTAACTAAGCATTTGAATGATGATAGGTATAGGTGAATATGACATGTTGACCTATGCTACATAGCCGTAGCTACTGGTCTTGAGAATTCAACAAAACCGCCACCATGCACCACCGGGATCGAACATAAAGAAACGATTGAACCGATGATAGGCCGTTGGTTTTATCGAACCTCTAATGCTTTCTTGAAGAGTTCACTCCCTTCACCATCCCCAAACACCTCAAAATTTCGTGAGCATGTATAAACGGGTGTTTAGGATTCCAAAACCATCAACCTTGTGGTCAGAAATCGGTCAAAATGACATCGAACTAGTTGATAGGACGGCTGGTGGTATGTGAAAACTTCATTTAAGTGGTTCACCTCCTTCCAAGTCTCCAAATGGCACCAAAATTTGTGAGAAGGTAGCCTTGGCTGTTAGGAAGTATTTGTTAAAATTTCACTTTAAGACTTGGTCTAAAAAGTGGGTGAACCGACCTTTACAATGACTGGTCCGCAAGTTGGACAACCATAACTCAGGTTTCATCAACTTATCAATCATTGTCAAAGGAACAACATAACATATAAATGTTATCACTTGAGTACGACCATTTGTGAACACCATCATAGCATCATAAGCCACTGTGCTAATACTTATGATCATGTATGTATAAGGACTCGGTGAAAGGGGAGGACTCAGCACCATGCTTATGCGAGTCGCTACATTATTCTCTTTAGCATAGGAGGGTGTCATCTCCTAATCGTGCCAAAGAATAGGCTTAAATCAATGAACATGGCTAAGGAGGATCATTGGGGGGGTCTTTGGCGTCACACATGCTTATGAAAGCAAGACGGATGACATAAATATCATCATTGGTCATGAGCCCTGCTCACGACTCCACCAACGTACTTTGGTGTCTTTGATCCAACTAGTTTCTTTGTTCAAAGAAAATGATGTCCATGACAATACCGTGGTATATGGATCATCAAATTGTCCAAATTCCGGACTATTAAAGCCTAAATATGTCAATGTCCCAATACATCTTCTGGTTACACAAACCGATGCAAGCCAGACCATATTGACTCATGAATATTTTTCCTTTCACATATCCAATACAAGTGATGCATAAGATTTTATTCTCACAAATCATAATGAGATGCTATGAGTGATACACTTTGGCATATGTATCATCGAGTCATAACATGGTTCAATTGTTACGGAACATATGTGACTAGAAAACGCCATTCGGTATTCAACAACTTGAGAATTTACCACTCATTTATTGTGATGACCTAGTCATCATAGTCACAATGGATTTATAAACCGAAATCCAAAAATATCGTGTTCCTTGAAAATAGCTTAATACGCACTCAATTTTGCTTGCAAAATTTTACAAACATGAGCATAGCGAACACTCTAACAACATAGAGATTTTATACTTGATATGATCAAAATGATCTATCATATTGAGTGCATAACATGGCAAGGTTATATGCCTAAGGGGCAAAATTATGACGCAAGCATGGTGTAACACTACCATGCACACGCTCGACCTTCTTATAAGGGTGCGCATTTTGGGCTCCCCAAGGAAACTGTTTTTCAACATTTGAAAGATGATAGTTTAGCGTACAACGCATACCAAAAACTGCATCATCTATGGCAAATTCGGCCAGAAAGAGGTTGAAAAATATGTGTCGTAAGACCACTTGCAAATTCAAGATGGGAACCAAGTTGGTTGGGACAAAAGTTAGCACAATCGCTGGAAATAAAATTCCGCGCAGCTTGACCTTTGTTCATTAAAACAGCGATAACTCCCTTGTTAGGAAGGCTATGGACGAACGGTCAGATGTTCTGGAAACTAGACTTCCGTATCTTTCTATCCATATATTGTGCACCACACGGATCATTAAAATCAGATCACAGTGCATATTTTAATTGGCTGTTTAGTTTTTCCCAAGTTTAGTGAGAAACCAAGGTTGAGACCATATCCAATGGCATAAGTGTTGATGCAAAAACATGGCAATGACAGCCATATGTGCGTTTAAACGCAGCAGGGTGTTCGATTTCTTATCTTCGACTAATGATCCTTTCGGTAACTCCAACTTGGTAGACTTGCAGAGAAAGTAGGAATGTCGGTACAGCTAAGGCTGTTTAAAAACCACTGATTCCGTTTGAACTTTCAAAGCATAAACAAATACCAAGGAGGATGCGCCTAGTCATGATCAAAAGTGCAGAAAAAAAATCCACCAAAGTGCATCAATCAACCAAGTATTTTAATTCTCAATTTGCAAGTATACGTCATAATAGCCATGTTATATAGATACAACGCGGTGCATCATAATTAAGCATTTTGAACCATGAGACATAATGAATATACCATAACCAACTCGTCTTGATCATCCAATGAATCGACTAAACATAGTCAAATGTATAAGGCACATGCCTTTACAAATACTCGGAAAAGTATTCGGACCTATAGTCATACGAACTATAATCGAGGTCAACGAATTCATGTATTTACCGCAATATGCCATTGCCTTACATGTTGAAACTCATGAGAATTACTCGTACATTCTTTCATATATCATGTTGCAAGGAGACGATACATGTCTACACCCACATGTAATATTTTATTTTAATAAGATGAAAGATGGAGTTTTCCAAGTATGGGATTGGGTCAAGACCAACGTGGTGGTCGCTCAATTCAACATGACAATTCCGTCACAAATCGATTTTAACCACGACATATCCGTCGCAATCGATGTTTGTCCCATTTGTATGTCACAAATTCGTGACTAATCATGAACGAGTCATAACTTTACCGTTACCGACAATGTTCATTTTTTTTTCAATTGTTGGTTTAAAATCGACAAAACGGCGACATCAAATCGCACCCAAAACGTGGTGTATGCAACAACCACAAATATCGACTTTCAACAATTATCCGTGACTCCCCAGACCGTCACACGCTTTACTTCGACATCCGAGAGTGATACCACCTCTCATTGTCTCATCCACCGCAAAGTAGCGTGGGAGATAAAGAACCCAAATACCCAATTCCCCAAAAAAATTCCCAAAAGAGAGGAATTGAAAACGAGAACTTTAATAAAGTCTTACGTACTTGGTTTCATATATGCTTTGATCCTTGAACGAGATTCTCTCCATATGAGCAACATATTTCCGTGGGTACTCCGTTCTATATTTATTTTGATCCTTGAACGGGATAAATATGGCTTTCTCTCCATAGCGTGCACATCATCATGAGCGACGTATTTTCCTATATACACGTAAAACATAAACATGTAAGATTCATAAGTGTACAAATTAATGAACAAATGAATCATTGAGTAGGAAAAAAAATGGAGAGTTGAGAAACGCCCGGATAGGGCTACTGGGCTCAATAATTCGGCCGAAAAAGGACTCGAGCGCGGCGATGCAGCAGCTCGGTATTGGATGAGGTCGGATCTCCAAATTTCTTCGTAAAAATCTGCTTCTGTTCGGCAGTAGATTCAGTAACCAATATTACACAGAATCCGATCTCCACCGTTGAATATACAGATATTTGTGTTGGGAAGTTGATTCCAAAATTTCACACCGATCCGACGGTTAACGAAACGGGAAACGTGATTTTCGTACGACTGCGCTGTGCAGAAAATTCACGCGCGGAAATTCTCGTCTCTCGGTTTTTTTTTTTTTTTCGATTTTGATAGGTTTTGTCTCGATTGCACTAGGTTTTCAAGCATTAAATATCACGTGCATAAAACCGTTTGGACGATCCGGCGGTGCTTCGATCAGATCGGGTCGGCAACCGGGTCAGGTACAAACCGGGACGGGCCAAACACGGACTTGGTTGCAGTCGGACCTGGAAGATAAGCCGCCGATCCGGGAAGACGACCGGTGTAGATTTGGATTGATCTTGTGCACGGCGGATCGCGTTGGAATTTAGGCCGATCGGGCCGGATGATCGACGAGAAGCTCCCGGGAAGATCGAAAAAACGAGCAGGGGGCGACGATCCGACGGCGACGACCGCGCTTGAGCAATGGGCGAAAACCGAGCAATGAGCGAGGGCGAAAGGCGCAGGGGAAGAACGACGGAGCCGGAGGAGTAGGATCTCGTGGTGCAGACGGCGCGGCGATGACGTCTGGTTCGGATCTGGTGTAGGTGGGCGGCGATGGTGTCCACTGCGGCGGAGATGGGAATTAGGGTTTCCGATTTTTTTTTTTTTTTTTCGGAATTTCTGAATTTCGGACGAATTTTTTTTTCTACTCAGTTGAGATACTACGTGCTGATAACGTGTTTGAGGAGAAAGTAAAAGACAGCAAATCAATTCATTCATAACACTAATAGAGGGGCCTTTATATAGGCATTACAATGAGAGTCCTTCCATACATAGGATTCCTAGATAAGGTAAGACATCTAATAGGATCCTACTACCTCTAGAAGGATCTAGAACCTTCCATCTATGTATCTACAATCAGTATTAGGTAAGACACATCACGGGAATAATAATTCCCGGAACATTTGTTAATTTTTTGATCTCGGTTTACATTTTAATAAGATCATCCTTTAAAATATTTTCGTTTTCAACGCATTTCGAATGATCGGTCTCGATAAATTTTCCCTTTTCAAGTATTTTGGAATTTTTATTTTCCAATGATTTATTTTTAAATTGAAGGGATTTTATTTCCGATAAAGCATTTTGATAATCCGTATGCAATAATTCAAATGCTTCAAATAATTCATCGTAAGAATTACTTACTTGGCTTTCGACGTCGCTATCGTCGAATGAACTTCGGGCCATGAGAGCGAGATTATTTTGATTGATAAAATCATCATCTTCGTCGTCATCGCTACATGTTGCAACGAGAACCTCCTTCTTGGGTTTTACTCGGCAATTCTTTGCAAAGTGGCCTGATTTACCATATAATCGACAATTGTTGTCGAATTTCTTATATTCGTCCGAGATGTCTCTCTTTCTCCGGTTTAATAAGGTTTGAAATTTATTAATATTTTTGGCAGAGTATGCCGATTCTTCGTCGCTTTCGTCCACCGGTATTTCTTCCTTTTTAGACATCTTAGCCTTCATCGCTATTGATCTTTCCTTCGACTTCGGTTTGGCATTTCGAGATTTAAGAACAATCTCATAATTTATTAGCGATCCGACGAGAGCGCTAAAATCAAGATTATTGAGATCTTTCGATTCCATAATCACCGTAACCGTGCCGTCCCATTCCACCGGTAGTGATCTTAAGATTTTCTTGACTTTCTCACTACTAGATAATGGTTTACCGTACGAAGCTAGTCCATTGGTGATGACCGCAAATCGGTCGAGCATGTTGGTGATGGACTCATCACCCTTCATCATGAATAACTCGTAGTCATGGAGAAGCATATTAATCTTCGTCTCCTTGACTTGAGTTGTCCCTTCGTGTGTGATTTTAAGAATTTTCCATATCTCTTTAGCACTTTCCTGCTGTAGTATGAGTTGAGAGGATCAGACTTACGAGACACGATGAAATTCGATTGACCTCTTCCGGATTTAAGGCACATTATAAGAGTTGAGTAACCTTACAATTTAGATGGTCGTTATTCCAATTCTCGTCATTATATTCTTCGAAACTCTTAAGAGATCCGTCGGATTTGATTGGAACTTTCGGGCCAAGACAAATGATCTTCCAAATTTTGATATCATAGGCACGAATGAAGATCGACATCTTTTTCTTCCACGTCATATAATTTGATCCGTCAAAAAATGGTGGTCGGTTCAAAGCAAGACCTTCGACCGGAGCCAATTGGACACCATTGGATCTTCTCTCCTTGGATGTTAAGCCGTTTATAGGAGTACCGCTCCGATACCAATTGCTGGAGCAATTTGCACCGTTGTGCGGAAGCGTAAATATAAAGTGCATAAATGAAACGACACATGGATTTATAGAGGTTCGGCTATAATCGAGCCTACGTCCTCACTCGGTATCTTTTTCTATAGGTTGAAGATATAAACCTCTGCACCTCTCTTCTATCGGTCGAGGGATTACCGTTACAATCACGTCTTCTATTGGTCCGTGATAAACCACTCATACTTGTCTTTGTGTCGGCCCAAGTTAAACCGTTTTTCTTTTCGTAGGACAAGGAATCAACCTATCTAGCTTTCTATCAGTACTAGATAAACCTCACGAAGATATCGATTGCGATTCTAATAATGTCGGATCCTTGATCCTAATAACACTGAATCTAATCGTATCTTTTCTTTTACCTCTCGTGTATGTGTTGAATGTATAAACACTCAAACTAACAATGTAAACTCAATATCACAACAACAATATAATGTAAATCAATCTCTGATGAATGTATCGTTTGCTTGAAGTTGTTGTAGTGAAACAATACAATAGGAATGGTATTTATGACACTGGAGCCTTACTAGCCGTTGCCTCTTCAGACTGCATTACGTACGCTAAATCACTCCTGTTACGTACGTAAGCTCCTTTACGTATGTTAACATGTAAATGTTACGTATGTTAACATCACCCAGTTTCAGTCCAGTAGCATCTGATTCGATTATTACGTACGTTAATCAATCACCCATTACGTACGTTAAGGATACGTCATTGCTGACATCATATATCTGTTGCGGCCTTTTTGACTTTGACTCGTCCAACGTTCTTCTGGTTTGAACTCTGAACACTCCATTACGTACGTTAGCCATCCTTGCTTACGTACGTTAATCTCCATGCATTACGTATGCTATATAGCACATTTTGCGTACGTTAAGCTTGCATAAATCCAGCTTTTTTGCACTTCGTTTCCTTCGATGCTTTGCTTCGTCTTTTTGTTGTTTTGCTTTGTTTATCAACTTTAATCCTCAAAACACTTTTAAGCATGTATGGAACAAAATGTTCCAACACAGTCCTCTGTCGACAATCGTTCGTATCGGTGTCAATTGCTAGGGTTTCGAAAGATCTTAGCCTATTCATCTCTTTCAAAAAGGGGGTTTTCGATCTTAATTTATCTCCATTTATATTGCTGTTCTTGGTGATCTTGTGCAATTTATTATATATATATATATATTTGTTATATATATATATACATATATATATATATATACATATATATATATACTGCATTTTGTTGCCTTAATTAATTGGTGTATTTCCGATCGGTTATTATCATTATCATTGCTAACTGGATCGGATCTCTGTGATTTGCAGATTTGTTCTGAACGATTAGTACTCCTTTTTCCCGGCAGCTTGTTTTTCGGGTTTATTGCAATAATTATATTGGTTATAATTATAGGTTCATTTAGTTGGCCTGTAATCCTTAAATCCTATCCCGTATAATATAAACTGTAATTGTTATATTCGTTTAATCCGCTTGTATTATCGATCCTGCCTTTAGCCATAATTATACAACCCGATACCCAACAATGCTGATGTTGACAGCTTCAAAAAATCCAGTGAAAGTTAAGAAACTCAGTCAATAATAGATCTTGATAAAATAGATGGTCAAGATTTGTTCTCACGAAAACTATGTATATAATGCATCGTTTTAATGCATCAATATTTTTTTATTGTATAAAACGCATGATTTCAATGCGACAATATTTAGATGCATGGAAGGCAAAATGGCTCTACTAGGGACTGAAGTTGGTATTTTTATCATTGAAGGGACTAAACTTTAAAGTGTATCAAAGTTGGGACTCAAGTTTATTCCGTTATACAAGTTAGGGCCTCCATTATTTCTAATCTGTTAAGTTTTAACGGATTGCTTACATGGTCGTCAAGTGCCATGTGTCAGCATTTTATTGGTCGGTACTTATGACATGGCAATGACGTGGAATCTGACTAGGTACATTTATTAAATTAAAAAAAATCTGAAAATTCTTTAAAAAAATCGCCACTTTTTTTTTTTTTTTAAATCTGGAATATCAATATTAAAAATCGGATGTTTTTATTTAAAGTTCAAAAATAAAAAATTAAAAATTAAAATATTTTGATCGGATTTAGAATTAATCTTTAATTTGTCTTTTTAGATTTATAGATTTTTTTGTAGAAAAATAAAATAGTTTTTTTTATGAAAAGTAAAAAAAATTAACGAAAACAAAAACTAGCAAGTTTTAAAAAAAATATAATAATTCAGTTTTATATTTATTTATGAAAAATAATATTCCAATTTTTTTTTGAAAAACAGTTTATAAATTAGATCCAGATTTTTAATTTTTTTATTTTTTACTTTCAAACTTTAAATAAAACCATCCGATTTTAAATACTAATATTCCATATTTTAAAAATAATAATAAAGTTTAAATTTTTAACAAAAATCCAGATTTTTTATCTTTTATATTTCCTTAGAAGTTTTATATTTTTTTATTATTTTATTATTATTAAAAAAAATTGAAATTTTTTTATTATTATTTTATTATTATTACCGTCCAATAAAATACTGACACGTGGCACTTAAAGGCCATGTCAGCAATCCGTTAAAACTTAATGGATTAAAAATAACGGAGGCCCTAACTTGTATAACAGAATAAACTTGAGTCCCTACGTTGACACACTTTAAAGTGTAGTCCCTTAAGTGATAAAAATGTCAAACTTCAGTTCCTAGTAGAGCTATTTTGTCATGCATGGAGTGCGTATATCAGTGGCGGAAACAGAGCATTTATTCAGGAGGGTCCGGAGCTATAAAAATTACGGAGATCGGACAACTATATATATAGTTTCCTCTATTTTATAAGGGAATTTTCATCCGCCGGGGGGAGGGTGTCCATGGACCCCCTTGGACCCCCTTCCCTCCGCCCCTGGCATATATCTTATGCATATGACAGTATGAACCGTAGACCACCAATGATCAATAGTTCAAATTTATTTCTATTTGTTGAGATGTCTTGAACTCCTGGTACGCTGAGTTGTATGGGGTTTTGGGCTTCGTTTGCAGTTTTGGGCCTATTTTTGGCCTGTCCGATTAGGGTTTAGGGTTAGGATTCTCGCCTATATATGGCTTGTAACCTAGCCGAAATATATCATAATATCATTCTGTAATCTCCTATCAGTAATAAAATCGTTCATCTCTTCTACCTGTGGACGTAGCTAACTCATCGTTAGTGAACCACGTAAATTGTTTGTGTTCTTATTGCTTTTCATAATTTCTTTTTTACAATCTTTTTACTCAAAAAAATCTTCTCATTAGATTCATCATATATACATGCATACATGTGTGTATATATATATATATATATATATATATATATTGGTTCTGGTGAGAATGAGATTAAAGTTAAGAAATAAGAATGAATTTGATCCATAGATCTTAGTTAAATGGATGACCTATATTTATTCTCACAAAAACATAGGCATGGAATGCAATATTTTGGCGCATCGATATTTTGATACATATAATGCATAGTTTTAATGCATTGCAATTTTGATGCACGAAATAAATATGCATGTATAAGCCAATTTGGACCGTACATCACACAAAAATCAATGTTTCAGATTTATTCTTATCTATACTTCTATTAAAAGAATGTCGTGACACATGTCACTTTGTAAGTTATTTGAATTTTTTTCTAAAATATAGCTTATATATATATAGGGATGTATTATTAAATTTCTAAATTTTTTTTTTTGGATATGTGTTGTGGGAGTTTTATTCCACAACTTACACTCATCTATCAATAAAAAAAATTCTTCCTTTATTTGTTTAACTTAAAATTCTAAATGTTTATAATTATTTATTTAAAGTTTATTTTAAATAAAAAATATATCAAATTAATTCTTATTTTACGATCTTCAATTTCCGTATTGAATATAATAAATTTGATGGATTTATATTAATGGCCGATATTTGCACAAAACTTTTATTAAAAAAATATGAATATTAATTTTTATTAAAATTAATTGATGCAAAATAAAAATAAATTACCTCATTTTTATGAAATTAGATTTAAGACTCAAATTGCTTACATAAAAAATAAATTATGATATTTATTTAACTATAATAACTAGAAATAATAAAAAACACTGCGCACACACACATATTAGGACTTAATCACATATTACTTTCGTCACAAAATTTGTTCCTACCTTTTTTCGGTATGTTCAGATTGTTCATGTAATGGACACTAATTGACTTAACACTATGCTAATGTGATACTTTTTCTTCAATTATATTACACTTCATGATACACCCAATAAGTTTTTTATTGACACTAGGCTAATGTGATACTCATATCGAAGATCCTCAAGAACAAATTTGGTGATCGAAAAATTATTTTCTAATAAGAGAATATTTTATCTGGTGCATCACACGGAGGAACATCTAATTTATTCCTCAAAAAAAAAATCATTGTGATAGATTGCTAAATAATCGACATCTAAACTGATTACCAAAAATCAGCGACTGAAGATATTATTGTGACTGCAATTTATATGGACAAACGGATGGGCGATCATATTATATTTCCTTAAAGAAGAAAAATCATTTTGACACACATTTTCAAAATACTGTAGAAATTAGTTGACCAAACTAAAGCTAAATACAAACAATATTTTCAATTCTTTAATTAGAAAAACACTATCTACTTTTATGTTTGTTAAAGAACTTTAATTCAAATTTTGATTATAATTATGTTAGTGTGATTGTGATTTTTTACCCTTTTAAATTTATTATGCCTTTAGGTTCCATAATCAATGTTTTAAATTAAAGTATCAATTTGGACTGTAAATATTCTTTTTGTGAAAAATCAAACAATTACTTTGTAAATAATCAAATTTATAAACTAATAGAATTGAATTGTCATAACATATAGTTTTTTTGAGTTAAAAAGTAAAACTATGCTCATACCAGAACATAATTAGTTAATAGAGTAAGACTCTATTTTTTGGGATTGAATGAATCTGAACAGAACTGAATTGAACTAAACTGAACTGAAATATATAGCAAGAGTAAATATTAATAAAATAATAATAGTAACAATATAATAAATATTCAATTAATAATAAAATTAATAAGATAATAATAAATAATAAAAATAATAATAAATGTAATATAATAATAATATAAATAATTACAATAATAATAATGATGATGATATGCCCCAGATGTCCCAAATATCACAAAAATATCAAATATCACAATTAATAATAATAATAATTATGAAAAGGTGGAAGGTGTTAAAAAATATGTCCCAAATATCATAAAAGTATCAAATGTCAATTATTATTTCTACTTTCAGACTACATAATTTCATAAGAATGCACACGCTTGGGATACCAATTATACAACATGATGCAAATGGTCAAGGAATATTAGATTCACTTATGTTTGAAGACGATCGTAAAGAAGCTATGTCCAATGTCCGAAATGCTTTAGCAAGACAAATTTGGCGATCAAATCGAACGGAGAGTGATCATGAAGACGACGGCGAAGATGACGTGGAAAAAAATGATGAGTGTTTTTAATAGTGATCAGAATTAATGCTCTTTTGAGGGTTTTTAATTTTTTAATATTTTATACTGTAATCTTTGACATAATGATATGCTCTTGAGCATTCTCATGACTACTAGCAATGAACAATGCCAACTGATTATTCTTAGGACCGCCGATGATTCTTGTAAATATCTTTTTTTTTAAATGCCTATTATTACTAATACCTATTATTGTATTATAATAATATTATTGATATTAATAACAATAACGATAATAATGCTAACAATAATTATAATAATAACAATGATGATAATGATAAATAATAATAATAATCAACAACAACAATATTATTATTAATAATAGTAACTATTATTAGTAATAATAGTAATCAACAACAGCAACAATAATAATAACAATAATAATAATAATCAAGATTAATAATCATAATAATAATTAAATAATAACTGAATTTGTAATACCCGGATAATTATTGAGTATTTTCATCTGTATTTGAACCTTGTGGTACTTGATTGTATCGTATTGATAATCGAAGTGTGATTTTTCGGTATTTATAATCAGATATTCTTGATCATATCGCGTGGAGTTTGTCGATTTATACATGCTTCTGTATGACGCTAACATACGTTAAATATTGTACATAACGTACGCTATGAGCCACAGTTAACGTATGTTATATGCGAAGCATAGCGTACGTAAGATACGGTCAAGACAGGACAAAGTGAAGTCGGCGTGTGGAGTCGGATGAAGATGGTGTCAGATTCCCCCGCGTGAACTTGAACAACCTTTTGATAAAGCAAGTCAACGAGCATAACGTACGTTAAGGATGGGTGAATAACGTACGCTATGAAAATTGGATTACGTACGTAAAGAATGGTTAATGTACGTTATGGAGGTCAAGAATGAGACAGTGAACTTTTGACGGACGATTGCGTATGCAAGGAATTGTTGTTAGCATACGTTAAGATGCTAACGTATGTAATGTTTTGCGGATAACGTACGTAAGGTTTAAAACTCTATTTATAGACATCAACCTCTTTTCATTTCACCTCCACCCCTTGTCCGATTTTCTGAGAATTTGAGAGTTCCTCAGCACTATAAACCCCTTGTATCTGTAATATCCGTAACTTTCCATTTTTAGCAGTTTCCATTTTTGGTGTATGTCTATTTTTATCGACTCGCTTGTAACCGTTTCGATATTTTGAATCTACTTTGTTCTTGGAGTTTTTCCATTTGGACGAGTTTTGATGATGTCTTCACGTAATTTCATTTTATGATATGTTTTGCCGTATGAACGTTCGATTCTCGTAAAACTCGTTCGTTGTCGTTGTTTCTTGGTTTGTACAAGTTCGTATGGTTGAGTCGGTCATGTTGAGACTTTCGGTTTGTAAATCCGACGTCGTTTCGTGACTTTCGGTCACTTGGGTCATTTTCGTAATTTCCTATAAGTTTAGAGAATTTCATATTCGTTGTCGTATTTCGGATTCTCGGGTAGTCGGATTGATGTTTTCTTGTGATGGTTAGACTCGTCATCGAATATTCTTCGTAGTCGTATTTTTGGTTCGATAGCAGGTCCGGGTTTTGGGGTTGTCCGGAATCGTTTGGACAAAGCAGCCACGATCATTGCCCAAGAGGTGTTACGGCCGTAACACCTGTGGTTACGGCCTGGCCATGTTACGGCCGTAAGTGTCCCCTCGTTATGCCAGAATGTACCACTGCTTTAAAGCAATGCAGAGGTCCAATACCTCATTTTCTATCCTTTCTCTCGTTTTTCTTCACGGGGCGACTCCAGAGGCGATTCCTTCAGTTTTGATCGAAGAATTTTTCGTGTTCCATCACCGTAGAATCGTAGTAGCATATAACCATCAGCGTAATCATCCTCCATCGTCCGAATCCGAGGTATCTTCTTCAGGAACCCTAACTTGTATAAATTGGGGGGTTTTCGGGTTTTTCGTGATTGACTCCGAATTGTTCATGTATGTTGCGAAACTTCTTATCGATTGTTGTTATTGGGCGATTCCCAATCCGTTTTCCTCGAATTAATCCATGTATTGTTGATACGGGGAGATTTTGCATAAACCCTCGCCCGTATCGATTGAACGTCTATTGTCGTGATTTGTAATCGGGGTTTTGGGAGTATTCCTTTCGATTATTGATGTCCGTCGGGACTGAGTTATGCTAATTCTTCGTTTAGGAACCATCGTTTTCCATTCGGATCACCCGTAGTCGTTTTCACTCCCGATTCTTCGAAGATGTCACAAAGGCAAGTACTTTATATTTGTTTACATGTTCTAGTATTTGAATTATGGCTGTATCGTGGTTGTTGTGGATGGATATGTGTATGTTCACCTAGGGACGGTCCGACGGGGCCTGTAGGGATACGTATTGCCGTGAGTGTGCGTATCGTGAACTGTGGTTAGCCACCCAGGGATGTCCGATGGGGCTCTGCGGGGTACGGTGGTCGTGAGTCTCGTACCAACGGTTAACTTTGAATTGTGATTTGTTGGAGATAATGTGTTTTGTGATTGTACATTGTAAATATTACGGAATATAAAACGTTTTCAAAAATGATTTTTGGCGCATTATTCATCTGATTAGAATGCAGTTCAAATGGATTGTACTTGCACTAGTAGTTGTCGCTAACCCCTTAAATGGGGGAAATACTTTTTGTATTTCAGGTATTGATCGTAGGGACAAGCGAGCACCCGAGCCGTATGAGGATGATGGGCAAGCATGATATTGTCCTGTAGTTGATTATTGGTGTTCTGTCTGTCAATTATTATTGATGTCTGATTTTGGGATTTCTGTATTATAAAATTGGTTTAAGTACTCGAGTACTTCCGGTTTGAATTTGTTAATGTTGTGTTCCCATTTTGGGGAAATGGATTTGATGTCAGAATTTTATTTGTCGGTTTGTAGTCTTTTATTTGAATTGTCGTTTTATTAATGATTGTTTGCCGTTGTCGAATGTCTTGTTTGGTACGTTAGCCTGGTAGATTCCACAGTGTGGGGTCCACGGCGCTGTAATATGCCCTGAATATCTTGGGGGTGTTACAGATATGGTATCAGAGCTTAGGTTTATGGATACCTAGGCTCTCGGTTATTTGGGTCTAGTTAAGTCTCGTTTTTGGGACAGTATCACTGCTATGCCATCATCTCAGTACGCCGGTGCTCGTAAGTTTTTCCTAACTTGACTCGTTTCACCGTTATGTTCTATTCCTATCTTAGCAACTTGTTGCGTTTTGCGTTTGAATTGTACTTACCCGTTGCTTCTTCAGAATTCCTGCGAGTAGAGGACGCGGACGCGGTCGCGGACGCGATAGGGGACGTGGCGCAGCCGGTGGGGCGGCCATGTCCGATCACTCGGGAACTGATTCGGTGATGCCTTATTTGTCGAACAGTGTTCCTCCTAGTTCCGGAGGTCAGCAGGACCAGTCTGCTAGCTCCGGTAATGCACATGAGAATGTTGGAGTGGCCAACATTTTGCAACAAGTAGCGAACCAGATGACGCTACTGACTCAGGCCGTTCTGGTCGGCCAAGCTAATGCCAACCCGGTTCCGCCTACTGGATCCGGCAATGATAAGTTACTTCAGGACGTGATTCGTATGCGTCCTCCGCAGTTTGATGGTGCTTCCGACCCTTCTGCTTGGGAGAATTGGCTATTCGAGATGGAGAAAGTATTTAAGGCTGCAAATTGTTCTGAGGAGAGGAAAGTACCCATTGCTCAGTACTTCCTCGCCAAGGAGGCAACAACGTGGTGGCTGTTAGGCGTATTTTTATACGCTTATTTATCATTATTTAGTATTATTTTGGCGAGTAAAATTTGCATAAATGAGCTTTTAATGTCTTATTCTCGCATGTTTGACAGAAGATTGGAGTCTGGAAGCTAAAACGAGGCAAAACGGGCGAAAACGGCGAATTTTGGCCGTGGGCCGCGGCACAAGGCAAGTGGGCCGCGGCACACGAAGAGGAGCAATGGCACTGCAGTAATCACTGTGCCGCAAAGATACCTGTGAGCCGCGGCCCAGAAGAAAATCACAACGCCCAGGTTTTAACCTGGATGCCATGTGCCGCGACACAGATTAAGTGAGCCGCAGCACACACAGGCGGTTTTGGTGTGCTCCGCGCGGATTTGGGCCGTTTTGAAGCCAGTTCTCGACCTACTCACACGGACGCGCTTTGGAGACTGTTGAGAGCTATAAATAAGGGTTTTAGACCCTAATTAATCATCTTGGAGGCTTGGGAAAAGGAGTAACACAGAAGATTATCGCAGACGAGAGAAGCAGAAGAGATTAAGGGCAGAGGGCGGAAGCCAGAAGAACGGAGGAATCCGAGCTCTTCATCTGCGTTTGATCTTCATGCTTTTATTTATTAATTCTGTATTTTAATTATTCAGCATGTCAGGCTAAAACCCCTAATCTAGGATTTTGATGAAACCTATGTTTTGACGGATTTTCTTGAGATTATCTATTTAATTCTCTTTTTGTTGAGTTTTCCCAATCGTGTTTAATGCTTTCAATTATCTGGCCAATAGTTGTATTGTTTTAATCATTCAATTCTAATCGGGAGAGGAGAATTGGTGAGGAACTATTGGTGAGGACCGTTTTATTCTGTGAGATAGGAATATACTCATAGGAACTACGTGGCCTTTTGGAGATTTTATGCTTTTTGCCTATTGACGAATTAATTCACCTAGGGATAGAGTGCGTTATTCGCCTTTAGAAAAATCTATTGACCTCGGGAGAGGCGGTAGAGTATATTAGCAATCTTCGCCTTCAATAAAATTGGGAAAATCATTAACTTCAGATAATCGAGAGTAAATTCGGATAAACTGAGGTGGATTCAGAATCCTAGACTTATTCATCATTTGATTCTCTTTCTTCAGCGATCATTTTTACTGTTTAATATTTTATTAATTTTCTTTAGTAATTAATTGCTACCCAAAGTTCGATTGTTCATATAAAACTGAATACACAAAAATCGGTAGTTAGTGATTCAGTCCTCGTGGGAACGATACTCACTCATCACTTTATTACTTGTATACGATAGCGTGCACTTGCGTTCAAGAAATATCGCAACAAGTTTTTGGCGCCATCGTCGGGGACTGAAATTTTTGCTAATATCGATTTCAGTATTTCTAGTCTTAGTTTGAACGTTTTTATTTACTTATTTTCGTGTATTTAATTTTATTTGTTTATTTGTTTTTCCTTTCAGGATTTTTCGGGTAGTGCATGAGAAAACTCGGTAACAAAGGCCTACTACCTTTGAATACCGAACTCGAGCGCACTCTTAGGAGAAAGAAGAAGGAGAAACGAGAGCTACCGACAACAGTCACTATGGCTGAAAATATCGAAAATCACGGAGGAAATAATATTGTTCAGCAAGCTCAACCGGAAATGGCACTTCGAGATTATGCTATGCCGCAGATTAACGCAAACTTTTCGGGGATTCGGCGTCCCACTATCCAGGTGAACAATTTCGAAATCAAGCCTGCTATTATTCAGATGGTGCAGGCGAGCCAATTCTGTGGATTGCCGAATGATGACCCCAACGCACATATTGCTTCTTTTCTCGAGATTTGTGACACGTTCAAGAACAATGGTGTCACCGACGATGCTATCCGATTACGGCTTTTCCCTTTCTCTTTGAGGGATAAAGCGAAATTTTGGTTGAATTCCTTACCGCCGGGCTCGATCACGACATGGGCAGAGTTAGCGCAAGCATTCCTTGCTAAATTCTTCCCACCTTCTAAGATGGCGAGACTGAGAAACGAGATCACCACTTTTGGTCAGTATGACATGGAATCGCTTCACGAGGCGTGTGAGCGATACAAAGATTTGTTACGGAGACGCCCACATCACGGCCTTCCAGACTGGCTTCAAATTCAGACGTTCTACAATGGATTGAGTGCCTCTACACGCACTCCCGTGGATGCAGCCGCCGGTGGAGCTTTGATGGGAAAGACGATGGCTGAAGCACACTCGTTGTTGGAAGCTATGGCCGCTAATGCTTATCAATGGCCATCTGAACGAATAACGCCGAAGCGAGTTATGGAAATTTCGAGTAATGACCCAATATCTACATTGTCATCTCAAGTCGCCGCCTTGACTCAGCAACTTCAGGCATTTTCACATGCTCCTTCCCCCGTTACCATTGAATCGTGTAATTGGTGTAACGGATCTCACCCTAGCGCGGAGTGCCAAGTCGGAAACCCGTTCGAGCAGCCCCAAATTGAACAAGCTCAGTTCGTAGGAAACGGAAACTGGCAAAATAATCCGTACTCCAACACATATAATCCGGGATGGCATAATCATCCCAACTTCTCATGGAGAAACGGACAAAACTCGAACCAGCCCCCGTTCGCTCAAAACCAACAACAGCCTCTTCCCGCTCCAAAAGTTTCTCTCGAGGAAGCAATTGCGAAATTGGCAGCGAATACGAGTCAATTCATGACCTGTACTGAAGCAACATTGCAAAATAATTCCGCCTCCATTCGCAACTTGGAAGTCCAGCTGGGCCAGATTGCTAATGTGTTGACAGCCCGCCCGGAGGGAGCATTGCCAAGTACAACCGAAACAAATCCTAGAGAAAGTCTAAATGCAATCAGTTTGAGAAGCGGGAAGGAGGTATGTGACCAGCCCGAGAGGAGTGAAATGAGAAGTGAAATTGAGGAGAAGAAAAATTTAGCGACGGAGGAATCACAAGATTGGAGACCCTCGATAACGTTTCCGGATAACCCGAAGGCATATGTACCACCCGTCCCGTTTCCGCAGAGATTACAGCAGAAAAAGGCGGACAAGCAATTCTCTAAGTTCCTCGACGTGTTCAAGAAGCTTCATATTAACATTCCATTTGCCGACGCGTTGGAACAAATGACAAGCTACGTTAAATTCATGAAGGAGATCTTGTCAAAGAAAAGAAAACTCGAGGAGTTTGAGACAGTCGCCTTGACAGAGGAGTGCAGCGCGATTCTTCAGAAGAAGCTTCCACCAAAATTGAAAGATCCGGGAAGTTTCAACATACCGTGCACCATGGGGAATCTCTCTTTTAATAAGGCATTGTGCGATCTCGGTGCTAGTATTAACCTCATGCCTCTGTCTATTTTCAAGAAGCTAGGAATTGGAGAAGCAAAGCCAACGACGGTCTCCTTGCAATTAGCGGATCGATCTATTAAGTATCCGAGGGGAGTGATTGAGGACGTGTTAGTAAAAGTGGATAAATTTATCTTTCCAGCGGATTTTATTGTTCTCGACATGGACGAAGATCAAGATATCCAGATTATCTTGGGACGACCATTTTTAGCGACCGACAGAACTCTTATAGATGTGGAAAAAGAGGAATTAACTCTGCGGGTTCAAGACGAGCATGTCACGTTCCAAGTGTTCAAATCCTTCTCATGTCTGGGAGGTGTTGATAAGAGCTCGCAAAGTGAAAGTGTGGAAGCCGTTGCGAAAGAAAAACACCAAAAACATCGTCGGTCGAAAAATTCAGAGTCCGTTGCAGATGGTCCAACTTTTAAGAAAGATGTAGAACGAGTCGCATTTCTCAAGCATGTGAACATGCAATCATCGCCATCTGACCAGTCACAATCGGAAAAGTCTGCTGCTGTCATAAGATCGTTCGCGAAAGAGGAAAATAAGCCGGAAGTCAAACGGACGTCTAGTCATGAGAAAAACGGGTGTTTCGGAAAGTTGTTCTCGTCAAAACCTTTCCGCAACCAACATTGGGTGTCCGAACCGAAAATCAAATCGTTAATGACCGATGGTCAAAATTTTAAAAACCATATTAACGGTTCGATGAACGGGGCGGAGATCAAATGGAGTTTGCGAAAAGCGAACTGATTTTTAAATAGGTCCGGCTGAAGACTATAAACTTAGCGCTTCTCGGGAGGCAACCTGAGTTCGTAGTTGTAGATCTTTGAGTTTCTGTATTTCTCTTGCATTCTTGAATTTTTATTTTTCATCATTTTGTGCTTTGATTTGCTTTTACCTCTCGCTCTTGACGTGTTCTTCTTAAAATTCTGTGCAGGAAAAGTCCCAGGGGAGAAATTTATGCCTGAGCCACGGCACAAGGCTTGTGAGCCGCGGCACACACAAATCAAAAGGGAGAGCTAAACTTTCTGTACTCTGTGCCGCGGCACAACATTACTGAGCCGCGGCACACTTGAGCCCTGAGCCGCGGCACACGAAAGCTGAGCCGCGGCCCACGACAAAACATACGAGTAGGTAAAAAGGGACTGTACTCTGTGCCGCGGCTCGCTTGAGCTGTGCCGCGGCACACCATGCGGAATTTGAAGAGCCCAGGTATCTTATAACTCTCATTCGGCCGACTACCCAGGTAAGTTTCCCTTCCCTTTCCTCTCCCTTGCGCGCGCGATCGGCCAACCTTCGTCTCCTTTCTTCTTCTTGCAATTTTCTTGCACTTTTCACAATCCAAGCAAGGTAAGTCTAAATCTCTAATCTCAAATTGTTCTATGAATTTAAATGTGAAGTTGTGTTATGCATTTGATGGTTGAATATGTTTATTTTTTTTTCTTTCAAAAGTTCTATGATGGTTAAGTGGAGGATATGATGGTTTTTTTTGGTTGATTTTTCATGATTATTTTCGATTATGAATGAGTTGAATGTGTCGTTTGTCATGACGAATGAGTCGTGTTTTTGTTCTTGGGGATTTAATCGAGCTATTGCCATAATTGTTCTTCAATTGAACTCATGCCCTTTAAGTGTTTGATGAAATGTCTGAATGAAAAATTTTCTTTGTTAAGGCAATATTTTGAATCTATGTGCAACGTATTCGTTCTGGAATTACAGCAACCCCAACCCGTACGCCTAGTTTAAACGTTATGGTTCAATTTCATTTTTTCTCTCACGGCTGTGCGATCTCGTTAAATACTTGATTTACGGCCGGATATCCTTAGCCGAGTGATGATTATTCTCGTTATTGTTTGAGTAAGTAAACTCCGGTGTTTAATTTTTCAGGACTCGCTATGGCTAGGACTAAGAAGCTGAGCAAGAGGGCCAGGACTCAGTCGTCCCCCACTCGAGGGGAGACTTCTCGTAGTCGCGCCGAGTCATAGGCGCACCAGTTTTCTGACCCGGAGATCCACAAAATCTTCAACGAGAAGATTCGGCCGCGACCTCTGATCCCGGAGAGGGGATTCACTCCAGCCCCCAAGACGGGGAACTGCTTACCATGATAGATGAGATGGGGTGGGCCCGTTTTGCTGCACCCCCCGAGCCAGCGGTGATATCGATAGTGCAGGAGTTCTATGCCAGCGCGTTATTGAAGCACATTCGAGCAGGCCAGATGTTGCAAAGAATGACACTTGACTCAGTCGATGTCCGAGGTATTACGGTTCATTATTCCACACTGCTATTCGGAGGTTGTTTGGGTCACGGTGGTAGATGAGACGGCTTATGACCGAGTTATGGCTAGCCTCACGAAGGAGGCTCGCTCGAGACTATTACGCAGCCCGACTCCGACCGGGAGCGGCTCGCACCGGGTTCTTCCACTTTCCACTTCAAGAGCTCGCGCCTCGGTGGCTCGGGCGTGCTCGGCTAGATTTTATCTCGCGCCAGATAGGCCCCACATCTCGATCCGCACTGCTTTTCTCTCCCGAGCCCGGACACTATATGCTATCACATCCGGCCGCGATTGATGTGGCCCCTCTCTTGGTCCGATCTATATTCCAAAGGCATCTGTGGAGGGGCTAAGACGGGGTTGAAGCACCCCTCTCTTATCTGCGCTCTGTGCCGGTAGTCGGGGCTGACGTGGTCGGACGACGAGCCGATGCTAGCTCCCCAGGCCCCGATCGACCACCGCATCATCTCACATTTTGACCAGTGGGGAGGAGCGCCGGCGCACGCTCGGGGGAGAGGATTTCTACTGGATGAGGCCCACGAGGGATCCCCCGAGCCTCTACTGCTGACACAGGGGCAGGCAGATGCCGGCCCGCCGCCCGACAGAGAGAGATTGCAGGCTATGTTCGACGGGCTGAGGGAGGATATGAGGAGAGAGAGAGAGGATATGAGGAGAGAGATAGAGGAGATGAGGAGAGAGAGAGAGTATGCTGGCTGCCATGAGAGAGGAGCAGCGGACGGAGAGGGAGAGATTCATTGCTGCCGTCAGGGATGAGATGCGAGAGCAGGCCCGCCGGGCCAATCGACGAGAGGCGAGGCATCTAGCAGCGAGGGATGCCTACCACCAGGAGCACCTAGCTGCATGGACGGCCCATATCATGCACCCAGATGGGCCATTTATTGCACCTGCTCGGCCAGCCACACCACCCTCCTCGCTGGATGATGCCGGCACCAGCTCGTGAGAGGACTGGAGGGGAGTACTTGACCTTTCACTTTTATTGCATATTATATTTTGTCCATTGAGGTCAATGTACGTCCTAAGTTTGGGCGGGGGGGGGGGGGGGGGGTTTACTTTCTGTCGCTACATTTATTGCTGTACTTATCCGTTGCACTTTTCATTATTTTTTAGTTATATTTTTGTCGATAGCCTTGCTTGTCTTGATTTTACTCTTATTCGTGAATTTTTCGTGCTTCTATTTGTGTAATACTGATGTTACGACACTGTTTTTCTCTTTGAAGAAACGGTCGAGTTTTAGTCGGGTTGTAGTCAGCGATTTCTGTTTCTGCTCAGTCTTCATTTAGGTCCGAAATTTTTTCGTAATTGTAGAAGTCTTAGCAGATAAGAGAGGATACATACGTGTTTTAAAATCACAGTCGATACGTTTGGTTACATTTTTCGGTTAGCTAGTCGTCCAGTTACATAAGTCGTGTTGGCACTTAGATTGAGTTTAGAGTCGGTCAGTTTTTCCCAAAAGTCGAGATAATATTTGTTCTATGATGGGAAGTCTAGTAACCGGAGGTATTCACGTGACCCATTGTTTACTCTCGCGTAAAACGACAACCCTGATTAGACTAGTGGTTTAGAAATTTCGCATGTGCCAATGACAGGGAGCTTAGTAACCGGGGGTATTCACGTGACCCGTTGTTTACTCTCGCGTAAAACTGCGACCTTGATTCGGACATGCGGGAATACCTTTGCGAGTTGTTTCTCCACTGTGGAGGGGAACTTAGTAACTAGAAGCATCCATGTGCCCCATGAGTGTCTTTTACGTCAAACGGTTTGCCAATACATGAGAATGGAAGTTCCACCCTAGGATTATCCCGATGAAACATCCCGAGATCCGAACCTAGTGGTCAACTCGAATCAATTTTTTGAGCATATAAATAAGGGAAAACTGTCCGAGGGTTATTTTTTATGAAACTCGTGAAAATTTTGCCATTAGACTGTGGAACGGGGCGAATTAGCTCGTTTATTTTAACCTTTCATATTGACGGTCGATTAGACTCACGTTTGTTAATCTTTGAGCTGGATTTTCTTCATGAACGAGTGATTAGGACTGAACGTGGTTACTTTGCAGAATCAGTGTTCTGAGTGTAGCTCGCCATTACGATACTCATATTATTCAGAGAGAATTTCAGGATAGTATTGATTAGGTTGAGCACTATGAGTTGCACGATTATTTACGATATTTTTTTGTTGAAATTAATTCTTTTTGCTTGAGGACAAGCAAAGGCTCAAGTTTGGGGGTATTTCTTAGGCGTATTTTTATATGCTTATTTATCATTATTTAGTATTATTTTGGCGAGTAAAATTTGCATAAATGAGCTTTTAATGTCTTATTCTCGCATGTTTGACAGAAGATTGGAGTCTGGAAGCTAAAACGAGGCAAAACGGGCGAAAACGGCGAATTTTGGCCGTGGGCCGCGACACAAGGCAAGTGGTCCGCGGCACACGAAGAGGAGCAATGGCACGAGTAATTTGTACTGTGGCCGCAAAGATACCCGTGTGAGCCGCGGCCCATAAGAAAATCACAACGCCCAGGTTTTAACCTGGACGCCATGTGCCGCGGCACAGATTAAGTGAGCCGTGGCACACACAGGCGGTTTTGGTGTGCTCCGCGCGGATTTGGGCCGTTTTGAAGCCAGTTCTCGACCTACTCACACGGACGCGATTTGGAGACTGTTGAGAGCTATAAATAAGGGTTTTAGACCCTAATTAATCATCTTGGAGGCTTGGGAAAAGGAGGAACACAGAAGATTATCGCAGGCGAGAGAAGCAGAAGAGATTAAGGGCAGAGGGCGGAAGCCAGAAGAACGGAGGAATCCGAGCTCTTCATCTGCGTTTGATCTTCATGCTTTTATTTATTAATTCTGTATTTTAATTATTCAGCATGTCAGGCTAAAACCCCTAATCTAGGATTTTGATGAAACCTATGTTTTGACGGATTTGCTTGAGATTATCTATTTAATTCCCTTTTTGTTGAGTTTTCCCAATCGTGTTTAATGCTTTCAATTATCTGGCCAATAGTTGTATTGTTTTAATCATTCAATTCGAATCGGGAGAGGAGAATTGGTGAGGAACTATTGGTGATGACCGTTTTATTCTGTGAGATAGGAATATACTCATAGGAACTACGTGGCCTTTAGGAGATTTTATGCTTTTTGCCTATTGACGAATTAATTCACCTAGGGATAGAGTGCGTTATTCGCCTTTAGAAAAATCTATTGACCTCGGGAGAGGCGGTAGAGTATATTAGCAATCTTTGCCTTCAATAAAATTGGGAAAATCATTAACTTCAGATAATCGAGAGTAAATTCGGATAAACCAAGGTGGATTCAGAATCCTAGACTTATTCATCATTTGATTCTCTTTCTTCAGCGATCATTTTTACTGTTTAATCTTTTATTAATTTTCTTTAGTAATTAATTGCTACCCAAAGTTCGATTGTTCAAATAAAACTGGAATACACAAAAATCGGTAGTTAGTGATTCAGTCCTCGTGGGAACGATACTCACTCATCACTTTATTACTTGTATAGGATAACGTGCACTTGCGTTCAAGAAATATCGCAACAGTGGCAGGCGGTGAAACCGCGCGACCGGGCAGCCACGTGGGCAGAGTTTCGGGATCTGATGGAAGATGAATTCTGTTCATGGCCAGTGAAAGAGGGGAGGATCCGAGCCTTCTTTGAGGCGAAGGCCCAAGATGTTCCTATATCTCAAGCTATCAAAGACTACAATCAACAACTGCATTATGTGAGAAACCAAATCCGAGATGAGCTTGACAAGATCCGCCACTACATGTCTGGTTTGGGGTGCACGACTTTGAAAGATTATCAGAATAAAGCGATGGCTTATGAGATGTCGTTTTCTGCGACAGAGACGGCAACTGAAGGAAAGAAACAGAAGACCTCCGCCGCTCGGGAGGCAAGTCGAGGGTATCCAAGGCTCGGCCTGTTCGCGAGTCTTTGGGAGTCAGTCGCCATCAGTTGGTCGAGGAAACGGTTCTAGGTCTGCTCCTGCTGGTTCCGTTCGTGGTCCTACGTGCTTCAACTGTAGTCGTCCGGGCCACATGATGAGTGAGTGTGATAGGCCTCCGATTCAGTGTCTTGCTTGTGGTCGGATGGGTCATCGTGCTAAGTTTTGTACGGATGCAGCTCGGGCTCCAGTTACTCAGATATAAGCCCTAGCTGCGGGAGAGCCAAGTGTGAATCAGGCACCGACAGTTCCTCAGCCGCAGCAGAGTTTTGGTAGAGGTCGAGGACGTGGTCAGCCTTCTGGAGGGGGAGCTTCTAGTGCGGGGTCTGTTCTGGCCCGAGTGTACGAGATGAGACGAGCAGGAGATCCTGACGCGACGGTGGCTACAGGTACCGTCCACATCCTTGATCATCCTGTTTTCGTATTGTTCGATTCTGGTGCTACGCATTATTTTATATCTATGGATTGTGTGAGTCGTCTGCATGTTGATTGCCTAGTTGCCTGTGAGCCTTTTGTTGTTAAACTTCCTAGTGGGGATAGCATCGTGGGGGACCGTGAGATTAGAAATTTTTCTGTGAGTATCGCGGGGAGGGATTGGCCTTCTAATCTGATTGCGGTAGATATTGTTGCTACCCAACATATTATCCGGAGATAGATATTGCTGGAATGGATGGATAGCAAACAAATGCAAGAGCACTTCCGTGAGAAAAATGAATAACACAAGATTTGCCGGGGTTGTTAGTCCCGGGCTTGAATGCTCTCGCGAGATATTATTAATACTAATATTCAGGGATACAAGTACTAATGTAAGAATACAATTACAATGAGTGTAAAGATTCTTGTTATCTTAGCTAGTGAGTGTGTAGATTGCCGGAAGAACCAGATTTGATGCTCTGTGAGTTCTTGTAACAAAGGAGATGAGCAATGCTACGGTGAGGGATCGACAGTCTCTCACGGCGAGTATTAGCTGGGTGCTTGAGCTCCTGAGCTTATGAATCTCTTGGAATCTGCCTTATGGAGACTTCTTGCCTCTGCCGATCGTCTTTTGGACGAGAGATTCGGAGAGAGAAGCCCTGAGATGGATTCCGGCGAGACAGCAGGGAGCTTGATGGTATGTGTGTTCTTCTTTATTTCCATGAATGAATTCGGAATGTAGGTGAATCAATTCGGAACCTTTTTCCAGTAGGAGGAGGTTCTCTATTTATAGGACTTGGATATGCCGGGCGATCGCCTTTTCTGTATTATAATAATCGGGCGATCGTCTTTATGTCACATGGGCTTGTCTCCTTAAAGTCTGCAGAGTTGCCGCGATCGCCGCGGGTCCAATGAGAAGCTCGCACGCGTCTCGAAGCCATCACGGGCGGTCCCACTGACACCTTTCGGCGGGCCTGTCGGTTGGTGGAAAGATGCTGACAGGCTGTGGTCAACGACCTATGTGCCGCGGTGCCTTATCTGGATCTGCACGTGGGTGCTATTCTGAGATCCAGTCTTCGATGACTTTGACGGGCGATCATCTCTGTTCGGGGCGTAGGCCGATTGTCCTTAGCCGGACACTAGGGTCGATCGCCAGATACCAAAGGGCGATCGCCTTGGGAGTCGATTGCTAGGTACCTGATGGTGGTCTGGTTTCTTCGATTAGGCGAGCTATCCATAGTTTGACTGGTGTTGACTCGGTCGCTCGGCCTTATAGTCGATCGCCTGTCGAGATGAATAAATCTTGACACAACAATTGCCCCCCAGCTCACTCCTATGTTGGAAATGTGGGGTGAGGTGGTTCTCTTGGCGATCGCTGAACTTTTGACGAGCGACTCTGCGTTTAACTGGACTGGCGATCGTCTTTGAGCTGATATATTCTGAGTTTTGGACGACCTGGTTGGCCGCTAAACTGCGCGGGGAATGGCAATGGGCGTGGAAAAGTCTCCGCGCACGTGTCGGGTTTCTGTTGGAGGATATCAACGGTCATTAATGACCCCTCGACTGACGCGTCCTTGAAAAGACGCGTGCGCGGGTATCGAGGGAGTCAATAAATGCGACGTTTGAGATCCGACCCCTGAGATTGTCCCTTATTGCAAACGAGTCCCTGCCATCTCCTATAAAAGGGCGCATTGTTGCAGTCTTCGTCCTCACGCGCACTTACTGGAGAAAGAAGGACTTGCTGAAGATTTTTCTGAAGATCTTAGTGCCGATCGTCGATCAATTTCATCTTTGGGTAAGAAAAAATCCTTTTCTCCTTTCTTTCTTTGAGAATGGGTGGAACGTCATCATCGCATGGAGTGGGTACCAGTTCCGCCGCCGGGACATCGACTGTCCGGGGAGGACCTTCTTCTGACTTCCACCTGGAGACGGCCGCTGAGGCTATTCGGTCCGGAATTGACCCTGCTGGAATCGAGGCTTTATTTAATGAACCCGACGTTGCTAAGGAAGCGGCTGCTGAGGACAGACGATCGCAGATATAGAGAGATCTGGCGATTAGGGCCTACTGGGAGCAGCATAGCGTCTTCGGCCGGGCCTATAAGGCTTTCGCTGAGATTATGAAGAAATTGGCCGGTCCGTCTCCTAGGTTCGATCTCCGGGGATACTCGGTCGCCTATCCTTATCAGCTTCCCAAACGGTCGCAGTACAGGGCTGCGCAGCGATCTTTGTGGTCGCTTGGCCAAATTCGGAGTTCGGAGACCAGGAAAGATCTGGCCGTCTGGAGGACGAGGTTCCATGTTCCTTCAGATGTGGATATATTCGCGCAGGCGGAGAATGAGCGAGCCGATCAGCCTCCGATGGGTATGGTCGCCGTGAATGAGGCGATTATGGAGGTCGGGCTGCGCTTCCCTCTATCCTTTGCTGTCTCCCACCTGCTGGCCGCTTGGAACGTGGCGCCACTTCAGCTGACGCCGAACGCTTGGCTCCAAATCATCTGCACTCTCACTCTTTTCGGCGGTCACCGCCTGTACCGCCTCCCATCGCCGTTGGAGATGAACCATTTGTTCAAGATGACGGCTCAAAAAGGGTCGGTCGGAGGTTACCATATTCAGGGCCGATCTGGTCGGGTAATCCTAGGAGTCCCAAATAAGGCGCGGGGCGATCCGATGAAGTGGTTTTGGGTCACCGGCAAGTGGAGGGCTTCTGCGAGCGACAATCCTTCGGGCAAGCTGGAGATCCCTACTGAGTTTCGGGAGAGGAATCCCGGTAAGGGTTTAGACTCTCCCTTCGTTCGGATGCGTTTTGGACTGATCTAATTTGATTTCGGTTTTGCAGGTTTTCACATTCCCGCGGTCGAGGAGCTGCCCTTCAATTTCCTGGTTGTCTGGGAGCGGATACGGAGCTTGTCGGACGACAATCTTGACGCTAGCCAGATCAATAAGGAGAGCCGTTGGTTGTCGGCTCGTCTATTCCGCTTCCCGAGACATCTCTCGGTACCAGGTATGAGTTTCTGCGACCTTCACTTTCTTAGGCGATTGCCTTACTTGAGGAAAATATCTAACTGTTGATCGATCGCCTTAACTGTAGAGGTTCGCTTTCCTCGCTTTTTGGAGCCCCCGTCGGAGATCGCCATGTCGAATCCTGGAGTTCTAGGCCGTCTCCGCCACAAGAAATCGTCTCGGGCCCCACCTGTTGCGTTGCCAATTGTTCCGGAGGCGGAGCCTCGCGTGGAGCCGATCGTGGCTGAGGAGGGAGTTCCGGAGGAGGGGCTTCGAACGAATCGTAAAAGGCCGAGGCCGGAAGAAACTCTGGTTCCTGCCCCTGGCAATGAAGTGCCGATCGCCGCGCCTCCGATCACTGTTCTCGCTCCGGAGAATGAGCCGCCCTCTGCGGCTTTTATGCGATAGATGGCGATCGCCGACGCTGAGACTCCTCGAGGGAAACCGTACTTCGGTCGCGACCCCGAGAGGGCTGAGAGGTAGATTGCATTTTTGGGTTGAAGCTTGCAATTGCGTAGGAGTTGTGTTAACTTTGTTGTTTTGATGTAGGATCCGTCGCACAGATCCGTCTTGCCCGCCGATGGTGTTGGATTTCTTAGCCAGCCGATCTCCTCGCCAGTCCTGTGACATCCCACAATATGTCAGCAAGGCCGCTTCTGCTCTACCGAAGGCCTGGACGACCGACCTGGATGCGATCGCTCATCAGCGATCGGGGAGTACGATGCAGGCTGTTCTCGCCCTTTCTCTCCAGACGGCGACCATGGCTGTCCAGGCTGCTCAGGAGTTTGAGGGGCGACCTTCCACTATTCGCCTGCAGGCGGATCTCGAGGCGGCTCGGAAAGAGAACGCCGAGTTCGCTGATAAGATCGTGGCGATAGAGAAGGACTCTTTGGAGGCAGCCAAGCGGGCGAGCCACGAGCTTGAGCTGGCGAAGAAGGAAACCGAGTTGTCTCGTCTGGCGGTTGACCGATTTCGGGACAGGATGCTGAATGCCGTCCGGGCACAGAAGGTTGCTGAGGATGAGGCCGCTCGTCAGAAGGAGACGATCGCTCGGTTGACTAGCGAGCTAGCGGAGTCCAGGGAGAAGGTTGCTGCGAGGGAGGCCGAGCTCCAAGGGTCGCAGCAGGCGATGGCGGAGCTGAAAAGAGAGGTAGAGGCGACCAAGGCTGATCCCTTTCAAAACTTGGAGTTTGTCAGCGAGTTCGCCTATTGGAGTTTGTCAGCGAGTTCGCCTATTATATGGCGTTCGCCGACTCGATCCGAGCAGCTAAGAAAGGAGGTTTGGAGGTCGGGCCCCTTGCTGAGAACTTCAAGGCGTATGCGTTGGAGCATCCTCTTCATCCTGCTTTCTCCTTGCCGATTTTGGATCTCTCGGAGCTTGGCGTAGATCTGAGCTGGTATCCGACTCCGGCGAACATCGTTCCTCCCGACGATCCAGAGGACGGTGAGGTCGCTCCGAAAACTGGGGAAGGACCACAGGTCGAGCCGTCGGCTGAAGGCGAAGTCCAGGCGGAGGCCTGAGGCTCTTCGCTCTTGCTTGCTTGTTTTAGCTTTTTGTCTTGTAGTTTTGTGATTTTCTCTTTGTAGCATTTTGGTCTTCGGGCAACCATGTATTTTGATCCTTCAAGCAATGAAATGAATGTTTGATTTTTTGACTTATCACTTGAATGATTGTTATTTTTGAGTCTTTGTTTGACTTTGTACAAATGTGTGAGGAGAGATCATTGCGAGGGTAGTTCCAAATGAATTGATAAACTCATAAAGATAACTTTTACAACAAATTCGATCGCTGCACAACTTGCTGAAAAATGACGACCTCCGTATGTTTGTTGAATAGGGACGATCATCGTATAGGTAGTCCGCACTCTTCCCCCTTGTTTTTATTCACTTAGTGGAAGTAAGGGGATGAAAATAATTTGTTGAGTGAGCGGTCTTCAACTTTGTCGAATCCTTGAGGACGGTCGTCCGTCTTGAGGAACCGTGCACGATCCCGGAGTTCGATGGACCGACTCCCTGATCATGTCTTGATGCGCGAAGACATTGAGTGTCTCGTGACTCACTTTATTATGAGGGTCCTCTGTTAGGCTGCGCCTCGCCTCGTATTTAAACGAAGGGCGTGCGGTCTCGGTCTAGAGGAGTCCTTGCGCGGGGTAGCATCGAATGATTCAACTCCACGCCCGCGGCTTGTTTAGCTCTGCTTCCACCTTGGGTCGCCATGACGATGGCGACCCTCGACGGTGTATGTTGAGACGGGGGTAGTGACGCGTCGCATTGTCCGGGTTCACCACGTTAAATGATGAACCTTTGAGGGCGAGCGATCGTGTCCACTGATTAATTTTGGAGGGCCCTCAGACTACGCCGGCCTCGTACTTAAACGAAGGGCGGGCGATCTTGGCCCAAAGGGACCTTGCATGGCCTAAGCAGTCGGTTCCATCGACCACCAGGACCATGGCTGCACTCTTCCACCTTGGATCGTCATGTAGATGCCGTCCGTCGACAGTGTACGTTGTGCGGGGGAGGCGATCTCATGCCTTAGTCCATCATGTTAGATGGTGAACTGTAAATGGCGAACGAGTCCTCCAGTTTCTTAAATAAGGAGGGAGATCGGGGAGACTTCCGAGGTCCCCTTTTCTTGATTGAAGCATGTAGAGACGGTCGCCGAGGTTGATCCAGGGGTCGGCTCGTATGAGCTTTCCAGCCTGTTTTGTGTTCGACTCGGACGATCGTGTATAGAGATTGGTAGGGGCTTCGGCTAAGACAATAAGCTGTCCAACTTGCCCTCCTCGAACAATCTCCAGAGCTGTTTGAGGAGGTCGCGGCATTGGTTGGTCGTGGCGGGACTCTTATGGTAGGCACAATATTGATTGTTGTCCAGGTGACCGTGGTCCCTTATCGCCTTTGGCTTTTTGAGCTTTTCGTGCCCCTTGATGGCATAGAAAATATGTGCCGGAGTTCGGTTGAATGTGTGGAGGAGATGGGCTTCCATGTCCTCGAAGGCCTTGAGATCTCCGGGTGGCTTGGCGATCGCCTTCTTTACTTTGGCGATCGCTATCTTCTGGACAGGAGGTGGCATTTCCTCGCCTAGGTGGAGGGTGAGTAGCCTTTGCCTGGCCAGAAAGTTGGCAGCCTTAGCGCGGAAGATCGCGTAGGTTGGGGGAATATCCTTGGTGAGATGTCTAAACATGGGAGAATGACCGTAGAATCCCCCCATGACCGAAAAGAGAGCGCGTTCGTCACTGACGGGTTCGCCGGTGAGGATGATTTCGTCTACTCGGTCGATGTAATCTGTATCGGTTTCGTCTTTCCCCTGCCTGATTTTCATCACGCGGTGGGGGCCTTCTGGTCTGGCGACCTTGGTGGCGAAGTATGACGCGAAGTCATTCGCCAGTTTCTTAAAGGAGGTGATTGATCGTGGTGGTAGTGAGGCGTACCACCTATGGGCCAGCTCGCCCAATGTTAACGGGAAGATCCGGCACTTGGTTGCATCAGATGCCCCACACCCAGTCATGTAGATTCGGAATTTACTCAGGTGGGTTTCGGGGTCCGATCTCCCCTCGTACAGAGGTGTTTTGGGAGGAGCGATCGTTGGTTGCACGAGGGCAAGCTCGATGTGGACCGCGAGTGGCTCGGTCGGCCCGGTGATCTTTCTGCTGGCGCTTGCCCCAGTGTCCAAGAGTGCTTTCATCTCGTCGAGCTGGCGTTGTATAGCGGCCATCGCCGTGGCCTGGCTGCTCGCAGCTCGGCGCTCGGAGCGGGTGCCGAGGCAATTGAGTACTGATCCCCTGGCGATCGGGACGGGAGTCAGATGGCTGACCTGCGTTCGGCTGTGAGGTGGGTAGGCCAAACTCCTGGTGACGGATTCGGATTCCGTCTTTTCGTGGTTGGAAACAGAATGCCCCGGTCGCCAGGATGGGTCGCGCCCCAAGCGATTGAATATGGATCCGTCCGGTCGTGCGAGAGCCTTTTCTCGCGAATTGGGGATTTCTGACGATCGCTCGCTCAGTAGCCCGTTGAATTTCCGTTTTCCCATGCGGCGGACGATCGAGGGAGTTATCGCGGGCGACGCGCATGCTCTCCGTCGCTTCTCTAGGATGGCCATAGCCTCCTTGATCTGTTCCTCGGTTTGGAGCTGATCGAGTGAGAGGTTGGGGCCATCTCTCGGGTGCGGGATCGAGAGTCTCGCATTGCTGCGGCTTCCCCCTGTCGTCGGCTGGGGTTCGGACTGAGCCGGGATATGGTGTCCGGCGGTTCGGAGAGCGGCTCTCTTCGATGTACCGGCGGATGTCATGATTCTGAAGGTTTTCTTTGAAGCGCAGTGAGTGTCACTTCAAGTATATGCCCCGAGAACAGTGAGTGTTCTTCGGGACGGTAGGAATAAAAATTTGAGGGTTAGATGCCCTCCTTCTAGCGCCAATTGTTGCTACCCAACATATTATCCGGAGATAGATATTGCTGGAATGGATGGATAGCAAACAAATGCAAGAGCACTTCCGTGAGGAAAATGAATAACACAAGATTTGCCGGGGTTGTTAGTCCCGGGCTTGAATGCTCTCGCGAGATATTATTAATACTAATATTCAGGGATACAAGTACTAATGTAAGAATACAATTACAATGAGTGTAAAGATTCTTGTTATCTTAGCTAGTGAGCGTGTAGATTGCCGGAAGAACCAGATTTGATGCTCTGTGAGTTCTTGTAACAAAGGAGATGAACAGTCGCGCCGGTGAGGGATCGACAGTCTCTCACGGCGAGTATTAGCTGGGTGCTTGAGCTCCTCAGCTTATGAATCTCTTGGAATCTGCCTTGTGGAGACTTCTTGCCTCTGCCGATCGTCTTTTGGACGAGAGATTCGGAGAGAGAAGTCCTGAGATGGATTCCGGCGAGACAGCAGGGAGCTTGATGGTATGTGTGTTCTTCTGTATTTCCGTGAATGAATTCGGAATGTAGGTGAATCAATTCGGAACCTTTTTCCAGTAGGAGGAGGTTCTCTATTTATAGGACTTGGATATGCCGGGCGATCGCCTTTTCTGTATTATAATAATCGGGTGATCGTCTTTATGTCACATGGGCTTGTCTCCTTAAAGTCTGCAGGAGTTGCTGGCATCGATCATGTCCAATGAGAAGCTCGCACGCGTCGAGTCGGCCGCCACGGCGGTCCCACTGACACCTTTCGGCGGGCCTGTCGGTTGCTGGAAAGATGCTGACAGGCTGTGGCCAACGACCCATGTGCCGCGGTGCCTTATCTGGATCTGCACGTGGGTGCTATTCTGAGATCCAGTCTTCGATGACTTTGACGGGCGATCATCTCTGTTCGGGGCGTAGGCCGATTGTCCTTAGCCGGACACTAGAGTCGATCGCCAGATACCAAAGGGCAATCGCCTTGGGAGTCGATCGCTAGGTACCTGATGGTGGTCTGGTTTCTTCGATTAGGCGAGCTAGCCATAGTTTGACTGGTGTTGACTCGGTCGCTGGGCCTTATAGTCGATCGCCTGTCGGGATGAATAAATCTTGACACAACAGATATTAGGGATGAGGATTTGATTCTGGGTGAGGATTGGCTGGACCGTCATGGGGCGATCATGAATTATAGAACGAGAACCGTTTCGATGTTAGCCTCTGACGGTACCGAGCATTCTTTTGTGGGGCGTAAGCGGAGTAGCCAGAGATTACTGATCAGCGCCTTGAGGGCGGTGAGACTTCTTCGGGGAGGTTACACGGGTTATTGGTGTTACGCTTTGAGATCGGAAGAAGGGGGAGTCGAACTCTCGTCTATTCCAGTAGTGTGTGAGTATCCTGATGTCTTTCCAGACGAGTTGCCGGGTTTGCCGCCGGACCGAGAAGTTGAGTTTACCGTCGATTTAGAGCCGGGTGCAGCACCGATTTCTAAGACGCCATACCGTATGGCGCCTGCCGAGATGCTTGAGTTGAAGAAACAGTTGGGAGAGTTGCTAGACATGAGGATTATTCGACCGAGTGCTTCACCTTGGGGCGCACCGGTCCTGTTTGTCAAGAAGAAGGATGGGTCACTTCGTTTGTGTATCGACTACCGAGAGTTGAACAAAGTGACCATCAAAAACAAGTATCCGCTTCCGAGGATTGATGATTTCTTTGATCAGTTGCAAGGGGCAACTGTGTTTTCGAAGATTGATTTGAGATCGGGGTATTATCAGCTCCGAGTGAAGGATACCGACATTCCGAAGACGGCCTTCCGGACGAGATACGGTCACTACGAGTTTGTGGTTATGCCTTTTGGGCTAACCAATGCACCAGCCGTGTTCATGCAGCTTATGAACAAAGTCTTTATCGAGTACCTCGATAAGTGTGTAGTCGTTTTTATCGATGACATCCTGATTTACTCGAGGAGCGAGGAGGAGCACGCTCGTCATTTGCATATCGTGCTAGATATTTTGAGAACTCAGCATCTTTTTGCGAAGTTCTCAAAGTGCGAGTTTTGGTTACGGGAGGTTATGTTTCTCGGTCATGTGATCTCGGTCGAGGGTGTTCGTGTGGACCCACATAAGGTAGAGGCAGTGTTGGATTGGGCGCCGCCCAAGAACGTGAAGGAGGTCCGCAATTTTCTGGGATTAGCCGGGTATTACCGTAGATTCGTCGAGGGGTTCTCTAAGCTCGCTCGACCGCTGACTCAGTTGTTACAGAAGTCAGAGAAGTTTGTGTGGACCGATGAGAGGCAGAATAGTTTTGAGGAGTTGAAGAAGCGGTTGATGACCGCTCCCGTTTTGGCTTTACCGAGTGGTAATGATGGTTTCTCAGTTTATAGTGATGCTTCGGGCCAAGGGCTCGGATGCGTACTTATGCAGCACGGGAGGACGATTGCCTATGCTTCCCGTCAGTTGAAACCGTATGAATTGAATTACCCTACGCAGGATCTTGAGTTGGCCGCAGTCGTATTTGCGTTGAAGATCTAGCGTCATTACTTGTATGGCTCGTCGTGTCAGATTTTAACCGATCACAAGAGCCTGAAGTACATTTTCACGCAGAAAGAGCTTAATATGAGACAGAGGAGATGGTTGGAATTAATTAAGGATTACGATCTCGAGATCCTTTATCATCCGGGCAAGGCTAATGTGGTAGCAGATGCCTTGAGCCGGAAATCGGTATCGCTTCGGGCGCTTGAGTTACTCACGGCCCAGTCGGGACTTCAGCGAGAGTTTATGAGGTTGAGCATTGAGATTGTACTTCCAGAGAGTTCCGGGCAGTTGCGTACTCTTGAGATTTCTTCATCTTTGGTCGAGGACATTAAATTGGGACAGTTGGAGGACCCGATGTTTATTCAACTTCGGGAGAGTGTAGGGAAGCGGAAAGCCCCGGGATTCGTTATTCATGAGGACGGAGTGTTGAGATTCCGTGGTCGGTTGTCTGTTCCAAACGACTCGGAATTGAGACAGAGTATTATGCGAGAGGCTCATGCGTCACCTTACTCAGTCCATCCAGGCTCGAGTAAAATGTATAAGGATTTAAGAAAGAATTTCTGGTGGAACGACATGAAGAAGGAGGTAGTTCAGTTTGTGGCTAAGTGTTTGACTTGTCAACAAGTCAAGATTGAGCATCAGTGGCCAGTCGGGTTGTTGAAACCACTTCCCGTCCCGGAGTGGAAGTGGGAGGATATCTCTATGGATTTTGTCACGGGTTTTCCGAGGACGAAGACTGGTATGAATATGGTGTGGGTGATTTTAGACCGACTGACTAAGTCGGCGCATTTTCTGGGCATCAAGGATACTTGGGGTCCAGAAAAGTTGGCTCGTGTTTTTATCGCACAGATAGTGAGACTTCATGGTACGCCGAGGACCATTATTTCAGATAGAGATGGCCGGTTTGTATCGCACTTTTGGCAGGCGGTACATAAGGCATTGGGGACACGGTTGCGTTTGAGTACATCTTTCCACCCTCAGACTGACGGACAGTCCGAATGTACCATTCAGACGTTCGAGGATTTGTTGCGCGCGTGTGCATTAGATTGGAGTAGTGACTGGGAGGATCATCTGGCCTTGATTGAGTTTACTTATAATAATAGATGGCACGCGTCGATTAACATGGCACCGTATGAGGCACTTTATGGCCGATGTTGCCGATCACCGATATGTTGGGATGAGCCGTCCGATTTGGTTGGCACCGAGCCGGACCTTGTGTTGGATACGAGGGAGAAAGTTGAATTGATTAGGAAGAGAATGTTGGCTGCGCAGAGTCGACAAAAGTCTTATGCGAATGTTAGGCGTAGACCTTTGGAGTTTGAGGTGGGAGATCATGTTCTGTTGAGAGTGTCTCCGACGAAAGGAGTTTTCCGCTTTGGGAAGAAGGGGAAACTCAGCCCGAGATATATTGGACCTTTCGAAGTATTGGAGAGAGTCGGTGAGTTGGCATACCGTTTGGCTTTACCGTCGTCGCTGAGTCATGTGCATAGCGTATTTCACGTTTCCCAGTTGAGGAAGTACGTTCCGGACCCGTCCCACATTATTGACTTTGGGGACGTGGAGATCGAGAAGGATGTTACGTTTGAAGAGAGGCCCGTCAAGATTTTGGAGCGTCGAGACAAACAGTTAAGGCACAAAACCATTCCTTTGGTTAAGGTGCAATGGTCGAGGCACGGAGTAGAAGAAGCGACGTGGGAGTTAGAGGAGGATATGCGTTCGAGACACCCCGAGCTTTTTGATTCTTAAGTTTCGGGACGAAACTTTATTTTAGAGGGGGAGAATGTAATATCCGTAACTTTCCATTTTTAGCAGTTTCCATTTTTGGTGTATGTCTATTTTTATCGACTCTCTTGTAACCGTTTCGACATTTTGAATCTGCTTTGTTCTTGGAGTTTTTCCATTTGGACGAGTTTTGATGATGTCTTCACGTAATTTCATTTTATGATATGTTTTGCCGTATGAATGTTCGATTCTCGTAAAACTCGTTCATTGTCGTTGTTTCTTGGTTTGTACAAGTGCGTATGGTTGAGTCGGTCATGTTGAGACTTTCAGTTTGTAAATCCGACGTCGTTTCGTGACTTTCGGTCAGTTGGGTCATTTTCGTAATTTCCTATAAGCTTAGAGAATTTCATATTCGTTGTCGTATTTCGGATTCCCAGGTAGTCGGATTGATGTTTTCTTGTGATGGTTAGACTCATCATCGAATATTCTTCGTAGTCGTATTTTTGGTTCGATAGCAGGTCCGGGTTTCGGGGTCGTCCGGAATCGTTTGGACAGCAGCTGCCAGTACTGCTGTCCAGTAGGGTGTTACGGCCGTAACACCCAGAAGTTACGGCCGTAAGTTGGCCATGTTATGGCCGTAAGTGTCCCCTGTTACGGTCAGAATGCCTACTGCTTTAAAGCAATGCGAGGTCCAATACCTCATTTTCTATCCTTTCTCTCGTTTTTCTTCACGGGGCGACTCCAGAGGCGATTCCTTCAGTTTTGATCGAAGAATTTTTCGTGTTCCATCACCGTAGAATCGTAGTAGCATATCACCATCAGCGTAATCATCCTCCATTGTCCGAATCCGAGGTATCTTCTTCAGGAACCCTAACTTGTATAAATTGGGGGGTTTTCGGGTTTTTCGTGATTGACTCCGAATTGTTCATGTATGTTGCGAAACTTCTTATCGATTGTTGTTATTGGGTGATTCCCAATCCGTTTTCCTCGAATTAATCCATGTATTGTTGATACGGGGAGATTTTGCATAAACCCTCGCCCGTATCGATTGAACATCTATTGTCGTGATTTGTAATCGGGGTTTTGGGAGTATTCCTTTTGATTATTGATGTCCGTCGGGACTGAGTTATGCTAATTCTTCGTTTAGGAACCGTCGTTTTCCATTCGGATTACCCGTAGTCGTTTTCACTTCCGATTCTTCAAAGATGTCACAAAGGCAAGTACTTTACATTTGTTTACATGTTCTAGTATTTGAATTATGGTTGTATCGTGGTTGTTGTGGATGGATATGTGTATGTTCACCTAGGGACGGTCCGACGGGGCCTATAGGGATACGTATTGCCGTGAGTGTGCGTATCGTGAACTGTGGTTAGCCACCCAGGGATGTCCGACGGGGCTCTGCGGGGTACGGTGGCCGTGAGTCTCGTACCAACGGTTAACTTTGAATTGTGATTTGTTGGAGATAATGTGTTATGTGATTGTACATTGTAAATATTCCGGAATATAAAACATTTTCAAAAATGATTTTTGGCGCATTATTCATCTGATTAGAATGTAGTTCAAATGGATTGTACTTGCACTAGCAGTTTTCGCTAACCCCTTAAATGGGAGAAATACTTTTTGTATTTCAGGTATTGATCGTGGGGACAAGCGAGCACCCGAGCCGTATGAGGATGATGGGCAAGCATGATATTGTCCTGTAGTTGATTGTTGGTGTTCTGTCTGTCAATTATTATTGATGTCTGATTTTGGGATTTCTGTATTATAAAATTGGTTTAAGTACTCGAGTACTTCCGGTTTGAATTTGTTAATGTTGTGTTCCCATTTTGGGGAAATGGATTTGATGTCAGAATTTTATTTGTCGGTGTGTAGTCTTTTATTTGAATTGTCGTTTTATTAATGATTGTTGCCGTTGTCGAATGTCTTGTTTGGTACGTTAGCCTGGTGGATTCCACAGTATGGGGTCCACGGCGCTGTAATATGCCCTGAATGTCTTGGGGATGTTACAGTATCAACCTCTCAACTTGGTTTAGAAGATCATAGAGCTTTGTGGATTGGTGTTCAAGCATCCGGCGTTGAGATTTACCAAGTGTTTCGTCGTTATCCTCTATAGTAACACCCCGAGATATTCAGGATTATTACAGCGCTGTAAATCCTTGATATAAGGATTTACTAGGTTAAGAATTTAAAAACAACATTCTTAAGTACTAACCGTAAAATTTATTGTTACAACACAAGTCTGAAAAGTACAAAGTGGTCAACAACCGAATGCAAACTCCCAAAAAGACAGATAAAACAACAGTGTACTCGAGTACTTTATTAAATAAAACAAAATCTGACAAATCATCCCGGCCGTAACATCACTTTGCACATTGTTTCCATGCCCTCCTGTATCCTGAACATACAACAAATGTCCACCCCCGAAGGGGTTAGCACAACGATGCTAGTATAAGTGCGATAATTTATACGACAACAGATTATTCAACATCTCAGAAAGACTAATGACAACATCATCAACGACAACAAAAACAACGAGTCTCTACTATGAGAAGACTCACCATACACAACATGATAACCACAACATAATACAACATACACATGGTAATTCTGATGATCCAGCGTTCACTGCATAGATCACAAGATGATCCCGTCGGACCAACACTGTAACACCCCCAAATCCTATTGGGTTATTACAGTGCCGTGGACCCCACGCCAGGAGATCCACCAGGCGAATATGACTAAAATACATTAAATTAACCAAGAAGGGAAATCATAGTCCCTACCATGATATCCGACACAATATTCCGAGGAGGAATTTTAACGACAATGATGGGCCTACATGGCTAAAAATGAAAATACAACCACACCCACGAGCCTCGCTCGGGTAATACATAATGACAATGACTGACAAACTGGAGAACACTCCAACTGACTGACCAACATGAACAACTCGGACTAGTATCGCTCGAATGCCTCGTCGCCATCATCATGCCCCAATGTCTCAACTCTCTCCTCGCAAGCACCTAAAACATGAAAACATGTTCCGCCCCCACGGGGTCAGTCATCCAGATAATGAACATCAAATACATGTATAACATGATATGCATCCAAACACAGAATGAAACAGTACAATGATAATAATACGAGATGCTCACAAACCAAGGTAAGAACCGAGCATTCGTGAAACACTATGCCCACGGCATACTATTAATACCTGTTCAATGGGTTAGAACATAAGTGCCCAACAACGAATCATAATCACAGAGTACCACAATGAATTACACGACATGAACCAAACCAGAACTGAATTAAATATGAATCACAATGAATTACATGAAGATGAACCAAACCAGAACTGAATTAAATATGAATCACAATGAATTACATGAAGATGAACCAAACCAGAACTGAATTAAATATGAATCACAATGAATTACATGAAGATGAACCAAACCAGAACTGAATTAAATATGAATCACAATGAATTACATGAAGATGAACCAAACCAGCACGAAGCTGTAACAATGAAGGACGAAGCCACGGCATGAAGCCGTATCAAAATGAAACCATCCAATGTTCGTTGACCTACTGAGCTGTAGGTGTTGGGGGAAACAACCGCGAAGGTTCAGGCCCCACCAAACTTACCCCATAATGAAACCATCCAATGGCCGTTGACCTACTGAGATGTAGGTGTTGGGAAGTCAACCGCGAAGGTTTCAAACTCCCCAAACTTACCCATAATGAAATCACCCAGTGACCGTTGACCTACTGATTGTAGGTGTTGGGAAGTCAACCGCGAAGGTTTCAAACTCCCCAAACTTACCCATAATGAAATCACCCAGTGACCGTTGACCTACTGATTGTAGGTGTTGGGAAGTCAGCCGCGAAGGTTTCAAACTCCCCAAACTTACCCATCGAGCACTAGCCGAGACTAGCCTCCAAAACACAACTAATCACAAACGGCAATGATCCCAAGCTTACCGAATTCACGAGAATGATAGTGTGCTGCCTTGAGTCGGCCAACACGACAACAATGACTCACGGATGGGTACCGTCCTCAGCGGTCCCAATTCAATACCTCGATTACCTTAGAATGGTCAATCGATAACAATGACACAACGGATGGGAACTATCCTCGACAGCCCCAATTCAATACACCGATTGCCTTAGAATGGCCAACCGATAACAATGATGCAGCGGATGATTCAATACCTCTATTGCCTTAAAACGGCCAATCGATAACAATGATACAACGAATGATTGAGCACCTCGATTGCCTTAGAACGGCCAATCGATAACAATGATACAATGAGTAATTGAGCACCTCGATTGCCTTAGAATGGCTAATCGATGACAATGATACAATGAATGATTGAACACCTCGATTGCCTTAGAACGGACAATCGATGACAATGATACAATGAATGATTGAACACCTCGATTGCCTTATAACGGCCAATCGATGACAATGATATAATGAATGATTGAACACCTCGATTGCCTTAGAACGGCCAATCGATAACAATGATACAAATGAATGCCTCGGCACCTTTAATCGGTTACCGACGACGAAGATGAGAACGAGTACGACAATGCCTTCAATCGGACAACACAACATGAATGACAGGACACCAACATTAATAACAATGATTACAACAATGTCTTAGATCGACATAAAAATCAACAACAATCGATACATCGATACCGCGAACCGGCTACCGACAATAACATTAACAACGAGTATCCCAATGCCTTGAACCGGCCATTAATGAACAATAATAAACATTTGGCATAATTGCTAAAGAGTATCGTATCGAACGATCCCCTAATATCAATGAACTTATGAAGAGACTAAGTCTCGAAATGATACAACACATTCATACACATATATGATGACATTAATCTCATTGACTAGTACAAGTATAAAACTTGCCTCAACCGAAGGCGATGAATTCCTTCCACGAACAACGAACGACGTCCTCCGATAAACACAAGCGCTCGAACAACCTTGAATGAAATACAATTCATTCAATAACACAATATCAATCGAAAACAACACAACGATCGAAGGAAACTCTTTGAGACATTTCATCGAGCACTAAATGTTCAAAGTTCCTCAAGAACCTAAAAATCATCAATCGGGTTGAACGAATCGAAGATATGGATATACAATCCATAGAATACGATTAATAATGTTCACTAGCATCAACCGATTCATCAAATTCGGACAAACAACGAAAATCAAGGATTGAGTTACACAGTCATCCGAAAAGCAAGGCTACATCTCAAATGTACCCAACATCGATATCTTTCATATCATCGATCTCCTTGGTCCCATCGATTCAAGGTAGACCCAATTCTGAACTCACCGTTCAATATGATCCCGAAAGGTCACAAGAACAGGAACGATCGCAATGAATGATAATGAATCGAAATCCAACAAGGATCAAGAATGACTCACCAGGGTGAAATGATAATGTAATGAGTGATAGCTTGATCGGTCAAAAATTTATCCTAAAAATAGGAGTTTTTGAGTCGCTCGCAAATATATACAAGGTAGAAGTAGTTGTGGTAAGTTCTACCAAGGTCTTTTCTCTCGAGGATTATTCAACAGGGCTTCGTATAATATTTTGTTACAGATAGCGAGAAATAAATACTAAAATATTCTAAAATATATTTTTGGGTTTTTAAATATTAACTAAATTAAAATGCACTATTTTTAATTTAAACTATTTTTATTAAGACTATTTATACTAGACTATATTAAGACTATTTATACTAGACTATTTATATTAAGACTAGTTATACTAGACTATTTATATTAAGACTATTTTTAATACTACTATTTTTAATGAGACTATTTATATTAAGACTATTTATACTAGACTATTTATATTAAGACTATTTATACTAGACTATTTATAGTAAATTATTTTTAACTAGTGAAAATGAATAGAATTAAAATGAGTTGGGAATTTATAAAATCTAGGGGATTACGGGTTCATTAAATTAGGTATTTAATTAAGTATAGGAATTGATTTATATGGATATAAAAGAAAAACGAATATTTATCGAGTAATCAATTTTTCACCTCATAACTTTCGTATTCAAAGATGTCTTAATCACTTTCGCTTTTTTAAGATGTTGATAACAAGATTAACACTTGATAGATTGAAAAGATGTCTTTCCAATACACTTAACAATCAATCAAAGAGGTTTCACTAGTAGAAATAGGATATGATCAATCTCTATTTAAACCAATTAGTCCTTTCATTTCTCTAACTTGACTATTTTTAGGATAAACGATCGTTCATCGAGTAATCAACTTTTCACCTCATAATTTTCGTATTCAAAGGTGTCTTAACCACTTTCGCAATCTTAAGATGTTGATAACAAGATTAACATTTGATAGATTGAAAAGATATGTTTCCAATTCACTCAACAATCAATCAAGAAGATTTCATTAGTAAAAATAGGATATGATCAATCTCTATTTAAACCAATTAGTCCTAAAAATAGTTTAAATCAATCAAATACTCAATATATAACCTAATAGAAATCCTCCTTCCCTTAGGAAGAAAGATTAGCTACTCATTGGTTTATACATACTAAAATTATAATAGAAATAATTGATATATATAATATATATAGAAACTTTTAATTACTAGAACTTAATGACAATAGATAAAACTTACTTGAATATGATGTATCAAAGTGCAAGAAATATACTTCAAATTATAACTTCAAACTTGTTCAAAGGTTACAAGCTTACAAAAATTGAAAGTAAAACACGAAGTAAAATACTAAGTGCTTATTGATCAAGCACTTTTCAATTACAAACTAAATGAAAGAAAAACTTCAAACCAAAAATGAAATACAAACTAAAATTGAGAGTTCTAAGGAAAATATATTGCTATAAGAAAGAAGTATTTCTTAGCAAGAAGATGGGTATTTTGCAATGGATGAAGATGTCCTTTTATAGGTGATTTTCAAGAATACAATTGATTATTTAATTCAAAATATCTATTATAATATCATTTTTTTTAATTCTTTATTCACACTTCACCCATGTCTTTGAATTTTCAGATTTTTGACCAAAAAAATATCTTGTGGTTGAGTTCATAAGTTGGTCAAAAGTGGACTAATTTTGCATGGCATCTGCTGAAAAACGGCGATGAAAAATGGCCCAGTTTGCCCCGTGTTGTGTGCCGTTTTGTGGTGACTCGGTCTCTTCCGGAATACCTACGAGGACACGACACTAAATGCCGGCCGTGTGTGAAACGGCCCAAGACATGGCCCTTGTTGCGCCGTATGTGAAACGGCCTACATAACACGGTCCTTTTTGCGCCGTGTTGTATGGTCGTTTTGCCTTGAAAAATTCCCGTCGTTGGATTTGATCTTGTTTTCCGTCCTTTTTGATGCTTCAGTCGATGAATCAGAAATAACCATTTTTAGCTCATGTTTGGACATATCTGTAAAATATGTATTTTTAATCACAAATCAGTACGATTATGCCCGGAAAAAGGAATATTTTGTATATGAATTTTAGATCAATTATGCACTAATCATAGCTCAAATGAAATGATTGGAACCGGCGTTCCCCGTGAAGTGAATGATTAGTTGATAATTATAAGTCTCAACGTGATTGACATATGATGAATGAATTATACGAATGAATGAATGATGATGAAATGAATGATTATCCTATTACCGAGCAAGAATTAACTTGTTCAAAACCGTGATGAATGTTCTTACCTCTGGCTCTCGAAGTCTGATAGGACCCATAAGATGATGCACGTGCTGGAGTGACAAAATCTCTCGAGGTTTGTGAGCCCTCTCGAGATTTACCGGCACTAGAACTCCTGCAGTATATCCATAGGTGTACCGGGTTCCCACACAGAAAACAGACAATAACTGGCACCGTACACCGAGTACTCATGTGCCCTGCTGAATCACAATTAAAGCAAACAACATTCGAACTCGTCGTCTGAGAAGAAAATGCTCTCCCAACACGAAGACGACTAGAAAACGATCTCTTGGACGTCGGAGTCCGATTTCCCTCTGACAGCTCTTTCCATACCGAGGCAGGAAAGTCACATGATAATTACAGATCCCGTATGAAGATCGCATTATGATTACGTGACGGAATGATGAAAATGAGCATACATGCTCTGACACAATGAATGCATTAATAATGCAATAAAATGATCGTCGACATGACGCCGGAATATGATAAGATCGTATGAAAGATCAAGTGAGTTGACATGATTATCTGATGAAATTCCTGAAATGATTATCTTGAACAGGTTAACTGTAATATCCGGATTTATTATTGTGTATTTCATCTGTATTTGAACCCTGTATTATTCGGAATTGTGACCTCGATAATTGGAGTATGATATTTCTCACATTTGTATCCTTGTACATAAGTATAACAACATGCAAAAGTTCTGGGTAAAAAATAAATGGGTAAAAACAAAAAGGAAAATAAAAGGGCAAATTCGGAATATCAGTACTCTCTCTCATGTGACATCATCTGAAAGTTTGACTTTTGTCCTTCGTTGTAAATATAGTTTCTGGGCAGAGCAAATATTATCCTTCATTGTAATATCTGAAACAATAGGGTCTAAACTGTAATTAAACCATCTAAAAAAGTAGTCAGATGTAAATCGCCCATAAATTTAAATATGAGTTTATTGAAACAATTTTTTTTTAAAAATAAGTGAGAATGTAGAAATCGTCAAAATAATGAATTTGGTGAACGTTCTTGTTGGTCATTTTACACAATTAAGTAGCTATCAGCTATTAATTATTTATCAAATATTTTTATACAAACAACTAATAGAAAGCTAGTCAAACAAACTAATACACAATTGAGTAAATATTATTGTTATTACTTATTTCACTTATGTTGTATTAATTCTTCCAATTGTATTGCATGAACAGGCTAATGAATTGGGTTTGCCTGAGGACCAAATTGAATGGGAATTTTTTCCAAGGTTACACGCTAAGCATGGGGACTACAACAAAACCACAGAAAATTGCTCCAATTAGATTACTAAAAAAAATCGTTGTTTATTGGTGCTCTCAATTGCTCCCACCCCACATCCTTATTTTATGATAATTTTACTCATCCATAAGCAAGAAAATATCAAAATCGGTTAAGATGTGATGAGAGAGCATGAGTTAGAAATTGAGCACTTAATCTTTGCTATGTTTGTGGCTATTCTCACTATGATCATGAGATGTGTTGCTGCTATAATATTTGTATAGCATATTTCATGAATCAGTGATTTTGAGGCTGCTTTACTACAATGTTAAAATCCCCACTTACAAATGTGAAGTATTCTAAAATGGAAATTAGAATGATTATTTGATGTATTTGCTGATATGTTCTTTATCTTATTTGATGTATTTGCTATTTCATTCTACTGTATTTGATTTGCATGATTATGTTATGAATCAATGATTTTGAGGCTGCTTTACTACAATGTTGAAATCCCCACTTACAAACGTGAAGTAATCTAAAATGGAAATTAGCATGATTATTTCATGTATTTGATGATCTGATGTGCTAAGATTCTTTATTTTATTTGATGTATTTGCTTCATTCTGTTGTATTTGATTTGCATGATTATATTTCTTATAATTGATATGTATTTTAATATAGGAGAGGGTGTACGAGCTTGCACACGATAGGCAAGAGCTACAAGACTCTAATGAAGATGGAGATATTGATATGAACCAGATATTCATTGAAGTTGGAATGGAACACATGAACAAGAGGAGAATAATAGGTACGGGAGATCGAGCATCTTTGTACACAAGTAGATCTCGCTTGACTGGGGGTTCGCAGGTGTCATCAGCCCTAAACACGGAGGCTATGACACAACAATTGTCATCCTTGCAGACTGAGCTTGAGGCTGAGAAGGACGAGCGTACCAGGCTGATGGAACAGATGCAAGCTGAGCGTGATGAACGTCGCCAGTTGGAGGAGCGAATGGAGAAGCAGGCTGCTAAGCAAGAAAAGCAAGTTGCCGAGTCTGCTAAGATGAAGGAACAACTCGACATGCTTATGCAGTTCATGAGATCACGCCCCCCACCATCTTGAATGTAGTAGTTACATTAAAACGGAATAACACATACTCTCTAGTGTTCGCTAACGTTAGAATATGAGATTCAAAACTTATTAATTTGTTATATTTGAGTTACATTTGAATTTTACATTTTCATTGCATATTGTACTTTAATTATTGTGTTTCTGATTGTATATGCAATGCATAACAGGTTTGGAAAAGGGAAAACAAATTACAGCTAAATATAATAGGGGTTGAAAAAAGTCCTGACGGATAAATGACGGATTAACAGTAAAAACATACTTCAAAAACAACGACAGACAAAGTCGGTCGTTAATTGCTAACAGATTAACGACGGATATTCGGTCTCTACCATCTTCAAAATCGCCGATGGATTAATTTGGTTGTTACTCCGCGATGGATATGCGGTCGTTATTCCGTCGCCATTTACAAAAACGACCAATTTCGCGACAGTAATCAGCGGCCGATAGTCGGTTGTTGATGTAATATCCGTAACTTTCCATTTTTAGCAGTTTCTATTTTTGGTGCATATCTATTTTTATCGACTCGCTTGTAACCGTTTCGACATTTTGAATCTACTTTATTCTTGGAGTTTTTCCATTTGGACGAGTTTTGGTGATGGTTTCACGTAATTTCATTTTATGACATGTTTTGCCGTATGGACGTTCGATTCTCGTAAAACTCATTTGTTTTCGTGTTTCTTGTTTTGTGCAAGTTCATATGGTTGAGTTGGTCGTATTGAGACTTTCGGTTTGTAAATCCGACGTCGTATCGTGATTTTCGGGCACTTGGGCCATTTTTATAATTTCCTATAAGTTTAGGGAATTTCATTTCCGTTGTTGCATTACGGACTCTCCGGTGGTCGGAATTATATTTTCTTTCAGCGCTTAGCTCTGTCGTCTTGTATATTTCGTGTTTATATTTCTGGATGTTTTCGAAGTCGTGTCGGGCTAGATGTTAACTTTTGGTTCTTGCACTCGAGCAGGCCACACGAGTTGTCGATTGTGTTTGGCGCTCGTGCGGAGCCGAATGCTAGGCAGGGGACTCCAGGGACGCACGAGTAGGAAGCACGAGCTAGTGCTCGTGCGCTGCGCTCGTGCGTAAGGACATAAGTTGGGCAGTGTCCTGGCGCACGACCAGACGCACGAGGACTTGGTCGTGTGTGGTGGTCGTGCGTCTCTGAGGTATTTAAGGGGTCAGTCGCGTTTTTCAGCGTCATTTTTCATCTCTTCTTCTTCTTCTCCGAGGGTTAGGCGACTTAGATGATTTGGAGGCTGAAGGTTGGATCGTGTATCATCATCCATCCAAGATTTTGAGTTCTAACACAAAGTTATCATCATTTAATCCACCTTCTTCACTCCGATTCAAGGTATTTTCGTCTAGAACCCTAAATTGTCAATTTTGGGGGGTTTTATGGGTTTAGCTTATTAGACTCGAATTATTCTAGTATGTTGTGATATTCCTCATCGATTGTTGTTATCGGATGGATTCCAATCCATTTTACCTAGTTAAATTCGTGAATTATCGATTCGGGGAGGTTTTGCGTAAACCCTCACCCGTATCGATTGATCGTCCATTATCGTAGTTGGTAATCGGGGTTATGGGTGTATTTCAATCGATTATTGTTGTCCGTTGGGACTGAGTTATGCTAATTCTTCGTTTAGGAACCGTAGTTTTCTATTCGGATCGTCCGTAGTCGATTTTCACTTCCGATTCTTCAAGAATGTCTCAAAGGCAAGTACTTTACATTTGTTTACATGTTCTAGTATTTGAATTATGGCTGTATCGTGGTTGTTATGGATGGATATGTGTATGTTCACCTAGGGACGGTCCGACGGGGCCTCTAGGGATACGTATTGCCGTGTGTGTGCGTATCACGAACTGTGGTTAACCACCCAGGGATGTCCGATGGGGCTCTGCGGGGTACGGTGGCCGTGAGTCTCGTACCAAGGTTAACTTTGAATTATGATTGTTGGAGATAATGTGTTTTGTGATTGTACATTGTAAATATTCCGGAATATAAAACGTTTTCTAAAATGATTTTTGGCGCATATATTCATTTGATTAGAATGTAGTTCAAATGGATTGTACTTGCACTAGCAGTTGTCGCTAATCCGTTAAATGGGGGAAATACTTTTGTATTTCAGGTACCGGTCTTGAAGACAAGCGAGCATTCGGGCCGTACGAGGATGATGGGCAAGCATGATACTGTTCAGTGGTCATTTGTTGGTGTTCAGTTCTGTTACTTATTATTGATGTCTTGTTTTGGGATTTCTGTATTATGAAATTGGTTTAAGTACTCGAGTACTTCCTTTTTGAACCTATTGATGTTGTGTTTCCGTTTTGGGATATGGATTTGATGTCGGATTTTATTTGATGGATTATAGTCTTTCATTTGAATTGTCGTTTTGTGATGGTTGTATATATTTGTCGGATGTCATTTTGGTATATTAGCCTGGTGGATTCCACAGCATGGGGTCCACGGCACTATAATATGCCCTGATCGTCTTGGGGGTGTTACAGAATATGGTATCAGAGCTTAGATTTATGGATACCTAGGTTGTCGGTTATTTGGGTCTAGTCGAGTGTCGTTTTTGAACAGTATCACTGTCATGCCATCATCTCAGTACGCCGGTGCTCGTAAGTTTTTCCTAACTTGACTCGTTTCACCGTTCTGTTCTATTCCTGTCTTAGTATCTTGTTGCGTTTTGCGTTTGAATTGTACTTACCCGTTACTTCTTCAGAATTCCTGCTGGTAGAGGACGCGGAGGCGACCGCGGACGCGGTAGGGGACGTGGCGCGGCTGGTGGGGCGGCCATGTCCGATCACTCGGGAACTGATTCGGCAATGCCTTCTTTGTTGAACAGTGTTTCCCCTAGTTCCGGAGGTCAGCAGGACCAATCTGCTAGCTCCGGTAATGCTAATGAGAATGTTGGAGTGGCTAATATTTTTCAACAAGTAGCAAACCAGATGACGCTGCTGACTCATGACGTTCTGGTCCGCCAAGCTAATGCCAACCCGGTTCCGCCTACTGGATCCGGCAATGACAAGTTACTTCAGGATGTGATTCGTATGCGTCCTCCGCAGTTTGATGGTGCTTCCAACCCTTCCGGATGGGAGAGTTGGCTTTTTGAGATGGATAAAGTATTTGAGGCTACTAATTGTTCTGAGGAGAGGAAAGTACCCATTGCTCAGTACTTCCTCACCAAGGAGGCAGCAACGTGGTGGCAAGCAGTGAAACCGCATGACCGGGCAGCCACGTGGGCAGAGTTTCGGGATCTGATGGAAGATGAATTTTGTGCATGGCCAGTGAAAGAGGGGAGGATCCGAGCCTTCTTTGAGGCTAAGCCCCAAAGTGTTCCTATTTCTCAAGCTATCAAAGATTACAATCAACAGCCAAGTCCGAGATGAGCTCGATAAGATCCGCCATTTTGATATGCGAATGAAACCGAGGGTGCGCCATTACATGTCTGGTCTGGGGTGCACGACTTTGAAAGAGTATCAGAATAAAGCGATGGCTTATGAGATGTCGTTTTCTGTGACAGAGACGGCAACCGAAGGAAAGAAGCAGAAGACCTCCGGTCAGTTTTCGGGAGGCAAGTCAGGAGGGTATCCGAAGGCTCGATGCGTACGCCGGTCTTGAGTCGGGCCGCCATCAGTTGGGCGAGGAAACGGTTCTAGGTCTGCTCCTACTAGTTCCGTTCGTGGTCCTACGTGCTTCAACTGTAGTCGTCCGGGCCACATGATGAGTGAGTGTGATAGGCCTCCGATTCAGTGTCTTGCTTGTGGTCGGATGGGTCATCGTGCTAAGTTTTGTACGGATGCAGCTCGGGCTCTAGTTACTCAGATATCAGCCCCAGCTGCGGGAGAGCCGAGTGTGAATCAGGCACCGACAGTTCCTCAGCCGCAGCAGAGTTTTGGTAGAGGTCGAGGACGTGGGCAGCCTTCTAGAGGGGGAGCTTCTAGTGCGGGGTCTGTTCCGCCCCGAGTTTATGAGTTGAGACGAGGAGGAGACCCAGACGCGACGGTGGCTACAGGTACCGTTCACATCCTTGACCATCCTCTTTCCGTATTATTCGATTCTGGTGCTACGCATTCTTTCATATCTATGGATTGTGTGCGTCATCTACATGTTGATTGCCTAGTTGCTTGTGAGCCTTTTGTTGTTAGACTTCCTAGTGGGGATAGCATCGTGGGGGATCGTGAGATTAGAGATTTTCCAGTGAGTATCGCGGGGAGGGTTTGACCTTCTAATCTGATTGCGGTAGACATTAGAGATGAAGATTTGATTCTGGGTGAGGATTGGCTGGACCGTCATGGGGCGATCATGAATTACAAAACGAGGACTGTTTCGATGTTAGCCTCTGACGGTACCGAGCATTCTTTTGTAGGACGTAAGCGGAGTAGCCAGAGACTCCTGATCAGCGCCTTGAGGGCGGTGAGGCTTCTTCGGGGAGGTTGCACGGGTTATTGGTGTTACGCTTTGAGATCGGAAGAAGGGGGAGTCAAGCTCTCGTCTATTCCAGTAGTGTGTGAGTATCCTGATGTTTTTCCAGACGAGTTGTCGGGTTTACCACCGGACCGAGAGGTTGAGTTTACCGTCGATTTAGAGCCGGGTGCAGCACCGATTTCTAAGACGCCATATCGTATGGCGCCTGCCGAGATGCTTGAGTTGAAGAAACAGTTGGGATAGTTGCTAGACATGGGGTATATTCGACCGAGCGCTTCGCCTTGGGGCGCACCGGTCCTGTTTGTGAAGAAGAAGAATGGGTCACTTCGTTTGTGTATCGACTACCGAGAGTTGAACAAAGTGACCATCAAAAACATGTATCCGCTCCCGAGGATTGATGATTTGTTCGACCAACTGCAAGGGGCAACCGTGTTTTCAAAGATTGATTTGAGATCGGGGTATTATCAGCTCAGAGTGAAGGACTCTGATATTTCGAAGACGGCCTTTCGGACGAGATACGGTCACTACGAGTTTGTGGTTATGGCTTTTGGGCTAACCAACGCTCCAGCCATGTTCATGCAGCTTATGAACAAAGTCTTTATCGAGTATCTCGATAAATGTGTAGTTGTTTTTATCGACGATATCCTGATTTATTCGAGGAGTGAGGAGGAGCATGCCCGTCACTTGCATATCGTGTTAGATATTTTGAGGACTCAGCATCTTTTTGCGAAGTTCTCAAAGTGTGAGTTTTGGTTACGGGAGGTTATGTTTCTTGGCCACGTGATCTCAGCCGAGGGTGTTCGTGTGGACCCGCATAAGATAGAGGCCGTGTTGGATTGAGCGCCGCCCAAGAACGTGAAGGAGGTCCGTAGTTTTCTGGGTTTGGCCGGATATTACCGTAGATTCGTCGAGGGGTTCTCTAAGCTCGCTCGACCGCTGACTCAGTTGTTACAGAAGTCATAAAAGTTTGCGTGGACCGATGAGAGGCAGAATAGTTTTGAGGAGCTGAAGAAGTGGTTGACGACCGCTCCTGTTTTGGCGTTACCGAGTGGTATTGAGGGTTTCTCAGTTTTTAGTGATGCTTCGGGCCAAGGGCTCGAATGTGTACTTATGCAGCATGGGAGGACGATTGCCTATGCTTCCCTTCAGTTGAAACCGTATGAGTTGAATTACCCTACGCACGATCTTGAGTTGTCCGCAGTTGTATTTGCGTTGAAGATCTGGCGTCATTACTTGTATGGCTCGTCGTGTCAGATTTTCACCGATCACAAGAGCCTGAAGTACATTTTTACGCAAAAAGAGCTTAATATGAGACAGAGGAGATGGTTGGAGTTGATTAAGGATTACGATCTCGAGATCCTTTATCATCCGGGTAAGGCTAATGTAGTAGCAGATGTCTTAAGCCGGAAATCGGTATCGCTTCGGGCGCTTGAGCTACTTACGGCCCAGTCGGGACTTCAGCGAGAGTTTATGAGGTTGAGCATTGAGATTGTGCTACCAGAGAGTTCCGGGCAGTTGTGTACACTTGAGATTTCGTCGTCTTTAGTCGACGACATTAAGTCGGGACAGTTAGAGGACCCGATGTTTGTTCAGCTTCGAGAGAATGTGGAGAAGGGGAAAGCCCCAGAATTCGTGATACATGAGAACGGTGTGTTGAGATTCCGAGGTCAGTTATGTGTTCCGAACGACTCGGAATTGAGGCAGAGTATTATGAGAGAGGCTCATGCGTCACCTTACTCAGTCCATCCGGGCTCGAGTAAAATATATAAAGATTTGAGGAAAAATTTCTGGTGGAACGACATGAAGAATGAGGTAGTTCAGTTTGTGGCTAAGTGTTTGACATGTCAGCAAGTCAAGATTGAGCATCAGCGTCCAGCCGGGTTGTTGAAACCACTTCCCGTCCCGGAGTGGAAGTGGGAGGATATCTCTATGGATTTTGTCACGGTTTCCAAGGACGGAGACTGGTATGAATATGATGTGGGTGATTGTAGACCGACTGACTAAGTCGGCGCATTTTCTGGGCATCAAGGATACTTGGGGTCCAGAAAAATTGGCTCGTATTTTTATCGCGCAGATAGTGAGACTTCATGGTACACCGAAGACCATTATTTCGGACAGAGATGGCCGATTTGTATCGCATTTTTGGCAGGAGGTACATAAAGCATTGGGGACACAGTTACGTTTGAGCACTTCTTTCCATCCCCAGACCGACGGGTAGTCCGAGCGTACTATTCAGACGTTCTAGGATATATTGCGTGTGTGTGCGTTAGATTGGAGTAGTGACTGGGAGGAACATCTGGCCTTAATTGAGTTTACTTATAATAATAGCTGGCACGTGTCGATTAAGATGGCACCATATGAGGCACTTTATGGCCGACGTTGCCGATCACCGATATGTTGGGATGAGCCGTCCGATTTAGTTGGCACCGAGCCAGAACTCGTGTTAGAGACGAGGGAGAAAGTTGAGTTGATTAGAAAGAGAATGTTGGCTGCTCAGAGTCGACAAAAGTCTTATGCGGATGTTAGGCGTCGACCTTTGGAGTTTGCAGTGGGAGATCATGTTCTGTTGAGAGTGTCTCCATCGAAAGGAGTTTTTCGTTTTGGGAAAAAGGGGAAGCTCAGCCCGAGGTATATTGGGCCTTTCGAGATATTGGAAAGAGTCGGTGAGTTGGCATACCGTTTGGCTTTACCTCCGTCGCTAAGTCATGTTCATAGCGTATTTCACGTTTCCCAGTTGAGGAAGTACGTTCCGGACCCATCCCACATTATTGATTTTGGAGACGTGGAGATCGAGAAGGATGTTACGTTTGAGGAGAGGCCGTCAAGATTTTGGAGCGTCGAGACAAGCAGTTAAGGCACAAAACCATTCCTTTGGTTAAGGTGCAATGGTCGAGGCACGGAGTAGAAGAAGCGACGTGGGAGTTAGAGGAGGATATGCGTTCGAGGCAGCCCGAGCTTTTTAATTCTTAAGTTTCGGGACGAAACTTTATTTTAGAGGGGGAGAATGTAATATCCGTAACTTTCCATTTTTAGCAGTTTCCATTTTTGGTGTATGTCTATTTTTATCGATTCACTTGTAACCGTTTCGACATTTTGAATCTACTTTATTCTTGGAGTTTTTCCATTTGGACGAGTTTTGGTGATGGTTTCACGTAATTTTATTTTATGACATGTTTTGCCGTATGGACGTTCGATTCTCGTAAAACTCGTTCGTTTTCGTTGTTTCTTGTTTTGTGCAAGTTCGTATGGTTGAGTTGGTCGTGTTGATACTTTCGGTTTGTAAATCCGACGTCGTATCGTGATTTTCGGGCACTTGGGCCATTTTTGTAATTTCCTATAAGTTTAGGGAATTTCATTTCCGTTGTTGCATTACGGACTCTCCAGTGGTCGGAATTATATTTTCTTTTAGCGCTTAGCTCTGTCGTATTGTATATTTCGTGTTTATATTTCTGGATGTTTTCGAAGTCGTGTCGGGATAGATGTTAACTTTTGGTTCTTGCACTCGAGCAGGCCACACGAGTTGTCGATTGTTGGCGCTCGTGCGGAGCCGAATGCTAGGCAGGGGACTCCAGGGACGCACGAGCAGGAAGCACGAGCTAGTGCTCGTGCGCTGCGCTCGTGCGTAAGGCGAAGATTGGCGTGCACAGCGCCGCGACAGACGCACGAGCACTTGGTCGTGCGTGGTGGTCGTGCGTCTCTGAGGTATTTAAAGGGCCAGTCGCGTTTTTCAGCGTCATTTTTCATCTCTTCTTCTTCTTCTCCGAGGGTTAGGCGACTTAGACGATTTGGAGGCTGAAGTTTGGATCGTGTATCATCATCCATCCAAGATTTTGAGTTCTAACACAAAGTTATCATCATTTAATCCACCTTCTTCACTCCGATTCAAGGTATTTTCGTCTAGAACCCTAAATTGTCAATTTTGGGTGTTTTTCCGGGTTTAGCTTATTAGACTTGAATTATTCTAGTATGTTGTGATATTCCTCATCGATTGTTTTTATCGGATGGATTCCAATCCATTTTACCTAGTTAAATTCGTGAATTATCGATTCGGGGAGGTTTTGCGTAAACCCTCACCCGTATCGATTGATCGTCCATTATCGTAGTTGGTAATCGGGGTTATGGGTGTATTCCAATCGATTATTGTTGTCCGTTGGGACTGAGTTATGCTAATTCTTCGTTTAGGAACTGTAGTTTTCTTTTCGGATCGTCTGTAGTCGATTTTCACTTCCGATTCTTCAAGAATGTCTCAAAGGCAAGTACTTTACATTTGTTTACATGTTCTAGTATTTGAATTATGGCTGTATCGTGGTTGTCATGGATGGATATGTGTATGTTCACCTAGGGACGGTCCGACGGGGCCTCTAGGGATACGTATTGCCGTGTGTGTTCATATCACGAACTGTGGTTAACCACCCAGGGATGTCCGACGGGGCTCTGCGGGGTACGGTGGCCGTGAGTCTCGTACCAAGGTTAACTTTGAATTATGATTGTTGGAGATAATGTGTTTTGTGATTGTACATTGTAAATATTCCGGAATATAAAACGTTTTCTAAAATGATTTTTGGCGCATATATTCATCTGATTAGAATGTAGTTCAAATGGATTGTACTTGCACTAGCAGTTGTCACTAACCCCTTAAATGGGGGAAATACTTTTGTATTTCAGGTACCGGTCTTGGAGACAAGCGAGCATTCGGGCCGTACGAGGATGATGGGCAAGCATGATACTGTTCAGTGGTAATTTGTTGGTGTTCAGTTCTGTTACTTATTATTGATGTCTTTTTTTGGGATTTCTGTATTATGAAATTGGTTTAAGTACTCGAGTACTTCCTTTTTGAACTTATTGATATTGTTTTTCCGTTTTGAGATATGGATTTGATGTCGGATTTTATTTGACGGATTATAGTCTTTCATTTGAATTGTCGTTTTGTGATGGTTGTATATATTTGTCGGATGTCATTTTGGTACATTAGCCTGGTGGATTCCACAGCGTGGGGTCCACGGCACTGTAATATGTCCTGATCGTCTTGGGGGTGTTACAGTTGATCCGTCGTTGTTGTTCCCGACGTAAGTAAATCCGGTCGTTGCTCTCCTTAACGACCAAGAAAACAACGACCGGTATTTTTTGTTGCCAATCCGTCAGGAAACCCAATCGTCGACCGATTTTCGTGTCACGCCGACTCAATTGTTCCTCGTAGATTATGTGTTTTTTGTACCGATACAATCAACTAGTCAAAACAGCTAATCCATCAACTAACATCTAACCGCTGATTACCAAACAGGGTCATAATAGTTTTAATATATGACAGCACACTAATGAGGCGGTCTTACATACTTTGATTAGTAAGACGGGCCACTAAACCTAAATCTTTAAAGGGGGGAGTTATTAAGACCCCCCTATATTACTAATCAAACCCTCCCTAAGGAGGGTTTGTCCCTTTTTTTTTTTTTTATTCTTTTTTTTTTATGTGTGTTATGTTTTTTTAGTGTTTATTTGTTATGTGTTTTTTGTGTAATGTTTTTTTTAGTGTTTATTTGTTATGTTTTTTTTATTCATCTAATGTATTTTTATTTAATTAAACAACAACAACAATAACACGTTAAACATTAACACATTAAACAACTACAACAACTGTTATTATTCAACTAAACAACAACAACAACATGAGTAGAGTTATATTAAATAGCAAACTTTTCTTACATACCAAAGGACTCATCCCCATCATCCATCCAAAAAGAAATCAATGGTTGAGATTAAAAGCATTTAATATTTCACACATTTTTTATAATTTAAATATCTCTTAAACCGTTAATCGTTAAGCGAAAATAATTACACCATCGCGACGAGCATTTAATTATCTTTCTATAGACGGACACTTTGATATACTTTCGACAAAAAAAAAATTTCGTTTTTTTTCGTGGCCGAAAAAATCATATGTGATATATCATATATGATATTACATATCACATATGATATATCACATGTGATTTTTTCGGCCACGAAAAAAACGTGAAAAAAGCGGAAAAAAAAATTTGTCGAAAATATATCAAAGTGCCTATCTATAGAAAGATAATTAAATGCTCGTCGTAACGGTATATTTTTTTTGACTTAACGATTAACGGTTTGAAAGATATTGATATTTGAAAAAAAAATGATGAAAATGGGTTTTTTAAATTGTTGGGATTAATCTCATCCATTAGATCAAATAAAGATGGAGTGAAGATGGAGGGTGGAGATTAGTCTCTTGGTATGTAAAAAAGGTTTGGTCCTCAAATGATCTTAAATCCAACAACATTAACACATTATTTAAAAACAACACCATCAAATATAGTGCATTTACTATGTTTGTGCTCTTACATAAAATAAAATATACACATTATAAACTAAAATAAACTTCATTAATTAAAAACATATTACATAAAAAAACACATTACATTATTTGCCCCTAACCCCAAAATACGACGCCAAATCCATAATTTTTGATCCGCAACCGCTTCCAACATAAGAGTTGGGTATTTATGATCACGCCTTTTGAATTGAGCTTGTAAGGCGCTTTGACAATTTTTCCAATCCCAATGCATACAATCAATACTCCCGAGCATTCCTGGAGTTTATGTTTTTCTTCATGCAATGCATATATTTTTCAATGTCATTGGGAAGTACAGTACGCTCCCATTGTGGGTGAGTATTGGGAGTGGTGAATTTTCATCCAATACATAAATGTAGTGAAGACATTGCCGCTTCCACACGGGCAATCACAAGGGGGCCACTAATAACAAAACCGATCACTCGAGCTATATTTTGCACTCCAATCAGTTAGTTGCTCGGAGAATCGAACACCAAAATACATTACAACTTTTATAAAAATTAATCGAACCATACCACCACCCGTACTAAATATAACAAAAAGTAATCGAACCAAATAAAAAAATATTTTTATTTGTTACAATTTTTTTTAAAATAATTTTTTGTTACAACTTTTTTTAAAAAAAAATACTTTTTTGTTAAAATTTTTTTTGTCTTTGAAACTAAAAAAGAAAATATATATATATATATATATATTGTAGGGGGGTAGGGAGGGTTTTCATTATATTATATATATATATATATATATATATATATATATATATATATATCGTAGGGGGTAGGGAGGGTTTTCATAGGGGGTCTGTATAACAGACCCCATCTTTAAATACAAAAGATACAAAAATAAAGAAAAAAAAATGAAAACTCTAAAACACCAATGTAACAAAGAAAAATAAGAAAAACAATCCCAATATTAGAATATAATTAGAAAACTAATATCTTTAAGAAACTAAAACAAATAAGAAATGTCAAAAGGATTAAAAGATTGAAATATGTTTCGGGAGACGGTTAGACCAGCCTTAATAATGTAGTTGGAGAAGATAAAATGGAATCAATATCCTCATTGGGCAATTAAATAATGTTGCTGTACTACTGGCGGTTGGTTAACGGGCGTTAAGTCTAACGTTTCTTCTGAGTGTGTTCGCAGAGCAGTCTATAAAATGTGCAGAGAGGCAGTTACTGGTCGTAATGCACCTTTTTCCCTCTCCTTAATTTTTTTTGCGTTTTCTCTCTCTAAAGTATCTCCATCTTCTCTTTACAGTTCCTCAACTCCATTGTTGAGATTTATATACATACATTACACACATTTTACACACAATCATATATATATATATAGAGAGAGAGAGAGAGAGAAAGAGAGAGAGAGAGGAAGAGTGCGGTAATGGCATTGAAGGAAAAGCTGTGTCTGTTTACATTGGTGCTGCTGGTACTTCTTGTTGGAGCTGTGTCTAGAGTTCATAAACACCAATTACCCAATTTCAGGTAAAAAAAATTACATTGGCTCGAGAATTATATAATTTCAAGATTTTCGTAGAATTTTCACAATGTAATGTGCTTTACCTTTTTTTTTTTTTAATTTTTCTCTATTTTTTGAGTTTTTTTTAGTTTTTTTTATTTATTTTATCGGTATATTATGGTATTTTGCCTTTCAATATTCCACAAAAAATGCCGTAGCAATTCAAGCGCTTTTTTTTAGGAAAAATATAAAAAATAAAAACTCCAAGAGAAAAAATATGACTAGGTTTATTTTTACTTATATTTTTCGGTTTGCAGCGCTCCTGAAAAAGAGAAGTTGCAGAGCTCCCCAAACTCAACAATGGCGGATAAGTGAGTTTCACTCGATTCCACCTTATCTCTATTTTTACCAATTCAAATCTGAACCATTCATATTTCCCACTTTCCGCTCTCATCAGACCTCAGCCATTCGATCTCCGTGAACACTTTTATCGCTCCCTTAAAAAAAAAGAACAGTTTAATCAGTTATTGAGCATTAATTTCGTCGATTTAAATTCCCCTAAAATACTTGCAATTTTTATTCCCCCCCCCCCCTAACTGTGCAACTGAAAAGAATTTAAGGGGTGGGGGTGGGCATGGGGGTGGGGGTGTGATTTGGTTTGGAGCACTACATGTGCATTCACTCCCCACCAAGAGTAAACAGTTATTAGTTGATTCTCCTAGTTTCTCTCTCTTACACACAGACTCTCTCTCTCTCTCTCTATATATATATTTATTTATATATAATGGGAGTGTACCTTTCAAATTTAAATGATGTTTTAATAGTTAAAAGTTTAATACCCCATTATTATTGATTATTGATATTCAAATTGTCCGTTTCGACCTTTATTAGAATACATTCGAACAAGAAACAAACAAGTTCGTGTTCAAGTAATTAAGAATCATCACTGTTATATACGAACTTATTCGTGTGCTGCTCGAATAATTTTAAGTATCAAGAAAATTATTGTTAAATAATATATTTTAGAAAATTCTTATTAAATCTAAAAATGTTAAAGTAAGAAATCACACACATATATATATATATATATATATATAATATAATATACATTTTATGCAAAATGGAATACTATGAAAAAAATAAATACGAGCTGGTAAAGTGTCGGTGGCAGAGGACTGACACACCCATGTGATATTACTATTTAGTCATTTATGATTTAGGGTCACTCCCTCTTACTTTTAAACCTCAAATGGGCAGAAAAAACAGCTAAAGTATGTTTTTGGTCTGTCCTAAACAGTAAATTCCTGGTCAAAATTTTCTGGAATATGTTCTTCAGAATCATGCACGTGGTTATTTTTATTGGTAAATGTGAAAAGAAAAATACTATGTTCATTTATGGACTGTAACAGTGTGTGTGTGTGTGTGTGTGTGTGATTTTATTCAGGATGGACGGAAATAAGGAAGAGACTTTGAATGAACATGCGGTGAATGACCCAGAAGAAGTTGCAAGAATTGTAGAAATGTGGGTTCTCTGTTTTTCTCTATTATTATTATTATTATTATTATTATTATTATTAAAAAAATTGGTCTTATTTATTTCTATCTTTATGAGTTCATGCAAAATTGCCATTTTATGCACTGATGTTGTGAGAGAAAGAATTGGGCGTCTGACCTATAGGCCGTCGACGGCCAATGCAAATACCAGAAGAAGAGAATAAAAGAAGAAGAAGAGGTTGAGAGTGTGCAGCAATATTACGAACCAGGTATGTTACGTTTTTCCCCAAAAAATATTGTTTGTTTGTTTGTTTATTTGTTTTTAGCTATAGGTATCTGTTCTTCAATTTTGGATTAATTGATTGTCTTCAATTTCGGATTAATTAATTGTGATAGGATATAGCAGATTCTTACAATAAAAGTTTAATGCTTATACGTTCCATGAAATTTTTACGTATAAAATATTTTTTGTATTTTGTATATCAGTCATATTTGTTCCATGAAATTTTTATGTATACAATGTTTTTTGTATATTGTATCACTCTTTGGAGATGGTTTCTCTGATACGAAAATTGAAACCGTCGGAAATAGACTTGTTCAAGATGTTATTCTTGGATCGGTCTAAGGGAAATTTTCAGACCCAAGAGAGAAACCTGTAATCAAAACAGATGTGGATTGAGATTCTTAATGAATATAATTCTCCCGTGCCGTCATCAATTATATTCATTAAGAATCTCAATCCACATCTGTTCTGAATACAAGTTTCTCTCTTGGGTCTGAAAATTTCCCTTAGACCGATCCAAGAATAGCATCTTGAACAATTCCATTTCCGACGGTTTCAATTTCCGTATCAGAGAAACCATCTTCGAAGACTGATATTACAAAAAACATTGTATACATAAAAATTTTATGTAACAAATAAGACTGATATACAAAATACAAAAAATATTGTATACATAAAAATTTCATGGAACATATAAGCATTAAACTTTTCAAGAGTTCCCCCTTCAATTCATCACCCAAAAAAAAATAGCATTATTGTAAGAATCTGCTATGTCATATCACAATCCATTAATCCAAATTGAATAGAATTAATTAATCCAAAATTGAAGAACAGATACCAATTGTTAAAAACAAACAAACAAATGTAAGTAATATTTTTGGAGAAAAACGTAACATACTTGGTTCGTAATATTGCTGCAGACACTGGTGAGACGCCCAATTCTATCTTATTTATTTCTATGTTGTTGTGATCTTGAAATTGAATGCCACTGCTTTTTGGTAGCCCCACACACATGCTACATTTATTTCTATATTGTAAATTACATTACTAAATTTTAGGGGTTGGGTGGGCATGCAATATAGTACTTATTTTCTTACTTTTTTAGTGTCCTTTTTTACAGCATTCACTAACATAATAGTAGTATCGTAATCATGGTTTAAATTTTTTGGGAAAAATTCTAAGGTACTCGTATACATAATGTATATTTATTAATAGATTTGTACCAGATAATTTTCATCTTAGATTTAATGGTATATATATACACACATGTATGGTACTTGTACGCGTACTTTTGAACTTTCTAAAATTTTGATTTGTGTCATATTTCGGACTTTGAAAAGTCCAAATTTTTCCGATTTTTTTTTTTTGAAAACTTTTCCTAGTTTTTCGAAAATAATATGAAACAAGAATAAATATTGTGCTTTGAAGTGTTTTGAAAATACAAATTGTCTTCGTTATGGTGGAGTCCAAAAACAAATGTTTTGGAGTCTTCAATCGAACCATGTCGAAATTGGTAAAACTTTAACTTGCACATTTGAATATTTATTTTAAATGACATATGTACAACACTCTCTATATATATATATAGTAAGTCAAGCATCTTACTAGGTGCTCTGAGACGTGTGTAAATTGTTCCATGATTCTAATTGTAGTTGGGAATCATGTTTCTTGCGTGTGTACAATTATTATTGTTGGGTTTATCTTTGTGAACATGATGCTACTGTAGGCGTGTCTTCCGCTCATTGGTTCATTTATTTGTTTGTTTGTTTTGGCATTGTTAACTTTCTTAACATTGTATTTATTTATGTTACTTTTTACTTCAAAATGTTTCTTACTTTATTGCAGACTTATAAAGTCAGAATGGTCCTTCATCATGTTTTTCATTTCTTCATGATTTAATATGATTCTTGTTATTGTATACATTGATTATACTGTCTGTGGAATGTGAGAAAAGGATCGAATTGTAATTTACAAGAAGTGAGAAAAGGACCGAATTGCAATTTTTTGTCTTGTATAGTATAGAGCCAAAACCCAAAATTCTATTTTTGCTGGTGTTAATGTGATAGAAATAGAATTTCCTATCATTTTGTCACGTGAGAGAAAGGATCACCTCACCTATGTGTGCGTCACGTGAGAGGATCACCTATATATCATATGTGCCTAAACATAGAGCCTTTCACATGTCATACTAATATATAATTACACAGGATCAATTATCTTAAAAACAAAGATCAATTAATGAGTTCAGGGCATTGTTTTGTTCCAAACATTACTAGGCGGGTCCGGATGTATTTCAATATTATTTTAATATTTTAGTACAATAATTTAAATACATATTTATAATAATTTTTATATGATTGCTTTACTTTATGTTTTATTTATTAATTAATAAATATTATTATAATATATATATGATATTAATTTCTATAATTAACCTTGTACGATAAATATATTAATACATTTTTAATATATTTACTATAAAAATGGATCTAGGCAGGATTTTGATGAAATTGACTAAATCGGATCGGTCGAGGGATTAAACGGTGGATTTAATTTAACATGAGGTTTGATTTAATTTTAATTTTCCCTTTTAAAATTAAGGTGCTAAATGTAGTATTTTAAAAAATTGATCTGTGCTTTTGAAAAGTTATTTTGCTTATGAAGGACTGAATGTTGGACAAAATAAAATCTCAAGGGTGTGTTTTGTGATTTTGAAAGTTGGTATTATTACTATTATTATTTTTATCCTTGTGAGACTGTAACTTGTGGGTATGGCTGACAAAAGTATTATCAAAACATGACAGGGCCACAAGAAACAGCACAGAAAGGCGCCGCACCCTCGGATTCTTCTCCTGCTCGACCGGAAACCCCATCGACGACTGCTGGCGGTGCGACCCCAACTGGCATAAGAACCGGAAGCGCCTCGCCGACTGCGGCATTGGCTTCGGACGCAACGCCATCGGCGGCCGCGACGGCCGCTACTATGTTGTCACCAACCCTGGCGACGACGACCCCGTCACTCCCAGGGCCGGCACCCTACGCCATGCCGTCATCCAGGACGAGCCGTTGTGGATCGTGTTCAAACGCGACATGGTCATCACGCTGAAGCAAGAACTAATCGTGAACAGCTTCAAGACGATAGACGGCCGCGGGGTGAACGTGCATATCGCCAACGGGGCATGCATTACCGTACAGTTTGTGACGAACGTGATCATCCACGGACTTCATATACATGACTGCAGGCCGACGGGGAATGCGATGGTCAGGAGCTCGCCTTCACATTACGGATGGAGGACGATGGCGGATGGGGATGGGGTGTCGATATTTGGGTCGAGCCATATTTGGGTGGATCATAATTCGCTTTCGAATTGTGCGGATGGGCTTGTCGATGCGGTTATGGGTTCAACCGCGATTACAATTTCCAATAATTATTTTACTCACCATAATGAGGTGAGTCTGCTTTTTTTCTTTCCCCCTTTTTTCTTTCAACTTTGAGAATGGCTTCAGTTATTCTGTTTCTTCTCTGTTTTGCCTTTGGAACAGTTTTAACTTTTTTTTTTTTTCTACTGGAAATAGGTTATGCTGTTGGGTCACAGTGATTCTTACACGAGAGACAAACAAATGCAAGTGACTATTGCATTCAATCATTTTGGTGAGGGACTCATTCAGAGAATGCCAAGGTATGCTTAAACAATGCTAACTTGCATTTGCTGATATATCTTATCTGGTCAATGCTAACTTTATCAGACGAAACACTACGGGTCTTGGAGGGGCCGTCTCACGTCAGACAAAAGAAAATCCTTTTTTGTTGAAACACAATACTTGTGTCAAAAAAAATGATACTTATATTCATGTTTGAAAGGTATTCTTACTTTTTGATGAAGAAAGTATCATTGTGAGACGGTCTGATGCAAGTTTCGGTCCTGATACTAGAAGGATAAAGAAGAACATAGACTTCGTCGGCTGTCAACATTCACTTTAGTTTTTCTTGAAATTAGATTATAATGCCTGATCCAAAAGTGACATTGATATGAATATATCAGATGCCGACACGGATACTTCCACGTTGTGAACAACGACTACACTCACTGGAATATGTACGCCATAGGTGGAAGCGCGGAGCCCACCATCAACAGTCAGGGCAACCGGTATCTTGCACCGGCCAACCCTTTCGCAAAGGAGGTACTACTACTGTGACACAGTCAGTAACTTACCTACAAGACTAGCATTCTGAAATTCGTTTTCTTTTTTGTTTGTTTTGTAAATCGATCAGGTGACCAAGAGAGTGGATACAGTCGACAACCAATGGAAGAGCTGGAATTGGAGATCAGAAGGCGATCTGATGCTGAATGGGGCTTATTTCACCCCCTCCGGAGCTGGGGCTGCAGCCAGCTACGCTAGAGCCTCCAGCTTAGGAGCAAAGCCTTCTTCAGCGGTCGCGTCTATTACTTCTGGAGCCGGGGCCCTTGGTTGCCGCAGGGGCCGCGCCTGCTGACACACACCCCAACCTCCCCTCAGCCACCTTTACGTACAAACGAAAAATGGGTCCTTTTTTTTCTTACCCTACCTTGCTTTTCCTTCTCTCTTTACCAATCTACTACTGTTTTCAAGTTTCTCCTACTTTCTCCCTTCATTAACATTGGCAAGTGTACATTTTTTACACATGTCCAATATTCTCCATCCCACTTCTTGATGCTAGGAACAGATACAGATGCCTTATCCAAATATATGTGTGTGTGTGTGTGTGTCGGCTGTGAATCCTCCACAAAAATAGTGTTGGCCCTTGTTCCTTAATAGGAATGAAGTGGTATTGTATTTTCTTTCTACCTTGTTTCTTTAACTCATACAAGCTACATAGTGTGAATGTCAAAAAGCTCTTTCGAGTTGTGATGAAAGAAAACGAAAAACTTGTGTAATGGATGAGTATTATTAGCAACTAGCAAAGGCTTATTGCCCCCCCTTTTTTTCCCTTTTGTTGTTTGCTTCGTCTCTATCATTACAAAGCAATCTCTCTCTCGTTTTGTTTGGAAGATATTTATTACAAAAGCCTTGTGTCGCACCGTCTGATGTAATACATTCCGTCTGACGGAGGCCTTAGTTCTCCCGTCCTTCCTTTTTCTTTCTTTGTTTTTTACAATTTTGAACATATAAATGACGTGGCAAAATATAATTGAATATTTTGCGCCAATCTAAATAAATGTTAAAGTAGTCTTTCTGTGTCGATATTTACATCATCATCATAATAATAACTATTGTAGGGAGTATGTGACATGAAAATTATAGTATCAATTAATTGTCTATGATTAGTTTAACACTATAAATTCATAGAATAAAAAAAGTGACGAACCTTAAGCTGGATGCCCCTCATGTGCAACCCTCATAAGGAGAAATGAGATGAAAACCACCAACATCATAAGTTTTTCCAATTACGTTAGAAAATATCATTAGACGACGATGCATTGAGACAATTTCTATAGTCGTATCACATTACGTGGTCGATATTGTAAAAACTATAGTCTCTCATCCCAATGACATGCCAACTATGTGTTTGTATCTTCATAAATGAGAAGGATATACATTTCATCCTCTAGTAGCATTAAATTATCACTCGTGTTTTCAAGCTAATAAATAAATTCAACCTAAACCTAGAAAACTTTTGAAGGCACTTTTCGTCTACGCAGGCTAAAAAGGTACCACCAAAGTCGCCAAGGTGCCGCCAACCATAATAAAGAAAGAAATGCCCATACCCAAAGTTGTACTTGAATTTAGGTCTCTTCTTTTGGACTTATTTTTCGATTTTGATTCGATTCTGGGCCAATTCATATACCCATTCGATTCTTCTTCTTCATTCTTCTTCTTATTAATTATTATTATTGTTATTATTACGAATAATATTACTATTATCGTTGTTGTTGTTAATTATTATTATTATTAATATTATTATTATTATTTACCATTATTTATTATTATTATTTACCCTTAATATATATTTGATTCCTGATTTAGTTGAGTCCATTCGATTCTATTGATTCGATTCGATTCGATTTGATCGATCCAAAAGAGAAAATCTTAAGACTTTTTTCCGTCCTTATTTATAAGTAAAATTAGAGGTATTTATCAAAGAGGTGTACTTTGAAAACATATTTACCAAAATAAGGTAATCTCAAACATAATTACCAAAAGAGTGTTGTTTTCTATTAAGTAAGTTTTAATTGATTTTTTTACTATTTTTTTTAATGGCTTTTTTTAACTGTCTTTTTTTACACTTTTTTTAAACTGTTCTCTTTACTATATTTTTAAACTGTTTTTACTGCTTTTTTTAGTACTATTTTTTATTATGTCTTATATGACAATCACAACAATTGTTTGAACAATGCTAACAATAAAAAATTAAAACCAACACCATCACAAAGTTTTTAGGTACTAAACCAACGAGTTATTTACCAAACGAAAAGACAAAAGTAACATTCCTAATTTCTTCCGAATATCTTGAGTCGATAACCGATCTTTATCTGCAAAAAACAAAGAAATGAGAGATATAGTCATACCAATTAACCGAAAATTTTCTAAAATTTGTCTTTATATACCGTGGCTTAGACGGACATCCTTTTCAGTTGTGACACTACAAAAAAATAGTTTTTACCGACGCCCGTATCCGCCGTTGTTAAACTTATAATTTACCAACGTCATTACTGACTCCCGTTATTTAATTGATTTACCGATGCCATTGCCGGCGATCGGTTCACAGACTTATTTTTTTCTTTTCTTTTTTTCATAATTAACGACGCCGTTTACCGATGCCCTTACCGACGTCATTTCGGCATTGGTAAATTTTTTTTATTATTTTTTTTCTTTTTTCACAATTAACGACGTCGTTTACTGACGCCGAAATGGCGTCGGTAAATTTTTTACACTATCCCACATCAGAAAAACAGTAATGTATTGTGTTGTTTATATACGAAAATCTTTCTCAGCCATTTGAAATTGAATGGAGCCCGGACCTGACTCGCCTGAGCTCGGACCTAACCCGCCTGAGCCCGGACGTGAATACTGACGTCGGTAAACGGCGTCGTTAATTGTGAAAAAAATAAAAAAAATTACCATCGCCAAAATGGCGTCGGTAAGGGCATCGGTAAACGGCGTCGTTAATTTTGAAAAAATAAAAAAATAATAAAAAAAATTTACCAATGCCGAAATGGCGTCGGTAAGGGCGTCGGTAGACGGCGTCGTTAATTATGAAAAAATAAGTCTGTCAACCAGTCGTCGGCAATTGCATCGGTAAATCAATTAAATAACGGGCGTCGGTAATGGCGTCTGTAAATTATAAGTTTAACAACGGCGGGTACGAGCGTCGGTAAATGGCGTCGGTAAAAACTGTTTTTTTTTGTAGTGTCACAACCGAAAAGGATGTCCGTCTAAGCCACGGTATATAAAGACAAATTTTAGAAAAATTTATTCGGTTAATTGGTATGACTATCTCTCATTTCTTTATTTTTTTGCAGATAAAGATCAGTTATCGACTCAAGATATTCGGAAGAAAATAGGAATATTACTTTTATCTTTTCGTTTGGTAAATAACTCGTTGGTTTAGTACCTAAAAACTTTATGATGATGTTGGTTTTAATTTTTTATTGTTAGCATTGTTCAAACAATTGTTGTGATTGTCATATAAGACATAATAAAAAAAATAGTACTAAAAAAAGCAGTAAAAAACAGTTTAGAAAAACAGTAAAAATAGTAAAAAACAGTTTTAAAAAAAAAGTAAAAAAAAGGCAATAAAAGAAAAGCAGTAAAAAAGTCAATAAAAAAAAGTAGTAAAAAAATCAATTAAAACCTACTTAATAGAAACAACACCCTTTTGGTAATTATGTTTGAGAGCACACTATTTTGGTAAATATGTTTTCAAAATACACTTACTTTGTAAATAACTCAGTAAAATTATCTAATTTCACAATAATTTATAAAAATGCGTAAGTTACTCATATAATAAATGAGTTATTTTAAAGGATATAACAAATAAATTAGAACTACTAAAGTACCCTGAGTAAGGCCCTGTTCTTTTGGACTTATTTTTCAGTTTTGATTCGATTGGGCCTAATTCAGGTCCATTCGATTCAAATTTCGCTTCTTCTTCTTATTATTATTAATCATAATTATTATTATTGTTATTATTACTAATAATATTACTATTATCGTTGTTGTTGTTAATTACTATTATTATTATTATTATTATTTACCATTATTCTTATTATTATTTACCCTTAATATATATTTGATTCGATTGATTCTATTCCATTGGATTCATTCGATTGATTCATTCGATTCGATTCGATTCATTCACCAAAAGAATGTTCTAATTACTCCATACATTTTCATTGATTAATTAATACTTTTATTATTAGCAAGGGTACTTTTGGAATAATAGTATTAAATAAATTTGGATTTGGCGTCATTTTTGCTTATATTTAATTCCATCAAAATATATGACTCCCTCTGTCCAGTTGAAAGCTTGACATAGGGTGTATATTTTAGGTAATGATCGGTTTAAGTAATGATAATAAATATGTGATGGAGATTAAAAGTAAAAAGTATTGATGATGAATGTATGATAGAGACTAAATAGTAAAATATGATTGTTTGATTTGATTAAAAGTGGTAAATGTAAAGCTTTGTAAGGGGACAAAAAAGAGGATAAATATAAAACTTTGAGGTGAACAGGAGTGCTTATTTGCTTATAAATAAGGCCGGAGAGAATATTGATGATCATGTGAATATGATCTGGATTCTTCATGGGTGACGACGGTTGCAGACCTTGGCCAAGGCTGATCCGCCACGCACACACATATACACCCACGCGGGTGTGTGATTCAACGGTCACACTGCACTCACACAAGGCGGCATCTACAAGTGCAGAGGATCCAGCCCCCTTTTTCACACCCTTCTAAATTTTTTGGTCCAGGCACATGGCTTCCTTTGGTCACATCTTTCTTCCGATTAAGCCCCGTCCGATCATATTTATACCCTCCCATTTCATCCAAGCACCGCCTACGCACCGACACTCAGAGTCTGCCGCCCGTCTGATGCTTTTCACGACTCTATTTCCACGGAAATAAAATAATGTCGCGTCTAAGATCGTTTATTTACGTGACATTAGTAATTCGTGATGACGTCTGTAAACCCGACAACCACCCTTTAGCAACCATGTGAGCAGAACAAATTATCCTCCCCAAAACTGATCACATGTATGAACATAAGTTGGTGGTATGCCTAAAACTTAGAAATCCTGCAACTGGATAATATATGAAGGTTGTTTTGGGCTCCCAAATTCCATCTCACATGCAAAGAATGCCAAAGCACACAGCCTAACATGTGCTGTTTGGGCCCATATGGTAAGGGATCCATAATTCTTTTTACACTCTCATCTAAGACATTTTAGGGGCTAAGTTTCAATTATTCAACAATGATGTCCACATGCATTGCCCATGTTACATGTTTTTTTATGTGCATATGGTATGGTGTGCTTCAACAGCAGCTGTCACATTCAATACAACCTATAAGCTGCATTCAATTTGCAGTATATTTCATGTCATGGCCATTATTTTGGCTTCAACGTAGAGAATCAGGATGAATATGGGCTATTAGCCCTTGATCATAACTAACTAATCGATATCCAACCCTTGATTAGTTCGTAATTTCTACTAAGTTTATGGCTCTTGCGCATCGCAAATCGGACCAACTAATCACGCAGGGCATGACATTTTGATGGGGATAGTTGTAGGAAAGCGGGATCTAAGAAGTCGTGGATGTTTGGTAAATAGCTTTTATATCGACTTTTTCCTTTTTCATGTGGTGAAACGGCCAAAAGAAAGTTTGGCACATAATTTATGGATCGCCGAAAAAACTGGCTTTTCAACAGAAAATAAAGAATTAATCTTACTACTCCCTCCGTCCCACTAGAAGATTGTATCTTAAAAACATAATTTCGTCCCAATGGAAGAGACCCATTCCCACTTTTATACATTGCATGCATTTACTTATTTGATTATTGTGTGGTCCAAAATTTATACTCACCTAATAAGTAAGGATAAAATGAAAAAAATTGAAACAAAAAGCTTATTTGTGTACTATACCTTGCAATCAATATAAAGTTGTACAATTATCAATCTAGTCTCTTCAAATTGAACGGAGGGAGTACCTTTTTTGTATTGGATGTCTTATATAACCAGTTTTTATCACAACTTTCTTATACATTGTTAGAGTTTATATCCCAATAATAAAAAAAATAGTAACATCATCATTAATAATAAATAATATTAATAATCATGATAATAATAATGATAAAACTTGTTAATGGATTATAAAAGGAAAGATAATAAGAAATTTCATAAAATGATATATATAAATTAATGTCGTTGAATGTCATTTTGCATAAGACCGCAAAGAAGCAACAATTGATTTTACCAAACACATCTTAAAAAGACGACAACCAGCCAAATAAAAGGGTCTATTGCCACACAGACCCGATAAAAGCTCGATTCCGGCTCGTTTTAGTTCGAGCTCGAACATGATTTAAGGCTCGATAATATTAATGAGCTGAACTCGAACTATCCAATGCTCGGCTCGTTAGCTTATCGAGCGGCTCGTTAATATTATTATATTTATATTTATATATTTTATTTATATTTAGTAAAGTAATTTTCGAGCCTGAGCTTTCGAGCTCTAAGGGAATGTTCCGAGCCTTCGAGCCGAGCTCGAACATTTAGTATTACCAATGAGCCCGAGCTCGAACAAAATATAAAGCTCGTCTCGAGTTCGAGCCCGAGCTCGAGCCTAGGTAAAAAAAACAGCTTATCGAGCCGAGCCATACAAAAGCTCGGCTCGGCTCGGCTCATTTTCAGCCCTATGTTTCTCTAAGGACCCCATTTGCCAATGTATGGTCCTATTCAGCAACCTTTTTATTCAAGTATACAATTTCGAAAATTCTAATGGTGTTGGAATCATGCTGAAAAAACAAAAGAGTTGGTACTCAAAATAGATATTAGAACTTCCAAAATAACCCAAAAGTTGAATACTAGTGGCTCACTCTACTCTCAGTGTGCATATGTATCATAGGCATATTTAGCAAAGCGATGTCGACAACAACTTTAGTTACCAATTACTGCATATAACTCGAATCTGTACCCCTCCTAAAATTAGGGTCCTGTCTGGAAACTGTATGCAGACTCGGCAAAGTGTGATTTCACCCGTACGAGGGCCCTATAACGGTGGGAAATCTTGTTCTTCTCTTCCTTCGGCATTTCAGCATAACTACAGCAAGAATAGTTCAGTTCAGTTTATATCTTTTATCTGAACCTGATTGGCTAGTTGTCATGTCACACAACAAATAAAACCTATGTCTTGGATCGGGGAGTAAGGAATGAAATTAGAACTTACGTCAGGTCATATCCATCAGGTTGGAAGACTGGATCCCATCCAAAATCAGTCGGTCCCCTAGGAGGTACTATCTTTCCCTGAAATGTCAGCCACACAAGTTACGTCTAGTGGTCATTGTGGTAATATCTGCTTATACACATTCCATCAAAATGCAATGCACATACTTGTGTATATACCCCCCCGTAAACTCTAAGGTTGTGTTTGGTATGAGAAATTTGAAATACTTTCAAGTTTCAAATCCTTTGCAACCCTCTGAAATGTGGTTTTTTTTTTTTTTGGGGGTGGGGGTGGGGGTGTTATAGTAGAAGTCCTATGAGACGGCTTTACGGATCTTGATCCATATGATGGCCACTACAACCAAAATCTTTGGTAGAGATATAAAATCAGCTCTAATTACAGTTGCTATCACATAGATTCTATTGTAGAAAAATATAAACGCTCTCGCCATTACTAAATTCTATAAATTGATGCTTTCTTTTCTCTTTTTCTTTTATTCACATACGAATAGATTATGCAGGGACGAAGATCAAAGAAGATTAGTTGCAAGATATTAGGACGTCACATGTCGGAAAATTTATTTCCAACCACAAATGCAGCTAATTCTTACGCTTGGATTATCAAGAATAAACAATTCTTATCCTTCTCTTTTTTCTCCCCTTGTGCGATTGATTCTTATACTTGGGTATTCTTTTGTAACTCAATATGACGTGGCGAACAATGATTGAGACAATGTCAATGCTGGACGACCCGCTAGCTCTACATGAGATAGACTTCATAAAGAGTTGAAGATTTTTATTCCATGCAATCTTGCATGGGTCGCCCGAGAGGCACTCCGGAAGGGCCCAATCTATGATTCTAGAACCTCTAGTCCAGTCTTGATTTTTCCTTCAGGCTAGAGCTAAGATACATACTACCTCTCTCTTATTTTATCGATCATCATGGGCCAAAGCCGAATCTTCACCAGCAATGCTGCGTTCGCTTGGTGAGTACTCCATGCCTTCTGTCTTGATGCATGCCTGCTGTTCCTATCGCTCTGTCTGCAACAAATACTGCAGTCAGCTCGGAACCAGACCGCCCGGGCTGGCCCATTTTGAGAAGCCCTAATGGAAAGGCTCTCGTAGTTACGCTCCCGACCCGAGTCCCTACATCCGTCTCTGTCTGCACGAAACCCAAGAAGCTGGATTTGCCAACACAAAATTAAGACCCAGGCCACCATTTTGGGAAGCCCCTTCCCGCTGAGCTTGTTGCTCTCTTTTAGCCCTTTTCTCTTCTACTTATGTACTCTTTTTAAAAAGTGCATCCCCACTCTCCCTCTCTGACACGAGATTCCATCTCTTTAAGGCGGGTCTATTTTCACTAGCTCACTCAGGTGATCTGCAAGCCGTTGGTTGAACAATAGGGGCTCTATGGAAGAAGGTACCACCGAATCCCAGCAGAAGACACGTTAGTAAGACAACTATCAGCGGCCTTTGATAAAGGCTGTTGCCTCTGACATAGTTATTAAAGGCGCACCTCAGGCGCGCCTTAGGCATGAGGTGGCGCAGGTTTTATACTCCGACGCCTTCTTAGCCAAATGCGGACGACTCCATTCAGGTGCGCCTAGATGCACCTCACCTCACGCCTCAGGCGCGCCTCTATATTATATCACTTCTTTGTTTTGTTTTTCATGATATTTTGGAAGTTGTTCTTATTATTCTGACACTTTAATTTCGTTAGTTATTAAGTTTTTTATGGGTAGTTATATTTCCTTGTCATTATGTGTTTATAAGTTTTATAATTTAATTTAATTTTTTTTGTGCGTCTCATATCTCTCAAGCACGTGCCTCGCCTTGAGGCGATAAGAGCCCATATCGCTTTAGAATCACGTTAAGCCGTTGTTTGTCTTCGGTTTGGTCGAGTCAGGCATGCTGGTCCGATTAAGTCTGGGGAGTTTGTCGTTGGTCGAGGATTTGACTATGAAGGGGGTCGGAGCGGGTAAGACACAATTGGTCGGGGGCTATTGCCACCTCCCTGATGAGCCTATTCTCTACGATCGCCGCTTTCTCCAAACTTCTCTCTTTATGATCGCCTTCATCCGAGTTTCACTAAAATTAGCCGGGAAGTTCATTTCTCTCTACAATCGCCCCTTTTCCCTATTGTTCGGTCGTTGTCTCTCTAGTCTCGACTCTCTACAAATGAGAAAAATAGAGTGCCAATCGGACCTCTGGCCGGTGCCGCCATCAAATAATTTCTTTCCAGGTACAAAATCGCTGCCGTCCGTTTCATTCTTACCAACCTTTTTTCTTCTCCATCAGTTTTTTGCACTCTTTCGTTGTTGTCCTCCGATTGGGAGGTTTATGTCTAAAACTTAAAAACCTGGTAGAAGATTTTATGTTTCTTCCTAAAACAAGAAAATGTAAAAGATGACAGTAAAATATATAATGAAGAAATAGAAAAGAATATAAAATCAACGTGAAAAATCAGATGTGATAACTGATAATATATTAATAATATACCTCAACGTGATAAAAACAGATTATACCAAATTTACCTCAATCTTGTTTTCTTAAATTAATGCAGATAATGGACAATGATGATAATATGCAAGTGTTGGGATCTTATTCTACTCGTAAGAGCACTGCAGGTAATACGTTAATAGGGAGTAAGAGATATAAGGATGATGAGAGTTCATAGTGAGAATGGTAACGAAGGCGATGCTAGAAAGGTAAATCTCGTGTGTGGGAGTATTTTGAAAAGGTTGGGAAAATAAATGAGTAGAGAAACGTAGATGCATACGTTGTAACAAATTGTATACATGTAAATCCGCGTCAGGAACTACTCATTTGAGGTGGCATTTTCTTAAGTGTTCAAAAACTGCTCAGTTTCATGATGTGGGGTCTTTGTTAGATGGACAAGCTTCAGATATTGAAACATTATATATATATATATATATATATATATATATAATGGCGCGTTCTATGCAGTACCAATATTAAATGCAGTACTTTACAGTACTAATTTATGCATGAGTTTTGTACTAATTATGCATGAAATATTGCATTTCGTGCATCAAAATTTCAATGCATTAAAATATGCAATATATGCATCAAAATATCGATGCATTAAAATATTAGATTATATGCATCAAATTTTTGTGAGACTTAATGCATTGAAATTTTAATGCACGAAATGCATATATTTCATGCATAATTAGTACAAAACTCATGCATAAATTAGTACTGTAAAGTACTGTATCTAATATTGGTACTGCATAGAACGCGCCCCATATATATATATATATTATATCTTACTGCCATCTTTTACATTTTCTTGTTTTAAGGAGAAACATAAAATCTCCTACCAAGTTTTTGAGTTTTAGACATAAACCTCCCAACCGGAGAATAACAGCGAAAGAGTACAAAAAACTAGTGGAAAAAAATTTTTTGGCAAAAAAAGAAACGACAACAACGATTTTGTACCTGTAAAATAATTATCTGATAGCGGCACCGGCCGGAGGTTCGATTTGCACTCTATTTCTCTCATTTGTGGAGAGCTGAGACTGGAGAGACAGCAACCGGACAAAGGAAAATGGGCGATTGTAGAGAGAAATGAACTTTCCGACTAATTTTGGAGAAACTCGGATGAAGGCGATCGTAGAGACAGAACTTGGGGGAAAGCGGCGATCATAGAGAATAGGGTTTCTGTGAGAATTTGAGACTTTAATCGCTTGAGAGTTGAGACCGAGAGACTTAAAGACGTCCCGTTGGGCTTTGGGCCTACCGACTACGTGATCCATGGAACAAAAGAAAAAGAGTTGTGTGGGTGACAGGCCATTCTGGCCCAAATATATTGGGCTTTTTCAGCCCTAGACCACTAAGGCCCATTGGACCATCTGGGCCGGGTAATTTTGGCCCGATTTTTTCGGGCTGGCAGAATGCAGGCCTAAGCCCGGCTAAAAAGCAGGCGGGCCGGGCCAGTTATTGACAGTCCTAAATTTAGGTATACGAATGCTTATTATTGTCCCATTTATAAATCTTTACCTGGACTTGTAACACTACTAAGAAAATAATTTATCATCGGTTCTGGAACACTATTAACATCGATTTTAGAGCTGATATCGTGTCATACGCTGTCAAAAATTAATAAAATAAGAATTTAACATCGGTTTTCCAAATTAACATTATATCGACAATCGATGTTAATACTATTAATTTAACAGCAGCTATTTCATGCAACCGATGTTAATCCCAAAGTTCAGGGTGCAATTTTAGCATCTTAGTGCTTTTTAATGCTCACTATTTGGATTTATTGTGAATCTACTTAGCTTATTAACTGAGTGTGCCAAATCGACTCTTGTGCAATTGATAATGTACATCAAGTTCCCGATGATTTGGGAGTACTCCAGTTGAGCCACTGGATCCCCTGTGTTTTTCATTAAATGCAGGCTATCATCAAATGGTGTATTTGTCGGTAGATCGTCAAAGGCATTGAACTTTCTCAACACCTTTTCAACATAGTGTGATTGAGTTAGTTCTATACCATTTGAGCTTCTCACTATCTCGATCCCTAGAATCATGTCGGCTAGACCGAAATCCTTCATATCAAAGTTATCCCTTAACATGTCATTCGTTCTTTTGATCAGGTTCTGATCATTTCTGATTATAAGCATGTCATCAACATAGCATACAATCACGAAGGATTCACGTGTGCCTTTTACGTAGACACACTTGTTGGATTCATTAATGCGAAAGCCATTGACCATCATTACATTGTCGAACTTAATGTGTCACTGCCTCGGTGCTTGCTTTAACCCATACAAGTACTTAACATTGTTTTCTTGTCCAGGAACCACAAATCCTTCAAGTTGTTCCAGATAGATTTCTTCTTCTAACTCTCCATTTAGAAACACGGTCTTTACGTTCATTTGGTGAATCTCTAGATCGTACATAGCAGCAACCGCGAGAAGTACCCGAATGGAATGGTGAGTATGTATCAAAGAAATCATACCCTTCCATTTATTTGAAACCTTTGGCTACTAACCAAGCCTCATACTTGACGACATAATCGTCTGTTTCATATTTCCTTATTAAGACCTATTTGCATCCTAGAGGTTTATTTCCACATGGAAGTTCAACTAATTCCCATGTATGATTCTGCATAATAGAATCATCGGCATTGATTGTTTCTTTCCAAGTTTGGCGCTTCAGGACTAGACAAGCCTCCTCTAAGGTCTTAGGTTCATTATCTAACAAGTAGATCATGAAGTCTGGACCAAAAGACTTGGTTGTCCTAGCTCTTTTATTGCGCCTTGGCTCGTCATCACTATCACGTTGTGATGCTTCATGCGTTGTAACTGGTGTTACATCGTCTTCACGAGTTGTCTTGTAAGAACTCTCATTCCTTTCCTTGCAAAGGAATATGTTTTCTAAGAATACAACGTTCCTTGACTCGATTATAGTACCTATTGATATTTCAGAAACATCAAACGTGTGTACTAAGAATCTATAGGCAGCACTATTTTGTGCATACCCAATGAAGATGCAGTCGACCATATTTGGTCCTATCTTCACTTGCTTTGCCTCCAGAATCTTATCCTTTGCCAGACATCCCCACACTTTGAGATGGTTGTAGGCGGGTGTTCTTTTTTTCCACAACTCATAGGGGGTCTTGTCTTTTCCTTTGTGAAGAACCCAATTTAGAATAAGGTTGGCTGAAAGGATTGGTCTCCCCACAAGTTTTCTGGTAATCCTGAAGTTATCAACATGGCGTTCATCATGTCCTTCAAGGTTCTATTTTTCCATTCAGCAACTCCATTCGACTGAGGCGCGTAAAGGTGCAATCGTTATGCCATTTCCTGGGCAAAATTCCTCAAGCGGGGCGACATACTCGCCTCCTCGATTGCTTCAGATTGCCTTTATCCAAACGTTGAGTTGAGTTTCAACTTCATTTTTGAAAAGCCTATTAGTATAAATAGGCCTTGAGGGCTCATTTGTAGGCAGCATGGAAGAAGTTGGAGCCCCACAAGCAACAAGCCTAAAACACACTTATAAAATATTTTCATGTAGTGGAAGAGGTTTTCCACAGAGCCTTTATTGTTTCTCTCTTCATTGTGTCAACTTAATACTTGACCAACTCTTGAGGGTTTTAGTTCGACTAGCAAGCGCTAAGCTGTGTGACGCTTAAACCGAGGCCAACCCTATGCCCGTGACAAGGAGCCCATGAAGCTCAAGCAAACTACGGACCTTACGGAAAAAGTAATGAAGAATCTTGAGATGCTTGGAAAGGATATCAGGGCGGGTGTGTACTCTGAGATATATGTTGTCCTGTCCCTAATCCAATTAGGTCATTCCTTATTCAAGAGGTAAGGCCGCAATTTACGAGGATATTGGTGAATGACAAAGTGGCAAGATTTGTGGCGACTGGAATTGAGCTTAAAGACAAGGATAAGAACAAAACTGAGAACAATTATATCACGTGAAAGCTAACCACGAAACGGATATTGTGATTTTTCCATCAAGGCTACAGCAGGTGTTAGACTGTACACTAACTTGCTAAAGAAATATATGGCTATATTTTACTTTAATATTTCCCCGATTGAGTTTAATAGTGGCGGGCACTTCTCAAACTGCGTGTTACAAAAAAATTAGCTATATATTTCTATTAACAACCGAGTGCACAATCCAATACTAACTAATATCGTTAATGGCAAAATCACAATATTTGTTTCATGGTTAGCCTTTCATGAATATAATTGTTCTCATTTTTGTTCGGATCCTTGTCTTCAAGCTCAATTCTAGCCGCCATAAATCTCGCCACTTCGTAACTCACCAATGTCTTGTAAACTGCAACATTATCTCTCGAATAAGGAATGGTCTAACTGGATCAAGCGGATGGATCAGGGATAGCATATATCTCAGGATACACATCTGCGCAATATGCTTTCCAAACATCTCAAGATTCTTCATTCCTTCTTTCGTATGGTTAGCTTGCTTGAGCATCATGAGCTCCCTATCACGGGATTTGAGTCGGCTTCGGTCTAAGCATCATACAGCCTAGTGACCTGCTTTCTAGTCGAACTGAAACCCCCAAGAATTAGTTACGTACTAAGTTGGCAGTGGCACAACAAAGAGAGACAATTAAGATTGTGGAAAGCATCTTCCACTACTCCACGAAAATATTATAGGTGTGTTTCAGACTTGTTGTGGAGCGCGAACTTCTTCCTTGCTGGCTACAAATGAGCACTTAGAGCCTATTATACCAATTATCCTTACTCTAGAATGTTCCACCACCTCCTAATTTGGAGGCTTCTAAACCCTCCTACATCTTCTAAGATACCCCTATCTAGAACACTATACATAATTCTATCAAAAGGTTCCGCAATATTTCGGGACATCCAGGCACATTGAATCTTCTCCACATGATTTCGGACATTCCAATATTCTGGACCACCTCAATGTTTACTGCTACCAGGCTCAATTATTTCTCTAGAGGCAATGGAAGCAGTCCCAGCATTTGAGGGAGCAGCACTATGGCTAGAGGTGGTGGAAGCAGTTCCAATAATCAGAAGTCAAGAGGCAGCAACAATCTCTCCAGAGAGAGAGAGGAGGCACTTGAGTCACTCAAGCACTCGAGGTAGATGGAAGAGCACGAGAAGTAGCAACACGAAGCTCGTATTCATAAAAAATATGGAGTGAAAAAGCTAGCAGGATGATCCAATAAGCCACGAATCTCGGAATATTGGCAAACTTCGACATCGAATGGACACAAACCCAAATATTGCCTATCACCACACCAAATGTGAAGGAGAAGCTCAAGATCCGCATACAACTCAACTCTACCCTCGCAGGATGAAGAAAGTGATGATTGAACACATACTGTCTGTAGCCGCACCGATAGTGAGAACCCAAGAAGACCTTAAAGGTAACCACAACCGCATGATTGTCTGATTGCAGAGCGCAACAGGAACTTGAAAACTATAGCTACAATACCCTTAATAGTTAGTTGTATATTCCTAAACTTGGTCCAATATGCATCGAGAAATGTTGGGTAGATGAAGAATGGAATGTGCAAACATACCTTAGGGAGGGTGGGAGGGGGGAGAGAGGGGGAGGGAGAGAGAAAGATAGAGAGAGAATAGGCCTCCTATGGGACAGTTTTATGGATCTTGATCCATAGACGGCCCCTAAAACTAAAATATGTGGTAGAGATATAAAAGCAGCTCTAATTATAGCTTCTATTACATAGATTCTCTTGTATATAAACGCGTGCGCGCCATTACTCACTTCTATGACTTGATGCTTTCTTTTCTCTTTTTCTTTTATTCAAATACGAAGAGATTATGCAGGGATGAAGGTTAAAGAAGATTAAATGCAAGATATTAGGATATCATATGCCCGAAAATGTAAAATTTATTTCCAACCATAAATGCAACTAATTCTTACGCTTGGATTATCAAGAACAAACAATTCTTCTACTATTTTTCTTTTTTCTCTTTCCTAATGTGATTAATTCTTATACTTAGGTATATTCTTTTCCTAACTCAATATGAGGTGGCAAACAATGATTTAGACAACGTCAATGCTGGACGACCCGCTAGCTCTACATGGGATAGACTTCATAAAGAGTTAAAGGTTTTTATTCATGTAATTTTGCATGATCGCCTGAGTTGCTCGGGAAGGATCCAATCTATTGTTCTAGAACCACTAGTCCAGTCTTGTTTTTTCTTTCGGATTAGAGCTGGGTTTTCTCTTTCTTTTATCTATCGTCATGGACCAAAGTCGAATCATCACTAGCAATCCTGTGTTCGCTTGGTGAGTACTCCATGCCTTATGTCTTGATGGAGACCTGCTGCTCTGATCCCTCTGTCTGAAACATATACTGTAGTCAGCTTGGTCATCAGACTGCCCGGGCCGCACTCAGGTAATCTGCAAGTCGTTGGTTGAACAATAAGGGTTCAACGGAAGAATATACCACCTAATCCCAGCATGACATGTTAGTAGGACAAATATCAGCAGCCTTTGATGAAGGTGGTTGCCTCTGACATAGTTATTAAAGGCGCCCGCTTTCTTGGCCAAAAGGCGGGCGACCTCATTCAGGTGCGCTTAGGTGCGCCTCAGGCGGGGCTCTATATTATATCACTTCTTTGTTTGTTGCTTTTTTTTTTTTTTTTTTGCTTTTTCAGGATACTTTGAAAGTTGTTTTTATTGTTCTAACACTTTAACTTCGTCAGTTATTAAGTTTTGTGGATAGTTATATTTCCTTGTCATTATGTGTTTATAAGTTTTACTCCCTTTGTCCCACCGATCTTGGTGCATATTCCTTTTTGGGCCGTCCCAAGATACTTGGTTATTTCCTTTTTAGGACACCTTTATCTCTCACAACTTTAAATAATATATATTCATACCATCACTTTATACACTACTTTTCAGCTTTTCTTAAATCCCGTACCGAAAAGAAAATGCTCAAGATGGGTGGGACGGAGGGAGTATAATTTAGGGTTTAGGGTGTTTGAAAAATTTGCGAGGGTTGCTAGGTCGTTGCCCAAAAGCGGCGCGCCATAGGGATGGTGTCAAATAAGCAAGGGTGTGCTACACTTCTTAGACCCGGGTGTGGTGAAAAATTTGCAAGGGTTGCGAGGTTATCGCCGGAAGCGGTGTGCTACCCCGAAGTATGGGTGTGGAGTCAAATATGAAAGGATCATCGGAATGTGGACAGAGGCGTGTGAAGAAGATAGTCCACAAGCCTAGTAAGGGTAGTAAGATGCGGTTTGGAACTTGATTGGCACTTTGACGGGAAGATCAGCGGAAGTGGTGGAAGTTATGAAAAGGAGAAGGATTCACATTATGTGCCTACAGGAGACTAAATGGGTTGGTGAAAAAGCAAAGGTCTTGGCTCCGTGGGGTTATAAACTATGATATTCGAGAAAAGAGAGGAAAAAATGGAGTGGGTATCATCATAGAAAGGACTTCATAGAAGACGTGGCAGAGGTGTCTATAAAGAGTGATTGGATTATGAGTATTAAGCTTGTGGTGGGGGATGACATTATAACTATCACGAGTGCTTATTCACCACAAGTAGAATTGAGTGAGTTGGTGAGACAAGAACTTTAGCAGCACTTAGAGGTTGTCGAACAAGTCCCTATTGGGGAGAAATTGATCATTGGTGGGGACCTCAATAGTCATGTGGGGATTGGACGAGATGAGTTTGAGAGTGTTCATAGTGGTTTTGGTTTTGGGGATCGAAATGAAGCGGGATATGGTATATTAGATTTTGCGCAAGCATATGAGTTGGGTATCATGAACATGTGGTTCGAGAAAAAGGAATCTCCCTTAGTGACATATAGAAGTGGAGGAAATGCAAGTCAAATCGACTTCTTTCTAGTGAGAAACATGTGGAGAAAGAGGTACACGGATTGCAAGGTGATACACGGAGTGAGTACCGCAACTCAACATAAACTTGTCGTGCTTGATTTTCAAAGTAAGAGGTATTATAAAAAGAAAAGCCCGCAAGTGAACCCTCGAGTTAGATGGTGGAAGCTTCAAGGGGAGAGTCGACAAACTTTTGTGGATGAGGCTGTCGCTAGATGTAATGATTTCGAGTGCACGGAGATGGATATATATTCAACTTGGGCTATGTTGGAACATAACATTAGGGAAGCGGCAAAAGAAGTTTTAAGGGAATCTAAAGGATACAATCCATCAGGTCAGGACAAATCGTGGTGGAATGATGAGGTAAAGCATGCAATAAAAACTAAACGTGAATGCTACAAGGCATTAGAAAAATGCCCGAGTGAGAAGAACTTTGAGAAATATAAGGAGGCTAAAAGAGAAGCCATGAAAGTCGTTCGTGATGTTAGGGCAAAGATTAATCAAGAATTGTATACGAGATTAGATATTAAGGGGAAACAGATATTTATAAAATTGCTCGTATTGGGAGAGCTAAATGTGTGAAGGATGTGGATCATAAGGTTTTAGTCGGAGATAAGAGAAAGATGGAGGGCATACTTTGATAACCTATTCAATGGACTACGTGAGGAAGATATTGAGGATGTAAGTATTGCTTCAAATTTGATTAATCGGGATTTTATGCGACGAATTCAAAAGGGTGAAGTACGGATACGGATGGCATTAAAGAAAATGGGTTCGAAAAAAGTAGAAGGGCCAGATGATATACCTATTGAAGGATGGATGTGTTTGGGAGAGAGGAGAATCGAATGGTTGACTATACCTTTCAACAAGAGTTGAAACACAGCAAGATGCCACTGGCATGGAGAAAAAGCACTTTAGTCCCTTTATATAAGAACAAAGGCGATGTCCATGAGTGCTCTAACTATCGGGGATTAAGTTAATGAGTCATACCATGAAATTATGGGAACGAGTGATTGAACACCATCTTAGAAAGTGTGGAGATATCAGAAAACCAATTTGGATTTATGCCCGAAAGATCGACTGTGGAAGCAATATTTCTGATGAGACAGATGATGGAACACTATCGTGATAAGAAGAAAGACTTGCATATGATTTTTATTGATTTAGAGAAGGGTGATGATAAGGTACCAAGGGAGGTACTTTGGTGAGCATTATCCAAAAATGGCGTGTCTAAGAAGTATATTGACATCATTAGAGACATGTACGAAGGAGCTAGTACAAGTGTGTATTACCGTGGGAAGGACTGCGGAATTCCCTATTATGATTGGGGTGCATCAAGGCTCGGCTATTAGTCTTTTCCTCTTTGCAATAGTCATGGACGAATTGACAAGGTCAATCCAAGACGATATTCCTTGGTACATGATGTTTACAGATGATATAGTATTGATTGATGAAATGAAAGACGGAGTTGAAAGAAAGTTGGAACTCTGGGCTGAGCAGAAGTAAGACTGAATATTTGGAGCGTAGCTTTAGTGGAATGGAAGTAGAGAGGCGGGTACAATCACTTTTGATTGGATCTTATACGAGCATCGAGTTTTTTCATTATCTTTAGTTTATTTTTCAAAAGGATAGAGAATTAGATGGTGACGCCCATAGGATTAAGGCAGGATGGTTGAAATGGAAGAGCGCAACAGGGTTACTATGCGATCAAGGCGTACCTTACAGATTAAAGGGCAAATTTTACCGAACAGCAATTAGGTCTGCACTTTTATATGGCACGGGTATTGCGGCTGTAAAGCATAGTCATGTGCATATGATGAATGTGGGGGAAATGTGTATGCTAAGATGGAAGTGTGGCCATACGAGAAAGGATCGACTTAGAAATGATGTGATTAGGAAAAAAGTACGAGTGGCCCCTATAGAGGATAAGCTGTTGGAGAATCGATTAAGATGGTTCTAGCATGTGAGACGGAGGCCGATTGATGCACCAGTGCAGAGGCTTGAAGAATAGGGACCGCATAGGCTGGTGAGGGGCAGAGGAAGACCTAAACAGACATGGATAAGAGTGATTGAGAATGATACGAGGTTTCTTGGGATTAAAGAAGTTATGGCGTTCGATAGAACGATGTGGAGGGATAGAATTCGGGCGGTTGAATGTATTTGATGACTATATTTTAATATTTTATTATTTATTTATTTATTTATTTTTGCATAATTATTATGACCACCTTTTTTATGTACTAAACTTTTCACCTTTCACTTTTGCCTTTTCATATGACTGTTCTATTGGAGACGACTTGACGTTTTCAGAGAATGATTCATATTAGCCAACCCCAAAGCATTTTGGGACTAAGGCTCTGATGTTGTTGTTGTTGTATTATTTCTGTTTGTGGCCTCATCTCTCTCAGGCGCTCCCATCACCTTGCGCCTTCATGCGATAAGAGCCCATATTGTCTTGGTGGGCTTTTCACCTTTAATAAATATGGCCTCTGATAAGCAGAATGACTAGAATTAGAAGAGTTCCAGACCTCACGCCACTGTTCCGGTTATCTTGGCTTTGATCCCTGGTCTGTCTCAATTTAATGCCAACCCTTTGTTCACGGCTAGTTGTCTCTATTACATGTTAGCGGCTACCTGTGCTTTTGTATGTGCGTGGATCGACCATCGAAAGCAGACGCGTAGTAAAGAATACGGCTCAGCATAACATAATACAAGGCCATCATGTACATGTTGACCAGTCTCAGTGCTAGCGTATAGATATTTAAGTTCGTTCTTTGATAAAGAAACTGAGACTCCAAAACTAAAGTGGAACAACCAAAGTTGGCCTTGCTATTCTTCAAAGAAACATGATATGCGTATTTGATAGCCATTCGTAACAGTGGGCGACACCAAATCAGAGGCTCTGGGATCAGCTGGAGATCAGCCAAACACGTACAAATGTTATGTATAATCATGCATGTTATATATGGAAGTTTTCAGGAGTTCATATAAAATTTGATCATATAGAAGTACCAGAAAAATCTAGCATAGTCACAAACCAGATTATCTCTAGGGTAGGTAAAGTTTTCAAGTGTTATTAAAATGAAATCTTCAATTAAACATTTATTAGTATTTTTATCATGTAAGGTAGTCAAATGAAAGAGGAGGGTGTCTTCTTGACATCCATTGCCGGTCCCAAGCCCGGATAAAAGAGGAGGGTTGCGGTAGGTTAGTGGCAGCCAGCGTAAAACTCGTCACATTCCATGGACATGAATCAAACATTGAAAATCGTTGGGGCGTCTCCTCAGAAGCGGCCTTTGCATTTCATAGGCCCGGGTGCAGTGATAAGTATGCGAGGGTTGCTAGGTCGTCGCCCAGAAGCGGCGCGCCACCTTTACATCTGAGGGTGGTGTCAAATGAGCAAGGATGCGCTACACTTCATAGGCCCGGGTGTAGTGGAAAATATGCAAGGGTTGCTAGGTCGTCGCCCGGAAGCGGCGCGCCACCTCGAAGTATGGGTGTGGTGTCAAATGTGCAAGAATCCTTGCAGCGTGGACGGGGACAGACAGAGAAGTTAGTTCTTGCGGCTAGTAAGGGTAGTAAGGTGCGGTTTGGAACTTGGAACGTTGGCTCTTTGACGGGGAGATCAGCAGAAGTGGGGGAGGTTATGAAAAGGAGGAGAATTCACATAATGTGTCTACAAGAGACTAAGTGGGTTGGCGAGAAGGCAAGAGTGTTGGCTCCTTGGGGTTACAAGCTTTGGTACTCTGGAAAGGATAGAAGTAGAAATGGAGTGGGTATCGTCATTGATAAAGAATTCATTGATGATGTGGTGGAAGTGTCAAGAAAGAGCGATAGAATAATGAGTATTAAGCTTGTGATAGGGGATGAGTTTCTAACTATCATAAGTGCTTACGCACTACAAGTAGGATTGGATGCATCGATCAAACAAGAATTTTGGGAAGATTTGAAAGAGGTTGTCGAACGAATTCCTATGGGTGAGAAATTGATCATTGGTGGTGACCTCAATGGGCATGTCGGTGTTAGCAGAGATGGCTTTGAGAGCATTCATGGTGGCTTTGGTTTTGGGGACAGGAATGAAGCAGGAAATGATATATTGGATTTCGCATTAGCTCATGACTTGGGTATTATGAACACTTGGTTCGAGAAAAGGGACTCTCATTTGGTGACATATAAAAACGGAGGTAATGCAAGTCAGATTGATTTCTTTTTAGTAAGGAATGTTTGGAGGAAAAGTTTTACTAATTGCAAGGTAATACCCGGTGAGAGTGCTGCAACACAGCATAGGGTTGTGGTGCTTGACTTTCGAGGTAAGAGGCACTTAAGAAAGAGAAGACCACAAGTTGACCCTCGAATTAAGTGGTGGAAGCTCCAAGGGGAGAGTCGACATACTTTTGTGGCTAAGATTGCTGATAGTGGTATTTGGTCTGATTGCACGGAGATGGATATAGATTCGATGTGGAACTTGTTGGAACACAACATAAAGGAAGTTGCAAAAGAAGTCCTAGGAGAATCTAAAGGAAACAGACCATCAAGTAAGGACACATCTTGGTGGAATGATGAAGTTAAGCAAGCGATAAAGACCAAACGTGAATGTTATAAGGTACTGGGTAAATGCTCGAGCGATGAGAATTATGAGAAGTACAAGAAAGCTCGAATGTAAGCTAAAAAGGCGGCGAAATGCCCGATCAAAGGTCAATCAAGAATTATATGCAAGATTAGATACTAAAGAAGGGGAAAAAGATATCTATAAACTTGCTCGAATGAGAGAGAAGAAGACGCGAGATATTGGAAAAGTTAAATGTGTAAAGATACGACCAAAAAGTTTTGGTTCAAGATAAAGAGATAAAAGAGAGATGGAGGTCATACTTTGATACCCTATTCAATGGCCATCAAGAACTAGATATCGGGAATTTAAACATCCCCTCAAGTATGGTTAACCGAGAGTTTAAGAGAAGAATCCAAAAGGGTGAAGTGACACCGCATCAAGAAGATGGGGTCAAAGAAAGTAGAAGGACCGGATGGTATACCTATCAAGTTTGGAGGTGTTTGGGGGAGAGAGGGATCGAATGGGTAACTATGCTTTTCAATAAGATTTGAGAAGCAATAAGATGCCGTCGGCATGGAGGAAAAGTATTCTCGTCCCCTTTGTATAAGAATAAAGGTGATGTTCAAGATTGTTCTAACTATCGGAATTAAACTAATGAGTCATACCATGAAGTTGTGGGAACGAGTGATTGAACAAAGGATCGTAAAATGTGTGAAGATAATGTAAAATCGGTTTGGATTTATGCCGGAAGATCGACCATGGAAGCAATTTATCTTATCCTGAGTTGATGGAACATTATCGAGATAAAAAGAAAGATCTCGTATACGGTTTTTATGATTTAGAGAAGGCATATGATAAAGTACCAAGAGAAGTACTTTGGTGGGCCTTAGCAAAGAAGGGTGTATCGCGGAAATATATTGACATTATAAAGGACATGTATGAGGGAGCTAGTACAAGTGTACGTACTAATGTTGGGAGGACAAGAATTCCTATTACGATTGGGGTGCATCAAGGATCTGCTCTTAGTCCTTTTCTCTTTGCCATAGTCACGGACGAATTGACAAGAGAAATTCAAAATGACGCTCCGTGGTGTATGATGTTCGCAGATGATATTGTGTTGATTGATGAAACGAAGGTTGGAGTGCAACAGAAATTGGAACTTTGGAGGATACTTTGGAAGCTCGAGGCTTTAGCCGAAAGTGTAAGTAAGACCGAATATATGGAGTGTAGGTTTAGCGAAACAGTTGATAGAGAGGCGGGATGATCACATTTGATGGGAAAGTTGTTCATGGATCCACTTTCTTTCGGTATCTTGGATCTATTATCCAAAAGGATGGAGAGCTAGATGGCGATGTGGCTCATGAATAAAGGCAGGTGGTTGAAGTGGAAGAGTGCCACAGGGGTTTTATGTGATCCGGCATGCCTCATAGATTAAAGGGTAAATTTTACCGCACGGCAATTAGGCTGCGCCGTTATATGGCACCGAGTGTTGGGTCAGAAACAGTGTCACGTTCAAAAGATGAATGTGGCAGAGATGCGTATGCTACGATGGATGTGTGGTCATACAAAAAGGATCGGCTCGAAATGAGGTGATCGGAGAGAAGGTAAGAGTTGCGTCTATAGAAGACAAGATGATGGAGAATCGATTACGATGGTTTGGTCATGTGAGAAGAAGACCTATTGATGCCCCAGTGAGGAGGCTAGAAAGTTGGGGAGCAAGTAATGTTGTGAAAGGTAGAGGAAGACCCAAGAAAACTTGGATAAAGATGATTGAAAATGATATGCGGTTTCTTGGAATTGGAGAAAGTATGGCGATGGAGAGGCAAATGTGGCGGGAAAGAATACGGATGGTGGATGGAGTCTGATTCTTTTTTTTTTTTTTTTAATTCCTATTTTCTTTTATTTCATGTTAAATTTTTTTTTTTTTTTTTTTTTTTTTTTTCATATTTTTTATTTGCTTTTTTCTCTACTTTTTCCCTCTTTTTTCCTTTTATGTTATTTATGTAACGATTATTGACGGTTTCAAAGTTTGATTCATGTTAGCCGACCCCAAATCATTTTGGGACTAAGGCTTAGATGTTGTTGTTGTTGTTGTTGTAAGGTAGTCAAATGAAAGTGATGTTAAAACATACTACTACAATTCACTGAACTCTACTCCCTCTGGTCCTTATCATAAGTCCTTTTGTAAAGGTTGAAAAGATCCAAAGTATAAGTCCTTTTGTCTAGTTTTCTACAATTACTATCATTTAAAAAATTGCCCTTGTAGCTCCAAACAAAAAAAAATGGTTCAAATTCCCACACCTATTTACTCTTTCTCTCTCTCCATGAATACTCTCACTATGTATTTATATTAAGGGGCAAAGTAGGAAAATGATTTTTCCAAACCACCTTTTTACACATTTAACTAACTTGCATTGGTTTTGATGAATTAGTTAAAAATGACTTATAATAAGGACCAAATGGAGTATTTAACAAAATCAATGTTTGAAAAGGCGAAGGCGTAACGTGCATTTTTTTTTCCGATATAGAATAACATGTAAATAGTAATCCCTTAAACAAATAAGCTCCAAATCAAATATGCTTCAAATAACTAATCATGCAAGTTAAACACATCGATAAACATAAGTTCAACAATAAAAAAACATACTATTTATAGAAATCTACATTCTCTTTTTTATATTAAAAGGATTTATATGGAAATATCTTTTATACCCTTATCATCTTATTTTTTTGGCCTGCCCACATACATCTCACCCTGTCTTCGCTAACCCTAAAGACACCAAACCAGCACCTTCATCTTGCCGCCACCACCATCCTTCTTCAACAAAACAGCAATTCAGCACTCTTTCTCTCCCTCCCCTCTTTTCTAATATAATTTGTACGGTTCATCTAATTTCTTCTCATCTCTCACCAAAATTCCTCCCTGATCTCTAAATACCATATAAATGCCCCAGAGATTGAACCAAATGATTTTTTTCCAGAGTTTAACTGTTTGAAAAAGATAGACAAAAAGCTTAAGCTTCTGGAATAAAAAGCAAAAGGCGTACACTGCACGCAAAAAGCGTAAGCTCTGGGAAAAATGCGTGCGTCTAATATGCTCCCCGCATAGCTGTGCACGCCCTGAGGCATTTTTTCACAAAGACGCCCCAATGCGAGCCTTGAAGCGAGCTCCGGGCCGCTTTTTTAAACAATGAACAAAGTTGACAACTTGATGCACTAATAGATAATTAAATGAATGTCGCTGACTATATTTACCAGACAAAATATGGTTGCAATTAATAAAAAGACCAGTTTAAACATGAAAAAACATAGAGGACAGTTGTAAAAAAAAAAAAAAAAATACTATTACTATTTTCAATTTTTTACACAAATAGATTTATTTTTACTGGTTTGTATTTAAGCTTAACCTCAGTGATAATACTGTTGAGTGTCACCACTGACTCTAAATTGTTATCTTGAGCAACAAATCTGCTATATTAGCATGATGCTACTTATCCACATATTATCATGCACGCCAATAGCCAAAGAGTCGTCAAGAGGATGGGCAGCATTGTTTGTTTTGTTTGAATAACCAAATATTACTTTCCACACTTATTCATTTAATGATTTTAGTTAGTATTAAGTAGAGGTGGATCAAATAATATTTCTACCAACTTAATCTACTTGATAAATTGACAAGTGAATTGGCATATTTTTCTATTTATCAAGAGACTGCATTATTTTCAAAATACAAAGTTCAGCAAAAGAGTCTGCGGTGAAGAATCTTATGAACATGACAGTTAAATAGGAAGCATATGAATACAAAAGTTATTAGGTGAAATTTTTTATTAACTCGGTATCAATTGTTTAAAACTCGTCTAGATCTTCATATTTCTTCCATTCTTTATTACTTGCAACAGTCTATTTCGCGCTATTCATAACTATCCTTCGATCGTACTTTTTGTTACTAATATAAAAACAAATGTTAGCATGTAAGATGTTGAATATGTCTCAAAGCATATTTTTAAAATCTTATATTTTACTAATATAATATTAAATATATTAATGGTCAAAGTTGTACAGCACTCCGTATCCAGTCCGATGTTGCAAGTATTAGAGAAGGTAGTATATACTTGAATAAAAACCCGTTGAATGAACACGTAAAACCCAAGGTTATTTATAACCAAGTTTTATTCTTAAATCAATTCAATTTATTTGCAAATCATCAAAAATCATGATCAGAGTGTTTTAAGTTTTATTTTCATTTCTTATGACCGCACATCATTATAAAACGCCTTAAGCTTTCCTTAAGAGAACCGGCCTTAGTAGAACTTGCTACGACTATATCTACCTCATATATATTTGCAAACAATTCTAAATCCGTATTTTACAGGACAAATTCAGGATGGTCACAAACATTGGTAAAGTTTTTTAGTTTTTACTCAAATTCAGTTAGCTACATCTGCCTAAGCAAATGGATAGTAATAGGTTTGCTATCCACATAGGCCTCCTGTTGTAACCCCAATGGGTTCTCATATTGGATTTGAGTTCAAGTAATAAGAAGTTACAGTTTCTAGTGTTCTGAAATGGCTATATTTTTGCTCCGTTACCCTCTAAACTACTAGTCTTCCTCACTTTCTCGATTTCTCCTTAACACTTCTAGTGCTCTCTACTTCTATGTTCACTTAAAAGTTAAATCACAAAACTCAACAAAGGAAAGCATTGTGGCAAAAGCTCAGGTCAATACATCCATTTTGCTAGAACAAAGAATTTTTCTGGAACGCAAACAACATACCGTGGTTTTCCCCAGAAAGGTAATTGGATCTGCATTTGGCCCAATAGCAAGAGAGAACACACAGAGAGCATACGCAGACTTATCGTGATATGCCATCAATAAATTGTTCAGACCTATAACGAAAATATAACATTAGCAACAAGTAATAAAGTTGGAGTCAAATATAAAGATAGTCTTCAACAATGATTGCACAAGAAAGGACACTACATGAGCAATACCTTCATGACCTAGCTTCTCCAGAAACCACTTGCTGCATTAAGTTATCCAAATCAGTAGAGGCCAGAGTAACATATAAGATGCATTTATAAGATAACCTTAGAAAGACGTAAAAAATTCAGCTGAGGCTTATGTGCATTGACAAGTTCCAGAAAATGCCATAATGAAGAAAAAGGACGGAAGAGCAAAATACGTGATGTTATTATATCAATCTCGTGTTAATAAGAGTAGAGTAAATCGGACAAAATACATCATGTATTAATTCACGCTTTCTCCCAAATAGTATTTTAAAGCTTGCATCCCACCACAGAATACCAGAAAACATCATATAATAACAATTTCAAATACAAGTGAACAACCAGTCAGGGACACACAGTACACAACCTATGTCATCACTCAACGATGAAAGTAAAAGTTCTGGTTGTGTATACTTGGGGGGTGGGCAATTAAGTCATGTTTTCACGTCCATCCAACTTAATTCGTTTCTACTCGATCGGGTTGTAAAGAAATAAATTACAGGAAAAAGGGTTTTCGGTTACCGAAACTTGAGATAAGCTATAAGATTGGGTATTGAGTATATTTTCGTACCTAGTCGTGTATCAGATACCAGATAAGATTTACTAAATAAGGAAAAAAAAAGGGCAACATAAAAGTTAAATGAAATTACGGCTGTTGTTCTCTCGTCATTTTCAACTCCAGTACACCCTTGAAAAACTGGACCCGACATCTTCAACAAATTCTCATTCACTTTTGGCTATCATGATAGCAGCGCTGGCGCTGGCAACACAAACGGTCAACCTCAGTTCACATTTAGCTGTAAAAGGCTTTTCATTTCAGGGCGATCCCCTTTGTCTCAACCAGTTAAAATCATGTGTTGACTACGAAGCCCCAACCAATGTTACCCGGTGCGCGGTATGCGGAACACGTATTACCGCGAACACATATCAGGACGCAGTTTGTTGCATATGGGACGCAGTACACTGTAGGTAGGTTTAGTCAGGGCGCTTTCTCGGGGGAGGGTACGCGAATTCATTTTTCGCAGATGCCAATACTTCATTTATAAAATAATTAATTTATATATATATGTGAATATAAATTATATAATGTGATAATCAATTATTTATTTGGAACCACATCCATATCATACAGTTTTATTTATTTATTATTTTATATAAATACGAATAAATACTGATACTAGTTTCCATCAATATGCTATTGTTTATTAATACAGGGAATCGTGTAAAAGAAAAATAAGAGGAGAAAAGTAGAAAAGAAAACAAAAAGAAAAAGTGGGACATAACACTCAAACCATGATTGTCACAATGGCGTGTCAAGTCGCAGCGCCATCAGACCACTGACGCCAGGCGCTAGCGCCCGCCTAGGCAACGTCGACCGCTTTAATTTATAATATATAGTATTTCTACTTTACTATTAAAAGAGAGTTGTACAAAACACGTGTCTTTACGTGGATTTTGAATTAATTATTTTTTTTTCTTTTTAAAAATACACTAACTCCTACCAATTTAAATGAGAGTTAGTGGGAACCAATTTTTTTTCTTTCTTCTTTTTATTTTTCTCTCAATGTTTAAAAGTTAATAGTTTTATCGTCTCAACTCTATTTTCTATTTTAAATTAATCTTCTTTTACGATATTTGATTTAACATTCATTAGGCATATATATAATTAAAATATTCCTTTTTGAATATAAGTTGTTTTTGAATAATTATTATATTATATCTTGATTTTAAATTATTTGTATATAAAATACAAAAATCAGATAATTTCCAAATAATTTCATTGAAGTAAATCCATCTTTCTACAAGATCAATAATTTTACTTCAATTTTTCACCTTATAATAATTTTAGATTATTGAGTTATTTTAATAATATTTGGGAAAGAATTATAGACATGTTAGAATTACAATTCCCACAGAAAGATATATTATTAGTTAAAATAATTTTTTGATCGATTCTTCTTTTATGAAAAGAAAATTATATAAACAAATATAATAAGTTGATTATATTTTATTTAAGTACGTCACAATAATATACTTTATCACCCTATGCCTAATGAATTAATATTATTGTGGATCTCATGGTATATTATTAAGTATAAAATGTGTGACTTTAATCTAAATATTTATCAAAAATATATGACGTTCTTTCACTTGTATACCGATATATAATTATATTAGTATATTTAATATAAATATTACAAATATACAATGATCATATAGATTCGTCATATTTATATATTTTATATCGAACTTTTACACATCTATACTTAATATTAAAAGAGAGTCGCAAAAATCTAAGGAAACGTGTGTCATCTCCACGTTAATCCTCTTTTTAAAAATCTTTAAAAAAATGGACGTTTAATTTGGAAGGGGTTAGAGGATTATTCCATTATATACTATCTACCAGTTAAAAACTTCCTCTCATTTTATTCCTTTTATTTTTAACCTAATAGTTTAAACAATTATAACCTTTATGTATCAATTTTATTTTTGAAAAAAATATATCAAATTAATTCTTACTTCGCTCTTTAATTTGACATCCATATAATATATATAAAGTAATATAAATATAATTATAATATATTTAGATGATTAATATATTTCAATATAAAATATAAGACTATTGAAGAAAGATATATTTTTAATTTATTTTCATAGCTTTTTAACAATTATTTGATTTTGAAGAATTATTTTGTTCTGATTAGAAAATAGTAAAATATATTACATTAATGTCAAATCATATAAAAAAATTATATTAGTAAGAATATCATTGTATACTTTTAATGAAAGTTGATAATACAACACCACCAACATCATCATCAGAGCCTTAGTCCCAAAATGCTTTGGGGTCGGCTATAATGAAAGTTGATAATAATAAACATAATTTAATTTCTTATTTATAAAATTAGATATAAGACTCATATTGTCCTATATGAAAAAATAAATGACGGTGCTTAATTAATTTACGTTTTCCTATCATGCCCTTAGATCACATGATAAGAGTTTATAAATGAAACTAAATCAAATAATAGTATATGTATATGTGTGTGTATACTGACTCATGTATATTTTATAATAATTTTATAATATTATTGAAATTCGATCACATATTATTAATATAATAAAATATTTAACATTTTACGCCGTGCATCGCACGGGAGGACATCTAGTTATAATATATAATATATGAATTATTCTTAAAACATGATAAGTATTAAGTTAGAGACTTGAAGTTGTCGATTAGATAGTGGATATATGATTTTTGTCGACTTTTGCTTAGTGGTTAACTTAATAAATAACTTTTCTTTTTTAAACAAACAGGCCAACACGGTCAATCATCGGTTTGTCGACCTGCATCAACTATTACATCTAAGCGACGCCTACGACGCCCGACACCAAAAGGCGAGGCGGCCAGGCTAGGCGGTCCCCCGAAAACCGCCAGTCGCCGCCTAGGCGACGCCTTAACAACAATGATTCAAACATTACACAAATTCTTTTAAGGGAAAAAGTAATACTATATGACCGACCCAAATTAAGGGTAAAATCGTATTTCCCAACCGTACTCGTAAACCCTTTTCCCCTTTACTCTCAAACTTCACCCATTCCTCGGAAAAACACAAGGACGTCCACAATGTAAATGCGGAATAACCTCGTTTAACAACTTTCCCAATCTCAATTGTAACTTTGAGGTTACCGACAAGTAGAGTAAATCAAATATAACTCGACAAACAATACAAATGATATAAAAAACAATAAACAACGACACACAATATTTAGCATGGAAAACCTCTCAAATCAAGAGTAAAAACCACGGGACCTCCGGCCACTTAAACTTCCACTATCACCAATTCACAATACACGATTCTTCCCTACTACAACTAGAGGTATACAACGATCTTCAAATACTTGGTAATAAACAATCTTCAAGTATTTGGAGTACACAACAACAACAACAAGATCGAGAAAGAAAAACATTAAAAATAGCTTACACAAGAAGTTTACAAAATACCCGAACTTCCGGACTCCAAAACTCGATCTATTCTGGTGAAAAGATTTGCCCAATCGCTACCAAGCTCTTGTCAAAATATCACGACGATCCGATCGATACAACTCCGGAAAATCGAACAAGTATATCTCTCTTTTCTGTTCTCTCTTGTATATCTCTCGTGTATCTCTCTCTCAAAAATCGGTGGGTTGAAGTTAGAAAAACGCAGCAAAAATGCCGCAAAAAGAAGTGTCCTGCCGGGCTGACTTTCAGGTGTCTGGGCACGTATATCAGGTGCCTAGGCACACCTTAAAATGAGTGACAAAAATTCCCAGGGGGGCGCGGCACAGAGGGGTTGTGCCTAGGCAGGCAGGCCAATGAGTTCGGGCGAATTTGTAAGGAAATAGTGTGCTGCGGCACACTCCCTCCTGTGCCGCGGCGCGCCCTGTTCCGACTATTCCGAAAATAACTCTTACAAATCTCCCCTTTTCTAGAATATAGAAAGAATTCGCCATCTCGGCGATCGAGCAACATATCTTAACCTTCTCTCTACTCAACGCCTTAGTTAACATATCGGAACCATTATCATCGGTTTGAACTTTATCAAGTTCAAACAAACCGTTTTCCAATGCATCTCGAATCCAATGATATCTCACATCGATATGTTTTGTTCTTTTGTGAAAGGTTGCATTCTTCGCCAAATGAATCGCACTCTGACTGTCACAAAGAACCACATAACGTCGTTGTTTAAGCCCACTCTTGTAAAAACATTTTCAACCACAAGAGCTCTTTACATGCTTCCACCGCCGCAATATACTCGGCCTCCGTTGTTGACAAGGCAACGCACTTTGCAATCTCGATTGCCATGACACGGCTCCCCGCAAACGCCATCAAATAACCGGATGTGGATTTTCGGTTATCTTCATTACCTGCCATATCCGAATCGGAATATCCAACAAGCATAGTTTTCCTATTTCCAAATGTGATCCCCAATTTGGAAGTACCCCGTAAATATCTAAATATCCACTTTACGGCTTCCCAATGCTTCTTTTCCAGATTCTGTAGAAAACGGCTCACCACTCCCACGACATGAGCAATGTCGGGCTTCGTACATACCATGGCATACATCAAACTTCCAACCACAAAGGCATAAGGAACTCTATCCATTTCCTCATTCTCTTCCTTCGTCGTAAGGCAATCCTTACTCGTCAATTTAAAATTGTTAGTAAGAGGTGAACTAACAACCTTAGCTTTGTCCATGTTAAAGCGTTTAAGCACCTTCTCAATATATTACTCTTGTGACATGTGTAATTTCCGGGCTGCTCTATCCCGAGTGATTGTTATCCCAAGAATCTGTTTAGCGGCCCCTAAGTCTTTCATGGCGAAAGACTTATTCAACTCTTTCTTCAAATCGCAATCCTTTCGGCATTATTGCCAATGATCAACATGTCATCCACATAAAGCAATAGGATGATAAAATCATCATCTCCAAATTTTTTGAAAAACACGCAATGGTCCAGTGGTCGCCTTCCTAGCCTTGCTCCTCCATAACCGACTCGAACTTTTTATACCATTGTCATGGTGCTTGCTTAAGCCGTATAGACTCTTACGAGTCTACAAACATAATCCTCTTTTCCTTAACATGAAACCCTTCAAAGTTGCTTCATATATATCTCTTATCGAGGTCTCCATGAAGAAATGCCGTCTCGACATCCATTTGCTCAATCTCAAGGTCAAGACTAGCCGCTATACCAAGGACCAATCGAATCGATCCTATCTTCACAATCGAGAAAAATCTCGCCAAAATCAATGCCTTTGTTTTGACTAAAGCCCTCGACTACGAGTCTAGCTTTGTATCGGGGTAGTGAATTATGCTCCTCCGACTTCACCTTATACACCCATTTATTTCTCAAAACTCTTGTAATGCCCGACTTTGGATTCCCTATTATCATTCAAGAATTGTCACTCGTAAATTTTTTTCACTTAGTAATAATCATTCATCACCATATTCATTCAATCGTGTTCACCTTTCGGCGTAATTTAGAATCGCAGATCGCTTGTTATTCGTCATTCATCACCGTTTGAGATCGAGCCGAGATTATTGTCATCATCATTATCATATTTTGGTATTCGCTTTGAGAGGTAGCGACGCTACGTATTCTTGTTAGCGCGCGCTAATGGGATGCGGTAGCGCACGCTATGCTTCAAGATAGCGCACGCTAGCGCAAGTGAGGCGCATACCCGTAAGGTACCGGCCGATTGGGAAATTCGTAGCGACGCTACGAGTGATAAGTAGCGACGCTAATTGTGCCGCTAACGCACGATAAGTCATATTAGTAACGACGCTAACGCGAGCAACGCATGTGATGAGGTCCGGACTTCGCCGAGTATCACACATCAGTTAGCGCACGCTAACATTTGGGTTTAACGCACGCTATCGATAAGGTGTTAGCGCACGCTACCAAGTTCGTAGCGTACGTTAACGAGGCAGTCAGAACTCATTGGATCGCCAAGAAATCGCTAGCGCACGCTAAACATCAAGACATAGCGTGCGCTAAGCTGGATTACTATAAATGGGACAGTTCGATCCAGAATCGTCATTTTTCATTTTCTCCTCCTCCTTCCGTCGGTTTGGGCGATTTTGGATGTTTTGGAGAGATCTTTTCGAGCTGCATTCACCTATCATCATCTTGAAGCTCCTAAGTTGGATTAATCATCATTTAACTGCCATCACTCCAAATCAAGGTAATTTTTCATCAAGCTTCAATTTCGGGATTCAAGGTTTTATTCCCGATCTCTTCGAGTTAGCTTGCTTTTATGTTGGAATATGTTAGATACGGATTATCTATCTTGGATTCTCGTATTCTTACGGATTCATTGATGTAACTTTCGGAATATGAGAATCATTGAGAAATTTTTCAAGAACACCTTGGTGTCGACTTTGAATTTTGGGGGTTTCACTAGATGTTGTTGAAATCCCGATTTAAGTATTCATATCGATTATTGATAGTATTCATGAGGTTTTGTCGATCAATCATCCATTGGAGGTTGGTTTTTGATATAATTGAGTTTTGGTTGTAAACAATTGGAGATTGTTTACAACGTGTTTGTTTAAATGCCCCAATGAGTTTCGGGTAGGGTTGTTTCGACTTTTGAGTTAGTTGTGATCATACTTGATTCGTATATTGAGCGAATTGTTGGTATTTGTATTGTTCAAGGTTGTCCGAGCGGCTGATATTCTTCAAGGACGTTGATCGTGGAAGGACTTTCTCGCCTTCGGTTGAGGCAAGTTTTATACTTGTACTAGTCAATGAGATTAATGTTATCATATATGTGTATGAATGTGTTGTATCATTCCGAGACTTAGTCTCTTCATAAGTTCATTGATATTAGGGGATCGTTCGATACGATACTCTCCGGCAATTATGCCAAATGTTTATTATCATTCATTGATGGCCGGTAAGGCATTGAGATATTCGTTGTTGATGTTATTATGGATCACCGGTTCGCGGTATCGATGTATCGGTTGTTGTTGTTAATATTGATGTCGATCTAAGACGTTGTAATCATTGTTATTAATGTCAGCGCCCCGTCATTCATGTTGTATCGGGCCGATTGAAGGCATTGTCGTATTCGCTCTCATCTTCGCCGCCAGAGCCGATTAAAGGTGCCGAGGCATTCATCAGACATTGTTATCGATCGCCGTCTAAGGCAATCGAGGAGTTCAATCATTCATCGTTCATTGTCATCGATTAGCCGCTCTAAGGCAATCGAGGAGTTCAATCATTCATCAGATCATTGTCATCGATTAGCCGTCTAAGGCAATCGAGGTGCTCAATCATTCATCGTCTCATTGTCATCGATTAGCCGTCTAAGGCAATCGAGGTGCTCAATCATTCATCAGATCATTGTCATCGATTAGTCGCTCTAAGGCAATCGAGGTGCTCAATCATTCATCGTCTCTTTGTCATCGATTAGCCGTCTAAGGCAATCGAGGAGTTCAATCATTCATCAGATCATTGTCATCGACAGCCGTCTCTAAGGCAATCGAGGTGCTCAATCATTCGTCAGATCATTGTTATCGATCGCCGCTTTAAGGTAATCGAGATATCAATCATCCGCCGCATCATTGTTATCGGCCGCCATCCTAAGGCAATCGAGGTATCAATCGGGACCGCCGAGGACGGTGCCCATCCGTGAGTCATCATTATCGTGTCGGGCCGACTCAAGGCAAAGAAACTATCATTCTCGCATTCGGTAATCTTGGGATCATTGCCGCTTTATGATAATCAGATTTTAGGAGGCTAGTCTCGCTAGTGCTCGCTGGGTAAGCTGGGCTCAACCTTCACGGTTGGTTCCCAACGCCTACAACTCAAGAGGTCAACGGCCTGATGGTCTAATTATGATACGGCTTCGTGCCGTGGCTTCGTATCAATCGATACGCCTGGCTTGTATTGCGGGCTAGGTGGCGATGTGTGGAATTTTAGTCGGCACACTATAGTCATGTGTATATGCGGACTCCTAAACATCGGACTGCACACGGTAATGTATATGCGGGACTCGGACACATTAGACCGTGAGACTAATTAGGCCAATAGCGGGTGTATATGCGGGACTCCTGACACTCGGCTACTTGTGCACTCGGACCGTGAGACTAATTAGGCCAACAACGGGTGTATATGCGGACTCGGACACTCGGCTACTTGGCACTCACATTCCATCCGGCGCACATATCGATACTCATCATTCAACTAAATTCATTAATTCATTCAGTGATTGTGACATTTGACGCCTTCTACCGAGCGGCTTTCGTGCCTTTGTGATGTCTCGATAATTTCACCGAGCCTTCGGGCATTATGATTTATATTTAATTCGCCTGGTTTGGTTCATGTCGTGTAATTCATTATGGTACTGTGATTATGATTCGCCGTTGGGCATTTATGTTCTAACATGTCGAATAGGTATTAATAAGATGTCGTGGGCATAGATTTCACGAATGCTCGGTTCTTACCTTGGTTTGTGAGCATCTCGATTATTATTATTATCATCAGATCGTTTCATTCTCTTTGATGCATATCATGTTATACATGTATTTGATGTTCATTATCTGGATGACTGACCCTGTGGGGGCGGAACATGTTTTCATGTTTTAGGTGCTTGCAAGGAGAGAGTTGAGACACAGGGGCATAATGATGGCGACGAGGCATTCGAGCAATACTAGTCCGAGTTGTTCATGTTTGTCAGTCAGTTGGAGTGTTCTCCAGTTTGTCAGTCATTGTCATTACGTATTACCCGAGCAGATGCTCGTGGATGTTGTTGTATTTTTTTATTTTTGGCCATATAGGCCCATCGTTGTCGTTGAAATTCCTTATCGGAATATTGTGTCGGATATCATGGTAGGGACTGTGATCTCCCTTGTTGGTTAATTTAATGTAATTTAGTCATGTTTCGCCTGGTGGATCTCCGGGTGTGGGGTCCAAGGCACTGTAATAACCCAATGGGATTTGGGGGTGTTACAGAAGATGGTATCAGAGATTGCTTTGGGTTGTGAGATACCCTGATATGTGAGTTATGTGGCTCTACCGATGCGGTAGTAGTGGGACTGTCAGGTTATGACAATCTGGATAGTCGGGTTTTGTGAGTCGTGAAATTTGTACGACTGTACGAGTCATTCATTCATCGAGTCGTCGTCGGTGAAAACTAGTATCGTGAGACCTCGAAGCTTCGTATGACCTGTGTAAGGACTCAATTCCCTTTATGTTCATACATTCATCATGTCATTAATTATACATGCTTTGTTGAAACTATATATGATATTGGTATTACGATTGATTCATGACTAATTGTTTTGGAGCACGTTTGACCATGCAAGCGATAAGGATCAACTCATTCATCAGTCAACAATCCTCAATCATCATTTTTTATCTTGTCCATCATGTTAATTCATTCATCACTCAGTCAATCTCATTGCTCAGTTAATTCATTCATCACTCAGTCAATCTCATTGTTCAGTTAATTCATTCATCACTCAGTCAATCTCATTATTCATCACCCAGTCAATCTCATTGCTCAGTTAATTCATTCATCACTCAGTCAATCTCATTGCTCAGTCAATTCATTCATCACTCAGTCAATCTCATTATTCATCACTCAGTCAATCTCATTACTCAGTTAATTCATTCATCACTCAGTCAATCTCATCGCTCAGTTGATTCATTCATCACTCAGTCAATCTCATTGCTCAGTTAATTCATTAATCATCCAGTCCATCTCACGGTTCAGTTGTTGATCTTGTGGATCGAATTTTCAACCTTGTTAACTTGTTCAAGGTAATCATTTCAGGAATTTTATCAGATAATCATGTTACCTCATTTGATCTTTCATGCGATCTTATCATATTCCGGCATCATATGGACGATCATTTTACTGTATTATTAATACATCCATTATGTTAGAGCATGTATGCTCATTACCATCATTCCGTGACGTAATCATAATGCGATCTTCATACGGGATCTGTAATTATCATGTGACTTTCCTGCCTCGGTATGGAAAGAGCTGTCAGAGGGACATCGGACTCCGACGTCCAAGAGATCGTTTTCTAGTCGTCTTTGTGCTGGGAGAGCATTTTCTTCTCGCATTTACGAGTTCGACCGTTGTTTGCTTTAATTGTGATTCACAGGCACGTGAGTACTCGGTGCACGGTGTCGCCTATCGTCTGCTTTCTCGTGTGGGAACCCGGACACCTACGGAAATACTACAGAGTTCTAATGCCGTGAGATCTCGATAGAGTTCATGGGCCTCGAGAGATTTTGTTACTACCATGCATCATCCTAGGGGTCCTATCAGCTTCGAGAGCCGAGGTAGACATTCATCACCGCCAACAAGTTAATTCTTGCTCAGAATAGATAATCATTCATTTCATCGCTGCTCATTCATTCATATAATTCGCTCATCATATATCAATCATGTCGACTTATAATTATCAAACTAATCATTCATTTCACGGGAACAACGGTTCCAATCATTTCATTTGAATTATCACTCATTGCTATTAGTTCACCTCGATGAGTCATTCTTGATCCTTGTCTGATTTCTAATCATTTATCATTCATCATAGTCACTCTCGCTTTGGTAACCTTTCGGGGTCATGTTAAGCGGTGAGTTCAGATTTGAGTCTTCCTTGAATCGTTGGGATCGAGGAGATCGATGATATGAAGGATATCGATGTCGGGTACATTTGAGATGTGGCCTTGTTTTTCCTGGATGACTGCAACCCAATCCGTAGTGGTATATCGTTGTTGTGAATCATTTATGGTTGATCTATTTTATGAGGATCGTATTTGAGAATCTTGAGATTTTGAGATCATTTATGCGTTACTTTGGTATCAGAACCGATCTTTCGTGATTATCTGGGTAATCGTTCATTGAGTTTCGAGATGTCCAGTCACGGAGACTTGGGCGTGCGATTGATATGGTTCCGAGGAATAATTGTACAGTGTTGTTTTCCGATCATGATGGGTGGTTCATATCCCGAGATGTTTACCCTTAGTTTCGGGGACGAAACTCTTTTAAGGGGGGAGTATGTAATGCCCGACTTTGGATTCACTATTATCATTCAGTAATTGTCACTCAGAAATTTTTTTCACTTAGTAATAATCATTCATCAGTCATAATCATTCAACTGTGTTCACCTTTCGACGTAATTTGGAATCGCAGATCGCTTGTTATTCGTCATTCATCACCGTTTGAGATCGAGCGAGATTATTGTCATCATCGATTATCATATTTTGGTATTCGGCTTTGAGAGGTAGCGCACGCTACGTATTCTTGTTAGCGCGCTAATGGGATGCGGGTAGCGCACGCTATGGTTCAAGATAGCGCACACTAGCGAGGCGCATGTACCCGTAAGGTACCGGGCCGATTGGGAAATTCGTGAGCGCACGCTACGAGTGATAAGTAGCGACGCTAATCAGGCCGTTAACGCATGCTAAGTCATATTAGTAATGCACGCTAACGCGAGCAAGGCATGTGATGCAGGTCCCGGACTTCGCTGAGTATCGTTAGCGCACACTAACATTCGATTTAATGCACGCTATCGGTAAGGTGTTAGCGACGCTACCAAGTTCGTAGCGCACGCTAACGAGGCGCGTAACTCACCGGATCGCCAAGAAACCGCTAGCGCACGCTAAACATCGTGACATAGCGCGGCGCTAAGTCGATTACTATAAATGGGACTTTCGATCCGTAATCGCCATTTTTCATTTTCTCCTCCTCCTTCCGCTTCTTGGGGGCGATTTCGATGTTTTGGAGAGATCTTTCGAGCCGCATTCACCTATCATCATCTTCAAGCTCCTAAGTTGGATTAATCATCATTTAATCGGCCATCACTCCAAATCAAGGTAATTTTTCATCAAGCTTCAATTTCGGATTTGAAGGTTTTATTCCCGATCTCTTCGAGTTAGCTTGCTTTTATGTCGGAATATGTTAGATATGGATTATCTATCTCGATACTTGTATTCTTACGGATTCATTGATGTAACTTTCTAATTTGTGAATCATTGAGGAATTTTTCAAGAACACCTTGGTGTTGACTTTGGAATTTTTGGGGGGTTTCGACTAGATGTTGAAATCCCAATTTAAGTATTCATATCGATTATTGATAGTATTCATGAGGTTTTGTCGATCAATCATCCATCGAGGTTGGTTTTTGATATAATTGAGTTTTGGTTGTAAACAATCGAGATTGTTTACAACGTGTTTGTTTAAATGCCCCAATGAGTTTCGAGTAGGGTTGTTTCGACTTTTGAGTTGGTTGTGATCATACTTGATTCGTATATTGAGCGAATTGTTGGTATTTGTATTGTTCAAGGTTGTCCGAGCGGCCGATATTCTTCAAGGACGTTGATCGTGGAAGGACTTTCTCGCCTTCGGTTGAGGCAAGTTCTATACTTGTACTAGTCAATGAGATTAATGTTATCATATATGTGTATGAATGTGTTGTATCATTCCGAGACTTGGTCTCTTCATAAGTTCATTGATATTAGGGGATCGCTCGATACGATACTCTCCGGCAATTATGCCAAATGTTTATTATCATTCATTGATGGCCGGTAAGGCATTGAGATATTCGTTGTTGATGTTATTATCGATCACCGGTTCGCGGTATCGATGTATCGGTTGTTGTTGCTAATATTGATGTCGATCTAAGACGTTGTTGTAATCATTGTTATTAATGTCAGCGCCCGTCATTCATGTTGTATTGGCCGATTGAAGGCATTGTCGTATACGTTCTCATCTTCGTCGTCGGTAGCCGATTAAAGGTGCTGAGGTATTCAGTGTATCATTGTTATCGATTGGCCGTTCTAAGGCAATCGAGGAGTTCAATAATTCATTATCTCATTGTCATCGATTAGCCGTTCTAAGGCAATCGAGGAGTTCAATCATTCATTGTATCATTGTCATCGATTAGCCGTTCTAAGGCAATCGAGGTGCTCAATCATTCATTGTCTCATTGTCATTGATTAGCCGTTCTAAGGCAATCGAGGAGTTCAATCATTCATTGTATCATTGTCATCGATTAGTCGTTCTAAGGCAATCGAGGTGCTCAATCATTCATTGCCTCATTGTCATCGATTAGCCGTTCTAAGGCAATCGAGGAGTTCAATCATTCATCAGATCATTGTCATCGATTAGCCGTCGGCAATCGAGGTGCTCAATCATTCGTCAGATCATTGTTATCGATCGCCGCTTTAAGGCAATCGAGATATCAATCATCCGCCGCATCATTGTTATCGGTTGGCCATCCTAAGGCAATCGAGGTATCAATCGGGACCGCCGAGGACGGTGCCCATCCGTGAGTCATCATTATCGTGTTGGCCGACTCAAGGCGCAAACTATCATTCTCGCATTCGGTAATCTTGGGATCATTGCCGCTTATGATAATCAGATTTTGGGAGGCTAGTCTCGGCTAGTGCTCGCTGGGTAAGCTTGGGGCTTGAACCTTCACGGTTGGTTCCCAACGCCTACAACTCAAGAGTCAACGCCTGATGGTCTAATTGTGATATGGCTTCGTGCCGTGGCTTCGGTATTAATCGATACAGCTTTGGGCTTGTATTGCGTGGCTAGGTGGCGTATGTGTGGAATTTTAGTCGGGCACACTATAGTCATGTGTATATGCACACAGTAATGTGTATATGCGGGACTCCGGACACATTGGACCGTGAGACTAATTAGCCAATAGCGGGTGTATATGCGGACTCCTGACACTCGGCTACTTGTGCACTGGACCGTGAGACTAATTAGCCAATAGCGGGTGTATATGCGGACTCGGACACTCGGCTACTTGTGCACTCACATTCCATCCGGCGTACATCGATACTCATCATTCAACTAAATTCATTAATTCATTCGTGATTGTGACATTTGATGCCTTCTACCGAGTGGCTTTCGTGCCTTTGTGATGTCTCGATAATTTCACCGAGCCTTCGGGCATTATGATTCATATTTAATTCAGTTCTGGTTTGGTTCATGTCGTGTAATTCATTGTGGTACTCTGTGATTATGATTCGCCGTTGGGCACTTATGTTCTAACCTGTCGAATAGGTATTAATAGTATGCTGTTGGCATAGTATTTCACGAATGCTCGGTTCTTACCTTGGTTTGTGAGCATCTCGTATTATTATTATTATCATTGTATCGTTTCATTCTGCCTTTGGAAGCATATCATGTTATACATGTATTAGATGTTCATTATGGGGGCGGAACATGTTTTCATGTTTTAGGTGCTTGCGAGGAGAGAGTTGAGACACAGGGGCATGATGATGGCGACGAGGCATTCGTGCGATACTAGTCCGAGTTGTTCATGTTTGTCAGTCAGTTGGAGTGTTCTCCAGTTTGTCAGTCATTGCCATTACGTATTACCCGAGCAGATGCTCGTGGATGTTGTTGTATTTTTTTATTTTTGGCCATGTAGGCCCATCGTTGTCGTTGAAATTCCTTATCGAAATATTGTGTCGGATATCATGGTAGGGACTGTGATCTCCCTTGTTGGTTAATTTAATGTAATTTAGTCATGTTTCGCCTGGTGGATCTCCGGGTGTGGGGTCCACGGCACTGTATAACCCAATGGGATTTGGGGGTGTTACAGCTCTCTTGCCCTTCGGTAACTTCACCAACTCGTATGCAGTGTTGGGCGACGCCTAGTCGCCGCCTAGGCGTCCAGGCGGTTTTCGGTGGACCGCCTGGTAGTTTCGCCTCGCCTTGTGATGGAAGTCGTCGCCTAGGCGTCGCCCAGGCGTAATAGTCGACGCCTGGGTCGCCTACCCGGTCCAAGGATCCGCGGCCCGAATTTATAAAAACCGCTGAGACCTAAGCCAACTCCAAGTGTCTCCTCCCGCCGTCGCCGCCAGATCGCGTCCGCCGCCGATCGCAGCCGTCGCCGAATGTACTTTCTTCCTCTCTTTTCTTTTCTTTTCTCGCCGCTTTCTTTTTCTTTCTTTTTCTTTTTTTTTCTTTCTGTTTCTTTTATATGTTTTTCTTTTTCTTTCTCGTTTATTTTACATGTTTTTCTTTTTTATACGTTTTTCTTTTTCTTTTTTTTTTACCGCCGACTTGAACAGTATAGTGGAAAACTATATGTTTTTTTGTCTCGTATGTTTTTATTTTTTTCTTTCTTTTTCTTTCTGTTTCTTTTGTTTCTTTTCTTTCCGATTTTCTCGTTTCATTACTTTTTTGTCTAATTATTTTTAATTTATTTACAGTTCGAACATTATTATGGCCGAAAGTAATTCTACCGAAAATTACGATCGTCCAAAGATCCTGAACGAAAGGCCAAATCGGAGGAATTCGATATGAAACTCTAGTTGTTATTTATTATATATTTGTATTGTTTATGGTGTGTTTTGTAACTTTTGTTGAGTGGGATGAATGTTATTTACTATCTAACTTATCATGATTTTAGAATAATTCATATATTATATATTATAAAATAATATATATTTTATATGAAATCGTCGCTCGGACGTCGCTTAAAGTGCGCCTAGTCGCCTAGGCGTCCAGCGGTCCGGTGGCGCCGCGACTTGACAGGCCGCCGTGACAACCTTGCTCGTATGTATTGTTCTTATGCAACGAACTCATCTCGTCTTACATGGCATTCATCCACTCCTTCTTGTTCTCATCCTCCATAGCCTCCTCAAAATATTCGGGCTCTCTCTCGTCGGTGAGTAAAACATACTCATCAGCCGAATAACGAGTGGAGGGATGACGGTCCCTCGTCGACCATCTATGTGGAACAAAAGATGACATGTTCACACGGTAGCTCGGGATGAACTCCATCAGATCATCTTGTACCAACTCATCATTGTCACCGGCATCATGTTGTTCATTGTTTTGGCCATCATCTCCATCGGGTGTCTCCAAATATTATGGAGGAACGGGGTCCAAATCAATAAGATCATAATCATGTTGTAGAGCCGACTCTCCATTCTCAACATCCTTCATCGTTTGATCTTCTACAAAAACAACATCTCTCGAATGAACAAGTTTCTTAGTCACCGGATCATACAATCTATATCCGAACTCATCAAGACCATAGCCAATAAAGATACATGGCTTCGTCTTGGAATCAAGCTTTGACCTCTCATCTTTAGGAATGTGTACAAACGCTTTACATCCGAAAAACCATAAGTGGCGATATGAAATGTCTTTACCGCTCCACACTTTGTCCGGGACATCAAACTTCAAAGCAGCGTCAAATTAATCACATGAACCGCCGTGTTCAAAGCTTCTCCCCAAAATGAGTTTGGTAATCCGGCATGTGAGAGCAAACATCGAGCTCTCTCAACCAAAGTCCGATTCATCCTCTCCGCCAAGCCATTAAGTTGCGGAGTCTTCGGTGGTGACTTTTGATGTCGGATCACTTGCTCTCGGCAATACTCATCAAAAGGCCCAGTGTATTCTCCACCATTATCCATCCGAATACACTTCAACTTCTTCCCGGTCTCTCTCTCCACCGAGGCATGAAACTGTTTAAAAACATCTAAAACTTGATCTTTGGTCTTTAAGGTGTATGCCCACACCTTTCTCGAATGATCGTCGATGAATGTGACAAAATATAGGCCAAGAGTCCTAATCTTTATAGGACCACAAACATCAGAATGTATAAGATCAAGAACATTTTCCTTCCGTGAAGGAGTATGGCTCTTAAAAGTGACTCTCGTTTGCTTCCCAGCTAGACAGTGAGAGCACCTTTTAAGATGTACATCGTGAACCCCGGATAACACCTCCTTCTTTGACAATAGCGCCATCCCTTTCTCGCTCATGTGACCGAGCCTCTTATGCCATAGCTCGGTCATGTCATTATTGTCCACTGAATTCACGGCATTAATCGTGACCTTTGGAAGTGTCACGTACAGTTTCCCTGTCTTCTCTCCTCTTCCGACAATCAAGGAACCTCGAGTGAGTTTCCACACCCTTGCCAAAACCGCTACAATAGCCATCATCATCGAGTAAGCCAACGGAAATCACATTTAGCCTCATATCCGGAACATGTTTCACATTACGTAAAACAAGTTCCACACCGGTGTCGAACCTCAAGTGTACGTCTCCTACTCCAACAATCTTAGATAACCCATCGTTATCCATCTTGACTATCCCATAGTTTCCCGGAGTATAAGAGGAATAGAAATGCCTACGTGATGTAACATGATACGTAGCTCCACTATCGACCACCCAACTCGACTCATCTCTGGCAAAGTTCACCATGTCATAATCGCGACATACAAAGAACTCCTCGGTAGTAGTATTTACTTCAGCTTTTTCACTACTCCCGCTCTCCTTCTTCTAAGTGTTCTCTCCGCCTTAGCGATTTTGCTTCTTTAGTTGTCGGCAAAATTTCTTCGTATGCCCTTTCTTACCACAATGATAGCATTCAATGTTGGCATACTTCCTCTGTAATTACTTCTTTGTGGCCCTCTCATTACTCGGACCGCTGACCTCTTCCCGCCTTTCTAACAAGAACATCCGACCGTGACGAAGATCCATGTGAGTTTCTTCGGACCTCCTCGTTCAGCATGTTCCCCTTAGTAAGTTCCATCGAAATGACACCATCAGGGGCAGAGTTAGACAACGACGTACGAAACATCTCCCAAGTATCCGGCGATGTGCCCAACAACCACAAAGCTTGAACCTCCTCTTCGAATTTAATGCCCATTCCTGCAAGTTGATTAATGATGCCTTGGAATGCATTCAAATGATCCGACAGAGGAGTCCCATCTCGATATTTTAGGTTCATTATTTGTTTAATGAGGAATAGCTTATTATTCCCCGTCTTCCGAGCATACAATTGCTCAAGCTTGTGCCACAATTCTCGAGCGTCCTTTTCTCCACTAATATGATTTGACACATTATCATCAACCCATTGTCGAATATATCCACACACTTGGCGATGCAAAATAACCCAATCCGTGTCGGACTTGCCTTCCGGTTTGTCTTTGCTAAAGACCGGTAGATAATAATCCTTCACATATATAAGGTCTTCCATCTTGCCCTTCCATACATGGTAGTTCGAACCATTCAAATTCACCATTCTTGTATTGGCTTCCATCTTACAATTGAGATAATACAACCACGAAACAAAAAATCCCGTGGCTCCGTACCACTTTGTTGGGAAAAACACACAAGGACGTCACAACGGAAATGCGGAATACCCTCGTTTGACAACTTTCCCAATCTCAATTGTAAATTTGAGGTTACCAACAAGTAGAGTAAATCAAATACAACTCGACAAACAATACAAATGATATCAAAAAACAATAAACAACGAAACACAATATTTAGCGTGGAAAACCTCTCAAATCAAGAGTAAAAACCACGGGACCTCCGCCACTTAAACTTCCACTATCACCAATTCACAATACAAGATTCTTCCCTAGTACAAATAGAGGTATACAATGATCTTCAAATACTTGGTAATAAACAATCTTCAAGTATTTGGAATACACAACAACAACAAGATCGAGAAAGAAAAACACTAAAAATAGCTTACACAAGAAGCTTACAAAATACCCGAATTTCCGGACTCCAAAACTTGATCTATTCCGGTGAAAAGATTTGCCCAATCGCTACCAAGCTCTTGTCAAAATATCGTGACGATCCGATCGATACAACTCGGGAAATCGAACAAGTATATCTCTCTTTTCTCTTCTCTCTCTTGTATATCTCTCGTGTATCTCTCTCTCAAAAATCGGTGGGTTGAAGTTGTGAAAAACGGAGCAAAAATGCCGCTAAAAAGAAGTGTCCTGCCGTTGACTTTGTGTGCCGCGGCACAGATATTGTGTGCCTAGGCACACTCAAAAAATGAGTGACAAATTCCCAGGGGGCCGCGGCACAAAGGGGTTGTGCCTAGGCACGCAGTCCAGTGAATTCGGGCGAATTTCTAGAAAATAGTGGCCGCGGCACACTCCTCCCGTGCCGCGGCGCGCCTGCTCGGCCCTATATTCCGAAATAACTTATACATCCTCTTTAGTGGTGGCGCCCGCCGATCAGATCTCCTCAAAGTTCAAACCCCGTGAAAAATATTCATGAAAAAATCCGACCGCCTAATGCCTCTAGATGGCTATGCAGATCCACGGCCCACGCAGACCACGCCCGCCTGTTTCGCCGTCTCTACATAGTGCAACTATCATAAAGCTTTAGAGAGTCGTCGCCCGACATGGAGTACTGGTTCACAAGCGCACTGCGTTTGGGTACCTCCGATCCGGTTCGTGGGACGAGGAGGTGGGAGCGATTTAGGTAACATTGGCACCGATACTTCTAGGAGGTTAACGTGCGAATGTCGGACATTCCGGACCCACGGACACGCAGGGACACGAAAAATTAAGTGCCCCCCCCCCCCTTTTTTTTTAATATGGGACACATGGGGAGACTTCGGGGACACGGCCTCTCGGTTAATTAAGTAGGAGTATATTTTTTTTTTTATAATTTACAGAAAGAGAGGTTGTTATATAAGAAAATAATATAAAACCCTAACAAAAAAAAGAAACCAAAATCTAAAGAAAATAATATAGCAGATGTTAAACAAAAATACACATAAATCAAAATCTAAAGAAAAGAGGGGTTGACTTATTGCGGATGTTATTTATGATTTATTTATATAATTTATATATATATATATATATACGTGTTTGTGTAATTATATATAATTTTTGGCGTGTCCCTGTCGCACATGTGTCTCATAGTTTTTGAAAATGCCGTTTGTCGTACTCGCACCTGTATCCATACAAGCACCCCTATCGGTGCACCCTAGTATCTTGATGTCTAGACTCTTCCAGGTACCTGATCCTGTTCTTGTTAGAACTTCGTAACTAGACATGCTTGATTAAAGTAAAAGTGATGGATTTTTCTTCTAAGTTGCTGTCTCTCTTCCATTATTTCCAGAAAGATTTTGGAAATGATAGGCATCTGTTTCGGTATCTAAATACATCAGAAAAAATGATTTTACATCTGTTTCAGATACCTAGTCTGTCGTGTATCAGAAAGAATTAGATTGGAATATGATAGCAAATTATAATACTCACTATAGCGGGTACCTGACCAAAGGAAAATGGCCACCCTTATTTTTTTGAGGAAGAAGAAGAGCAGTGGTAACTATATTGGGTTCCTTGGAAAAAATTCCTAAACGTATATCTATAGAATAAAACTGCACTACAAATATAAGCACGAAGCAAAGAAAGCAACAAACAATGGAACAAGATTAAGGTGCAAAATATATCCAAGGCGTAACTAAAATCTAAAGTTTATCGCGGAAGAATTTTGGCACAAGTTATTTCTTGATAATCCAGGTGACTAATTTTGAAGACTGGTATCACTTTATTTATGAACTCCCAAGGTATAAATACATGAACCACTCAGGTAGTATCACCCCTCACCCCCCAGATAGAAGTTAAAACCAATTTTTCTCAGCATGTAAAAGTTTTAAATGCACAAAGGAACTAATTGGAGGAAAGTAGAATATAATAATTAATATAATTAGGAGAATATAGCATTTTAGTAGTATTAGACTTTAATATTATTTAGTTACGTTATCCTACTTAGTTTCCTAGTTTTATTAGAATTCTTAGCCTATAAATAAAGGCTTAAGAGCTATGTTGTATTCACTAATATCTGTTATTATTGACATCGAAATATTATTAGTGAATTTTTCTCTCAATTCTTGCTCTTGTTATTCAAGTTTTCGTTTAAGTTCTTCATGTTCGCTATCACTAATGTAAATCTAAACACCTCTATTAGTGGCATAATATACATTTTAAAGCCCTCATGGTCACATCAGAAGTACGTCATTTCCTTCAGGAAACTAAACAATGTATTATGGTATTACAAAAACAACATAAAGAAAGAACCAGACCATCATGTAGACCCGAGCATAACACATAGGCAAGTCTAATTTTCTCTTTCCAACTACCGATCATAATCTTATACCAAATCCAGCTGAACTTCCACTCAAAATATCATCTCCAGAAGAATTGTTGCAAATCGGTAGGGAAAAGAAAAAATTTCAAGAAGCTTCTTGCTCCAGATTCAGACTCTGATAATATATGAAAGAAACAGCTTCACAAAGCTAGCAAATCGATGATCAGTCTTAGCTAAACATAGGAACAAAAACATTGAGTTGTGTAGCAGTTCCGTCCTTCCTAGTTTGAGCTATGGACAAAATCCAATGTTGGTCTTCCAAAATAAAAAAGAAACGGTTATATTTGATATTTAGTAACAACAGTGATATGATCTCCTCTTTAGGAGTAAAACGAAATTTAACTTACTGATTCAAACGGCCTTTTCATCAAAGGAAAAATTCTTATGACTAAATACAAAGTTCTAAAAGACGCTAGGCTAGGCGTTCGGATTGTTAATACCTAGTGCCCAGAGGATTAATCATGGATTAATCGAGGATTAACCGGACTAGGCGGAATTACTTTTTTATTATCATTTTAATCATTTATATATACAAAAATTACATATATGAAATACTTAATTTTTGACCATTTAAACAAACATATAATCAATTACTCAGTAAATCGATATAGGTTCAAAGGTGTTCATAATTTCCTTATTATCTCAGTTTAATAATTTATAGTATTGTTAAAACAAAACAAAAACAAAAAAAGTATAATCGCTTAGGCATCAACTTAGCCGTCCACCTAGCTAGGAAATTTGAAACATTGGTATATATAAAGGAATCCATAATATCTCAATTTAGGGGATTATAGTAATGTTACAAAAAAAGGCCTAACCGCCAGGCGCCGCCTAACTTGCCTTCCTAGGCGCCCACCAACCAAATTTAGGCTATAACGACCTTCTAGGGATTAATCGGATGATTAATCGCCTAGGCGGGATTTTAGAACACTACTAAAACATCAATAACCATATTCTATTACAATATAAACCAATCCTCCAGAAGAATAGAATTTTTGATTAGCTGCATAAGTAATCATCCTTCACATAATATCCTAGATAAATTTACATCATATCACAGTCTTATTACATGCACCAGACACAACCGAAAGCCTGAAGGTGGGATATCTCGACTCATCATCAATTAATTTAACAAGTAGTTTTAGGAATTTGAAGGCCTTGGAAGAAATAAAAAAAGGAACTTCACCTCAGAAGAAGGATAAGCATGAAACTTACATGTATGGCCCTGAAAATCATATGTAATCATTAGCAACTACACGCGTTAGGAAAAATAAATTAAGAATTCTAAAGGAGCCCTAAAGTAAATATTCCAACATTCCAACACAAAAATTTCAATGGTGTATACACGGATTTAGATTACCTGGTAGACCCTTGAGAGCACTGAAACAAAGACAGGTGTCCTCCACCAGTACCGGGCCATTTACCTCCATTTTCAAATGAAACAACACAGTGAACACGCATAAATTATTCAACTTTCTCTTGTAAACATATCTACAAACACGTTATGTGCACATGCCGTACCTCCTTCGCCGCCAGACGAGCCTTCTTTGAAATCTCCTCAGGCTCACCTTGTAACTCTGGCACTGTTCCGAAAACACATGGACAAAAGAAAAAATCGCGAAGTATGAGAAAATACCTCGCGCGCTCAAAGACAGACGATTAGAACGTGAAATGCAACGTACGATCAAGTTTGAGGGAGCGAAAGGGGATTGAGTTTCCGAGGATTGCCCGAACTTCCTCGAGCTTCTTGGCGTTGCCTGTTACGAACGTCACCGGCTGTGACAGCACCACCGCCCTCCCACCAGTCACCGCAGCCATTATTCCCGCGCTTTTGTTTCTTTTTCTCTTCCGTTTTTTTCTTTACCTTCATCTATTTAATTTGATTTTAATTGATTTGTATAGATTTTTTAAAATGTATGAATTTATATAGAATATCAGAGTTTATTGAATTTTAAGAGTTAAATTTTTATGAATTTATATAGATCTTAAAAGGTTCATAGACTCTAGAAATCACATTTATATGTTTAAACTCTTATTCATTATTATCAATAATGACAATCTAATAAATTTATAAGTCTAAATGATAATAAAAATAATAATTGTGAAAATAAAATACAAAAATTAATTGAATCACACTAAAACACAAAACTTATTTTTTATAAAATTTATTTTTTTATACTTTATTTTATTCAAATTTTATTGTTTCTTACTTTCAGGTTATTAATTTAAAATAAATTTTATTTTCTTAATGTTTATTTTTCAGGATTTTAGATTTGTTTCTCTATTTTCTTATTCATTGGGTAAATTTTTATAAGTTCTAATGTAATATATATTATTTAAGAATAATTTCAGATTTAAAATTTTGTTCCTTATATTAATTTTTCTCAAAATAATATTTATCTTCATATTTCTTTTTACTTTCAGATTTTTTCTAGATCTTCCTATTCACTTTATAAATTCTTGATATTTATATTATTTAGATATTTTCACATATTTATTGGATTATTTTAAAATTATTCTTAGATTTTAAAAGTTGTTCTATTTTCATATTTTAATTTTTTAAAGTAAACTTTATTTTTATTTTTATTTTTCACACTTTCAAGTTTTTTCTAGATTTCTTGTTCGTTTTATATATTTCAATATTATTTAGATAATTTTTATACTTTAGATGATTATTTTTAAATTACATTTAAAAATATTTTTGTAAATAAAACGCTTGATAGGATTTGAAATCTCTTAGGTAGAGAAGAGATTGTTGGTATTCTTTTCATTCACAAAATTGGTATAAATCCATCAAAGTCTATGAATTTGTAGAATCTTTTAAAATTCATAGACTTTGGAATACATCAAGATTTTAAAAGATATTATAAAATCATAATTGAATACCTAAGATTTTTCAAGACTTTTGAAATTATAATTGAATACTCATAGACTTTACAAATCCATAAAAATTTTACCAAGTTTATATTGAACACTCCCTTAGGCGTGACAATGGGAGAGCGTGTTAATCAATTCATATGAGCCAACGCATATGTTCAAACTCATATGAAATGTTATCAATTTTTTAAAATTGTGTTTGAGTTAGATTTGGTTATTAACTGAGCCAAAATCGAACCGAGTACGAGTAGTTTGATTTCTTTAAATATATTTTATAATACTTATTCTAATTGGGTCGAGTTCGAGCTAAGTTTTAGATAACAAACCATGCTCAAACGAGCTTTCTTACGTCGGACTCGAATCGAGTATCAAAACTTTGTTTGATTTTCGCCCTAGTAAATATGCATCACTTACTCACACTATGTACATCACTTCTACTATAAATATACTTCAATGATGCACAAATTATGTACATCACTTTGATTCCAAATATATATCACTAACTACATTATGTACATCACTCACATACATTATGTATATACACACACATTATTCACATCATTTTAACATTTAATATACATCACCGACAAAAACTGTGTACATCACTTTCACTCTAAATACACATCACTTTCTTGCACTATATGCGCCGCCTTGATTCTAAATATACATTACTAACACACACTAGGTGCATCAATTTGACTCTAAATATGCATTACTCACACACACTATGTATATTAAGGTGATTCTAAATATATATCACTTACTCCCACTATGTACATCACTTTTACTCTAAATATATATGAGCGACACACATTATGTGTACACCAGTGTGGCTCTTAATATATATTAATGACACACATTATGGGTACATCACTTCAACTGTGACAATACATATGTACATTCGATATGACTGAATATATATATATATATATATATATATATATATATATATATTGGCGCGTTCTATGCAGTACCAATATTAGATGCAGTACTTTACAGTACTAATTTATGCATGAGTTTTGTACTGATTATGCATAAAATAAATGCATTTCGTGCATCAAAATTTCAATGCATTAAAATATGCAATATATGCATCAAAATATCGATGCATTAAAATATTAGATTATATGTATCAAATTTTTGTGAGAATTAATGCATTGAAATTTTGATGCACAAAATGCATACATTTCATGCATAATTAGTACAAAACTCATGCATAAATTAGTAATGTAAAGTACTGCATCTAATGTTGATCGCATGTAACGCGCCCTATATATACACACACACACATATACAACACTTTCATTATAAATATACATCACTATCTGATAGGACGACAAATATATGCTTCCTAAAAACCCGGTTTAAAGAAGCCCAATATAAACCGACGTACCGATCTCTAAGTAAAGGAGGGGAGACCTAGACGAATGGAGTCTGACCTATGGACTCGGAGAAGAGTGTCCCGACATAAGGGGTCTCGCTGACCTATGGACTCAGATAAGAGTGTGCCGACTGTAACACCCCAATTCACAAATGGGACATTACACGCCGTAGAACCCTCTTGAGGTCTACCAGGCTAACACATGACACATAACCACAATGAAAACCCCAAAAGATGCACTCAAAAGTAAATAGGGCCGTGGCCTCGGCCAAATCATTTCAACGGAGTACATAAAACATAATGTACTTATCAATTCGATGCCCACGCAGGGGACTTAAACCAAGTTCAAGAATAAACAGTTTAGTTCCAATACTCGACATATGCAATAACCAAACATAGAAATAAACAAAACAGACTCGAGCCACTATCATCAAGCCATCCCGTCCTTCGCGTGCGTGCCCCGTGCCTGCTCCTCGCTCTCTTGCACTAAATGCATAAGACGATTTCCCATTTAAGGGGTTAGCATTCGAATAGCTAGTGCAAGTACACAATTACACCACATTATATACAAAAATGCGGTTTTACACAATCATCTCAAACATAAGTCATTTGCCACATATATATTCCTAATACTACATCGGCAATCACATCAATTTCCAATCATCACGATATCACAAAATCACAATCGTATCCCGTGGTCGCACTCTTAGTAGCGACCCCCTGACATCCCGTCGAACACTCCGAGTGGGATACCACTCGCGCCGCACTTCAAGTATCGACCCCAGACATCCCGCCTGACACTCGGTGGAAGTTCAATCACACACGCACACAAGTTCCCTTCCGCGCCGCACTCCTTAGTATCGACCCCGGACATCCCGTCGGACACTCCGGTGGAAGGAACACATCTCACGCACCCAAAAATTCACCATTAATCATTCATTTCGAAAATCACAATATACATAATGAAATGTAATACATGTACTTGCCTTGAATGAAACGAAACGAAGGAAACGACGATTTAAGAGGTTTCGATCCGAACAAACCACCCAAATCCAATCATAACACAATAACGGTATACACAAGTCACAATACAGTGGAAAGGTAAGAATTAATCCAAAATCTACCCGTTGCGACAATTCGAAGGACACCAAGAGTGCAAAAGGAAATGAAATCGGTCAATGGTATGACAACGGGATTTCATCCCAATCAAAAACAAGAAAACCAAGGCTCACGAGTATATTATCACTTCTAACAACAACATCGGCTAATTCGGATTAGAACACAAAATCACCACCAAACCCTCCCCACAATCATACTAGGGTTAAAGGAATTCTTACCTCTTGAAGAATCAAGCACTCAAATCCAAAACCACGTGTTAGATCCGCAATCCGAGCCACCCGATCGAAAAGAGAGGAAGAAATCTACACAAATAAGTGGTGTATGGAGGAACTCTCCCTCTCAAGACTCTCTCTCTCTCTCGCACGCTGAAGAAGGGGAGGAAATGGGCGATTCTCGCCGAATAAGAAGCAGATATAGCGCCGACCGCGCCGTGTGCATTTCGGCTAAACCGTGCTGCGGCAGAGCCAAAATTGTGCCAGTGGTGGCCGACCGCTCACAGCCGCGGCTCATCTCGAAGTGTGCTGCGGCGACTCGGCATGTGCCGCAAGATCGCCGGATCAGGCCGCGGCACGCTGATACCGATTTTGGTCGGCAAGTGTCACACGGTGTGCCGCCCGGACAAGTGTGCCGCGGCACTCGACTTACCAACATGGTTTCTTTTGAATATAATCATACTTAACATGGTTTCAATTCAAAAGAATTTCCAAAACCAATGATGCTCATTCTTAACCAACATTCGACTTCGCCGAATGCACCCATTACCGATACCCACAAGGAGCCGACAACAAAACATAGCATCCAATCGAGCTCACAATCAAGAAACTTGATTTTTATTTCACCGAAGCAACACCAACCGTCCGATAGAACACACCATCTTTAAATATTAGGGACAAGGGACCAACAAACTTGAATATTTCATCAAGCAACACTACCATCCGATAGAACAAGCCATCTTTAAATATTAGGGACAAGGGACCAATCAACCGACCGAGCATTTCAAGAGCAATGCTTCGACTCAAGAACATAGCACTCCACTCCCAAGTATTACACAAAAAAACTAACCCCACACCGTCATCGCCCGACCACCAATTAGGTTATCGAACGCCCACGTACCAGACGTCATTTGCAAAGGCTACCCACCAAAGTAGCTCATCAAATCTTGTTCGCAACACCGCCAAAAAAGCCCACGAGCAAAAAGGGACCGCACTACCGAACCGACGGAGCATTTCAAGAGCAATGCTTCGACTCAAGAACATAGCACTCCACTCCGATGTCTTACCCAAACAAACGACCGCCTCACCATGCTCGCCCGACCACCAATTAGGTTATCGAACGCCCACGCACGGCACGTCATTTGCAAAGGCTACCCACCAAGTAGCTCAACAAATCTTGTTCGCAACATCGCAAAAAGCCCACGAGCAAGGGACCGCACTATCAACTCCACGAGCACTTCACTAGCAACGCATCAACTCAAAGAACATAGCTTCCACTACAATGTTCGCCTAAAGATCGCCGCCTCACCGTTGCCGACCACCTAGGTTATCGACCACACGCATGCCGCTCCTCGCTACCATCGGCAGCTTAATCGAAATCTCGCAATTATTACTAGAAATGCCCACAGCGATGGGGCACGCTTTCGAACCGAGCAATTTCAACATGCATCTAATCGCAACATGGCTCACTCACGATGTTTGCCTCAACAGCGATCGCTTCACCATGCTCGACGATTTACAGGTTATCAAACGCCACGCACGCACGCCGCCATTGAGACGCCACCCAAGCAGCTTAATCTCCGCTCGAGACAATGCCGTAAAGCCCACGAGCGCGAGGTTACCGCCGATCACCAATTCACGACAAAGATTCAAATACAAAATCTAGCTTATCGCGATGTTTGCACAGCAAGCAACACCGCACATGGTCGCCGACACCGTTGGTTATCAACGCCACGCAGAGAATGGCCGCCCATTACCACGGAGCAGTCGGAGCCCAGCTGACATCGCCGAAAACTTTCGTGTTTTGATTGCCGCACTGCCTCGAGTTACTCGCAGTAAGCAGCACCTCGCCGACACCCATATTCAAAAGAAACCATGTTCACTGAGTCACTTGTGAGAGGGTGTCGAAATGGGCCGCTTACTTGCGAGTAACTTCCAAGGGCCGAGTGCAAAGAGCCCTCTAAAGAAACACACAAGAAAGTTTTCCTACAGTTGTCGAGAACAAGATTCCGCGACTTGCTCCGGTGGGTAGTGTGGGCGAGCGGCATTCTCTAACGTGGGCGCTCGATAACCAACGTGGTAGCTCTGCGACCATGGTGCGGTGTTGCTTGCTCAGTGCAAACATCGCAGGAGAAGCTAGATTTTGTATTTGAGATGTCCGTCCGTGAGTTGGTTGGTCTTGGCCGAGCAGAACCTCCGCCGCCGTGGGCTTTTTCTCGGCATTGTCTCGAACGGAGTTTGGTAAGCCGCTTGGGTGGGCAGCCTCATTGAGCGACGCACGGTGACGTGAGCGCTTGATAACCTATCGGTCGCTTGACGAGCATGGTGAGGCGGTCGCTTGTCGGGGCAAACATCGAGTGGGCCGCCATGTTCTCGCGATTAGATGCATGTTCGAAATTGCTCGCTGGGTTCTGAAAGCGGTGCCCCATCGCTTGTGGGCATTTCCTAGTAATTATTCGACCGAGATTTCAGCTTAGCCCGGTGGTAGCTCCGAGGAGCGACGCACGCAGACGTGTAGTTCGATAACCTAGGTGGCTGGCAAGCACCTGAGGCTGGCTTTCTTTGGGCAGAACATTGTAGTGGACAGCTATGTTCTTTGAGTTGATGCGTTGCTAGTGAAATGCTCCGTGGGTTCGGTAAAGCGGTGCCCCATCGCTTGTGGGCATTTCCTAGTAATTATTCGACCGAGATTTCAGTTAGCTGCTTCGGTGGGTAGCCTGAGGGAGCTAGTACAAGTGTACGTACTAATGTTGGTTAAGAATGAGCATCATTATAAAGGACATGTATGAGGGAGCTAGTACAAGTGTACGTACTAATGTTGGGAGGACAGAAGAATTCCCTATTACGATTGGGGTGCATCAAGGATCTGCTCTTAGTCCTTTTCTCTTTGCCATAGTCATGGACGAATTGACAAGAGAAATTCAAATGACGCCCGTGGTGTATGATGTTCGCAGATGATATTGTGTTGATTGATGAAACGAAGGTTGGAGTGCAATGTAAATTGGAACTTTGGAGGATACTTTGGAAGCTCGAGGCTTTAGCCGAGCGTATAAGATCAATATATGGAGTGTAGGTTTAGCGAAAACAGTGATAGAGAGGCGGGGATGATCACATTTGATGGGAAAGTTGTTCATGGATCCACTTTCTTTCTGATTCTTGGGATCTATTATCCAAAAGGATGGAGAGCTAGATGGCGATGTGGCTACTGAGAATAAAGCAGTGGTGGTTGAAGTGGAAGAGTGCCACAGGGTTTTATGTGATCCGCACGCCTCATAGATTAAAGGGTAAATTTTACCGCACGCAATTAGGCCTCGCGTTGTTATATGGCACCGAGTGTTGGGTCAGAAAAAAGTGTCACGTTCAAAAGATGAATGTGGCGTAGATGCGTATGCTACGATGGATGTGTGGTCATACAAAAAGGATCGGCTGTAAATGAGGTGATCGGAGAGAAGAAGAGTTGCGTCTATAGAAGACAAGATGATGGAGAATCGACACGATGGTTTGGTCGTGAGAAGAAGACCTATTGATGCCCAGGTGAGGAAATTTAGAAAGTGGGGAGCAAGTAATGCTGTGAAAGGTAGAGGAAGACCCAAGAAAACTTGGATAAAGATGATTGAAAATGATATGCGGTTTCTTGGAATTGGAGAAAGTATGGCGATGGAGAGGCAAATGTGGCGGGAAAGAATACGGATGGTGGATGGAGTCAGATTCTTTTTTTTTTTTTTTTTTTAATTCCTATTTTCTTTTATTTCATGTTATCTTTTTTTTTTTTTTTTTTTCTTTTTTTTTTTTCACTCTCTTTTTTTATTTGCTTTTTTCTCTACTTTTTCCCTCTTTTTTCCTTTTATGTTATTTATGTAACGATTATTGACGGTTTCAAAGTTTGATTCATGTTAGCCGACCCCAAATCATTTTGGGACTAAGGCTTAGATGTTGTTGTTGTTGTTGTTGTAAGGTAGTCAAATGAAAGTGATGTTAAAACATACTACTACAATTCACTGAACTCTACTCCCTCTGGTCCTTATCATAAGTCCTTTTGTAAAGGTTGAAAAGATCCAAAGTATAAGTCCTTTTGTCTAGTTTTCTACAATTACTATCATTTAAAAAATTGCCCTTGTAGCTCCAAACAAAAAAAAATGGTTCAAATTCCCACACCTATTTACTCTTTCTCTCTCTCCATGAATACTCTCACTATGTATTTATATTAAGGGGCAAAGTAGGAAAATGATTTTTCCAAACCACCTTTTTACACATTTAACTAACTTGCATTGGTTTTGATGAATTAGTTAAAAATGACTTATAATAAGGACCAAATGGAGTATTTAACAAAATCAATGTTTGAAAAGGCGAAGGCGTAAGCCTGCCAAAAAACGAGGGGTAAGCACTGCGTGCATTTTTTTTTCCGATATAGAATAACATGTAAATAGTAATCCCTTAAACAAATAAGCTCCAAATCAAATATGCTTCAAATAACTAATCATGCAAGTTAAACACATCGATAAACATAAGTTCAACAATAAAAAAACATACTATTTATAGAAATCTACATTCTCTTTTTTATATTAAAAGGATTTATATGGAAATATCTTTTATACCCTTATCATCTTATTTTTTTGGCCTGCCCACATACATCTCACCCTGTCTTCGCTAACCCTAAAGACACCAAACCAGCACCTTCATCTTGCCGCCACCACCATCCTTCTTCAACAAAACAGCAATTCAGCACTCTTTCTCTCCCTCCCCTCTTTTCTAATATAATTTGTATGGTTCATCTAATTTCTTCTCATCTCTCACCAAAATTCCTCCCTGATCTCTAAATACCATATAAATGCCCCAGAGATTGAACCAAATGATTTTTTTCCAGAGTTTAACTGTTTGAAAAAGATAGACAAAAAGCTTAAGCTTCTGGAATAAAAAGCAAAAGGCGTACACTGCACGCAAAAAGCGTAAGCTCTGGGAAAAATGCGTGCGTCTAATATGCTCCCCGCATAGCTGTGCACGCCCTGAGGCATTTTTTCACAAAGACGCCCCAATGCGAGCCTTGAAGCGAGCTCCGGGCCGCTTTTTTAAACAATGAACAAAGTTGACAACTTGATGCACTAATAGATAATTAAATGAATGTCGCTGACTATATTTACCAGACAAAATATGGTTGCAATTAATAAAAAGACCAGTTTAAACATGAAAAAACATAGAGGACAGTTGTAAAAAAAAAAAAAAATACTATTACTATTTTCAATTTTTTACACAAATAGATTTATTTTTACTGGTTTGTATTTAAGCTTAACCTCAGTGATAATACTGTTGAGTGTCACCACTGACTCTAAATTGTTATCTTGAGCAACAAATCTGCTATATTAGCATGATGCTACTTATCCACATATTATCATGCACGCCAATAGCCAAAGAGTCGTCAAGAGGATGGGCAGCATTGTTTGTTTTGTTTGAATAACCAAATATTACTTTCCACACTTATTCATTTAATGATTTTAGTTAGTATTAAGTAGAGGTGGATCAAATAATATTTCTACCAACTTAATCTACTTGATAAATTAACAAGTGAATTGGCATATTTTTCTATTTATCAAGAGACTGCATTATTTTCAAAATACAAAGTTCAGCAAAAGAGTCTGCGGTGAAGAATCTTATGAACATGACAGTTAAATAGGAAGCATATGAATACAAAAGTTATTAGGTGAAATTTTTTATTAACTCGGTATCAATTGTTTAAAACTCGTCTAGATCTTCATATTTCTTCCATTCTTTATTACTTGCAACAGTCTATTTCGCGCTATTCATAACTATCCTTCGATCGTACTTTTTGTTACTAATATAAAAACAAATGTTAGCATGTAAGATGTTGAATATGTCTCAAAGCATATTTTTAAAATCTTATATTTTACTAATATAATATTAAATATATTAATGGTCAAAGTTGTACAGCACTCCGTATCCAGTCCGATGTTGCAAGTATTAGAGAAGGTAGTATATACTTGAATAAAAACCCGTTGAATGAACACGTAAAACCCAAGGTTATTTATAACCAAGTTTTATTCTTAAATCAATTCAATTTATTTGCAAATCATCAAAAATCATGATCAGAGTGTTTTAAGTTTTATTTTCATTTCTTATGACCGCACATCATTATAAAACGTCTTAAGCTTTCCTTAAGAGAACCGGCCTTAGTAGAACTTGCTACGACTATATCTACCTCATATATATTTGCAAACAATTCTAAATCCGTATTTTACAGGACAAATTCAGGATGGTCACAAACATTGGTAAAGTTTTTTAGTTTTTACTCAAATTCAGTTAGCTACATCTGCCTAAGCAAATGGATAGTAATAGGTTTGCTATCCACATAGGCCTCCTGTTGTAACCCCAATGGGTTCTCATATTGGATTTGAGTTCAAGTAATAAGAAGTTACAGTTTCTAGTGTTCTGAAATGGCTATATTTTTGCTCCGTTACCCTCTAAACTACTAGTCTTCCTCACTTTCTCGATTTCTCCTTAACACTTCTAGTGCTCTCTACTTCTATGTTCACTTAAAAGTTAAATCACAAAACTCAACAAAGGAAAGCATTGTGGCAAAAGCTCAGGTCAATACATCCATTTTGCTAGAACAAAAAGAATTTTTTCTGGAACGCAAACAACATACCGTGGTTTTCCCCAGAAAGGTAATTGGATCTGCATTTGGCCCAATAGCAAGAGAGAACACACAGAGAGCATACGCAGACTTATCGTGATATGCCATCAATAAATTGTTCAGACCTATAACGAAAATATAACATTAGCAACAAGTAATAAAGTTGGAGTCAAATATAAAGATAGTCTTCAACAATGATTGCACAAGAAAGGACACTACATGAGCAATACCTTCATGACCTAGCTTCTCCAGAAACCACTTGCTGCATTAAGTTATCCAAATCAGTAGAGGCCAGAGTAACATATAAGATGCATTTATAAGATAACCTTAGAAAGACGTAAAAAATTCAGCTGAGGCTTATGTGCATTGACAAGTTCCAGAAAATGCCATAATGAAGAAAAAAGGACGGGAAGAGCAAAATACGTGATGTTATTATTTCAATCTCGTGTTAATAAGAGTAGAGTAAATCGGACAAAATACATCATGTATTAATTCACGCTTTCTCCCAAATAGTATTTTAAAGCTTGCATCCCACCACAGAATACCAGAAAACATCATATAATAACAATTTCAAATACAAGTGAACAACCAGTCAGGGACACACAGTACACAACCTATGTCATCACTCAACGATGAAAGTAAAAGTTCTGGTTGTGTATACTTGGGGGGTGGGCAATTAAGTCATGTTTTCACGTCCATCCAACTTAATTCGTTTCTACTCGATCGGGTTGTAAAGAAATAAATTACAGGAAAAAAGGGTTTTCGGTTACCAGAAACTTGAGATAAGCTATAAGATTGGGTATTGAGTATATTTTCGTACCTAGTCGTGTATCAGATACCAGATAAGATTTACTAAATAAGGAAAAAAAAAGGGCAACATAAAAGTTAAATGAAATTACGGCTGTTGTTCTCTCGTCATTTTCAACTCCAGTACACCCTTGAAAAACTGGACCCGACATCTTCAACAAATTCTCATTCACTTTTTGGCTATCATGATAGCAGCGCTGGCGCTGGCAACACAAACGGTCAACCTCAGTTCACATTTAGCTGTAAAAGGCTTTTCATTTCAGGGCGATCCCCTTTGTCTCAACCAGTTAAAATCATGTGTTGACTACGAAGCCCCAACCAATGTTACCTGGTGCGCGGTATGCGGAACACGTATTACCGCGAACACATATCAGGACGCAGTTTGTTGCATATGGGACGCAGTACACTGTAGGTAGGTTTAGTCAGGGCGCTTTCTCGGGGGAGGGTACGCGAATTCATTTTTCGCAGTATGCCAATACTTCATTTATAAAATAATTAATTTATATATATATGTGAATATAAATTATATAATGTGATAATCAATTATTTATTTGGAACCACATCCATATCATACAGTTTTATTTATTTATTATTTTATATAAATACGAATAAATACTGATACTAGTTTCCATCAATATGCTATTGTTTATTAATACAGGGAATCGTGTAAAAGAAAAATAAGAGGAGAAAAGTAGAAAAGAAAAACAAAAAAGAAAAAGTGGGACATAACACTCAAACCATGATTGTCACAGCGGCGTGTCAAGTCGCAGCGCCATCAGACCACCTGGACGCCTAGGCGGCTAGCGCCCGCCTAGGCAACGTCGACCAGTTTAATTTATAATATATAGTATTTCTACTTTACTATTAAAAGAGAGTTGTACAAAACACGTGTCTTTACGTGGATTTTTTGAATTAATTATTTTTTTTTCTTTTTAAAAATACACTAACTCCTACCAATTTAAATGAGAGTTAGTGGGAACCAATTTTTTTTCTTTCTTCTTTTTATTTTTCTCTCAATGTTTAAAAGTTAATAGTTTTATCGTCTCAACTCTATTTTCTATTTTAAATTAATCTTCTTTTTACGATATTTGATTCAACATTCATTAGGCATATATATAATTAAAATATTCCTTTTTGAATATAAGTTGTTTTTGAATAATTATTATATTATATCTTGATTTTAAATTATTTGTATATAAAATACAAAAATCAGATAATTTCCAAATAATTTCATTGAAGTAAATCCATCTTTCTACAAGATCAATAATTTTACTTCAATTTTTCACCTTATAATAATTTTAGATTATTGAGTTATTTTAAAAATATTTGGGAAAGAATTATAGACATGTTAGAATTACAATTCCCAGCAGAAAGATATATTATTAGTTAAAATAATTTTTTGATCGATTCTTCTTTTTATGAAAAGAAAAATTATATAAACAAATATAATAAGTTGATTATATTTTATTTAAGTACGTCACAATAATATACTTTATCACCCTATGCCTAATGAATTAATATTATTGTGGATCTCATGGTATATTATTAAGTATAAAATGTGTGACTTTAATCTAAATATTTATCAAAAATATATGACGTTCTTTCACTTGTATACTGATATATAATTATATTAGTATATTTAATATAAATATTACAAATATACAATGATCATATAGATTCTGTCATATTTATATATTTTATATCGAACTTTTACACATCTATACTTAATATTAAAAGAGAGTCGCAAAAAAATCTAAGGAAACGTGTGTCATCTCCACGTTAATCCTCTTTTTAAAAATCTTTAAAAAAATGGACGTTTAATTTGGAAGGGGTTAGAGGATTATTCCATTATATACTATCTACCAGTTAAAAACTTCCTCTCATTTTATTCCTTTTATTTTTAACCTAATAGTTTAAACAATTATAACCTTTATGTATCAATTTTATTTTTGAAAAAAATATATCAAATTAATTCTTACTTCGTGCTCTTTAATTTGACATCCATATAATATATATAAAGTAATATAAATATAATTATAATATATTTAGATGATTAATATATTTCAATATAAAATATAAGACTATTGAAGAAAGATATATTTTTAATTTATTTTCATAGCTTTTTAACAATTATTTGATTTTGAAGAATTATTTTGTTCTGATTAGAAAATAGTAAAATATATTACATTAATGTCAAATCATATAAAAAAATTATATTAGTAAGAATATCAGTTGTATACTTTTAATGAAAGTTGATAATACAACACCACCAACATCATCATCAGAGCCTTAGTCCCAAAATGCTTTGGGGTCGGCTATAATGAAAGTTGATAATAATAAACATAATTTAATTTCTTATTTATAAAATTAGATATAAGACTCATATTGTCCTATATGAAAAAATAAATGACGGTGCTTAATTAATTTACGGTTTTCCTATCATGTGCCCTTAGATCACATGATAAGAGTTTATAAATGAAACTAAATCAAATAATAGTATATGTATATGTGTGTGTATACTGACTCATGTATATTTTATAATAATTTTATAATATTATTGAAATTCGATCACATATTATTAATATAATAAAATATTTAACATTTTACGCCGTGCATCGCACGGGAGGACATCTAGTTATAATATATAATATATGAATTATTCTTAAAACATGATAAGTATTAAGTTAGAGACTTGAAGTTGTCGATTAGATAGTGGATATATGATTTTTTGCTGCTGACTTTTGCTTAGGGTTAACTTAATAAATAACTTTTCTTTTTTTAAACAAACAGGCCAACACGGGTTGAATCATCGGTTTGTCGACCCAGGCATCAACTATTACATCTAAGCGACGCCTCGGCGACGCCTGACACCAAAAGGCGAGGCGGCCAGGCTAGGCGGTCCCCCGAAAACCGCCAGTCGCCGCCTAGGCGACGCCTTAACAACAATGATTCAAACATTACACAAATTCTTTTAAGGGAAAAAGTAATACTATATGACCGACCCAAATTAAGGGTAAAATCGTATTTCCCAACTGTACCCTGTAAACCCTTTTCCCCTTTACTCTCAAACTTCACCCATTCCTCGGAAAAACACACAAGGACGTCACAACAGAAATGCGGAATAACCTCGTTTAACAACTTTCCCAATCTCAATTGTAACTTTGAGGTTACCGACAAGTAGAGTAAATCAAATATAACTCGACAAACAATACAAATGATATAAAAAACAATAAACAACGACACACAATATTTAGCATGGAAAACCTCTCAAATCAAGAGTAAAAACCACGGGACCTCCGGCCACTTAAACTTCCACTATCACCAATTCACAATACACGATTCTTCCCTACTACAACTAGAGGTATACAACGATCTTCAAATACTTGGTAATAAACAATCTTCAAGTATTTGGAGTACACAACAACAACAACAAGATCGAGAAAGAAAAACATTAAAAATAGCTTACACAAGAAGTTTACAAAATACCCGAACTTCCGGACTCCAAAACTCGATCTATTCTGGTGAAAAGATTTGCCCAATCGCTACCAAGCTCTTGTCAAAATATCACGACGATCCGATCGATACAACTCCGGAAAATCGAACAAGTATATCTCTCTTTTCTGTTCTCTCTTGTATATCTCTCGTGTATCTCTCTCTCAAAAATCGGTGGGTTGAAGTTGTGAAAAACGCAGCAAAAATGCTGCAAAAAAGAAGTGTCCCAAGCCAGTTGACTTTGTGTGCCGGGGCACAGACATTGTGTGCCTAGGCACACCCAGAAAATGAGTGACAAAAATTCCCAGGGGGGCGCGGCACAGAGGGGTTGTGCCTAGGCAGGCAGGCCAATGAGTTCGGGCGAATTTGTAAGGAAATAGTGTGCTGCGGCACACTCCCTCCTGTGCCGCGGCGCGCCCTGTTCCGACTATTCCGAAAATAACTCTTACAAATCTCCCCTTTTCTAGAATATAGAAAGAATTCGCCATCTCGGCGATCGAGCAACATATCTTAACCTTCTCTCTACTCAACGCCTTAGTTAACATATCGGAACCATTATCATCGGTTTGAACTTTATCAAGTTCAAACAAACCGTTTTCCAATGCATCTCGAATCCAATGATATCTCACATCGATATGTTTTGTTCTTTTGTGAAAGGTTGCATTCTTCGCCAAATGAATCGCACTCTGACTGTCACAAAGAACCACATAACGTCGTTGTCGGAAGCCCAGCTCTTGTAAAAACATTTTCAACCACAAGAGCTCTTTACATGCTTCCACCGCCGCAATATACTCGGCCTCCGTTGTTGACAAGGCAACGCACTTTTGCAATCTCGATTGCCATGACACGGCTCCCCCTGCAAACGTCATCAAATAACCGGATGTGGATTTTCGGTTATCTTCATTACCTGCCATATCCGAATCGGAATATCCAACAAGCATAGTTTTCCTATTTCCAAATGTGATCCCCAATTTGGAAGTACCCCGTAAATATCTAAATATCCACTTTACGGCTTCCCAATGCTTCTTTTCCAGATTCTGTAGAAAACGGCTCACCACTCCCACGACATGAGCAATGTCGGGCTTCGTACATACCATGGCATACATCAAACTTCCAACCACAAAGGCATAAGGAACTCTATCCATTTCCTCATTCTCTTCCTTCGTCGTAAGGCAATCCTTACTCGTCAATTTAAAATTGTTAGTAAGAGGTGAACTAACAACCTTAGCTTTGTCCATGTTAAAGCGTTTAAGCACCTTCTCAATATATTACTCTTGTGACATGTGTAATTTCCGGGCTGCTCTATCCCGAGTGATTGTTATCCCAAGAATCTGTTTAGCGGCCCCCAAGTCTTTCATGGCGAAAGACTTATTCAACTCTTTCTTCAAATTGGCAATCCTTTCGGCATTATTGCCAATGATCAACATGTCATCCACATAAAGCAATAGGATGATAAAATCATCATCTCCAAATTTTTTGAAAAACACGCAATGGTCCAGGGTCGTCTTCCGGTAGCCTTGCTCCTCCATAACCGACTCGAACTTTTTATACCATTGTCATGGTGCTTGCTTCAAGCCGTATAGACTCTTACGGAGTCTACAAACATAATCCTCTTTTCCCTTAACATGAAACCCTTCAGGTTGCTTCATATATATCTCTTATCGAGGTCTCCATGAAGAAATGCCGTCTTGACATCCATTTGCTCAATCTCAAGGTCAAGACTAGCTGCTATACCAAGGACCAATCGAATCGATCCTATCTTCACAACTGGAGAAAAAATCTCGTCAAAATCAATGCCTTTGTTTTGACTAAAGCCCTTGACTACGAGTCTAGCTTTGTATCGGGGTAGTGAATTATGCTCCTCCGACTTCACCTTATACACCCATTTATTTCTCAAAACTCTTGTAATGCCCGACTTTGGATTCCCTATTATCATTCAGTAATTGTCACTCAGAAATTTTTTTCACTTAGTAATAATCATTCATCAGTCATATTCATTCAACTGTGTTCACCTTTCGGCGTAATTTAGAATCGCAGATCAGTTGTTATTCGTCATTCATCACTGTTTGAGATCGAGCCGAGATTATTGTCATCATCATTATCATATTTTGGTATTCAGTTTGAGAGGTAGCGCACGCTACGTATTCTTGTTAGCGCGCGCTAATGGGATGCGGGTAGCGCACGCTATGCTTCAGTATTAGCGCACGCTAGCGCAAGTGAGGCAGACAGTCCAGAAGGTACTGGGCTGATTTGGGAAATTCGTAGCGTACGCTACGAGTGATAAGTAGCGTACGCTAATTGTGCTGCTAACGCACGATAAGTCATATTAGTAACGCACGCTAACGCGATGCGTAGGACGATGAGTCTGGACTTGATTTAAGTATCACACATCAGTTAGCGCACGCTAACATTTGGGTTTAACGCACGCTATCGATAAGGTGTTAGCGCACGCTACCAAGTTCGTAGCGTACGTTAACGAGGCAGTCAGAACTCATTGGACTGCCCAGTAAACCGCTAGCGCACGCTAAACATCAAGACATAGCGTGCGCTAAGCTGGATTACTATAAATGGGACAGTTCGATCCAGAATCGTCATTTTTCATTTTCTCCTCCTCCTTCCGTCGGTTTGGGCGATTTTGGATGTTTTGGAGAGATCTTTTCGAGCTGCATTCACCTATCATCATCTTGAAGCTCCTAAGTTGGATTAATCATCATTTAATCAGTTTCATCACTCCAAATCAAGGTAATTTTTCATTGAAGCTTGAATTTCGGGATTTGAAGGTTTTATTCCCGATCTCTTTGAGTTAGCTTGCTTTTATGTTGGAATATGTTAGATATGGATTATCTATCTTGGATTCTTGTATTCTTACGGATTCATTGATGTAACTTTCGGAATATGAGAATCATTGAGAAATTTTTCAAGAACACCTTGGTGTTGACTTTGGAATTTTTGGGGGGTTTCGACTAGATGTTGTTGAAATCCCGATTTAAGTATTCATATTGGATTATTGATAGTATTCATGAAGTTTTGTTGGATTGAATCATCCATTGGAGGTTGGTTTTTGATATAATTGAGTTTTGGTTGTAAACAATTGGAGATTGTTTACAACGTGTTTGTTTAAATGCCCCAATGAGTTTCGGGTAGGGTTGTTTCGACTTTTGAGTTAGTTGTGATCATACTTGATTCGTATATTGAGCGAATTGTTGGTATTTGTATTGTTCAAGGTTGTCCGTGGTGATATTCTTCAAGGACGTTGATCGTGGAAGGACTTTCTCGCCTTCGGTTGAGGCAAGTTTTATACTTGTACTAGTCAATGAGATTAATGTTATCATATATGTGTATGAATGTGTTGTATCATTCCGAGACTTAGTCTCTTCATAAGTTCATTGATATTAGGGGATCGTTCGATACGATACTCTCCGGCAATTATGCCAAATGTTTATTATCATTCATTGATGGCCGGTAAGGCATTGAGATATTCGTTGTTGATGTTATTATGGATCACCGGTTCGCGGTATCGATGTATCGGTTGTTGTTGTTAATATTGATGTCGATCTAAGACGTTGTAATCATTGTTATTAATGTTGGCGTCCTGTCATTCATGTTGTATTGGCCGATTGAAGGCATTGTCGTATTCGTTCTCATCTTCGTCGTCGGTAGCCGATTAAAGGTGCCGAGGCATTCATTGTATCATTGTTATCGATTGGCCGTTCTAAGGCAATCGAGGAGTTCAATCATTCATTGTCTCATTGTCATCGATTAGCCGTTCTAAGGCAATCGAGGAGTTCAATCATTCATTGTATCATTGTCATCGATTAGCCGTTCTAAGGCAATCGAGGTGCTCAATCATTCATTGTCTCATTGTCATCGATTAGCCGTTCTAAGGCAATCGAGGTGCTCAATCATTCATTGTATCATTGTCATCGATTAGTCGTTCTAAGGCAATCGAGGTGCTCAATCATTCATTGTCTCTTTGTCATCGATTAGCCGTTCTAAGGCAATCGAGGAGTTCAATCATTCATTGTATCATTGTCATCGATTAGCCGTTCTAAGGCAATCGAGGTGCTCAATCATTCGTTGCATCATTGTTATCGATTGGCCGTTTTAAGGTAATCGAGATATTGAATCATCCGCTGCATCATTGTTATCGGTTGGCCATCCTAAGGCAATCGAGGTATTGAATTGGGACCGCCGAGGACGGTGCCCATCCGTGAGTCATCATTATCGTGTTGGCCGACTCAAGGCAGCAAACTATCATTCTCGTGCATTCGGTAATCTTGGGATCATTGCCGTTTATGATAATTGTATTTTAGGAGGCTAGTCTCGGCTAGTGCTCGTTGGGTAAGCTTGGGGCTTGAACCTTCACGGTTGGTTCCCAACGCCTACAACTCAGTAGGTCAACGGCCTTTGGATGGTCTAATTATGATACGGCTTCGTGCCGTGGCTTCGGTATCAATCGATACAGTTCCGGGCTTGTATTGCGTGGCTAGGTGGCGTATGTGTGGAATTTTAGTCGGGCACACTATAGTCATGTGTATATGCGGGACTCCGGAAACATTGGACTGTGCACACGGTAATGTATATGCGGGACTCCGGACACATTAGACCGTGAGACTAATTAGGCCAATAGCGGGTGTATATGCGGGACTCCGGACACTCGGCTACTTGTGCACTTGGACCGTGAGACTAATTAGGCCAACAACGGGTGTATATGCGGGACTCCGGACACTCGGCTACTTGTGCACTCACATTCCATCCGGGCGTACATTGATACTCATCATTCAACTAAATTCATTAATTCATTCAGGTGATTGTGACATTTGACAGCTTCGGCTGAGTGGCTTTCAGGCCTTTGTGATGTCTCGATAATTTCATTGGAGCCTTCGGGCATTATGATTTATATTTAATTCAGTTCTGGTTTGGTTCATGTCGTGTAATTCATTATGGTACTCTGTGATTATGATTCGCCGTTGGGCATTTATGTTCTAACATGTCGAATAGGTATTAATAGTATGTCGTGGGCATAGTATTTCACGAATGCTCGGTTCTTACCTTGGTTTGTGAGCATCTCGTATTATTATTATTATCATTGTATCGTTTCATTCTGCCTTTGGATGCATATCATGTTATACATGTATTTGATGTTCATTATCTGGATGACTGACCCTGTGGGGGCGGAACATGTTTTCATGTTTTAGGTGCTTGCAAGGAGAGAGTTGAGACACAGGGGCATAATGATGGCGACGAGGCATTCGAGCAATACTAGTCCGAGTTGTTCATGTTTGTCAGTCAGTTGGAGTGTTCTCCAGTTTGTCAGTCATTGTCATTACGTATTACCCGAGCAGATGCTCGTGGATGTTGTTGTATTTTTTTATTTTTGGCCATATAGGCCCATCGTTGTCGTTGAAATTCCTTATCGGAATATTGTGTCGGATATCATGGTAGGGACTGTGATCTCCCTTGTTGGTTAATTTAATGTAATTTAGTCATGTTTCGCCTGGTGGATCTCCGGGTGTGGGGTCCAAGGCACTGTAATAACCCAATGGGATTTGGGGGTGTTACAGAAGATGGTATCAGAGATTGCTTTGGGTTGTGAGATACCCTGATATGTGAGTTATGTGGCTCTACCGATGCGGTAGTAGTGGGACTGTCAGGTTATGACAATCTGGATAGTCGGGTTTTGTGAGTCGTGAAATTTGTACGACTGTACGAGTCATTCATTCATCGAGTCGTCGTCGGTGAAAACTAGTATCGTGAGACCTCGAAGCTTCGTATGACCTGTGTAAGGACTCAATTCCCTTTATGTTCATACATTCATCATGTCATTAATTATACATGCTTTGTTGAAACTATATATGATATTGGTATTACGATTGATTCATGACTAATTGTTTTGGAGCACGTTTGACCATGCAAGCGATAAGGATCAACTCATTCATCAGTCAACAATCCTCAATCATCATTTTTTATCTTGTCCATCATGTTAATTCATTCATCACTCAGTCAATCTCATTGCTCAGTTAATTCATTCATCACTCAGTCAATCTCATTGTTCAGTTAATTCATTCATCACTCAGTCAATCTCATTATTCATCACCCAGTCAATCTCATTGCTCAGTTAATTCATTCATCACTCAGTCAATCTCATTGCTCAGTCAATTCATTCATCACTCAGTCAATCTCATTATTCATCACTCAGTCAATCTCATTACTCAGTTAATTCATTCATCACTCAGTCAATCTCATGGCTCATTTGATTCATTCATCACTCAGTCAATCTCATTGCTCAGTTAATTCATTAATCATCCGGTCCATCTCACGGTTGATTGTTGATCTTGTGGATCGAATTTTCAACCTTGTTAACTTGTTCAAGGTAATCATTTCAGAATTTTATCGATAATCATGTTACCTCATTTGATCTTTCATGCGATCTTATCATATTAGGCATCATATGGACGATCATTTCTTGTATTATTAATACATCCATTATGTTAGAGCATGTATGCTCATTACCATCATTCCGTGGCGTAATCATAATGCGATCTTCATACGGGATCTGTAATTATCATGTGACTTTCTGCCTCGGTATGGAAAGAGGCATCGAGGGACATCGGACTCCGACGTCCAAGAGATCGTTTTCTAGTCGTCTTTGTGCTGGGAGAGCATTTTCTTCTCAGACGACGAGTTCGACTGTTGTTTGCTTTAATTGTGATTCAGCAGGGCACGTGAGTACTCGGTGTACGGTGTCAGCTATTGTCTGTTTTCTGTGTGGGAACCCGGGACACCTACGGAAATACTACAGGAGTTCTAATGCCAGTAGATCTCGATAGAGTTCATGGGCCTCGAGAGATTTTGTTACTCCAGCCCATGCATCATCCTAGGGGTCCTATCAGGCTTCGAGAGCCAGAGGTAGGACATTCATCACCAGTTTTGAACAAGTTAATTCTTGCTCGGTAATAGGATAATCATTCATTTCATCGTCGTTCATTCATTCATATAATTCGTTCATCATATATCAATCATGTCGGGACTTATAATTATCAAACTAATCATTCATTTCACGGGGAACAACGGTTCCAATCATTTCATTTGAATTATCACTCATTGCGTTATTAGTTCACCTCGATGAGTCATTCTTGATCCTTGTCGGATTTCTAATCATTTATCATTCATCATAGTCACTCTCGTTTTGGTAACCTTTCGGGGTCATGTTAAGCGGTGAGTTCAGATTTGAGTCTTCCTTGAATCGTTGGGATCGAGGAGATCGATGATATGAAGGATATCGATGTTGGGTACATTTGAGATGTGGCCTTGTTTTTCCGGATGACTGGGTAACCCAATCCGTAGTGGTATATCGTTGTTGTGAATCATTTATGGTTGATCTATTTTATGAGGATCGTATTTGAGAATCTTGAGATTTTGAGATCATTTATGCGTTACTTTGGTATTGTAACCGAGCTTTCGTGATTATCTGGGTAATCGTTCATTGAGTTTCGAGATGTCCAGTCACGGAGACTTGGGCGTGCGATTGATATGGTTCCGAGGAATAATTGTACAGTGTTGTTTTCCGATCATGATGGGTGGTTCATATCCCGAGATGTTTACCCTTAGTTTCGGGGACGAAACTCTTTTAAGGGGGGAGTATGTAATGCCCGACTTTGGATTCACTATTATCATTCAGTAATTGTCACTCAGAAATTTTTTTCACTTAGTAATAATCATTCATCAGTCATAATCATTCAACTGTGTTCACCTTTCGACGTAATTTGGAATCGCAGATCAGTTGTTATTCGTCATTCATCACTGTTTGAGATCGAGCCGAGATTATTGTCATCATCAGTATCATATTTTGGTATTCAGTTTGAGAGGTAGCGCACGCTACGTATTCTTGTTAGCGCGCGCTAATGGGATGCGGGTAGCGCACGCTATGGTTCAGTATTAGCGCACACTAGCGCGAGGCAGACAGTCCAGAAGGTACTGGGCTGATTTGGGAAATTCGTAGCGCACGCTACGAGTGATAAGTAGCGTACGCTAATTGTGCTGTTAACGCATGCTAAGTCATATTAGTAATGCACGCTAACGCGAGCAAGGCATAGGACAGTAGGTCCTGGACTTCAGTTTCTGAGTATCAGTTAGCGCACACTAACATTTGGATTTAATGCACGCTATCGGTAAGGTGTTAGCGCACGCTACCAAGTTCGTAGCGCACGCTAACGAGGCAGTCAGAACTCACTGGACTGCCCAGTAAACCGCTAGCGCACGCTAAACATCAGGACATAGCGTGCGCTAAGCTGGATTACTATAAATGGGACAGTTCGATCCAGAATCGTCATTTTTCATTTTCTCCTCCTCCTTCCGTCGGTTTGGGCGATTTTGGATGTTTTGGAGAGATCTTTTCGAGCTGCATTCACCTATCATCATCTTCAAGCTCCTAAGTTGGATTAATCATCATTTAATCAGTTTCATCACTCCAAATCAAGGTAATTTTTCATTGAAGCTTGAATTTCGGGATTTGAAGGTTTTATTCCCGATCTCTTTGAGTTAGCTTGCTTTTATGTTGGAATATGTTAGATATGGATTATCTATCTTGGATACTTGTATTCTTACGGATTCATTGATGTAACTTTCGGAATTTGTGAATCATTGAGGAATTTTTCAAGAACACCTTGGTGTTGACTTTGGAATTTTTGGGGGGTTTCGACTAGATGTTGAAATCCCAATTTAAGTATTCATATTGGATTATTGATAGTATTCATGAGGTTTTGTTGGATTGAATCATCCATTGGAGGTTGGTTTTTGATATAATTGAGTTTTGGTTGTAAACAATTGGAGATTGTTTACAACGTGTTTGTTTAAATGCCCCAATGAGTTTCGAGTAGGGTTGTTTCGACTTTTGAGTTGGTTGTGATCATACTTGATTCGTATATTGAGCGAATTGTTGGTATTTGTATTGTTCAAGGTTGTCCGAGCGGCCGATATTCTTCAAGGACGTTGATCGTGGAAGGACTTTCTCGCCTTCGGTTGAGGCAAGTTCTATACTTGTACTAGTCAATGAGATTAATGTTATCATATATGTGTATGAATGTGTTGTATCATTCCGAGACTTGGTCTCTTCATAAGTTCATTGATATTAGGGGATCGTTCGATACGATACTCTCCGGCAATTATGCCAAATGTTTATTATCATTCATTGATGGCCGGTAAGGCATTGAGATATTCGTTGTTGATGTTATTATCGATCACCGGTTCGCGGTATCGATGTATCGGTTGTTGTTGCTAATATTGATGTCGATCTAAGACGTTGTTGTAATCATTGTTATTAATGTTGGCGTCCTGTCATTCATGTTGTATTGGCCGATTGAAGGCATTGTCGTATACGTTCTCATCTTCGTCGTCGGTAGCCGATTAAAGGTGCTGAGGTATTCAGTGTATCATTGTTATCGATTGGCCGTTCTAAGGCAATCGAGGAGTTCAATAATTCATTATCTCATTGTCATCGATTAGCCGTTCTAAGGCAATCGAGGAGTTCAATCATTCATTGTATCATTGTCATCGATTAGCCGTTCTAAGGCAATCGAGGTGCTCAATCATTCATTGTCTCATTGTCATTGATTAGCCGTTCTAAGGCAATCGAGGAGTTCAATCATTCATTGTATCATTGTCATCGATTAGTCGTTCTAAGGCAATCGAGGTGCTCAATCATTCATTGCCTCATTGTCATCGATTAGCCGTTCTAAGGCAATCGAGGAGTTCAATCATTCATTGTATCATTGTCATCGATTAGCCGTTCTAAGGCAATCGAGGTGCTCAATCATTCGTTGTATCATTGTTATCGATTGGCCGTTTTAAGGCAATCGAGATATTGAATCATCCGCTGCATCATTGTTATCGGTTGGCCATCCTAAGGCAATCGAGGTATTGAATTGGGACCGCCGAGGACGGTGCCCATCCGTGAGTCATCATTATCGTGTTGGCCGACTCAAGGCAGCAAACTATCATTCTCGTGCATTCGGTAATCTTGGGATCATTGCCGTTTATGATAATTGTATTTTGGGAGGCTAGTCTCGGCTAGTGCTCGTTGGGTAAGCTTGGGGCTTGAACCTTCACGGTTGGTTCCCAACGCCTACAACTCAGTAGGTCAACGGCCTTTGGATGGTCTAATTGTGATATGGCTTCGTGCCGTGGCTTCGGTATTAATCGATACAGCTTTGGGCTTGTATTGCGTGGCTAGGTGGCGTATGTGTGGAATTTTAGTCGGGCACACTATAGTCATGTGTATATGCACACAGTAATGTGTATATGCGGGACTCCGGACACATTGGACCGTGAGACTAATTAGGCCAATAGCGGGTGTATATGCGGGACTCCGGACACTCGGCTACTTGTGCACTTGGACCGTGAGACTAATTAGGCCAATAGCGGGTGTATATGCGGGACTCCGGACACTCGGCTACTTGTGCACTCACATTCCATCCGGGCGTACATTGATACTCATCATTCAACTAAATTCATTAATTCATTCAGGTGATTGTGACATTTGACAGCTTCGGCTGAGTGGCTTTCAGGCCTTTGTGATGTCTCGATAATTTCATTGGAGCCTTCGGGCATTATGATTCATATTTAATTCAGTTCTGGTTTGGTTCATGTCGTGTAATTCATTGTGGTACTCTGTGATTATGATTCGCCGTTGGGCACTTATGTTCTAACCTGTCGAATAGGTATTAATAGTATGCTGTTGGCATAGTATTTCACGAATGCTCGGTTCTTACCTTGGTTTGTGAGCATCTCGTATTATTATTATTATCATTGTATCGTTTCATTCTGCCTTTGGAAGCATATCATGTTATACATGTATTAGATGTTCATTATGGGGGCGGAACATGTTTTCATGTTTTAGGTGCTTGCGAGGAGAGAGTTGAGACACAGGGGCATGATGATGGCGACGAGGCATTCGTGCGATACTAGTCCGAGTTGTTCATGTTTGTCAGTCAGTTGGAGTGTTCTCCAGTTTGTCAGTCATTGCCATTACGTATTACCCGAGCAGATGCTCGTGGATGTTGTTGTATTTTTTTATTTTTGGCCATGTAGGCCCATCGTTGTCGTTGAAATTCCTTATCGAAATATTGTGTCGGATATCATGGTAGGGACTGTGATCTCCCTTGTTGGTTAATTTAATGTAATTTAGTCATGTTTCGCCTGGTGGATCTCCGGGTGTGGGGTCCACGCTTTGTATAACTTGATGGGATTTGGGGGTGTTCTGACTCTCTTGCCCTTGGTAACTTCACCAACTCGTATGCGGTGTTGGCGACGCTAGTCGCCGCTAGGCGTCCAGCGGTTTTCGTGACCGCACGGTAGTTTCGCCTCGCCTTGTGATGGAAGTCGCCGCCAGGCGTCGCCCGAGCGTAATAGTCGACGCTGGGTCGCTACCCGGCCCAAGGATCCGCGGCCCGAATTTAAAAAAAAAAGCGCTTGAGACCTAAGCCAACTCCAAGTGTCTCCTCCTCGCTCGCCGTCGCCGCAGATCGCCGTCCGCCGCCGATCGCGGCCGTCGCCGAATGTACTTTCTTCCTCTCTTTTCTTTTCTTTTCTCGCCGCTTTCTTTTCTTTCTTTTTCTTTTTTTTTCTTTCTGTTTCTTTTATATGTTTTTCTTTTTCTTTCTGTTTATTTTACATGTTTTCTTTTTTATACGTTTTCTTTTTCTTTTTTTTTTACCGAGACTTGAGCAGGTATAGTGGAAAACTATATGTTTTTTTGTCTGTATGTTTTTTATTTTTTTCTTTCTTTTTTTTTCTGTTTCTTTTCTGTTTCTTTTCTTTACGATTTTCTGTTTCATTACTTTTTTGTCTAATTATTTTTAATTTATTTACGAGTTCGAACATTATTATGGCTGAAAGTAATTCTACCGAAAATTACGATCGTCCAAAGATCCTGAACGAAAGGCCAAATCGGAGGAATTCGATATGAAACTCTAGTTGTTATTTATTATATATTTGTATTGTTTATGGTGTGTTTTGTAACTTTTGTTGAGTGGGATGAATGTTATTTACTATCTAACTTATCATGATTTTAGAATAATTCATATATTATATATTATAAAATAATATATATTTTATATGAAATTGGTCGCCTGGACGTCGCCTAGGCGGGCGCCTAGTCGCCTAGGCGTCCAGGCGGTCTGGTGGCGCCGCGACTTGACAGGCCGCCGTGACAACCTTGCTCGTATGTATTGTTCTTATGCAACGAACTCATCTCGTCTTACATGGCATTCATCCACTCCTTCTTGTTCTCATCCTCCATAGCCTCCTCAAAATATTCGGGCTCTCTCTCGTCGGTGAGTAAAACATACTCATCAGCCGAATAACGAGTGGAGGGATGACGGTCCCTCGTCGACCATCTATGTGGAACAAAAGATGACATGTTCGTCACGGGTAGCTCGGGATGAACTCCATCGGTATCATCTTGTACCAACTCATCATTGTCACCGGCATCATGTTGTTCATTGTTTTGGCCATCATCTCCATCGGGTGTCTCCAAATATTATGGAGGAACGGGGTCCAAATCAATAAGATCATAATCATGTTGTAGAGCCGACTCTCCATTCTCAACATCCTTCATCGTTTGATCTTCTACAAAAACAACATCTCTCGAATGAACAAGTTTCTTAGTCACCGGATCATACAACCTATATCCGAACTCATCAAGACCATAGCCAATAAAGATACATGGCTTCGTCTTGGAATCAAGCTTTGACCTCTCATCTTTAGGAATGTGTACAAACGCTTTACATCCGAAAAACCATAAGTGGCGATATGAAATGTCTTTACCGCTCCACACTTTGTCCGGGACATCAAACTTCAAAGCAGCGTCAAATTAATCACATGAACCGCCGTGTTCAAAGCTTCTCCCCAAAATGAGTTTGGTAATCCGGCATGTGAGAGCAAACATCGAGCTCTCTCAACCAAAGTCCGATTCATCCTCTCCGCCAAGCCATTAAGTTGCGGAGTCTTCGGTGGTGACTTTTGATGTCGGATCACTTGCTCTCGGCAATACTCATCAAAAGGCCCAGTGTATTCTCCACCATTATCCATCCGAATACACTTCAACTTCTTCCCGGTCTCTCTCTCCACCGAGGCATGAAACTGTTTAAAAACATCTAAAACTTGATCTTTGGTCTTTAAGGTGTATGCCCACACCTTTCTCGAATGATCGTCGATGAATGTGACAAAATATAGGCCAAGAGTCCTAATCTTTATAGGACCACAAACATCAGAATGTATAAGATCAAGAACATTTTCCTTCCGTGAAGGAGTATGGCTCTTAAAAGTGACTCTCGTTTGCTTCCCAGCTAGACAGTGAGAGCACCTTTTAAGATGTACATCGTGAACCCCGGATAACACCTCCTTCTTTGACAATAGCGCCATCCCTTTCTCGCTCATGTGACCGAGCCTCTTATGCCATAGCTCGGTCATGTCATTATTGTCCACTGAATTCACGGCATTAATCGTGACCTTTGGAAGTGTCACGTACAGTTTCCCTGTCTTCTCTCCTCTTCCGACAATCAAGGAACCTCGAGTGAGTTTCCACACTCCCTTGCCAAAACCGCTACAATAGCCATCATCATCGAGTAAGCCAACGGAAATCACATTTAGCCTCATATCCGGAACATGTTTCACATTACGTAAAACAAGTTCCACACCGGTGTCGAACCTCAAGTGTACGTCTCCTACTCCAACAATCTTAGATAACCCATCGTTATCCATCTTGACTATCCCATAGTTTCCCGGAGTATAAGAGGAATAGAAATGCCTACGTGATGTAACATGATACGTAGCTCCACTATCGACCACCCAACTCGACTCATCTCTGGCAAAGTTCACCATGTCATAATCGCGACATACAAAGAACTCCTCGGTAGTAGTATTTACTTCAGCTTTTTCACTACTCCCGCTCTCCTTCTTCTAAGTGTTCTCTCCGCCTTAGCGATTTTGCTTCTTTAGTTGTCGGCAAAATTTCTTCGTATGCCCTTTCTTACCACAATGATAGCATTCAATGTTGGCATACTTCCCTCTAGAATTACTTCTTTGTGGCCCTCTGTTACTCGGACCTCTGCTTTGACCTCTTCCCCGCCTTTCGGTAACAAGAACATCCGACTGTGACGAAGATCCATGTGAGTTTCTTCGGACCTCCTCGTTCAGCATGTTCCCCTTAGTAAGTTCCATCGAAATGACACCATCAGGGGCAGAGTTAGACAACGACGTACGAAACATCTCCCAAGTATCCGGCGATGTGCCCAACAACCACAAAGCTTGAACCTCCTCTTCGAATTTAATGCCCATTCCTGCAAGTTGATTAATGATGCCTTGGAATGCATTCAAATGATCCGACAGAGGAGTCCCATCTCGATATTTTAGGTTCATTATTTGTTTAATGAGGAATAGCTTATTATTCCCCGTCTTCCGAGCATACAATTGCTCAAGCTTGTGCCACAATTCTCGAGCGTCCTTTTCTCCACTAATATGATTTGACACATTATCATCAACCCATTGTCGAATATATCCACACACTTGGCGATGCAAAATAACCCAATCCGTGTCGGACTTGCCTTCCGGTTTGTCTTTGCTAAAGACCGGTAGATAATAATCCTTCACATATATAAGGTCTTCCATCTTGCCCTTCCATACATGGTAGTTCGAACCATTCAAATTCACCATTCTTGTATTGGCTTCCATCTTACAATTGAGATAATACAACCACGAAACAAAAAATCCCGTGGCTCCGTACCACTTTGTTGGGAAAAACACACAAGGACGTCACAACGGAAATGCGGAATACCCTCGTTTGACAACTTTCCCAATCTCAATTGTAAATTTGAGGTTACCAACAAGTAGAGTAAATCAAATACAACTCGACAAACAATACAAATGATATCAAAAAACAATAAACAACGAAACACAATATTTAGCGTGGAAAACCTCTCAAATCAAGAGTAAAAACCACGGGACCTCCGCCACTTAAACTTCCACTATCACCAATTCACAATACAAGATTCTTCCCTAGTACAAATAGAGGTATACAATGATCTTCAAATACTTGGTAATAAACAATCTTCAAGTATTTGGAATACACAACAACAACAACAAGATCGAGAAAGAAAAACACTAAAAATAGCTTACACAAGAAGCTTACAAAATACCCGAATTTCCGGACTCCAAAACTTGATCTATTCCGGTGAAAAGATTTGCCCAATCGCTACCAAGCTCTTGTCAAAATATCGTGACGATCCGATCGATACAACTCTGGGAAATCGAACAAGTATATCTCTCTTTTCTCTTCTCTCTCTTGTATATCTCTCGTGTATCTCTCTCTCAAAAATCGGTGGGTTGAAGTTGTGAAAAACGGAGCAAAAATGCTGCTAAAAAGAAGTGTCCCAAGCCAGTTGACTTTGTGTGCCGCGGCACAGATATTGTGTGCCTAGGCACACTCAAAAAATGAGTGACAAATTCCCAGGGGGCCGCGGCACAAAGGGGTTGTGCCTAGGCACGCAGTCCAGTGAATTCGGGCGAATTTCTAGAAAAATAGTGTGCCGCGGCACACTCCCTCCTGTGCCGCGGCGCGCCCTGTTCTGGCCCTATATTCCGGAAATAACTTATACATCCTCTTTAGTGGTGGCGCCTGCTGATTGTATCTCCCTCAAAGTTCAAACCCTGCTGAAAAATATTCATGAAAAAAATCCGACCGCCTAATGCCTCTAGATGGCTATGCAGATCCACGGCTCCACGCAGACCACGCCCCTGCCCCTGTTTCGCCTCTGTCTCTACATAGTGCAACTATCATAAAGCTTTAGAGAGTCGTTCGCCCGACATGGAGTACCAGTTCACAAGCGCACTGCGTTTGGGTACCTCCGATCCGGTTCGTGGGACGAGGAGGTGGGAGCGATTTAGGTAACATTGGCACCGATACTTCTAGGAGGTTAACGTGCGAATGTCGGACATTCCGGACCCACGGACACGCAGGGACACGAAAAATTAAGTGCCCCCCCCCCCTTTTTTTTTAATATGGGACACATGGGGAGACTTCGGGGACACGGCCTCTCGGTTAATTAAGTAGGAGTATATTTTTTTTTTTATAATTTACAGAAAGAGAGGTTGTTATATAAGAAAATAATATAAAACCCTAACAAAAAAAAGAAACCAAAATCTAAAGAAAATAATATAGCAGATGTTAAACAAAAATACACATAAATCAAAATCTAAAGAAAAGAGGGGTTGACTTATTGCGGATGTTATTTATGATTTATTTATATAATTTATATATATATATATATACGTGTTTGTGTAATTATATATAATTTTTGGCGTGTCCCTGTCGCACATGTGTCTCATAGTTTTTGAAAATGCCGTTTGTCGTACTCGCACCTGTATCCATACAAGCACCCCTATCGGTGCACCCTAGTATCTTGATGTCTAGACTCTTCCAGGTACCTGATCCTGTTCTTGTTAGAACTTCGTAACTAGACATGCTTGATTAAAGTAAAAGTGATGGATTTTTCTTCTAAGTTGCTGTCTCTCTTCCATTATTTCCAGAAAGATTTTGGAAATGATAGGCATCTGTTTCGGTATCTAAATACATCAGAAAAAATGATTTTACATCTGTTTCAGATACCTAGTCTGTCGTGTATCAGAAAGAATTAGATTGGAATATGATAGCAAATTATAATACTCACTATAGCGGGTACCTGACCAAAGGAAAATGGCCACCCTTATTTTTTTGAGGAAGAAGAAGAGCAGTGGTAACTATATTGGGTTCCTTGGAAAAAATTCCTAAACGTATATCTATAGAATAAAACTGCACTACAAATATAAGCACGAAGCAAAGAAAGCAACAAACAATGGAACAAGATTAAGGTGCAAAATATATCCAAGGCGTAACTAAAATCTAAAGTTTATCGCGGAAGAATTTTGGCACAAGTTATTTCTTGATAATCCAGGTGACTAATTTTGAAGACTGGTATCACTTTATTTATGAACTCCCAAGGTATAAATACATGAACCACTCAGGTAGTATCACCCCTCACCCCCCAGATAGAAGTTAAAACCAATTTTTCTCAGCATGTAAAAGTTTTAAATGCACAAAGGAACTAATTGGAGGAAAGTAGAATATAATAATTAATATAATTAGGAGAATATAGCATTTTAGTAGTATTAGACTTTAATATTATTTAGTTACGTTATCCTACTTAGTTTCCTAGTTTTATTAGAATTCTTAGCCTATAAATAAAGGCTTAAGAGCTATGTTGTATTCACTAATATCTGTTATTATTGACATCGAAATATTATTAGTGAATTTTTCTCTCAATTCTTGCTCTTGTTATTCAAGTTTTCGTTTAAGTTCTTCATGTTCGCTATCACTAATGTAAATCTAAACACCTCTATTAGTGGCATAATATACATTTTAAAGCCCCTCATGGTCACATCAGAAGTACGTCATTTCCTTCAGGAAACTAAACAATGTATTATGGTATTACAAAAACAACATAAAGAAAGAACCAGACCATCATGTAGACCCGAGCATAACACATAGGCAAGTCTAATTTTCTCTTTCCAACTACCGATCATAATCTTATACCAAATCCAGCTGAACTTCCACTCAAAATATCATCTCCAGAAGAATTGTTGCAAATCGGTAGGGAAAAGAAAAAATTTCAAGAAGCTTCTTGCTCCAGATTCAGACTCTGATAATATATGAAAGAAACAGCTTCACAAAGCTAGCAAATCGATGATCAGTCTTAGCTAAACATAGGAACAAAAACATTGAGTTGTGTAGCAGTTCCGTCCTTCCTAGTTTGAGCTATGGACAAAATCCAATGTTGGTCTTCCAAAATAAAAAAGAAACGGTTATATTTGATATTTAGTAACAACAGTGATATGATCTCCTCTTTAGGAGTAAAACGAAATTTAACTTACTGATTCAAACGGCCTTTTCATCAAAGGAAAAATTCTTATGACTAAATACAAAGTTCTAAAAGACGCTAGGCTAGGCGTTCGGATTGTTAATACCTAGTGCCCAGAGGATTAATCATGGATTAATCGAGGATTAACCGGACTAGGCGGAATTACTTTTTTATTATCATTTTAATCATTTATATATACAAAAATTACATATATGAAATACTTAATTTTTGACCATTTAAACAAACATATAATCAATTACTCAGTAAATCGATATAGGTACAAAGGAGTTCATAATATCCATATTATCTCAGTTTAAGAATTTATAGTATTGTTAAAACAAAACAAAAACAAAAAAAGTATAATCGCTTAGGCATCAACTTAGCCGTCCACCTAGCTAGGAAATTTGAAACATTGGTATATATAAAGGAATCCATAATATCTCAATTTAGGGGATTATAGTAATGTTACAAAAAAAAGGCCTAACCGCCTAGGCGCCTGCCTAACTTGCCTTCCTAGGCGCCCGACCAACCAGCCTAGGCCATAACGACCTTCTAGGGATTAATCGGATGATTAATCGGCCTAGGCGGGGATTTTTAGAACACTACTAAAACATCAATAACCATATTCTATTACAATATAAACCAATCCTCCAGAAGAATAGAATTTTTGATTAGCTGCATAAGTAATCATCCTTCACATAATATCCTAGATAAATTTACATCATATCACAGTCTTATTACATGCACCAGACACAACCGAAAGCCTGAAGGTGGGATATCTCGACTCATCATCAATTAATTTAACAAGTAGTTTTAGGAATTTGAAGGCCTTGGAAGAAATAAAAAAAGGAACTTCACCTCAGAAGAAGGATAAGCATGAAACTTACATGTATGGCCCTGAAAATCATATGTAATCATTAGCAACTACACGCGTTAGGAAAAATAAATTAAGAATTCTAAAGGAGCCCTAAAGTAAATATTCCAACATTCCAACACAAAAATTTCAATGGTGTATACACGGATTTAGATTACCTGGTAGACCCTTGAGAGCACTGAAACAAAGACAGGTGTCCTCCACCAGTACCGGGCCATTTACCTCCATTTTCAAATGAAACAACACAGTGAACACGCATAAATTATTCAACTTTCTCTTGTAAACATATCTACAAACACGTTATGTGCACATGCCGTACCTCCTTCGCCGCCAGACGAGCCTTCTCTTTTGAAATCTCCTCAGGCTCACCTTGTAACTCTGGCACTGTTCCGAAAACACATGGACAAAAGAAAAAAAAAATCGCGAAGTATGAGAAAATACCTCGCGCGCTCAAAGACAGACGATTAGAACGTGAAATGCAACGTACGATCAAGTTTGAGGGAGCGAAAGGGGATTGAGTTTCCGAGGATTGCCCGAACTTCCTCGAGCTTCTTGGCGTTGCCTGTTACGAACGTCACCGGCTGTGACAGCACCACCGCCCTCCCACCAGTCACCGCAGCCATTATTCCCGCGCTTTTGTTTCTTTTTCTCTTCCGTTTTTTTCTTTACCTTCATCTATTTAATTTGATTTTAATTGATTTGTATAGATTTTTTAAAATGTATGAATTTATATAGAATATCAGAGTTTATTGAATTTTAAGAGTTAAATTTTTATGAATTTATATAGATCTTAAAAGGTTCATAGACTCTAGAAATCACATTTATATGTTTAAACTCTTATTCATTATTATCAATAATGACAATCTAATAAATTTATAAGTCTAAATGATAATAAAAATAATAATTGTGAAAATAAAATACAAAAATTAATTGAATCACACTAAAACACAAAACTTATTTTTATAAAATTTATTTTTATACTTTATTTTATTCAAATTTTATTGTTTCTTACTTTCAGGTTATTAATTTAAAATAAATTTTATTTTCTTAATGTTTATTTTTCAGGATTTTAGATTTGTTTCTCTATTTTCTTATTCATTGGGTAAATTTTTATAAGTTCTAATGTAATATATATTATTTAAGAATAATTTCAGATTTAAAATTTTGTTCCTTATATTAATTTTTCTCAAAATAATATTTATCTTCATATTTCTTTTTACTTTCAGATTTTTTCTAGATCTTCCTATTCACTTTATAAATTCTTGATATTTATATTATTTAGATATTTTCACATATTTATTGGATTATTTTAAAATTATTCTTAGATTTTAAAAGTTGTTCTATTTTCATATTTTAATTTTTTAAAGTAAACTTTATTTTTATTTTTATTTTTCACACTTTCAAGTTTTTTCTAGATTTCTTGTTCGTTTTATATATTTCAATATTATTTAGATAATTTTTATACTTTAGATGATTATTTTTAAATTACATTTAAAAAATATTTTTGTAAATAAAACGTTTGATAGGATTTGAAATCTCTTAGGTAGAGAAGAGATTGTTGGTATTCTTTTCATTCACAAAAATTGGTATAAATCCATCAAAGTCTATGAATTTGTAGAATCTTTTAAAATTCATAGACTTTGGAATACATCAAGATTTTAAAAGATATTATAAAATCATAATTGAATACCTAAGATTTTTCAAGACTTTTTGAAATTATAATTGAATACTCATAGACTTTACAAATCCATAAAAATTTTACCAAGTTTATATTGAACACTCCCTTAGGCGTGACAATGGGAGAGCGTGTTAATCAATTCATATGAGCCGAACGCATTTGTTCAAACTCATTTGAAATGTTATCAATTTTTTAAAATTGTGTTTGAGTTAGATTTGGTTATTAACTGAGCCAAAATCGAACCGAGTACGAGTAGTTTGATTTCTTTAAATATATTTTATAATACTTATTCTAATTGGGTCGAGTTCGAGCTAAGTTTTAGATAACAAACCATGCTCAAACGAGCTTTCTTACGTCGGACTCGAATCGAGTATCAAAACTTTGTTTGATTTTCGCCCTAGTAAATATGCATCACTTACTCACACTATGTACATCACTTCTACTATAAATATACTTCAATGATGCACAAATTATGTACATCACTTTGATTCCAAATATATATCACTAACTACATTATGTACATCACTCACATACATTATGTATATACACACACATTATTCACATCATTTTAACATTTAATATACATCACCGACAAAAGCTGTGTACATCACTTTCACTCTAAATACACATCACTTTCTTGCACTATATGCGCCGCCTTGATTCTAAATATACATTACTAACACACACTAGGTGCATCAATTTGACTCTAAATATGCATTACTCACACACACTATGTATATTAAGGTGATTCTAAATATATATCACTTACTCCCACTATGTACATCACTTTTACTCTAAATATATATGAGCGACACACATTATGTGTACACCAGTGTGGCTCTTAATATATATTAATGACACACATTATGGGTACATCACTTCAACTGTGACAATACATATGTACATTCGATATGACTGAATATATATATATATATATATATATATATATATATATATATATATATTGCGTTACATGCAGACTAATATTAGATGCGATCTTTCTGACTAATTTATGCATGAGTTTTGTACTGATTATGCATAAAATAAATGCATTTCGTGCATCAAAATTTCAATGCATTAAAATATGCAATATATGCATCAAAATATCGATGCATTAAAATATTAGATTATATGTATCAAATTTTTGTGAGAATTAATGCATTGAAATTTTGATGCACAAAATGCATACATTTCATGCATAATTAGTACAAAACTCATGCATAAATTAGTAATGTAAAGTACTGCATCTAATGTTGGTACTGCATAGAACGCGCCCCTATATATACACACACACACATATACAACACTTTCATTATAAATATACATCACTATCTGATAGGACGACAAATATATGCTTCCTAAAAACCCGGTTTAAAGAAGCCCAATATAAACCGACGTACCGATCTCTAAGTAAAGGAGGGGAGACCTAGACGAATGGAGTCTGACCTATGGACTCGGAGAAGAGTGTCCCGACATAAGGGGTCTCGCTGACCTATGGACTCAGATAAGAGTGTGCCGACTGTAACACCCCAATTCACAAATGGGACATTACACGCCGTAGAACCCTCTTGAGGTCTACCAGGCTAACACATGACACATAACCACAATGAAAACCCCAAAAGATGCACTCAAAAGTAAATAGGGCCGTGGCCTCGGCAAATCATTTCAACGGAGTACATAAAACATAATGTACTTATCAATTCGATGCCCACGCAGGGGACTTAAACCAAGTTCAAGAATAAACAGTTTAGTTCCAATACTCGACATATGCAATAACCAAACATAGAAATAAACAAAACAGACTCGAGCCACTATCATCAAGCCATCCCGTCCTTCGCGTGCGTGCCCCGTGCCTGCTCCTCAGCTCTCTCGGTACCTGAAATGCATAAGACGCATTTCCCCCATTTAAGGGGTTAGCATTCGAATAGCTAGTGCAAGTACACAATTACACCACATTATATACAAAAATGCGGTTTTACACAATCATCTCAAACATAAGTCATTTGCCACATATATATTCCGGAATACTACATTGGCAATCACATCAATTTCCAATCATCACGATATCACAAAATCACAATCGGTATCCCGTGGTCGTACCCTTAGTAGCGACCCCGGACATCCGTCGAACACTCCGAGTGGGATACCACTTCCGCGGCCGTACCCCTTAGTATCGACCCCGGACATCCGTCGGACACTCCGGTGGAAGTTCAATCACACACGCACACAAGTTCCCTTCCGCGGCCGTACCCCTTAGTATCGACCCCGGACATCCCGTCGGACACTCCGGTGGAAGGAACACATCTCACGCACCCAAAATTCACCATTAATCATTCATTTCGAAAATCACAATATACATAATGAAATGTAATACATGTACTTGCCTTGAATGAAACGAAACGAAGGAAACGATTTAGCGGAAGAGGTTTCGATCCGAACAATCCTCCCAAATCCAATCCTAACACAATAACGGTATACACAAGTCTCAATAATGCGGAAAGGTAAGAATTAATCCTAATTCTACCCGTTGGGACAATTAAATCGGACACCAAGAGTGCAAAAGGAAATGAAATCGGTCAATGGTATAACAACGGATTTCATCCCAATCAAAAACAAGAAAACCAAGGGTCACGAGTATACTATCAATTCTAACAACAACATCGGCTAATTCGGATTAGAACACAAAATCACCACCAAACCCTCCCCAAAATCATACTAGGTTAAAGGAATTCTTACCTCTTGAAGAATCAAGCACTCAAATCCAAAACCACGTGTTAGATCCGCAATCCGAGCCACCCGATCGAAAAGAGAGGAAGAAATCTACACAAATAAGTGGTGTATGGAGGAACTCTCCCTCTCAAGACTCTCTCTCTCTCTCGCACGGTTGAAGAAGGGGAGGAAATGGGCGATTCTCGCCGAATAAGAAGCAGATATAAGGCCGACGCGCCGTGTGCCGCGGCTCGGCTAAACTGTGCCGCGGCACAGAGCCAAAATTGTGCCAGTGGTGGTGGCCTTCGTTGTGCCGCGGCTCATCCGAAGTGTGCCGCGGCTCGGACTCGGCATGTGCAGCAGATCGCCGGGATCAGTGCCGCAGACGCTGCACGCCGATTTTGGTCGGCAAGTGTCACACGGTGTGCCGCGGCCGACAAGTGTGCCGCGGCTTCGACTGCCAGCGGCGCACAATCCTTGTGCCGCGGCACACTGCATACGATTTGTTTAGGCAACAATCGGGCGATGTGTGCCGCGGCTCACAATTCTGTGCCGCGCCCACACCCCCTCGGTCCCAAAATGACGAAAAATGATCCTAAGGAGAATAAAAGCAACAGGATCGATATTTGGGCAACAATAACACGAAATGGAAGTACGGAACCCAAAACGATCCGAGGTACACAACCAAAGTCGAATAAGGGACAAATTCCCTAAACTTCTAGAAATTACAAAACGGCCCAAACAACCGAAAAGTCACGACACAACGTCGGATTAACAATCCGAAACTCGCAACATGCTCTACATAAGCATACGAACTCATGGAAGTAAGAAAACGACGAAATCGAACGAATTTAACGAGAAACGAATACACATGCGACAGAATATAACACGAGATGAAATTACGTAAAAACATTATCAAGACCCGTCTAAACGGAAAAACTCCAAGAATAAAATAGGTTCAGAATTACAAAACAGTGCCAGGCGAGTTGTCCGAAACGAAAATGCACCAAAATAGAAATTACCCAGGATAGAAAACGCGGATATTACACCGACCTCAAAGGTCTCGCCGACCTATGGACTCAGATTAGAGTGTCCTGACCTAAGTGGCCCTTTATAATATGAATCGACCTGCCTAGTCATACCCGGGGTCGGAAATCGCCGATCTCATGAAGGTTGAGCTCTCGGAAAGGTAGATCTTGACCTACCTGACAGAATGCCAGAGATTCAGGGGCTGGTAAACCACAGTCCCCCAATCCCGAATATCCAAGGATGGGAAATCGCAGCCTAAATCCCTGAATATCCGGGATCTTCCCTAAAATCAGGAAAAGATCTCAAGGACAGGCAGCCTTCCCTTCTATAAATAGGGGAGAAGTCTTTCTTTCAAAGGTTAGGCATAATTCTGAGATTACCGTATTTTTTTAGAGAGAGAAAGAAATATACAGAGAGAGAGAGAGAGTAACACTTCACATATTCGGTTTTCTCGGATAAACTTCTGATATTAACCCGGTTCTTGGTGACTGATCAGCTCGGTTTCATCAAGTGGCGCCGTCTGTGGGACTTGTGACATCGAGTCACTCTTTGAGTTGAGACGTGAGACCAATAATGGCGGAAGAAACAACCCAGAAGAAAATTGGGGAGCTGATACCCCGAAACGTGGAAGAAGAACTAGCATCTGCGGGTGGAGAATCGACTCTGGAAAAAACACCCATCACCCCGGGAGAAGAAGCTGCACCCAGCACAATCACCCTGACAAAGGAAGCCTTATCCAACATAATTGCTAGTGCGATCCAGAAGAGCTGGGAGGTCAAAAAATACCACGAAAAGTAATACCCATCCTATCGGATGGGCCAGAGGAAATCGATCAGCAGGAAAAACCCGAGTAGCTCCTGCGACAGCTTGATACGGATCAACTAAAAGGCCGGCGACAGTTACCTCACCCGTGGGAGGAGGAGACGGGGGATCTACGATGATCAGAGGGATGCCAGAAGGTAGGTTAGAGGGGCTGTCTCCCAGCTCGGACCAATCTACATCACCTAGAGGTTCGTCTCTAAGACGAAGGGAGGAGCCTATAACTCGCTCCGACCTACCCTCCGAATCCCCATCGGGAGAAGACAAACCTTCCAAAAAGGAGTCCACGGCCGATTGGCCGGAGATATTATGAGAATCAGAGGCGGAAGACATCGTAAAAGGAAGGAAACGGAGGGAGAGAAGAAAGGAAAATATAGGTAACGAACAAAAAAAGAAGAAGAAGAGTGCAAGTGTTTAGATAAACATACCCATCAGATTGGGTGGAAGGAAGAACATCGGAGGAAGATAGCAAAAGCACCACTGGAAGCAGGAAACCAGGATCGCGGATGCCGCCTGAAGATTCTTTCACACTAGTGTTCAGCAAAAAAAAAACGTGGAAGTGGCGGAGGGAGTAGAGGATCTCATTTTATAGGGGAAAAGGGCGAAAACCAAGAAGAAAACGGGCAATCTGGAGCGTCCGATGCCTTCTGTGAAAGAACGGCTTAGATCTGACACCGCCTCATCCGACCTATAATAGGCTGACACCTGGACCTAAGCATAGATGCGACGGTTGGGAGGCAAGAAAAGGAGAAGACGTTGATATAAAGGCGCATGAATCTCGAGAAGCCTCGTTACTGGGGAACGGGATTTCCAAGGACTACCGCATCGAGGTCATTAATTCATAAATGAATCTTACGCTACTCGGTCTTACAGCTCGACTAGAGTAGAGGGGATTGGTTGATAGGACGACAAATGTATGCTTCCTAAAAACCCAGTTTAAAAAAGCCCAATATAAACCGACGTATCGATCTCTGAGTAAAGGAGGGGAGACCTAGACGAATGGATTCCGACCTATGGACTCGGAGAAGAGTGTCCCGACCTAAGGGGTCTCGCTGACATATGGACTCAGATAAGAGTGTGCCGACCTCAGAGGTCTTGCCAACCTATGGACTCAGATAAGAGTGTGCCGAACTCAGAGATCTCGCCGACCTATGGACTCAGATAAGAGTGTCCCGACCTAAGTGCCCCTTTATAATATGAATCGACCTGCCTAGTCATACCCGGGGTCGGAAATCGCCTGTCTCATGAAGGTTGAGCTCTCAGAAAGGTAGATCTTGACCTACCTGACAGAATCCCAGAGTTTCAGGGGCTGGTAAACCACAGTCCCCCAATCCCGGATATCCAAGGATGGGAAATCGCAGCTTAAATCCCTGAATATCCGGGATCTTCCCTAAAATCAGGAAAAGATCTCAAGAACAGGCAGCCCTCACTTCTATAAATAGGGGAGAACTCTTTCTTTCAAAGGTTAAGCATAATTCTGAGATTACAGTATTTTTTAGAGAGAGAAAGAAATATACTAAGAGAGAGAGAGTAATACTTCATATATTCGGGTTTTCTCAGATTAAGTTCTGAGATTAACCCGATTCTTGGTGACTGATCAGCTCGGTTTCATCACTATCTCAATAAATATACAATATTTTAACAGTAAATATACATCTCATTAGTTACTACACCTACTATGCTTAACTTGCAAGTTTCTCTAAAATATGAAGAATAACAATTTACGAAACAATAATTAATCAATAATCTTATCGAGACTAATCATAAAACATAGTTATATGAAAATAATAACGAGTCAAGAAATACACACAACCGAGGCGAGAAAACAAAGTCGAGCCAAAATTACACAATAAATTGATAACAGAAGTTAGGTTTCTGGGGCATGTGATTTCAATCGAAGGGGTTTGTGACCGTAAATCGAGGCAGTGTTGGATTGTGCACCATCTAAGAATGTGAAAGAAGTACATAGTTTTTGGTTCTCGCTGGATATTACCATAGGTCTATCGAGTGGTTCTCCAAACTTGCTCGACCGACTGCTTACATAACTGCTCCAGAAGTCCAAAAAGTTTGAATAGAATGATGAGCGGCAGCAGAATTTCGAGAAACTGAAAAGGTGTTTGACTACAGCGCGGATATTAGCCCTACCTCAGGGAAACAATGGGTTTAGTGTACAGTGACACTTCGGGCCAGGGACTAAAGTACGTACTCATGCAACATGATAAGACGATAGCCTTCGCATTACGACAGTTAAAGCCGTATGAGATGACGTTGGGTTTCCCCGTATGGTAAAAGATTTCTATGTTGCAATCCTTTATCAACTCCACATAACGGTGCTGCCTTATGTTCAACTCCTTCTGACTGAAGATGTCACTCAGATTCTTGTTGTCAGTATAGATCTGACACGAAGATCCATATGACTTATGTCGCCAAATCTTCAGTGCGAAAACAACCACTGCTAACTCCAAGTCGTGAGTAGGATAGTTCATCTCATACGGCTTCAACTGTTGTGATGCAAAAGCTATCATCTTATTGTGCTGCATAAGCACACACCCGAGCCCCTATCCCGAGCATCACTATAGACTGCAAATGCCTCTCTACCCTGGGTAAAGTCAGAATCACCGTTGATGTCAAACGCCTCTTCAATTCTTCAAAGCTCTTTTATCTCTCATCAGTCCACTCAAACTTTTCTGTCTCCTAAAGCAACCGCATAAGCGGTTGATAAAGTTTAGAGAATCCCTCGACAAACCTACGATATTACCCAGCAAGACCCAAACCTACTTCATTTTTAGGCGGTGCCCAGTCTAACACTGCATTAATTTTCTATCGGTCCACACGAATCCCTTCGGCCGAGGTCACATGGCTGAGAAACATAACTTCCTTCAACCATAATTCATATTTAGAGAACTGTGCATAAAGGCACTGAGCTTTCAAAAGGTCTAATACTAAATGCAAGTGTTGGTCATGCTCCTCCTCATCCCGAGAATAAATCAAGATATCGTCAATGAAGACAACCATACACTTATCAAGGTACTCGATAAATATCTTGTTCATCAACTGCATGAACATTGCCGGCGTATTGGTTAGCCCAAAATGCATGACCATAAAGTCATAATGTCCGTATCTCGTCTGAAAGACTGTCTTCGGAATGTTGGGCTCCTTCACTCGGAGCTGGTAGTATCCTAGTCTCAAGTTAATCTTCGAGAATATTGTGGTTCCCTATAACTGATCGAACAAGTCATCTATACAAGGTAACCGATACTTGTTTTGATTGTCACTTTGTTTAGCTCATGATAATCAATGCATAAATGCAATGAACTATCCTTCTTTCTCACAAATAGGATCAGTGCACCCCATGGCAAAGTGCTCGGTATGATGCATCCCTTCTCCAACAATTCTCCCAATGGATTATTTAGTTCTTGTATTTCTGAAGGTGCCATGCGATAAGGCACTCTAGAAATCGGATCCGCGTGTCGCTCTAAGTCAATAGAAAATTATACCTCATGATATGGCGGTAATCCCAGAAGATCGTCCGGAAAGACATCTGGATACCCATTGACAACTAGAATCGATGAAAGTTTGATTTCGCCTTCCTCTGACTTCAAAGCATAACACCCGTAACTCGTGCAACCCTTATTCATAAGTCTCAAGGCTTTCATGGTGCTGATAAGCAATTTATGCTTACCTAGTTTACGACCCACAAAAGAATGTCCGGAACCATCCACGACCATCATGGTGATAACCTTCGTGCAATAATACATAATCGCCCCATGTCTATCAAGCCAATCATCACCAAGGATCAAATCCTCACACTCGATATCAATCACGATTACATTTGACGACCAATCTCTACCCACTACTCTCACTAGATAATCTCTAATCTCTCGATTACCCACGATTCTATCCCCGCTAGGTAGTTTCACGATAAAAAGCTCAGAAATAATCATACAATTAATATCCAAATGGCGCATGTTGTCCAAAAAAATAAATGAATGTGTAGCGTTGATGTAACCGAGCTGATCGGTCACCAAGAACCGGGTTAATCTTAGGAGTTTAGCTAAGAAAACCCGAAATGTATGAAGTATTGTCTTTCTTTCTCTCTCTAAAGTATGCTGTAATCTCAGAATGTGAATCCCGAATTAAAACCCCCCCTCTCCCTTTTATAGAAGGGAGGTGCCTTATTCTCTAAGATCTTCCCTGATTTTTAGAGAAGATCCCGGATATCCAGGGATTCAGGCTGCGATTTCCCATCCCTGGATTTCCGGGATTGCAAGGTATGGGCTCTCAATCCCTGGATCTCAGTGATTCTGTCAGGTGAGTCAGGATCTTCTTTCCCGATAGTTCGACCTTCATGAGCTCGGAGGCTTTAGGTCGGCTCATATTATAAAAGATCACTTAGGTCGGGTCATTCCTATTTAAATCCGTAGGTCGGGAGACCTTTGAGGTCGGCAACCTTCTAACAGATGTCACAGGTTAGCGGGGCCTCCGAGGTCGGCGCCCTTTTATCTGAGGTTTATAGATCGAAGGACTTTGAGGTCGGCATCCTTTTGTCTAAGAACCTAGGTCGGACTTTATTACTCTAAGAAAACCTTTCTTTACTAAGAGGTCGGTACTCCGGCTTATATTGGTCCATATTTTAAACCGGGTTTTCAGGGAGCGTACATTCGGCGTCCTATCAACCAGTCCCCCTTACTCTAGTCGAGCTGTAAGACCGAGTAGAGTAAGATTTGTTTACAATCTGACGACCTTGACATAATAGTCCTTGGGATTCTCGTTCCCAGATAACGAGGTTCCTCGGACTTCGTGCGCTATAATATCCCCATCTTTTCCTTTCCCCGCCTCCCAAACGTCGCGTCTATGGTCAAGTCCAGGTGTCGACCTGCTATAGATCAGATGAGGCGGTGCCAGATCCCAGCCGTTCTTTTACAGGAGGCATCGGATGCTCCAGATCACCCGTTATCTTCTCGATTTTTGCCCTCCTTCTCTATAAGTAGGAATCTTCTACCCCCTTCAGCCATTTCCGCTCTTCTTCCTGCGACATACTAGTGTGAGGGTATCCGACACTTGCGACCTTGGTTTCCTGCCTTCGGTGGTGCTTCCACTACCTTTCTCCGGCGATCTTCCACCCAATCCCATGGGTATGTTCATCTAAACACCTCTTTAGTTTTTCTTTTGGTTTGTTACCGATATTTTCCTCTTCTTCTTCCTCCCTTTTATTCCTTTTATTATGTCGTCTGCTTCGGATTCTCAGAATTTTTCCGGCGAATCGGCCGTGGACTCCTTTTTAGAAGGTCTTTCCTCTTCTAATGGGGACTCGGGGGGTAGGTCGGGGCGAGCTACTGGTTCCTCCCTCTGTCTTAGGGATGAGCCCCTAGGTGATGTAGATTGGTCCGAGTTAGGTGACATCCCTTCTAGCCTTCCCTCTGGCATCCCCCTAATCATTGTGGATCCCCCTTCCCCTCCTCCTATGGACGAAGTAACTGTGACCGGCCTCTTAGCCGATCCATATCAGACGGTCGTAGGAGCGACTCGAGTTCTCCCTCCTCATCCTCTATCTAGGACTAGCCCGGCTACTGCTAGTTTTATAAAATTTCTTAGACTTCCCCCGGGGTGGGAATTTGTCACGCCTCAGGCTAGTGACACCCCTGATCATCCTCCCCCGGGGCATATTACCTGGTTCGTGGATCAGGTGAGTAGTGGTCTTCGCTTTCCACTCCATCCCTTCCTTGTCTCTCTCTCCGTTAAATACAATCTTCCCCTCAACCAGTTTTCTCCCAACTCTTTTCGTTATATGGTTGGTTTTCTCGTGCTGTGTCATTACAGACACGAGGAACCCGACCTGGGTTTTTTCTATTTTTGTTTTGGGCTAAAGAGTTTTAAAGGCTCCTTTTACTTGACTTCCCGAAACAACGCCCATTTCTTTACCCACCTCCCTTCCAATGTGAAGGACTGTAGGTCCCGTTTCTTTTTCCTCCGGATCCCTACAGCTGATTCTTGGGGTTTTCCCACGGAATGGACGCAGGCTACTCTGAGCCAGGATCCTATTCCTAGGAGTAGTTCCATCCGGGCTGCGTGGGTCGAGAAAGTTCGGGAATAGAATGCCATTCCCTACAATACTTTCCAGCTGACGCAATTCTATGATCTTCTGTTCCATTGTGGGCTGAGCTCGAATCCTTACTCAGCTATCCCTGATATTGGTAGGCTTTATCGGTTCTTTCCATAGTATGATCTTTGTTATTTTGTTTTTTAGCTATTTCCCTAACCGTTTGTATTGTTTTTTGTAGATCGGTTCATGCGGACCTGCCAGTCGGATGCCTCCACGCCGGCTAAACCAACGAAAGAGAAGGTCCCCAAGTCGATGAATCCCCCCAAAGGAGAGGGCAGAGGGCTCATCAAAAATTAAACGGAAGCTCCCTTCTCGCCCCAAGTCTGGGGTGACTCTCCCCTCCGACCTGGCTCCTACCTTGACCACCGGACGAAGCCCTGCGAGCTCGTTTCGGCAGCTTCAGGTCACTCAGAGGGCCCCTTCTCCTAGCTCCCCCGCTTCCAAACGGCCGAAGACTGCGGGTCCCCCAGGTCCGGCTATGGAGACTCTTCTCCATTGCAAGGAGTTTGAGAAATTTCTTCCATATTTCAGCTCCATGGTCCCGGCTAGGGATAAGCTGGGATTACGAGATGCCACGGAGGACCCTCGCTTCGATGCTATGATGATGTATTTTGGGAAGGTATTCCCCCTTTTCGCCTTCCTCCCCTTTTTGACTATTTTCATATTTATTATTACCCTTTGCCGTCCTGATGTGACTTTCTTTCTTGTGCAGTTCTTCGCCACCTTTGTGACCTTCGCCGAGGATCATAAGCTCGGCGCTTCGTCTTCCTCTCAGCACACCCAGATGTCAGCCGATCTGGCGGCCGCCATGTTGGCTAATTCCGATCTCTCGGCTCAGCTTCAGGAGAGGGAATATCGCTTAGATGTTGCCCTTAAGAAAAGCTCTGAGCGGGAGGCGGTTTTGGAACGGGCTCAGATGGCCAACGTTCAGCTGAACCAAGAGATGAAATTCTGGAAGACCTTGTCTCAAGCTGAATTGGAGAAGGTGGGCCAGCTCGAGGCTCAGTTGTCGGAAGCTAGGGCCGAATCCGAGAGGATTGCCCAACTTGAGGCCCGGGCTAAGGCTGAGTTGGAGAAGGTCGCCCAACTCGAAGCTCAGGCTAGAGCAGAATCAGAAAGGGTTGCCCAGCTGGAAGATCAACTAGCCGAGGCTAGATCCGAGGGATCATCTTATGAGCAAGGGGTGACGGATGGCCGACGTTGATTTCTGACCAGTGACGTTGGTCACTCTTTCTTGGGAGCCTACCGTTCCGCCCTCCTATCCCGGTATCACAATTCTACCACTTTCCTGGTTAAGCTAGCCCCTGCCGCGACACAATATTTCGATTTTGCTCTAACCCGTGCTCGTGAGCAACTTGCTTCTTTGGGTTTTATGGGCGAGCTGGACTGGGATGCTGCATTGAACGGGGCTCCTGTTCCTTCGGGTTGGTCCGTGGATGTGGAAGAATCTCCGGAGAAAGGTAGTGGAAGCACCACCGAAGGCAGGAAACCAAGGTCGCAAGTGTCACCGGAATACCCTCACACTAGTATGTCGCAGAAAGAAGAGCGGAAATGGCTGAAGGGGGTAGAAGATTCCTACTTATAGATAAGGAGGGCGAAAATCGAGAAGATAACGGGCGATCTGGAGCATCCGATGTCTCATGTAAAAGAACGGCTGGGATCTGGCACCGCCTCATCCGACCTATAGCAGGTCGACACCTGGACTTGACCATAGACGCGACGTTTGGGAGGCGGGGAAAGGAAAAGACGGGGATATTATAGCGCACGAAGTCCGAGGAACCTCGTTATCTGGGAACAGGAATCCCAAGGACTATTGTGTCAAGGTCGTCAGATTGTAAACAAATCTTACTCTACTCGGTCTTACAGCTGGACTAGAGTAGGGGGGACTGGTTGATAGGACGCCGAATGTACGCTCCCTGAAAACCCGGTTTAAAATATGGACCAATATAAGCCGGAGTACCGACCTCTTAGTAAAGAAAGGTTTTCTTAGAGTAATAACGTCCGACCTAGGTTCTTAGACAAGAGGATGCCGACCTCAAAGTCCTTCGATCTATAAACCTCAGATAAAAGGGCGCCGACCTCGGAGGCCCCGCTGACCTGTGACATCTGTTAGAAGGTTGCCGACCTCAAAGGTCTCCCGACCTACGGATTTGAATAGGAATGACCCGACCTAAGTGATCTTTTATAATATGAGCCGACCTAAAGCCTCCGAGCTCATGAAGGTCGAACTCTCGAGAAAGAAGATACTGACTCACCTGACAGAATCCCTGAGATCCAGGGATTGAGAGCCCATACCTTGCAATCCCGGAAATCCAGGGATGGGAAATCGCAGCCTGAATCCCTGGATATCCAGGATCTTCTCTAAAAATCAGGGAAGATCTTAGAGAATAAGGCACCTCCCTTCTATAAAAGGGAGAGGGGGGTTTTTTCATTCGGGATTCACATTCTGAGATTACAGCATACTTTAGAGAGAGAAAGAAAGACAATACTTCATACATTTCGGGTTTTCTTAGCTAAACTCCTAAGATTAACCCGATTCTTGGTGACCGATCAGCTCGGTTACATCAAGTGGCGCCGTCTGTGGGAACTGTGACATCGAATCACTTTGAGCTGAGACGTGAGGTTAGTAATGGCGGAAGAAATGAACCAGAAGAAAATAGGGGAGTTGATACCCCGAAATTTAGAAGAGGAATTAGCAGCTGCAGGTGGAGAATCGACTCTGGAAAAAACACCCGTCACCCCCGTAGAAGAAGTCGCACCAAGCACAATCACACTGATGAAGGAAGCCTTAGCCGACATAATCGCCAGTGCGATCCAGAAGAGTCGGGAGGTCGAAAAACAAAGAATACCACGAAAAGTAATACCCATCCTTTTGGATGGGCCGGACGAAATTGATCAGCAGGAAGAGCATGGGGAGAGTTATCCAAGAATATGGGAGCGATCTAGACAGGAAAGAATGCAGGATCCCTTGATATCCAGTATGAAAGACGAGCTGGAGGAATTGCGATAGAGAGTTGCGGGGAAGGACATGGAGAGTCATCCAGTCCATCCCTTCTCAGAAGGCATATTGCAGGCCGAGCTCCCATATGGGTTTAGGGCTGTCACCTTCACCTACGATGGACTCTCAGATCCTACCCGACATTTATACCGATTCGAGAACATGGCGGTACTACATCGATATTCGGATGCCGTGAGTTGCAGAGCATTCCTGGCTACGCTGACAGAGTCAGCTCAGGATTGGTTCCACCACATACCCCCTCGGTCAATCACCAGCTTCAAAACTTTCAGCTCCGCGTTCTTGACTCACGTTGCCAGTGCTAGGGTGCACCAAAAGACCTTTATGTCCTTGTTCAGTATCAAGCAGCACTCCGGAGAAGCGCTGATAGCTTATGTGACCCGATTTACAAAGGCATGTCTGGAGGTACCCTCGTCGTCAGAAGAAGTAAAAACCAGTGCCTTGATGCAGGGACTGAGGCCTGGGTTGCTACGCACCTCATTAGCTAAAAAACCAGCCAGAACATATGATGAGGTCCTAGCCCGATGTTTGAAATACATTAATGTTGCGGAAACCGAGAAGGATATGGAGGAATTGCAAGAAAAGCCCGAAGATGGGGAAAGGGGGTCTAGCAGATTGATACAGCGCGAGGAGTACACCTTTCAAGGAAATTTACCTCGGGAAGAAATGTCGCGGGGAAAAATAGACCGAAAGAAGAGCGATACCGTTTTAAGACGACCAATATTTGACCAATACAGCCCACTAACAATGAGGAGAGCTCAGGTTTTGAAAGCAGTTGAAGATAAGATGAACAGGGTTATCGAGTGGCATGCATCTCGTCCTAATAGGCCCACCCAGCCGAAATCAAAGCTTTACTGTCGATTCCACAATGATTACGGGCATAAAATAGATGAGTCCAAGCACCTTAAAGATGAGATCGAAAGGCTGGTCCGAGCGGGATATCTAATGGAGTTCACATATCAGCAGAGGAATGGAGGTCGGAGGCAACCACCCATGCCCCAAGGAGGGGCGGGGGTGAAAAGAGAAGCTCCTCGGGGACCCGCTGCTCCCCTAGATAAGAAAGGAGTAATCCACATGATATCAGGAGGACCAACCGACGGAAATTCTAATCAGGCTAGGAAAGCCCACGCACGAAAGGCTATGTGTCATCAGCTCAAAGAGGTCGTCTCTGTAGGCAGCGAGCCTATCATTCAGTTCAGCCCCATGGATTATAACGGGATACATGCGCCCCATAATGACGCACTGGTCATCACCGCGGAGATCGCCAGTTACGATGTGCAAAGGGTATTTATCGATACGGGAAGCTCGGTAGACATCTTATTCTATGACTGTTTCAAACAGATGAACCTGGAGGTGGAATTGAAGAAGGTAGATACCGCGCTCTATGGGTTCTGCATGACCGAGGTGCAACCGGTTGGAGAAGTGATGCTTCCGGTAGCACTAGGTCGTATGCCCCATCGAAAGGTCAAGAGGCTCAGGTTTTTAGTGGTGGACACCAAATCGGCCTATAACGCCATTCTAGGATGACCGGGACTCAACAAATTCGAAGTAGTGGCCTCTACCGCACACATGAAAGTAAAATTCCCCGTAGGAGGTGAGGTAGGCGAATTAGCCGGGGATCAGTTTGTAGCTCGATCTTGTTACCAGACAACGGTAAAGCAGGGAGTGTAGTGCGGAAAGAGGACATCCGAGCTAGGGGGTCCGGATCCAGAGTCTAAGAAGAATAAACAATCAAAGGCGCTCGAGGAAGTTGAGGAAGAAGACGTCAAGCCCAATGAGGAGTTGCTAGAAATAGAATTGGTTCCGGGAAAGCCGTAAACAAAAACTCGCATGGGAAGTCGGTTGGACGATGGAATAAAGGAAAGCCTTATCAGCCTGCTAAGGAGATTTGTGGACATTTTCGTGTTCGCATCTGATAGAGCTGTTATCGGACCGGTTCGGACCGGTTTTCTCTAGATTCGGATCCGGTCCGATAGGTTACCGGGTAGATCCGGTCCGGACCGATAACGGTTCCGGTTCAATTTTTAGAACTCGAATCCGAACTCGTTAGTTTCCGGGTGAGTTTCGGTCCCGGGTATTTCGGTCCGGTTCATGATCGGGTTTCAGGTTCACTCGGACCGCTAACAGCCCTAAGTGGGATGGATCTTTACTAGGAAAATGAAGGAAGAGCAGCAAAATAAATCACATAAATGGGGGTTACATGATTCGAACTCCAGACCTTTTGTTCAAAGGTATAGCGTCTTAACTACTTGACCAGCATGCTATTTGTGTTTAAAATATGCAAAACGTATTAATAATATATCTATAAAATATATAAATTATAAAATACATATAAACTTTTTTTAATTTATTACCGGGTTTCTTTTCGGTTTTATCGGTCCGGGTCTTATCGGTTTCGGTTCAATGTTTAGAACTCGAATCCAAACTCGTTAGTTTTCGGGTGAGTTTTGATCCCGGGTATTTCGGTCCGGTTCATGACCAGGTTTCGGGTTCACTCGGACCGCTAATAGCCCTAGCAGCTGAGGATCTGGTGGGAATCAGCCCAACAGTTGCCGAGCACAGGTTGAACATCGACCCAACCATAATACCAGTGAAGCAGAAGAGGAGGCATTTTGGGCCGGAGATGGATGGGGTCATTGGGGAAGAAGTTGACAAGCTCCTCCGAGCTGGACACATAATGGAGATCCAGTTTTCGGATTGGCTATCCAACGCTGTGATGGTGGGGAAAGTCCAGGGGAAGTGGAGGATGTGCATGGACTTCCGGGACCTAAATAAAGCATGTCCAAAGGATCACTACCCGTTACCCCACATAGATCAGCTAGTGGATTCAACCTCGGGGTGCGAGTTACTCAGTATGATGGATGCTTCTCACGGATATCATCAGATTCCTCTCGCACCCGAGGACAGAAAGAGGTGTTTAGATGAACATACCCATGAGATTGGGTGGAAGATCGCCGGAGAAAGGTAGTGGAAGCACCACCGAAGGCAGGAAACCAAGGTCGCAAGTGTCGCCGGAATACCCTCACACTAGTATGTTGCAAGAAGAAGAGCGGAAATGGCTGAAGGGGGTAGAAGATTCCTACTTATGGAGGGCGAAAATCGAGAAGATAATGGGTGATCTGGAGCATCCGATGCCTCCTGTAAAAGAACGGCTGGGATCTGGCACCGCCTCATCCGACCTATAGCAGGTCGACACCTGGACTTGACCATAGACGCGACGTTTGGGAGGTGGGGAAAGGAAAAGATGGGGATATTATAGCGCACGAAGTCCGAGGAACCTTGTTATCTGGCAACGAGAATCCCAAGGATATTGTGTCAAGTTCGTCAGATTGTAAACAAATCTTACTCTACTCGGTCTTACAGCTCGACTAGAGTAGGGGAGACTGGTTGATAGGACGCCGAATGTACGCTCCCTGAAAACCCGGTTTAAAATATGGACCAATATAAGCCGGAGTACCAACCTCTTAGTAAAGAAAGGTTTTCTTAGAGTAATAAAGTCCGACCTAGGTTCTTAGACAAAAGGATGCCGACCTCAAAGTCCTTCGATCTATAAACCTCAGATAAAAGGGCGCTGACCTCGGAGGCCCCACTGACCTGTGACATCTGTTAGAAGGTTGCCGACCTCAAAGGTCTCCCGACCTACGGATTTGAATAGGAATGACCCGACCTAAGTGATCTTTTATAATATGAGCCGACCTAAAGCCTCCGAGCTCATGAAGGTCGAACTCTCGGGAAAGAAGATCCTGACTCACCTGACAGAATCCCTGAGATCTAGGGATTGGGAGCCCATACCTTGCAATCCCGGAAATCCAGGGATGGGAAATCGCAGCCTGAATCCCTGGATATCTGGGATCTTCTCTAAAAATCAGGGAAGATCTTAGAGAATAAGGCACCTCCCTTTTATAAAAGGGAGAGGGGGGGTTTTTCATTCGGGATTCACATTCTGAGATTACAGCATACTTTAGAGAGAGAAAGAAAGACAATACTTCATACATTTCGGGTTTTCTTAGCTAAACTCCTAAGATTAACCCGGTTCTTGGTGACCGATCAGCTCGGTTACATCAAGTGGCGCCGTCTGTGGGAACTGTGACATCGAGTCACTTTGAGCTGAGACGTGAGGTTAGTAATGGCGGAAGAAATGAACCAGAAGAAAATAGGGGAGTTGATACCCCAAAATTTAGAAGAGGAATTAGCAGCTGCGGGTGGAGAATCGACTCTGGAAAAAACACCCGTCTCCCCCGTAAAAGAAGTCGCACCAAGCACAATCACACTGATGAAGGAAGCCTTAGCCGACATAATCGCCAGTGCGATCCAGAAGAGTTGGGAGGTCGAAAAACAAAGAATACCACGAAAAGTAATACCCATCCTTTTGGATGGGCCGGAGGAAATTGATCAGCAGGAAGAGCATGAGGAGAGTTATCCAAGAATATGGGAGCGATCTAGACAAGAAAGAATGCAGGATCCCTTGATATCCAGTATGCAAGACGAGCTGGAGGAGTTGCGACAGAGAGTTGCGGGGAAGGACATGGAGAGTCATCCAGTCCATCCCTTCTCAGAAGGCATATTGCAGGCCGAACTCCCATATGGGTTTAGGGCTGTCACCTTCACCTACGATGGACTCTCAGATCCTACCCGACATTTATACCGATTCGAGAACATGGCGGTACTACATCGATATTCGGATGCCGTGAGTTGCAGAGCATTCCTGGCTACGCTGACAGAGTCAGCTCAGGATTGGTTCCACCACATACCCCCTCGGTCAATCACCAGCTTCAAAACTTTCAGCTCCACGTTCTTGACTCACTTTGCCAGCGCCAGGGTGCACCAAAAGACCTTTATGTCCTTGTTCAGTATCAAGCAGCACTCCGGAGAAGCGCTGAGAGCTTATGTGACCCGATTTACAAAGGCATGTCTGGAGGTACCCTCGTCGCCAGAAGAAGTAAAAACCAGTGCCTTGACGCAGGGACTGAGGCCTGGGTTGCTACGCACCTCATTAGCTAAAAAACCGGCCAGAACATATGATGAGGTCCTAGCCCGATGTTCCAAATACATTAATGTTGAGGAAACCGAGAAGGATATGGAGGAATTGCAAGAAAATCCCGAAGATGGGGAAAGGGGGTCTAGCAGATTGATACGGCGCGAGGAGTACACCTTTAAAGGAAATTTACCTCAAGAAGAAATGCCTCGGGGAAAAATAGACCGAAAGAAGAGCGATACCGTTTTAAGACGACCAAGATTTGACCAATACAGCCCACTAATAATGAGAAGAGCTCAGGTTTTGAAAGCAGTTGAAGATAAGATGAACAGGGTTATCGAGTGGCATGCATCTCGTCCTAATAGGCCCACCCAACCGAAATCAAAGCTTTACTGTCGATTCCACAATGATTACGGGCATAAAATAGATGAGTCCAAGCACCTTAAAGATGAGATCGAAAGGCTGGTCCGAGCGGGATATCTGTAATACCCGGTTGTAATTCATTCATTTTCATTCAGTAATTATCAGTCTGTAATTGTCACTCAGTGTATTTTCACTCAATTATAATCATTCATCAATCATGTTCATTCACCGTGTTCACCGTTCGTAAAAAACTTCGAGTTGAGTATCGTTATTGTTCATCGTTTCAACTTTCCTCATATGAGTTCGACTTTGTTAGATCACCATTAATTTTTGGTAACTCCAAAAATTCTAAATCTCTTCAATATTATAGGGCATCGAGTTAGCTTTCCAATGGTTCAAACGGTGAGTCAATCGGAGTCCGGACGAGAGAGTTATGGTCGTTTTAGCTCAACCGCTCATTGGCCGATCACTGCCGAACGAACTCGGCCGTGTCGTCCGACACGGCCCGTGCCGTACTCGTCCGGAAAGTGCCGAAGTGTCTGCCTCAGGACCCGACCGTGTCGTCTGGCACGGCCGAGTCGAACCCTTCCGGATAAGCTGTAACCGATCGCCAAAGACGCCCGACCGTGTCGTCTGGCACGGTCGATTCATGCCGAGTCGCTGTCGGACGGGTCACTGTCGGGAGGCCCTCCGCGCCGCGACCGTGTCAAGCAGGACACGGTCGAGTCACTGTCGGCCAGCTGTCGGCCAGCTGTGCGACACGACCGTGCCGATCGGCACGGGCCGTGTCCGGCAGGCAGTCAACTCCCTTAAATTCGTTTTTTTCAGCATTTCTTCCATTCCTTTCCCATTTTTTTCACTTGCTACCGAGAGAGGAAGCTTGAGGGAGGGTTTTTCCTTCACAAATCATTTGGGTGTTTGATTTTCTTCATCTCCTTTCGATCGTGAAGCCCGGATAATCAATCTAACGCGTATTCTTCGGATTAAAGCACTTGGATCATCAAGAGGTAATTCCTTCAACACTTTGGACTTCGATTTTGTGTTGAAATAGGATGTTTTGGACGTTATAATCATGATATATGAAGGGATATGTATATGATTATGAGTTTGTATAAGGATTCATTGGATTATTGAGGGATTATTCAAGAACACCTTGTAAATCGAGTTGGAAATGGGGATTTTCGACTAATTGTTGTTATAATCACATTTTTGGATATTCATAACGGATTATTGATCGTATTGGAGATGTTTTGTTGGTTTGAAACACTTCTTGGAGATTTTGATATTGGTATATTGAGGTTTGATTGTAAACAATCGGAGTTTGGATACAACGTGTTTGATTTAATGCCGCAATTGGACTTAGTTTTATCGTATCGACGTTTTGAGTTCGTTATATTCGTGTTTGATTCGTGTATTGAACGGATTGTTGGTAATTGTATTATTTAAGGTTGTTCGAGCGACCGATATCTCACCAGACGTTGTTCGTGGAAGGATAATTGTCGCCGGTGTTGAGTAAGTTGATTCTTACTCGGTTAAAAGGATACTCATTCCTTTTGTTGTTGATCATTCATAATCATAACTCATTCATCATTGTATTAATCATTTTGAGACTTGTAATTGTCGGATAATCATTTCATTCACGAGGAACGGTTCCAATCATTTCATTGAAAACTATCAATCACTTCATTATCACTTTCGTATCGGTGAGTCATTCTTGACTTTGTCGGATTATTATTATTCATTGATATTCATTATGGTCATTCTTGTTCATATGACCTTCAGGTTCATATTGCGTGGCGGGTGCGGATGTGTGGAATTTTTAGTCGGGCACGTGATGGCCATGTATTGGGAGTGATACATCGACTGCACACGGTAACGATTACCTCCGTGAGACTAATTAGGTACAAGGACGGGTGTGTCCGGTCATCCGTCTTGTACACTTGCACGAGAACACTACGGGCGTACTATGATACTCCTCTTCAGCGTAATTCATAATTAAGAATATTTCATAACTTGATTAATTCATGATTGTGTAATTTCAACTCTTGAGGATTGTTGTTCTCAGAATCGACCGTTGGGGATTTTGTTTTCGTGTCACGGCAAGGCAAAGGCACGGAAGAGCATGTTGACGGCGATGAGTCAGTGATACTAGTAGGGGCCCTACCATTCCGTTTATTTCATCATTTCATCATTTCCGTCATTTGTATTTTCCGCCGCAAATTCCGCTTTGAGATGCTTATTTGTTCAGTGGTGGTGTATTTTATCTCCATATAAAATATACTAGTATTCTGTTTTGTCTGGTGTAATGTACTTAAACTCCTCATCGGAGTACTTGGTAATATAATGTGGTTCGGTACTACAATTATATTATTTAATTCATCATTTTCATTTGCACGGTGGGTCCCACGGGGATTCACGGACCGTAATATCCGCCTAGTTTGGGGTGTTACGAGTTGGTATCGGAGCGTGGTTTTGAATACTACCCTCCAAGTCATGTCTCATTTGAAATCATCGTCATCGGACTAGTATCATTGGACTTTCGCGTCACGTGTGACTGTGCAAATGCCGAGCCAATCGGATCAAGAAGCGTAAGATTTCTAATGCCATGGTATAATTTCGCAATAGTCATTCATTCATAATTCATCGATTAACAATCCTCAATCATCATTGTCATTTTGACCAGACGGTCGTTAACTCATTAATCACCAATTCATTTCAGTGTTCAGTTGTTGAACAGGAAGATCGAATCAATAAACTTTTAAACTCAATCAAGATAATCATTTCAATAATTTCATCAGATAATCATGTCACCTCAGTTAATCATTCATATAATCACTAAGTTAGAACATGTATACTCATTTTCGTCATCTCATGACATAATCATAACGTGATATTCATGCGGGGATTATAATCATCATGTGACTTTCCTACTTCAGTATGGAGAGAGCAAGAAGAGGACGCGGAGGACGAGGCTGTGGTGCGGGCCGAATCCCGAGAACTCGTGCGAACACACGTGCGAACGCGAGGAATAATGTTAACTCATCTAGCAGTGACGCTGCCACTCATTCACCAGGGCGTGATCATTCACTTTCGGGGAGTCGTACTCGGGACACGGCTCAGTCAGAAGGTGTTCGGATCGATCCACTCGCCTTTATGCAGGGCATGATGGCCCAGATGACTCAGATGACACAACTAATGGAGACGATGCAAAATTCAGCTAATCAAAATCAACAGGCTCCTCCGCCGCCACCTCAGAGGCAAGAGAGGAATGTGAGTAATATCATCGGCGATATCTCTCGCCAGAGGCCACCTACTTTTGAGGGCTCGTCTGAGCCGGCAGATATCATTCATTGGCTCGAGCATTTCGAGAAGTTGTTTGCTATGGTAGAGTGTCCCGAAGGACACAAAGTTTCTGTTGCGGCTTACTACAGGTAAGAGCGCACATTCTTAGTGGTTATCGTTGAAGCCCACCGAAGGATCTTGTACTTGGGATCGATTCAAGACTCTCATGATGGAGAGGTATTATCCGGCCCCACTCGAGAGAGGCCAAGTCGCCGGAATTGCTCACCCGACCCCCTCGGAGACGAGGATGTTCTCGCCATTGCCGAGAATTTCGTGAACTTCTTCCTTTCGCCTCATCCATCATTCATTCGGAGGCGGATAAGATCAAGTATTTCACAAGAGGTGAAACCCCGTATGAGACTTGATTTAATCATAATTGCACCACGTTGGCGAATTCATTGAGAAAGCTCTCACCTACGAGCTATCGCTAAGGAAATTGCTAAGCGGCAACCTTCGTCGCTAGCAAGAAATCGAAGAATCGTAATCACCAAGGTGGTCGACAACCTTCAAGAAACCCCGCGGGCTCTGCTTTTTGAGCGACCTCAGGTCGTCTAAACCCGCGGAATCTCCACGAGCGGCAGTTCGGCCATCACTGTTACAACCGCTGGGATCTTGGTCATGTCGACCAAGTGTCCGAGACGATCATCACGTGTCATAAGCGTGGAATTGTGGGACATAAGGCCCGTTTTGCCGTAGGGACTCCAAACCTACTCGACGTCATCTCGAGCACCTAAGCGACTGCTCGTTGAGAATCAGACCACTCAATCAGCGTCGTTTAAAACGACGGGAGCGACTAAAGGTGGAGCTTTTAGCCATCAGACGGGAGCGTCCGGTGCCGGGACTAGCAAGCCCCGGATTTATGAGATGAAGAAGACCGATGATCCCGAGGCCCGAATGATCTCAGGTATACTCGATATTCTATCTCAACCTGTGTGTACCCTTTTTGATACTGGTGCATCGCATTCATTCATTTCCGAGTCATGTTTGAGTAGACTACGTCTGGGTAGTGCTACTAGTTGTGAGCCTTATGTCATTGGCCTACCTGATGGTAGACGAATTATCGGCAATCGTGAGATTCAGAATTGTCCGATTCAGTTTCATGGTCGTGTATGGCCAGCGGACCTAATCGTGGTAGATTTGCCGAGAGACGACGTCATCTTGGGTATTGATTGGATGGATTGTCATGATGCCATCATTAGTGTCCGTAAGCGTATGGTCACTATCATTTCAGACGATGGGGTTGAATGTGTGTTTCAGGGAGGTAATCCCGGCTGTTCTGGTAAGGTCATTAATTTGATGAAAGCAGTAAGATTACTCAATCAGGGATGTGTCGGTTATTGGTGCTATATGGCCAAAACCGAGAAGTCATCAGTAATGTTGACGGATATTCCGGTGGTGAGGGAATATGCCGATGTTTTTCCAGACGAGTTACCTGGTTTGCCTCCACAGAGGGATGTGGAATTCACGATTGAGTTGGAGCCTGGTACGTCCCCGATATCGAAGGCACCGTACCGGATGGCCCCGACCGAAATGCAGGAGTTAAAGAACCAACTTGAGGAGTTGTTCGAGAAAGGTTACATCCGACCAAGTGCGTCCCCATGGGGAGCACCAGTGCTGTTCGTCAAAAAGAAGGATGGTTCTTTTCGCTTGTGTATCGATTATCGGGAGTTGAATAAGGTGACAATCAAGAATAAGTATCCTTTACCCCGTATCGATGACCTTTTGGATCAACTTCAGGGAGCTTCGGTATTTTCCAAGATCGACTTAAGATCTGGATATCATCAGTTGCGGATTCGAGAGTCGGATATCGCTAGGACGGCGTTTCGAACGCGTTATGGTCATTATGAGTTTGTGGTTATGCCGTTCGGATTGACTAAGGCACCAGCGGTATTCATGGAGTTAATGAATCGGGTCTTCATCGACTTTTTGGATCGGTTTGTTGTTGTCTTCATCGATGACATTTTGATTTATTCTCGTGACCGGGAGGAACACGAGTTTCACCTTCATCAAGTGCTCGACGTGTTGAGACGAGAACAACTTTATGGGAAGTTTTCCAAATGTGAGTTCTGGATGTCCGAAGTGACGTTTCTCGGACACGTAATTTCATCAGACGGAGTTCGTGTCGATCCTCAGAATACGGAGGCTATTCGAGATTGGCTACCTCCGAAAAGCGTTAAGGAAATCCGAAGTTTCCTCGGATTAGCGGGTTATTATCGGCGATTTGTGGAAGGATTTTCTAAAATCGCTCAACCCTTGACGAACTTATTGCGGAAGGATAATAAATACACGTGGTCCGACTAGTGTCACTGGATTTTTGAGGAACTCAAGAGCCGGTTAATGTCATCACCTGTACTTTCCTTGCCGCGAGGAACGGAAGGATTTGTGGTTTATAGTGATGCGTCGGACGGGTCTCGTGTGTACTCATGCGAAACAGGAAAGTTATTGCCTATGCTTCACGGCAATTGAGACCTTACGAGGTTAATTATCCGACCCACGACACTGGAGCTAGCAAAGTGGTGTTCGCTTTGAAGATTTGGCGTCATTACCTTTATGGCGTCACTGTCGATATTCACCGATCATAAGAGTTTAAAGTATATATTTACTCGAAGGAGTTAAATATGCGTCAGAGACGGTGGTTGGAATTAATCAAAGATTATGATATCGAGATCCTCTATCACCTGGGCAAGGCGAACGTCGTCGCCGACGCCTTGAGTCGTAAGTCCGTTCAGGAGCAGATGCTTGCCCGTTTAACAGTTCAGAAGGAGCTTCATCAGGAATTCCTTAGACCCGAGATCGAGGTTTGGCTTCAGCGAGTTCAGGGGCAGCTTTGTATGTTAGAGATTTCATCGTCACTAGAGGAGACAATTCGAGAGAATCAGGGTTCGGACCCATCATTGTTACGCATCCGTGAGGATGTGGCTCAGGGAAAGCCTCGGATTTGTGGTCCACGAGGATGGACTTTTGAGGTTTAAGAATCGGTTGTGTGTACGGCGAATGACGAGTTGAAAAACTCGATTTTGAAAGAAGCTCATGCTACCCCTTATTCTGTGCATCCGGGTCTAGCAAGATGTACAAGGACTTGAAACAAAATTCTTGGTGGAGTAATATGTAGCGAGTAGTGGCATAATTTGTTTCGTGTTGCTTAACCTTTCAACAAGTTAAGATTGAACATCGGCGACCGGCGGGTATCTTTGAAACCTCTTCCTATTCCCGAATGGAAGTGGGAAGACATTTCTATGGATTTCATCACGAGTTTGCCGACGAGTCGTCGTGGCATGAATACGATCTGGGTGATCGTGGACCGCTTAACTAAATCAGCTCATTTACTTGAGATCAAGGATACGTGGGGTCCCGAGAGACTTGCCCAACTTTTCATCATAGTGATAGTGAGACTGCTCGGTACTAATAAGATTTTCGTTTACGATCGTGACGGAAGTTTTGTGTCACATTTTGGAAATCGATTCATCGTGCTATGGGAACCCACTTAATCTCGCACCGCTTTTCATCCTCATTCCGACGGACAATCAGAGAGGACCATTCAGACATTAGAGGACATGTTGAGGGCATGCGTCCTCGATTGGAAAGACAATTGGGAAGCCCAACTACCTTTGATCGAGTTCACGTATAATAATAGCTGGCATGCTTCGATCAAGATGGCACCTTACGAGGCCTTGTATGGTCGTCGTTGTCGATCTCCGTTGTGTTGGGACGACTTATCAGAATCAATCGGCACCGAGCCCGATATGCTTATAGCCGCCCGTGAAAAGGTAACTTTGATCAGGAATCATTTGTTGACCGCTCAGAGTCGACAGAAATCATATGCAGATAACCGTCGTTGACCATTAGAGTTCGAGACAGGTGACCACGTATTGGTCAAGGTATCCCCGAGTCGTGGTATCTTCCGTTTCGGGAAGAGGGGGAAGTTAAGTCCGAGATTCATTGGACCGTTTGAGATTTTGGATCGAGTGGGCGAGTTAGCTTATCGTTTGGCTTTACCTCCGGCGTTGAGCCGAATTCATAATGTGTTTCATGTCTCTCAGTTGCGGAAGTATGTTGCAGACCCGAGTCACATACTTCAGTTCGATGAGATCGAGATCGCCAACGATCATTCATATGAGGAGCGTCCTGTGCGAGTTTTAGAGCGGCGAATCAAACAGTTGAGGAATAAGACGATCCCTTTGGTCAAGATTCAGTGGTCTAGACACGGAGTCGAAGAGGCCACTTGGGAAACCGAGGAGAATATGCGGGAGTGTTATCCCGAGTTGTTTGACCCTTAGTTTCGGGGACGAAACTCTTTTAAGGGGGGGTGTATGTAATACCCGGTTGTAATTCATTCATTTTCATTCAGTAATTATCAGTCTGTAATTGTCACTCAGTGTATTTTCACTCAATTATAATCATTCATCAATCATGTTCATTCACCGTGTTCACCGTTCGTAAAAAACTTCGAGTTGAGTATCGTTATTGTTCATCGTTTCAACTTTCCTCATATGAGTTCGACTTTGTTAGATCACCATTAATTTTTGGTAACTCCAAAAATTATAAATCTCTGCAATATTATAGGGCATCGAGTTAGCTTTCCAATGGTTCAAACGGTGAGTCAATCGGAGTCCGGACGAGAGAGTTATGGTCGTTTTAGCTCAACCGCTCATTGGCCGATCACTGCCGAACGAACTCGGCCGTGTCGTCAAACCCGACCCGTGCCGTACTCGTCCGGAAAGTGCCGAAGTGTACGCCTCAGGACCCGACCGTGTCGTCTGGCACGGCCGAGTCGAACCCTTCCGGATAAGCGAACCGACGCCAGCACGCCCGACCGCGGCCGTCGGCACGGCCGAGTCATGCCGAGTCATGTCGGACGGGTCACTGTCGGAGGCCCTCCGCACCGCGACCTGTCAAGCGAGGACACGGTCGAGTCAGTCGGCCGGTATGCGACACGGCCGTGCCGATCGGCACGGCCGTGTCCGGCAGCGATCAACTCCCTTAAATTCGTTTTTTCAAAGATTTCTTCCATTCCTTTCCCATTTTTTCACTTGCTACCGAGAGAGGAAGCTTGAGGAGGGTTTTTCCTTCACAAATCATTTGGGTGTTTGATTTTCTTCATCTCCTTTCGATCGTGAAGCTTAGGATAATCAATCTAACGCGTATTCTTCGGATTAAAGCACTTGGATCATCAAGAGGTAATTCCTTCAACACTTTGGACTTCGATTTTGTGTTGAAATAGGATGTTTTGGACGTTATAATCATGATATATGAAGGGATATGTATATGATTATGAGTTTGTATAAGGATTCATTGGATTATTGAGGGATTATTCAAGAACACCTTGTAAATCGAGTTGGAAATGGGGATTTTCGACTAATTGTTGTTATAATCACATTTTTGGATATTCATAACGGATTATTGATCGTATTGGAGATGTTTTGTTGGTTTGAAACACTTCTTGGAGATTTTGATATTGGTATATTGAGGTTTGATTGTAAACAATCGGAGTTTGGATACAACGTGTTTGATTTAATGCCGCAATTGGACTTAGTTTTATCGTATCGACGTTTTGAGTTCGTTATATTCGTGTTTGATTCGTGTATTGAACGGATTGTTGGTAATTGTATTATTTAAGGTTGTTCGAGCGACCGATATCTCAATGGGGCGTTGTTCGTGGAAGGATAATTGTCGGGTGTTGAGTAAGTTGATTCTTACTCGGTTAAAAGGATACTCATTCCTTTTGTTGTTGATCATTCATAATCATAACTCATTCATCATTGTATTAATCATTTTGAGACTTGTAATTGTCGGATAATCATTTCATTAGCGAGGAACGGCGGTTCCAATCATTTCATTGAAAACTATCAATCACTTCATTATCACTTTCGTATCGGTGAGTCATTCTTGACTTTGTCGGATTATTATTATTCATTGATATTCATTATGGTCATTCTTGTTCATATGACCTTAAGGTTCATATTGCGTGGCGGGTGCGGATGTGTGGAATTTTTAGTCGGGCACGTGATGGCCATGTATTGGGAGTGATACATTGACTGTGCACAGTAACGATTACCTCCGTGAGACTAATTAGGTACAAGGACGGGTGTGTCCGGTCATCCGTCTTGTACACTTGCACAGAACACTACGGGCGTACTATGATACTCCTCTTGGCGTAATTCATAATTAAGAATATTTCATAACTTGATTAATTCATGATTGTGTAATTTCAACTCTTGAGGATTGTTGTTACGTATCGACCCCGTTGGGGATTTTGTTTTAGTGTCACGGCAAGGCAAAGGCACGGAAGAGCATGTTGACGGCGATGAGTCAGTGATACTAGTAGGCGGCCCCAGTCATTCCGTTTATTTCAGTCATTTCAGTCATTTCCGTCATTTGTATTTTCCGCTGCAAATTCCGTTTGAGATGCTTATTTGTTCAGGGTGGTGTATTTTATCTCCATATAAAATATACTAGTATTCTGTTTTGTCCTGGTGTAATGTACTTAAACTCCTCATCGGAGTACTTGGTAATATAATGTGGTTCGGTACTACAATTATATTATTTAATTCATCATTTTCATTTGCCTGGTGGGTCCCAGTCGGGGATTCACGGCACTGTAATATCCGCCTAGTTTGGGGTGTTACAATATCTAATGGAGTTCACATATCAGCAGAGGAATGGAGGTCGGAGGCAACCACCCATGCCCCAAGGAGGGGCGGGGGTGAAAAGAGAAGCTCCTCGGGGACCCGCTGCTCCCCTAGCTAAGAAAGGAGTAATCCACATGATATCAGGAGGACCAACCGACGGAAGTTCTAATCAGGCTAGGAAAGCCCACGCACGAAAGGCTATGTGTCATCAGCTCAAAGAGGTCGTCTCTGTAGGCAGCGAGCCTATCATTCAGTTCAGCCCCATGGATTATAACGGGATACATGCGCCCCATAATGACGCACTGGTCATCACCGCGGAGATCGCCAGTTACGATGTGCAAAGGGTATTTATCGATACGGGAAGCTCGGTAGACATCTTATTCTATGACTGTTTCAAACAGATGAACCTGGAGGTGGAATTCAAGAAGGTAGATACCGCGCTCTATGGGTTCTGCATGACCGAGGTGCAACCGGTTGGAGAAGTGATGCTTCCGGTAGCACTAGGTCGTATGCCCCATCGAAAGGTCAAGAGGCTCAGGTTTTTAGTGGTGGACACCAAATCGGCCTATAACGCCATTCTAGGACGACCGGGACTCAACAAATTCGAAGTAGTGGCCTCTACCGCACACATGAAAGTAAAATTCCCCGTAGGAGGTGAGGTAGGCGAATTAGCCGGGGATCAGTTTGTAGCTCGATCTTGTTACCAGACAACGGTAAAGCAGGGAGTGCAGTGCGGAAAGAGGACATCCGAGCTAGGGGGTCCGGATCCAGAGTCTAAGAAGAATAAACAATCAAAGGCGCTCGAGGAAGCTGAGGAAGAAGACGTCAAGCCCAATGAGGAGTTGCTAGAAATAGAATTGGTTCCGGGAAAGCCGGAAACAAAAACTCGCATGGGAAGTCGGTTGGACGATGGAATAAAGGAAAGCCTTATCAGCCTGCTAAGGAGATTTGTGGACATTTTCGTGTTCGCATCTGATAGAGCTGTTATCGGACCGGTTCGGACCGGTTTTCTCTAGATTCGGATCCGGTCCGATAGGTTACCGGGTAGATCCGGTCCGGACCGATAACGGTTCCGATTTAATTTTTAGAACTCGAATCCGAACTCGTTAGTTTCCGGGTGAGTTTCGGTCCCGGGTATTTCGGTCCGGTTCATGATCGGGTTTCAGGTTCACTCGGACCGCTAACAGCACTAAGTGGGATGGATCTTTACTAGGAAAATGAAGGAAGAGCAGCAAAATAAATCACATAAATGGGGGTTACATGATTCGAACTCCAGACCTTTTGTTCAAAGGTATAGCGTCTTAACTACTTGACCAGCATGCTATTTGTGTTTAAAATATGCAAAACGTATTAATAATATATCTATAAAATATATAAATTATAAAATACATATAAACTTTTTTTAATTTATTACCGGGTTTCTTTTCGGTTTTATCGGTCCGGGTCTTATCGGTTTCGGTTCAATGTTTAGAACTCGAATCCAAACTCGTTAGTTTTCGGGTGAGTTTTGATCCCGGGTATTTCGGTCCAGTTCATGACCAAGTTTCGGGTTCACTCGGACCTAATGACTCTAGCGGTGAGGATCCGGTGGGAATCACCAATGATTCGAGCACAGGTTGAACATCGACCCAACCATAATACCAGCGAAGCAGAAGAGGAGGCATTTTGGGCCGGAGATGGATGGGGTCATTGGGGAAAAAGTTGACAAGCTCCTCCGAGCTGGACACATAATGGAGATCCAGTTTTCGGATTGGCTATCCAACGCTGTGATGGTGGGGAAAGTCCAGGGGAAGTGGAGGATGTGCATGGACTTCCGGGACCTAAATAAAGCATGTCCAAAGGATCACTACCCGTTACCCCGCATAGATCAGCTAGTGGATTCAACCTCGGGGTGCGAGTTACTCAGTATGATGGATGCTTCTCAGGGATATCATCAGATTCCTCTCGCACCCGAGGACAGAAAGAGGTGTTTAGATGAACATACCCATGAGATTGGGTGGAAGATCGCCGGAGAAAGGTAGTGGAAGCACCACCGAAGGCAGGAAACCAAGGTCGCAAGTGTCGCCGGAATACCCTCACACTAGTATGTTGCAAGAAGAAGAGCGGAAATGGCTGAATGGGGTAGAAGATTCCTACTTATGGAGGGCGAAAATCGAGAAGATAACGGGTGATCTGGAGCATCCGATGCCTCCTATAAAAGAACGGCTGGGATCTGGCACCGCCTCATCCGACCTATAGCAGGTCGACACCTGGACTTGACCATAGACGCGACGTTTGGGAGGTGGGGAAAGGAAAAGATGGGGATATTATAGCGCACGAAGTCCGAGGAACCTTGTTATCTGGCAACGAGAATCCCAAGGATATTGTGTCAAGTTCGTCAGATTGTAAACAAATCTTACTCTACTCGGTCTTACAGCTCGACTAGAGTAGGGGAGACTGGTTGATAGGACGCCGAATGTACGCTCCCTGAAAACCCGGTTTAAAATATGGACCAATATAAGCTGGAGTACCAACCTCTTAGTAAAGAAAGGTTTTCTTAGAGTAATAAAGTCCGACCTAGGTTCTTAGACAAAAGGATGCCGACCTCAAAGTCCTTCGATCTATAAACCTCAGATAAAAGGGCGACTCCTGAGGCCCCCGACTGTGACATCTGTTAGAAGGTTGCCGACCTCAAAGGTCTCCGACCTACGGATTTGAATAGGAATGACCCGACCTAAGTGAACTTTTATAATATGAGCCGACCTAAAGCCTCCGAGCTCATGAAGGTCGAACTCTCGGGAAAGAAGATCGACTCACCCGACGAATCCACGAGATCTAGGGATTGGGAGCCCATACCTTGCAATCCCGGAAATCCAGGGATGGGAAATCGCAGCCTGAATCCCTGGATATCTGGGATCTTCTCTAAAAATCAGGGAAGATCTTAGAGAATAAGGCACCTCCCTTTTATAAAAGGGAGAGGGGGGGTTTTTCATTCGGGATTCACATTCTGAGATTACAGCATACTTTAGAGAGAGAAAGAAAGACAATACTTCATACATTTCGGGTTTTCTTAGCTAAACTCCTAAGATTAACCCGGTTCTTGGTGACCGATCAGCTCGGTTACATCAAGTGGCGCCGTCTGTGGGAACTGTGACATCGAGTCACTTTGAGCTGAGACGTGAGGTTAGTAATGGCGGAAGAAATGAACCAGAAGAAAATAGGGGAGTTGATACCCCAAAATTTAGAAGAGGAATTAGCAGCTGCGGGTGGAGAATCGACTCTGGAAAAAACACCCGTCTCCCCCGTAGAAGAAGTCGCACCAAGCACAATCACACTGATGAAGGAAGACTTAGCCGACATAATCGCCAGTGCGATCCAGAAGAGTTGGGAGGTCGAAAAACAAAGAATACCACGAAAAGTAATACCCATCCTTTTGGATGGGCCGGAGGAAATTGATCAGCAGGAAGAGCATGAGGAGAGTTATCCAAGAATATGGGAGCGATCTAGACAAGAAAGAATGCAGGATCCCTTGATATCCAGTATGCAAGACGAGCTGGAGGAGTTGCGACAAAGAGTTGCGGGGAAGGACATGGAGAGTCATCCAGTCCATCCCTTCTCAGAAGGCATATTGCAGGCCGAACTCCCATATGGGTTTAGGGCTGTCACCTTCACCTACGATGGACTCTCAGATCCTACCCGACATTTATACCGATTCGAGAACATGGCGGTACTACATCGATATTCGGATGCCGTGAGTTGCAGAGCATTCCTGGCTACGCTGACAGAGTCAGCTCAGGATTGGTTCCACCACATACCCCCTCGGTCGAATCACCGACTTCAAAACTTTCGGCTCCACGTTCTTGACTCACTTTGCCAGCGCCAGGGTGCACCAAAAGACCTTTATGTCCTTGTTCAGTATCAAGCAGCACTCCGGAGAAGCGCTGAGAGCTTATGTGACCCGATTTACAAAGGCATGTCTGGAGGTACCTCGTCGCGGAAGAAGTAAAAACCGGTGCCTTGACGCAGGATCGAGGCACAGGTTGCTACGCACCTCATTAGCTAAAAACCGGCGAACATATGATGAGGTCTAGCAGATGTTCCAAATACATTAATGTTGAGGAAACCGAGAAGGATATGGAGGAATTGCAAGAAAATCCCGAAGATGGGGAAAGGGGGTCTAGCAGATTGATACGGCGCGAGGAGTACACCTTTAAAGGAAATTTACCTCGAGAAGAAATGCCGCGGGGAAAAATAGACCGAAAGAAGAGCGATACCGTTTTAAGACGACCAAGATTTGACCAATACAGCCCACTAATAATGAGGAGAGCTCAGGTTTTGAAAGCAGTTGAAGATAAGATGAACAGGGTTATCGAGTGGCCTGCATCTCGTCTTAATAGGCCCACCCAGCCGAAATTAAAGCTTTACTGTCGATTCCATAATGATTACGGGCATAAAATATATGAGTCCAAGCACCTTAAAGATGAGATCGAAAGGCTGGTCCGAGCGGGATATCTAATGGAGTTCACATATCAGCAGAGGAATGGAGGTTGGAGGCAACCACCCATGCCCCAAGGAGGGGCGGGGGTGAAAAGAGAAGCTCCTCGGGGACCCGCTGCTCCCCCAGCTAAGAAAGGAGTAATCCACATGATATCAGGAGGACCAACCGACGGAAGTTCTAATCAGGCTAGGAAAGCCCACGCACGAAAGGCTAGGTGTCATCAGCTCAAAGAGGTCGCCTCTGTAGGCAGCGAGCCTATCATTCAGTTCAGCCCCATGGATTATAACGGGATACATGCGCCTCATAATGACGCGCTGGTCATCACCGCAGAGATCGCCACTTACGATGTGCAAAGGGTATTTATCGATACGGGAAGCTCGGTAGACATCTTATTCTATGACTATTTCAAACAGATGAACCTGGAGGTGGAATTGAAGAAGGTAGATACCGCGCTCTATGGGTTCTGCATGACCGAGGTGCAAAGGGATGGAGAAGTGGTGCTTCCGGTAGCACTAGGTTGGATGCCCCATCGAAAGGTCAAGACGCTCAGGTTTTTAGTGGTGGACACCAAATCAGCCTATAACGCCATTCTAGGACGACCGGGACTCAACAAATTCGAAGCAGTGGCCTCTACCGCACACATGAAAGTAAAATTCCCCGTAGGAGGTGAGGTAGGGGAATTAGTCGAGGATCAGTTTGTAGCTCGATCTTGTTACCAGACAACGGTAAAGTAGGGAGTGCAGTGCGGAAATAGGACATCCGAGCTAGGGGGTCCGGATCCAGAGTCTAAGAAGAATAAACAATCAAAGGCGCTCGAGGAAGCTGAGGAAGAAGACGTCAAGCCCAATGAGGAGTTGCTAGAAATAGAATTGGTTCCAGGAAAGCCGGAAACAAAAACTCGCATGGGAAGTCGGTTGGATGATGGAATAAAGGAAAGCCTTATCAGCCTGCTAAGCAGATTTGTGGACATTTTCGTGTTCGCAGTTGAGGATCTGGTGGGAATCAGCCCAACAGTTGCCGAGCACAGGTTGAACATCGACCCAACCATAAGACCAGTGAAGCAGAAGAGGAGGCATTTTGGGCCGGAGATGGATGGGGTCATTGGGGAAGAAGTTGACAAGCTCCTCCGAGCTGGACACATAATGGAGATCCAGTTTCCGGAGTGGCTATCCTGTAACACCCCAATTCACAAATGGGACATTACACGCCGTAGAACCCTCGTGAGGTCTACCAGGCTAACACATGACACATAAACCACAATATAATCCCAAATGATGCACTCAAAAAGTAAGTAAGGATGTGGCCTCGACCAAAACATTTTAACGGAGTACATGAACATAAGATAAATCCAATTCATTGCCCACGCAGGGGACTTAAACCAAGTTTCAAAGTAAACAGTTTAATTCCAGTACTCGACAAATGCAAAGACAAAAAATAAAATTACAGACTCGAGCCACATCATCAAGCCAGCCCATCCTTTACGTGCGTGTCCCGTGCCTGCTCCTCAGCTCTCCCGGTACCTGAAATGCATAAGACGCATTTCCCCCATTTAAGGGGTTAGCATTCGAATAGCTAGTGCAAGTACACAATTACACAACATTATATACAAAATACGGTTTTTAGCACAATCATCTCAATCAGAAATCATTTGCCATATATATATATATATATTCCGGAATACTACATTGGCAATCAAATCAGCTCCAATCATCACGATATCACAAAATCACAACTGGTATCCCGTGGCCGTACCCCTTAGTATCGACCCCCAGACATCCCGTTGAACACTCCGGGTGGGATACCACTTCCGCGGCCGTACCCCTTAGTATCGACCCCCAGACATCCCGTCGGACACTCCGGGTGGAAGTTCAATCACACACGCACCCAAGTTCCCTTCCGCGGCCGTACCCCTTAGTATCGACCCCCATACATCCCGTCGGACACTCCGGGTGGAAGGAACACAACTCACGCACCCGAAAATCACAATTCATCATTCATTTTGAAAATCACAACATACATAACGAAATGTAATACATGTACTTGCCTTGAATGAAACGAAACGAAGGAAACGACGAAGGAATAGGTTTCGGTCCGAACAATCCTCCCAAATCCGTTCCTAACACAATAACGGTATACACAAGTCTCAATAGAGCGAAAAGGTAAGAATTAATCCTAATTCTACCCCTTGGAACGATTCGTCGGGCATGATTTGGGTATCGTCGACTATAAGTGACGAACAATGGAAAACTTGAAGTTTAAAACCACAAATCATCAATAAAACAAAGGATTACAAGTACACGATCGAAGTCTAGCGATAACCCAGTGATAATTCGGACTAAAAGAGTCAAATCCCAAGAAATCCCCAAAATTTCCCCAAAATCTCAAAACAAGGGTTTTGGGAATCTTTACCTTGATTCGGATGGTGGAAAGTGATTAGGAACTTGAAGAATTCACGCAAGGAATGCACGGTGGTAGTGAATGATGATCTATAGTCCGAATCGGCCCTAACCCTCGCCTAGAATCGCTCAAAGCCGAGAAGGATAAGAAATGAAGGAAAAATGACGAAGTTGACTGCTGCTGTCCTATTTATATAAAACAGTCTTAGCGCACGCTACGCACAAGCATTAGCGTGCGCTAACGGGGCGTGGAAGAACAGTCTGCCCACTGTCCTCTAGTTAGCGTACGCAAGCTAACATGGTTAGCGTGCGCTAGTACTAGGAATTAGCGTGCGCTAACGCTGAATTAGCGTACGCTACACGGTCGATCAAGGCATCGAACCTCATCCCCTGCATCGCCGAAATCGATAGCGCACGCTACGAACCCCAGGTTAACGTCGCTAACCACAGTGATAGCGCACGCAAGTAAGTCCGGAGTAGCGTGCGCTACTCAGGCAGCAGTTCAGTACTGCACAGTACACTGCTGCCAACAGCACGAAAGTGTCGAAATACGAAGCAGGACCAGAATCCGGAAACATAAACACGTAATAATCGAGATAACAAAGCTGAGCATTGAAAGAGAATATAATCCCGATCACTAGAGAGTCTGAAATGAAGCAAATAAAGCGAAATTCCCCAAACTTATAAAAATTACAAAAACGGCCCAAGTGCCCGAAAAATCGCGGTACAACGTCGGACTAACAAACCGAAAGTTTCAACACGTCCAACTCAACCATACAAACTTATACGAATCAAGAAACAACGAAAACGAACACGTTATACGAGAATCGAACGCACATGCGGCAATATATAATTCAAGATGAAATTATGCAAAAACATCCTCGAAACTCGACCAGACGGAAAAACTCCAAGAACAAAAGAGATTCAGAATTCCAAATCAGTGCTAAGCGAGTTGTCCGAAATGAACATACATCAAAAATAGAAGTTACCGAAAATAGAAAACACGGATATTACATTATCTCCCCCTAAAAATAAGTTTCGTCCCGAAACTTACAACGCGAACAACTCGGGGTATCTCAACTGCATACTCTCTTCCGTCTCCCATGTGGCTTCCTCGGATCCATGTCTCGACCATTGAACTTTAACCAGAGGAATGATTTTATGATGAAGTTGCTTCACCCGACGCTCTAAAATCTGAATCGGCCTCTCCTCGATGGTAATGTCGGGTCCCAACTCGATCTCTCCAAAATCAATAATATGGCTAGGGCCCGATACGTACTTCCTAAGCTGGGAAACATGAAATACGTTATGAATGTGACTCAAAGACGGCGGCAAGCCTAACCGATAGGCAAGCTCTCCCACTCTCTCTAAAATCTCAAACGGCCCAATATATCTCGAACTAAGTTTACCCTTCCGGCCGAAGCGGTAAACTCCCCGTGTCGGCGACACCTTAAGCAAAACATGGTCTCCCACCTCAAACTCCAACGGCCGGCGACGCGTGTCGGCATAAGACTTCTGCCGACTCTGGGCCGTCAACAATCTATCACGAATCAGAGTAATCTTCTCTCTCGTCTCAACTACCATATCGGGCTCGGTACCAATCAGCTCAGACGCATCGTCCCAACACAACGGCGATCTGCACCTCCTCCCATACAATGCCTCAAATGGTGCCATTTTGATCGAGGCGTGCCAACTATTGTTGTACGTGAACTCGATCAACGGCAAGTGCGACTCCCAATCATCCTTCCAATCTAGGGCACAAGCTCTCAACATATCCTCTAACGTCTGGATCGTCCGCTCTGACTGCCCGTCAGTCTGAGGGTGGTAAGATGTACTGAGTCTCAACTCAGTCCCCAAAGCTCGATGAACAGCCTGCCAAAAATGTGACACGAACCGGCCATCACGATCCGAAACAATACTCTTAGGAGTCCCATGCAATCTCACGATCTCTGCAATAAACACTCGTGCCAGTCTCTCTGGACCCCAAGTGTCCTTAATACCCAGGAAGTGAGCTGATTTGGTCAGTCGATCGACAATAACACAAATCATGTTTATTCCAGTCCGAGTCCTAGGCATACTGGTAATGAAATCCATAGAAATATCCTCCCATTTCCACTCCGGGATAGGAAGTGGTCGCAAAAACCCCGTGGGTCGCTGATGCTCGATCTTAACTTGCTGACAGGTCAAACATCTTGACACAAACTCGCTAACGTCTGTCTTAAAATTACTCCACCAGTAGTTACTCCGCACGTCCTTGTACATTTTACTCGTACCAGGATGTATGGAGTAAGTCGTGGTATGAGCTTCGCTCAAGATCTTCTGTCTCAGCTCAATAACATTCGGTACACATAATCTTCCGCGAAATCTCAGAACGCCATCATCCTGAACCACAAATCCAGGGGCTTTCCCCTTCCTCACATCCTCCCTCAACTGGACCAAAAACGGATCGTCATACTGCTTCGCCTTGATGTCATCAGTCAAGGACGAAGCGATCTCTAATGCACATAACTGGCCCTGCACTCTCTGAACCCAAACCTCGATATTCTGACAGATGAAATCTCTCTGGATCCTACTCTGTGGTGTAAGTACCTCTAACATATGTAAGGCCATCGGTTTCCGACTCAACGCATCAGCCACTACGTTGGCCTTACCCGGATGGTAAAGTATCTCGAGGTCATAATCTTTAATTAGCTCTAACCACCTACGCTGCCTCATATTCAACTCTTTCTGGCTGAAGATGTACTTCAGACTCTTGTGGTCCATAAAAATCTTACACGATGACCCATAGAGATAATGCCTCCAGATCTTTAAGGCGAAAACGACCGCAGCTAACTCCAAATCATGCGTGGGGTAATTCGCCTCATATGGTTTCAACTGGCGGGACGCATAAGCAATAACTCTATCTCTCTGCATCAAAACACATCCGAGCCCAAGGCCCGAAGCATCACTATACACTACGAAATCCTCGCTCCCCTGAGGCAATGCTAAGACGGGTGCGGTAGTTAAACGTCTCTTTAACTCATTAAAACTGTCATGTCTGTCTGCAGTCCACTCGAAGTTCTGAGTCTTCTGGAGTAACTGAGTGAGCGGTCTAGCGATCTTAGAGAATCCCTCAACGAATCTACGGTAATAGCCTGCAAGTCCCAGAAAACTCCTCACTTCCTTCACGTTCTTGGGTGGTTCCCAAGCCAACACTGCCTCTATCTTCTGCGGATCTACCGAACTCCCTCTGCTAAAATCACATGCCCGAGGAACATCACTTCCTCGAGCCAAAACTCGCACTTAGAGAACTTCGCGTACAACTGCTCAGCCCTCAAAGTGTCTAACACAATCCGGAGATGTAAGGCGTGCTCCTCCCGATTCTGTGAATAGATAAGAATATCGTCGATAAAGACGACCACGAATTTGTCCAGATACTTAATAAAAACTTTGTTCATCAACTGCATGAACACTGCTGGGGCATTGGTTAGCCCGAAAGGCATAACCACAAACTCGTAATAGCCATATCTCATCCGAAAGGCAGCTTTCGGAATATCGACGTCCCGAATCCTCAACTGGTAGTAGCCCAATCACAAATCAATCTTCGAAAAGACTGTCGCCCCCTGAAGCTGATCAAACAAATCGTCAATCCTGGGCAAAGGGTATTTATTTTTGATGGTTAGCTTGTTTAATTCTCGATAGTCGATGCATAAACGAAGCAATCCATCCTTCTTCTTAACAAAAAGTACAGGCGCACCCCAAGGCAATGCGCTCGGTCGAATATACCCTTTATCTAACAACTCTCCCAACTGATTCTTCAATTCTAACATCTCCGACGGTGCCATACGGTACGGTGCTCGATAAATAGGGGCCGCATTCGGCTCTAGATCAATAGGGAACTCCACCTCTCGCTGTGGTGGTAATCCCGGCAAGTTGTCCGGAAATACATCGGGGTATTCGCTAACAACTGGAATTGACGATAAGTCAACTCCACCATCTTCCGCCTTCAGAGCATAACACCAGTAGCCAACACAACCATGGTTCAAAAGTTTCATTGCCTTCAAGGCGCTAATCACACTCCCCGACCTACCCGGCTTAAAACCGACTAGAGTATGCTCGGTGCCGTCCTCGGCCATGATCGAGATAGTACGAGTCCAATAGTTCATGATAGCACCGTGACGATCCAACCAATCGTCCCCGAGGATCAAATCCTCACCCTTAAGGTCTATAACAATGAGATTCGAGGTCCAATCTCGGCTCCCGATCCTCACTGGGCAATCTCTAACTTCCCGATCCCCAACCATACGATCCCCGCTGGGTGTACTCACTACAAATGGCTCACACTCAAACAAGCAGTCAAAACCAATACGACTCACACAATCCGATGCAATAAAGGAATGGGTAGCACCCGAATCAAAAAGTACTGAAACTGGATGAGTAAGGATTTGAGTGGTACCTGACTCCACCGGAATGTCTGCCTCCTCTGTGCGCCTCATCTGATATAATCGGGGGTGAACTGGACCCGAACTCGAGGCTGCACGACGATCCGGCTGACCCCGTCCCCTACCACGACCCGAACTCTGCGGAATATGAGTAGCTGGAGCACTGTGATCCCTCTGATCGGTAGTGGTAGTCGGAACTCTAGCAGCCCTGGTGGCCCTCTCACAATGAGTCGCCCGATGCCCGGTCTGCCCGCAAGTGAAGCAAGTAACTGGAGGAAAAGGACAATCCTTCATCAAATGCTCATATTGGTTGCAGTTAAAACAAACCCTGCCACCAGAAGCAACGGAATGAACTGAACAGTTACCCTGAGATCCCCCAGCCTGATGAAATGGCCTCTTCCCCGGTGTAGGGGCAGACTGTGCTCTCGAAAATCGGCCACTCTTGCCGGCTGAAAAGTTGCCAACCGTTTTCTGTTTCTTGGCCTCGGCACCCAACTCTGATTCCGGTGCGGCCATCTCGATCGCTAGAGCGCGATCCTGATACTCCTTCAAAGTGGCACACATGAGCGGTACCATACTCTGCCTGATATGCAGTTTCATACGCATATTAAAGTAACGGATTTTATTAGCCTCCGTCCTCACCTGTTCTCTAACGAAACCCAACTGCTGGTTGTAAGTAATGATGGCCTGAGAAATAGGCACATCCTGAGGTGTAGCGGTGAAGAACTCCACAATTCTGCGCTCCTTAACTGGCGGTGGACAATATTCTGCTTCCATAGCAGCCTTGAATTCCTCCCAAGTAGCTCGACGATCTCTGGGCACAACGGCCTCCCACCATTCCGCAGCTTCCTTATCCAGGAGGTACTGGGCAATATGTACCCTCCTGTCTTCGGGACAAGCTATGGCATCCAAGGTTCTGGACAACTGAAAGAGCCAATTCTCCCAACCGAGAGGGTCAGAAGATCCGGAGAAATGAGGTGGGTGCATCTTAGTCACCGTCTGAAGCCACTTACTAGCTTCCTCTTCCGGTGTCGGGGGCGGATTCTGGCGTCCACCCTGAGCTATCTGAGTAAGTTGGGCTACCAACTGCTGAAGTACGGCAGTAGCCCCGGCGTCGGCATTATTACCCGACGACACTGAGTGAGAGGCTGAGTCCGCAGAGGACTGAGAAAGTGAGCCCTCCTCATTATCAGCACCACGACCACGGCCTCGGCCGCGTCCCCTAGCCGGTCTACCACGACCTCTCAACATACTGAAGGAGAAAAAGAAAAGAACAAGATCAGAAAGATTCACAATTCACAAAGTTGGTAACACAAGTCACAATTCCGAACAACGCAAGAAAACGAATTACAGAAATATAAGAGTTCGAGGAGACTTACAGCCACGAGTCGCACGAAAAGACGGTAGCGTGATGATATTAGGCACAACGACTGACTCTAACGACATAACTGACAGACCCAAAATTCACCGACAGCCTAAGTATTCAAAACCTAGGCTCTGATACCATAAATGTAACACCCCAATTCACAAATGGGACATTACACGCCGTAGAACCCTCGTGAGGTCTACCAGGCTAACACATGACACATAAACCACAATATAATCCCAAATGATGCACTCAAAAAGTAAGTAAGGCCGTGGCCTCGGCCAAAACATTTTAACGGATTACATGAACATAAGATAAATCCAAATTCATTGCCCACGCAGGGGACTTAAACCAAGTTTCAAAGTAAACAGTTTAATTCCAGTACTCGACAAATGCAATGACAAAAAATAAAATTACAGACTCGAGCCACATCATCAATGCCTCCCATTCTTTTCGTGGGTGTCCCGTGCCTGCTCCTCGGCTCTCCTGCACTAAATGCATAAGACGCATTTCCCCCATTTAAGGGGTTAGCATTCGAATAGCTAGTGCAAGTACACAATTACACAACATTATATACAAAATACGGTTTTTAGCACAATCATCTCAATCAGAAATCATTTGCCATATATATATTCCGGAATACTACATTGGCAATCAAATCAGCTCCAATCATCACGATATCGCAAAATCACAACTGGTATCCCATGGCCGTACCCCTTAGTATCGACCCCCAGACATCCCGTCGAACACTCCGGGTGGGATACCACTTCCGTGGCCGTACCCCTTAGTATCGACCCCCAGACATCCCGTCGGACACTCCGGGTGGAAGTTCAATCACACACGCACCCAAGTTCCCTTCCGCGGCCGTACCCCTTAGTATCGACCCCCAGACATCCCATCGGACACTCCGGGTGGAAGGAACACAACTTACGCACCCGAAAATCACAATTCATCATTCATTTCGAAAATCACAACATACATAACGAAATGTAATACATGTACTTGCGTTGAATGAAACGAAACGAAGGAAACGACAAAGGAATAGGTTTCAGTCCGAACAATCCTCCCAAATCCGTTCCTAACACAATAACGGTATACACAAGTCTCAATAGAGCGAAAAGGTAAGAATTAATCCTAATTCTACCCCTTGGAACGATTTGTCGGGCATGATTTGGGTATCGTCGACTATAAGTGACGAACAATGGAAAACTTGAAGTTTAAAACCACAAATCATTAATAAAACGAAGGATTACAAGTACACGATCGAAGTCTAGCGATAACCCAGTGATAATTCGGACTAAAAGAGTCAAATCCCAAGAAATCCCCAAAATTCCCCCAAAATCTCAATACAAGGGTTTTGGGAATCTTTACCTTGATTCGGATGGTGGAAAGTGATTAGGAACTTGAAGAATTCACGCAAGGAATGCACGGTGGTAGTGAATGATGATCTACAGTCGGAATCGGCCCTAACCCTCGCCTGGAATCGCTCAAAGCCGAGAAGGATAAGAAATGAAGGAAAAATGACGAAGTTGACTGCTGCTGTCCTATTTATATAAAACAGTCTTAGCGCACGCTACGCACAAGCATTAGCGTGCGCTAACGGGGCGTGGAAGAACAGTCTGCCTACTGTCCTCCAGTTAGCGTACGCAAGCTAACATGGTTAGCGTGCGCTAGTACTAGGAATTAGCGTGCGCTAACGCTGAATTAGCGTACGCTACCTGGTCCAGTACCGAAGTACTGAACCTACTGTCCCAGACTGCTGAAATCGTTAGCGCACGCTACGAACCCCAGGTTAGCGTACGCTAACCACACAGTGATAGCGCACGCAAGTAAGTCCGGAGTAGCGTGCGCTACTCAGGCAGCAGTTCAGTACTGCACAGTACACTGCTGCCAACAGCACGAAAGTGTCGAAATACGAAGCAAGACCAGAATCCGGAAACATAAACACGTAATAATCAAGATGACAAAGCTGAGCGTTGAAAGAGAATATAATCCCGATCACTAGAGAGTCTGAAATGAAGCAAATAAAGCGAAATTCCCCAAACTTATGAAAATTACAAAAACGGCCCAAGTGCCCGAAAAATCGCGGTACAACGTCGGATTAACAAACCGAAAGTTTCAACACGTCCAACTCAACCATACAAACTTATACGAATCAAGAAACAACGAAAACGAACACGTTATACGAGAATCGAACGCATATGCGGCAAGATATAATTCAAGATGAAATTATGCAAAAACATCCTCGAAACTCGACCAGACGGAAAAACTCCAAGAACAAAATAGATTCAGAATTCCAAATCAGTGCTAAGCGAGTTGTCCGAAATGAACATACACCAAAAATAGAAGTTACCGAAAATAGAAAACACGGATATTACATATCCAACGCTGTGATGGTGGGGAAAGGCCAGGGGAAGTGGAGGATGTGCATGGACTTCCGGGACCTAAATAAAGCATGTCCAAAGGATCACTACCCGTTACCCCACATAGATCAGCTAGTGGATTCAACCTCGGGGTGCGAGTTACTCAGTATGATGGATGCTTCTCAGGGATATCATCAGATTCCTCTCGCACCCGAGGACAGAAATAGGTGTTTAGATGAACATACCCATGGGATTGGGTGGAAGATCGCCGGAGAAAGGTAGTGGAAGCACCACCGAAGGCAGGAAACCAAGGTCGCAAGTGTCGCCGGAATACCCTCACACTAGTATGTTGCAAGAAGAAGAGCGGAAATGGCTGAAGGGGGTAGAAGATTCCTACTTATAGAGAAGGAGGGCGAAAATCGAGAAGATAACGGGTGATCTGGAGCATCCGATGCCTCCTGTAAAAGAACGGCTGGGATCTGGCACCGCCTCATCCGACCTATAGCAGGTCGACACCTGGACTTGACCATAGACGCGACGTTTGGGAGGCGGGGAAAGGAAAAGACGGGGATATTATAGCGCACGAAGTCCGAGGAACCTTGTTATCTGGGAACGAGAATCCCAAGGACTATTGTGTCAATTTCGTCAGATTGTAAACAAATCTTACTCTACTCAGTCTTACAGCTCGACTAGAGTAGGGGGGACTGGTTGATAGGACGCCGAATGTACGCTCCCTGAAAACCCGGTTTAAAATATGGACCAATATAAGCCGGAGTACCGACCTCTTAGTAAAGAAAGGTTTTTTTTTAGAGTAATAATGTCCGACCTAGGTTCTTAGACAAGAGGATGCCGACCTCAAAGTCCTTCGATCTATAAACCTCAGATAAAAGGGCGCTGACCTCGGAGGCCCCACTAACCTGTGACAACTGTTAGAAGGTTGCCGACCTCAAAGGTCTCCTGACCTACGGATTTGAATAGGAATGACCCGACCTAAGTGATCTTTTATAATATGAGCCGACCTAAAGCCTCCGAGCTCATGAAGGTCGAACTCTCGGGAGAAAAGATCCTGACTCACCTAACAGAATCCCTGAGATCCAGGGATTGAGAGCCCATACCTTGCAATCCCGGAAATCTAGGGATGGGAAATCTCAGCCTGAATCTCTGGATATCTGGGATCTTCTCTAAAAATCAGGGAAGATCTTAGAGAATAAGGCACCTCCCTTCTATAAAAGGGAGAGGGGGGGTTTTCATTCGGGATTCACATTCTGAGATTACAACATACTTTAGAGAGAGAAAGAAAGACAATACTTCATACATTTCGGGTTTTCTTAGCTAAACTCCTAAGATTAACCCGGTTCTTGGTGACCGATCAGCTTGGTTACATCAAGCGCCAGAATCAAAAGTTCTTTAATTGGATAAGATATGATGTGAATGTTACCTATAGCCACCATAGCATCTGGATCATCCGCTCGACACATCTCGTAAATGTGTAGATGCTCTGAACCGGCACTAGAAGCTCCTCTGCCGTAACTCTGGTGCGACTGGCTAGCTGACTGTCGCTGATTTACAAGGGTTGGGGCAGAAGCCTAAGTACCAAAGGTCTTATTCCCACTCAGTACGATAAATTGCCATGTGCCCCATCTGGCCACAAGTATTACACCTCAAGGGTGGAAGGTTACACTTGAGGTTGATGTGCCCAGTGTGATTGCAATTAAAAAATCTAACTGGGGGATTAGAGGCACTCGGAGCGGATCGAAAACTCCTCCCGCACCCAACAGAACGAGAATGTTTCTCCATTGAACGATTACCGGACTGAGATCTCTGAAAGTTACCACCTTTGCTACCAGAAATCCTGGAGATTTTCTGCTTCTTCTACTTAGTAGCATGTCTCAGTCGCCAAACTCAATAAATCATAGGTCATCGCCTTATCTTAGTACTCTTTTAGTGTAATACAAGCAAACCCGGCCATATGACATCAGATATATGTTTTCATACGCATATCGAAATGGAAGATCTTACCGCGCGCATTGCGCACCTGATTCTTTATGTTGACTAACGAGTGGTTATACTCAACTATCACCTGTGAAACTATAATATCCTGTGGCTTAGCCTCGAAAAAGGATCAAATTATACCCTCTTGAACTGGCCAAGGACAATACTCAGCCTCCATTAGGTTCTTAAACTCACCCCAAATAGCAGCATGATCTTAGGGCTTAACTGCATGCCTAAAAGTCACAGCCTCCTTGGCAAGGAAGTATGGAGCCATGGGCACTCTCCTCGCTTCTAGACAACCGACTACTTCAAAAACTTTCTCTAGCTCGATAATCTAGCTTTCCCGATCGGTCAGATTGGTGGCACCGGAGGATGTATACAGACCACATCCTGGAGCTATTTATTCACACTCATAGTAGCCGCCGGGTTTGGATTATTCTATTGGAAAACTTGGGTCGAGAGTGCCATCTGGTTGGCCACTTGCTGTAGTATATTCGCAACACCAATATCTATATTATTTCCTGTAGAATTTCCTTGCCGATCGACTGCTCCTAATGACCATCGATGCTCTGTTGTACTCAGTTCGACAACGTAGGAGTAGCCGCACCAGCATCAGAGCTAAAGGATATGGCCACCCACCGGCTGTGCCATGACCGCGTCTGCAGTCACATCTACGCCCTCTACCAGCAGACATTCTGAGGAACAAGAAGAATATTCATAAGTACAATCCAGATTATACACCATCGAGGTGACCAGTTCCCAAAGATTAGAATTCAGAGATGAAATAAGTATGGAGAAAAAAAGAGATAAGAACAACTTATGAGTACCGGTCTTACTAAGATGATGGCAACGTGGGATATTTTATACAAACGATGGTTCACCTTGACCCAAAATATCGACAGCCTAGGTATCCATAAAACTAAGCTCTTATACCATATAACACCCCCAAGATATTCAGGATATATTACAGCATCACGAGCCCATCCCTATCGTGGGACACACAAGGCTAACACATACATAACCCTCAAATTCGATCGATAAGGTCTAGACATAACCAACAAGAAAGATAATAAAAATCAACATCCATGCCAATAATCAAGACAAACGGACAAAAGTCAATAGGGATTCAACCCACACAAGGAAATAGAAACATTAGGAAAGCATCATATAGTACTCGAGTACTAAAGACTATTCAAAGTACGATAGCACTGATAAAAGACTTGAACAATAGAGACAAAGAGAGTAACATAATCTCACTCTTGCCATCATCTTCATGTCGACTCGGTACCCTCTCGTCTTCTCTCCTAGAACCTGAAATACATAAAATGTATGTAACAACACCATCTCAGGTCAAGACTGATACATCACCATGGATCTATTTCGGGAATTCACAAGGCAGAAACTTGCAAACACAATAATACATCGACCGACCAGGTCGCATAATCCATAACTAGTATCGACCGTCAAGGTCGATAAGCAAAACATCTGCCACTGATCAACTACATCCTAACAAAAATAATCTGACAACACTTATTTTAATATACAGACCACTAAATCAGATTCAACCCAGCCTACACACGAGCATAACAAATAAACGACAACAACACACTGTACTCATGAGTAATCAAACAAAACTAAGACCAAAACAACTAGATAAGCGACTGGGATATCCCGGAGGCAATATCACTAGTGCTCTTTGTAACGCCCCCAAATCCCATTGGGTTATTACAGTGCCGTGGACCCCATGCCAGGAAATCCACCAGGCGAACACGATTAACATACATCAAACTGACCAATAAAGGAAATCACGATCCCTACTATGATATCCGGCATAATATTCCGATATGGAATTTCGACGACAAAAATAGGCCTACATGGCCAAAATAGAAATACAACAATATCCACGAGCCTTGCTCGGATAATACAAAATGACAATAACTGACGAAACCGGAGTACTCCAAACTGTCTGACCGACATGAACACCGAAACAACTCGGACTAGTATCGCTCGAATGCCTCGTCGCCATCGTCATGCCCCTGTGTCTCAACTCTCTCCTCGCAAGCACCTAAAACATGAAAACATATTCCGCCCCACGGGGTCAGTCATCCAGATAATGAATATCAAATACATGTACAACATAATATGCATCCAAAGACAGAATAAATGGTACAACAATGATAATACGAGATGCTCACAAACCAAGGTAAGAACCGTGCATTCGTGAAACACTATGCCCAGGGCATACGATCAGTACTTGCTCAACAGGTTAGAACACAAGTGCCCAACGACGAATCACAAATATAGAACACAACAATGAATTACCCGAAGGTAAACAAAATCAGATCTGAAATAATTACGAGTCATAATGCCCAAAGGTTCCAACAGAAATACCAAAACATCACAATGGCCTCAGCCGAAGCTACAAAATATCATAATGGCCTGAAAGCCACTCAGCCGAAGCTGCCAAACATCACAATGGCCCAAAGCCAAACAGCCCGAAGCTGTATCGCAAAGAGGGCCGAAGCCACGATACGAAGTTGTATCTCTATGAGGCCATCCGATGACCGTGACTTACTGAACTGTAGGTGTTGGGAAACCAACCGCGAAGGTTCAAGCCACAAGCTTACCCAAAATGAGATCACTCAGTGACTGTGACCTGCTGAATTGTGTTGGAGAAATTTCGGTATTAGCATCGTTGTGCGGAAGCGTAAATATAAAGGTGCGGAAAATAAATCGACACACGGATTTATAGAGGTTTGGCCAAACGTGCCTACGTCCTCTCTCGTTATCTTTTTCTATAGACTTAAGATATAAACCTCTGCACCTCTCTTCTATCGGTCGAGGGATTACCGTTACAAGCTCGTCTTTTATTGGTCCGAGTAAACCGTTCTCTTACTTATATTTTTGTCGGTCCAAGTTAAACCGTTTTCTTTTCTATTGGACAAGAAATAAACCACTCTAGCTTTCTATCGGTACTAGATAAACCTCACTAAGATAGAAATTGCGATTCTAACAATGCCGGATCCTTGATCCTAATAACACCGAATCCAATTGTATCTTTTCTTTTTCTCTCTCTTGTATGATTTAGTGTATCACACTCAATCACTCTCAATTTAAGCTCAAGAACTACAACTATAATGTTTACAATGATATCTTAAGTGTATATGGTTTGCTCAATGTTGTTGTATGGTTTAATACCAAGGATGTGGTATTTATAGCCTTCTCCATCAAACTAGCCGTTGGCCTGTTTTGACTTATTAGCATGTGCTAGTCTTCTTCATTAGCGTGCGCTATCGCTTGTTGCGTGCGCTAATGTCTATTTGCGTGCGTTAACTGCTTGTAACTTCAGTCCAGTGGCTACTGTCCATGACAGTTAGCGTGCTCTAATCTTGCATCATTACATGTATCATATATCTGTTTATACTTTTTTACTATGGTGCAGCATCTTCCAACGGATTGATTGCCTTGAATTCAAACTCCTCAGCGTGCGCTATTCCTCATCATTAGCATGAGCTATGATTTTGTCACTGCTTACTTCATTCTGTGTTTGAATGTTTTCACAACGGTAAATAGCCTTCGATAGCGTGTGTTAATGTTCATGTGTAGCGTGCGCTATCTTCACCGGATGACTTGACTTCAGATTGATTTGAACTTGACTGAACTGCAGATAGGACCCGTTAGCGTGCGCTAACGTTTGAGTCTAGCGTGTGCTAGCTTTGTATTTTGTTCAGCTTTTTGCGTCTTCGTCTGCTTCGTTGCTTTGCTTTGCCTCTTTATTGTTTTGCTCTGTTTAGCAACTTAATCATCAAAACTCTATTAATGAATATGGGGAATAAATATTCCAATAATCTCCCCCTTTTTGATGATTACAAAACAATCCTTGAATTGGATAAAATCTGAAAAATAAAAGTATATATATTTGTACGTATCAAAGTTTTCGGCTTTGATCGTTTTGTTATCTTCTCTTTCTCCCGTCTTTTCTTTTTCGTTTCTCATTTTTCAACTCCTTCGTTTCTCCCCCTTTTTGTATGCTTTCTTTTTCTCATTTTCGACTTCTTCGATTTTTATTATTTTCTCCTCCTTTTTACTTTTTATTTTTCTCGTCATTACTTCTGTCACGCTTTTTATCCGATTCTACTCCTTTCTCCCCCTTTTTGTATTCAGCAAAAAGTCTAAAAAATATACCAATTGAATATAAATATGCATGATACCAATTAATGATGAATAATATATGAATACGGGTATAACTTCCCCTGAAAATATTATCTCCCCTTTTAAAAAAAATTACTCCCTCTAAGTAAAATACCAATTGTTTAAAAATTAATTTTTGGGGATCCAACCTATAGTTGTTTTCTCTTTATAAACATAGACGATATTTGGAATATAAGTTCCTTTGGGAATCCAAATTTTCTTAGTTTTTATCGCCCGTCATGGGCTTTTACAATTTGAAATGTGATGCCCAATTTTTAAATATTTCTCACAATGGGGTATTTTGAAATTTACGGATTCATTTTTAGAACGTAGTTTGAATCCTAACCCCTATTTATTCAAAGTGTATTTTTGAACCGAGAGCATATTTTCAAATTTCTCGTTTCCGAGAGAGAATTTCTTCGTTAAAGTTTTGAGCTCGGTTTGAAATTTAACAAGATCATCCTTTAAAATATTTTCGTTTTCAAATGCATTTAGAATGATCGATCTCAATAAATTTTCCCTTTTCAAAAATTTTGGAATTTTCATTTTCCAATGATTTATATTTCAATTTAAGGGATTTAATTTCAATTAAAGCATTTTGATAATCGGTATGTAATAGTTCGAATGCTTCAAAAAGTTCATCGTAAGAATTACTTACTTGACTTTCGACGTTGCTATCGTCGAATGAACTCCGGGCCATAAATGCAAGGTTATTTTGATCAATGAAATCATCATCAATATTTTCGTCACTCCATGTTGCAACGAGTACCTTCTTCGGATTTGCTGCTTGGCAATTCTTTGTGGAATGGCCTGGTTTACCACATACTCGACAATTATTGTCGAATTTCTTATATTCGCCCGATTTGATGTCTTTCTTTCTCCGTTTAATAAGTGTTGGAACTTATTAATATTTTTGGCATAATATGCTGATTCTTCGTCGCTTTTATCCACCGGGATTTCTTCTCTCTTGGACATCTTAGCCTTCATGGCTATCGTTCTTTCCTTCGGCTTTGGTTTGGCATTCCGAGATTTAAGGACTATCTCGTAGTTGATAAGTGAACCAATGAGAGCACTAAAATCAAGATTGTTTAGATATTTAGATTCCATTATTGCCGTCACCGTACTGTCCCATTATCGTGGTAGTGATCGGAGAATCTTCTTTACTTTCTCACTACTCGAAAGTGGTTTTCCAAAACATACTAATCCATTTGTGATGACCGAAAATCGGTCGAGCATGATCGTGATGGATTTATCGTCCTTCATTTGAAATAGTTTGTATTCATGAAGGAGCAAGTTTATTTTCGTCTCCTTGACTTGAGACGTTCCTTCGTATGTTACCTCAAGCATTTTCCAAATTTCTTTGGCACTATCACACGATGATATTCGGTTGTGTTCTTCCGGATTTAAGGCACAATATAGGAGTTGATTTGCCTTACAATTGTAATGGTCATTTTTCCAATCGGAATCGTCATATTCTTTGAATGTTTTAAGCTTACCATTGGAATTCGTTGGAATTTTTGGACCAAGACATATTATTTCCTAAGCTCGATTTCATATGCTCGGATGAATATAGACATCTTTTTCTTCCATGTCATGAAGTTTGATCCGTCGAAGAATGGTGGTCGGTTAATAGCAAGACCTTCAACCGGGGCAAGTTGAAACGCCATTTGGATCGAATCCTCGGATGTTAAGCCGCTTATTGGAGGTACTGCTCCGATACCAATTATTGGAGCACTTTCAGTATTAGCGTTGTTGTGCGGAAGCGTAAATATAAAGGTGTGGAAAATAAATCGACACACGGATTTATAGATGTTCAGCTAAACGTGCCTACGTCCTCTCTCGTTATCTTTTTCTATAGGCTTAAGATATAAACCTCTGCACCTCTCTTCTATCGGTCGAGTGATTACCGTTACAAGCTCGTCTTCTATCGGTCCGAGTAAACCGTTCTCTTACTTGTCTTTTTGTCGGTCCAAGTTAAACCATTTTCCTTTTCTATTGGACAATGAACCAACCACTCTAGCTTTCTATCGGTACTAGATAAACCTCACTAAGATAGCGATTGAGATTCTAACAATGCCGGATCCTTGATCCTAATAACACCGAATTCAATCGTATCTTTTCTTTTTTTCTCTCTTGTATGATTTAGTATATCACGCTCAATCACTCTCAATTTAAGCTCAAGAACAACAACTATAATGTTTACAATGATATCTCAAGTATATATGGTTTGCTCAATGTTGTTTTATGGTTTAATACCAAGGATATGGTATTTATAGCCTGCTCCATCAAACTCGCCGTTGGCCTGTTTTGACTTATTAGCGTGCACTAGTCTTCTTCATTAGCGTGTGCTATCGCTTGTTGTGTGCGTTAATGTCTCTTTGCGTGCGTTAACTGCTTGTAACTTCAGTCCAGTGGCTACTGTCCATGACAGTTAGCGTGCGCTATCATTTTCTTGTAGCGTGCGCTAATCTTGCATCATTGCATGCATTATATATCCGTTTATACTTTTTGACTTTGGTGCAGCATCTTCTAACAGATTGATTGAGTTGAATTCAAACTCCTTGGCCTGCGCTATTCCTTATCATTAGCGTGCGCTATGATTTCGTCACTGCTTACTTCATTATGTGTTTGAATGTCTTCACAACGGTAAATAGCCTTCGATAGCGTGTGTTAATATTCATGTGTAGCGTGCTATCTTCACTAGATGAGTTGACTTCAGGTAGCTTTGAACTTGACTGAACTGCAGATAGGACCCGTTAGCATGCACTAACGTTTGAGTCTAGCATGCGCTAGCTTTGTATTTTGTTCAGCTCTTTGCGTCTTTGTCTGCTTCGTTGCTTTGCTTCGCCTATTTGTTGTTTTGCTTTGTTTAGCAACTTAATCATCAAAACTCTATTAATGAATATGTGGAATAAATATTCCAACAAATTGCAGGTGCTGGGAAACCAACCACAAAGGTTCAAGCCCTAAACTTACCCATAATGAGATCACCCAGTGACCGTGACCTACTGAACTGTAGGTGTGGGGAAACCGACCGCGAAGGTTCGAGCCCCAAACTTACCCATAATGAGATCACCCAGTGACCATGACCTACTGAACTGTAGGTTTTGGGAAACCAACCGCGAAGGTTCAAGCCCCAAACTTACCCATAATGATATCATCAACATGACCGTGACCGACTGAACTGTAGGTGTTGGGAAACCAGCCGCGAAGGTTCAAGCCCCAAACTTACCCATAATGAGATCATCAACATGACCGTGACCTACTGAACTGTAGGTGTTGGGAAAAAAACCGCGAAGGTTCAAGCCCCAAACTTACCCATCGTGCACTAGCTGAGACTAGCCTCCAAAACACAATTAATCAGAAATGGCAACAATCCCAAGATTACCGAATTCACAAGAATAATAGTGTGCTGCCTTGAGTCGGCCAACACGACAACAATAACTCACGGATGGGGACCATCCTTGGCAGTCCCAATTCAAATACCTTGACTGCCTTGGAATGGGCAGTCGATCACAATGACTCAACGGATGAGAACTATCCCCAACAGTCCCAATTCAATACCTCGATTTTCTTAGAACGACCAATCGATAATAACAACTCAACGGATGGGAACTATCCTCGACAGTCCCAATTCAATACATCGATTACCTTACAATGGCCAATCGATAACAACGACGCAACGGATGGGAAATGTCTTCGACAGTCCCAATTCAATACATCGATTACCTTAGAATGGCCAATCGATAACAACGATACAACGGATGGGACATGTCTTCGACAATCCCAATTCAATACATCAATTACCTTAGAACGGTCAATCGATAACAACGATACAACAGATGGGAAATGTCTTCGACAGTACCAATTCAATACATCGATTACCTTAGAACGGCCAATCGATAACAACGATATAACGGATGTCTTGGCATCTATAATCGGTTATAAACGACGGAGATGATAATCGAACACGTCAATGCCTTTAATCGGCCAACACAACATTGTTGCGATTTTTCTTACACGCAAGTGCACGTCATCGGTTACAAGTAATAAAGTGATAAGTAGAGTATCGTTCCCACGAGGACTGAATCTCTAACTACCGATTTTTGTGTATTCCAATTTTATTTGAACAATCGAATTTGGGTTTGTGCAATTAATGACTAAAAGAATTACTAAGCAACTAAACAGTAGAAAACGATAGCTTGGATAAAAGAAATCAAATGATGAATAAGTCTAGGGTTCTGAATCCACCTCAGTTTATCCGAATTTACTCTCGATTATCCGTAATAAATAATTTTCCCAATTTATTGAAGGCGGAGATTGCTAATATATTCTACCGCCTCTCCCGAGGTCAATAGATTTATCTAAAGGCGAATAACACACTCTATCCCTAGGTGAATTAATTCGTCAATAGGCGAAAAGCTTAAAATCTCCCAAAGGCCACGTAGTTCCTATGAGTATATTCCTATCTCACAGAATAAAACGGTCCTCACCAATAGTTCCTCACCAAATCTCCTCTCCCGATTCGAAGTGAATGATTAAATCAATACAACTATTGGCCAGATAATTGCAAGCATTAAACACAATTGGGAAAACTCAACAAAAAGGTAATTAATTGGATAATCTCAAGCAATTCGTCAAAACAAAGGTTTCATCAAAACCCTAGATTAGGGCTTTAGCCTGACATACTAATAATTGAAAATACAGAATAAATAAATGAAAGCATAAAATTCAAACGCAAATGAAGCTCGAATTCCTCCGTTCTTCAGCTTCCGCCCTCTGCCTTTGAAGTCTTCTGCTTCCCTCTTCTTCTGCCGTCTCCAAGCTTAAGCTCCAAAAGATTCAAGATCAAAATATGATTAATTAGGGTCTTAAACCCTATTTATAGCTCAGCATATCCTCCAAATCGCATCCGTATCCGTAGGTCGAAAACTGGCTTCGAAACGGCCCTAATTCGCGCGGACAACCAAAAACCGCCAAGTGTGCCGCGGCGCACTAAACCTGTTCCGCGGCACATAGCCTTCAGCTGGATGCCTGGGCGTCCTCAATTTCTTACGTGCGGCTCACTGGATCAGTGCCGCGCACAGAGTCTGATTTACTCGCCTTGGTGGGTGTCTTCTGTGCCGCGGCTGCTTCCTTGTGCCGTGGCTCGAGTCCAGATTTGCCTTCGCCGCTTTTGCCTCGTTTTAGCTCCCGACTTCAATTTCACGTCAATCATACAAAATTAAGGCATTAAAGGCTCATTTAGACAATTTCACTCTCCAAAATACTACAAAATAATCATAAATAAGCGTATAAAAATACGCCTAACAAATACCCCCAAACTTAAGCCTTTGCTTGTCCTCAAGCAAAAAGAATTAAATTCAATAAAAGAATGTCGTGAATCATCGTGCAACTCATAGTGTTCAACTCAATCAATACTATCCTGTAATTCTCTCTAAATGATACGAGTGTCATAAAAGCGAGCTGCACTCAGAATAATGATTCCGCAAAGTAATCAAGTTCAGTCCTAATCACTCGTTCATGAAGAAAATCCAGCTCAAAGATTAACAAAACGTGAGTCAAATCGACCGTCAATATGAAAGGCTAAAATAAACAAGCTAGTTCGTCCCGTTCCACAGTCTAGTGGCACAATTTTCACGAGTTTGATAACAAATAAACCTCGGACAGTATTCCCTTATATATATGCTCAAGAATTTGATTCGAGTTGACCACTAGGTTAGGATCTCGGGATGTTTCATCGGGATAATCCTAGGGTGGAACTTCCATTCTCATGTATTGGAAAACCGTTTGACGTAAAAGACACTCATGGGGCACATGGATGCTTCTAGTTACTAAGTTCCCTTCTACAGTGGAGAAACAACTCGAATATATAATTTCCACATGTCCGAATCAAGGTCGCCGTTTTACGCGAGAGTAAACAGCGGGTCACGCGAATACCCCCGGTTACTAGGCTCCCTAACATCGGCACATGTGAAACCTCTAAATCACTAGTCTAATCAGGGTCGTCGTTTTACGCGAGAGTAAACAACGGGTCACGCGAATGCCCCCGGTTACTAGACTTCCCTTCATAGAACAACATTATCTCGACTTTTGGGAAAAACTGACCGACTCTAAACTCAATCTAAGTGCCAACACGACTAATATAACTGGACGACTAACTAACCGAAAAATGTAACCAAAGGTATTGACGGTGATTTTAAAACAAGTATGTATCGTCTCTTATCTGCCAAGACCTCTACAGTCACGAAAAATTTTGGACCTAAATGAATACTAAGCGAATGTAAATAATCGACTACAACTCGACTAAAACTCGACCGTTTCTTCAGAGAGAAAAACAGTGTCGTAACATCAGTATCACACAAATAGAAGCACGAAAAATTCACGAATAAAGGAGAATTAAGACAAGCAAGGCTATCCAAACGTATATATATATAAAAAAAATAACGCAAAGCAATGAAAAGTGCAACAAAATAAAGTACAGCAATGAATGTAGCAACTGAAAGTAAATCCCCCCCAAACTTAGGACGTACATTGACCTCAATGGACAAAAAATGATATGCAATAAAAGTAAAAGGTCAAGTACTCCCCTCCAGTCGCTCAGGAGCTGGTGCCGGCATCATCCGGTGAGGAGGGTGGTGTGGCTGGCCAGGCGGGTGCAATAAATGGCCCGTCGGGATGCATGATATGGGCCGTCCATGCGGCAAGGTGCTCCTGATGATAAGCATCCCTCACAGCTAGACGCCTCGCCTCTCATCGGCTGGCCCGGCGGGCCTGCTCTCGCATCTCGGCTCTGATGGCAGCAACAATGCTCTCCCGCTCCGTCCGCTGCTCCTCTCGCATGGCAGCCATCAAACTCTCCCTCTCTCTCCTCATCTCATCTCTCTCTCTCCTCGTCTCCTCTCTCAGCTCCTCTCTCTCTCTCCTCAGATCCTCTCTCTGCTCCTCTCTCTGCTCCTCTCTCTGTCTCCTCAGATCCTCCCTCAGCCCATCAAACAACTCCTGCAACCTCGCTCTGTCGGGTGGCGGGCCGGCATCTCCATGTGTCAACAAAAGCGGCCTGGGACCCTCGTGGGCCTCCTCTAGCAAATCCTCTCCCGAGCGTGCGCTGCACTCTCCCCACCGGTCAAAGTGTGATATGATGCGGTGGTCGATCGGGCCTGGGGCAAGCATCGGCTCGTCGTCGACCACGTCGCCCATCACGGCACAAAGCGCAGATGAGAGAGGGGTGCTTCACCGTCTTGGCCCCCCGATACACCTGGAAGATAGATCGGACCAGGATGGGGGCCACGTCAAACGCACTAAGTGATAGCATAAAGTGTCCGGCGGGAGAGAAAGACAGTACGGATCTGGGAGGTGGGGTCAATGCGTGCGCAGATAAAATAAAGCCAGGCACGCCCGAGCCGGCTGAGGCGCGAGCTCCTGAAGTGGAAAGTGGAAGAACCCTGTGCTCGCTGCTCCCAGTCGGTATCGGGCTGTGCAATGGTCTCGAGCAGGGCCTCCTTCGTGAGGCTGGTCATCACTCGGTCATAGGCCGACTCATCAACCACCGGAAGCCCAAACAGCCTCCGAATAGCAGCCGTAGAGAAATCAACTATAACCCCTCGGACATCGACCTGAGTCTGAGACTCTAATGATGGCAACGTATGCCCTGCCCGAATGTGCTTCAGCAGTGCGCTGGCGTAGAACTCCTGCACAATCGAGATAACTGCTGGCTCGGAGGGTGCAGCAAATATGGCCCACCCCAGCTCATCAATCATAGTGAGCAATTCCCCGTCCTGAGGAGCTGGAGTAAAACCCCTCTCCGGAATAAGCGGTCGTGGGCGGATCTTTTCATTGAAGATCTTGTGAATTTCAGGGTCCGAAAATTGGTGCCCCTCTGACTCGGCCCGACTACGAGAGGTCTCCCCTCGAGTAGGGGATGACTGGGTCCTAGCTCTCTTGCTCAGCTTCTTTGTTCTCACCATAATCAGTCCTGAAAAGTACAACACGAGGGTTTATTTACGCAACAATAATAACAATGATCAACGCTCGGCTAAGGATGTCCAGCCAGAAATCCCGAATTTAACAAAATAGCGCATACGTGAGAGAAGGATGAAATTGGACTTAAACGTTTAACCTGGATGTAAGGGTTGGGCTTGTCAGAAATTCGTAACGATACGTTGCACGAAAATTCAAACGATTGCTTTTCCAAAGAAAATTTTTCACTTAGGCAATTTATCAAACACCTTGAGGGCACAAGTTTACTTGAAGAATAAACATGGCTATAGCTCGATTCAACCCCCAAGAACAGAAACACAATTCAATCATCATCAACACAACACACTCAACTCATTCACATTCCAAACTAACCATGAAAATTCGATTAAAACTACCATGTTATTCTCTAGACAATCCTAAAACTTTTTGAAAGAAAATAACATATTCAATTCATCCAAAGCATAAACAACTTCAAATCTAAACCATAAACAAGTGGAGATTAAAGATTTTAACATACCTTTTGGTTTTTTGAAGAATGCAAGAAGAAATCGCAAGAAAAATTGGAAGACAACTTCGGCCGAATCGCGCGCTGGGGAGGGAAAGAGAAGGGAAGAAGAAATACCTGGGTGTTCGGCCGATTGAGAATTATAAGCTACCAGGGCCTTTCAGATTCCGCATAGTGTGCCGCGGCACAGCTAAAGTGAGCCGCGGCACAGGGTACAGTCCCTTTTACCTGCTTGCTCGTTTTGTCGTGTGCCGCGGCACAGATTACGTGTGCCGCAGCTCAGTGCTCAAGTGTGCCGCGGCTCATTTATGCCGTGACGCGGCACAAGGTACAGTGTGTTTAGCTCATCTCCTTCGTTTTGTGTGTGCCGCGGCTCACAATACTTGTGCCGCGGCTCACACTTCAGTTTCTTCCCTGGGACTTTCCTGCACAGAATTTTGAGAAGAACACGTTAAAAGCGAGAGGCAGAAGCAAATTGAAGCACAAAATTGATGAAAAATAAGAATCACGAATGCAAGAAAAATAAAGAAACGCAAAAATCTACAACTACGAACTCGGGTTGCCTCCCGAGAAGCGCTTAGTTTATAGTCTTCAGCCGGACCTATTGGACAACATTAGTTCGCTTTTCGCAAACTCCATTTGGTTTCCGCCCCGTTCATCGAACCGTTCATATATTTGTTAAAATTATGACCATTGGTCGTTAGCGATTCGACTTTCGGTTCGGTCATCAAATGTTGTTTGCGAAAAGGTTTCGATGTGAACAACTTCCCGAAACACCCGTTTTTTCCATGACTAATTGTCCACTGGGCTTTCGGCTTACTCTCCTCCTTCACAAATGCACTCAACACTGCAGCAGGTTCGTCCTCATGCTCGAGAAATGCTACTTGTTCTACATCCTTCTTAAAAATTGAACCATCTGCCACCGAATCTGAATTTTTCAACCGACTATGTTTTCGGTGCTTTCCTCTTTCAACTGCATCTGCACTTTCAATTTGTGACCTTTTATCAACACTTCCGGGACATGGAAACGATTTGAATACTCGAAAAGTAACTTGCTCGTCTTGGACCCTCAGAGTTAACTCCCCTTTTTCCACGTCTATAAGGGTTCGGCCAGTCGCTAAGAATGGTCGTCCCAAGATGATTGGAATATCTTTATCTTCCTCCATGTCGAGTACGATGAAATCAGCCGGAAAGATGAACTTGTCAACTTTGACTAAAACGTCCTCAATCACTCCCCTTGGGTATTTGATGGATCGATCCGCCAATTGTAAGGAGACTGTTGTTGGCTTGGCTTCCCTAATATCCAGCTTTTTGAAAATCGACAGAGGCATGAGGTTGATACTAGCACCGAGATCGCACAGTGCCTTTTTAAATGAAAGATTCCCCATGGTGCACGGTATGTTGAAGCTTCCCGGATCTTTCAATTTTGGTGGGAGCTTCTTTTGAAGAATTGCACTGCACTCCTCTGTCAAGGCGACCGTTTCAAACTCCTCAAGCTTTCTTTTCTTCGATAATATCTCTTTCATGAACTTAACGTAACTCGGCATCTGTTCCAACGCGTCGGCGAATGGAATGTTAATGTGAAGCTTTTTAAATACGTCAAGGAACTTAGAAAATTGTTTGTCCGCCCTTCTTTTCTGTAATCTCTGCGGAAACGGGACGGGGGGCACACATGTCTTCGAGTTATCCGTCAACTTTATTGAAGGTTTCAAATCCTTCGACTCCTCTGGCTCTAAATCATTCTTTTCCTCAATTTCCTTCTTCTTTTCACACCGCTCGGGCTGATCCAGCACCTCTTTCCCACTTCTTAAGCTGATTGTGTTTAGACTCTCTCTAGGATTTGTCTCTGTTGTACTCGGCAATGCTTCCTCCGGGCGAGCTGTCAACACACTAGCAATTTGGCCCAGCTGGACCTCCAAGTTCCGAATGGAAGCGGAATGATTTTGCAATGTTGCTTCAGTACGGGTCATAAATTGACTCGTATTTGCCGCCAATTTTGCGAGTGCTTCCTCAAGAGAAATTTTTGGAGCGGGAGGGTGCTGCTGTTGATTCTGAGCGAACGGGGGCTGGTTTGCGTTCTGTCCGTTTCTCCATGAAAAGTTGGGATGATTGCGCCACCCCGGATTATAAGTGTTGGAGTACGGGTTATTCTGCCGATTTCCATTTCCCACGAATTGAGCCTGCTCCATCTGATGTTGCTCGAACGGGTTCCCAACTTGACACTCTGCGCTCGGGTGTGATCCGTTACACCAATTGCATGTCTCTATGGTAACGGGGGCTGGTGCGTGCGAAAATGCTTGGAGCTGTTGGGTTAAAGCGGCGACTTGAGCTGACAAAGTGGAAATCGGGTCATTACTTGAAACTTCCATAACTCTCTTCGGTTCAATCTTTCCGATGGCCATTGGTATGCGTTTGCGGCCATAGCTTCCAAAAGCGAGTGTGCCTCGGCCATACTTTTTCCCATCAAGGCCCCACCAGAGGCCGCATCCACAAGAGTGCGTGTAGAAGCACTCAAACCAAGATAGAACGTCTGAATCTGAAGCCAATCAGGAAGGCCGTGATGAGGGCATCTTCGTAACAAATCTTTATATCGCTCCCACGCCTCGTGGAGCGATTCCATATCGTACTGACCAAAAGTGGTTATTTCGTTTCTCAACCTTGCCGTCTTAGCAGGTGGGAAGAATTTGGCAAGGAAGGCTTGCGCTAACCCCTCCCATGTTGTAATCGACCCCGGCGGTAAGGAATTTAACCAAAATTTTGCTTTATCCCTCAAAGAGAAAGGGAAAAGCCTCAATCGGATGGCATCATCGGTGACACCATTGGTCTTGAACGTGTCGCATATCTCAAGGAAAGAAGAAATATGGGCATTCGGGTCGTCATTCGGCAGTCCGCAGAATTGGCTCGCCTGCACCATCTGAATAATAGCAGGCTTGATCTCAAAATTATTGGCTTGGATAGTGGGACGCCGAATTCCCGAAAAATTAGCATTGATCTGCGGTATGGCATAATCTCGAAGAGCTAGTTCCGGTTGAACTTGCCGCATATGGTTATCTCCTCCTTGGACTTCGATATTCTCGGCCATGTTGACTGTCGTCTGCAACTCTCTTCTCTCCTTTTTGTTCCTTCTTAGAGTGCGCTCGAGCTCGGTATCCAAAGGTAGTAGGCCTTCGTTACCGAGTTTTCTCATGCACTACACGAAAGGTCCTGAAAGGAAAAATAAATAAACGAAATTAAATACACAAAAATAAAAATAAAACGTTCAAATTAAGACTAGAAATACTTAAATCAATATTAGAAAATTTCAGTCCTCGGCAACGGCGCCAAAAACTTGTTGCGATTTTTCTTACACGCAAGTGCACGTCATCGGTTACAAGTAATAAAGTGATAAGTAGAGTATCGTTCCCACGAGGACTGAATCTCTAACTACCGATTTTTGTGTATTCCAATTTTATTTGAACAATCGAATTTGGGTTTGTGCAATTAATGACTAAAAGAATTACTAAGCAACTAAACAGTAGAAAACGATAGCTTGGATAAAAGAAATCAAATGATGAATAAGTCTAGGGTTCTGAATCCACCCCAGTTTATCCGAATTTACTCTCGATTATCCGTAATAAATAATTTTCCCAATTTATTGAAGGCGGAGATTGCTAATATATTCTACCGCCTCTCCCGAGGTCAATAGATTTATCTAAAGGCGAATAACGCACTCTATCCCTAGGTGAATTAATTCGTCAATAGGCGAAAAGCTTAAAATCTCCCAAAGGCCACGTAGTTCCTATGAGTATATTCCTATCTCACAGAATAAAACGGTCCTCACCAATAGTTCCTCACCAAATCTCCTCTCCCGATTCAAGTGAATGATTAAATCAATACAACTATTGGCGATAATTGCAAGCATTAAACACAATTGGGAAAACTCAACAAAAAGGTAATTAATTGGATAATCTCAAGCAATTCGTCAAAACAAAGGTTTCATCAAAACCCTAGATTAGGGCTTTAGCCTGACATACTAATAATTGAAAATACAGAATAAATAAATGAAAGCATAAAATTCAAACGCAGATGAAGCTCGGATTCCTCCGTTCTTCGCCTTCGCCTCTCGCCTTTGAAGTCTTCTGCTTCCCTCTTCTTCTGCCGTCTCCAAGCTTAAGCTCCAAAAGATTCAAGATCAAAAGATAATTAATTAGGGTCTTAAACCCTATTTATAGCTCAGCATATCCTCCAAATCGCGTCCGTATCCGTAGGTCGAAAACTGGCTTTGAAACGGCCCTAATTCGCGCGGACAACCAAAAACCGCCAAGTGTGCCGCGGCACACTAAACTGTGCCGCGGCACAGAGCCTTCACTGGATGCCCGGGCGTCCTCAATTTCTTCGTGCCGCACTCACTGGATCGTGCCGCGTACAGCAGTACGCTTTACTCGCCTTGGCCGGGTGTCTTCCTGTGCCGCGGCGCTTCCTTGTGCCGCGGCTCGAGTCCAGATTTGCTGCGCCCGCTTTTGCCTCGTTTTAGCTCCCGGACTTCAATTTCCTGTCAATCATACAAAATTAAGGCATTAAAGGCTCATTTAGACAATTTCACTCTCCAAAATACTACAAAATAATGATAAATAAGAGTATAAAAATATGCCTAACAAACATCAATATCAAAACACCAACATCAATAATAATGATCACAACAATGTCTTAAATCGACATCAATACCAACAACAACAATCGATACATCGATACCGCGAACCGACTATTGACAATAACATCAACAACGAGTATCTCAATGCCTTGAACGGCTTTTGCCAAACAACAATAACATTTGGCATAATTTGACGAAGGGTATCGTGTCAAACAATCCCCTGATATCAACAAAATCATAAAGAGACCAAGTCTCGAAATGATACACACATTCATACATATACATGATAACATTAATCTCATTGACTAGTACAAGTATAAACTTGCCTCAAACCAAAGGTGATGAAATCCTCGAACGAATGACGAATGGCGTCCTCCAACAATCACAAGCACTCGAACAACCTTGAATGAAATACAATTCATTCAATAACACGATAGAAATCAAAAACATCACAAAAGACAACCCCGATTCAACACGAATCGATCAAACCACACAAACAAATATCATAGTCTCCAACTATGAATTCTAACGTCCTCCGACACCTCAATGATCAATTAACATGATCATTATGTTCTTAACACTTGTGAAAAACAATTCAACAAAGATTATCAAGAACAACATCAATTCAATCATCTCAAAATGGCAATATCACCAATATCATCATCAATACCTCAAGAACATCATCGTCACAACAAACATGATGTCTTCACCAAAATCAATCACCAATTCCTCAAGAATTTTGGATTAATCAACAAGATTAACTTAACCATTTCAAAATTATGATAATCACATCCTAATTCATCATAAATCCTTACTAAAATGGTTATAATCTCTCAAGAACACAACCAACAACAATAATCATCTCAAGGCTATGTTTATCATCTAAAAATCTTAACATAACTCTTCCTATAACTCCAAGTATTCTTAAACATCAAGAACACAATCAAACTCAAGCTATATCATCATGTTCTTCATCATAAGTTCATCAAAACTATGAAGAACCATACTATCCTCCAACAAATCATCATTACACGAACTACACGACAGCAACATCAACATAATCTCGAGTTAAACACAAGATTAACCAACATACCTCTAGAAAATGAAGAACAACCTAAAACCATCAAGAATCCACTCCAATCTTCAAGTTCCTAATCTCAAATCCAAGTTATGAAGCTCCAAAACAAGTTGGAAGAGGCTAAGTATCAAGAACAAGTCCAGAGGGACGATTCTAGGGAGAGGAAAATCGGTTTTGGTTTGAGAAGAAATGAAAAATGGAACCAAAATATATAATCTAACAAGCTCATTACGGCCGCTATAGCACCACCTTAACGTACGTTATGCCCCTTAACATACGTTATCGCTTCTACGTAGCGTACGCTGCGTAATCCAAAACTCACTGCCTCAAAACGGAGTACCCAGTACGTACATTAACTAAATTATGTACGTAACAAACCTCACCATTACGTACTGTAATACCAAGAGTATTACATGCTGTTTCATATCAATTACCTCATTTTTTTTAATAAATGTGCTCCATCGTGATGAATGTACTTTTATACGTTATGTTTAGACCATATTGTCATGTATAAAAGCTTGTCCGCACTTATTGTTTTTGTGATGTAATTGTATGATGTTGATGATACGTCGGTGACATACCTTGATGTCGTTGAGCAATTATCGGTGCGAATATGACGGTGACCAACGTCTTGTTCCCCGAGGAATTGTTGGACGAGTCTAAAGGGAAGTCGCGTTATAAGGATTAAATGTAATAATAACTTAGTGAACAACAAAACCTTACGTACGTTATTCGCTAAACGTTACGTGTTGGAATATAAAACGCAGCGGAAGCGAGATGGATTAATATTTTATGAAAGGTTTTATAAACTAACCAACATAAATAGCGGATCTATTTAGGCTTGTCAATTAATTAATTAAACAGATTAATTAACAATTCAAATATATGTATTTACGCAGTAGGAATTGGTAAGTCATACCTTTGAAGCGAAGTGGTAGAAAAATCCCTTTCTGGTCAATCGAACACCTCCTTGATTCTTCCTTGATCTACTTGTTTTTCTACCTCAAAGTCTTCTAGAGTATATCCCGCCTAAGACCCGGATGTCGTGTGGGCAACAATCTACCGGACTTCTCGGAGAACAATATGGATCGGCCGAATTATTCCCAAGAAACATTTTACGAACTTTTTTCTCTATTTTTCTTGAATATTTTAGTATTTAGAAAAATGTTGTGTTAGCTAAATTGTGGAATCCAAGACACAAGTCAAGATCCACAATTAAACACAAGATATGAAAAAAATCGAAAAATTCCTTGTTCAAGAGTGTGGAGAACTCGGCCCACTCTAGGGACCTTAAGGAGGACAAGGCAAGGACTCCCAATAGATATCTTCTTTCCAATATTATGACTCTTCCTAATATGAAGACTCTATTAATATCAACTTAGTCCACTAAAAAGTTGATATTGCACTTCCTACCAAAATCTCAAATTACGAAATTTGGATCCTTTTTTAATCAATTATTTCCTGTGTTTAAGATATTCCATGTCCATTAATTAATTTAAGCTACTGACAGCTTTTAATTAATTAATATATTATACATGAGTATACCACTCGACTTTTATTATTATATCGGAAAATTAATTCCACCTGCAGGGTTTAATATAATAATCATTTCAAGTGCCTCAATGGACATAATCAACCCGACTGGCCGGGACACGATTCTAGCTATAATATTAATTAATATATAAATAATAATATTGCCCAAAATATCGAGCATATTGAGTCAATCATTTTGGCTCTCACCCATGATAAATCAAAATAATAAATATTAAATATATATAATTAAATATTAATCACTAGAATTAAGAAATAATAATTGTCCGAGATGTGAGTTCTTCTTATGGTCAGCACAGAAGAATCTATCTCCCCTCGATCCTGTTCAACGTATACCGAATACGCTAATATATGCTAATGGTCAAGACCAACCAATCTCAAGCATATACTACAACCTCTTACATAACGGTCTAATGTTATATAGGTTGTGAACTAATTATTACTATATAGGGAACCGATAATGTGATCTTCTGTGAGATACGACACACCACATTATCTACAATACAAAGTAATTTAGACAACATTTGCATAACCCTAGCGTGAATAAATATGCAAAACATGTGACAAATGAATTAAATATTCTCATAGATAAAGACCGAGAAATTAGGTAATACAAGCATAAAGTATGCTTTGATGTATACAACCCTAACATTACGTACGCTAAGTATGATGGCATTACGTACGCTAAGGATTAGGCCTTACATACGTATCACAGTCTTCAGTCTTCGGACAAGAATCTTGATCCGTGTGGTCAGGACAACTTTCGGCGCGACAGCGACAGGTAAGTCAACTGGTGTTACGTACGTTAACTGAGCCAGAATTACATACATAATGATCGGTGTTATTTCGGGCAGTAAGTTATGAGCTTTCTTTACGTATGCTAACCATTTCGCATAACATACGTAACAGGGCTTACGTACGTAAATTTTAAGGTTTAACGTACGTAAAGCCATCCTGGTTTTATAAAATGACACCTGCCCTTTCATTTCGTCCGATCCAAAAATCACTTCCTCTCTCTCATATACCATCCTCCAGCCTCCCCAATCCGATTTTAGCCTCCCTAATCGAGTGTTATCCTAGTAGAGTGGGTTGATCCAGCTCCGGAGAAAGCCTTGAGGGTGTTGTCCTTCTGTTCTTCATCGTTCCTTGTTGTTCTTCCTCGTCTCTCGTTAAGTAAGGTGAGTTATCTAACCTTTGAATCTATTTCGACGTGATAGTTATGATTTCGGGTGTTGGGTAGTATAGAACTCTTGATGATAATCAAACCGTTAAAAACTAACATTAATCATAATCGTTAAACGTAAGTCTATCTCGGATTAGAAATTTGTATACATACCGCTGTGAAAATTGTATATCGGATCGTAACATTAGGAGTAAAACTGTGTTGATGATTCTATTGTGTTAGTCATGTAATAGGTTGTGTTGAATTGATTCTATTATCGTTCTTAAACTCATTAAAATTATTAAAGTGAATTAGTTATCAAATACCGAATTAGGCGAACAATCGTTAACGACGATTATGCTGGAATTGTACTCGACCATTCCACAATAAAGTTGAAAGAAAATTTTGAACTAGTAGTTAGTAAATAGATGATTTTGGTTGTAGTATAATCGTCTTGGATGAATATTGCAAGTAGTATTGTGATTGAAATGTTCTGGTAAATTGATAATCCAGAAATTGAGAATCGTAAGTAGTTCACCCTATCATCAATCGTAGAATCGTGGTCCAAATGTTAGGAAGTTGAAGTAGGATAAGAACTCAATTAGGAAGGGGGGAAAACGTTGTTATTCGTCATCTTATAAGGTATTAATCGCGAAAATGTAATTAGGTTGAGCTCTCGATCAATAATGGTCGTTCGATCTATCATTACTTGAAGGGAATTACCTCGTCGGACTTGAGGCAAGTGAATCCTTGCTCAGACTATGTTATATTAAATTCCAAAATCTAATGTGTGTCAGTATCTGTAGAAATGTGCTCGTTTTACTTATATTGTCCGGAGTATTCCTGAGTAGATACTTCTGTGACCCTTGGTTGCAACCATGGGAGTTTTTATGTTGATATACCGTACGGAACTGTGTTGCGGGATATAAACCTAAATGGTACCTACATCCGTAGTATTCCGGTGTATATGCTTTCGTGACCCTTGGTTGCGACCTTGGGAGTTTATGTGCTGATAGATAATGTTGAGTATTCTGTTATGTATTGCCTTACCGAGTAATAACATTGTACTGCGGATTTATCTGATTCTATGAATGAATTTTGTTCGTGTTGTCTGACCTAGGTTGGCTGGCACGATTCGTCGTGTCAGGCAAATTTGTTGAATATGTGCATGACATTCCCGAAGGTTCTGGTAAGGCTTGAGCAGTGTTGGGAAGAAGCCTTGTTGTTCTGTTTCTTAAATTGAACTCTGGAAACATTCCACGTTATGTAATAACTGCGTACGCAGACTTGTTTTTCTTTAAAGTATTTCGTTTCGTACTTACGCTATCATGTAGCTACTTTCCGAAAATTATTTTATGAATTATTTTTAAACTCTTTAAAAACTTACCTTGTGGGTCCCACACGGGATTCTCGGCACTGTAGCGTCCCAGCAAATTTTGGGAGCATTACAGAAAATGGTATCGGAGCCGAACACTCATGTGGAATATTTTATCAAAACGTTTTGAAAATGTTTAAAGACCATCAAAAGTCCAACACTCCAAGCGACCGTAATTCCTCGAGGAATGTTAAGGTGAAAAACACGTATGTTTCTTGAGAATCAGGTATGATGTTTGAATTCAATAGAACTCAAAGAATGATTGTACTGAAGTGACCCTTTAGATCGAATAATTATCACAAATGGCATGTCGTGGAGCTAGGAGAATCATGAACGACGCTCAGGGCTCTGCTGTGAACCAGTAGGAAGATAGGAACACCGCTGAAACCGTTCCAGCCGGAAACCAGCCACCGTCCATTAACCAGAATGAACAGGAGGCAGAAAACTAGAATAACGAGGGAATGGATCCGACTTTTATTCAGAATCTCGCCCAGGCCATTGCAATGGGAATCGCTCAGGTCAACCGAGCAGAGGGGGTACCAGTCATTAACGTGAAAGAGAATGCCGGGAAGGACCGATGACTGGGAGAAATGCTGAAGGCTAGACCAGCATTATTCAACGGATCGGGAGATAAGCATGTGGATGACTGGATATCCAAAATGGAGACTGCTTTCGAGGTAATCAGCTGTCCAGGGAATCAAAAGGTACCGTTAGGGATCAACCAGCTCTACGATACTGCAGCCCGATAGTGGAGGACCTATAAGCCGGAGGGCAGGGTAGTAGGGTGGACCGAGTTTTCCAAACTGTTGAGAGATGAGTACTGCCCAGATCAGCTCAAACTGCTCGTGCACGGAGTTTCTTCAGTACTGGACCATAGAACCTGCCGGTTCCAGAATCATTCGAGCTTATATAACCGAACTAAGCTAATGTATCTCAAATGGTTCCATCTGAAGATCAGCGAATCTATCACCTTGCACAACGGTTTCCAGAAGATGTTCAATGCTACGCAGCTGGATTTCACTGCACAACCCTGAGGGCATATGAGGACGTGGTCACAGCGTATGTCGGAACTGTCATTAGTTCTGACACCGGGCATAACCAGAAAAAGATGAAGACGTTTAACCAGTCGGGGAGCACCAGTAAAATGAACTCGGGAGCTTGGTTCTCCTCTAAATCAGCAGTTTTGTACCAACAGAAGGGCACATCTGACCGGTCCCTCCGCCGGAGCTGTTTCAATTGTGGCATAGCTGGACATACCATGAGTCAGTGTCGTAAGGTGGCTACAAAGTGTTTTTCGTGCGGAAGAAGTGGGCACATGTCTCTCTACTGTTCGCGGGTCAATTCTACACCAAATCCAGCTCCTCAGAGTCAGCAAGGATCGGTACAGACATCCATGGCACCCGCCGTGTCTGATTACCGATCTCCACCTTACCAAACCCCTCCATATGGTGTCGGAAGAGGACGTGGGGGTGGGGGAGGCACTGCACCCTCCTCGGGGACACTGCCATCCAGTGTGTTCGAATTGAGGGCTACTGATGACTAGACTACACCTGCTGTCTCAAGTACACTTCTTATTAATTCGCAGCCTGTTCATGTACTATTTGATACTAGAGCGATGCACTCATTTCTATTTGTGGAATGTGTTAATCGTTTGAACCTTTCTTGTGTACCTTGTGAATCTTTTGCTGTTAAACTACCCGAGGGTAGCAGGGTTGGGGGTAATTTGGAAGTTCGAAATTGTCCGATCCGCATCGATGATCAGGGCTGGACATCAAATCTCATGGTTTTTCCACTTCAGAACGAAGATGTTATTCTGGGTATGGACTGGCTGACGATACACAGGATGATATTAGATACCTATCACTTGACCGTTTCCATTATGACTCGTGATGGTGCCACTCACATGATCAGGGGTCGAGAACACTTCCGTACTAAGGGGTCCCTCAGCCTCCTTACAGCGGGAGTACCTTGTGACGCTCGAGAAACGTATTACTGGTGTTATGTTCTTCAGGAGGATGCATCACAGCTATCGGTTGATAACATTCCCACGGTGAGCGAATTTACAGACATTTTCCTCGATGAATTACTAGGGTTTCCGCCACGACGGGAGGTCGATCTCTCGATCGAACTTGAGCCGGAAACGATGCCTATCTCCAAGGCACCATACAGGATGGCACCGACTGAAATGAAGGTATTAAAGTTACAACTCGAAGAATTACTAAAGAAGGGACTGATCCGTCCGAGTACTTCACCATGGGGTGCGCCAATCCTTTTTGTGAAGAAAAAGGACAACTCCCCGCGCCTGTGTATCGATTACAGAGAGCTAAACAAAGTCACTATCAAGAACCGTTACCCACTTCCGAGGATTGATGATTTACTAGATCAACTACAGGGGGCGACTGTGTTCTCAAAGACTAGTTTATGATCCGGATATCACCAATTGAGGATTCGAGAGGAGGATATTCCCAAGACCGCATTTCAATCAAGATATGGACACTATGAGCACATGGTGGTGGTGTTCAGCTTGACTAATGCCCCAGCTGTTTTTATGAAGTTAATGAACAAGGTTCTGACAGATTTTCTCGATAAGTATGTGGTGGTTTTTATTGACGACATTTTAATCTATTCTCAAAACCGACAGGAGCATGAGGAACACTTGAGACAAGTATTAAGTGTATTAAGGCAACACCAACTTTATGCAAAACTTTCTAAGTGCGAGTTCTCGATGCCGGAGGTAATATTTCTGGGACATATTATTTCAGTAGAAGGCGTCAAGGTAGATCCTCAAAAGACCGAGATAGTGATGAGTTGGGAACCACCAAGAAACGTCAAGGAAGTGAGGAGTTTTCTGGGATTGGCAACATATTATCGATGGTTCGTCGAGGCTTTTTCTTGTATCGCTTGGCCGTTGACGAATCTACTAAGGAAAAGTACCAAGTTTGTCTGGACAACAGATTGTCAGGAGAGCTTCGACGAGCTAAAGAGGAAACTGACTACCGCTCCAGTGTTGATACTACCGCAGGGCACGGAAGGATTCGTAATATACACCGATACATCTAAGCATGGACTAGGATGTGTATTCATGCAAAATGACAGAGTTATTGCATACGCCTCTCAACAACTTAAACTGTACAAGGTGAACTATCTGACGCACGACTTGGAACTGGATACAGTGGTCCACGCCCTTAAGATTTGGAGACACTACCTTTATGGGGTTACCTGTAAGATTTTTACGGACTACAAGAGTTTAAAATATATTTTCACCCAAAGAGAGTTAAACATGAGGCAGAGGCGTTGGATGGAGCTAATCAAGGATTACGATGTGAAGATTTTATATCACCCTGGGAAGGCCAACGTCATAGCAGATGCACTTAGTTGGAAGACTGCATAGGAGTTGGCACTATCCGGTTTAACGGTACAGCCGGAATTGCAGCAGGACCTCAGGAGAAATGGTATTGAAGTATGGATACAACACCTCCAGGGACAGTTGTGCTCAATTAACATTCATTCATCCTTGCTGCTAGAGATACGCTTAGCACAATTGGAAGACTCGGAACTGCGCACGATCGATGCAAGAGCCGAAGGGGGAATTATTTCAGACTACAGGATCCAAGGGGACTTGATGAGATTTAAGAACAGGATCTGTATTCCCCCAAATGACGAGATTAAGCAAACTATACTAAAGGATCTGTATTCCCCCTTAGAAGCCTTATATGGTAGGAGGTGCAAGTCTCCCCTATGTTGGGATGATGCTTCTGATGTCGTCGCTACCGAGTTAGATCTGATCCAGGAATCTATTAAGAAAATTTCCATTGTTCAAAAGCACATGTTAGCAGCGCAGAGCCTCCAGAAGTCATATGTTGTGGATCTCCAGCGACTGTTGGAATTTCTAGTCGGATACCACGTTTGGGTCAAAGTATTGCCAATGCGGGGCATTCGACATTTCGGCCAGATAGGCAAATTGAGCCCAAGATTTATCGGTCCGTTCGAAATATTAGACCGAGTTGGTGGACTCGTTTATCGATTAGCGTTGGCACTATAGTTAGACGGAGTGCATAATGTCTTCCATGTCTCCCAACTAAGAAAGTACATGTATGACCTAAGTCACAAGATTAATTTCGAAGAAGTAGAGAGTTCTAATGATGCTACCTTTAGAGAAGTGCCAATCGCAATTTTAGATCGACCCGTAAAGACACTAAGGAATAAGGCCATACCTCTTGTAAAAGTTTAGTGGTCACATCATGGCATCGAAGAAGCAACCTGGGAGATCGAGACGAGCATGAGGGAGAGTCATCCCAAGTTATTTTCTGAGTTTTGGGACAAAACTATTTTAAGGAGGGTGGTATGTAATACCACGAGTATTACATGCTGTTTCATATCGATTACCTCATTTTTTTTAATAAATGTGCTCCATCGTGATGAATGTACTTTTATACATTATGTTTAGACCATATTATCACGTATAAAAGCTTGTCCGCACTTATTGTTTTTGTGATGTAATTGTATGATGTTGATGATACGTCGGTGGCATACCTTGATGTCATTGAGCAATTATCGGTGCAAATATGAAGGTGGCCAACGTCTTGTTCCACGAGGAATTGCTGGACGAGTCTAAAGGGAAGTTGCGTTCTAAGGATTAAATGTAATAATAACTTAGTGAACAACAAAACCTTAGGTACGTTATTCGCTAAGCGTTACGTACGCCAAGTATGATGGCATTACGTATGCTAAGGATTAGGCCTTACGTACGTAACACAGTCTTCAGTCTTCGGACGAGAATCTTGATCCGCGTGGTCAGGACAACTTTCGGCGTGACAACGACAGGCAAGTCAACTGGTGTTACATACGTTAACTGAGCCAGCATTACGTACGTAATGATCGGTGTTATTTTGGGTAGTAAGTTCTGAGCTTTATTTACGTACGGTTTAACGTACGTAAAGCCATCCTGGTTTTATAAAATGACACCTGCCCTTTCATTTCGTCCGATCCAAAAATCACTTCCTCTCTCTCATATACCATCCTCCAGCCTCCCCAATCCGATTTTAGCCTCCCTAATCGAGTGTTATCCTAGTAGAGTGGGTTGATCCAGCTCTGGAGAAGGCCTTGAGGGTGTTGTCCTTCTGTTCTTCATCGTTCCTTGTTGTTCTTCCTCGTCTCTCGTTAAGTAAGGTGAGTTATCTAACCTTTGAATCTATTTCGACATGATAGTTATGATTTCGGGTGTTGGGTAGTATAGAAATCTTAATGGTAATCAAACCGTTAAAAACTAACATTAATCATAATCGTTAAACGTAAGTCTATCTCGGATTAGAAATTCGTATACATACCGCTGTGAAAATTGTATATCGGATTGTAACATTAGGAGTAAAACTGTGTTGACGATTCTATTGTGTTAGTCATGTAATAGGTTGTGTTGAATTGATTCGATTATCGTTCTTAAACTCATTAAAATTATTAAAGTGAATTAGTTATCAAATACCGAATTAGGTGAACAATCGTAAACGACGATTATGCTGGAATTGTACTCGACCATTCCACAATAAAGTTGAAAGAAAATTTTGAACTAGTAGTTAGTAAATAGATGATTTTGGTTGTAGTATAATCGTCTTGGATGAATATTGCAAGTAGTATTGTGATTGAAATGTTGTGGTAAATTGATAATCCAGAAATTGAGAATCGTAAGTAGTTCACCCTATCATCAATCGTAGAATCGTGGTCCAAACGTTAGGAAGTTGAAGTAGGATAAGAACTCAATCAGTAAGGGGGAAATGTTGTTATTCGTCATCTTACGAGGTATTAATCGCGAAAATGTAATTAGGTTGAGCTCTCGATCAATAGTGGCCGTTCGATCTATCTTTACTTGAAGGGAATTACCTCGTCGGACTTGAGGCAAGTAAACCCTTGCTCGAACTATGTTATATTAAATTCCAAAATCTAATGTGTGTCACTGTTTGTAGAAATGTGCTCGTTTTACTTATCTTGTCTGGAGTATTCCTGAGTAGATACTTCTGTGACCCTTGGTTGCGACCTTGGGAGTTTTTATGTTGATATACCGTACAGAACTGTGTTGCGGGATAAAACCTGAATGGTACCCATGTCTGGAGTATTCCTGTGTAGATGCTTCTGTGACCCTTGGTTGCGACCTTAGGAGTTTATGTGCTGATAGATAATATTGAGTATTCTGTGATGTATTGCCTTACCGAGTAATAACATTGTACTGCGGATTTATCAGATTCTATCAATGAATTTTGTTCGTGTTGTCTAACCTAGGTTGGCTGGCACGATTCGTCGTGTGAGGCAAATTTGTTGAATATGTGCAGGACATTCCTGAAGGTTCCAGTCAGGCTTGAGCAGTGTTGTGGAGAAACCTTGTTGTTCTGTTTCTTAAATTGAACTCTGAAAACATTCCACGTTATGTAATAACCACGTATGCGGACTTGTTTTTCTTTAAAGTATTTCGTTTCGTACTTACGTTATCATGTAGATACTTTCTGCAAATTACTTTATGAATAATTTTTTAAACTCTTTAAAAACTTGCCTTGTGGGTCCCACACAGCATTCATGGCACTGCAGCCTCCCAGAAAATTTTGGGGGCGTTACACGTACGTTAACCTCAAGGTATAACGTACGTAATGTTCGTTGACCTGCCTGTCTCAATCGAACTCCATGAATCCAGCCGGGCCGGTCCCACACGCCGAAAGTCAGATGCGATCTGATACCCATCGTTACCTACGTAACCCTCTAGGTTTAACGTACGTAAACCTCAGCTCATAGCATATGTAAGTTAAACATATAGCGTGCATTATGGCTAGTATACTTAGCCAAAATTCCAAACTCATGAAGCAACATCCAAACGGAGAAACAAAACCAACGACATGTATAAATATTTCGATTCCGAAATATCCCAATACAATATACATTGTATCAGTCAAATATAACAACACTTGTACAATTCCAAATGAATACGTACAACACAACAGTGAAACGAAAAAAAATTACCCACGGATATTACATACTCCCCCCTTAAAAAGAATTTCGTCCCCGAAACTGAGGGTGCACAACTCGGAATATGAACTATCCATCAGGATCTGAAAACAACATATCTAGGAATACTCCTCAATGTGAACAACTCCGCCTGAGTAGCTGGGCCAACCCGTCGGGTCCCCGCATCTTCCCTGCCCGAACACGGCGAAAATCAAGTGATAAAAACACTCAACCAAGTGCGTGATCAGTCGAATCATGACTCCTCCGCTAGAGACCAGCCAGAAAGTCGTACCAACCGCATGACTAGTAACACCAGCGTACACACCCCGTGGGAGCCACTCATTGTACATGTCTACAATCATCGGTGTACATTTCTCCGTCCTCGTCGGCATCAGAAGCCCATGCAATCTCTGACTCACGCCACAAAAGGAAAACAACAATGCACATATAGTCATCGGGACCATATCAATCGCACGCCCAAGTCCTCACAACTTGACGTCTTGGATCACAACAAGGTTTACCCAGATTATCACAAAATCTCAGGTACAACACCAAAAGAAAATAAAATCACAACAACCATCTCAAATCTCAAGATTCTCAAATACAAGATAGATCGACAACAAACAGTTCACAACCACAATACCACAATACAGATTAAGTTAAACATTAATCCGAAAATCAAAGAAAGGAATACATAAATCAAGGCTACATCTCAAATGTACCCAACATCGATATCCTCCAAATCATCGATCTCCTCGATCTCATCGACTCGAGAAAGACCCAAATCTGAACCCGCTGCTCCTCCCCGGCTGTCCTTACCTTTGGCTCCCGAAGCTTGATAGGACCCCTTGGATGAAGTATGGACTGGAGTAACAAAATCTCTCGAGGCCCGTGAGCTCTCTTGAGATTTACTGGCACTAGAACTGCTGCAGTATTTCTGAAGGTGTCCCTACCTCCCACACAGAAAACAAGCAATAGTCTGCATCGAACACTGGGTACTGCGATGTCCTACAGTATCACAATTAAAGCAAACAACGGTCGAACTCGTCGCCTGAGAAGAAGATGCTTTCCCAGCACGAAGACGGCTAAAAAATGACCTCTTGGACGTCGGAGCTCAATGTCCCTCTGAACGAATCGGCATCCTAGTCCTCTCACCATAAGAAACTGAAGGGTTCTTCCGAGCAAGATCCTTGATCAAAAGCTCTGCTCCAAGAGACTTCTCAATGAATTCACCAAGTGAGTTACAATTATGATTGAACAACTGCATCCTCAACTGCAGGTTTAGCCTCTTGCTAAAATACTTAATCTTATCCGCCTTAGTACGGATAACGGAAGAAGCAAACTGAAGAAGTCCTTGAAACTTCTCAGCAATGACAATAACACCCTCATCCTCGATGGATTCGGGGTTCAAAACCTCTGACAGTTTGGCTTCACGAAGTGGAGGCGGATAACACCTATCTAACCTGAGAGTCCTGAACTTGCTCCAAACACAATCACGATTGGTGGGTTTCACAGAAAGCCAGCAAGAATAAGCACCCTTACTCAAGTAGTAAGCCGCTACTGCCACCTTACTCTCATCCGGACACTGAACCATGTCGGAGAGTTTATCAAAATGTTCAAGCAAATGAACAATGTCAGCTGGTTCCGACGAACCCTCAAAAGTAGGCGGCCCCTGACGAGATATATCGCCAACAATCTGATTCACTCCCCCGGTCTGCCCATGAAACGGCACCTGGAATCCCTGCTGCGGTGTACCACGAACCATCAAGGTCTGCATGGTCTCCATTATCTGCATCATCTGAGTCATCTGGGCTCCATTCATAATCAAGAACGTGTCGATGTGTGCACTCTCAGTCTGATTGACTTCTTGAGTATGACGTCCCGAAGGAGAATCGGTCGCGTAGGTAACACCACCGGCCGAACTTTGATCCATCTCGACATCCGCACATGTATAAACACGAGGTTCTGGGTTCTGGCTTGTTCTGCAACCCTTACCCCCTCTGTCACGTCCTCGGATTCCTCTTTCCATACTGAAAGAATAACGTTCGATCATGATCATAACTAAAATATGCCTCAACGGCCAATCCAGAATGGTAAGTCAATAGCCAAATACGAGTATACATACACAAAACAATCACATCAATCATGCTAATAATAGCCAATCCAGAGCCTACATGTTCCAAAATAAATAATCATGAATCAGTCGTAGCACAAATGTCATATACAGGTTTCAACAAAACATGAATAATCAACGACATAATGAATGTATGAACATAAAAGAGAATCGAGTCCTTACACAGGTCATACGAAGCTTCGAGGTCTTGCGATACTAGTTCTCACTGACGACAACTCGATGAAAGAATAACTCATACAGTCATTCAATTATCACGACTCACAAAACCTGAGTGTCCAAATTGTCATAACCTGACAGCCCCACTACTACCGCGTCGGTAGAGCCACATAACTTACATATCAGGATATATCACAACCCATTGCTCTGGTTATTACAGTGCCATGGACCCCATGCCAGGAGATCCACCAGGCGAACACGATTAACATACATCAAACTGACCAAAAAGGGGAAATCACAATCCCTACTATGATATCCCGCATAATATTCCGATATGGAATTTCGACGACAAAAATAGGCCTACATGGCCAAAATAGAAATACAACAACATCCATGAGCCTTGTTCGGATAATACAAAATGACAACAACTAACGAAACTGGAGTACTCCAAACTCTCTGACTGACATGAACACCGAAACAACTCGAACTAGTATTGCATGAATGCCTCGTCGCCATCGTCATGCTCCTGTCTCTCAACTCTCTCCTCGCAAGGACCTAAAACATGAAAATATATTCCGCCCCCACTGGGTCAGTCATACAGATAATGAATATCAAATACATGTACAACATGATATGCATCCAAAGACAGAATAAATGGTACAACAATGGTAATACGAGATGCTCACAAACCAAGGTAAGAACCGGGCCTTCGTGAAACACTATGCCCATGGCATACGACCAGTACCTGTTCAACAGTTAGAACACAAGTGCCCAACGACGAATCATCAATATAGAACACAACAATTATCCGAAGGTAAACCAAACTAGAGCTGAAATAATTAAGAGTCACAATGCCCAAAGGCTCCAATGGAAATACCAAACATCACAATGGCCTGAAAGCCCTCAGCTGAAGCTGAAAAATATCACAATCGCCTGAAAGCCACTTAGCCGAAGCTGCCAAACATCGCAATGGCTTGAAGCCAAATAACCCGAAGCTGTATCACAATGAGGGCCGAAGCCACGGCACGAAGCCGTATCACCATGAGGCCATCCAATGACCGTGACCTACTGAACTGTAGGTGTTGGGAAACCAACCACGAAGGTTTAAGCCCCAAGATTACCCAAAATGAGATCACCCAATGACCTTGACCTGCTGAATTGCAGCCAGACTTACCCATAATGAGATCACCCAGTGACCGTGACCTACTGAACTGTAGGTGTTGGGAAACCAACCGCGAAGGTTCAAGCCCCAAACTTACCCATAATGAGATCACACAGTGACCGTGACCTACTGAACTGTAGGTGTTGGGGAACCAACTGCGAAGGTTCAAGCCCCAAACTTACCCATAATGGGATCATCAACATGACCGTTGTAACACCCCCAGATCCGAACGGGAATATTACAGCGCCGTGGGCCCCGAGATGGAACCCACAAGGCTGAAGGAAATTTTCGCAAACATTTACAAACGCCCAAGAGGCTAACGACGGTATTATCTATTAAAAACATTCGAAGATTTATAAAACTCGTTTATCAAACCGTCGTAAAAACTCATTTGAAACCACAAGGCCCAAAATGCCAAAACTCAACAGTTTAAAAACACATACGTTAAGCTATCGCTTACACGTACCGACAGAATTGATTTAGAAAATGATTGCCAAAGTAACCTAAGTTACCAGATACCAAAAAGTTCATTTAAAAATACTCACGCAGCGGATAAAGACAAACAATTAAAATACTCTAGCAGCGGAATACAACAACTGATCAGAAACTCAAAACACAAATACATGCCCTTGCCAGTATCCTCCGGGAAGTTCATCTCTCCACGACCGCTACAAGCTTGATAATCCAAGAACCTAAAAAGAAAGCCCACGACGGGGTCAGCCATAATATCCAACAATGATAACCATCACATCTCATCAATAATTACATATCAATGGAAATACTAAGTAAGAATATGACCAATGTATTCTTACCGTCGTAACTTTACGAGAATCCACGATTCGTATCCTTAACAACACATTAAAATAATACCGAAATATCTGTACAGTATCTCAACAATACTCAAGGTTCTCAAAACATTATCATAACTCGCGATACAGAAATTATACCAACTCTGGCCAATTCAATCCATCGGATAACATCGACAATTCCAATACGATAATCGATTGTCCATCAAAGACAAGTACCAAGGAAATACGGAACATACCTCAAGATACGAAATACCATTACCATCACGTCAGTCTAATCCGAGATCAGATCAACACAACATACGGACATGGTCCTAACACAAGACCTACAAATGCATACTCATATGACAACGTCAATATGAGCACAACAATAATGACAATGTATACTTATGGCCACCCGTAATATACATATGCACAATAACAACAACATATGATAATCCAACGATCCAAATGCACACACTATAGATTCCCATGATGATCCCATCGGACCAACGCATGGTGGCATTACATCCGGCGATCCAAGCGCACCAACTATAGATTCCCATGATGATCCCGTCGGACCAACGCATGGTGGACATATGACAACAATGCACAACTGCACAAAACAACAGTGCACAATACACGACAACAACAATGCACAAATGCATGACAACAACGATACACGAATGTATCACAACATGATCGACTCAAATGATAAAAATGATTATAGTACTTGCCCCGAGTCCTTCAAGAACGATCTCAATGCCTAAACCATCACGAACCATTATCCTCAATACTCGACGATCCAAAGTATCACGGATTGCAGATAATTCATATCTCCGTTTTTATCACGATATATCCTCGATATACAATTATACCAATAACAAAAGCAAATCATATACATTATGATTTAGATTCCCAAAACTCGAATATGATTTATAATCTCAAGTCACCTGTGATTACGATTATAAACATTATTATACGAATTATAAACGAATGAAACGGAAACCATTCATTAAATACTATAAACTGAGTAAGTAATAACTTACTTCGCAACCGATACAATGACGAGGAAGCTGTTACCAAATCCATTGCCGTCATCTACAAGTTCCTCGGTCCCGACCAAAGCAATCAACGAACATTCTCGAGCTCGACCGCAACACGGTTGTCATCACTGATCAATATTCTCAACCTATTATAGTAATCGATAGACAACAAGTTCGACAACAATTAACAATCGATAAAACCAATTTACAAACCCAACGGCTCAACAATATCTCGATTAAACACTAGTCGGATCAATCCTACTCAAACCAGCATGAATTTACAACCACAACACGAAAATACTGCACTTTCTGCCTTCTTAGCGCACGTTAATCACCTAACGTAGCGTGCGCTAAGTTGCTCCCGTTAGCGCGCGCTAGGCAGTAAACGTAGCGTGCGCTAATCTTTGCGAGATGCATGTTTTGAGATACCGATCAACTTATGGCGATTTCAAGAACACCAAGTGATTACGAATCATGTTCAAAGCTATCAAAACAACGAAATCCGATATCCTTTAACATATAAACAATCATCCAACTTATAATCCAAGTTCTATATCCATATATCATCTTCCTCAATATCAACATCATGAAACATTAAGAACGTAACAACACTTTCATAATCTATCATTACAGGGAGTAATCATCGACAATAACATCAACATCCGAAACTGAGGAGAAGGATTAATCCACTTATCTCAAGAAAACGAACAACATTATTCAAACCACAAGAATCATATCAATATCTTCATGTCAACAATAACATCATCATAATCCGGTAATCCATCTCATAATCATGCTTATCAACTTGTTTATGTAATAATCATCAACTCAAGAACATCAACATTCAATCCAAAACAAAATCCAAAGATGAAGAGTAATTACCTCTTTGAAGGAATGGATTGAATCCCAAGGTTGAATCCGTTTTCAATCACTTCCAAGTTTCAAATGTTGTTAGGAATGAGCAAATCAAGTGTTTGGGACCTCAACTTCTCTCTAAGACCTCTCTCTATCGTCTGAAGGTGAAAGAATGGACGAAATGCTTCATAATACCCGTTTGTACCTTATATAGAATACATTACTAGCGTGCGCTAAACCTTATGTTTAGCGTGCGCTACGGCCTTAGCGTGCGCTAACTGACCTTTGTTAGCGTGCGCTATCGCAGTCCAGAGGCAACTGTCTTACTGCATGAAGTGATTTACGTACGCAATGCCCATGTAATAGCGTACGTAAATGCCTCTATTTAGCGTACGCAAGTGTCTTACCTTAGCGTGCGCTACTCATAGTTGACTCGTTTGTCTGTATGCTCCGAAGACTGGTCCACACGTCGAAAGTGCTGACGAGGATAAGATTCCTTTTTTGTCCGATATACAGTTAGCGTGCGCTAATCAACATGCATTAGCGTGCGCTAACACTACATTACAACATCCGTTGACTTATCAGAACGTGCGCCGAAAGTGGCCTGGTCTACACGCAGATTCCTTCCGACCTGACTGCATTAGCGTGCGTTATCTTATATCCGTAGCGTGCGCTAAACCTGCACGATAGCGTGCGCTACTCCTGATTATTAGCGTGCGCTAATAATGTGACACTTAGCCATTTTCAGCTATTCTTGTCCAATCGTCTCAACATACAGAATACGAACATACGGCATACTGAATACATATACTTCTTACATCCAATTGTCGACCAAGTACGACAATTATACCAATACAGATGTCTTGGTCCTTCAATTAATTTACCCATACTGTACAGATTCCACGCTGTACAACATAACTCGGATAAAATAATCTTAAACAACAGTAGTGGAAATTCCAGATATTACATACTACACCACTTAAAATAAGTTTCATCCTCGAAACTTGCAAGCCGTCATAGAAAAACAAACAAACTATTCAACTGAAATATTCCGACACCATCACGACAACGATCAATACAGAACCCCAGAGATAGATATACGGACGAATAAAATTCTCAAAACGTTACACAAATCACATACAGTGGATCTCAACGAAACACAACCGACTGGTGAACATTCCCCTCGGCATATGAACAACGAATCGCAAATCGACGAACATACCAATTCATACAAGGAGTGGGAACGACCACTCAATATCCAAAACAACCAGCATGGGGTCACCATCCCCAAATTTACACTTACAAAGAAATCAAATAAAGATCACTATGTTAAAATTGCGCTACTACCGCACCAATGGAATCACATAGCACATATGTTCCGGTTTCACAATATCCCAAGTTTCCAAAATAATATTATGTGCATGAATCTACAACACGCAACATATTTCTCTTATCCGATAACTCAACCGATCATCACCGGATAATCAAGCGCCATACTAAAGTTCGAATCTCTTTTCCTCGTACCATCGATGTCTTATCCGGTTCGTGAATCTCATTGAGAACTTCACCATGATATGCATTATGTATTAAATGCGTATGTACATCAATCACATTTTCAAAACCAGTTTGAAATCATATAATCTTGTCAAGGAGACAAATTTTGAAAGTTCTTTCAAAAATTTCAAAACTCAAAACATAAATTTTGGTAAGACCACCAAATCAATTCTCGAAAAATAAACTGGCTCATTGGTGCCAAGTATTTGATACTTGATTTCCTTCGAATCCACACGATTTCGAAGTTTTAAAGTGAAAACTATGCAAATGATTGACCACATCCGTACTCATATATACCAATCCGGCTCGTCACAAATCCCACTGATATTCCATCAGAAAACTACACGATAGAATCCAAAATCTCAATGTATAAACTTCGACAAAAACTCCTTTTCCACATATGACTCGCAATGTCAATCATAATCCATTAACCAACACCTCAAAAATGCTATGACAATGCATTGAAACAAATCAACACAGCGAAAGACTTCCCGAGAAGTTTCTTTTGAACAAGTAATCCAGAACCCCGAAAGGCAGGAACGACATAGATAAACGATTGATAAAGTGTTTTACAAGTCTCGAGAGTTTTTAAGAAAACAGAAAAGTCTTTTGAAATATTAGGGTCTCAGCCCGTATCTCGTTCCGCATTACAAGAAGTTTAAAAAGTAGGAAACTCTTTTTCGGACCCCAAGTCCTGAGTTATAAAACAATTTCAAAAATCTATTGGGTCTCGGCCCAAAAATCGTTTACGGTAAAACATCTGTAAAACATTCATTTTGAAAAGTATCATTTTCAAATGCTCAAAAATAGTTCATATATCTCAAGATGAACTAACATGATTACATGTTCTCCTGAACAATCCACAATATTTCTCTCAAATGCAAAACTCCGTTCCAAAACTTAATCGACATATTGATTTCCAAAATCATAACTTCTCAAGATCATCAATCCTATCCCAACTCTGTCATCTTATACTGTAACGCATAATATCTTTCTGAACCTCAGAACATATCAAATTAGAACGACAATAAATCTCAATGCAATTCAAAAATCCAATACTTACAGATCGTGAAGCCGACGATTCCTCGTGATACTGGCACATGTCTCGACTCAAGAAAATACTCGACACAGATATTTTCAAAACACACTTTTTGCAAACTCAGTTCAACTCGAGAAAACAACACAACTCTATCTGAAGAAACATGTTAATACTATTTGGAAAAGTTTATAACAAGACCAGTACTACACTGGCAAATCACACAACGCATAAGCCCGAGTGAACAACAAAACTCACGGCTCCAATATTTTTCAATCGACAACTCAAATGACGCGACAGAAACACGACCCAACTCGACCCGACTGCCTAGGTTTTCTCAACCTAAGCTCCGATACCATATTCTGTAACACCCCCAGATCCGAACGGGAATATTACAGCGCCGTGGGCCCCGAGATGGAACCCACAAGGCTGAAGGAAATTTTCGCAAACATTTACAAACGCCCAAGAGGCTAACGATGGTATTATCTATTAAAAACATTCGAAGATTTATAAAACTCGTTTATCAAACCGTCGTAAAAACTCATTTGAAACCACAAGGCCCCAAATGCCAAAACTCAACAGTTTCAAAACACATACGTTAAGCTATCGCTTACACGTACCGACAGAATAGATTTAGAAAATGATTGCCAAAGTAACCTAAGTTACCAGATACCAAAAAGGTCATTTAAAAATACTCACGCAGCGGATAAAGACAAACAATTAAAATACTCTAGCAGCGGAATACAACAACTGATCAGAAACTCAAAACACAAATACATGCCCTTGCCAGTATCCTCCGGGAAGTTCATCTCTCCACGACCGCTACAAGCTTGATAATCCAAGAACCTAAAAAGAAAGCCCACGACGGGGTCAACCATAATATCCAACAATGATAACCATCACATCTCATCAATAATTACATATCAATGGAAATACTAAGTAAGAATACGACCAATGTAATCTTACCGTCGTAACTTTACGAGAATCCACAATTCGTATCCTTAACAACACATTAAAATAATACGAAATATACATGCGGTATCTCAACAATACTCAAGGTTCTCAAAACATTATCATAACTTGCGATACGGAAATTATACCAACTCTGGCCAATTCAATCCATCGGATAACATCGACAATTCCAATACGATAATCGATTGTCCATCAAAGACAAGTACCAAGGAAATACGGAACATACCTCAAGATACGAAATACCATTACCATCACGTCAGTCTAATCCGAGATCAGATCAACACAACATACGGACATGGTCCTAACACAAGACCTACAAATGCATACTCATATGACAACGTCAATATGAGCACAACAATAATGACAATGTATACTTATGGCCACCCGTAATATACATATGCACAATAACAACAACATATGATAATCCAACGATCCAGCGCACACAGCTATAGATTCCCATGATGATCCCATCGGACCAACGCATGGTGGCATTACTCGGCGATCCAGTACACACGACTATAGATTCCCATGATGATCCCGTAGGACCAACGCATGGTGGACATATGACAACAATGCACAACCGCACAAAACAACGATTGCACAATACACGACAACAACAATGCACAAATGCATGACAACAACGATACGAATGTATCACAACATGATCGACTCAAATGATAAAAATGATTATAGTACTTGCCCCGAGTCCTTCAAGAACGATCTCAATGCCTAAACCATCACGAACCATTATCCTCAATACTCGACGATCCAAAGTATCACGGATTGCAGATAATTCATATCTCCGTTTTTATCATGATATATCCTCGATATACAATTATACCAATAACAAAAGCAAATCATATACATTATGATTTAGATTCCCAAAACTCGAATATGATTTATAATCTCAAGTCACCTGTGATTACGATTATAAACATTATTATACGAATTATAAACGAATGAAACGGAAACCATTCATTAAATACTATAAACTGAGTAAGTAATAACTTACTTCGATACCGATACAATGACGAGGAAGCTGTTACCAAATCCATTGCCGTCATCTACAAGTTCCTCGGTCCCGACCAAAGCAATCAACGAACATTCTCGAGCTCGACCGCAACACACGGTTGTCATCACTGATCAATATTCTCAACCTATTACGATGTCGATAGACAACAAGTTCGACAACAATTAACAATCGATAAAACCAATTTACAAACCCAACGGCTCGACAATATCTCGATTAAACACTAGTCGGATCAATCTACTCAAACCGGCATGAATTTACAACCACAACACGAAAATCGCACTTTACGCCTTCTTAGCGCACGTTAATCACCTAACGTAGCGTGCGCTAAGTTGCTCCCGTTAGCGCGCGCTAGGCGATGGCGTAGCGTGCGCTAATCTTTGCGGATGCATGTTTTTCGATACCGATCAACTTATGGCGATTTCAAGAACACCAAGGGATTCGAATCATGTTCAAAGCTATCAAAACAACGAAATCCGATATCCTTTAACATATAAACAATCATCCAACTTATAATCCAAGTTCTATATCCATATATCATCTTCCTCAATATCAACATCATGAAACATTAAGAACGTAACAACACTTTCATAATCTATCATTACAGGGAGTAATCATCGACAATAACATCAACATCCGAAACTGAGGAGAAGGATTAATCCACTTATCTCAAGAAAACGAACAACACTATTCAAACCACAAGAATCATATCAATATCTTCATGTCAACAATAACATCATCATAATCCGGTAATCCATCTCATAATCATGCTTATCAACTTGTTTATGTAATAATCATCAACTCAAGAACATCAACATTCAATCCAAAACGAAATCCAAAGATGAAGAGTAATTACCTCTTTGAAGGAATGGATTGAATCCCAAGGTTGAATCCGTTTTCAATCACTTCCAAGTTTCAAATGTTGTTAGGAATGAGCAAATCAAGTGTTTGGGACCTCAACTTCTCTCTAAGACCTCTCTCTATCGTCTGAAGGTGAAAGAATGGACGAAATGCTTCATAATACCCGTTTGTCCCTTATATAGAATACATTACTAGCGTGCGCTAAACCTTATGTTTAGCGTGCGCTACGGCCTTAGCGTGCGCTAACTGACCTTTGTTAGCGTGCGCTATCGCAATGAGAGGCAAGCTGTCTTCTTGCATGAAGTGATTTACGTCGCAATGCCCATGTAATAGCGTACGTAAATGCCTCTATTTAGCGACGCAAGTGTCTTACCTTAGCGTGCGCTACTCATAGTTGACTCGTTTGTGCGTATGCTCAAGATCGGTCCACACGTCGAAAGTACTGACGAGGATAAGATTCCTTTTTTGTCCGATATACAGTTAGCGTGCGCTAATCAACATGCATTAGCGTGCGCTAACACTACATTACAACATCCGTTGACTTATCAGAACGTGCGCCGAAAGTGGCCTGGTCCACACGCAGATTCCTTCCGACCTGACTGCATTAGCGTGCGTTATCTTATATCCGTAGCGTGCGCTAAACCTGCACGATAGCGTGCGCTACTCCTGATTATTAGCGTGCGCTAATAATGTGACACTTATCCATTTTCAGCTATTCTTGTCCAATCGTCTCAACATACAGAATACGAACATACGGCATACTGAATACATATACTTCTTACATCCAATTGTCGACCAAGTACGACAATTATACCAATACAGATGTCTTGGTCCTTCAATTAATTTACCCATACTGTACAGATTCCACGCTGTACAACATAACTCGGATAAAATAATCTTAAACAATAGTAGTGGAAATTCCAGATATTACAACCGTGACCTACCGAACTGTAGGTGTTGGGAAACCAACCGCGAAGGTTCAAGCCCCAAACTTACCCATAATGAGATCATCAACATGACCGTGATCTACTGAACTGTAGGGAAACAAACCACGAAGGTTCAAGCCCCAAACTTACCCATAATGAGATCATCAACATGACCGTAACCTACTGAACTGTAGGTGTTGGGAAACCAACCGCGAAGGTTCAAGCCCCAAACTTACCCATAATGAGATCATCAACATGACCGTAACCTACTGAACTGTAGGTGTTGGGAAACCAACCGCGAAGGTTCAAGCCCCAAACTTACCCATCGAGCACTAGCCGAGACTAGCCTCCAAAACACAATTAATCACAAACGGCAACGATCCCAAGATTACCGAATTCACAAGAATAATAGTGTGTTGCCTTGAGTCGGCCAACACGACAACAATAACTCACGGATGGGCACCGTCCTTGGTGGTCCCAATTCAAATACCTCGAATGCCTTAGAATGGCCAATCGATCACAACGACTTAACGGATGGGAACTATCCTCGATAGTCCCAATCCAATACTTTGATTGTCTTAGAACGACCAATTGATAATAACGACTCAACGGATTGGAACTATCCTCGATAGTCCCAATTCAATACATCGATTACCTTACAACGACCAATCGATAATAACGACTCAATGGATAGGAAATGTCTTCGACAGTCCCAATTCAATACAACGATTACCTTAGAACAGCCAATCGATAACAATGATACAACGAATGCGACATGTCTTCCACAGTCCCAATTCAATACATCGATTATCTTAGAATGGCCAATAGATAACAATGACACAACGGATAGGAAATGTCTTCGATAGTCCCAATTCAATACATCGATTACCTTAGAACGGCCAATCGATAACAACGATACAACGGATGTCTCGACATCAATAATCGGTTACCAACGACGGAGATGATAATCGAACACGTCAATGCCTTTAATCGGCCAACACAACATCAATATCAAAACACCAACATCAATAACAATGATCACAACAATGTCTTAAATCGACATCCATACCAACAACAACAATCGATACATCGATACCGCGAACCGGCTATCGACAATAACATCAACAACGAGTATCTCAATGCCTTGAACGGCTTTTGCCAAACAACAATAACATTTGGCATAATTTGACGAAGGGTATCGTGTCAAACAATCCCCTGATATCAACAAAATCATAAAGAGACCAAGTCTCGAAATGATACACACATTCATACATATACATGATAACATTAATCTCATTGACTAGTACAAGTATAAAACTTGCCTCAAACCAAAGGCGACGAAATCCTCCAACGAATGACGAACGGCGTCCTCCAACAATCACAACCACTCGAACAACCTTGAATGAAATATAATTCATTCAATAACACGATAGAAATCGAAAATAGCACAAAAGACAACCCCGATATAACACGAATCGACCAAACCACACAAACGAATATCATAGTCTCCAACTATGAATTCTAACGTCCTCCGACACCTCAATGATCAATTAACATGATCATTATGTTCTTAACACTTGTGAAAAACAATTCAACAAGGATTATCAAGAACAACATCAATTCAATCATCTCAAAATGGTAATATCACCAATACCTCAAGAACATCATTGTCACAACAAACATGATGTCTCCACCAAAATCAATCACTAATTCCTCAAGAATTTTGGATTAATCAACAAGATTAACTTAACCATTTCAAAATTATGATAATCACCTCCTAATTCATCATAAATCCTTACTAAAATGGTTATAATCTCTCAAGAACACAACCAACAACAATAATAGTCTCAAGGCTATGTTAATCATCTAAAAATGTTGACATAACTCTTCCTAGACATGATTATAACCTCCAAGTATTCTTAAACATCAAGAACACAATCAAACTCAAGCTATATCATCATGTTCTTCATCATAAGTTCATCAAAACTATGAAGAACCATACTATCCTCCAACAAATCATCATTACACGAACTACACGACAACAACATCAACATAATCTCGAGCTAAACACAAGATTAACCAACATACCTCTAGAAAAATGAAGAACAACCTCAAACCATCAAGAATCCACTCCAATCTTCAAGTTACTAAGCTCCAATCCAAGTTATGAAGCTCCAAAACAAGTTGGAAGAGGCTAAGTATCAAGAACAAGTCCAGAGGGACGATTCTAGGGAGAGAAAAATCGGTTTTGGTTTGAGAAGAAATGAAATACGAAACCAAAATATATAATCTGACAAGCTCATTACGACTGCTATAGCACCACCTTAACGTACGTTATTGCTTCTATGTAGCGTACACTACGTAGTCCAAAACTCACTGCCTCAAAATGGAGTACCTATTACGTACGTTAACTAAATTACGTACGTAACAAACCTCACCATTATGTACGTTAACCTCAAGGTATAGCGTACATAATGTGCGTTGACCTGCCTGTCCCAATCGAACTCCGCGAATCCAGCCTGGCCCGGTACCACACGCCGAAAGTCAAATGCGATCTAATACCCATCGTTACGTAAACCTCTAGGTTTAACGTACGTAAACCTCAGCTCATAGCATACGTAATGTTAAATATATAGCGTACGTTATGGCTAGTATACTTGGCCAAAATTCCAAACTCACCAGGCAACATCCAAACGACGAAACAAAACCGACAAAAAGTATAAATATATCGATTCCGAAATATCCCAATACAATATACATTGTATCAATCAAATACAACAACACTTGTACAATTCCAAATGAATACGTACAACACAACAGTGAAACGAAAAAAAATTACCCCTGGATATTACTCTCTTTGTCTCTGTGCTCTCCCTATGCCTCCTCACGAGGGAATCCTCTACCTAAATACACAATGTATCCACCCCTGAATGGGTCATCAAAAGCTGATGCAAGTACATTGATAGCATGAATATGTATAATATGTAGAAAATATAAAACACACCAGTGGTCCATTCATATCACATCATTGTTCCGGAAAAATACGTATATCATCAAAAATTAAAACCATAGGGTTATACCACTATTACTCAACTTCATACTCCGGAGCCCTCTTCAAGGCAATCCTGGTTGGATAACCCGCCAAGTGATATGCTGGCTCAGCATAACGTACCCTTAAGCACTCGTTATGTGCATTCCTCTATTTTATTCAGCCTACACAGTTTGAACGACCATTATTTTACAAAACATTACTTCATAAAATTTGTCAAATCATTATCATTATTTTCAAAAACATCATAGTATAACATCAAATGCAAGATAATACATAAAACACGATCAAGGTACTTGCCTGGTAATTTTAGATACAGGAAGTTTCAATCAAGATGCGAATAAGGTTAGGAACCCTGGGAATCCAGACCTAGAACGAGCAATATGATGTAAACAATGTTAGGTCTAGCTATCTTCGTCAAAATAATATCGAAATCCCCAATTAAAACTCGTTGGGGCATTTCATCAGACATCTAGTGGGCTTTGACGAATATGATGATTCAAATGAAGATATGATTTCTGTTCTGCTAGAATTGATAAGAATAATCCCAGTGATACTAGATATTCAATTAATTTCAAGTTCTAACCTTCAAGCTGACGAAAGCTACTGAAATCAGTTGCAACAGACTTGATAACTCGATTCCCAGACGTTGATTACCTGTTTATAACTTGATTCCAAGCTTTAGATCAAGATCTTACAGAGAGTGGCGGACCTACTGGTCTTCAAAGATGACAAGTGACCAAAAAGGGTGGATTTTATGCCAAGACCCATCCCTTAAGTCACTTTAGGGGTATTTTGGTAAAGTGCACCGCAGCACACTGATACCCTGGTCTTATTTTCACTGTAACTTCTTCATATGAGATCCGATTAACTCACTGTTTGGTGCATTGGCAAGCTAACTCAATCCTGTATAATCTTGTAAAATTTCATAATTTTTACATTTTTAACCACTTTTGGCGATTTTTCAGAATTGACCCTTGTGTGTACTACTACCAAATAGAAGAACAGATTATATTCCCATCACACTTCCGACCTCCTTTCATATATCCAATATCCCAAGATCAAAATTGCATCTCAAATGCACACCTATTTGTTATACCTATATAATCCTTTTAGGACATTATTCGATGACTAGTAAAATACTATGTTTATCCTGATAATATTTATATGACAATTCATGAAAGTTTTTTACACGGGTATAAGGTATAGGGCATCACAACGTATCTCCCCCGTTAGCTATGGAATATCTAGTGAAAGTATTCTATATATGCATTAATATTCTTGAATAGTAAAATATTTTTTGAACAATAAAGTTTGCATATTCGTTTCTTGAATTAAAGATAAGTATTCCGGAATATCAATATCTCAAATCATGCTACATTTTAAAACACATACGTGGTTAATCATGGATCGCATCAGCTGCCACGACCCCTCACAGGCCTCGTTGGACAATCCCGGTGTGATTAACCCAAAAGATATTCATTGGTACGCACTGAGGCCATGGACCCCACAGAGGACCCGTAGGTTCATACCCCGGTGAACATATACTCACACACATGATGCATCACTTTCAAGTGTACAAGATTATACAATCATACATAAATACTTGTCTTGGAGACATATTTGAGTCAAATAGAAATGGAATTCGAGCTTGATTGGTCCAAGAACGCACATTCAATCCTAAACGATTAGTAAGCAATTTGAAAATCAATAGACATACTCAAACTACATAAAGGAACACCCAGAATCCCGCCTAAGATCCAACCGATTTTAGTTCCATACATATATGGGTCAGGAAATATCTAAATCCCCTCAAATCTGCAACACACATGAAAAGAGAATATGAAATTGTAAGGGTAACACATATACAAGTAAGATTACTCGTAATATTAGGGTTTCCATGATCAAAAATGAATTAGATGGACGAATCTAAGAAAATCCCAAAAATTCCCACTGTTGTCCGCGCTTATATACCTGCATACAGTTAGCGTGCGTTGATGGTATATGTTAGCACATGCTATCGGGATGTAAAAACTGAGGTCTCTATCCAGCTATGTAAGCGTGCGTTAACAGATTTGATAGCATGCACTAATGCTGCATATTAGCGTGTGGTATCACACTGCATAGTGTAATATCCGCATTTTCTATTTTTAGTAATTTCTATTTTTAGTGTATATTCATTTCGGACGACTCGCTTGTTATTATTTTGGATTTCTGAAACTATTTTGTTCTGTATCCATGACCATCCGGATGAGTTTCGGAGTTGTTTTGATGAGATTTACTTACTGTGTAACTTTTCCGCATTGAGCTCGATTCTCGTAAATCTCGTTCTATATTGGCGTTTCATTACTTCTTCTAGTTCCTTTTAATGATTCTGGATATGTTGCAACTTTCTGAGTTTTCGTTCAGGTCTTGAGTTTAGATTTTCGAATGTTTGGGCCATTTTTATAAATTCTTATTATTTTGAGTGTTGATGTTAATACTTGTTTATTCCGACCTTCGGGTGGTTGGAGGCATGTGATGGTTGTTATGCTTAACTCGTCAGTAGGGAACTTTAGTATATTCGGTGGACCTGCCCTTGTACTTTCATCTCAGGTGGTTGTCGAGCCATTATTTTTCAAAATGCAGGTCTGACCAACTTTCAGGGCCAAGATTACGGCCGTAAGGTCGCATGTATTACGGCCGTGAGTCTCCATGCATTATGGAAGTAATGCCACCTTCATAACGGCCGTAATGATGGTGTGAAATCGGTCCAGTAGGTTCTGGAGCACCATTATGTAACACCCCCAAAACCGTATGGGAATATTACACGCCGTAAACCCTTTCCGCAAGGATCTACCAGGCTAAACGTCCATAAACAACCAAACGCTTGCCCGTCCAGGGTCAAACAATATAATAATACAGACCGTCAAGGTCACTTACACATAAACACACAGACCGATGAGGTCACACAACTCTATCAACAGGACTGACTAACAAACATTACCCACACAGGGGTCGAAATACAATACAACGGAAGACTGAATCAACTCTAATAATACAACTAAACTCTACCAACTCTCAACTCTTGATTAGTATCGCAGCTCGTCATCCCCTTGTGCCAATCCTGTGACTGCTCCCCTGAACCTGCATGTACCTGGACGCAGAACAGACATCCACCCCCCGAATACTCGGGGTTTAGTAAAACTCCATTGTTTTACTAGTGCAAGTATCAAACCATACGAAATGTAACAAGCAAATAGCAACTACGAATTTAATACGGAAATCCATTATCAAAATGTTCCCGAGAAGTTTTAGAATTTCGAACTCAAGTAAGAGATATTTGAAAAGGAACACATCATCTCGGGGATTTTTAAAGCAGAAAATCTTTTGGACCTCAAGTCCCAATTTACAAAACCTTTTCGTAAACAATAGGGCCTTAGCCCGATTCTCGTTTCAAAGCATACTAAATAATATATCATTATGCGTCCGAGATCCATATTTAAAATGTTACCCGAACAATCACTGCTACACGATCACTGTTCGTACACATCATGTACCGAACTCCGGAGGCCTCGACGGACCTTACCCGGACTGCACACATTGTTCGTACACATCATGTACCGAACTCCGAAGGCCTCGACGGACCCTACCCGGCTACAACACACACTGTTCGTACACATCATGTACCGAACTCCGGAGGCCTCAACGGACCCTACCCGGATACAGCATCGTTCGTACACATCATGTACCGAACTCCAGAGGTCTCGTCAGACCTTACCTGGATCACACACCTTGTCCGTACACGTCATGTACCGGACTCCAGAGGCCTCGTCAGACCTTACCTGGTCGACACACTTTGTTCGTACACATCATGTACCGAACTCCAGAGGCCTCGTCAGACCCTACCTGGATCACACACACATCGACTCGACACAATTCATAATCATTAAATGTCAAGTCATTCCACATTACGCCGAATGTACAATCAAGCAAGTAAACCAAAACAACACAAACATCATGATCATCACAACGACTCTTAACCAACACAACACACATTCGGTACACAATTCATTGAAGAAACACTTGTACAACCATCTCATATGTACATCGAAATCCTGCACAAATGGCACAACGCCTAACACGTATACCAATATATCACTATTATCACAAAGCCTTCAAATTTCGGAAAACACAACCAACTCAAACGGAACATATTTACGGAGGCAAGCAAAATCGTTATACATATCATACGTAATTACTATTCACAAGATACAAGTCGTATAATAAGATACTTGCCTTAATAACCGCTACCAAACGCTCCGAAGAACACGGTTCGACCGGGAAGCTCGGACCACGAAGAAGACAACGAGCGAAAGGGTTCCGACTCGAGTTCTTCACAAGAATTCGACCCTAACAACATATAATCAATAAATCATCGATCATACGAGGAAGAATAATCGTAGAACGCCCGAAAACCCCTCTATGACATTTTACCGGACACCTTCAAGGCGTCGATCAAGAACTCGACCAAAATAACGAATCGATACGATCCAACCATGGAATAACAAGGAAAATGATATAATACATCTAAATAATCATCAATCCATCACAATCCTAAGTTAAAACGGATTAAACGGACAAATCGAACAAAATCCCCAAAACTATATTTTAGGAAAACTTGCCTTGATTCGGTCGATCGGAGCAAGTTATGGAAGGATTAATCGATGTTATGAACTTCAAAACTTCATGGATTTAACCCTAACAACATCCCTCCATGATCATCAAATCTCCAGCCAAGGAAGAGGAAGAAACGAGTGAGAAAAATGAAGAAAAACCCGATCTTTGGCCTTAAATAGCCGACAGACTCGACCGTGTCCGCTCGACACGGCCGTGGCGCGCAGATGGCGGCAGGACTCGACCGTGTCTGCTAGACACGGTCGCGCCTTCCGATAGTGACCGTCGCGGCGCTCGGCAATGACTCCGACCGTGTCCCGAACACGGTCGGGCCTCAAGCGCTGCCTCCGGCTTATCCGGAAGAGTTCGGCTCGGCCGTGCTGCACGACACGGCCGGTCCCGAGGCGAGACTTCCGGCTTATCCGACGAGTACGGCACGGGCCGTGTCGGACGACACGGCCGAGTTCGGCCGGCATGATCGCCAATAACGAGCGGGTGAGCTAAAACGACCATAACTCTCTCGTCCGGACTCCGATTGACTCACCGCTCGAACTAGGGCCGGGGCGGGGCGGGTTGGGGCGGGCGAAGGTAAACCGCATCCGCCCCGCAATTTTGTGCGGTGCGGGTTTTTGCGGGCGGGGCATTTTGATATTGAAAACCGCACAAAATCATAGTTTTATGGGCTAAGGGCAAATACAATATTTATATAAATATCTAAGTGTTTTCCCTTGTTATATGCGGGGCGGGGCGGTTTTTTGCGGGGCGGTTGGGAAAAAAATAAAACCGCATTCGCCCCGCAATTTTGGTGCGGTGCGGGTTTTGTGCGGGGCGGGGCGAAATCAACATTTGAAACCGCCCCGCCTCGCTATTTTGCGGTGCGGTGCGGGGCGGGGCGGGCGGGGCGGTTTGTTTTGCCCAGCCCTAGTTCGAACCATTGGAAAGCTAACTCGATGCTCTATAATATTGCAAAGATTCAGAATTTTTGGAGTTACCAAAAATTAATGGTGATCCAACAAAGTCGAACTCATACTTAGAAAAGTCGTTTAGAAATCCTGAATTCAACAAAACGACACCGAAACCCGAACCTGAATACGAACCGAAGATACGGTTACGAAGTACTCACAAAGACGAATCTAAGAGCTAGTAGAACACACGATTCCGACCACCCGAAGGCTCGAAATTCGACAACGGAAGGTAATTACCCCAAACTTTGGGAAATTACGAAAATGGCCCAAATGCCCGAAAATCACCATACGACAACGAATAATCAAACCGAAGCTCACAACACGTATAACAACGTTAAATGAACTTAAAACCCCAAACAGCGCCAACGAGATTCGCAAGAACCGAACTCAAGCGCGGAAAAGTCGCTAAAAAGCACGGAACTCAACAAAGCAAAGACCAAACGAACTCGGATGACAAAAGTGCGAATTAAATATTCTCCGAATGACGAAACGGTCATGAGAGAGTCACAAACAGACTCAGACCAAAAAAGAAATTTACCGAAAATCGAAAATTGCGGATATTACATTCTACCCTCCTTAAAAGAAGTTTCGTCCGAAACTTAAAACAAGTAGGAGGAGAAATATTCCGCTGTGCAAAACTCAACAAGATACACAAGAATGCGTAACTAACGCCCAACGGCGAAATGTTACAAACAACGCAAAGGAATATACGGCGTGAAAACACGCTCCACGGCGACCAACACAACGTCGCCGTTAGGGATATAATAAAAGCAACAAATGACAAGCGTTATCAAACGGATAATATGGCCAAGTCAATTATCCGACAATCACAAAACACAACGAACGAAAATCAATATGATTGACCATCCCAACGGTACATCAATCAAAACGCGAGCCAACCGCTGAACAAATACGGAATCCCACCGCCTAAGGGATGGAAGATCGAAAACGAGACTAATTTCCCGAACTTAAGGGAATTAGGAAGGAGCGTGAATGCTCAACAATCACGAAACGAGAACAAAACCGAACAAACAAACGATCGAACCACAACGATCGAGACAACAAAAATCGAACAATCATGTCCGAAACACGAAGGATAATAAAATTCAAACCACAACTCCCAGGATGATCTGGTGAGAACTACAAGACATGCATTCCCATAAGATCCACAGGAAAGGGAATAGCGATTGCAAAGTCACAGCGACAAATGAGTTATTCCAAAACAATACCACACTCGTTCGATCAACAAAAGCAAGGGGCAGGACAAGCTCAGAAATGTCAATGAACATAATGAGTCAACAGAGTCGAAAACACAAGAGTTCCAAGTCCGATCCACTTCGAATAAAAGAACTATTAGAATCCGATGATGTCACTCCCGAACAAGGTTCACAAGACTCGAACTGAACCCAAAAAGTCACATCGATAACCAGATCGACCCACAACAAGATCACAGTTCGTTCGAACGATGAAACCGAAATACAGAACAAGTTCATAAAGTATCAACGAACACGACGAGTCGATAGACCTGAGAAAGAGGAAATGCAGAAGTCAAAACGATACAGGCATTACATTCGACCTCTTATAAAAGAAATGTCGTTCCCGCAACTCACAACAACTGGAGTAAGGTGACAACACAAAAGCAAACGATGTAAATATCTCCCATGGGCCTCTCCGATCCGATCCTCATATCTTTATCGAAGTTTGCGCCCGAAAGACTCGAACCCAACTCGCAAAATCGGATCCTGTGTCTCTCGGGTCCTCACTTGAAAAGCGCATCGACGAGAAGGACAATTGGCACGTACATGCTCCCGACACAATACGTTCGAAATGCCTCGCTCGGCATATCGAAAATACAGATGCTAGATACAATGGAACATAACACCGCAAAACAACATACCGAGATGCCAACTCAGCATAATAAAGAATCATAATATATATCATATACAACGATTACCATCGTAAAGTAATACACACACAAACACTACAATAACGATGATCGTCGCGACATCAACGGCCCGAACGATAATCAAGACATAATTACAAACATTATGAAACAATCACACATGTACGAAACGTACAAACCCAAGCTTCAACATCTCACACTCGTGCGACAACACGCAAATCGCCACGAGGCGATAAACAGAAACACCAGTTCACACCTCTCACGAGGGCTAGTACAACAAATGCGTGGCAACGCCGACGTTCATGGCACCAATTCGATCATACTGGAGCAAACATCATAACGACAACGTGAACATCATACATACATACCCCGCCCTCAAACGGAATGGATAGTTTTTAAAAACGAAAACCTCCTTTTGAAAATAATTTTGGAAACACCGATTGATCTTGAGTATCACCCTTCAAAAAAGTACAATCGTGAAACATCGTTATCGAGACTTTGGAAAACTATTTTGCATTCGATAAAAATGAGGACACTTTCTTTTCGTGAAAAACTTTGGAAATATTCGACCCTCGGGTCTAAGTAAAAGTGTTTATAAAACATTGAAAAATATCTCAAAACATTTTGGTCCTCGAGGTAGAAGAATTCGGAAACATATCGTGGCACCTTGGAAGTACCATGAGAAAACAATTCATTTTAAACGTACGTCTCGAAATTTATTTCTAGGATACTCAAGATTTTCAAAGATAATTCAATGGGCTAGAATGCCCAAAAATCTCGAGTAATTACACGGTACATTATAGCGTTGTGGGTCCCGCGGAACCCACCAGGATAAAAAATATTTACAAAAACGCCAAAAGGGCCGATGACGGTAATATTTCAAAAACTCACAAAAGCCATTTACAAAATACTAAGTACCGTCACAAGAATTTTGCCAAAACGTTCAAGGCCATAACGCCAAAACTCGGTTAAAGGAATCGGTTTTCAAACTAAAACTCAGTCGCCGATACCTTTTCGAAATCCGTCAAGGTTTACAACTTCCACACCATACCACACCACCCGGTGGTTTAAAGATAAAACAATAATGTGCCCAGTTCTATACACATACTATATGCCACAAGTACTAAACACAATTATATTACACAATACTGTGTAAAGAAAATCATGCACCGCAATTAACTCACTAAGATAAAATCGAGATACACAGGTACTTCGCATAAAAGAGGAGACTTACATCCACAGGTCGCACGGAGGTGACGGTCGCCCACGATACTAATCTCGTCCGACAACATAACCGACACGTTGTGACTACGCACAACTCAACTTGTCACCTGATGACTCAAACGACATGACAACACATTACTCGACAAATCACGACTTGACTCGACCCGACAGCCTAGGTTTCCGCAACCTAAGCTCTGATACCATAAATGTAACACCCCCAAAACCGTATGGGAATATTACACGCCGTAAACCCTTTCCGCAAGGATCTACCAGCAAACGTCCATAAACAACCAAACGCTTGCCCGCCTGTGGTCAAACAATATAATAATACACTGGCCAAGGTCACTTACACATAAACACACAGACCGATGAGGTCACACAACTCTATCAACAGGACTGACTAACAAACATTACCCACACAGGGGTCGAAATACAATACAACGGAAGACTGAATCAACTCTAATAATACAACTAAACTCTACCAACTCTCAACTCTTGATTAGTATCGCAGCTCGTCATCCCCTTGTGCCAATCCTGTGACTGCTCCCCTGAACCTGCATGTACCTGGACGCAGAACAGACATACACCCCCCGAATACTCGGGGGTTAGTGTTGTTGCCCAAAATATTTATCCGAAGATTAATACTGCTGGAAGACGGATAACAAACAACAATTGCGGGAGCACTTCCGAGAGAAGATAAATAAAACAAGATTTGCCGGGTTTGTTAGGCCCGGGCTTGAATGCTCTCGCGAGATGTTATTAATACGAATATTCGTGGATACAAGTATTAATGAGAGAAATCTAAATACAATGAGTGTAAAAAGACTCTGTTAATCCGGCTCTTGAGCGAAGCTCGGTGTTCTTCGTCCCCGCCGGTAATCTGCTGGATGAGATAGGCCGGGAGAAGTAAGACCGAAAGATAGCTGTTGCCAAGAGTTGGAGGTTAGCCAAGTGTAAGTATTTTGCTTCTGTATGGTGTGAAATGCGGGAATGCAGACCCTTTTTCCAAGTGCAGGCTGCCCTCTTTATATAGGGGTTGAGGTGCCTTGTCCCCTCGTGGGCGATCGCCTTTCGGCCATTAATGTAATGGGGCGATCGTCCTAAAGGTCACGTGGGCTGCCTGCCAAAAGTCTAAAACTACAGCTGGTGGCCAGCTGTGCGGTTCAATGAGGATCCAGCACGCGTCCGGAAGTACTGTCACAGGAGGTCCCACTTTGTTACTTTTGGCGAACTTTGTCAGGGTAGGTGACAGGCTGTGGTCACCAGTCTTGTCCGTCAGCTCCTTTCGCAGGTCTGGGCCCTGTTGGTAGGTGAGGTAGGTGACAGGTTTGTCAGCGCCTTTTGTGGATCTCCACGTGGGTGTTGTCCTGTGGCTCGGCCTTGGCCGACTGGAAGGCCATCGGCTCAGATCGTCATGATGCGGTCGGCATTGGTCGGTCACCAAGGGTCGATCGGCAGATGCCGAGAGAAGGTCGCCCGATTGTCGGTCGCGAGGAGTCGGTCGCCGAGTACCGAGAGACGATCGTATCTGAGGTCGATCGCTCGGCACCGGGACTTGTCCTGGGACCTTCGGTTGGCCAGTCTAGCATGTCCGCTGGGTTAAGGCTCGGTCGCCTGGTCGCTGATCGGCAGCTCTGTCTTGGACGATCGGAAGTGAGTCGGTCGCTCGGCCTCAGAGGCGATCGCCGGTCGGAAGGTGTTAATTCTTGACACAACAGTTAGTAAAACTCCACTGTTTTACTAGTGCAAGTATCAAACCATACGAAATGTAACAAGCAAATAGCAACCACGAATTTAATACGGAAATCCATTATCAAAATGTTCCCGAGAAGTTTTAGAATTTCGAACTCAAGTAAGAGATATTTGAAAAGGAACACATCATCTCGGGGATTTTTAAAGCAGAAAATCTTTTGGACCTCGAGTCCCAATTTACAAAACCTTTTCGTAAACAATAGGGCCTTAGCCCGATTCTCATTTCAAAGCATACTAAATAATATATCATTATGCGTCCGAGATCCATATTTAAAATGTTACCCGAACAATCATCTACACGATCACCGCTCGTACACATCATGTACCGAACTCCGGAGGCCTCGACGGACCTTACCCGATCGCACACATTGTTCGTACACATCATGTACCGATCTCCGGAGGCCTCGACGACCCTACCCGGCTACAACACACACTGCTCGTACACATCATGTACCGAACTCCGGAGGCCTCAACGGACCCTACCCGCTACAAAGATCGTTCGTACACATCATGTACCGAACTCCGCAGGTCTCGCGACCTTACGGATCACACACCTTGTCCGTACACGTCATGTACGGACTCCGCAGGCCTCGTCAGACCTTACCTGGTTCACACACTTTGTTCGTACACATCATGTACCGAACTCCAGAGGCCTCGTCAGACCCTACCTGGATCACACACACATCGACTCGACACAATTCATAATCATTAAATGTCAAGTCATTCCACATTACGCCGAATGTACAATCAAGCAAGTAAACCAAAACAACACAAACATCATGATCATCGCAACGACTCTTAACCAACACAACACACATTCGGTACACAATTCATTGAAGAAACACTTGTACAACCATCTCATATGTACATCGAAATCCTGCACAAATGGCACAACGCCTAACACGTATACCAATATATCACTATTATCACAAAGCCTTCAAATTTCGGAAAACACAACCAACTCAAACGGAACATATTTACGGAGGCAAGCAAAATCGTTATACATATCATACGTAATTACTATTCACAAGATACAAGTCGTATAATAAGATACTTGCCTTAATAACCGCTACCAAACGCTCCGAAGAACACGGTTCGACCGGGAAGCTCGGACCCCGAAGAAGACAACGAACGAAAGGGTTCCGACTCGAGTTCTTCACAAGAATTCGACCCTAACAACATATAATCAATAAATCATCGATCATACGAGGAAGAATAATCGTAGAACGCCCGAAAACCCCTCTATGACATTTTACCGGACACCTTCAAGGCGTCGATCAAGAACTCGACCAAAATAATGAATCGATACGATCCAACCATGGAATAACAAGGAAAATGATATTACATCTAAATAATCATCAATCCATCACAATCCTAAGTTAAAACGGATTAAACGGACAAATCGAACAAAATCCCCAAAACTATATTTTAGGAAAACTTGCCTTGATTCGGTCGATAGGAGCAAGTTATGGAAGGATTAATCGATGTTATGAACTTCAAAACTTCATGGATTTAACCCCTAACAACATCCCTCCATGATCATCAAATCTCCAGCCGCGGAAGAGGAAGAAACGAGTGAGAAAAATGAAGAAAACCCCGACTGCTGGGCCTTAAATAGGTTGACAGACTCGACCGTGTCCGCCTGACACGGTCGTGGCGCGCAGTGGCCGGCAGGGACTCGACCGTGTCCTGCTAGACACGGTCGCGCCTTCCGATAGTGACCCGTCCGCGGCGCTCGGCAATGACTCGACCGTGTCCTGGAACACGGCCGGCCTCTCAAGCGCTGCCCGCTTATCCTAAGAGTTCGGCTCGGCCGTGCTGCACGACACGGCCGTCCCGAGGCGAGACTTCCGCTTATCCGGACGAGTACGGCACGGGCCGTGTCGGACGACACGGCCGAGTTCGGCCGGCGGTGATCGCCAATAACGAGCGGGTGAGCTAAAACGACCATAACTCTCTCGTCCGACTCCGATTGACTCACAGTTCGAACCATTGAAAAGCTAACTCTATGCTCTATAATATTGCAAAGATTCAGAATTTTTGTAGTTACAAAAAATTAATTGTGATCCAACAAAGTCGAACTCATACTTAGAAAAGTAGTTTAGAAATCCTGAATTCATAAAATCGACACCGAAACCCGAACACGAATACGAACCAAGATACGGTTACGAAGTACTCACAAAGACGAATCTAAGAGCTAGTAGAACACACGATTCCGACCACCCGAAGGCTCGAAATTCGACAACGGAAGGTAATTACCCCAAACTTTGGGAAATTACGAAAATGGCCCAAATGCCCGAAAATCACCATACGACAACGAATAATCAAACCGAAGCTCACAACACGTATAAAAACGTTAAATGAACTTACGAAAAACCCCAAACGACAGTTTCGAACGAGATTCGCAAGAACCAAACTCAAGCGCGGAAAAGTCGCTAAAAAGCACGGAACTCAACAAAGCAGCACCGAAACGAACTCGGATGACAAAAGTGCAGAATTAAATATTCTCCGAATGACGAAACGGTCATGAGAGAGTCATCAAAACAGACTCCGACCAAAAAAAGAAATTTACCGAAAATCGAAAATTGCGGATATTACACATTACGGCCGTAATGGTTCACATGTTACGGCCCTAACACTGCCCAGTATATTAAACTGGGCAGTGGTTTTCTCCTTCATTTTTTACCCTTCTCTTCTTCTTTTCACGACGAGAGTGATTTCCAGGCATAGGGTTCGTCCGATTTCACCCAAACTCGATTGGGGAGGTATATACAGGCATCATATCATCATTCTATCATCAAATCATCCATTGTTCATCTTCAAATTGAGGTATATTCCTAGAACCCTAGTTTTGGGGGGATTTCGGGATTTTGGCATGATTCTATCCTTTGAACCCGATTTAGCTTCGATAAGTTGTTAGATTACGATTGTGTAATCGTAATCCCTTGCTTTAATTATAGTTTAATGGATTAAACTTCAATGTTTTCACCGCTAATAGATTAGAATCGATTATGACTTCGTAGTGACCGATGAATTATCCCAACGGGTAGAACTAGGATGAAATCCTACGTTTCCGCAATATTAAGATTGTTTGTATATCGTTATTGTGATAGGAGCGGATTTGTGAAGATCATTCGGACCGAAACCTTTTTCCTTTCGCCACTTCCTTCACATCATACTATTCAAGGCAAGTACTTACTTTACATAGTATTATAAAGAATGTAAATCCGACATTGATGAATGTTGTGATAATGGGTGCGTGTGTATGTTGACGTTGTTCTTCCACCTAGGGACGGTCCGACGGGGCCTCTGGGGGTCGCTACTAAGGGGTTCGACCGAGGAAGTGGTTTCCCACTTGGGGATGGTCTAACGGGGCCTCCGGGGGTCGATACTAAGGGGTACGACCACGGGTTACCAAGTATGGAATTCTGTTAGAGTAATGTGATGTTATAATTGCTATGATGGCATGTTTGATGAAAATGTGATATTCTGGAATATTGTCTTTCAATTATTTTCAAGGGTGTTTTTCATGTTGGATTATACTCGTATGTAATGTTATGTAAATTTGTACTTGCACTAGCTATTCTAATCCTAACCCCTTAAATGGGGGAAATGCGTCTTATGAATTTTAGGTACCGGGCGAGCTGAGGAGTCGGCACGGGACACGCATGTAAAAGATGCCCCAGCATGATGATGATGCTCGAGTCGGTGTCATCTCTATTACTATATTTATTCCGTTATCGTTAAATGATGTCGTTGAAATCCCCTGCGTGGGCATTGAATACATTTCGCTCTTTGTTTTGTTGGTATTGAACTAAAATATTTTGGCCGAGGCCACGGCCCTACTTATTATGATAAATGTGTTTTGTGGATTTTGTGTCTTGTGTTAGCCTGGTAGACCTTGTGAAGGTTCTACTGCGTGTAACGCCCCTTATGAGACTTAGGGTTTTACATTTATGGTATCAGAGCCTTAGATTATGAATGCCTAGGGTGTTGGTTAATTTTTGGTCTGTCAGTCGTGTCGTTAGAGTCAGTCGTTGAGCCTAATATCATCGTGCTATCATCTCTTCGTGTGACCCGTGGCTATAAGTCTCCTTGAACTCTTATATTTCGGTAAGTCATTTCCCTTGTGTAGATTGGAATTGTGAGTTATGGTACCAACTTTGTAAACTGTGAATTTTTTTGATATTGTTCTTTTCAATTCTATCTTCAGTATGTTGAGAGGTCGTGATAAGTGTCAGTTTTATACACTTATCCGTGATTAGTATTGATATATTTCACCCATAATTATGAGCTAGTCTACTCGTTTTTGATTTGAATTAATTAATTTTTAATAATTTTATTTTTATAGGATGAAGATGTAAATTTAGTCTTAATCGGATTGAATTACTGATTTACTCAAGAAATAACATGTGTATAAAATATTCTCTTTGTTGAATTTTTATGTATTCATGTTTTAGGGCTTTCCGAGACGAGTTCGGCAGTCTTTTCGGATTCAAAATCAGAGTTATATATCAAAAGTTATCATCTGAAGAAGATTTGGGGCAAAAACGCAAAGTTTAGGAAATTCTGGGTTGAAAACGTACCTCACAAAGCAGCCAGTGTACAAAAATCCGAAGCAATGTTACGGCCGTAACATCTGAAATTTACGGCCGTAAGAACTCAATGTTACGGCCGTAACATCTGCAAGTTACGGCCGTAACTCTTGACAGATTATTGATCATTGTCTAATTTTTTATACTTTTGGTCTATTATTGAGGGGATGGCTGACATTAATCCGATCTAATATAATAATGTTGGAGTTTTGGAGCTATTAGATGACTTTAGGGGTATAAATAGACCCCTTAGATCCATCATTAAGCATCATTCATCTTATATTTTCTCACTTTGTAATACTTTTTCTTTTTGTGGGAAGAACACACTTGTGTTCTTGAGTGATTTGTGTAAGTGTGGTTTAGCTTATGTTGTTGAGGGAGTTTATTTCTTCTTTCTCCTTTATCTACTAAGGGAGTTAGGATCAATTCTTTCCCTTTTTCAACTATTAATGACCACTCAAGCTTGTAATATGTTGAATAAACCCTTAATGGGCTAAGTTACCTAAGTTGGGATTATAAACAAGGTTAGTCATGTTATTTAAGTTTGTATAAAGATCTATTATGAATTACTTATTATTGTGTGTGATTTTCATTGTTTTACCAATCTTTATTTATTTGGCCAATAAATGATGATATTTATGGTCTTCATATGTTTCGAAAGAAAATATGTTTGATTAGATCAAATGATCTTGACTTTAAGTTGTTCTAGGGGATAGAAATATACCTCTAGACCTTAGATGATTCTTTGAGTTATTTTCATAAAACCTAATGCTATGTATTGAAGCCAATCAACATAGAAATATAGTGGAGTGATTCAATATATAAGGGGCGTTTTGACATTCGAAAGAGGAACCGTCTTTTTAAGGAAAATCGAATCTACACAACATAATAAGTAAATACATCTTATAATTTCCTATACATCTTCTATAACTAATGATGAACTAAGTTTGTAATCCCAACTATTTCATTTTATCTTTTATTAATCTATTATTAGTGCAATCTTTCATTTCCTTGAATTTTAGAACTATTATTGCATTTTCATTGCAATTGTCAAACCAAACTCTTAAATCGTGTGTTTCAATCATATAAATCTCTATAACAAATAGTTAAATAGTGTATAATTCAATATATAACCTAACTTCCTCGTGAGATCGATAAACCGGACTCAAAAAGTCCACTTACTACTTGATACGATATCGTGCACTTGCGATAGTTACACAAAAGACGTGTCAAGTTTTTGGCGCCGTTGCCGGAGAAGTATAAGTGTTATATTTGAAATCTTACATTGTAAACTATTGTTATAGGATACAATTTCTCGACGTTGTAACTTAGTACTCAATTGTGTTTGTCCAGTCAAGTGGCGGATAACGGTACTCCGTGACTATTAAAGTCGGATTTTTCAGTTTCCCACAACAACTGATATTTTTAGATATTTTTTTTTTATTTTATTTTTTCTATCATGGAAGAAACTTTAAATAGTATTGAAAAGATATTTCCCTTTCTTAGCAAAAAAGTAATTCTAAAAATTTACAAGACAAGACTTGAAAGGATGAGGTTGCTTATGAATAAAAGCATACCTTTTGACATTAGATTCATTATTGAAGCCAAAGTGAGAATAGCAGGTGAATTCACAGAAATATCTACTAGATTTTTACCAGGGCTTGGAAAAACTTCATATGCCAAGAAACGACGAGCAAAGATAATAGCCGTTTGCTATAAATGTGCTAGATGGAACTGTAATTTAAAATATCGATCTTTAGGAATTCCATCTACAAACAGAGAAGATAAAATTCAGTTCATTAAGGATGGTCTGAATAAAGAGAATTTAGATAATATCGAAATTTCTCTTGACATGCATCCTAGTGGACTCGTACATTATGGAATTCGATGTTTGTGGAATAAATTCAAACCAGAATATGAACAACGTCTTGGGAATCTGACGTTAAAAGACCATGTTTGCCAATTTGTAAGAAAATTGGATGGGAAGCTTCTCCCCGAATCATAGAAGACGTTTAGGCCGTTTCTGAACGTAAAACAGAGGAAGATGTGAGCTACAATCACAACTACTGTATATACACGTGAGTATCTTTTATTTTTGTCGTATGGTGAGATTTTCTGAATAAAAAAAAAGGGTGATACGCAATAAATGCATTCATTATTCTATTGAGTAGTTGAAGCGCAATCAACGCAATCACAAACTTGTTAAACAATTTTACCTCATTTTTCTTCTATAAATAAACATTGTGCTTGTTTCTTTTATTCATCCCTCAAACTTGTACTTTTCTCTTTTTCTCTCAAATAAATTTCTTTTCAAAAATGGAATCATCATCTTCCACAAAAAAAGTTAGCACAGTCTGCATTTTTGGTGGAGCTAGTTATGGAAAAGAGGCATGCTTTACTGAAGCAGCCCACAATTTGGGTCGTACCTTAGGAGAAAAATGCATTCATGTAGTTTACGGAGGAGGAAGTCTAGGATTAATGGGACGCGCTGCTGCTTCTACCTATATGGAAGGAGTAAGAGTGTTGGGAATAATTCCAAAACCTCTGGCTGAAAGTAAAATCACCGGGGCAACTATTGGAGATGAGTTTAGAGCTATAAATATGCAAGATCGCATAACTCACATGATAATTAATTCTGGCGCCTTTATCACCCTTCCCGGTAGTTTTGGCACTCTTGAGGAACTTTTTCATGTGGTTAGCAGAACCCAGCTAAATGTTCATCAAAAACTAATAGGTCTGCTTAATGTCAATAGTTTCTTTGATGGTTTACTATCTTTCATCAACTACTCTGCTGAAAAGGGTTTTATTTTCGAGCGTACTAAACGAATCATAGTCGTTGCAACAACACCAGAAGAACTAATCAAGAAACTCATTGAATTTGTTCCTCAACCAGATCCAGCTCTAGCTAATATTGTCTGGATGGAAGATTTTACCGTGAGAAAACGAAAAGTGTATTCATTCCTCTCTCTTCGATAACCCATGTCGGACCTCTTGTATTTTTACTTTCTGTTGTGTGTAAAAATCGTGCTAAATGATGGCAGCTTAAGGAGTTTCTTTTGGAACTCTTGACGCGCATCTATTCACGATTTATGTATTGTAATTTTATTGCTGTAATTTTTATTGTTTGTTTTTTATAAAAGCATTGATGGCAGCGTAAGGCGACTCTTCGGACTTTCTTGAAGCGCATCTTAAAAATTGTGTTATACTTCCGAGTATATTTTATTTTCTTTTGTTGTTTGCCTCGTATATTTATTCTCTTGCAGATTCTAAAAGGTGTTAGCTCAAGCATCAACTTTCATAACATGGAGTATTATGTTTTTTTTCTTCTTGATTTTTATTTTATTTTATTTTATTTATTTTTTAACTGGGTAAATTTTCTTTTTCAAGTTTGGGGGTGGTGTGTTTTGATTATTTTGGTGTGTTTAGATTTGATTATTTTGGTATGTTTTGATTATTTTTGTTATTTGGCTTTGATTTGTGAGATTTCTAGATCTGGCCATAATACCAATAAGTTAGCTATATACAAGCTTCTAAAATCGTTTTAACCGGTTAAAAAAATTGTATATTCCAAAATTTTTGAGCCTTAATATCTCTTTCCAAGCCTTGTAGTTGTTATGTAAAATCGAGTCATTCGTTTCCTTGAGAAAAGAAGAATCAGTCGGTTGCTGAAAAATAGAACTGAAATTTACTTAATTTGTGGAGTTTTTGATTTTTCGTGCTTAGCTAATAAACGATTTTCTGCAAAAATTCTATTCCCTAAAAAATGGAAATTGTGTTGGTGAAAAGAGCTACACGTTAGCAAATAACGGTCTGAATTCTATCACCTAAAAAAAATGGAAATTGTGTTGGTGAAAAGATCTATACGTTAGCAAATAATGGTGTGAAAGTTATCACCTAAAAAAATGGAAATTGTGTTGGCGAAAAGAGCTACACGTTAGCAAATAACGGTGTGAAAGCTATCACCTAAAAAAAAGAGATGGAAAATGTGTTGGTGAAAAAAGCTACAAGTTAGCAAATAACGGTGTGAAAGCTGTCACTAAAAGGGATGTAGATTATAAGCAGATTTGAATTAATTGGTGGGTGAATTTCAATACACTCAATTTCGTGAACAATCACAATATTTGATGACGCCGATAAAATTCTTTTTCATATTGAGTCGAAAAATAAACGAGTGATCGAGAGCAACCATTAAAGGGAGTCGTGTGTATCACGAGTGGGAAAGAAATAATCAACCTTTTGGGGGGAAACCTTGCATTTTGGAATTACAAAAATAAAATCGTGTTTTAACTTCAAAATCATTAGTAGATTTATTTTGAATCTTGATTCATTTCTATCTACTGTATAAAGCTGGTTATTGTGTATTAATGGCATTTTGATCTATTATCCTCTTTATATATATAATTATTTTTCTTAATTTGTGTGTGTATTATTTTTTTTATTTTGTGTCTTATTTCATTTTATTTTGAGCATGAATAATAAAGAGTCTTGTTCGGGACTAGCAAGAATTCAAGTTTGGGGGTGTGATAAGTGTCATTTTTATACACTTATCCGTGATTATTATTGATATATTTCACCCATAATTATGATCTAGTGTACTCGTTTTTGCTTTGAATTAATTAATTTTTAATAATTTTATTTTTATAGGATGAAGATGTAAATTTAGTCTTAATCGGATTGAATTACTGATTTACTCAAGAAATAACATGTGTATAAAATATTCTCTTTTTTGAATTTTTGTGTATTCATGTTGTAGGGCTTTCCGTGACGAGTTCGACAGTCTTTTCGGATTCAAAATCAGAGTTATATATCAAGAGTTATCATCTGAAGAAGATTTGGGGCGAAAACGCAAAGTTTAGGAAATTCTGGGTTGAAAACGTACCTCACAAAGCAATCAGTGTACAAAAATCCGAAGCAATGTTACGGCCGTAACATCTGAAAGTTACGGCCGTAAGAACTCAATGTTACGGCCGTAACATCTGCAAGTTACGGCCGTAACTCTTGACAGATTATTGATCATTGTCTAATTTTTTATACTTTTGGTCTATTATTGAGGGGATGGCTGACATTGATCCGATCTAATATAATAATGTTGGAGTTTTGGAGCTATTAGATAACTTTAGGGGTATAAATAGACCCCTTAGATCCATCATTAAGCATCATTAATCTTATATTTTCTCACTTTGTAATACTTTTTCTTTTTGTGGGAAGAATACACTTGTGTTCTTGAGTGATTTGTATAAGTGTGGTTTAGCTTATGTTGTTGAGGGAGTTTATTGCTTCTTTCTCCTTTATCTACTAAGGGAGTTAGGATCAATTCTTTCCCTTTTTCATCTATTAATGACCACTCAAGCTTGTAATATGTTGAATAAACCCTTAATGGGCTAAGTTACCTAAGTTGGGATTATAAACAAGGTTAGTCATGTTATTTAAGTTTGTATAAAGATCTATTATGAATTACTTATTATTGTGTGTGATTTTCATTGTTTTACCAATCTTTATTTATTTGGCCAATAAATGACGATATTTATGGTCTTCATATGTTTCGAAAGAAAATATGTTTGATTAGATCAAATGATCTTGACTTTAAGTTGTTCTAGGGGATAGAAATATACCTCTAGACCTTAGATGATTCTTTGAGTTATTTTCATAAAACCTAATGCTATGTATTGAAGCCAATCAACATAGAAATATAGTGGATTGATTCAATATATAAGGGGCTTTTTGACATTCGAAAGAGGAACCGTCTTTTTAAGGAAAATCGAATCTACACAACATAATAAGTAAATACATCTTATGATTTCCTATACATCTTCTATAACTAATGATGAACTAAGTTTGTAATCCCAACTATTTTATTTTATCTTTTATTAATCTATTATTAGTGCAATCTTTCATTTCCTTGAATTTTAGAACTATTATTGCATTTTCATTGCAATTGTCAAACCAAACTCTTAAATTGTGTGTTTCAATCATATAAATCTCTATAACAAATAGTTAAATAGTGTATAATTCAATATATAACCTAACTTCCTCGTGAGATCGATAAACCGGGCTCAAAAAGTCCGCTTACTACTTGATATGATATCGTGCACTTGCGATAGTTACACAAAAGACGTGTCAAGTTTTTGGCGCCGTTGCCGGAGAAGTATAAGTGTTATATTTGAAATCTTATATTGTAAACTATTGTTATAGGATACAATTTCTCGACGTTGTAACTTAGTACTCAATTGTGTTTGTCCGGTCAAGTGGCGGATAACGGTACTCCGTGACTATTAAAGTCGGATTTTTCAGTTTCCCACAACAACTGATATTTTTAGATATTGTTTTTTTTATTTTATTTTATTTTTTCTATCATGGAAGAAACTTGAAATAGTATTGAAAAGAGATTTCCCTTTCTTAGCAAAAAAGTAATTCTAAAAATTATAAGACAAGACTTGAAAGGATGAGGTTGCTTATGAATAAAAGCATACCTTTTGACATTAGATTCATTATTGAAGCCAAAGTGAGAATAGCAGGTGAATTCACAGAAATACCTACTAGATTTTTACCAGGGCTTGGAAAAACTTCATATGCCAAGAAACGACGAGCAAAGATAATAGCCGTTTGCTATAAATGTGCTAGATGGAACTGTAATTTAAAATGTCGATCTTTAGGAATTCCATCTATAAATAGAGAAGATAAAATTCAGTTCATTAAGGATGGTCTGAATAAAGAGAATTTAGATAATATCGAAATTTCTCTTGACACGCATCCTAGTGGACTCGTACATTATGGAATTCGATGTTTGTGGAATAAATTCAAACAAGAATATGAACAACGTCTTGGGAATATGACGTTAAAAGACCCTGTTTGCCAATTTGTAAGAAAATTGGATGGGAAGCTTCTCCCCGACTCATAGAAGGCGTTTAGTCCGTTTCTGAACGTAAAATAGAGGAAGATGTGAGCCACAGTCACAACTAGTGTACATACACGTGAGTATCTTTTATTTTTGTCGTATGGTGAGATTTTCTGAATAAAAAAAGGGTGATACGCAATAAATGCATTCATTATTCTATTGAGTAGTTGAAGCGCAATCAACGTAATCACAAACTTGTTAAACAATTTTACCTCATTTTTCTTCTATAAATAAACATTGTGCTTGTTTCTTTTATTCATCCCTCAAACTTGTACTTTTCTCTTTTTCTCTCAAATAAATTTCTTTTCAAAAATGGAATCATCATCTTCCACAAAAAAATTTAGCACAGTCTGCATTTTTGGTGGAGCTAGTTATGGAAAAGAGGCATGCTTTACTGAAGCAGCCCACAACTTGGGTCGTTCCTTAGGAGAAAAATGCATTCATGTAGTTTACGGAGGAGGAAGTCTATGATTAATGGGACGCACTGCTGCTTCTGCCTATATGGAAGGAGTAAGAGTGTTGGGAATAATTCCAAAACCTCTGGCTGAAAGTAAAATCACCGGGGCAACTATTGGAGATGAGTTTAGAGCTGTAAATATGCAAGATTGCATAACTCACATGATAAATAATTCTGGCGCCTTTATCACCTTTCCCGGTGGTTTTGGCACTCTTGAGGAACTTTTTCATGTGGTTACCAGAACCCAGCTAAAGGTTCATCAAAAACCAATAGTGTAATACCCGAGATTTCTGTTATGTAATTGGAACTTGTGATATTGTAATGATTGTACTTTTGTATGAGTACTATTCTCCGTATTTCATAATCCGTTGTCGTCGAGCATATAATTTCGTGTATGTGATTTCATAGGATGAAATTCTGTGCATGTAGCGCACGCTACAGGCTAAGGGTAGCGTACGCTAACATGGTCTTATAGCGCGCGCTATCGAGTGTAATTAGCGCACGCTACGCGTGGTCATATTGATTGAGACGCGCGGTAGGTGAGATCTGGCCGGGGGACCCTTGTCGGATCCTGTCGAATGTATCTGGACGGCTTTCGGGAAAAGCCGAGTCAACGCCTTAGCGCACGCTAGAGGTCTATGCGTAGCGTACGCTAAGTGCCGAGTACAGTTTAGACTGTGAGCTGTTAGCGCACGCTACGAACAGGGTGTAGCGCGCGCTAATAACCATTTATTATAAATAGGACAGCATCCTATTCGTGAATTCAGTCCTTTCTTCCCCCATAACCCAAACTCTTGCACTTGTAACATAACTCCATTCGTCTTAAACACCCCATATCAACCTCCTAGTTCGAGATTGAAGATCATATACCATTGGAGATTGGTGTTCAAGCCTTGGGTGTTGGATTGCTTCATTTTCATCCGTGTTCTTCACTACTTTGAGGTAGGTGATTCTTCACCAATGATTAGTAATGTTCATGAGGAAGTTTGAATCATGTTTGGATAGCAAGTATCTCGTTTTTATCGGTCATCACATGTTAGAAGGATATTTTTGACGTATCGGTACTAGATGTCGAATGAACCTTTGAACCATCTTATTATAAGGACTCCTAAGCATGTTTAAATCGATTTATGATCAAGTAATCGGATGTTAACTAGTTGATACGTTGTATACGTTGGAATCATGTGTTTTGGAACATAAGACGATGGAACTTAGATTATTTCTTGAAGATCGTAGAGGAATTGTGTTATCAAGATAACTATCCGTATATTGGTATTTCATAATCATAAATCTTCCAAAAACCTTATTAGCAGGATATGCACGAGGATAACTTGTAATATCGCCATAGGGTTCATGAGTTCTTCATCATTCAACCCAGTTTTCGGTTCGTAGTTTTCTGCCATGCAAGATTAGCGCACGCTAACATGTGTGAGTTAACGTGCGCTATCGAGGTTCGGTTTTCGCCGCGAGCGTCGTAGCGTGCGTTATGAGGCGGCAGTCGACTTCGATTGTGGCTAGCGCCGCGCTAGTCTGTGCGATAGTGTACGCTATGATTCGGCTTAGCGCCGCGTTACGTATAGTACGTGGCGCGCTAAGCAATCCAGTGACTTGTTTAGTTTGAGCTACATTGGCCGTAGGTCGAATTGTTAGGCCATTGTTCGACTCGAGATGATTTGTATATCGTTCCTTTTGTTAAGGTTCGAGCTTGTTACGTTGATCGGAGGGGGCGGCCTTCGAGTGCGTCGAGAGCATTGAAGTATATCATTCTTGCCATCTTCGAGGCAAGTATCGTGTGATATGTTAATATCAGTATTTTTGGAGTATACGTATGATTATGCATGTTGTTGAACATGATTTTTACTTCGTTGATTTGTCATGATATTCGTTGTATATTGTTTATATGTTCATGTTGATGAACATAATGATTTGGCATATGTGTATGCATGAGTTGTGTTTGTATACGTTGTACGATCTATGCTGAGGGCGCTGGATCGGATGTCCACCTCGTGTTGGTCCGACGGGATCATCTTGGGATCTAGGCTGAGGGCGCTGGATCATTGGACGGGTTATTTCCACCTCGTGTTGGTCCGGGATCATCTTGGGATCTATCTTGAGGGCGCTGGATCATTGGAATACCCATCGTGTAATGGAATCTTGTAGATTCGCATTGTCGGGTTCCGGTAGCGGAAGCCCGTGTGATATGTTTTGTTGTGTATTGTGATGCATATTCGAATTGTTTAAATACGATACTTGTACTAGCATTGTTTTGCTAACCCCTGCGGGGGTGGACATTTGTTTTGATGTTCAGGTAGCCAAGGAGCAGGGAAATAGCCACAGTACCGACGTGACGACGAAGGGGTTCAGTGATGTTTATCGTTATCGGAGATTTGTTGTTTTGGTTTGGGTCCTGTACTCGAGTACGTGTGTCCTTTGATATTAATTCGATATGGTTGTATTAATTACCCGTTGAACCAGTTGTTCGTTTTCATAAACTCGAATTTTCGCAGTATTGACGTCTTATATTCACTTTCCTTTTTAATTAGCCTTGTAAATCCTTATTTAAAGGGTTTACGGCGCTGTAATTATTCCGAATATCTCGGGGTGTTACAGAATTTGGTATCGGAGCTAAGATTTATGGATATCTTGGCAGTCGGGTTTTATTTGGGTCTGTTTACGTTATTTGATTTACGGGTCGTTTGTAACATCACCGTCACCAAGTCGTCATGTGGACCGTGGTTGTAAGTCTCTTAATCTCTTATACTACCGTTTTACTTAACTCTGTTTTGTGAGTATTGACGGACTTTATTTCAAAAATTTTGTTCGTATATTGAGAAAATTTCGTTTACGTATGTTGAGAGGAGGTCGTGGACGCGGACGCGGTCGTGGATGCGGACGTGGTAATATGAGACATGAGGATTCCGCAACTACCCCGAAATATCGGCTAGTCGAACCGATTCCCATTACGGAGGCGGCAAGGATCGGCGAATGATGACGCAAATCCAAACATGCCGGGAGTGCTTCAACAGGTGGTGGCGCAGATAAACCGATTCGCCAGTCGTTGATCGCATGCAGACAATGATGGGACAGCGGCACCATGAGGATAACCGGGAGACAGATGGCTTCTTGAGGTGGTTAAATTGCACCCGCCAAAATTTGTGGATCTGTGAGGCACTTACAGGATCACCGCTCAAGGAGTTGGAGAAGATATTTGCGGGTCTTAAGCGTCCCGAGGACCGGAAGGTTCCCATTGCCCAGTATTTTACAGTAGGGAGGCCTTTGGTAGTGGGAGGCTATTCGACCCGAGAACCATAATGCGGATCGACGGAATTCGGACAAATGATGGAAGCACGGATTGTCCTCGTCCGGTTAGAGGCGAGATCCGAGAGTTTTCTCACCACAGAGTTCGGAGGCATCTGTGACGGATGTAATTAAAACTTTTAATCATCGGTGACTTGTGTGCGACACTTGGTCGAACGGAGGCGAAAAGATTTTTCATTTTGATATGCGGATGAAGCGGAGATTGGCGATACATGTCGGATTCGAGTGTACTACGTTGCGGCAGTACCAAGACAAAGCGGCCTACGACATGAAAGAGGCGGTAGAGAAATCGACGGAAGCAAAGAAACAGAAGGTGTCGGGAAACTTCACGGAGAATAAGAATAGCGGGCCCCGCCGGGGTCAGTCCTCTTTTCACTCATCCAGGAGACCTCCGCATCCTAGTCGAGGAGGAAAGAAGTTCCGGACAAAGCATCGTGATTTCGGACGCATCAAAGAAATGCTACAATTGTGGTCGAGCAGGGCATATTCGACGAGATTGCCCCGCATCTTCTGTGACTTGTTACGATTGTGGGCAAGAAGGACACCGTGCGGCCTTCTGTGGAGCCGCTACTAGATCTGTCGGCACCCGCACTCCAGCACCGGTTCCTAAGGAGATGAGTGTGAACCAGCCACGGCAGAGTGGATTTCAGCAGCAGAACACTGGGAAGAGAGAGACATCCAGTGCTGGGTCCGTCCCTCCGCGCCTGTACGAAATGAGGAGATCGGCGACGAACAACTGCTGTTGCATCAGTGCGATTCAGATCCTTTTGCAACCAGTTAGTGTCTTGTTCGATTCGGGAGCTACGCATTCTTTTATATCTTTGAACTGTGTTAATCGCTTGAACATCTCGTGCTTGTATAATTGTGAACCTTATGTTGTGGGATTACCGAGCGGAGAGAAAATTGTGGGAACACTAGAAGCTAGGGATTTCCCAGTATCTATAGAAGGGAGAGATTGGCCATCGAATCTTATTGTAGTTGACGTATGCGGTGACGATTTAATTCTCGGAGATGATTGGCTCAACCGTTATGGAGCTGTGTTGAATTACCGAGAGAGAGTCATTTCCATCATTGCTGATGACGGATCTGAACACTTATTCCGAGGATGGCGACCGGGAAGCTCGGGGAAATTGATCAAGGCAATGAAAGCTGTGAAATTACTGAAGCAGGGATGTCACGGACTTTGGTGCTATGCCATGAGGAAAGAGGAAGGAATAGAACTCTCGTCTATTTCAGTTGTGAATGAGTTCTCAGATGTATTTCCTGACGAGCTACCCGGGTTACCCCCGCAAAGAGAAGTGGAATTCACCATCGAATTAGAGCCTGGAGCAACCCCTATTTCCAGGGCACCATACCGCATGGCGCCAACCGAGATGTATGAACTCAAGAAGCAACTGGAGGAATTGTTACAGAAGGGCTATATTCAACCGAGCGTTTCCCCTTGGGGAGCGCCCGTTCTATTTGTCCGAAAGAAAGACGGATCCCTCCGACTGTGTATTGATTACAGGGAGCTTAACAAGATGACGATCAAGAATAAGTATCCTATACCTCGGATCGACGACTTGTTTGATCAACTGCAAGGGGCGAGGGTATTCTCGAAGATTGACTTGCGATCAGGATACCACCAATTGAGAATTAAGAAATCGGACATCGAAATCGCTTTCGAGATCGTGCAGGCATTATGAATTTGTGGTGATGCCATTCGGACTTACCAATGCTCCTGCGGTATTCATGCAATTGATGAATCGGGTATTCTTGGAATACTTGGATAAATTTGTGGTCGTCTTCATTGACGACATTTTGATATATTCGAGGGACGCAGAGGAGCATGCTGATCATTTACGTGTGGTTTTGAGCATCTTGAGAAAAGAACAGCTATATGCAAAATTTGCTAAATGCGAGTTCTGGCTTAAGGAAGTAACCTTCCTTGGGCATGTGATATCCGCCGATGGAGTTCAGGTGGACTCGAAGAAAGTCGAAGCAATCTTGGAATGGGAAGCTCCTAAGAACGTGAAGGAAGTCCGAAGCTTCTTAGGACTAGCGGGATATTATCGCCGCTTTGTAGAGGGATTTTCCAAAATTGCTCGTCCGCTCACTCAGCTGTTGCAGAAAACTCAAAAGTTCGCGTGGAATGAGAAATGCCAGGCTGGTTTTGACGAACTTAAAAAGAGACTGACAACAGCACCTATATTAGCGCCATGAAAGGCTGATGGATTCATGGTATCTGACGCTTCAAATCGGGGTTTGGGTTGTGTGTTGATGCGTAAGGATAAAGTGATTGCTTATGCTTCTCGGCGGTTGAAACCGCACGAAGTTAATTATCCGACTCATAACTGGAGCTAGCATTTGTGGTTTTGCTTTGAAAATTTGGCGACATTATCATCGGCACTCATTGTCGAGATCTTTACGGATCATAAGAGCCTCAAATACATTTTCATCGAAGGAATTAAACATGAGGCGAGAGAAGGTGGTGGAATTGATCAAGGATTACGACACGGAGATCCTCTATCATCCGGGAAAGCAAATGTAGTAGCCGATGCATTGAGCCGTAAACTGTTTCTCTTGAGTGTTGGAAGCTCTTACGCCCTGCACGGCATTCAGGCCCGATCCGCGAAGGGATTGAAGTATGGGCACCAGGAATCCAGGCGACTTTATGTGATGGAACCGACTTCATCACTAGTCGAGAAGATCAAGTCAGCGGTTGGACGATTCCACGATCCTTCGATTATGTGATGAAGTAAAGAAAGGAAAAGCCCGTGATTCGTGATACAAGATGATGGAGTTCGAGATTTCAAAGTCGGCTTTGCGTTCCGATGATGATGATTTGAGACGAACTATTCGAAAGAAGCTCATAGCGCGCCCTATTCTATTCACCGGCGTGATAAGATGTATAAGGATCTTAAACAAAACTTCCGGTGGGGAATATGAAGAAAGACGTAGCAGATGCGTTTCAAGTGTTTGACTTGTCGTGAGTTAAGATTGAACATCGGCGACTGTAGGGATGTTAAAGCCGCTTAGATCCCCGAATGGAAGTGGGAGGACATTTCGATGGATTTCATCACAAGTATGCCAAGGACTAGAGCAGAATGAACATGATTTGGGTCGTAGTTGATCGACTAACCAAGTCGGCTCATTTCCTAGGAATCAAAGATACATGGGGGCCCGAGAGATTGGCACGAGTATTTGTTGCGGAGATAGTCGATTGCATGGGACGCCGAAGACCATTATTTCGGATCGAGATGGTCGTTTCGTGTCGCACTTACGGAAAGCGATTCACAAGGCTTTGGGATCGAGCTCAACTTTAGCATGACTTATCATCCCCAAACAGACGGTCAGTCCGAAAGGACTATTCAAACTGTAGAAGACATGCTTAGAGCTTGTGCGTTGGATTGGTCAACTGATTGGGAAGTTCACTTGCCCTTGATCGAATTCACTTACAATAACAGTTGGCACGCTTCTATCAAGATGGCACCCTTTGAAGCTTTGTACGGGAGGAGATGCCGATCGCCTCTGTGTTGGGATGATTCTTCGGATCTGATCGGGACAGAACCGGAATTGATTATTCAGACTCAAGAGAAAATAGCTTTGATTCGAGAGAGACTATTGACTGCCCAGAGTCGACAGAAGTCTTATGCCGATGTACGTCGTCGTCCTCTAGAGTTCGACGTTGGGGACCATGTGTTATTGAAGGTGTCTCCTACACGAGGGATTTTCCGTTTTGGGAGGAGAGGCAAGCTTAGTCCGAGATACATCGGACCATTTGAGATCCTAGATAGAGTTGGGGATTTAGCGTACAGGTTGGCCTTACCGCCATCGCTGAGTCATGTTCACAATGTGTTTCACGTATCCCAACTGCGGAAGTATGTACCGGACCCCAGTCACGTCATTGATTTCGACGAGATCGAGATAGCTAATGATGGCACCTTCGAAGAGAGACCTATCAAGATACTTGAGAGCCGGATCAAACAATTGAGGAATAAACCAATACATTTGGTTAAAGTACAATGGTCACGACATGGAGTCGAAGAGGCCACTTGGGAAACGGAGGACGGTATGAAGTCTAAATATCCGGAGTTGTTTTCATCCTAAGTTTCGGGACGAAACTTCTTTTTAGGGAGGAAGGATGTAATACCCGAGATTTCTGTTATGTAATTGGAACTTGTGATATTGTAATGATTGTACTTTTGTATGAGTACTATTCTCCGTATTTCATAATCCGTTGTCGTCGAGCATATAATTTCGTGTATGTGATTTCATAGGATGAAATTGCATGCATGTAGCGCACGCTACAGGCTAAGGGTAGCGTACGCTAACATGGTCTTATAGCGCGCGCTATCGAGTGTAATTAGCGCACGCTACGCGTGGTCATATTGATTGAGACGCGCGGTAGGTGAGATCTGGCCGGGGGACCCTTGTCGGATCCTGTCGAATGTATCTGGACGGCTTTCGGGAAAAGCCGAGTCAACGCCTTAGCGCACGCTAGAGGTCTATGCGTAGCGTACGCTAAGTGCCGAGTACTGATCTAGGCTGTGTTAGCGCACGCTACGAGCAGTGTAGCGCGCGCTAATAACCATTTATTATAAATAGGATGACATCCTATTCGTGAATTGATCCTTTCTTCCCCATAACCCAAACTCTTGCACTTGTAACATAACTCCATTCGTCTTAAACACCCCATATCAACCTCCTAGTTCGAGATTGAAGATCATATACCATTGGAGATTGGTGTTCAAGCCTTGGGTGTTGGATTGCTTCATTTTCATCCGTGTTCTTCACTACTTTGAGGTAGGTGATTCTTCACCAATGATTAGTAATGTTCATGAGGAAGTTTGAATCATGTTTGGATAGCAAGTATCTCGTTTTTATCGGTCATCACATGTTAGAAGGATACTTTTGACGTATCGGTACTAGATGTCGAATGAACCTTTGAACCATCTTATTATAAGGACTCCTAAGCATGTTTAAATCGATTTATGATCAAGTAATCGGATGTTAACTAGTTGATACGTTGTATACGTTGGAATCATGTGTTTTGGAACATAAGACGATGGAACTTAGATTATTTCTTGAAGATCGTAGAGGAATTGTGTTATCAAGATAACTATCCGTATATTGGTATTTCATAATCATAAATCTTCCAAAAACCTTATTAGCAGGATATGCACGAGGATAACTTGTAATATCGCCATAGGGTTCATGAGTTCTTCATCATTCAACCCAGTTTTCGGTTCGTAGTTTTCTGCCATGCAAGATTAGCGCACGCTAACATGTGTGAGTTAACGTGCGCTATCGAGGTTCGGTTTTCGCACAGAACGCACGTAGCGCACGTTATGAGGCGGCCAGTCGATCGCCAGTTTGTGGCTAGCGCACGCTAGTCACATGCGATAGCGTACGCTAACAGTTCAGCTTAGCGCACGTTACGTATAGTACGTAGCGCGCGCTAAGCAATCCAGGCAGCTTGTTTAGTTTGAGCTGTTCGGCCGTAGGTCGAATTGTTAGGCCATTGTTCGACTCGAGATGATTTGTATATCGTTCCTTTTGTTAAGGTTCGAGCTTGTTACGTTGATCGGAGGGGGCGGCCTTCGAGTGCGTCGAGAGCATTGAAGTATATCATTCTTGCCATCTTCGAGGCAAGTATCGTGTGATATGTTAATATCAGTATTTTTGGAGTATACGTATGATTATGCATGTTGTTGAACATGATTTTTACTTCGTTGATTTGTCATGATATTCGTTGTATATTGTTTATATGTTCATGTTGATGAACATAATGATTTGGCATATGTGTATGCATGAGTTGTGTTTGTATACGTTGTACGATCTATCTTTGGCGGATCGGATGTCCACCTCGTGTTGGTCCGACGGGATCATCTTGGGATCTAGGCTGAGGGCGCTGGATCATTGGACGGGTTATTTCCACCTCGTGTTGGTCCGACGGGATCATCTTGGGATCTATGCTGAGGGCGCTGGATCATTGGAATACCCATGCTGTGTAATGGAATCTTGTAGATTCGCATTGTCGGGTTCCGGTAGCGGAAGCCCGTGTGATATGTTTTGTTGTGTATTGTGATGCATATTCGAATTGTTTAAATACGATACTTGTACTAGCATTGTTTTGCTAACCCCTGCGGGGGTGGACATTTGTTTTGATGTTCAGGTAGCCAAGGAGCAGGGAAACAGCCACAGTACCGACGTGACGACGAAGGGGTTCAGTGATGTTTATCGTTATCGGAGATTTGTTGTTTTGGTTTGGGTCCTGTACTCGAGTACGTGTGTCCTTTGATATTAATTCGATATGGTTGTATTAATTACCCGTTGAACCAGTTGTACGTTTTCATAAACTCGAATTTTCGCAGTATTGACGTCTTATATTCACTTTCCTTTTTAATTAGCCTTGTAAATCCTTATTTAAAGGGTTTACGGCGCTGTAATTATTCCGAATATCTCGGGGTGTTACAAATAGGTCTGCTTAATGTCAATGATTTCTTTGATGGTTTACTATCTTTCATCAACTACTCTGCTGAAAAGGGTTTTATTTTCGAGCGTACTAAACGAATCATAGTCGTTGCAACAACACCAGAAGAACTAATCAAGAAACTCATTGAATTTGTTCCTCAACCAGATCCAGCTCTAGCTAATATTGTCTGGATGGAAGATTTTACCGTGAGAAAATGAAAAGTGTATTCATTCCTCTCCATTTGAGAACCCATGTCGGACCTCTTGTATTTTTACTTTCTGTTGTGTGTAAAAATCGTGCTAAATGATGGCAGCTTAAGGAGTTTCTTTTGGAACTCTTGACGCGCATCTATTCGCGATTTATGTATTGTAATTTTATTGCTGTAATTTTTATTGTTTGTTTTTTATAAAAGCATTGATGGCAGCGTAAGGCGACTCTTCGGACTTTCTTGAAGCGCATCTTACAAATTGTGTTATACTTCCGAGTATATTTTATTTTCTTTTGTTGTTTGCCTCGTATATTTATTCTCTTGCAGATTCTAAAAGGTGTTAGCTCAAGCATCAACTTTCATAACAGGGAGTATTATGTTTTTTTTCTTCTTGATTTTTATTTTATTTTATTTTATTTATTTTTTTAACTGGGGACAGTTTCTTTTTCAAGTTTGGAGGTAGTGTGTTTTGATTATTTTGGTGTGTTTAGATTTGATTATTTTGGTATGTTTTGATTATTTTTGTTATTTGGCTTTGATTTGTGAGATTTCTAGATCTGGCCATAACACCAATAAGTTAGCTATATACAAGCTTCTAAAATCGTTTTAACCGGTTAAAAAAATTGTATATTCCAAAATTTTTGAGCTTTAATCTCTCTTTCCAAACCTTGTAGTTATTATGAAAAATCGAGTCATTCGTTTCCTTGAGAAAAGAAGAATCAGTCGGTTGCTGAAAAATAGAACTGAAATTTACTTAATTTGTGGAGTTTTTGATTTTTCGTACTTAGCTAATAAACGATTTTCTGCAAAAATTCTATTCCCTAAAAAAAATGGAAATTGTGTTGGTGAAAAGAGCTACACGTTAGCAAATAACAGTGTGAAGGCTATCACCTAAAAAAATGGAAATTGTGTTGGTGAAAAGAGCTACACGTTACCAAATAACGGTGTGAATGCTATCACCTAAAAAAATGGAAATTATGTTGGCGAAAAGAGCTACACATTAGCAAATAACGGTGTGAAAGCTATCACCTAAAAAAAAGAGATGGAAAATGTGTTGGTGAAAAGAGCTACAAGTTAGCAAATAACGGTGTGAAAGCTGTCACTAAAAGGGATGTAGATTATAAGCAGATTTGAATTAATTGGTGGCTGAATTTCAATACACTCAATTTCGTGAACAATCACAATATTTGATGACGCCGATGAAATTCTTTTTCATATTGAGTCGAAAAATAAATGAGTGATCGAGAGCAACCATTAAAGGGAGTCATGTGTATCACGAGTGGGAAAGAAATAATCAACCTTTTGGGGGGAAACCTTGCATTTTGGAATTACAAAAATAAAATCGTGTTTTAACTTCAAAATCATTAGTAGACTTATTTTGAATCTTGATTCATTTCTATCTACTGTATAAAGCTGGTTATTGTGTATTAATGGCATTTTGATCTATTATCCTCTTTATATATATAATTATTTTTCTTAATTTGTGTGTGTATTATTTTTCTTATTTTGTGTCTTATTTCATTTTATTTTGAGCGTGAATAATAAAGAGTCTTGCTCGGGACTGGCAAGAATTCAAGTTTGGGGGTGTGATAAGTGTCATTTTTATACGCCTATCCGTGATTATTATTGATATATTTCACCCATAATTATGATCTAGTGTACTCGTTTTTGCTTTGAATTAATTAATTTTTAATAATTTTATTTTTATAGGATGAAGATGTAAATTTAGTCTCAATCGGATTGAATACTAATTTACTCAAGAAATAAAATGTGTATAAAATATTCTCTTTGTTGAATTTTTATGTATTCATGTTGTAGGGCTTTCCGAGACGAGTTCGTCAGTCTTTCCGGATTCAAAATCAGAGCTAGGAAATTCTGGGCTGAAAACGTAACTCACAAAGCAACCAGTGTACAAAAAGCCGAAGCAATGTTACGGCCGTAACATCTGAAAGTTACGGAAGTAAGACCTTAATGTTACGGCCGTAACATCTGCAAGTTACGGCCGTAACTCTTGACAGATTATTGATAATTGTCTATTTCTTTATACTTTTGGTCTATTATTGAGCGGATGACTGGCATTGATCTGATCTAATATAATAATGCTGGAGTTTTGGAGCTATTAGATGACTTTAGGGGTATATATATACCCCTTAGATCCATCATTAAGCATCATTCATCTTATATTTTCTCACTTTGTAATACTTTTTCTTTTTGTGGGAAGAACACACTTGTGTTCTTGAGTGATTTGTGTAAGTGTGGTTTATCTTATGTTGTTGAGGGAGTTTATTGCTTCTTTCTCCTTTATCTACTAAGGGAGTTAGGATCAATTCTTTCCCTTTTTCAACTATTAATGACCACTCAAGCTTGTAATATGTTGAATAAACCCTTAATGGGCTAAGTTACCTAAGTTGGAATTATAAACAAGGTTAGTCATGTTATTTAAGTTTGTATAAAGATCTATTATGAATTACTTATTATTGTGTGTTATTTTCATTGTTTTACCAATCTTTATTTATTTGGCCAATAAATGACGATATTTATGGTCTTCATATGTTTCGAAAGAAAATATGTTTGATTAGATCAAATGATCTTCACTCTAAATTGTTCTAGGGGATAGAAATATACCTCTAGACCTTAGATGATTCTTTGAGTTATTTTCATAAAACCTAATGCTATGTATTGAAGCCAATCAACATAGAAATATAGTGGATTGATTCAATATATAAGGGGCGTTTTGACATTCGAAAGAGGAACCGTCTTTTTAAGGAAAATCGAATCTACACAACATAATAAGTAAATACATCTTATGATTTCCTATACATCTTCTATAACTAATGATGAACTAAGTTTGTAATCCCAACTATTTTATTTTATCTTTTATTAATCTATTATTAGTGCAATCTTTTATTGAAGCCAAACTCTTAAATTGTGTGTTTCAATCATACAAATCTCTATAACAAATAGTTAAATAGTGTATAATTCAATATATAACCTAACTTACTCGTGGGATCAATAAACCGGACTCAAAAAGTCCACTTACTACTTGATACGATATCGTGCACTTGTGATAGTTATACAAAAGACGTGTCAGGTCGCGGTAGACCAGCTAGGGGGCGCGGCCGAGGCCGTGGTCGTGGTGCTAATAGTGAGGAAGTTCCGCTTTCTCAGTCCTCTGCAGATTCGGCCTCTCATTCAGTGCCGAATACTCTACCTTGGGTTCTGACGGGCAGCAGAATTTGTCAGTCAGTCAGGGTCAGCCATCGGGTATTAATGCCGACATTGGATCTACCGCTGTACTTCAGCAGTTGGTAGACTAGCTCGCTCAAATAGCTCATGGTGGACGTCATAATCCGCCCCCGACTCCGGAAGATGAAGCTAGTAAATGGCATCAGAAAGTAACCAAGATGCACCCCCCTCGCTTCGCTGGTTCTACTGGCTCCCTGGGTTGGGAGAATTGCCTTTTTCATATGGGTAGTACATTCGATGCCGTGGCTTGTCCTGACAATAGGAGGGTACCTTGCTCAGTACCTCCTGGATAAGGAGGCTATGGAGTGGTGGGAAGCTGTGATGTCCAGGGACCGTTTAGCTACCTGGGAGGAGTTTAAGACCGCTATGGAAACGGAGTATTTCCCACCTTCGGTTATGGAGCATAGGATCGTGGAGTTCTTTACTGCTATGCCTCAGGATGTACCGATCTCTCAGGCCATCATCACTTATAACTAGCAGTTGGGATATGTGAAAGAGCAAGTGAGGACCGAGGCTGATAAGATTCGCTACTTTAAATATACGCATGAAGCCGCATATCAGATAGAGCATGGCACTGATCACGTGTGCTACCTTGAAGGAGTATCAGGATCGCGCTCTAGCGATTGAGATGGCAGTCCTGGAGTTCGAGTTGGGTTCCGAGGCAAAGAAACAGAAGACCACTGGTAGTTTCTCAGCCGATAAGGGTGGTCAGTTTTCGAGGTCTCAATCTTCTCCTGTATCTGGGAAGAAGTTGTTTCACTAGGATGGAGGGTCTCAGAGTAACCGTTCAGTCCAGTATCATATACCAGGCGTTAGAGTTTGCTTCAATTGTAGTCATAGTGAGCAATTGGCGAAGAATTGTCCGTATTCTCCAGTTACATGTTTCTCATGCGGACAGAGTGGTCATCGTGCGAATCACTGTGAGGCAGTCACCAGGTCAGTCAGGGCTCCTATGGTAACTGCAGCAACGGGGGAACCTAATGTCGGCCAAAAGTCACTGGTATCACAGAGTCCTCAGGGTACGGGTTGTGGTAGAGGTTGGGGCCAACCGGAACACCGAGTAGTATCTAGTTCGAGCTCAATACACCCTCGTTTGTATCATATGATACGTGCGGAGGAGACACACGTCCCGGTGGCATTAGGTACCACTCAGATCCTTTCTCATCCAGTTGTAACACCCCAATTCACAAATGGGACATTACACGCCGTAGAACCCTCGTGAGGTCTACCACGCTAACACATGACACATAAACCATAATGTAATCCCAAATGATGCACTCAAAAAGTAAGGCCGTGGCCTCGGCCAAAACATTTTAACGGAGTACATGAGACATAGGTTAAATACCAATTCATTGCCCACGCAGGGGACTTAAACCAAGTTTAAAAGAAAACAGTCTAACTCCAGTACTCGACAAATGCAATGACAAAATATAAAAATACAGACTCGAGCCACATCATCAAGCCAGCCCATCCTTTGCATGCATGTCCCGTGCCTGCTCCTCAGCTCTCCCGGTACCTGAAATGCATAAGACGCATTTCCCCCATTTAAGGGGTTAGCATTCGAATAGCTAGTGCAAGTACACAATTACACAACATTATATACATACACGATTCGATGCAAACAAATCATTAGGAAAAATCTTTTTAAAAATCAATATTCCGGAATATCACAATTACACCAAAACAATATATCATCAAGCTTTCCACATCACAATTATCCACGTTTGGTAACTCGCGACCGTACCCATTAGTATCGGCCCCCATAGGTCCCGTCGGACCGTCCCCAGGTGAGAAACCACTTCTGCGGCCGTACCCATTAGTATCGGCCCCCAGAGGTCCCGTCGAACCGTCCCCAGGTGGAAGAACATCAACGCACGCACCCAAGTCCACTTCCGTGGCCGTACCCATTAGTATCGGCCCCCAGAGGCCCCATGCCATCCCCAGGTGGAAGAGAAACCATCAAAATCGTTCAATACACCAGTTTACATCATTCGCATCAAAACCGTACACACATAATGAAATATAATACATGTACTTGCCTTGGATAATACGACGCGAAGGAAACGACGAAGAAATAGGTTTTGGTCCGAACAATCCTCTCAAATCCGACCCTAACACAATAATGATATACAACCAATCTCAACATCATGAATACGAAGAAATTCATCTTAATTCTACCCGTTGGGACAATTCATCGAACAACAAGTGTTCATAACGAGTTGAAATCGGTCAACGGTGTAATAATGGGATTTCACCCCATCCAATAACAAGGGAACCAAGGATCATGAGTAAACTATCGAAATCTAACAGCAACTTCGGTTAAATCGGATTAAAAGGTAAGATCATCACCAAACCCTTTCCAAATTCATACTAGGGTTATAGGAGATCTTACCTTGATTCGAAGCCGAACAATAGATGATTTGGTGTTGTGGTGATGATATGATGCTAAGTTATACTTCCCAAACGGTGTTTGGATGAAAATCTGATGAACCCTCGCCTTGGAAGTCGCCCCGACGTGAAGAAGAGAAGAGGAATGAGAAAATGAGTGAATCTCGCTAAAAAAAACGCAGTTATAGAGTTGACAGCTCTGTGTGCCGCGGCCCAGCCGAAGTGTGCCGCGGCACAGGGCCAAAACTGCGCCCAGTGATCGGCAGCGTGCCGCGGCCCGGACGAATGTGCCGCGGCAGTGACTTGGCATTGTGCTGCGGCCCCGTCGGCATGTGCCGCGGCACACGGTACAGAAGGTTTGGCCGATAAGTGCAACACGAGTGTGCCGCGACCCGGACGAGTGTGCCGCGGCAGTGACTCGGCAGTGTGCCGCGGCCTTGCCGGCATGTGCCGCGGCCCACGGTACAGACTGCTCGGCCAGAAACTGGACAATGTGTGTGCCGCGGCGCACATTCCTTGTGCCGCGTCCCACACCCCCCCTTGGGTCCCACAATGCTGAAAAATAATCCGGGAAGAGAATAAAAGCAATAGGAATCGATATTTGGGAAACAATAACATGAAATGGAAGTACGGAAACCCCAAAACGGTCCGAGGTACATAACCAAAATCGAACAAGGAACAAATTCCCCAAACTTATAGGAAATTACAAAAATGGCCCAAACATCCGAAAATCACGATACAACGTCGGATTAATAATCTGAAACTCACAACATGCTCTACCCAACCATACAAACTCATGGAAATAGGAAACTGACGAAATCGAACGAGTTTAACGAGAGTCGAATACACATGCGATAAAATATAACTCAAGATGAAATTACGTAAAAACATCATCGAGACTCATCCCAACAGAGAAACTCCAAGAACAAAATAGATTCAGAATTCCAAAACAGTGCCAAGTGAGTTGTCCGAAACGAATATACACCGAAAATAGAAATTACCAAAAATAGAAAACACGGACATTACATTATCTCCCCTAAAATAAGTTTCGTCCCGAAACTTACAACACGAATAACTCGGGGTATCTCGATCTCATACTCTCTTCCGTCTCCCACGTGGCTTCCTCGGACCCATGTCTCGACCATTGCACTTTAACCAAAGGAATGGTTTTGTGCTTGAGTTGCTTCACCCGACGCTCTAAGATCTGAATCGGCCTCTCCTCGAAGGTAATTTCGGGCCCCAACTCGATCTCTCCAAAATCAATAATATGGCTAGGGCCGGTACGTACTTCCTAAGTTGGGAAACATGAAATACGTTATGCACGTGGCTCAGGGACGGCGGCAAACCTAACCGATATGCAAGCTCTCCAACTCTCTCTAGAATCTCGAACGGTCCAATAAATCTCGGACTAAGTTTACCCTTCCGACCAAAGTGGTAAACTCCCCGTGTCGGCGACACCTTAAGCAACACATGGTCTCCCACCTCAAACTCCAACGGTCGGCGATGTGTATCGGCATAAGACTTCTGCCGGCTCTGGGCCGTCACCAATCTATCGCGAATCAGGGCAATCTTCTCTCTCGTCTCAACTACCATATCGGGCTCGGTACCAATCAGCTCGGACGCATCATCCCAACACAACGGCGATCTGCACCTCCTCCCATACAGTACCTCGAATGGTGCCATTTTGATCGAGGCATGCCAACTATTGTTGTACGTGAAGTCGATCAACGGCAAGTGCGACTCCCAATCATCCATCCAATCTAAGGCACAGGCTCTCAACATATCCTCCAACGTCTGGATCGTCCGTTCTGACTGTCCGTCAGTCTGAGGGTGGTAAGACGTACTGAGTCTCAACTCAGTCCCCAAAGCTCGATGAACAGCCTGCCAAAAATGTGATACAAACCGGCCATCTCGATCTGAAATAATACTCCTAGGAGTCCCATGCAATCTCACGATCTCTGATATAAATACTCGTGCGAGCCTCTCCAGACCCCAAGTATCCTTAATACCCAGGAAATGATCTGATTTGGTTAGTCGATCGAAAATAACCCAAATCATGTTCATTCCGGTCCGAGTCCTAGGCATCCCGGTAATGAAATCCATAGAGATGTCTTCCCACTTCCATTCCGGAATGGGAAGTGGTCGTAGCAACCCCGCGGGCCGCTGATGGTCAAACTTAACCTGCTGACAGGTCAAACACTTCGCCACAAACTCGCTAACGTCCGACTTCAAATTGCTCCACAAATAGTTACTCCTCACATCCTTGTACATTTTGCTCGTGCCATGATGTATGGAATAAGGCGTAGTATGAGCCTCACTCAAAACCTTCTGCCTCAACTCAATGTCATTCGGTACACATAATCTACCGCGAAATCTCAGAATGCCATCATCCTGAACCACAAATCCTGGCGCTTTCCCCTTCCTCACATCCTCCTTTAACTGGACCAAAAACGGATCGTCATACTGCTTCGCCTTGATATCATCAGTCAAGGACGAAGTGATCTCTAACGTACATAACTGACCCTGAACTCTCTGAACCCAAACCTCGATATTTTGACAGATAAAATCTCGCTGGATCCTACTCTGTGGTGTAAGTACCTCTAACATCTGTAACGTCATCGGCTTTCGGCTCAACGCATCAGCCACTACGTTAGCCTTACCCGGATGGTAAAGTATCTCGAGGTCGTATTCTTTAATTAGCTCCAACCACGTACGTTGTCTCATATTCAACTCTTTCTGACTGATGATATACTTCAAGCTCTTGTGATCCGTAAAAATCCTACATGACGACCCATAGAGATAATGCCTCCAGATCTTTAAGGCGAAAACGACCGCAGCTAACTCCAAATCGTGCATGGGGTAATTCGCCTCATACGGTTTCAACTGGAGGGACGCATAAGCAATAACCCTATCTCTCTGCATCAAAACGCATCCGAGTCCGAGGCCCGAAGCATCACTATATACCACGAAATCTTCGTTCCCCTGAGGCAATGCTAACACAGTTGCGGTAATTAGTCGTCTCTTCAAATCGTCAAAACTATTCTGTCTGTCTGCGGTCCACTCGAATTTCTGAGTCTTCTCGAGCAGCTGAGTGAGTGGTCTAGCGATCTTAGAAAATCCTTCAACAAATCTACGGTAATAGCCGACAAGACCCAGAAAACTCCTCACCTCTTTCACATTCTTAGGCGGCTCCCAAGCCATCACTACCTCTATCTTCTGCGGATCCACCCGAACTCCCTCTACTGAAATCACATGCCCGAGGAACATCACTTCCTCGAGCCAAAACTCACACTTAGAGAACTTCGCGTACAACTGCTCAGCTCTCAAAGTGTCTAATACAATCTGTAGATGTAAGGCGTGCTCCTCCCGACTCCGTGAATAGATAAGAACGTCATCGATAAAGACGACTACGAATTTGTCCAGATACTCAATAAAAACTTTGTTCATCAACTGCATGAACACTGCTGGGGCATTGGTTAGCCCGAAAGGCATAACCACAAACTCGTAATGGCCATATCTCGTCCGAAAGGCAGCTTTCGGTATATCGATGTCCCAAATCCTCAACTGGTAGTAGCCCGATCGCAAATCAATCTTCGAAAAGACTGTTGCCACCTGAAGCTGATCGAACAAGTCGTCAATCCGGGGCAAAGGGTATTTATTTTTGATGGTCAACTTGTTTAATTCTCGATAATCGATGCATAAACGAAGCGATCCATCCTTCTTCTTAACAAAAAGTACGGGCGCACCCCAAGGCGATGCGCTCGGTCGAATATACCCTTTATCTAACAACTGTCCCAACTGATTCTTCAATTCTAACATCTCCGACGGTGCCATATGGTACGGCGCTCGAGAAATAGGGGCCGCATTCAGCTCTAGATCAATAGGAAACTCCACCTCTTGCTTCGTTGGTAATCCCGGCAAGTCATCCGGAAATACGTCGGGGTATTCACTAACAACTGGAATTGACGACAAATCAACTCCACCATTTTCCGCCTTCAGAGCGTAACACCAGTAGCCGACACAACCCTGGTTCAGAAGTTTCATCGCCTTCAAGGCGCTAATCACACTCCCCGACCTACCCGGCTTACGACCGATGAGGGTATGCTCGGTGCCGTCCTTGGCCACTATCGAGATGGTACGAGTCCGATAGTTCATGATAGCACTGTGACGATCCAACCAATCGTCCCTGAGGATCAAATCCTCACCCTTAAGGTCTATAACAATGAGATTCGAGGGCCAATCTCGGCTCCCGATCCTCACTGGGCAATCCCTAACTTCCCGGTCCCCAACCATACGATCCCCGCTGGGCGTACCCACTACGAATGGTTCACACTCCAACAAGCAGTCAAAGCCAATACGACACACAGTCCGGAGCAATAAAGGAGTGAGTAGCACCCGAATCAAAAAGCACAGAAACTGGATGAGAAAGAATCTGAGTGGTACCTGACGCCACCAGAACGTCTGCCTCCTCTTAGTGCCTCATCTGATACAATCGGGGGTGAACTGAACCCGAACTCGATGCTGCACGGCGATCCGGCTGACCCCGACCTCTACCACGACCCGAACCCTACGAAACAAGAGTAGCTGGAGTGCTGTGATCCCTCTGATCGGCAGTGGTAGTCGGAACTCTAGCGGCCCTGGTGGCCCTCTCACAATGAGCTGCCCGATGCGATGCATCGCAAGTAAAGCAAGCAACTAACGAAAATGGGCAATCCTTCACAACGTGCTAAGTGTGCAATTAAAACAAAATCTCCCGCCAGTGAAACAGATGGTGAGCAGTTACCCCGAGATCCACGGCTTTGATGAAACGGCCTCTTCCCCGGTGTAGGGGCAGAACGAGACCTCGAAAACTGACCACCCTTACCAGCCGAGAATCCGCCAGTAGTCTTCTGCTTCTTAGCTTCCGAAACATTCTCTGATTCCGGGACGGCCATCTCGATCGCTAGAGCGCGATCCTGGTATTCCTTCAAAGTGGCACACATGAGTGGTGCCATACTCTGCCTGATATGCGGCTTCATGCGCATATTGAAGTAACGGATTTTATCGGCCTCCGTCCTCACCTGATCTTTCACAAAACCCAATTGCTGATTGTAAGAGATAATGGCCTGCGAAATCGGCACATCCTGAGGTGTGGCAGTGAATAACTCCACAATTCTGCGTTCTTTGACTGGCGGCGGACAATATTCTGCTTCCATAGCAGCCCTGAACTCTTCCCAAATAGCTCGACGGTCTCTGGGCGCAACAGCCTCCCACCATTCCGTGGCTTCCTTATCCAGGAGGTACTGGGCAATATGTACCCTCCTGTCTTCGGGACAAGCTACAACATCAAAGGTCCTGGACAACTGAAAGAGCCAATTCTCCCAACCGAGGGAGTCAGAAGATCCGGAGAAACGAGGAGGGTGCATCTTAGTCACCGTCTGAAGCCACTTACTAGCTTCCTCTTCAGGTGTCGAGGGCGGATTCTGACGTCCACCCTGAGCTATCTGAGCAAGCTGGGCTACTAACTGCTGAAGTACGGCAGTAGCCCCGGTGTCGGCATTATTACCCGACGGCACTGAGTGAGAGGCTGAGTCCGCAGAGGACTGAGAAAGTGTGCCCTCTCCATTATCATCACCCCGACCACGGCCTCGGCCGCATCCCCTAGCTGGTCTACCACGACCTCTCAACATACTAAAGGAAGAATGAAAAGAACATGATCAGAAAGATTCACAATTGACAAAGTTGGTATCACAATTCATAATTCCGAACAACGCAAGAAAATGAATTACAGAAATATAAGAGTTCGAGGAGACTTACAGCCACGGGTCGCACGAAAAGACGGTAGCATGATGATATTAGGCTCAACGACTGACTCTAATGACGTAACTGACAGACCCAAAAATTTACCGACAGCCTAGGTATTCAAAACCTAAGCTCTGATACCATAAATGTAACACCCCAATTCACAAATGTGACATTACACGCCGTAGAACCCTCGTGAGGTCTACCAGGCTAACACATGACACTTAAACCATAATGTAATCCCAAATGATGCACTCAAAAAGTAAGTAAGGTCGTGGCCTCGGCCAAAACATTTTAACGGAGTACATGAGACATAGGTTAAATACCAATTCATTGCCCACGCAGGGGACTTAAACCAAGTTTAAAAGAAAACATTTTAACTCCAGTACTCGACAAATGCAATGACAAAACATAAAAATACAGACTCGAGCCACATCATCAAGCCATCCCATCCTTTGCGTGCATGTCCCGTGCCTGCTCCTCAGCTCTCCCGGTACCTGAAATGCATAAGATGCATTTTCCCCATTTAAGGGGTTAACATTCGAATAGCTAGTGCAAGTACACAATTACACAACATTATATACATACATGATTCAACGCAAACAAATCATTAGGAAAAATCATTTTAAAAATCAATATTCCGGAATATCACAATTATACCAAAACAATATATCATCAAGCTTTCCACATCACAATTATCCACGTTTGGTAACTCGCAACCGTACCCATTAGTATTGGCCCCCAGAGGTCCCATCGGACCGTCCCCAGGTGAGAAACCACTTCCGCGGCCGTACCCATTAGTATCGGCCCACAGAGGTCCCGTCGAACCGTCCCCAGGTGGAAGAACATCAACGCACGCACCCAAGTCCACTTCCGTGGCCGTACCCATTAGTATCGGCCCCCAGAGGCCCCATGCGATCCCCAGGTGGAAGAGTAACCATCACAATCATTCAATAAACCAGTTTACATCATTCGCATCAAAACCGTACACACATAATGAAATATAATACATGTACTTGCCTTGGATAATACGACGCGAAGGAAACGACGAAGGAATAGGTTTCGGTCCGAACAATCCTCTCAAATCCGACCCTAACACAATAATGATATACAACCAATCTCAACATCATGAATACGAAGAAATTCATCCTAGTTCTACCCATTGGGACAATTCATCGAACAACAAGAGTGCATAAGGAGTTGAAATCGGTCAATGGTGTAATGACGGGATTTCACCCCATCCAATAACAAGGGAACCAAGGATCATGAGTAAACTATCGAAATCTAACAGCAACATCGGTTAAATCGGATTAAAAGGCAAGATCATCACCAAACCCTCCCCGAATTCATACTAGGGTTATAGGAAATCTTACCTTGATTCGAAGCCGAACAATAGATGATTTGGTGTTGTGGTGATGATGTGATGCTAAGTTATACTTCCCAAATGGTGTTTGGATGAAAATCTGATGAACCCTCGCCTTGGAAGTCGCCCCGACGTGAAGAAGAGAAGAGGAATGAGAAAATGAGTGAATCTCGCTAAAAAACCCGCAGTTATAGAGTTGACTGCTCTGTGTGCCGCGGCCCAGCCGAAGTGTGCCACGGCACAGGGCCAAAACTGCGCCCAGTGATCGGTAGCGTGCCGCGGCCCGGACGAATGTGCCGCGTCAGTGACTCGGCATTGTGCCGCGGCCCCGTCGGCATATGCCGCGGCACACGGTACAGAAGGTTTGGCCGATAAGTGCAACACGAGTGTGCCGCGGCCCGGACGAGTGTGCCGCGGCGATGACTTCAGCGGTGCCGCGCCCAGTCTGATGCTCGGCGAAGCTGGACAATGTGTGTGCCGCGGCGCACATTCCTTGTGCCGCGGCGCACATTCCTTGTGCCGCGGCCCACACCCCCCTTGGGTCCCAAAATGATGAAAAATGATCCGGGAAGAGAATAAAAGCAATAGGAATCGATATTTGGGAAACAATAACACGAAATGGAAGTACGGAAACCCCAAAATAGTCCGAGGTACACAACCAAAATCGAACAAGGAACAAATTCCCCAAACTTATAGGAAATTACAAAAACGGCCCAAACATCCGAAAATCACGATACAACGTCGGATTAATAATCCGAAACTCACAACATGCTCTACTCAACCATACGAGCTCATGGAAATAGGAAAATGATGAAATCGAATGAGTTTAACGAGAGTCGAATACACATGCGATAAAATATAACTCAAGATGAAATTACGTAAAAAACATAATCGAGACTCATCCCAACGGAGAAACTCCAAGAACAAAATAGATTCAGAATTCCAAAACAGTGCCAAGCGAGTTGTCCGAAACGAATATACATCGAAAATAGAAATTACCAAAAATAGAAAACACGGATATTACACCAGTTTCGGTGCTTTTTGATTCGGGTGCTACTCACTCTTTTGCTGCTTCAGATTGTATATGTCGTATCTTTATTGACTTATTGTTCAAGTGTGAACCATTTGTAGTGGGTATTCCTAGTGGGGATCGTATGGTTGGGAACCGGGAAGTTAGAAATTACCCAATGAGGATCGGGAGCCGAGATTGGCCCTCGAACCTCATTGTCGTAGACCTTAAGGGTGAGGATTTGATCCTCGGGGATGATTGGTTGGATCATCAAGGTGCTATCATGAACTATCGGACTCGTACTATCTCGATAGTGGCCAAGGATGGCACAGAGCATACTCTCGTCGGTTGTAAGCTGGGTAGATCGGGAAATGTGATTAGTTCCTTGAAGGAGATGAAACTTCTGAACCAGGGTTGTGTAAGCTACTGGTGTTACGCCTTGAAAGCAGAATATGGTGGAGTCGGCATGTCGTCAATTCCAGTTGTGAACGAGTATGACGTATTTCTGGACAAGTTGCCGGGATTACCACCGCAGCGGGAAGTTGAGTTCCCTATTGATCTAGAGCCGAACGAGGCTTATGTTTCTCGAGTGCCATACGGTATGGCACCGTCGGAGATGTTAAAGTTCAAGAAGCAGTTGGGGGAGTTGTTAGATAAAGGGTATATTCGACCGAGCACATCGCTTTGGGGTGCGCCTATGTATTTTGTTAAGAAGAAGGATGGATAGCTTCGTTTATGCATCGACTATCGAGAATTAAACAAGTTGACCATAAAAAACAAGTACCCTTTGCCCCGGATCGACGACTAGTTTGACCAGCTTCAGTGAGCGACGGTCTTTTCGAAGATTGATTTACGATCGGGCTACTACCAGTTGAGGATTCGGGACATTGATATACCGAAAGGTGCTTTTTGGATGAGATATGGCCATTATGAGTTTGTGGTTGTGCCTTTCGGTCTAACCAATGCCCCAGCAGTATTCATGCAGTTGATGAACAAAGTTTTTATTGAGTATCTGGACAAATTCGTAGTCGTTTTTATCAACGATATTCTTATCTATTCCCGGAGTTAGGAGGAGCACGCTTTACATCTACGGATTATGTTAGACATTTTGAGAGTTGAATGGTTGTACGTGAAGTTCTGTAAGTGTGAGTTTTGGCTCAAGGAAGTGATATTCCTATAGCATGTGATTTCAGTGGAGGGAGTTCGGGTAGATCCGCAGAAGATAGAGGCAGTGATGGCATGGGAACCGCCTAAGAATGTGAAGAAAGTGATGAGTTTTCTGGGACTTGCAGGCTATTACCGTAGGTTTGTTGAAGGATTTTCTAATATCGCTAGACCACTCACTCAATTACTCCATAAGACTCAGAAGTTCGAGTGGGATGCAGATAGACAGAATAGCTTTGATGAGTTGAAGAGACGGTTAAATACCACACCAGTTTTAGCTTTGCCTCAGGGGAACGAGGATTTTGTGGTGTGGACGGACAGTCGGAGTGGACGATACAGATGCTGGAAGATATGTTGAGAGCATGTGCTTTAGACTGGAAAGATGATTGGGAGTCGCACTTGCCGTTGATCGAGTTCACGTACAACAATAGTTAGCACCCCTCGATCAAAATAGCACCATTTGAGGCATTGTATGGAAGGAGGTGCAGATCTCCGTTGTGTTGGGATGATGCATCCGAGTTGATTGGCACTGAACCAGATATCGTAGTTGAGACGAGAGAAAAGATTGCTTTGATTCGTGATAGGTTGTTAACGGCCCAGAGTCGACAGAAGTGTTATACCGATACGCATCGCCGACCATTGGAGTTTGAGGTGGGAGACCATGTTTTGCTTAAGGTGTCACCGATACAGGGAGTTCACCGCTTCGGTCGGAAGAGTAAACTTAGTCCGAGATATATTGGACCGTTCGAGATTTTAGAGAGAGTTGGAGAGCTTGCATATCGGTTAGGATTGCCGCCGTCCTTAGGTCACATGCATAACATGTTTCATGTTTCCCATCTTAGGAAGTAAGTACCGGACCCTAGCCATATTATTGATTTTCAAGAGACTGAGTTGGGTCCCGACACTACCTTTGAAGAGAGACCGATTCATATTTTGGAGCGTCGTATGAAGCAACTTAGGCACAAACCATTCCTTTGGTTAAAGTGCAATGGTCGAGACATGGATCCGAGGAAGCCACGTGGGAGACGGAAGAGAATATGAAGTCAAGATACCCCGAGTTATTCGCTTTGTAAGTTTCAGGACGAAACTTATTTTTAGGGGGAGAGAATGTAATATTCGCACTTTCTATTTTTAGTAATTTCTATTTTTAGTGTACTTTCATTTCCGATGACTCACTTGTTATTGTTTTGGAATTCTGAAACTATTTTGCTCTGTATCCATGACCATCCGGGCAAGTTTCGGGGTTGTTTTGATGAGATTTTACTTATTGTGTAACTTTTCCGCATTGAGGCTCGATTCTCATAAATCTCGTTCTATACTGATGTTTCATTACTTCTTCTAGTTCCTTTAATGATTCTGGATATTTTGCAACTTTCTGCGTTGTCGTTCAGGTCTCGAGTTTAGAAATGTTTGGGCCATTTTTGTAAATTCTAATTATTTTGAGTGTTGATGTTAATACTCGTTTATTCCGACCTACGGGTGGTCGGAGGCATGTGATGGTTGTTATGCTTAACTCGTCAGTAGGGAACTTTAGTATATCCGGTGGACCTGCCCTTGTACTTTCATCTTAGGTGGTTGTCGATCCATTATTTTTCAGAATGCAGGTCTGACCAACTTTCAGGGCCAAGATTACGGCCGTAAGGTCGCATGTATTACGGCCCTAAGTCTCCATGCATTACGGCCGTAATGCCACCTTCGTATCGGCCATAATGATGGTGTGAAATCAGTCCAGTGGGTTCTGGAGCACCATTACCTCCGTAATGGTGCACATGTTACGGCCATAACACTGCCCAGTATATTAAACAGGGCAGCGGTTTTCTCCTTCATTTTTCACCCTTCTCTTCTTTTTTCGCGACGGGAGTGATTTCCAGGCATAGGGTTCGTCCGATTTCACCCAAACTCTGTTGGGGAGGTATATCTAGGCATCATATCATCATTCTATCATCAAATCATCCGTTGTTCATCTTCAAATCGAGGTATATTCTTAAAACCCTAGTTTTTAGGGGATTTTAGCATGATTCTATCTTTTGAACCCGATTTAGCTTCGATAAGTTGTTAGATTACGATTGTGTAATCGTAATCCCTTGCTTTCAGTATAGTTTAACAGATTAAGCTTCAAGGTTATCACCGTTAATAGATTAGAATCGATTGTGACTTCGTAGTGACCGATGAATTGTCCCAACGGGTAGAACTAGGATGAATTCCTACGTTTCCGCAATATTGAGATTGTTTGTATACCGTTATTGTGATAGGAGCGGATTTGTGAAGATCATTCAGACCGAAATCTTTTTCCTTTCGCCTCTTTCCTTTTCATAAAGAATGTAAATCCAACATTGATGAAAGTTGTGATAATGGGTGCGTGTGTATGTTGACGTTATTCTTCCACTTGGGGACGGTCCGATGGGGCCTCTAGGGGTCGCTACTAAGGGGTACGACCGCAGAAGTGGTTTCCCACCTGGGGATGGTCCGACGGGGCCTATTGGGGTCGATACTAAGGGGACGACCATGGGTTACCAAGTATGGAATTGTGTTAGAGTAATGTGATGTTATAATTTCTATGATGGCATGTTTTGATGAAAATGTGATATTCCGGAATATTGTCTTTCAAGTATTTTCAAGGGTGTTTTTCATGTTGGATTATACTAATGTTATGTAAATCTATACTTGCACTAGCTATTCGAATGCTAACCCCTTAAATGGGGGAAATGCGTTTTATGCATTCCAGGTACCGGGCGAGCTGAGGAGCCGATACGGGACACACATGTAAAAGATGGCCCAGCATGATAATGAGGCTCGAGTCGGTGTCATCTATTTTACTATATTTATTATGTCATCGTTAAATGATGTCGTTGAGGTCCCCTGCATGCTGGGACAGAAGCGCGAGTATCCAAAGTCTGATCTTGTTCGGGGCAATAAACTGCCCTGTGCCCCATCCTCGGCTAACATGGTGATGATTCTCGTGCCGTAGTTCATGATCCCACCATGCCGCTCGAGCCAATCATCCCCGAGAATCAAATCCTCGCCCTCAATACCCACAAAAATAAGATTAGAAAGCCAAGCCCTCTCACAAATAAACACAGAACAGTCTCGAACCACCCCGAAAGTAAATGCCCCAAAGTTTAGGAAAATTGCAAAAGGGCCCGAACGTCTGAAAAAAGTGTTTTGCGTCCAAACTTAACGTGCAAGTTCATAACACGGTTGAACATGTTAAAATGAACTTGTGGAAACAACCAACCATTACGGACCAGATCAACGGAGTTCGATATTCACACGAAAAAATTGTAGCATATCCGGATTACTCTGGGACGACTATCACATTTACCCCAAAATAGGAGGGTAGAAAGAAATATAGCTTCTGCTATGCAACTTCGATGAACATTCATTCGTGATACAAGGAAATAGCCCAACTGAGCATAAAATTGATTATTGAATTTGTACAATGAGCTCGATCCCAACGAAAACTCTCAGAATCTCCATTTACTACTATTTGGCTCTCCTGGTAGTGGAAACAGGAATTCGCTCTCCAAACACCTTAGCAGCGACTTCGCGATATATTAATACCCCACGTATCCGCACAAGGAACAATATAAAACTCTGAAGTGGTACTCCCAACTTCAGAAAGCTTACGATCATAAGTTATCATAGGATGTTGCTTAATTACAAAAAGCATTTATCGTTTCTGAATGATCCAAAATAGTTTTGGTAACCCCGATATAAAAATTCGTAGAGCATGCATACCATACACAAGTCTGAGCACTCTCGCTTCACACGAAAATGACACTATATGGGTCATGAAACCATGAAAACTTGAAGATCGTTAACTTTAATGACCATATTCTCATCTCCGAACAAGGACGAGAATATTATGCACATAAACAATATGACTAGGCATTCATACCATCACACGAATTAAGAAATCGGTATTATCGCCATAAGTAATAATATTAACACTGCGTACACTCCATGTAAACAAAAGTTTTGAAAAAAGAAGGCGAATCATATTTCGCCTAAAACTCATCAACACTATCCCTTTTCTAGAAGAGAAAATTTTATATTCGCATATCGGCTTTGAAAGTCAAACTTGAAAAAAATTTAAAATTTTCGAAGACGTCATATACAATTGAAAATGTTACTTGGAATCCAAGTATAAAAACTGGAGTCTTTCCTCTTCTACAAAAATATTTGATTGGAAGTTTATTTTTCATTGAAGTACGTGGCTATTTGTCCACATGATGTCAAATCATAGGTTTTCAAAATATTTAAAAAACTCCAACATCACAAGAAAAGAAAATCTCACGGTCATATCCCTGCCCACTCGTGGTTATTCACCTCGAGACCTCCTTATCGTATTTCATATCTCATATTCTCCAATAATCGAATGATACCGAACACCGTAGATAACTTGTATCCTTGCCCTAGTATGCTCGGTTCCCAGTTATACCAATAACGAATGTAAATCATATACATTATGATTTAACTCCGAGGCCGGAAAACATCATACAAACCATAAGGCACAACGGAACAAGGCATTGAAAACAATATACTAAAATGTCAAACCAGCACAACACATCCACATAAGGCGACAATGTAATATCCGGATAAATTGTTGGGTATTTTCATCCATATTTGAACCCTGTATTATTCGAATTTGTGATGTCAATAATTGAAGTATGATCTTTCCCGTATTCATATCCACATGCATGATCATATCAACCTTGTAAATTTATACATGCAACTACGTCGTAACGTACGCTAGCTAGTAAGCGTAACGTATGTTACGGGCCACATGTAGCGTATGCTATGAGCAAGGCATAGCGTACGTAAGGCAGTCAATTATTGATCTAGATTAGTCGGCACATGGGCCACCTCGGTACGGAGACGAGGATAAGATTCCCCACGTGGCCCGGACAGCTTTTTGAAAAAGCAAGTCAACGGAGATTAACGTACGCTAAGGGATGTACATAGCGTATGCTAAGTATGTTTATTACGTACGTAACGGTGTTGATGTAGCATACGTAAGAGAGTATAGAAATGAGGTAGTAAGCTATTAATGGACGATAGCGTAGGCTAAGTATATGAAAATCACACACCATGAGAAGATATAATTCCCAAACAACACCGAATAGTACCACCTCCTCACAAAGGAGTCGGCAAACAATACAACACAACATCACCAACCAAATAAATACGCATTCCAACATACCATCCTTAACGAGGACAGAGAGCTTTAATAGTCACATAAGAGAAGAAAATATACTTCGATTCGCAACCACAATACAACGTATTCGTAAAGTTTATCTATTCACAAAGTACTCAAGTGTTTTGATACAAAGACGTTAACGAGATTATACCAATCCTTTGAAAGTTCATTCTTAGTACTCAAATAGCACGCATATACATATTCACACCCTTTGCCAGGAGGATACTACTTTAAGTCCACTAGCGATATAGTCACACACAGCAGGACCACCCGAAAATAAGGCATTCCAATATACAACACTATTACACATTCTCAGAACGACCCATTCGTTTACAAACGCAAGAGTTAATTTTGAATAAAACCTTTATTGAGAATATACTGATTCTTTAAAGGTTCATTAAAAATATTCCAATTGCACACATAGTCAATTATCAATTATTACATCTACGAAACATGAAGTGTAAGGACAAGATACTTGCCTCGATAATCGATACCAAAAACTCCAACGAACACGACTCGACAGGAGAACCTCAAACACCTACAACTTCCATAAGAAACAATGAAAATACGATCACAACAAGGAGCAAGATTAAAACCAATGGGATACGCCTCCAATCAATGAAGGAAACTCATATAAACATTTAATCGAACACTAAATGTTCTCGTTTCCTCAAGAACACTCGAATCATCAATCATGTTGAAAGAATCAAGGAAATGGATGTACAATCCATAGAACATGTTTAACAACATCATTTAACACTACCCGATTCATCAACAATGGATTGAAATCAAAATCAAAAACAAAACCCCCCAAATACCCAAAATTAGGGTTCTAAGAATTTTACCTTGATTAAAATGGTGAAAGATGTTGGGGTGTTGTTAAATCCGTACTAGGAACTCAAAGATGTTGATGGATGATGATATCAGGCCAAAATACACGCTTACACACCCTCAAGATCGCCCAAATCGCCGGAAAGAAGAAAGGAGAGGAAGACATGACGAAAGTTGACCTCTACAGTTCTATATATACTGTCAACAATTAGCGCGCACTACGGCATGTGTAGGGTGTGCCATCGGCTGAAAAGTGCATTCCAGAACCTTCTGCCAGTCTCCGTTAGCGCGCGCTAATAGATGCGTTTAGCGTGCGCTAATTATACACTATATGCTCACTGTGTAGTCTTTGCTATTTCGACCATAACTCCTTCGTCCGGACTCCGATTGACTCACCGTTTGAACCATTGGAAAGCTAACTTGATGCTCTATAACACTGTAAAGTCTAGAATTTTTAGACTTTATAAGTGCCGGTGGTGATCTTACAAAGTCGATCCAAATGTACAACAACGATATTCCTCGACAAAACATCCATCATTCAACATGCAACGAAACACTAACGGAGAACGACATATGATCACATAAACACTTTCACCACATATCCGCTTGAATCGGTAAATAATTCAAGATGTACGGACGCCAAAATCATGGGCATTACACTCTACCCTACTAAAAATAAGTTTCATCCCGAAACTTAAAATATGGACCAATCAGGCAGGGCAACTCTAGATAACATCCGTTATCTATTGCTGATAGCACACATCAAACCTCATGCAGTACAGAACTATTACATTTCGATTCACTACGCCATAATGATAACAAAATGTGATGAACAAACATCACTACGGTAGATTAATCCAACAACACAACAACCCAAACACAAGTCTAACGCTGATCAAGTATGAAATTTTGATAACCCAAAGGTTTGGAAGATCAAATACGAAGACAATTTCCCGAACTTAAGAAAATTACGAAGTAGCCCAAATGCTCAATAATCACGATATGAGATCGAACAATAATAATCGGACAACAATGATCGAAGTTCACACCTCAACTCAAGACATTAAATGAACTTGTAAGAACTACAAGACATTCATTTCGCATAGGGCTCACGAGAGTCGAACCAAATTTGGAAAGGTCGTAACGATAAACGGATTAACCCCAAACAATGTCACAGCTCATTCGAACGACAAAAGCGAAAAACAAAACAAGTTCAGAAAGTATCAACGAACAAAAGCGAGTCGATAGCAAGCAACTGGCAGACTACCCACTACAAAAAAAAATAGTTTTTACCGACGCCAAACGCCGTTGGTAAACATAAAATGACGTCGGTAAAAAAATTACCGACACCATTACCGACGGCAATCCGCCGTTGGAAAAATGCTCGATGGTAATTTTTTATCGATGCCATTACCGACGCCGCCATTTACCGACGCCATTTTTGGCGTCGTTAAATTAAAAAAAAAATCTAAAAAAGTCAGGTCAGGACTCAGGCGGGTCACGTACGGGCTCAGGCGGGGCTCAGATGGGTTAGGTTCGGGCTCAGGCGGGTCAGTTTCAGTCAGGTCCAGGTCCGGGCGGGTCGGGTCCGGGTCCGGGCGGGTCAGGTTCCGGCTCCATTCAATTTCAAATGGTTGAGAAAGATTTTGGTTTATAAACCACATAAAACACTACTGTTTTTCGATGTGGGATAGTGTAAAAAATTTGCCGACGCCGAAATGGCGTTGGTAATGGCGTAAACGGCGTCGTTAAATTTAAAAAAAAATTACCAACGCCAAAATGGCGTCGGTAAACGACGTCGTTAATTGTGAAAAAAGAAAAAAAGATAATAATAAAAATTTACCAACGCCGAAGTGCCGTCGGTAAGGTCGTCGGTAAACGGCGTCATTAATTGTGAAAAAAAACAAAAAAAAATAAGTCTGCGAACCGGTTGCCGGCAATGGCGTTGGTAAATCAATCAAATAACGGGCGTCGGTAAATTATAAGTTTAACAACGGCGGGTACGGGCGTCGGTAAAAACTGTTTTTTTGTAGTGACCCTTTCAGGGACTTCTCAGAGTCGATCCTGACATCGGTGCTGGAGTCCATGCCTCAAAGGACTCGGTAAAAAAACTCGCAAAACTGAACTCTGTGCCCCTCGGCATACTGAGCAGATAACCACTCAACACGATGAAACACAACATCCTAAAATAGTATACCAAAGTGCCAACTCAGCTTAACATATGAACATAGGGCACAAATAGCAATATAATAAAAATATCTACTCCGGATAATTATACCGAGAATGACCAAGATAGCAAAATCGTGGAAAAATTTAGAATGACTACGAAACTCGTTCATTCATAAAATATGAGAAGGAGAGCATGTCATAAAATCATGACGACCCCAAGGCATATAATAAAACTCTGAAGTGGAAATCCCTACTTTAGAAAACTTACGAACGTAGCAATCCATAACCTACGATCATAACTAACGGATCACATAACCGTATCACAGAAAATTAACGACCATTATCGTTACAATCACGACCATAATATTCCACACATGGTAGCCAATCATTGTTAACATTCTTTTTTAAAACTCCACGAGGTATCCATTTCATTGTTATCATTTAAAGAACTTTGAATTTGTATGTTTATTCAAAATAAAATTTTGGAAGTACTTTAGATACCTCGGGCTGTTTTATCAAGACTAGAACCACAGTTCCCAACTGTATGTTTTGAAAACCTTTACAAAACAAAAACTCGAAACAACAAGTTCTCCCGAAATCGACATCATCAAGATGACCATGTCATCCGTTATCATCATCTCCGATAACAACACGTAAGGTAACCACATGTCACCATGCAACATCATAACAATAACAACATACTAGGTATCGCGTGGCCGTGCCCTCTTAGCATCGATCCTCGAAGGTTTCACTGAATCATTCCCAATTGAACAAACCATTCATATTAGCACTAATCACTTACACAACCAACAACATCATCTAGATAACATCATACGAGTTACAATGCTGGTCCATCTACTGCAAAACACAACCGGATACTCAACCAAAATTCCTTAACAAGAAAGGCAACACGACAATAATTCAAATCACTCGGCCTCACAAGCCATCGCTTTAGTTTAATCTCTATTCTCTTACTCTAGGTGATAAATCCACGTTACGCACACATCGCATCTTAACGTGCGCTAAGTACACAATTAGCGTGCGCTGACCGATTCAATACAGATAATTTTCCAATCCGAGTTTAAAGTTTAAACCGAGTAAGATTTTTCATCTTTCACTATTTATTTTTGAAGGTAAAGATCACATTTTTATTTTGAAATATAAAAATTTTATAGTGTTAAAGGTTTTTAAATCGTGTACTCGAATTATTAGAAAATAAAACCAATGCGTTTAAATCATTTCCGAAAAAATCCTCTCAAACATGACAAAAGAGTAACGATGGCAACTTTTTATAAAATGTCCAAAATACTTTAAAACACCTCTTTCAAATACCGTCGTTGGGTTTCATTTGAGAATATAAGGCCAGCTCGCCAATTTCAAACAATTTTCAAAATCCACACGAAACCGCCGCTTAACCGCACCGTCAAAACATTTTCGAAAATTGGTTTTCCCCAAACTTATTCAAGTCTATGAAATTACAGGAAAGCGTTTTCAAATACGCACGCAGCAAACATATTTTCCAATGAAACACATTTGTAGCATAAAACAATAATTAGCTAAAATAGGCAATTCTCAAACACATGGCTACACGACATTCAAAATCACCAATTCATCAAATATAACTCATTATTCCCAAATTTAAACACACGTCAAAATCATGTATTTGAGTTTCTCAACAAACTCTACCGTCGATACCTTTCTTGAAACACGTCAAGGTTAAAGGTTTCATATCATACTACACCACTCGGTGTCAAATCCATCAATACATCCAGCTCATTACACACGTAATATACCACAAGTATCAAATACGAATTCCATCTCCATGACACGCATGTAAACAGAGTCATGAAACAAAGATAATACACATAAAAGAGGAGACTTAAATCCACAGGTCGCACGAAGATGATGGCTGCAACACGATACTAATCACGACCGATAACTCAGACAACGCATCGCGACACGACTCAGTCAGACAAAATTCGACAAGACAAGACTCAACAATATACGACTTGACCCGACAGCCTAGGTTTCCACAACCTAAGCTCTGATACCATATTCTGTAACACCCCCAATCCACTCGAGAATATTACAGCGCCGCAGACCCTCTCCATGAGGATCTACCAGGCTAATTACAGAAAATGACATCACATTACTTGCCGACATGGCTAAATAATGAACCATTAGACCTATTTTGTCTTTCACCACAAACATACAACTTAAACTTCATATACATCTCTCTTTCAAAACTCATACCCGCACAGGGGTCAAAATACAACCACACTCCAATACAGTGGGAAAACACTACAGCGCAAAGAAAATACATTACAACCACCAGTACCAATTACTAGTCTTCATGTGATTAGGATCGTTTGTCTTCCATCATCTTTCGTACCGATCCTGTGATTAGCTCCCCAAGAACCTGCAAGTATGTAGACGCAATACAGACATCCACCCTCGATTACTTGGGGGTTAGCAAAATTCCACTATTTTGCTAGTGCAAGTATTTACAAGCCATACACATCATATTCCAAGAATATAATAATCTGAACCAAATAATGGTAAATAACTTAGGGTCACATGCAATCGATGGTGAATTAATGAAATCATATAATTCAAGATTAGTATTCATGAATAACTAAATCTCATTACATATCATTTCAATTTCATGCGTGATTAATCAAAATATTCGTGGAACCGCACCAAAGGCAACGAAACCCTCTGAGGACTTGTCAGTCTATCCCAGAGTGAATATATATAAACACAAACCAAAATATTCATGGAACCGCACTAAATGAAACAGAACCCTATGAGGACTCGTCAGTCCGTCCTAGAGTGAATATATATAATCAATCGAATTCAAGACTAGTATGCTAGAGTAACTAAGTCTCATTGTACGTCGCATTTCATTTATGTGCGTGATTAACCATGGAACCGCACCAGAGGCAACGGAGCCCTCTAAGGCCCCGTCGGACCCTCCCAGAGTGGTTAAACCAAAAATATTCGTGGAACTACACCAGAGACAACAGAACCCTCTGAGGACTCGTCAGTCCATCCCAGAGTGAATATATAAAATCATACACCACGAGAAGATATAATTCCCAAACAACACCGAATAGTACCACCTCCTCACAAAGGAATCAGCAAGCAATGCAACACAACATAACACACCAACCAAATAAATACGCATTCCAGCATACCACCCTTAACAAGGACAAAGAGATTTAATAGTCACATAACAGAAGAAAATATACTTCGATTCGCAACCACAATACAACGTATTCGTAAAGTTTATCTATTCACAAAGTACTCAAGCATTTTGATAGAAAGCCGTTAACGAGATTAAACCAATCCTTTGAAAGTTCATTCTGAGTACTCAAATAGCACGCATATACATATTCACACCCTTTGCCGAAAGGATACAACTTTAAGTCCACTAGCGATATAGTCACACACAGCAGGACCACCCGAAACCAAGGCATTCCAATATACAACACTATTACACATTCTCAGAACGACCCATTTGTTTACAAATGCACGAGTTAATTTTGAAGAAAACCTTTATCGAGAATATGACGATTCTTTAAAGGTTCATTAAAAATATTCCAATTGCACACATAGTCAATTACCAATTATTACATCTACGAAACACGAAGTGTAAGGACAAGATACTTGCCTCGATAATCGATATCAAAAACTCCGACGAACACGGCTCGATCGGAAAACCTCGAACACCTACAAGTTCTGTAAAAAACAACAAAAATACGATCACAACAAGAAGCAAGACCAAAACCAATGGGAAACGCCTCAAATCAATGAAGGAAAACTCATATGAATATTTAATCGAACACTAAATGTTCACGTTTCCTCAAGATCACTCAAATCATCAATAAGGTTGAAAGAATAAAGGAAATGGATATACAATCCATAGGACATGTTTAACAACATCATTTAACACTACCCGATTCATCAAAAATGGATTGAAATCAAAATCAAGAACAAAATACCCAAAATACCCAAAATTAGGGTTCTAAGAATTTTACCTTGATTAAAACGGTGAAAGATGTTGGGATGTTGTTAAATCCGTACTAGAAACTCAAAGATGTTGATGGATGATGATATCAGGCCAAAATCCATGCTTACACACCCTCAAGCTAGCCCAGATCATCAGAAGGAAGAAAGGAGAGGAAGAAATGACGAAAGTTGACCTATGCAGTCATATATATACTGTCAACAATTAGTGCGCACTATGGCATGTGTAGCATGCGCTATCGGATGAAAAATGCAGTCCAGAACCTTCTGTCAGTCTCTATTAGCGCGCTAATATATTCATTTAGCGTGCGTTAGTTATACACTATATGCTCATTGTGTAGTCTTTACTATTTCGACCATAACTCCTTCGTCCGGACTCCGATTGACTCACCATTTGAATCATTGAAAAGCTAACTTGAACGCTGTAAAGTTTCAGAATTTTAGACCTTATAAGTGCCGGTGGTGATCTTACAAAGCCAATCTAAATGCACAACAACGATATTCCTCGATAAAACACCGATCATTCAACATGCAACGAAATACTAATGGATAACGACATACGATCACATAAACAAAAGCACCACATATCTGCTTGAATCGGTAAATAATTCAAGATGTCCGGACGCCAAAATCATGGGCATTACACTCTACCCCACTAAAAATAAGTTTCATCCCGAAACTTAAAATATGGACCAATCAGGCAGGACAACTCAAGATAACATCCGTTATTTGTTGTTGATAGCACTGTTAGGATTGTATACTGCAAAGCATACTTTATGCTTGTATTACCTAAATTCCCTATTACTACCTATGAGGATATTAATTATATTTAATCACATGTTTTGCATATTAATTCACGTTATGGTTATGCAAATGAAATGTCTAATTATTTTATATTGTAGATAATGTGGTGTGTTGGTGTCACACGGAAGATCACATTATCGGTGCCTTATAAAATAATATAATAGTTCACAACCTATATAATTATTAGACAAATTATATAAAGGGTTGTAGTGTATGCTTGAGTATAGTTGGTCTTGACTATTAGCATACATTAGCGTATTTGCATACGTTGAACAGGATCGAGGTGAGATAGTGTCTTCTGTAAGAAGAACGTAAATCTCGGATAATTATTATTTCTTAATTCTAAGTATATAATATTTAATTGTGTATTTATAATAATTATTGCTTTGATTTACCATAGGTGAGAGTCAAAATGATCGACTCAATAAGCCTCGTATCTTGGGCAATAATATTGTTTATACGACAATTATTATTATTACTAGAAATCGTGTCGACTCGTGCGGGTTGATGATGTCCCCTTGAGGAGCTCGATAATGATTATTATATTAAACCCGGTGGATTTAATTAGATATAATAATAAGGTTCGAGTGGTACTACTCTTGGATAAGATATTAATTAATTAAAGTACAAGGTAGCTTATAATTAATTAATGGACATTCGATATCTTAAACACGGAAATAATATATTTAATAAGGAGCCCAATTTCGTAATTTGGGATTTTGGTAGGAAGTGCAATATCAACTTTTTAGTGGACTAAGTTGATATTAATTGATTCACCATATATTAGGAAGAGTCCTAATAAGGTAAGGTGAATTAATTGGGAGTCCTTCCATAATCCTCCTTTAGATCCCTAGTAGTAGTCCAAGAGCCTATAAATAGGACATTATGGGGTGTTGGCGATTTGTACATGCTTGGTGAGATTGTGTGATCAATTTTTCCTCTTGTGTTTAATTGTAGATCTAGACTTGTGTCTTTGATTCTACAATTTAGATAACACAATTAATTTGCTAAGAGTGTTCATAAAATACTAGAGAGCAAAGAAAATATAGAGATCACATATCAAAGTTGTTTCGGCCGATCCATAGGTGTCCAAGCAAGTTCCGGTAGCTCGTTGCCCACACAACGTCCGGTTCAAGGCGGATCATACTCTAGAAGATCCGAAGGTAGAAATACAAGGCGATCAAGAAGGAAATAACCAACCGCTTCAAAAGGTAATATCCTATGATCTTGGATCTAGATTAGGATATTTTAATTAATCAACATATTTAATTAATAAATAATAAATAATATTTAAATTGCTTGTTAGTCTTAGTAATTAATTAATTAGCATGCCTAAATAGATCTAATGCTCGTAGATGCGTAAAACGCTATAATCATATTTTCCCAAACTTCGCTTCCGCTGCGTTTTACTTTCCAACAATTGGTATCGGAGCCGGATTTTTAGGCTTTTGCTATTTTAATTAATTTTAGTGATTAATTGATAGCAATTTAAATATTCATATATTTTGATGTTGGAATATTTTGCTAGATGTGTTCTTGCAGGTGATATGATCCAATTATCATGGTTTATATGAATGGTGCATTTATTTATTTATTTTTATTAATTATGCAATTGTTGGTTTGGCCCGCTTTTAGGCATGTAATGGTTTTTCCCGTGAGAAAATCCGCGGGTAGTTCTAGGTGGTTTTATTTTTCGTGTAATCTTGATGTAATTTCGATGTATTTTATTTCGTATAAAATTGTAATCGAATTGTAAAAGACGGATCACGAAGAAATAGAGCGTAACCGGATCGCCGATTGGCAAGCGGCCAATGAAGGCGGTCGCTGGCCGGCAAAGAAGAGGTCAGCCGCCAGTGAGCGGCCGCTGCCAGCGGCACTGGTCCGGCCGTCATTGGTTCGGCCGGCCGCCCGATTTTGGTCCGGTCGTTGCTGCCGTTCGTTGCGTCTATGAAGTCGGGATTTAAAATTAAATTTTTTTATGTAATTAATTTTGCATAAAAGTAAAATTTTAATATTTTGAAAAATCCACGACGTACGGGGAGAAGCGACGAGATGCTTGATTCGATGGGAGAGATCGAGCCAAGATTTTCTGATTCAACTCAAGGAAGAAGACCATGATAATTGGATAATTAATTATCCATGCTTTATTTTTGGTTTTATTGTTTTGATGTATGGCATGTATGGATGTATGCGTGATATGTTTCCTTGCATGTTAGGACGAGAAAATTAAAAACCTTAAGGCTAAAATAACTAAGTGATTAAATTGATTTTTATTTTAATTAAAATCAAATTGGCCTCCATAATTAATTTAAATTGTGAAGTAATTAGCATGCGCGTTGACATTAGAGTCTTCCTCCATATCGGATGTGCTAATTATAGGTTCACTAGTTTTAAATTTCAAAATGATAACATAAGGTAAATATTACTTTTTATGATAGGACCTCTCCATCTGTAGGACTATTATTTAAAAGATAATATTTTAAGGATGTTAAATTATGGTGTTCACTTAGGTGTATTAATTAATAAGCTCACCATCTGAGACTATGTTAATTAAAACATGGCCAAGAGGAACCAACTATTAATTTTACTTGTCATAACGTAATTTGACTAGATAGTAAAATTAAAGACGTAAAACTCTTCTTGAAAAATGTATGTGTAAACGTCCACACGATCGTGGCTTGCATGTGCGGATTTTTGAGGTGTTGGTTGCTAGCATATATATTGTGTTTTTGAGGTTTTTCGATATATTTTGCTATGCATTATGTGATGAATGTTTTAATTTTTATTCTCGGATGTCTTTCAATCCACTATTTGTTATTCTCAAAGAAAATAAACTAGATGGCACTAACTTTGCCGATTGGAAAAGAAATCTTGACATTGTCTGATCACGAGGGGCATAAGTTTGTCTTAATCGAGGAGAGCCCTCTAGAACCAGAACCGGATGCCACTCCCGAAGAGTTGGCGGAATTCCGGAAATGGAAAAAGTCTGATGAGATGGCTCGCTGTTACATTTTGGCTTCATTGACAAATGTATTGCAGCATCAGCATCAGACGATGGGTTCGGCCGCGGAAATGATGAAAAGTCTCACCGAGATGTTTGGTCATCAGAACCGAGCGGCTAGACAAAATGCTATGAGGGTATTGATGACAACCCAAATGTCTGAAGGGACTCCAGTAAGGGATCATGTTCTAAAAATGATGTCTCATTTGAACGAACTGAGCATATTGGGGGCTACTATCGATGCGGAAACGCAGGTCGATATTATCTTAGGCAGCTTACCTAGAAGCTTTGAGCGCTTCGCCTCAACTACAATATGAACCGTAGGACATATAGTTTGGCGGAACTTCTGACAGAGCTTCAGTCTGCTGAAGGTCTCTTCAAACAAGGTTATCATCAAATTCTTGCGGCAACCGGTGCGACTTCCTCCAAACCCAAATGGGGAAAGAAGAAGAAGCAGGTCGGCTGAAGCAAGTGGCAGCCCTCAAGGTGAAAAGCAAGGCTCCTCACCCCGAGGCGAACAAAAAGCCAAAGGGAAAGTGCTACAAGTGCGGTCGAAAGGACATTTTAAAGCGGACCGCCCTGCTCTTAAGAAAGGTATGTCTCGTGCACTAGTAGTCAAAACATGTTTGGCGACTTGTTCTTCCACTTCGTGGATAGTTGATTCAGCTCCACCGATCATGTTTGCTTTGACTCGCATGGTTTTCGGGTAACCAAGCGGCTTAGTGCGGGCGAGATTACCATCAACGGGGCGATTATTCCAGGCTTATGGTCATTGCGGTGGGAGTCGTGCGGTTGAAGATTAATGATAAATTATTAGTTACGAATAATGTATTATTAGTACCAGATTTTAGAATGAATTTAATTTCAGCTTTCTAAATTAAAATGCGATGGTTATTGATTTCTTTTGATGATGATGCCATTATTAAGAAAAGAAGCGGTGAATATATTTGCAGAGGTACTTTTAATGATGGACTATATATTGTTAATGCCGCACAAACTCCTATGTATAAATCACTTAACTCTTTGTCTAAACCTAAAAAGAGAAAAGAACCTTCAAGCATAAACCAAACATATACGTGGCATTTACGGTTAGGACATGTAAACCTTAGAAGGATTCAAAGATTGGTAGATGATGGCCCATTGGATGATCTCCAAGTTGAGTCATTTCCAATTTGTGAATCCGGTCTGGAAGGTAAGATGACCAAAAGGGTTTTTAAAACCAAGGGAAACCGTGCTCAGGATGTGTTAGAATTGGTTCATACGGATGTATGTGGTCCAATGAATATCCAGTTAGGGAGGTTTGAATATTTCATCACGTTCATAGATGATTATTCGAGATATGGATACATCTTTTTGATGCGACGTAAGTCCGAAGCTTTTGACAAGTTCGAGACTTCAAGGCTGAAACGGAGAAGCGTCATGGGAAGAGTATCAAGTCACTACGATCTGATCGTGGTGGCGAATACCTTAGTGGAGAGTTTTGGATTTCTTGGCAAATGAGGGATTTCGTCCCACCACCGCTACGGAACTCCACAACAAAATGGTGTTCTGAAAGAAGGAATAGGACTCTTTTGGAAATGGTTAGATCAATGATGAGTTACTCGATTTACCTATTTCGTTTGGGGATATGCCTTAGAAACAATGGCGTACATTCTAAACTTGGTGCCTTGAAATCGGTTCCAAAACACCCACGTAATCGTGGAGTGGGCGTAAGCCGATCTAGACATGTTCGGATTTGGGGTACTCCAAAGACATGTGCTGAATAAGGAAGTCGATAAGTTGGCATCTCGCATGTATACGAGTGTTTGTGGGATATCCTAAGGGAACGAAAGGTGGCTTGTTCTATAGTCCCCAGGATCAGAAGGTCATAGTTAGCACCAATGCCCGATTTCGGGAAGAGGATTATATGATTAGTCACAAGCCCAAGAGTGAAATAATTCGGAAGAGGCGAGGCGAGACTCCGTCTATACCAATCATACAAGCGCCAACTAACACCGCACCACGTATCGATTCAAACTTTTACACGAAGTCAGGATTTTCGTCGTCGTAGTGGGAGGGTTGTTGGTCTGCCGGAACGTTTGTTAGGCGTGGGTATGTCTTCGGACTCTATCCCTGACGAAGATGATTCGGTTCCCTGGACCTATAAGGAGGCAATCCAAGATAAAGATGCGACTCTGGCAGAAGCAATGGAATCGAAATGGGATCTATGGATTCCAATCAAGTGTGGGAGCTAGTAGAGCTACCCGATGGTGTACAAGCCATTGGGAGTAAATGGGTCTACAAGCGAAAGAAAGGACGTGACGGGAAGGTTGAAACTTTCAAAGCGAGGCTTGTTGCAAAGGTTACACTCGAGAAAGAGGGTATCGATTATGATGAAACCTTTTCGCGGTAGCCATGCTTAAGTCAATCCGATTCTTTTAGCTATAGCCGCGCATTTGGATCGGAGATTTGGCAGATGGATGTCAAGACCGCATTCTTGAATGGGAGTCTAGACAAGGAAATCTATATGCGCCAAGCAGAGGGATTCATTGCTAAAGGAGAAGAGCACTTGGTGTGCAAACTTAAGAAATCCATTTATGGACTTAAGCAAGCATCTAGATCTTGGAACACTCGTTTTGACGAAGTAGTCCAATATATGGATTCGTCCAATGTCCGAGTGAGAGTTGTGTGTATAAGAAATGCGATGGAAACGTGTTGGTGTTTCTTGTATCAGTATGTGGACGATATCCTTCGATTGGAAACAACGTGAAGGAATTGTCGGACGCACGGTATGGTATGCAGCGATTCGATATGAAGGATCTAGGAGAAGCGAGACACATCCTTGGAATCGGGATCTTCGTGATCGGAAGAAGAGGATGTTGTGCTTATCCTGCATCCTATATCGATACTGATCTTTGAGCGTTTTAGCATGGAGAATTCCAAGAAAGGTTTTCTACCTTACAGGACATGGAATTCAACTATCTAAGAACATGTGTCCTAAGACACAAAAGGAGATAGATGACATGAAGATGGTTCCTTATGCATCCGCGTGGGAAGTCTCATGTATGCTATGCTTTGCACTAGACCGGATATCTGTCATGCCGTGGGCATGGCCGCTAGATATCGCCGAACCCAGACTGTGACACTGGATTCGTCAAGCACATACTCAAGTACGAGAAGGACTAGGAGTACATGCTTGTATATCAATCGACGACTGCTTAGGTGGGTTACACCGACTCGATTTTCATCGGACAAAGAAAAGTCCAAGTCTACTTCGGGTTATGTGTTTAGCACGGGAGGTGGAGCCATTAGTTGGAGGAGTGTGAAGCGAAATGCATCTCGGACTCTACCATGGAAGCCGAGTACGTGGCAGCCTCTGAGGCAGCCAAGGAGGCAGTGTGGCTCAAGTACTTCCTGCAGGACTTAGATGTGATTCCCAATTTGCCAAAGGGTATTACACTCTATTGTGATAATACTGGTGCAGTCGCAAATTCGAGGGAACCACGAGCCCATCAGGCAAGTAAACATATCAACCGCAAGTACCACATCATACGACACTTCGTAAAGGAAGGAGACGTAGTTGTAGCCAGGGTTGCATCGGAAGATAATCTTGATGACCCTTTCACGAAAGGCCTACCTTCAAAAGTTTTTGAAAGGCATGTGGAAGGAATGGGATTACGGTGTATGGCAGCATTGCTTTGAGTATAAGTGGGAGAAATGAGAGACTATGTAATAGAGTAGTATACTTAAAAGCATGCTTTGAGTATAAGTGGGAGATTGTTAGGATTGTATACTGCAAAGCATACTTTATGCTTGTATTACCTAAATTCCCTATTACTACCTATGAGGATATTAATTATATTTAATCACATGTTTTGCATATTAATTCACGTTATGGTTATGCAAATGAAATGTCTAATTATTTTATATTGTAGATAATGTGGTGTGTTGGTGTCACACGGAAGATCACATTATCGGTGCCTTATAAAATAATATAATAGTTCACAACCTATATAATTATTAGACAAATTATATAAAGGGTTGTAGTGTATGCTTGAGTATAGTTGGTCTTGACTATTAGCATACATTAGCGTATTTGCATACGTTGAACAGGGATCGAGGTGAGATAGTGTCTTACATCTTGTTGTAAGAAGAACGTAAATCTCGGATAATTATTATTTCTTAATTCTAAGTATATAATATTTAATTGTGTATTTATAATAATTATTGCTTTGATTTACCATAGGTGAGAGTCAAAATGATCGACTCAATAAGCCTCGTATCTTGGGCAATAATATTGTTTATACGATTATTATTATTACTAGAAATCGTGTCCCGACTCGTGCGGGTTGATGATGTCCCCTTGAGGAGCTCGATAATGATTATTATATTAAACCTGCGCAGTGGATTTAATTCCGATATAATAATAAGGTTCGAGTGGTACTACTCTTGGATAAGATATTAATTAATTAAAGTCATCGGTAGCTTATAATTAATTAATGGACATTCGATATCTTAAACACGGGAAATAATATATTTAATAAGGAGCCCAATTTCGTAATTTGGGATTTTGGTAGGAAGTGCAATATCAACTTTTTAGTGGACTAAGTTGATATTAATTGATTCACCATATATTAGGAAGAGTCCTAATAAGGTAAGGTGAATTAATTGGGAGTCCTTCCATAATCCTCCTTTAGATCCCTAGTAGTAGTCCAAGAGCCTATAAATAGGACATTATGGGGTGTTGGCCGATTTGTACATGCTTGGTGAGATTGTGTGATCAATTTTTTCCTCTTGTGTTTAATTGTAGATCTAGACTTGTGTCTTTGATTCTACAATTTAGATAACACAATTAATTTGCTAAGAGTGTTCATAAAATACTAGAGAGCAAAGAAAAATATAGAGATCACATATCAAAGTTGTTTCGGCCGATCCATAGGTGTCCAAGCAAGTTCCGGTAGCTCGTTGCCCACACAACGTCCGGTTCAAGGCGGATCATACTCTAGAAGATCTGAAGGTAGAAATACAAGGCGATCAAGAAGGAAATAACCAACCGCTTCAAAAGGTAATATCCTATGATCTTGGATCTAGATTAGGATATTTTAATTAATCAACATATTTAATTAATAAATAATAAATAATATTTAAATTGCTTGTTAGTCTTAGTAATTAATTAATTAGCATGCCTAAATAGATCTAATGCTCGTAGATGCGTAAAACGCTATAATCATATTTTCCCAAACTTCGCTTCCGCTGCGTTTTACTTTCCAACAAGCACATATCAAACCTCATGTAGTACAGAACTCCTACAGTCCGATTCGCTACGCCAGAGCGATAACAAAATGCGACGAACAAACATCACTACGGTAGATTAATCCAACATCACAACAACCAAAACACAAGTCTAACGCTGATCAAGTATGAAATTCCGATAACCCAAAGGTTTGGAAGATCAAATACGAAGACAATTTCCCGAACTTAAGGAAATTACGAAGTAGCCCAAATGCTCAATAATCACGATACGAGATCGAACAATAATAATCGGACAACAATGATCGAAGTTCACACCTCAACTCAAGACATTAAATGAACTTGTAAGAACTACAAGATGTTCATTTCGCATAGGGCTCACGAGAGTCGAACCAAACTTGAAAAGGTCATACCGATAAATGGATCGACCTAAAACAATGTCACAGCACGTTCGAACGACAAAAGCGAAGAACAAAACAAGTTCCGAAAGTATCAACAATCACAAGCGAGTCGATAGCAAGCAACTGGCAGACTATCCTTTCTGGAACGTCTCAGAGTCGATACTGACATCGGTGCTGGAGTCCATACCTCGAAGGACTCGGTAAACAACTCGCAAAACTGAACCCTGTGCCCCTCGGCATACTGAGCAGATAACCACTCAACACGATGAAACACAACATCGTAAAATAGTATACCAAAGTTCCAACTCAGCACAACATATGAACATATGGCACAAATAGCAATAAGATAAAAATATCCACTCCGGATAATTATACCGAGAATGACCAAGATAGTAAAATCATGGAAAAATTCAGAATGACCACGAAACTCGTTCGTTTCATAAAATATGAGAAGGAGAGCATGTCATAAAATAATGACAACCCCAAGGCATATAATAAAACTCTAAAGTGGCACTCCCTACTTCAGAAAACTTACGAACGTAGCAATTCATAACTTACGATCATAACTAACGGATCACATAACCATATCACAGAAAATTAACGACCATTATCGTTACAATCACGACCATAATATACCACACATGGTAGCCAATCGTTGTTAACATTACTTTTTAAAACTCCATGACGTATCCATTTCATTGTTATCATTTGAAGATCTTTGAATTTATATGTTTATTCAAAATAAAATTTTGAATGTACTTTAGGTACCTTGGGCTGTTTTATCAAGACTAGAACTACAATTCCCAACCGTTTGTTTTGAAAACCTTTAACAATAACTCGAAACAACAAGTTTTCTTGAAATCGACATCATCAAGATGACCATATCATCACTTATCATCATCTCGGATACGTAAGGTAACCACATGTCACCATGCAACATCATAAAAATAACAACATACTAGGTATCGTGTGGCCATGCCCTCTTAGCATCGATCCTCGAAGGTTTCACTGAATCATTCCCAATTGGACAAACCATTCATATTAGCACTAATCACTTACACAACCAACAACATCATCCAGATAACATCATACGAGTTACAAATCTGGTCCAACTAATGCAAAACACAACCGGATACTCAACCAAAATTCCTTCATAAGAAAGGCAACACGACAATAATTCAAATCACTCGGCCTCACAAGCCATCACTTTAGTTTAATCTCTAGTTTTTTACTCTAAGTGATAAATCCATGTTAGCACACATCACATCTTAACGTGCGCTAAGTACACAATTAGCGTGCGTTGATCGATCCAATACAGGTAATTTTCCAATCCGAGTTTAAAGTTTAAACCGAGTAAGATTTTTTCTCTTTCATTATTTATTTTTGAAGGTAGAGATCACATTTTTATTTTGAAATATAAAAATTTTATGGTGTGAAAGGCTTTTAAATCGTGTACTCGAATTATTGGAAAATAAAACCAATGTGTTTAAATCATTTCCGAAAAAAATCCTCTCAAACATGACAAAAGATTAACGACGATAAATTTTTAAAAAATGTCCAAATACTTTAAAACACCTCTTTCAAATACCATCGTTGGGTTTCATTTGAGAATACAAGGCCGGCTCGCCAATTTCAAACAATTTTCTAAATCCACACGAAATTGCCGCTTAACCGCACCGTCAAAACATTTTCGAAATTTGGTTTTCCCCAAACTTATTCAAGTCTATGAAATTACAGGAAAGCGTTTTCAAATACGCACGCAGCAGACATATTTTCCAATGAAACACATTTGTAGCATATAACAATAATTAGCCAAAATAGGCCATTCTCAAACACATGGCTACACGACATTCAAAATCACTAATTCATCAAATATAACTCATTACTCCCAAATTTAAACACACATCAAAATCATGTATCTGAGTTTCTCAAAAAACTCTACCGTCGATACCTTTCTTGAAACACGTCAAGGTTCAAGGTTTCATATCATACTACACCGCTCGGTGTCAAATCCATCAATACATCCAGCTCATTACACACGTAGTATACCACAAGTATCAAATACGAATTCCATCTCCATGACACGCATGTAAACAGAGTCATGAAACAAAGATAATACACATAAAAGAGAAGACTTACATACACAGGTCGCACGAAGATGATGGCTGCAACACGATACTAATCACGACCGATAACTCAGACAACGTGTCGCGACACGACTCATTCAGACAAAATCCGATAAGACAAGACTCAACAATATATGACTTGTCCCGACAACCTAGGTTTCCACAACCTAAGCTCTGATACCATGTTCTGTAACACCCCCAATCCACTCAGGAATATTACAGCGCCGCAGACTCTCTCCATGAGGATCTACCAGGCTAATTACAGAAAAGGACATCACATTACTTGCCGACATGGCTAAATAACAAACCATTAGACCGATTTTGTCTTTCACCACAAATATACAACTTAAACATTATATACACAACTCTTTAAAAACTCATACCCGCGCAGGGGTCAAAATACAACAACACTCCTATACAGCGGGAAAACACTACAGCGGAAAGAAAATACATGACGACCACCAATTCCAAGTACTAGTCTACATGTAATTAGTATCATTTATCTTCCATCATACTTCGTACTGATCCTGTGATTAACTCCCCAAGAACCTACAAGTACCTGGATGCAATACAGACATCTACCCCCCGATTACTCGGGGGATAGCAAAATTCCACTATTTTGCTAGTGCAAGTATAAAGTGCAATTATGAGCCGTACACATCATATTCCAAGAATATAATAATCTGAACCAAACAATGGTAAATAACTTAGGGTCACATGCAATCGATGGTGAATAAATGAAATCATATAATTCAAGATTAGTATTCAGGAATAACTAAATCTCATTACATCTCATTTCAATTTCATGCGTGATTAATCAAAATATTCGTGGAACCGCACCAAAGGCAACAGAATCCTCTAAGAACTCGTCAGTCCATCCCAGAGTGAATATATATATAATCACAAACCGAAATATTCGTGGAACCGCACCAAAGGCAACAGAACCCTCTGAGGACTCGTCCGTCCATACCAGAGTGAATATATATAATCAATTGACTTCAAGACTAGTATGCCGGAGTAACTAAGTCTCATTGTATGTCACATTTCATTTATATGCATGATTACCCATGGAACCGCACCAGAAGCAACGGAGCCCTCTGAGGTCTCGTCGGACCCTCCCAGAGTGGTTAACCCAAAAATATTCGTGGAACCGCACTAGAGTCAGCGGAACCCTCTGAGGACTCGTCAGTCCATCCCAGAGTGAATATATAAAATCATACACCACGAGAAGATATAATTCGCAAACAACACCGAATAGTACCACCTCCTCACAAAGGAGTCAGCAAGCAATTCAACATAGGGCTATTAGCGGTCCAAGTATACTCGAGAACTGCCTGAGAACCACTCGATAATACTCAGGACCGATACTCACCCAAAACGTTAGCGGTCCGGATACTAGTACTGAAGTAAGAACCGAAACCGATAAGGACTGAAACCGGTAACCCGGTAAAAAACCCGATAATTTTTTAATTATTTTATATATATCAAATATATCTTTACTTAAGTCATATACCAAACATATGATTCTTCCAAACATGTCTTAAGTCTAGCCGTCCAGGTATAAGAACCCATTTAGAGTGACCTACTTCACTCCTCACTCACTCTCCGCCTATTTTTTTCCTCTCTCTCAAATTTTCAATCGATACTTTCCCTTTTCTTCTACAGATTAATCTTATCCTGTCTTTATTCTCTCCCACCACCTGTTCTTCCTATAGTTCAGATTAAAGGTAGTGCTCCTTTCTTTGCTCGCTTCAGGCTTCAGTAGATTAGCTCGGCTCCTTCGGTTTTTCTACAGTTCAGAGCTTCTTCAGATTAAAGGTAGCTCTCATCTTATCTTTTCCGATTCAAGTACTCGCTCCTCATTCGGTCCTCATCTATTTCTCATCTCTCTCATCTCACCATTATTTAACCATGCATGTCCTGTTTTACTTTAATTATCAGATTTTTATTTACTATTTCAATATTAATTCATTTGTGTATTTTGAATAATTATGCTTTAATTATAGTTAGGGTTCATAATTTTATAGCTTTTGGTATTAAATTAGGGTTCATAATTCGATCGGCATAATGGTCGGATGCCAACCGAAGAAGACAGATGCTGGTCAAATGCCTAGCGGTCGACGTCCAAGGCGATCTTCTATTGGCACCTGGCGATCGCCTCTAGTGTTCGACTGGGGATGACCGTCCCATGCCACGCGTAAGTCCAACATCCGTCAAAGTCTGCGAAGACCGAATCTCGGGATGAAGGCCCACTTGTAGATCCGCAAAAGGCACCGTAAGAACACGCCTTACTCCAGCCCATCAGAAGCTGTCAGTGACAAGGACGGCCTCACCTACCGACAGACCCGCCGAAAGGTCCTAGGTGGGACCTCCCAAGACAACGACAACAGGCTGTACTCCAGCCCATCAGCAGCTATCAGTGACAAGAATGGCCTCACCTACCAACAGACCCGCCGAAAGGTCCTAGGTGGGACCTTCCAAGACAGCGACGTGAGGCACATGTCGCCTCCTCATTGGTTCGCGCATCCGGATGCCAGCTGTAGCTACGGACTTTAGGGAAATAGTCCCACGTGCTGGGACGATCGCCCGCCTTATTTAATGTAGGAACAGCGATCGCCCGTGTGGGACAGGGACATCCCAGAAACCTCTTCTACTATAAATAGGAGGCCTCCAGCATTGGCAAAAAGGACGTTACAACGTAAACATGATTACACACAGCAAACGATACAGAGAACACCTCATCTTTGTAGCAAGAACTCATAGAGCTTTAACTCTGGTTCTTCCAGCAAACAATAGCACTCAAGAGTTAGATAACTAGGGTCTTTACACTCATCGTAATTGTACTCTAACATTAATATTTGTACTCACAAGTATTCATACTAATAATATCTCACGAGAGCATTCAAACTCGGGACTAACAACCCCGGCAAATCTTGTGTTATTTACTTCCCCACGGACGTGCTCTCGCATTTTGTTTGTTACTCGTCCATTCCAGCATATCATCTCCGGATAATATTTTGGGTAACAACAATTGGCGCTAGAAGAAGGGGTCCCTGAATCTCCGTTTTCATTCCGACCGTTTCGAAGAACACTCACTGTTCTCCGGGGCATATACTTGAAGAAACACTTACTGTTCTTCAAAGAAAAACCTTCAGAATAATGACGTCGGCCACGACCTCGAAAAGAGCCACCCTACGATCCTCCTGGTGCCTTATTCCGGCCCAGGCCGAGTCCCAACCTACAGCGGAAGGCGACCGCGACGATGTTAGGCGTATTTTTATGCGTTTTTATATCATTATTTTATCTCCATCTTGAGCCTGAATCAGCATAAATGAGCTTTTAATGCATTATTTTTATATGTTTTGCAGGAAATCGGAGTCCGGAAGCCAAAACGATGAAAAACGGGCGAAAATAGCAGTTTTTGGTCACGAGCCGCGGCACACACCAAGTGAACCGCGGCACACGAAGACAACCAGCAAATAATGTACCCACTGTACTGTGTGCCGCGGCACAGAAAGCGCAAAAGACGCCCTGGTTGTGTGTGGGAGAATTGGGTCGCGGCTTTTGGGCCGCTTGGGCTTTTGGGGTGTTGCGCCGAGAGGAGATTGACGTGAGGAAACCATTTGATTTGCGGGGAAGAGGAGAAAACTACTGAAGGATAGAAAGAGAAATAATATAAAAAGGCACATGATAGAACAGATTAGGGAGAACCGAGAGAAGAGTTGGGTGGCGGAAGTAATAAGGGGAAAACAAGGTGTAGATTTGTGGGGCAACGACAACACCACGGATCCCTACGGTTTTTCTGCATCTTAGTTTTTTTTTAGATTTATTCGAGTAGGATTTTGATTGTAGCCAATTTCATGACGGTTTGATTATTTATTATTATTTCGATTTACTCGTTATTCTATTGAATTGGATTCTTCTTACTGTTCTTAATGCTTTTTAATTGTCTGGCCAACAGTTAATTTGTTTTGAATATCTTTATGGATTCGGGAGATGAAATTTAGGCATAGTTCTTGTGAGACGAATCATAATTTTCGTGAGATAGGAATATACTCTTGGGAATTGTGAAGCCTAATTATTGTGGGAATTCTTGAACTGTTTTAGCTATTAATTATCTGATTCGAATAGGGATATATCGAGCTAGTAATTCGTAGTATTTTCTATCGACCTTGGGAAAGGCTTTAGAATAATTTAGGAATTCCTGGCTTACAATCAATTGAATAACAGTGAATTGAATCGAATAAATATCATTCCCGATTGTTTGAGGTGAAAATCATAATCCTACCCCTTATTATTATTATTATTATTAGTACTATTATTTACTTTCTGCAATTAGTTTAGATATAAACTCTATTTAATTGTTCTTCAAATAAAATTGTGAGTTGACTAAATTTTGGTACTTAGTGAAATCAGTCCTCGTGGGAACGATACTCTACTTATCACTTTATTACTTGTTGACACCGTGCACTTGCGGCATATTGTGAGGAATTTTCCCGCAACAAGTTTTTGGCGCCGTTTGGGACTCGATTTTCGCTAATATAAATACCAAGCGACTCTAATTTTAATTTGAAGTTTCTTCTTTAGTTTCTATATTTTTATTTTTTTTTTCATTATGTTTTCCTATGAGTATCGTGACCCTTGGCATTTCATAAATCCCAATGTTCTTAATAATTCGCCAAATAGAATTCGATCGGCCCCCTCCCCCAAAACAAAAGACCATACTTGAACAATGTGTAGACGTTCTTAAAAATCCTGATAGTAGCATTTTTGAGCTAGCATGTGCACATCGTGGTCTTGAGGTTCACTACGGTTATTTTCCAGCTCATTTATTTAGTAGTGAAGTTGAGGGGGAGGTTGAGAAGAATGACATGTTGAGTTTTAGGGTCAGTCAGCCCCCTCCCCCAAAACAAAAGACCATACTTGAACAATGTGTAGACGTTCTTAAAAATCCTGATAGTACCCTTTTTGAGCTACAATGCGCACATCGTGGTCTTGAGGTTCACTACGGTTATTTTCCAGCTCATTTATTTAGTAGTGAAGTTGAGGGGGAGGTTGAGAAGAATGACATGTTGAGTTTTAGGGTCGATCCCCCAGCACCCAATGATTTCATAAAGTGTGATGAGCCTAGAGAAGAAGTTATCATTGATGATGTTTCCAAAGAAATTCCATTAAATTGTCATCAAACTTCGACTGATAAGGTGAATACTTTTGTGCCAAAAATTTTATTAACGGTGCCACGCATAATTTTTCCTAAATCCATAATGGGAGAGATTGACCCCATTACTCATGATTTTGTTGAGGCTGATTCTTCGAGTTCTAATGAGGTTGTGCATGATAATTCTTTATTATTTGCCCATTCGAACTCTGCTTATTTTTCGTGCCTTATGATTATTACATTCTTCCATCATTTTTTGGTTGCCCGCATATTTACTCTTACCCATTATTTTTGGCAACCGGGCATGAACCAAAGCCTCCCTTATGGAATAAGAGGCTTATTGATTGCAAGAAGGGGGTATTTGGCAATCTCCCAAGAAAAAAGCCACGTTAAATTTTTTTCGCCACGTCGTGCTCAAGACGTAAAATAGAGCGCTGGATGGGAGGCAACCCATCATTTTTACTTGCTTTCTAGTTAGTTGTTTTTATTTGATTTTTCGTTATTAATTATTTTTCTTTGTTTTGTTATTTCATTTGGATTCGTGTATTCTTGTTGGCCCTTATTTCTCTGATATTTCTTTATGACCCCTATGAGTTATTATTCTTCATATTCTAGTCTTTCTTGATTTAATGTCTATTGTTATCTCATGACTAGAGACTAAGTTTGGGGGTCCTCGTGATCTTGAGCGTTATTTGAAGTATGGATTGATCGACGCGTTTCCACTCGGACATGTCCGGTGTTCAAGAAGACATTTGGAATAAGTTTCACTTTTCCTTATCTCTTTTATTTTCACATGAGTTTTATTATTGATAATGTTATGTGTAGTGGACTTTATTTTGCATGCTGTTGATGGTTTTTGCAAGCTTGAATTTTTCGTGAATTTTTTGTGCTTCCATGTGTAAAACTGATGTTACGATACTGATTTCTCTTGTAAGAAACGGTTGAGTTTTAGTCGAGTTGCAATCAGCGATATCTGTTTCTGTTGAGTATTCAATTAGGTCCGAAATTTTATCATTTTTGTAGAAATTTTAGCAGATAAGAAAAGAGACATACGTGTTTTCAAATCACCATTTATACGTTTCGTTAAACTTTTCGCGTAGCTCGTCGTCCAGTACCATGAGTCTTGTTGGCATTTAAATTGAGTTTAGAGTCGGACAGTTTTTCCCAAGAAAAAGTCGAGATATTAATTGTTCTATGATGGGAAGTTTAGTAACTGGGGGTATTCACGTGACCCGTTGTTTACTCTCGCGTAAAACGACGACCCTGAATAGATTAATAATTTAGAAATTTCGCATTACCGATGATGGGAAGCCTAGTAACCGGGGGTATTCACGTGACCCGTTGTTTACTCTCGCGTAACACAGCAACCTTGACATGCGGGAATTGCTATTCGAGTTTTTCTCCATTTGTAGAGGGGACTTAGTAACTAGAAGCATCCATGTGCCCCATGAGTGTCTTTTACGTCAAACGGTTCCCCGATACATGAGAATGGAAATCCACCCTAGGATCATCCCGATGAAATATCCCGAGAACCGAAACCTAGTGGTTAACTCGAATCATATTATTGACCATACATAAGGGAATCTTTGTCTAGGCGTAATTTTGATAATGAAACTCTTGAATTTTGCCACTAGGCGTGGGGAGGCGAATTGGCTTGTTTAATCTAACCCTTCATATTGACGGTCGGTTAAATTCACGCTTGTTAATCTTTGAGCTTGATTTTCTCCATGAACGATTGATTAGGACTGAAATTGGTTACTTAGTGGAATCAGTGTCCGGGACGTGACTCACTAATACGATACTTGTATTATTCTTTGAGATTTTCAGGGTAGTATTGATTAAGTTGAGCACTATGGATTTGCATGATTATTCACGATACATTTTGTTTAAAATTGAAAATTGTTTGCTTGAGGACAAGCAAAGGCTCAAGTTTGGGGGTATTTGTTAGGCGTATTTTTATGCGTTTTTATATCATTATTTTATATCCATCTTGAGCCTAAATCAGCATAAATGAGCTTTTAATGCATTATTTTTATATGTTTTGCAGGAAATCGGAGTCCGGAAGCCAACACGATAAAAAACGGGCGAAAATAGCAGTTTTTGGTCATGATCTACGCTCGGCTAAGGATGTCCAGCCAGAAATCCCGAATTTAACAAAATAGCGCATATGTGAGAGAAGGATGAAATTGGACTTAAACGTTTAACCTGGATGTAAGGGTTGGGCTTGCTGTAAATTCAAAACGTATACGTTGCACGAAAATTCAAAAGATTGTTTTTCCAAAGAAAATTTTTCACTTAGGCAATTTATCAAACACCTTGAGGGCACAAGTTTACTTGAAGAATAAACATGACTATAGCTCGATTCAACCCCCGAGAACAGCAACACAATTCAATCATCATCAACACAACACACTCAACTCATTCATATTCCAAACTAACCATGAAAATTCGATTAAAACTACCATGTTATTCCCTAAACCATCCTAGAAATTTTGAAGGAAAATAAACATGTTCAATCCATCCCAAGCATAAACAACTTCAAATTTGAATCCATAAACAAGTAGAGATTAAAGATTGGAACATACCTTGATTGGTTTTGTGAAGAGTGCAAGAAGAAATCGCAAGAATGATTGGACAAGTATTTCGGCTGATTCGCTACCGGGGAGGGAAGGAGAAGGGAAAAAGGCGTACCTGGTATGGCCGGCCAACTGCGCGTTATATGCTACCTGGCCCTCTCAGATTCCGCATAGTGTGCCGCGGCACAGCTAAAGTGAGCCGCGACACAGAGTACAGTCCCTTTTTACCTTTTGCTCGTTTTGTCGTGTGCCGCGGCACTGAGTTCGTGTGCCGCGGCTCAGTTCTCAAGTGTGACGCGGCTCATTTATGCCGTGCCGCGGCACAAGGTACAGTTGGTTTAGCCTCCCCTTATGATTTATGTGTGTCGCGGCTCAGACTTCAGTTTCTTCCCTGGGACTTTTCTGCACAGAATTTTGAGCAGAACTCGTTAAAAGCGAGAGGCAGAAGCAAATTGAAGCACAAAAATGAAGAAAAAATAGAAATCAAAGATGCAAGAAAAATAAAGGAACGCAAAAATCTACAACTACGAACTCAGGTTGCCTCCCGAGAAGCGCTAAGTTTAAAGTCTTCAGCCGGACCTATTTGAAAATATTAGTTCGCTTTTCGCAAACTCCATTTGGTTTCCGCCCCGCTCATCGAACCGTTTATATATTTGTTAAAATTATGACCATTGGTCGTTAGCGATTCGACTTTCGGTTCGGTCATCAAATGTTGTTTACGAAAAGGTTTCGACGTGAACAACTTCCCGAAACACCCGGTTTTTCCATGACTAATTGTCCGCTGGGCTTTCGGCTTATTCTCCTCCTTCACAAACGCACTCAAGACTGCAGCAGATTTGTCCTCATGCTCGAGGAACGCCACTCGTTCTACATCCTTCTTAAGACTTGGACCATTTAACACAAAATCTGAATTTTCCCACCGACGATGTTTTCGGTGCTTTCCTCTTTAAACGGCATTTACACTTTCAATTTGTGACCTGTTATCAATACTTCCGGGACACGGAAACGATTTGAATACTTGAAAAGTAACTTGCTCGTCTTGGACCCTTAGAGTTAACTCCCCTTTTTCCACGTCTATAAGGGTTCGGACAGTCGCTAAAAATAGTCGTCCCAAGATGATTGGAATATATTCATCTTCCTCCATGTCGAGTACGATGAAATCGGACGGAAAGATGAACTTATCAACTTTGACTAAAACGTCCTCAATCACTCCCCTTGGGTATTTGATGGATCGATCCGCCAATTGTAAGGAGACTGTTGTTGGCTTGGCTTCCCCAATATCCAGCTTTTTGAAAATCGAAAGAGGCATGAGGTTGATACTAGCACCAAGATCGCATAGTGCCTTATCAAAAGAAAGATTCCCCATGGTGCACGGTATGTTGAAGCTTCCCGGATCTTTCAGTTTCGGTGGGAGCTTCTTTTGAAGAATTGCACTGCACTCCTCTGTCAAGGCGACCATTTCAAACTCCTCAAGCTTTCTTTTCTTCGATAATATCTCTTTCATGAACTTAACGTAACTCGGCATCTGTTCCAACGCGTCGGCGAACGGAATGTTTATGTGAAGCTTTTTAAAAACATCAAGGAACTTAGAAAATTGTTTGTCCGCCCTTCTTTGCTGTAATCTCTGCGGAAACGGGATGGGGGGCACACATGTCTTCGAGTTATCCGGCAACTTTATTGAAGGTTTCAAATCCTTCGACTCCTCTGGATGTAAATCATTCTTTCCCTCAATTTCCTTCTTCTTTTCACACCGCTCGGGCTGATCCAGCACCTCTTTCCCACTTCTTAAGATGATTGCGTTTAGACTCTCTCTAGGATTTGTCTCTGTTGTACTCGGCAATGCTCCCTCCGGGCGAGCTGTCAACACATTAGCAATTTGGCCCAGCTGGACCTCCAAATTCCGAATGGAAACGGAATGATTTTGCAATGTTGCTTCAGTACGGGTCATAAATTGACTCGTATTTGCCGCCAGTTTTGCAAGTGCTTCCTCGAGAGACACTTTGGGAGCGGGAGGGGGCTGCTGTTGATTTTGAGCGAACGGGGGCTGGTTTGAGTTCTGTCCGTTTCTCCACGAAAAGTTGGGATGATTGCGCCACCCTGGATTATAAGTGTTGGAGTACGGGTTATTCTGCCGATTCCCATTTCCCACGAATTGAGCCTGCTCCATCTGATGTTGCTCGAACGGGTTTCCAACTTGACACTCCGCGCTCGGGTGTGATCCGTTACACCAATTGCATGTTTCTATGGTAACGGGGGCTGGTGCGTGCGAAAATGCCTGGAGCTGTTGGGTCAAAGCGGCGACTTGAGCTGACAAAGTGGAAATCGGGTCATTACTTGAAACTTCCATAACTATCTTCGGTGTCAATCTTTCCGATGGCCATTGGTACGCATTTTCGGCCATATCTTCCAAAAGCGAGTGTGCCTCTGCCATAGACTTTCCCATCAAGGCCCCACCAGCGGCCGCATCCACGAGAGTGCGTGTAGAAGCACTCAAACCAGTATAGAACGTATGAATCTGAAGCCAATCAGGAAGGCCGTGATGAGGGCATCTTCGTAGCAAATCTTTATATCGCTCCCACGCCTCATAGAGCGATTCCATATCGTACTGACCAAAGGTGGTTATTTTGTTTCTCAACCTCGCCGTCTTAGCAGGTGGGAAGAATTTGGCAAGGAAGGCTTGCGCTAACCCCCCCCCCCCCCCCCATGTTGTAATCGATCCCGGCGGTAAGGAATTTAACCAAAATTTCGCTTTTTCCCTCAAAGAGAAAGGGAAAAGCCTCAATCGGATGGCATCATCGGTGACACCATTAGTCTTGAACGTGTCGCATATCTCAAGGAAAGAAGCAATATGGGCATTCGGGTCGTCATTCGGCAGTCCACAGAATTGGCTCGCCTGCACCATCTGAATAATGGCGCTCTTGATCTCAAAATTATTGGCTTGGATAGTGGGACGCCGAATTCCCGAAAAATTAGCATTGATCTGCGGCATGGCATAATCTCGAAGAGCTAGTTCCGGTTGAACTTGCCGCACTTGGTTATCTCCTCCTTGGACTTCGATATTCTCGGCCATGTTGACCGTCGTATGCAACTCTCTTTTCTCCTTTTTGTTCCTTCTTAGAGTGCGCTCGAGCTCGGTATCCAAAGGTAGTAGGCCTTCGTTACCGAGTTTTCTCATGCACTACACGAAAGGTCCTGAAAGGAAAAACAAATAAACGAAATTAAATACACAAAAATAAAAATAAAACGTTCAAATTAAGACTAGAAATACTTAAATCGATATTAGAAAATTTCAATCCCCGGCAACGGCGCCGAAAACTTGTTGTGGGAAAATTCCTCACAATATGCCGCAAGTGCACGGTGTCAACAAGTAATAAAGTGATAAGTAGAGTATCGTTCCCACGAGGACTGATTTCACTAAGTACCAAAATTTAGTCAACTCACAATTTTATTTGAAGAACAATTAAATAGAGTTTATATCTAAACTAATTGCAGAAAGTAAATAATAGTACTAATAATAATAATAATACTAATAAGGGGTAGGATTATGATTTTCACCTCAAACAATCGGGAATGATATTTATTCGATTCAATTCACTGTTATTCAATTGATTGTAAGCCAGGAATTCCTAAATTATTCTAAAGCCTTTCCCAAGGTCGATAGAAAATACTACGAATTACTAACTCGATATATCCCTATTCGAATCAGATAATTAATAGCTAAAACAGTTCAAGAATTCCCACAATAATTAGGCTTCACAATTCCCAAGAGTATATTCCTATCTCACGAAAATTATGATTCGTCTCACAAGAACTATGCCTAAATTTCATCTCCTGAATCCATAAAGACATTCAAAACAAATTAACTGTTGGCCAGACAATTAAAAAGCATTAAGAACAGTAAGAAGAATCCAATTCAATAGAATAACGAGTAAATCGAAATAATAATAAATAATCAAACCGTCATGAAATTGGCTACAATCAAAATCCTACTCGAATAAATCTAAAAAAAAACTAAGATGCAGAAAAACCATAGGGATCCGTGGTGTTGTCGTTGCCCCACAAATCTACACCTTGTTTTCCCCTTATTACTTCCGCCGCCCAACTCTTCTCTCGGTTCTCCCTAATCTGTTCTATCATGTGCCTTTTTATATTATTTCTCTTTCTATCCTTCAGTAGTTTTCTCCTCTTCCCCGCAAATCAAATGGTTTCCTCACGTCAATCTCCTCTCGGCGCAACACCCCAAAAGCCCAAGCGGCCCAAAAGCCGCGGCCCAATTCTCCCACACACAACCAGGGCGTCTTTTGCACTTTCTGTGCCGCGGCTCACTTTGTGTGTGCCGCGGCACACAGTACAGTGGGTACATTATTTGCTGGTTGTCTTCATGTGCCGCGGTTCACTTGGTGTGTGCCGCGGCTCATGACCAAAAACTGCTATTTTTGCCCGTTTTTCATCGTTTTGGCTTCCGGACTCCGATTTCCTGCAAAACATATAAAAATAATGCATTAAAAGCTCATTTATGCTGATTTAGGCTCAAGATGGATATAAAATAATGATATAAAAACGCATAAAAATACGCCTAACAAATACCCCCAAACTTGAGCCTTTGCTTGTCCTCAAGCAAACAATTTTCAATTTCAAACAAAATGTATCGTGAATAATCATGCAAATCCATAGTACTCAACTTAATCAATACTACCCTGAAAATCTCAAAGAATAATACAAGTATCGTATTAGTGAGTCACGTCCCGAACACTGATTCCACTAAGTAACCAATTTCAGTCCTAATCAATCGTTCATGGAGAAAATCAAGCTCAAAGATTAACAAGCGTGAATTTAACCGACCGTCAATATGAAGGGTTAGATTAAACAAGCCAATTCCCGCGATCCACAGTCTAGTGGCAAAATTCAAGAGTTTCATTATCAAAATTACGCCTAGGACAGCATTCCCTTATGTATGGTCAATAATATGATTCGAGTTAACCACTAGGTTTCGGTTCTCGGGATATTTCATCGGGATGATCCTAGGGTGGATTTCCATTCTCATGTATCGGGGAACCGTTTGACGTAAAAGACACTCATGGGGCACATGGATGCTTCTAGTTACTAAGTCCCCCTCTACAGTGGAGAAAAAACTCGAATAGCAATTCCCGCATGTCAAGGTTGCTGTTTTACGCGAGAGTAAACAACGGGTCACGTGAATACCCCCGGTTACTAGGCTTCCCATCATCGGTAATGCGAAATTTCTAAATTATTAATCTATTCAGGGTCGTCGTTTTACGCGAGAGTAAACAACGGGTCACGTGAATACCCCCGGTTACTAAACTTCCCGGGATTTACTTTCAGTTGCTACATTCATTGTTGTACTTCATTTTATTGCTGTACTTTATTTCGTTGCACTTTTCATTACTTTGCGTAAAAAAAAATTTTTAGATAACCTTGCTTGTCTTAGTTTTTCTTTATTCATGAATTTTTCGTGCTTCTATTTGTGTGATACTGATGTTACGACACTGTTTTTCTCTCTGAAGAAACGGTCGAGTTTTAGTCGAGTTGTAGTCAATTATTTCTGTTCTGCTTAGTAGTCATTTAGGTCCAAAATTTTTCGTGATTGTAGAGGTCTTGGCAGATAAGAGACGATACATACTTGTTTTAAAATCACCGTCAATACGTTTGGTTACATTTTCCGGATAGTGAGTAAATCTTGTTTCTTTAGTCGTGTTGGCACTTAGATTGAGTTTAGAGTCGGTCAGTTTTTCCCAAAAGTCGAGATAATGTGTTTTATGATGGGAAGTCTAGTAACCGGGGGTATTCGCGTGACCCGTTGTTTACTCTCGCGTAAAACGACGACCCTGATTAGACTAGTGATTTAGATATTTCACATGTGCTAATGATAGGGAGCCTAGTAACCGGGGGTATTCGCGTGACCCGCCGTTTACTCTCGTGTAAAACGGCGACCTTGATTCGAACATGCGGAAATTATATATTCGAGTTGTTTCTCCGCTGTAGACGGGAACTTAGTAACTAGAAGCATCCATGTGCCCCATGAGTGTCTTTTACGTCAAACGGTTTTCTAATACATGAGAATGGAAGTTCCACCCTAGTATTATCCCGATGAAACATCCCGAGATCCTAACCTAGTGGTCAACTCGAATAAATGTCTTGAGCATATATATATAAGGGATTACTGTCCGAGGTTTATTTGTTATGAAACTCGTGAAAATTGTGCCACTAGACTGTGGAACGGGACGAACTAGCTTGTTTATTTTAGCCTTTCATATTGACGGTCGATTTGACTCACGTTTTGTTAATCTTTGAGCTGGATTTTCTTCATGAACGAGTGATTAGGACTGAACTTGATTACTTTGCGGAATCATTATTCTGAGTGCAGCTTGCTATTATGACACTTGTATTATTTAGAGAGAATTACAGGATAGTATTGATTAGGTTGAACACTATGAGTTGCACGATGATTCACGACATTCTTTTATTGAATTTAATTCTTTTTGCTTGAGGACAAGCAAAGGCTTAAGTTTGGGGGTATTTGTTAGGCGTATTTTTATACGCTTATTTATCATTATTTTGTAGTATTTTGGAGAGTGAAATTGTCTAAATGAGCCTTTAATGCCTTAATTTTGTATGATTGACAGGAAATTGAAGTCCGGAAGCTAAAACGAGGCAAAACGGGCGAAAGCGGCACAAGGAAGCAGGGCCGCGGCACAGGAAGACACCCAGCCGAAGGCAGAGTAATCTGTACTAAAGAAACTAAAACATATTGTGAGGCGAAAAAACTTGTTGCGATATTTCTTACACGCAAGTGCACGTCATCGTTTACAAGTAATAAAGTGATAAGTAGAGTATCGTTCCCACGAGGACTGAATCTCTAACTACCGATTTTTATGTATTCCCAATTTTATTTGAACAATCGAATTTGGGTTTTTGCAATTAATAACTAAAAGAATTACTAAAAGACTAGTAGAAAACGATGGCTTGAATAAAATAAATCAAATGATGAATAAGTCTAGGATTCTGAATCCACCTCAGTTTATCCGAATTTACTCTCGATTATCCGTAATAAATAGTTTCCCAATCTATTGAAGGCGGAGATTGCTAATATATTCTACCGCCTCTCCCGAGGTCAATAGATTTATCTAAAGGCGAATAATGCACTCTATCCCTAGGTGAATTAATTCGTCAATAGGCGAAAAGCATAAAATCTCCCAAAGGCCACGTAGTTCCTATGAGTATATTCCTATCTCACAGAATAAAACGGTCCTCACCAATAGTTCCTCACCAAATCTCCTCTCCCGATTCGAAGTGAATGATTAAATCAATACAACTATTGGCCAGATAATTGCAAGCATTAAACACAATTGGGAAAACTCAATAAAAAGGTAATTGATTGAATAATCTCAAGAAATTCGTCAAAACATAGGTTTCATCAAAACCCTAGATTAGGGCTTTAGCCTGACATACTAATAATTGAAAATACAGAATAGATAAATGAAAGCATAAAATTCAAACGCAGATGAAGCTCGGATTCCTCCGTTCTTCAGCTTCCGCCCTCTGCCCTTGAAGTCTTCTGCTTCCCTCTTCTTCTGCCGTCTCCAAGCTTAAGCTCCAAAAGATTCCAAGATCCAAAGATAAAAATTTTATTAATTAGGGTCTTAAACCCTATTTATATCTCAGCATATCCTCCAAATCGCGTCCGTATCAGTCGGTCGAAAACTGGCTTCGAAACGGCCCAAAATCCGCGCGGACATACAAAAACCGCCAAGTGTGCCGCAGCGCACTAAACATGTGCCGCGGCATAGAGCCTTCAGCTGGATGCCTGGGCGTCTTCAATTTCTTCTGTGCCGCGGCTCACAGGTGTGCCGCGGCACAGTCTGATTACTCGCCTTGGTGCGGGTGTCTTCTGCGCCGCGCCCGCTTCCTTGTGCCGCGGCTCATAGTCCAGATTTGCCGTTTTCGCCCGTTTTGCCTCGTTTTAGCTTCCGGACTTCAATTTCCTGTCAATCATACAAAATTAAGGCATTAAAGGCTCATTTAGACAATTTCACTCTCCAAAATACTACAAAATAATGATAAATAAGCGTATAAAAATACGCCTAACAAATACCCCCAAACTTAAGCCTTTGCTTGTCCTCAAGCAAAAAGAATTAAATTCAATAAAAGAATGTCGTGAATCATCGTGCAACTCATAGTGTTCAACCTAATCAATACTATCCTGTAATTCTCTCTAAATAATACAAGTGTCATAATAGCAAGCTGCACTCAGAATAATGATTCCGCAAAGTAATAAAGTTCAGTCCTAATCACTCGTTCATGAAGAAAATCCAGCTCAAAGATTAACAAAACGTGAGTCAAATCGACCGTCAATATGAAAGGCTAAAATAAACAAGCTAGTTCGTCCCGTTCCACAGTCTAGTGGCACAATTTTCACGAGTTTCATAACAAATAAACCTCAGACAGTAATCCCTTATATATATATATGCTCAAGAAATTTATTCGAGTTGACCACTAGGTTAGGATCTCGGGATGTTTCATCGGGATAATCCTAGGGTGGAACTTCCATTATCCTGTATTAGAAAACCGTTTGACGTAAAAGACACTCATGGGGCACATGGATGCTTCTAGTTACTAAGTTCCCGTCTACAGCGGAGAAACAACTCGAATATATAATTTTCGCATGTCCGAATCAAGGTTGCCGTTTTACGCGAGAGTAAACGGCGGGTCACGCGAATACCCCCGGTTACTAGGCTCCCTATCATTGGCACATGTGAAATATCTAAATCACTAGTCTAATCAGGGTCGTCGTTTTACGCGAGAGTAAACAACGGGTCACGCGAATGCCCCCGGTTACTAGACTTCCCTTCATAGAACACATTATCTCGACTTTTGGGAAAAACTGACCGACTCTAAACTCAATCTAAGTGCCAACACGACTAAAGAAACAGTACGACTCACTATCCGGAAAATGTAACCAAACATATTGACGGTGATTTTAAAACAAGTATGTATCGTCTCTTATCTGCCAAGACCTCTACAATCACGAAAAATTTTGGATCTAAATGAATACTAAGCAGAACAGAAATAATTGACTACAACTCGACTAAAACTTGACCGTTTCTTCAGAGAGAAAAACAGTGTCGTAACATCGGTATCACACAAATAGAAGCACGAAAAATTCACGAATAAAGAAAAACTAAGACAAGCAAGGCTATCTAAAAAAAATTTACGCAAAGTAATGAAGAGTGCAATGAAATAAAGTACAGCAATGAAATAAAGTACAGTAATGAATGTAGCAACTGAAAGTAAATCCCCCCCCCCCCCAAATTTAGGACGTACATTGACCTCAATGGACAAAAATGATATGCAATAAAAGTAAAAGGTCAAGTACTCCCCTCCAGTCCGCTCAGGAGCTGGTGCCGGCATCATCCGGTGAGGAGGGTGGTGTGGCTGGCTGGGCGGGTGCAATAAATGGCCCGTCGGGATGCATGATATGGGCCGTCCATGCGGCAAGGTGATCCTGATGATAAGCATCCCTCGCAGCAAGACGCCTTGCCTTTCGTCGGCTGGCCCGGCGGGCCTGCTCTCGCATCTCGGCTCTGACGGCAGCAATAACGCTCTCCCGCTCCGTCCGCTGTTCCTCCCGCATGGCAGCCATCAAGCTCTCCCTCTCTCTCCTCATCTCATCTCTCTCTCTCCTCGTCTCCTCTCTCAGCTCCTCTTTCTCTCTCCTCAGATCCTCTCTCTGCTCCTCTCTCTGTCTCCTCAGACCCTCCCTCAGCCCATCAAACAACTCCTGCAACCTCGCTCTGTCGGGCGACGGGCCGGCATCTCCATGTGTCAACAAAAGCGGCTCGGGGGACCCCTCGTGGGCCTCCTCTAGCAGAAATCCTCTCCCCCGAGCGTGCGCCGGCGCTCCTCCCCACTGGTCAAAGTATGATATGATGCGGTGGTCGATCGGGGACTGGGGGGCAAGCATCGGCTCGTCGTCTGACCCCGTCAGCCCCGACTGCCGGCACAAAGCGCAGATGAGAGAGGGGTGCTTCAACCCCGTCTTGGCCCCCCCTGGATACACTGGAAGATAGATCGGACCAGGATGGGGGCCACATCAAAACGCAGCCCGGAAGTGATAGCATAAAGTGTCCGGGCTCGGGAGAGAAAGACAGTACGGATCTGGGAGGTGGGGTCAATGCGTGCGCAGATAAAATAAAGCCAAGCACGCCCGAGCCGGCTGAGGCGCGAGCTCCTGAAGTGGAAAGTGGAAGAACCCTGTGCTCGCTGCTCCTAGTCGGTATCGGGCTGTGCAATGGTCTCGAGCAGGGCCTCCTTCGTGAGGCTGGTCATCACTCGGTCATATGCCGACTCATCAACCACCGGAAGCCCAAACAGCCTCCGAATAGCAGCCGTGGAGAAATCAACTGTAACCCCTCGGACATCGACCTGAGTCCGAGACTCTAATGACGGCAACGTATGCCCTGCCCGAATGTGCTTCAGCAGTGCGCTGGCGTAGAACTCCTGCACAATCGAGATAACCGCTGGCTCGGGGGGTGCAGTAAATCTGGCCCACCCCATCTCATCAATCATAGCGAGCAATTCCCCGTCCTGAGGAGCTGGAGTGAATCCCCTCTCTGGAATAAGCGGTCGTGGCCGGATCTTTTCATTGAATATCTTGTGAATTTCAAGGTCCGAAAACTGGTGCCCCTCCGCCTCGGCCCGACCACGAGAGGTCTCCCCTCGAGTAGGGGATGACTGGGTCCTAGCTCTCTTGCTCAGTTTCTTTGTTCTCGCCATAATCAGTCCTGAAAAGTACAACACGAGGGTTTATTTACGCAACAATAATAACAATGATCTACGCTCGGCTAAGGATGTCCAGCCAGAAATCCCGAATTTAACAAAATAGCGCATATGTGAGAGAAGGATGAAATTGGACTTAAACGTTTAACCTGGATGTAAGGGTTGGGCTTGCTGTAAATTCAAAACGTATACGTTGCACGAAAATTCAAAAGATTGTTTTTCCAAAGAAAATTTTTCACTTAGGCAATTTATCAAACACCTTGAGGGCACAAGTTTACTTGAAGAATAAACATGACTATAGCTCGATTCAACCCCCGAGAACAGCAACACAATTCAATCATCATCAACACAACACACTCAACTCATTCATATTCCAAACTAACCATGAAAATTCGATTAAAACTACCATGTTATTCCCTAAACCATCCTAGAAATTTTGAAGGAAAATAAACATGTTCAATCCATCCCAAGCATAAACAACTTCAAATTTGAATCCATAAACAAGTAGAGATTAAAGATTGGAACATACCTTGATTGGTTTTGTGAAGAGTGCAAGAAGAAATCGCAAGAATGATTGGACAAGTATTTCGGCTGATTCGCGCGCTGGGGAGGGAAGGAGAAGGGAAAAAGGCGTACCTGGTATGGCCGGCCAACTGCGCGTTATATGCTACCTGGCCCTCTCAGATTCCGCATAGTGTGCCGCGGCACAGCTAAAGTGAGCCGCGACACAGAGTACAGTCCCTTTTTACCTTTTGCTCGTTTTGTCGTGTGCCGCGGCACTGAGTTCGTGTGCCGCGGCTCAGTTCTAAAGTGTGCCGCGGCTCATTTATGCCGTGCCGCGGCACAAGGTACAGTTGGTTTAGCCTCCCCTTATGATTTATGTGTGCCGCGGCTCACAATACATCTTGCGGCTCGGACTTGATTTCTTCCACAGGACTTTTACGCACGGAATTTTGAGCAGAACTCGATAACAGTGAGAGGCAGAAGCAAATTGAAGCACAAAAATGAAGAAAAAATAGAAATCAAAGATGCAAGAAAAATAAAGGAACGCAAAAATCTACAACTACGAACTCGGGTTGCCTCCCGAGAAGCGCTAAGTTTATAGTCTTCAGCCGGACCTATTTGAAAATATTAGTTCGCTTTTCGCAAACTCCATTTGGTTTCCGCCCCGCTCATCGAACCGTTTATATATTTGTTAAAATTATGACCATTGGTCGTTAGCGATTCGACTTTCGGTTCGGTCATCAAATGTTGTTTACGAAAAGGTTTCGACGTGAACAACTTCCCGAAACACCCGGTTTTTCCATGACTAATTGTCCGCTGGGCTTTCGGCTTATTCTCCTCCTTCACAAACGCACTCAAGACTGCAGCAGATTTGTCCTCATGCTCGAGGAACGCCACTCGTTCTACATCCTTCTTAAGACTTGGACCATTTAACACAAAATCTGAATTTTCCCACCGACGATGTTTTCGGTGCTTTCCTCTTTCAACGGCATTTACACTTTCAATTTGTGACCTGTTATCAATACTTCCGGGACATGGAAACGATTTGAATACTTGAAAAGTAACTTGCTCGTCTTGGACCCTTAGAGTTAACTCCCCTTTTTCCACGTCTATAAGGGTTCGGCCAGTCGCTAAAAATGGTCGTCCCAAGATGATTGGAATATCTTCATCTTCCTCCATGTCGAGTACGATGAAATCGGACGGAAAGATGAACTTATCAACTTTGACTAAAACATCCTCAATCACTCCCCTTGGGTATTTGATGGATCGATCCGCCAATTGTAAGGAGACTGTTGTTGGCTTGGCTTCCCCAATATCCAGCTTTTTGAAAATCGAAAGAGGCATGAGGTTGATACTAGCACCAAGATCGCATAGTGCCTTATCAAGAGAAAGATTCCCCATGGTGCACGGTATGTTGAAGCTTCCCGGATCTTTCAGTTTAGGTGGGAGCTTCTTTTGAAGAATTGCACTGCACTCCTCTGTCAAGGCGACCATTTCAAACTCCTCAAGCTTTCTTTTCTTCGATAATATCTCTTTCATGAACTTAACGTAACTCGACATCTGTTCCAACGCGTCGGCGAACGGAATGTTTATGTGAAGCTTTTTAAAAACATCAAGGAACTTAGAAAATTGTTTGTCCGCCCTTCTTTGCTGTAATCTCTGCGGAAACGGGATGGGGGGCACACATGTCTTCGAGTTATCCGGCAACTTTATTGAAGGTTTCAAATCCTTCGACTCCTCTGGCTGTAAATCATTCTTTCCCTCAATTTCCTTCTTCATTTCACACCGCTCGGGCTGATCCAGCACCTCTTTCCCACTTCTTAAGCTGATTGCGTTTAGACTCTCTCTAGGATTTGTCTCTGTTGTACTCGGCAATGCTCCCTCCGGGCGAGCTGTCAACACATTAGCAATTTGGCCCAGCTGGACCTCCAAGTTCCGAATGGAAGCGGAATGATTTTGCAATGTTGCTTCAGTACGGGTCATAAATTGACTCGTATTTGCCTTGATTTGCAAGTGCTTCCTCGAGAGACACTTTGGGAGCGGGAGGGGCCGTTGATTCTGAGCGAACGGGGGCTGGTTTGAGTTCTGTCCGTTTCTCCACGAAAAGTTGGGATGATTGCGCCACCCCGGATTATAAGTGTTGGAGTACGGGTTATTCTGCCGATTCCCATTTCCCACGAATTGAGCCTGCTCCATCTGATGTTGCTCGAACGGGTTTCCAACTTGACACTCCGCGCTCGGGTGTGATCCGTTACACCAATTGCATGTTTTTATGGTAACGGGGGCTGGTGCGTGCGAAAATGCCTGGAGCTGTTGGGTCAAAGCGGCGACTTGAGCTGACAAAGTGGAAATCGGGTCATTACTTGAAACTTCCATAACTCTCTTCGGTGTCAATCTTTCCGATGGCCATTGGTACGCATTTTCGGCCATATCTTCCAAAAGCGAGTGTGCCTCTGCCATAGACTTTCCCATCAAGGCCCCACCAGCGGCCGCATCCACGAGAGTGCGTGTAGAAGCACTCAAACCAGTATAGAACGTATGAATCTGAAGCCAATCAGGAAGGCCGTGATGAGGGCATCTTCGTAGCAAATCTTTATATCGCTCCCACGCCTCATAGAGCGATTCCATATCGTACTGACCAAAGGTGGTTATTTCGTTTCTCAACCTCGCCGTCTTAGCAGGTGGGAAGAATTTGGCAAGAAAGGCTTGCGCTAACCCCCCCCCCCCCCCCCCATGTTGTAATCGATCCCGGCGGTAAGGAATTTAACCAAAATTTCGCTTTATCCCTCAAAGAGAAAGGGAAAAGCCTCAATCGGATGGCATCATCGGTGACACCATTAGTCTTGAACGTGTCGCATATCTCAAGGAAAGAAGCAATATGGGCATTCGGGTCGTCATTCGGCAGTCCACAGAATTGGCTCGCCTGCACCATCTGAATAATGGCGGGCTTGATCTCAAAATTATTGGCTTGGATAGTGGGACGCCGAATTCCCGAAAAATTAGCATTGATCTGCGGCATGGCATAATCTCGAAGAGCTAGTTCCGGTTGAACTTGCCGCACTTGGTTATCTCCTCCTTGGACTTCGATATTCTCGGCCATGTTGACCGTCGTATGCAACTCTCTTTTCTCCTTTTGTTCCTTCTTAGAGTGCGCTCGAGCTCGGTATCCAAAGGTAGTAGGCCTTCGTTACCGAGTTTTCTCATGCACTACACGAAAGGTCCTGAAAGGAAAAACAAATAAACGAAATTAAATACACAAAAATAAAAATAAAACGTTCAAATTAAGACTAGAAATACTTAAATCGATATTAGAAAATTTCAATCCCCGGCAACGGCGCCAAAAACTTGTTGCGGGAAAATTCCTCACAATATGCCGCAAGTGCACGATGTCAACAAGTAATAAAGTGATAAGTAGAGTATCGTTCCCACGAGGACTGATTTCACTAAGTACCAAAATTTAGTCAACTCACAATTTTATTTGAAGAACAATTAAATAGAGTTTATATCTAAACTAATTGCAGAAAGTAAATAATAGTACTAATAATAATAATAATAATAATACTAATAAGGGGTAGGATTATGATTTTCACCTCAAATAATCGGGAATGATATTTATTCGATTCAATTCACTGTTATTCCATTGATTGTAAGCCAGGAATTCCTAAATTATTCTAAAGCCTTTCCCAAGGTCGATAGAAAATACTACGAATTACTAACTCGATATATCCCTATTAGAATCAGATAATTAATAGCTAAAACAGTTCAAGAATTCCCACAATAATTAGGCTTCACAATTCCCAAGAGTATATTCCTATCTCACGAAAATTATGATTCGTCTCACAAGAACTATGCCTAAATTTCATCTCCCGAATCCATAAAGACATTCAAAACAAATTAACTGTTGGCCAGACAATTAAAAAGCATTAAGAACAGTAAGAAGAATCCAATTCAATAGAATAACGAGTAAATCGAAATAATAATAAATAATCAAACCGTCATGAAATTGGCTACAATCAAAATCCTACTCGAATAAATCTAAAAAAAAAACTAAGATGCAGAAAAACCGTAGGGATCCGTGGTGTTGTCGTTGCCCCACAAATCTACACCTTGTTTTCCCCTTATTACTTCCGCCGCCCAACTCTTCTCTCGGTTCTCCCTAATCTGTTCTATCATGTGCCTTTTTATATTATTTCTCTTTCTATCCTTCAGTAGTTTTCTCCTCTTCCCCGCAAATCAAATGGTTTCCTCACGTCAATCTCCTCTCGGCGCAACACCCCAAAAGCCCAAGCGGCCCAAAAGCCGCGGCCCAATTCTCCCACACACAACCAGGGCGTCTTTTGCGCTTTCTGTGCCACGGCTCACTTTGTGTGTGCCGCGGCACACAGTACAGTGGGTACATTATTTGCTGGTTGTCTTCGTGTGCCGCGGTTCACTTGGTGTGTGCCGCGGCTCATGACCAAAAACTGCTATTTTCGCCCGTTTTTCATCGTTTTGGCTTCCGGACTCCGATTTCCTGCAAAACATATAAAAATAATGCATTAAAAGCTCATTTATGCTGATTTAGGCTCAAGATGGATATAAAATAATGATATAAAAATGCATAAAAATACGCCTAACAAATACCCCCAAACTTGAGCCTTTGCTTGTCCTCAAGCAAACAATTTTCAATTTTAAACAAAATGTATCGTGAATAATCATGCAAATCCATAGTGCTCAACTTAATCAATACTACCCTGAAAATCTCAAAGAATAATACAAGTATCGTATTAGTGAGTCACGTCCCGGACACTGATTCCACTAAGTTACCAATTTCAGTCCTAATCAATCGTTCATGGAGAAAATCAAGCTCAAAGATTAACAAGCGTGAATTTAACCGACCGTTAATATGAAGGGTTAGATTAAACAAGCCAATTCGCCCAGTCCCACAGTCTAGTGGCAAAATTCAAGAGTTTCATTATCAAAATTACGCCTAGGACAGCATTCCCTTATGTATGGTCAATAATATGATTCGAGTTAACCACTAGGTTTCGGTTCTCGGGATATTTCATCGGGATGATCCTAGGGTGGATTTCCGTTCTCATGTATCGGGGAACCGTTTGACGTAAAAGACACTCATGGGGCACATGGATGCTTCTAGTTACTAAGTCCCCCTCTACAGCGGAGAAAAAACTCGAATAGCAATTCCCGCATGTCAAGGTTGCTGTTTTACGCGAGAGTAAACAACGGGTCACGTGAATACCCCCGGTTACTAGGCTTCCCATTATCGGTAATGCGAAATTTCTAAATTATTAATCTATTCAGGGTCGTCGTTTTACGCGAGAGTAAACAACGGGTCACGTGAATACCCCCGGTTACTAAACTTCCCATCATAGAACAATTAATATCTCGACTATTTCTTGGGAAAAACTGTCCGACTCTAAACTCAATTTAAATGCCAACAAGACTCATGGTACTGGACGACGAGCTACGCGAAAATTTTAACCAAACGTATAAACGGTGATTTGAAAACACGTATGTCTCTTTTCTTATCTGCTAAAATTTCTACAAAAATGATAAAATTTCGGACCTAATTGAATACTCAACAGAAACAGATATCGCTGATTGCAACTCGACTAAAACTCAACCGTTTCTTCCAAGAGAAATCAGTATCGTAACATCAGTTTTACACATGGAAGCACAAAAAATTCATGAAAAATTCAAGCATGCAAAAACCATCAACAGCATGCAAAATAAAGTCCACTACACATAACATTATCAATAATAAAACTCATGTGAAAATAAAAGAGATAAGGAAAAGTGAAACTTATTCCAAATGTCTTCTTGAACACCAGCACATGTCTGAGTGGAAATGTCGATCAATCCATACTTCAAATAACGTTCAGCATCACGAGGGACCCCCAAACTTAGTCTCTAGTCATGAGATAACAATAGACATTAAATCAAGAAAGACTAGAATATGAAGAATAATAACTCATAGGGGTCATAAAGAAATATCAGAGAAATAAGGGCCAACAAGAATACACGAATCCAAATGAAATAACAAAACAAAGAAAAATAATTAATAACGAAAAATCAAATAAAAACAACTAACTAGAAAGCAAGTAAAAATGATGGGTTGCCTCTCATCCAGCGCTCTATTTTACGTCTTGAGCACGACGTGGCGAAAAAAATTTAACGTGGCTTTTTTCTTGGGAGATTGCCAAATACCCCTTCTTGCAATCAATAAGCCTCTTGTTCCATAAGGGAGGCTTTGGTTCATGCCCGGTTGCCAAAAATAATGAGTAAGAGTAAATATGCGGGCAACCAAAAAATGATGGAAGAATGTAATAATCATAAGGCACGAAAAAATAAGCAGAGTTCGAATGGGCAAATAATAAAGAATTATCATGCACAACCTCATTAGAACTCGAAGAATCAGCCTCAACAAAATCATGAGTAATGGGGTCAATCTCTCCCATTATGGATTTAGGAAAAATTATGCGTGGCACCGTTAATAAAATTTTTGGCACAAAAGTATTCACCTTATCAGTCGAAGTTTGATGACAATTTAATGGAATTTCTTTGGAAACATCATCAATGATAACTTCTTCTCTAGGCTCATCACACTTTATGAAATCATTGGGTGCTGGGGGATCGACCCTAAAACTCAACATGTCATTCTTCTCAACCTCCCCCTCAACTTCACTACTAAATAAATGAGCTGGAAAATAACCGTAGTGAACCTCAAGACCACGATGTGCGCATTGTAGCTCAAAAAGGGTACTATCAGGATTTTTAAGAACGTCTACACATTGTTCAAGTATGGTCTTTTGTTTTGGGGGAGGGGGCTGACTGACCCTAAAACTCAACATGTCATTCTTCTCAACCTCCCCCTCAACTTCACTACTAAATAAATGAGCTGGAAAATAACCGTAGTGAACCTCAAGACCACGATGTGCACATGCTAGCTCAAAAATGCTACTATCAGGATTTTTAAGAACGTCTACACATTGTTCAAGTATGGTCTTTTGTTTTGGGGGAGGGGGCTGACTGACCCTATTTGGCGAATTATTAAGAACATTGGGATTTATGAAATGCCAAGGGTCACGATACTCATAGGAAAACATAATGAAAAAAAATAAAAATATAGAAACTAAAGAAGAAACTTCAAATTAAAATTAGAGTCGCTTGGTATTGATATTAGCGAAAAATCAGTCCCCGGCAACGGCGCCAAAAACTTGTTGCGGGAAAATTCCTCACAATATGCCGCAAGTGCACGGTGTCAACAAGTAATAAAGTGATAAGTAGAGTATCGTTCCCACGAGGACTGATTTCACTAAGTACCAAAATTTAGTCAACTCACAATTTTATTTGAAGAACAATTAAATAGAGTTTATATCTAAACTAATTGCAGAAAGTAAATAGTAGTACTAATAATAATAATAATAATAGTAATAATAAGGGGTAGGATTATGATTTTCACCTCAAACAATCGGGAATGATATTTATTCGATTCAATTCACTGCTATTCAATTGATTGTAAGCCAGGAATTCCTAAATTATTCTAAAGCCTTTCCCAAGGTCGATAGAAAATACTACGAATTACTAACTCGATATATCCCTATTCGAATCAGATAATTAATAGCTAAAACAGTTCAAGAATTCCCACAATAATTAGGCTTCACAATTCCCAAGAGTATATTCCTATCTCACGAAAATTATGATTCGTCTCACAAGAACTATGCCTAAATTTCATCTCCCGAATCCATAAAGACATTCAAAACAAATTAACTGTTGGCGAGACAATTAAAAAGCATTAAGAACAGTAAGAAGAATCTAATTCAATAGAATAACGAGTAAATCGAAATAATAATAAATAATCAAACCGTCATGAAATTGGCTACAATCAAAATCCTACTCGAATAAATCTAAAAAAAGACTAAGATGCAGAAAAACCGTAGGGATCCGTGGTGTTGTCGTTGCCCCACAAATCTACACCTTGTTTTCCCCTTATTACTTCCGCCGCCCAACTCTTCTCTCGGTTCTCCCTAATCTGTTCTATCATGTGCCTTTTTATATTATTTCTCTTTCTATCCTTCAGTAGTTTTCTCCTCTTCCCCGCAAATCAAATGGTTTCCTCACGTCAATCTCCTCTCGGCGCAACACCCCAAAAGCCCAAGCGGCCCAAAAGCCGCGGCCCAATTCTCCCACACACAACCAGGGTGTCTTTTGCGCTTTCTGTGCCGCGGCTCACTTTGTGTGTGCCGCGGCACACAGTACAGTGGGTACATTATTTGCTGGTTGTCTTCGTGTGCCGCGGTTCACTTGGTGTGTCTGCGGCTCATGACTAAAACTGCTATTTTCGCCCGTTTTTCATCGTTTTGGCTTCCGGACTCCGATTTCCTGCAAAACATATAAAAATAATGCATTAAAAGCTCATTTATGCTGATTTAGGCTCAAGATGGATATAAAATAATGATATAAAAATGCATAAAAATACGCCTAACAGACGACGCTAGACTCTCACTCCCGCCCCGAGGGACGGGCCCAGCCTCTCACTCGATCAATTCCAAACCGCAGAACAGATCGAGGAGGCCATGGCCATCCTAAGGGAGCGACGGAGAGCATGAGACACGCCCACCATTACTCCATCAGCCATCCGCCATGCAGGCAAGCGAAAGCTCAAGGGGTTATATGTCGAGAAATCGTCAGAAAGCCCTGAGCCGCATGAAAAGGAGCTCGTAAGGCGGGACGATTCCATCTTCAGCCGCCTAGGGAGTGATCCCTCATGGAAACATGGGCATTCAGGCCCCAGCCATGAGACGTTGGAGTCTGAATCCGTCACCAGGAGTTTGGCGTACCCAACTCCAAGAAGACAGGCCGGCCATCTGGCTCCCACTCGCCCAAGAATTGAGCTTGGTAGTAGAGACCTCATCGCCTACCACGGGGCCAGGAGATCGGTACATGATCTACTCGGCTCCCGCTCCGAGAGCCATACCGCGAGCAGTCAGGCTACGGCGATGGCTGCAATACAGTGCCAGCTCGACGAAATGAAGGCGCTCATAGAAACTGGGGAAAGCGCCAAGAGATTGATCAACGGACCAAGTGAGCCGCTCGCGGTCCAGATCGAGCTTGCCCCCGTGCAACCGAAGATTGCTCCTCCTCAAACACCTCTATATGAGGGGAGATCAGACACTGAGACCCACTTGAGCAAGTTCTGGATCTACATGACCGGATACGGGGCATCGGACGCGACGAAGTGCTGAATGTTCCCATTAACATTGGGCGATATTGCCCATAGGTGGTACATCTCATTGCCACCGCGCTCAATCAATTGCTTTGAGAAGCTGGCGAATGACTTCACATCGTATTTCGCCGCCAAGGTCGCTCGGCCAGAAGGTCCCCACCGCATGATGAAGATCAGGCAGGGGAAGGACAAGCCCGATGAAGACTACATCGACCGAGTGGATGAAATAGTCCTCACCGGCGAGCCCATTAGCGATGAGCTCGCCCTCTATTCGGTCCTGGGGGGGTTCTATGGCCATCACCTATGTTCAGGCACCTCAGGAAGGACATCCGCTCGACCTACCCGATCTTCCGCGTCAAGGACGCTGACTTTCTGGCCAGGCAAAGGATGCTCACCCTTCGCTTAGGCGAGGGATCCACCGGAGAAGGGAAGGCGCCATCTCCCGTCCCGAAGAAGGCAGTCGCCATGCCCAGAAAGGCGGTCGCAAAGCCGCCTGGTGAATTCAAGGCCTTCGAGGATGTGGAAGTTCACCTCCTCCTCAACCTCAATCTGTCTCCGGCCCATATCTTCAACGCCATCAAGGGGTGCGAATGGCTTAGCAAGCCGAATCCGATGAGGGACAACGGTCATCTGGACCGTAGTAAATTTTGTGCCTACCACAAAAGTCCCGGCCACAACACTAGCCAATGCCGCGACCTCCTCAGACAACTCTGGAGGTTGTTCAAGGAAGGCAAGCTGGACAACTTGGTGACCAAGCCAGAACCCCGGGTAGAAAGGACCGGGGGGCCGATCGTCGATAGAACGACGACCGTCTCCCTCCCAATCCGGTCGCCAGGATCGAGCAAAAAGAGCCAGAGTACTCAGATGAGTCTATCCCTCCGATCAACCCCGGCGGCCGGATCAATATGCTTCAGTCGGGAGGTGGAAGCCTTGGAGGTCTTTCCTCGGTTTCCACCATATCAAGTAGAAAGCGGAAGGCCGAGCTGAGGGCATTCGCCGGAGTCTATGTCGTGGTGCCCCCAGAGCCAACCATCTCCAGAGACGCGCTCTTCTCCTTCTCCAACAAGGATTGGGAGGGAGTGCAGTGCCCCAAAGAGGATGCATTGGTGATCTCTGCATGTATCCTTGGTAAAATGGTCGACCGCGTGCTGGTTGACAATGGGAGCTTTTGCAACATCATATTCAAATCTGCTCTGGATCAGCTCGGCAACTGGACCAAGTTCATCAAGCCATTCTATACCGTGCTTCAAGGGTTCGGCGACAACACGGTCCAAGCCTATGGAAGGATCAAGCTCTCTGTCGAGATAATATGATGTTACGATCCCAAGGTTAAGATCACTAGGAACCTTAATTTTCTAATCATAGATAGGCCCAACATCTATAATGGGTTCCTAGGTCGCCCCTTTCTAGAAACCTTTGAGGCGGTCGCCTCTTCTTTCTTTTAGTGTATCAAGTTCCCCACTACCGATGGGACAGTCGGTACTGTAAAAGGAAACCAGCTAATGGCAAAGAAATGTTTGAATTACTCCTGTGTCGTAACTTCCCCTTTAAACGTTTCCCGTACTATTTATAACATTGAGGCGATCGACATTCAACCAATGGAGATCGACAAGTCAAGCACCTCATCTGAGTTCTGGGCGGGTTGCTCACCGCTTGATCGTTTCTAGCGAGCTACATCTTCCCCCGCTTAGACTCGTCACCCCATCCCGGTGGTTTGGCTTCGACACGAGACCCCTTGGATCAAGCTGAACACGGATGGTTCGTTTGATAGAGACACAGAGATTGCGGGTGGGGGAGGTCTGATTAGAGATCACCACGGAGAGCTCCTTCTTGTTTTCCATTCCTCTTTTCAGGCCTCTTCGAGTTTTGATGCTGAGGTCCAGGCATTGGCGATTGGATTGATTCTAGCTTCCTAGAGATCGAGACATGTTTGGATTGAGCTTGATGCTGCTGCTGTGGTGACCCTGCTATCATCTGGCCATCGGGGCTCTTGGCAGGTTTGTCACACTCTTATGCGTATCCGACACATTCTTAGAGATATTCAGTTCAGAGTCACTCACATTTTCTGGGAGGACAACAGGCCGGTCGACTATCTTTCTGAGCTCGGCATGTCGTCCCTCAGCATTCAGACTTATACTTACGATACTGCTCCTCCGTTTCTTCTCTCCCTTATACGGATGGATCAGCTTGGTTTTCCGTCTTTTAGATTTAGATAGGTTTTTATTTTATTGATTGCTTGCTTGCCTATTGGTCCGCACATTAGCCCACAGTTTTAGTGGTGCACCTTGTATTGATCTAGCGGGCCATAGGCACTTTAGATTTTAGGTTCCGGATTATGGCCCATTTTTGGTCATAATTCGGAGTTGAGATATTTTAGTCTACGGGTCCGCACAGTAGCCCACGGTTTGTGTTGCACTTTGTATTTCTTTAGTAGGCCGTAGATTTCTTCAATGTTTGGACCCGAATTATGGCCCATTTTGGTCATAATTCGGGGCTGATACTTTGTATTTCTTGATTTCTTCTTATCTACAGGTTGGTGGGTCCCGCCTCAACCCCCCGTCCACATTGGACGCTTTTTCTTTTAAAAAAAATACCAGGCCGACTCAGAGGACGGCATCTCATATCAATTGTCGGACGACATCGAGCCAAGGATCGGTTTTGAGCCAAGCCTCGACATTGATCCAAGGGTCGAGTCCGGCGATCGTTCCAAACGAGAAGCGACCATCCCCATTGAAGAGTTGGAAAGTATAACAATTGATCCGGCTTGCCCGGAGCGGGAAGTGCAGATCGGCTCAAGCGTATGTCCCGAGTTAAAAGACGACCTGATCAGTTTAATATGTAAGAACATCGGAATCTTTGCCTGGTCGCATCAAGATATGGTCGGCATCAGTCCTGAACACGCTTGCCACTATCTAAAGATCGACCCGGCAAGGAAGCCTGTTCACCAAAAATGTAGGAAATTCGGTCCTGAGAAGTATGCTGCGCCCGACGCAGAAGTCAAAAAGCTACTCGACAACAAACTGATCGGAGTAGCTACCAACGAGCCACAGTGGGTAGCCAACGCAGTGCTCGTCAAAAAAGCGAGCAACTCCTGGAGGTTATGCATCGATTTCACCGACCTCAACACGGCATGTCCGAAAGACCACTTTCCAATGCCTCATATTGACCACTTGGTCGATAGCACGGCAGGTTGCGAAATGATGTCATTTATGGACGCCTTCGCCGGGTACCATCAGATCCCAATGGCGGAGAACGACGTAAAACACACATCATTCCGCATGGAAAAAGACGTGTACTTTTGAGTCCGAATGCCGTTCGGTCTGAAAAATGCGGGGGCGACCTACCAACGACTAGTCAACGGGATGTTCTTCGATCAAATCGGCAAAACCATGGAGGTTTACATTGACGACATTGTGGTCAAGAGCCTCAAAAAGGAAGATCACCTCAAAGACCTTGCCGAGATGTTCACCATCTTCGAGAAATTCAACATGAAACTGAACCCCAAGAAATGCAACTTCGGGGTAAGCTCCAGAAAGTTCCTGGGGCACATCGTGAGCAAAAGGGTGATCGAAGCAAACCCCACCAAGATCAAGGAGATCCTCGACATGCAGGAGCCACAGAATGTCAAGTAGGTGCAACGCCTCACGGGTTGTCTAGCAGCCCTTAACCGTTTCATTTCTCGGCTCGGAGACAAAAGCAAGCCATTCTTCGCCACCATAAAGAATAAGAAATTTGCATGGACGAAGGAAAGTCCAATGGCGTTCACCAAAACCAAGGAGTATCTGTCTTGTAACACCCCCAATATATTGAGGAATATTACAGCACCGTAAATCCTTTACATAGGGATTTACAAGGCTGAAGAAATGAAAAGACAATAACACATACCAACGTACGAAAGTAACTAAAATAAGATACAACAGTTCTGACTAATACTGAAAATACAAATGTCCAAAGGAAAAGTATTAATACAACACCAAATCCAAATCATCACAAACAACGACGTACTCGAGTACTTATTAAAACGATACAAATAACAGACAAATAAACCTGGCCGGAACATCACTCTGCACCCGTCGTCGTCATGCAACTCCAGTGGTTGTTTCCCCGCTCTCCTGGATCCTGAACATAAACAAATGTTCACCACCGAAGGGGTTAACACAACGATGCTAGTACAAGTACCACAACATATTATTCAACATCTCATGAAGAATAATAATAACATAAATGACAAAGAACCAAAGAGTCTTCTCCTACGAGAAACTCAATAATAACATACACACATGATAATCACAACATACACATGGTAATTCCGATGATCCAGCGTTCACTTCCTAGACCCCCCGATGATTCCGTCAAACCAACCCGAGGTGGAAAAACCCGTCCGATGATCCAGCGCACGCTGGCATAGATCCCTCGATGATCCCGTTGGACCAACACGATGTGGGCATACAACAACGACATACATGTACAACAATATGTGGAACATCAATACATAAAACAATTAAGGTACTTGCCTCGATTTGATGACAAGAAAGACTTCCACGAATATCAAAATGCTCGAAGGTCGTCCCCTTCGATTAAACATGTTGCTAAGCTCGAACGTTAACAAAAGAAATAATATAGAATTTATCTCACGTCGTACGAATGTCTAACAATCCAATTTATGGCTGAAAGTTCATAAAATGTAATCTGCCTGAACTGCTTAGTGTACGCTACGTATTCTATGTAGCGTGCGTTAAGCCTGCTCATTAGTGCACGTAAACAATGAAGTCTAGCGTACGCTTACTATGTATCGACAGTCCTCTCTGATCAGCCGACTGACTCGCCTGATGACATAACGTATGTTACGTACCAAACGTAGCGTGTGGTAAACATGCCCGATAGCATACGTTAATCTACATAACTTAGCGTACGCTAAGCGTGCATGGCAGTTTCACTACTGGGCAGCAGACTATTCTAACGGTGATGAAACTTACGAACTCCTTAGTGATTAACGTGCATTACCCATCTACATATCATATTCATAACTTATGAATGATCTTACGGATTCAATCATCTTTGAATTCAAGGAAAAGAATATCATCACAATTCTTATATTCAACTCGATTATCATTCTCATGTGAAGTTCGGTGATCTCAGGTTGATGCACTAGATTCCATTGTCATAATACATTCAGACTTCATCTTAAAGGTGAACTACCAATTCCAACTTGTAAGAAAGGGTACAACCTAAGATGATTCTTTCTAAGGTCCTTTTAACAAAAGTGATATCAACTCCAAGTTTACGATCAATATGGAAACGTTATTCATATGGATAATCAGTCTCAGAATATTCCTCTCATCATTTGACGTACTAGGATTCCAACTACTATGTTTCAACGACGATATCATAAGCATAATCATTCCAATCTTCTAAACATGATATTTGTTTGAATAATTCACCAATGGAACTCAATATCTTGATAGCATGATTCATCTTATTCTTCAGAACACGAATCTAAGGCTGGAGAAAGAATTAACATACCTTAAGATGAAGAAAACACCGAGTCAAAAAGGTAGAATCCAACTCTGGTTGTTTGAATGCCAATCCAAGGTGCTTCTCCACTTAAATGATCAATCACAAGTGACATCCAATCTTTAATGATCAAGTAGAGGTGGTCTAAGTGTGTTTAAGGAGGATATAAGGCTCTCTGGTCTCTCAAGAACAAAGGACAAGTGAAGGAAATGTAAACCAAGTAAAATGGGTTGTTGTCCTTTTATAACATTTCTGTACTTACGTTATTTAGCGCACGCTATCGCAATATCCTTAGCGCACGCTAACTAGCATTAACTCCAAATCTGTCCAGGTTCCCCCGCGGGAATCTTATCCGGACCCACGTCCGGTTGGCGCATGTGCTAGCCACCCAGCTCAATAATTGACTGATTAACGCACGCTAAGCTACATTCGTAGCGTACGCTAATTCTGACAGATAACGTACGTTAAGCTATCCTTGTTAGCGTATGTTATCACGTAGGTATGGGAAAAATTTATATGTTGCCATACTCATGTACAAGGGTTCAAATACAAGAATATCATACTTCAATTATCGATATCACAAATTCTGAATAATACAGGGTTCAAAACAGATGAAATACACAATAATAAATCCGGATATTACATACTCTCCTACTAAAAAGGAGTTTCGTCCCGAAACTCAAGACGTAAATAACTCTGGATATCTGGACCTCATGATATCTGCCGTTTCCCAAGTGGCTTCTTCCACTTCGTGGCGTGACCACTGAACCTTGACCAAAGTGATCAGTTTGTTCCTCAATTGCTTAACTCGACTCTCGAGTATCCTGATCGGTCTCTCTTCAAATGTGCCATCTTGAGCGACTTCGATCTCGTCGAAATCAGTGACATGACTAGGGTCTGGTATATACTTCCATAGCTGGGATACGTGGAACACATTATGAACATGGCTCAATGACGGCGGTAATGCCAATCTGTATGCCAATTCCCCAACTCTCTCAAGAATTTCGAACGGTCCGATATATATTGGACTCAACTTCCCCTTTTTTCCGAAACGAAAGATTCCCCGAGTAGGAGAAACCTTTAAAAGTACATGATCTCCAGTACTTAATTCCAATGGGCGGCGGCGTACGTCTGCGTAAGATTTCTGTCGACTCTGGGCGGTCAACAGCCTTTTGCGAATCAAGGCTATCTTTTCTCGTATCTGCACGATCAATTCCGGTTCCGTCCCGATCAAGTCTGATGAATCGTCCCAACATAGGGGCGATCTGCATCTCGTCCCGTATAATGTCTCAAACGGTGCCATCTTAATGGAAGCATGCCAACTATTGTTGTAGGTGAATTCAATCAACGGTAGATTAACTTCCCAATCCATTGACCAGTCTAAGGCACAAGCCCTCACCATGTCTTCCATTGTTTGAATAGTCCTCTCAGACTGTCCATCTGTCTGCGGATGATAAGCTGTGCTGAAGTTCAACTCGGTCCCCAAGGCCTTATGAACTGCTTTCCAAAAATGCGATACAAAGCGACCGTGTCGGTCAGAAATAATGATCTTCAGCGTACCGTGCTATCGGACTATCTCTGAAATAAATACTCATGCCAACCTCTCTGGTCCCCAAGTGTCTTTAATGCCTAGAAAATGAGCTGATTTGGTTAAACGATCAACTATCACCCAAATCATGTTCATTCCTGTCTTGGTTCTCGGCATACTAGTGATAAAGTCCATCGATATGTCATCCCACTTCCATTCAGGAATCAGGAGTGGCTTCAGCATTCCGGCAGGTCGTTGATGCTCGATCTTAACCTGCTGACAAGTCAAACATTTAGAAACATAATCCGCTACATCTTTCTTCATGTTTCCCCACCAAAAGTTCTGCTTAAAGTCCTTATACATCTTACTGGTGCCCGGGGCCTGGGTGGATAGAATAGGGCATGCTGTGAGCTTCCTTCATAATCGTCTGTTTCAGAACATCGACATCGGGAATGCAAAGTTGGTTCTAAAATCTCAAAACTCCATCATCATGAATTACGAATCCAGGGTCCTTTCCCTTGATCACTTCATCACGTAACTGAATCATCAAAGAATCATCTGTTTGCTTAGATTTGATCTCTTCGGTTAACGATGAAGTTATTTCCATCACGCACAGTTGTCCTTGGACTCTTTGCAACCATACTTCTATTCCTTCTCGAATCATCTCTCATTGAATGCTGAGCTGGGAGGTCAGAGTCTCCAGCATCTGAATAGAAACAGGCTTGCGGCTAAGTACATCGGCCACTACATTTTCTTTGCCTGGATGATAAAGAATCTCCAAGTCATAGTCCTTAATAAGTTCCAGCCATCTTCTTTGCCGCATGTTCAACTCTTTCTGACTGAAGATATATTTGAGACTCTTGTGATCCGTAAAGATCTGACAGTGAGTCCCGTACAGATAATGTCTCCAGATTTTCAAAGCAAAAACTACTGCTGCTAGCTCCAAATCATGCGTTGGGTAATTCACTTCATAAGGTTTCAGCTGGCGTGACACATAAGCGATCACCTTATCATTCTGCATCAATACGCATCCGAGTCCTTGGTTCAAAGCATCACTGTAAACTATAAATCCTCCAGTTCCCCGTGGGAGTGCTAAAATCGGTGTCGTCGTCAATCTCTTCTTCAATTCATCAAAGCTATTTTGGCACAACTCATTCCACTCAAACTTTTGAGTTTTCTGCAGTAGTCGAGTAAGTGGGCGGGTAATTTTGGAAAACCCTTCCATGAACCGACGATAATATCCAGCAAGTCCTAAGAAACTCCGGACTTCTTTCACGTTCTTTAGGGGCTTCCAATCCATAACTGCTTCGATCTTATGAGGATCTACTCGGACTCCTTCAGCTGATACCACATGGCCGAGGAACATTACTTCCTTTAGCTAGAATTCACACTTAGAAAGTTTGGCGTATAATTGTTCATTCCTCAATAGGTCTAACACAATCTGTAAATGTTGTGCATGATCTTTCCGGCTCTTAGAATACACTAGAATGTCATCAATGAACACGACCACAAATTTATCCAAATATTCGATGAACACTCGGTTCATCAATTGCATGAATACAGCAGGTGCGTTAGTGAGACCAAACGGCATCACTACAAACTCATAGTGTCCGTAGCGAGTTCTGAACGCTGATTTCGGAACGTCAGATTCCTTAATCCTCAGCTGATGATATCCTGATCTCAGATCGATTTTAGAAAACATCGTTGCTCCTTGTAACTGGTCAAACAAATCATCAATCCGTGGCAACGGATACTTGTTCTTAATCGTCATCTTGTTCAGCTATCGATAGTCAATACACAGTCGAAGTGATCCATCCTTCTTCCGGACAAAAAGAACTGGTGCTCCCCAAGGCGAAACGCTTGGCTGGATATAGCCTTTGTCCAGTAACTCCTCCAGTTGCTTTTTCAGTTCGTACATATCAGTAGGTGCAATACGATACGTCGCCTTAGAAATTGGTGTCGCTCCGGGTTCCAGCTTGATGGTGAATTCTACATCTCGTCGTGGAGATAGTCCAGGTAACTCGTCAGGAAATACATCCGGAAATTCGTTCACAACAGGAATGGATGAAAGTTCCGCAATTTCGTCTTCTTTCTTCATTGCATAGCACCAATATCCGGTACAGCCCTATTTCAACAATTTGACAGCTTTCATCGCCTTGATCATCTTTCATCGTCAGCGATCAGCGAGATATTCCTCTTTCGGTAGTTTACAATAGCTCCATATAGATTAAGCCAATCATCTCCGAGTATCAGGTCATCTCCCTGCATTTCTATCACAATCAAATTTGAGAGCCACTCTCTGTCTCCAAACGATACAGGGAAATCTCTAGTTTCTAAGTTTCCAACAATCTTTTCTCTGCTCGGTAAACCAACAACATAAGGTTCACAATCATGAAAACCAGAAATATTCAAACGATTTACACAAGACAAGGATATAAATTAATGCGTAGCTCCTATATCGAATAAAACGCTAACTGGTTGGGAAAGGATCTGAACAGTACCTGATGCGACAGCATCATCCTGATCATCTGTTCTCCTCATCTCGTACAGACGTGGGGGAATAGATTCAGCACTCGATGTACCCTTTCGGTCCCACTGTCTTCTGCGTCGTCCGCGGCCAAAATTATGAGGCATCTGAACACTTTGCTGCATTTGTTGGATACTGACTTCCTTCTGAACTGGTTGTGGTGTACGGGCTCTAAAAGACTTTATAGCCTCTTCACAGAACACCGCACGATGTCCCTCTCGACCACAATCAAAACAAGTCACGGCAGGTGGGGGGAAATTCCGTCGATAGTGCCCTATCTGGGCACAGTTAAAGCATTTTCTGGTGACATCCATCGTGGTTGATGCTGCTTCGAAGTTCCTTCCGCTCTTGGATGGGTGCGGAGGTTTCTTAAACGAATGGAAGGATGACTAGGCCTTGCGGGGCCCGCTGCTCTTGTGCTCGGTGAAACTACCAGAGACTTTCTGCTTCTTGGATTCTGTAAATTTCTCCATTGCTGCTTCCTTGATTTCATACGCCAATGCTTTATCCTGGTATTGACGGAGAGTGGTACATACAAAACCGGACATGTACCTCTGGATTTCTGGTTTCATTCTCATATCAAAATGGATCATCATTTCTGCATTAGTTCTGAGCAGATGTCGAACAAATGCCAGCTACTGGTTAAACGTCTTAATTGCCTGAGATACTGGCACATCTGAAGGCTGAGCGGAGAAAAACTCCCGAACTTTGGCTTCCCTCACAGGACGAGGGCAGTACTAAGCTTTCATCATCAATTTAAATTCTGTCCAGTCCGCATCATGATCTGCAGGCCGGATGGCTTCCCAGCACTCGGATGCTTCCCCTATCAGAAGGTACTGAGCAATAGAGGCTCTTCGGTCGTCTGGGCAATTAATCCCGGCAAAAATTTTCTCCAATTCCTTTAACTAATGATCCTAGGTGGGAGTCTCAGAAATACTGTCGAATTTAGGTGGTTGCATCTTTGCCACCTCTTGCAGCCATCGGTCACCTCGATTTCCCATGTCTGGGATGCCCTGATGTCGATCTCCCTGTTGTAACCATCCTGCCACCTGCATTCGGTCCACGACTTGGGCGAACTGAGTCATCTGGTTCACCACCTGATGAAGGATTTCGGGCACAGCAGGTTCCGGTTCATTATTAATAGATCTCTGTGGCTCGCCTGAGCTGTGGCTGGCCTGATTAGAAGGCGAATCTTCTCTTTCGGCATTCCTTCGTCCGCGTCCATGACCGCGACCACGTCCACGTCCACCTCTCAACATACTATAAGCATAAATACTCAATATACAGGAAACAATATCGTTCAAATGTTCAAGTATAAAGAGGTACAACACGTAAAGAACGAGATAGAGTTTAGGAACTTACAACCACCGCTCGCATGAAGACGTAGGCAGTACAGTGATGTTATTCACGGCCGGTTACCTCAAAAGATGTATACGACCCCTATTTTAACCCAATATCCAAGATATCCATAATCTTAGCTCTAATACCATATTCCGTAACACCCACGATATATTCAGGAATACTACAGCGCCGTAAATCCTTTATATAGGGATTTACAAGGCTGAAGAAATGAAAAGACAATAACAGATACCAACGTACGAAAGTAACTGAAATAAGATACAACAGTTCTGACCAATACTGAAAATACAAATGTCCAAAGGAAAAGTATTAATATATCACCAAATCCAAATCATCACAAACGACGACGTACTCGAGTACTTATCAAAACGATACAAACAACAGACAAATAAACCCGGCCGGAACATCACTCTGTACTCTCGTCGTCATGCAACTCCAGTGGTTGTTTCCCCGCTCTCCTGGATCCTGAACATAAACAAATGTTCACCCCCGAAGGGGTTAGCACAACGATGCTAGTACAAGTACCACAACATATAATTCAACATCTCGTGAAGAATAATAATAACATAAATGACAAAGAACCAAAGAGTCTTCTCCTACGAGAAACTCAATAATAACATACACACATGATAATCACAACATACACATGGTAATTCCGATGATCCAGCGTTCACTGCCTAGACCCCCCGATGATTCCGTCAAACCAACTCGAGGTGGAAAAAACCGTCCGATGATCAAACCCTCGCTAGCATAGATCCCCCCATGATCCCGTAGGACCAACACGAGGTGGACATACAACAACGACATACATGTACAACAATATGTATAACATCAATACATAAAACAATTAAGGTACTTGCCTCGATTTGATGACAATAAAGACTTCCACGAATATCAAAATGCTCGAAGGTCGTCGCCTTCGATTAAACACGTTTCTAAGCTCGAACCTTAACAAAACAAATAATATAGAATATATCTCACGTCGTACGAATGTCTAACAATCCAATTTATGGACGAAAGTTCATAAAACGTAATCTGCCTGAACTGCTTAGCGTACGCTATGTATTCTATGTAGCGTGCATTAAGCCTGATCGTTAGCGCACATAAACAACGAAGTCTAGCGTACGCTAACTATGTATCGACAGTCCTCTCTGATCAGCCGACTGACTCGCCTGATGACATAACGTACGTTACGTACCAAATGTTGCGTGTGCTAAACATGCCCGATAGCGTACGTTAATCTACATAATTTAGCGTACGCTAAGCGTGCATGGCAGTTTCACTACTGGGCAGCAGACTGTTCTAACGGTGATGAAACTTACGAACTCCTCAGTGATTAACGTACATTACCCGTCTACATATCATATTCATAACTTATGAATGATCTTACGGATTCAATCATCTTTGAATTCAAGGAAAAGAATATCATTACAATTCTTATATTCAACTCGATTATCATTCTCATGTGAAGTTCAGTGATCTCAGGTTGATGCACTAGATTCCATTGTCATAATACATTCAGACTTCATCTTAAAGGTGAACTACCAATTCCAACTTGTAAGAAAGGGTACAACCTAAGATGATTCTTTCTAAGGTCCTTTTAACAAAAGTGATATCAACTCCAAGTTTACGATCAATATGGCAACGTTATTCATACGGATAATCAATCTCAGAATATTCCTCTCATCATTTGACGTACTAAGATTCCAACTACTATGTTTCAACGACGATATCATAAGCATAATCATTCCAATCTTCTCAACATGATATTTGTTTGAATAATTCACCAATGGAACTCAATATCTTGATAGCATGATTCATCTTATTCTTCAGAACACGAATCTAAGGCTGGAGAAAGAATTAACATACCTTAAGATGAAGAAAACCCCGAGTCAAAAAGGTAGAATCCAACTCCGGTTGTTTGAATACCAATCCAAGGTGCTTTTCCACTTCAATGATCAATCACAAGTGACATCCAATCTTTAATGATCAAGTAGAGGTGGTCTAAGTGTGTTCAAGGAGGATATAAGGCTCTCTGGTCTCTCAAGAACGAAGGACAAGTGAAGGAAATGTAAACCAAGTAAAATGGTTTGTTGTCCCTTTATAACATTTCTGTACTTACGTTATTTAGCGCACGCTATCGCAATATCCTTAGCGCACGCTAACTAGCGTTAACTCCAAATCTGTCCAGGTTCCCCCGCGGGAATCTTATCCGGACCCACGTCTGGCTGGTGCATGTGCTAGCCGCCCATCTCAATAATTGACTGATTAATGCACGCTAAGCTACATTCGTAGCGTACACTAATTCTGACAGATAACGTATGTTAAGCTATCCTTGTTAGCGTACGTTATCACGTATTTGCATGGGAAAAATTTATATGTTGTCATACTCATGTACAAGGGTTCAAATACGAGAATATCATACTTCAATTACCGATATCACAAATTCTGAATAATACAGGGTTCAAAACAGATGAAATACATAATAATAAATCCGGATATTACATGTCTAATCCCCAAATTTTGGCGAAACCAATCCCCGTCGAAAAGCTATTCCTCTACCTGGCTGTCTCGTAGGTCGCGCTGAGCGCTGTATTAGTGCGAGAAGAGGGGCAAGCCCACTTGCCGATCTACTTTGTCAGTCAAACGCTTCATGATGCAGAAACGCGTTACATGCCTCTGGGGAAGCTCGCCTACGCATTAGTCATGAGTGTTCGCAAGCTGAGGGCTTACTTCTTCGAACACCACGTGGAGGTTCTGACGACTCTCCCTCTAAGGCAAGTTCTACACCGGCTAGACACCAACGGGCGACTCCTCAAGTGGTCACTGGAGATCGCCCAATACGGTGTCACGTACGCTCCTCGCACGGCGATCAAAGGCCAAGCTCTAGCGGATTTCGTGGTGGAATTAACGTTCCCTCCCAATCCGACCCAGGTCGGACATCCTGCCTGGAAATTGTACGTAGATGGCTCGGCGACCAGCTCGCGAGCAGGGGCAGGGATTGTCCTCATCAGCCTCGACGGCCAAAGTTTTACAAATGTCGTGCGTTTCGGGTTCCGTGCGACCAACAATGAAGTCGAGTACGAAGCCTTGGTAGGCGGGCTCGATCTAGCACTCGCCATGGACGTTCGCCGCCTCCACATCTTCATGGACTCCCTCTTGATCGTGAACCAAGTCAAGGGAGAATATGAGGCGCGCGGCGAACAGATGATCAAATATCAAGAATTGGTCGCCGAAATGTGCACAAAGTTTGATGAAATGCTGACCGAATAAGTCCCGAGAGAGCACAACTCCCAAGTCGGTGCCCTATCCAAACTCGCATCGTCAGATGGGGTGGCAGACTTCTCTAACATCCAAATCACGAAGTCAGCAAAATCGGCGATCGACAGAAGCCTGGTCACCACAGTTGCCATCGCCGAGAGAACTGGATGACTCTGTTCGTTAAGTACTTGAAGGATGGAACGGTCCCTACAGATCGGATCAAAGCTCGCCAGCTTCAGCTCCGAGCAACCAGATACACCCTATTGGACGACCGGCTTTACAAGCGAGCTTTCAGCCTTCCTCTCCTCAAATGCATTACGCCGGAGGAAGGCCAACTTGTTTTAGCCGAAATCCATGACGGGATCTGTGGAAATCACGCTGGAGGGCGAGCTCTCATCCACAAGACGACCAGACAAGGCTTTTTCTGGCCTACCCTGCAAAAAGACGCGATCGCCTATGCCTGATCTTGTCACAGGTGTCAAGTAATGGGCCCGAACCTCAAGCTCTCCCCCGAGAAACTAACTTCTACGTACAGTCCGTGGCCGTTCGCCAAATGGGGTATCAACCTCATCGGTCCTTTGCCAACAGCGCCAGGGGGATGTAAATTCGCCATCGTGGGGGTCAATTATTTCACAAAATGGGCAGAGGCCGAGCCACTCAACAAGATCGGCCAAGAACAAGTGATCAAGTTCATTTGGACGAACATCATATGCCAATTCGGTCTACCTCAGGCTATCATCTCCGACAACGGAAAGCAGTTCGACGGTTTGGAAGTTATGCAATTCTGCGAGAAATGGGGAATTAAAAAGCTGTTTTCGGCCCCTTACCACCCTCAAACAAATGGGCAGGTAGAGGCTATAAACAATCTCAAACACACAATCAAAGCAAGACTCGAATCCAAACAAGGACGATGGGCGAGCGAGCTCCCGGATGTTTTGTGGTCCTACCGAACGACGACCCGAAATTCAACCGGTGAAACCCCATTCGCCCTCACCTTTGGAACAGAAGCAGTGATCCCTTCGGAGATCGCCGTTCTCAGCCACCGAACTGCACAACAAATGACGATAGATAATGATGTAGCTCGGCGGATCGACTTGGATATGCTCGAGGAACGACGACTGACCTCGGAAATGAAGAACACAATCCACAAAAGGAAATCCGAGAAATTCTTCAATCGAAGGTCAAGGAAAGGCGATTCCAAGTGGGCGACCTAGTCCTCAAAAAGGTCCAGGCTCACACGGGAGTATTTGGCCCGAATTGGGAGGGGCCCTTCAGGATATCCAAATGGCTGACCAAAGGAGCCTACGAGCTCCAACACCCAGACGGCACTCCGGACCAATATCCCTGGAACGCCGTTCATTTGAAGAAATACTATCAATAAAAAAATCTGTATTCAGTTATCCAATGTACAAAGAGCTTAATGAGATTTTCCGATCCCCTCTAAATGATTCGCCTCGGCAAAACAAACAAACAAAAAGGAGGATGACTCGCTCGCCCTCCAAGAGTTCGTCATCTAATATGATGGACCTAGGCAAGCGATCGCCCCTAGCACAATGTATACCGTCGAGGATCGTCATCTAACATGGCGATCCGAGGTAGAAAAGTGCAGCCATGGTTCTGGAGGTCGATGGAACCGATAGCCCGTCCATGCAAGGATCCTTTGGGCAGAGATCGCCCGCTTTTTCATTTAAATACGAGGCGGGCGTAGCCGAAGGACCCTCCAAAACAAATCAGTGGACATGCTCGCCCGCCCTCGGATCCATCATCTAACATGGTGGACCTGGACAATGCGACGCGTCCCTCCCCCCGTCACAACGTATGCCCTCTTAGGCAGAAAAGTGCTAACAAGCCATGGTAGCAAAGTCGATTTATCCGACGGCGCCCCGTGCAAGGACTCCTCCAGGCAGAGACCGTCCGCCCCATCGCTACATTGCGAGGCAAAACGTAGCCTACGGAGGACCCTCACAATTAAGTGAGTCGCGAGAAATTAACCATCAGACGGAATGTCGCTCGCGCACAAGACATAGTCGTGGAGGTTGGTTCCATGAACCCCACGACTGTGCGAAGTCTTCCCAGGCCGGGACGTTCGGGCCTCCCTCGAGGAATCAACAAAATCGAAGATCGCAAGAACCAAACTAAAGATAGCTCGCTAAACGAATTATTTTCGTTCCCTTAGTTTCACCAAGTGAACCAAAACAAGGGGCAGAGCGGAGCCATACATACGATCAGGAGGACGGAACCACATACGATCGGTTTTGTTCAGAAATTTACAAGTAAGAATTTAAGTAACCAATACATTCGGAGCTATACATACAACGACCGCTCCTCAAACACATTGTGTGAAGTCAAATGCGAAAGATTCAGATAGACGATCGTACAAGAAAGGAACCAGATGTAATTATTTATTTCATTTCATTCGGAATATTTGTAAAAGCGCCCGAAGGCAGAACACAACGAAACTGAAAAATTACAAGTGAAAACAAAATGAAAGCGGACTAACTCAGGCTGCCCCCGCCTGAACTTCGCCACTGGCCGCTGGATCGGTCCGGCCTTCGCCACCGGCTGCTAGATCAACATGCGCTTCCTCGCCGGCATCCAGGTGAACGAGGTTGCCCGACGACGGATACCAGCTCAGGTCGATTCCGAGGTCAGAGAGGTCAAAGATCGGCATAAAGAAGGCCGACTGTAGAGGAATCTCAAGCACATAGGCTTTGAAGTTATCAATCAGAGGTCGACCCCGAGCCCTCCCTTCTTGGCAGTGCGGATGGCGTCAGCGTAAGCCATGTAATAGGCAAATTCTCTGACATACTCCACGTTGAGGAAGGGATCGGCCTCAGTCGCCTCCAACTTCTCCTTCAGCCCCGCGATTGTTTGATCCGCACCCTGGAGCTCGGCAACCTTAGCGGGCAGCTCTCCCTTCAATGACTCCAGTCGCCTGTATTGCGTCTCCGGAGGGTCAGAGCAAGAGTCGCCTGCTTGGAGGGTCAGAGCAAGAGTCGCCTGCATTGCGTCTCCGGACCGCCGGCACGCGATCGCATCCAGATCAGTCGTCCAAGCCTTTGGAAGGGCGGCGATAGCCCGAGAGATGTAGTGAGGGACGTGTTGGAATATAAAACGCAGCGGAAGCGAGTTGGTAATGAGAATTTAATAAACAGTTTTATAAACTAACCAACAGAAAAATCGGATCTATTTAGGTTTGTCAACTAATTAACTAAACAGATTAATAAACAATTAAATAAACATATTTACGCATGGGAATCGGTAATTTTTACTTTTGACGTGAAGTGGTAGAAAATCCCTTTTTGATCGATTTATGTCCTCTTCGTGTTCCTCTCCGATCTTCTTGTATTTCTACCTCAAGATCTTCTAGAGTATATCCCGCCTATGTCCGGATGTCGTGTGGGCAACAATCTACCGGACTAAATTTGCACAGCTAGGGTCGGCCGAAATCTCCTCACAAGAAAACTCACGATTTTTGTTTTCTCTATTTTTCTTGAATATTTTGGTATTTTAGAAAAATATTGTGTTAACTAAATTGTGGAATCTAAGACACAAGTCAAGATCCACAATTAAACACACACACAAAAATCGATTTTCTTGGGCAATTATGAGTGGAAAAATTGGCCAACACTAAGTATGTATTTATATGTGTTTTGGGCTACTCTAGGGACCTTAAGGAGGATATGGTAAGGACTCCCAATAGATATCTTCCTTCCATTATTATGACTCTTCCTAATATGAAGACTCTATTAATATCAACTTAGTCCACTAATAAGTTAATATTGCACTTCCTATCGAAATCCCAAATTACGAAATTGGGCTCCTTTTTGAATTAATTATTTCCCGTGTTTAAGATATTCCATGTCCATTAATTAATTTAAGCTACTGATAGCTTTTAATTAATTAATGTATTATACATGAGTATACCACTCGACCTTTATTATTATATCTGAAAATTAATTCCACCTGCAGGGTTTAATATAATAATCCTTTCGATTGCCTCAAGGGACATGATCAACCCGACTTGTCGGGACACGATTTCTAGCTATAATATTATTTATCATATAAATAATAATATTACCCAAAATATCGAGCATATTGAGTCAATCATTGTGGCTCTCACCCATGATAAATCAAAGCAATAAATATTAAATATAAATAATTAAATATTAATCACTAGAATTAAGAAATAATAATTGTCCGAGATGTACGTTCTTTTTATAGTCAGTACAGAAGAATCTATCTCACATCAATCCTGTTCAACGTATACCGTATATGCTAATATATGCTAATGGTCAAGACCAACCAATATCAAGCATATACTACAACCTCTCACATAACGGTCTAATGTTATATAGGTTGTGAACTAAATATTACTATATAAGGAACCGATAATGTGATATTCTGTGTGACACTACACACCACATTATCTACAATATAAAGTAAATTAGACTACATTTGCATAACCATAGCGTGAATAAATATGCAAAACATGTGATAAATGAATTAAATATTCTCATAGATAAAGACCGAGAAATTAGGTAATACAAGCATAAAGTATGCTTTGACGTATACAACCCTAACAATCTCCCACTTATACTCAAAGCATGCTTTTGAAGTATACTATCTAGACTATGTCTATCTATCTCCCACTTATATACTCAAAGCAATGCTGCCATACATCTAAACCACATTCCTTCCACATGCCCTTCAAATGACTTCGAGGGCAACCCTTTCGTGAAAGGATCAGCTAGGTTGTCTTCAGATGCTATCTTGGAAACAATCATTTTCCTTATCTTCACAAAATCTCGAATGATATGATATTTGCGGTTCATATGTTTGCTTGCTGTGTGGGCCCGTGGTTCCTTCGAATTTGCAACAGCACCGGTATTATCACAATAAAGTGAAATACTCCTGGGCAAATCAGGAATCACACACAAATCCTTTAGGAAGTATTTGAGCCATACCGCCTCTTTAGCTGCCTCTGAGGCTGCTACATACTCGGCTTCCATGGTAGAGTCCGCTATGCATTTCTGCTTCACACTCCTCCAACTGATGGCTCCACCTCCCAAAGTGAAAACATATCTGGAAGTTGATTTCGACTTTACCTGAGTCAGTGTAGCCCAAAGGACAAAGTGTATCTGATTGATATACAAGCATATGCTGTTAGGAGTATGCCCTCGAATGCCACTCAGAGGTTGTTGAGTGAGGGCATTGTACTTGTAATTATGTAAACCATTTATATAAGGCAAATGAATGTTTCTTTAATTACTGGTAGTTACTGGCATTCCTAACTCGTAAATAAAAATATAGAAACTAGTCCATGTATTTGAGAGCAAAACGTTCCACTCCTTATTGGATAAGGGGGTCGGCACTGGAAAGGTTTATAGCTCAAATACTTAATCGTTCGCAAGTCAATGAAACTTGACTGGGCGTTAAGTTTATGTGAAGACTTGTATGACGTGTTCTTTGACATGGAGAGTGCCTGTCGAACACTAATGGTTAGTGGGAGCACACGTTATAGGTATGCTAATTAGATTAGTATACTCGAACCGACTCACCCTCGATTCGTCACACGGATTTCACTCCGGATACCAATGACGGAATCGAAAGGTTGTGATAGGTATTCGTGAACCTTCGACTTGAGGATTTAGTAGGGATGTGCTTGTGACGTCAAGATTTTCATTAGAGTAGTTCGACCCTGTGAACCGGAAGGCGGGGGTCAACCTCGACGTGCATCTTTACGGGCAAGTAGCAGGTCCTACTGAATACCAAGATAGAATTCTTTCTCCTGTTAGTGAACGGGTTATATGTACTATGCGGTTATTGGCAGATGAGATCATAAGTCTTTGGCCAAAGCATTGGAGCTAGCTGTATTAGATACACGAGAGCTCGATGATCTCGATTTGCATTAATGCATGCATAGCGTCAAGTACAGATAGGGTTTGACTGACCGTGACCCTATAACTTGATCGGGACATTTGAAAGAAGGGTTTATACGTATACTGGTATTCACGACATAATGGTTCTTGAATGATCCCAATCATTCGTTCTCAGTCGGGGTACAGTGTAGGCCACCAGGCTGGCTAGGTGGTGCTACTACTCTTTGGTTCCTCCCATTGCTGACCGAGACGGACCTACTGAGTCGCGCATTAGGATTTACGACGGAATTAATCGAGCTTAATCTCTCATTATGAATATTAGATATTGGATATCTAATTTGGGACATTGGATGTCTAAATCGATTTACTGGATAAATTGATTTACGGCTTAATGGATTAAATAAATTACTGGGTGATTAATTTAATTCGTGAATATAATTATTTCTTGGAGAAATTAATTATGTTATCATGTATTTGATATGATTAATTGATTGGATTAATTAATCGATATAAATACATCGGAACGGAATCGGAGTTTATCTGTTTGGACTCTCGGGAGTCCGAAACGAACCGAACTCGTCCGATTTCTTCTAGAGGCCGGCCCCACCTTAATTTCCTACCTTGATCATTAGTCTTGTTTTCTTGTTGGAAGACTTTTGACATTTGAGATTTCATATCTCTTATATTAAGGGAAAAGGAGATATAGTGGGTGACTTTATCTTGTGAATAAATTTTGAAGACCAAAATAAAAGCCTCTCTCTCTTCTCATTTTTGATAACTCACGGCAGCATCATATAAGTGAGAGGGAAGAGAAAATTTTTTTTGTTCTTCTTCATTCATTTCTTCTTCATTTTTCTTGGAGAAAAATTGAGAGAAAATCATATAGAGAGAGTAAGATTAAAACACTTAGAGTGTAGTAATCTTTACATATATAGCTTCATCACTTAGCTCTAGCCGTATCCTCGGAGGATAGCAAGGTGATCGTCGTTCTGGTTGTTTTTCCGGCGCGTGGCAAGTAGAGACGCGGTGCTTTCGGCATTGGATCGTTCAAGAGCTTGGGGAATAGCTCAAGAGAAGGTTATCCATTTAATCAACGGACTACGAGGGTATGTTTCTCGTATCTCTTGTATTTCGTTTTTGATATTCGTATATACGTAGCTCGATCGATCCTCGTAGGGATTCGGATCGAATTAATTTTCGTTTTACCGCTTCCGCTGGGCCTTCGATTTAGGCACCGAATCCCAACAGTGGTATCGGAGCGTAGGTCTTGCGATCGTATATACGATATTAGCATTTGGAATGCTTGATTAGATGGTGTATGATTTGGAATCATAATCGTATTAATCGTTGATTTTCTATTGTTCATCTAAAAATTAATTTTTCATGATTTTATGTTACAATATAAATCTATTTTTCTTTTGAGAAACTGATTTAAATGAGTAATATAAAGATTAGAAAAATATTATTTTTGGAATCGGGGCGAAAAAACGAGCCGAAAACGTAAACGGACCCGGCAGCTTGAGTCGCTGTGGCATCGCTGCCTGCTGTATGGACCGCTGATGGCAGCAGCGAGTCCAGTCGGTCGGGCTTGCGGCCGTGCTCGGCACTGCAGAGTGCCACGCTTCGAAGCCTCGGGCAGTGTCTCGGGTTTGGCCCGGTCGTGTTTTCCGACTCCGTTTTTTATATTTCGTTCGATAATTAATTTCCCACAAATCAAATTGGATTTAATTTGACTAAGATTTAATTATGGTAATTATATTCTTAGGGGAATTAATTTAATGAAATATTTTCTCATCCGGAACAAGTTAAAATTGACGGTTGTTTGAATTAATTGGATTAATTCGTTTTGGATGGATTGTTTTATATTGATTTGATCAATATTCAGATTCATTATGAATGCCATTTATTTAATGTGTTGGATGCATTATTTTTGAATGGTGATGTGGTTCGTGGACTTAGTTTTTGAATCGTTCGTTTTATTCGATTGGGTTGTAAAGGCCGTTTTGAGCCTATTTATTTTACTAGAAATATTTGTATCTAGGATGCAATTTTCAATGTAAAATTTATATGTAATGACGAAGACCGGAGGAAGATCCATTTCGAGAAGACGAAGATTCAAGACGAAGACTTGTAATTAGATTACGGAGTTTTCGTTTTCTAGGAGCGGTCCATGAACCACATGTTGGTAGCAACTAGGTTGTGAACGTTTTTTTTTCATATTGTATGAATACCACAAACGCGTTAATATGATTAATGTGCAAAGTGTAACGTTAATTGCGAAAATTCTCCCACGACAAATTATTAAGTTTATAATGTTTCAAGGTTTTCCTTCCCTCCATCGAGTTTTCGGGAAATTGAAATCCAAACCGGATGTGCTATGCTTCCGAGTTATCGGGGTAGTCATTCGGGGAGGACGGATAAATTACCGGGAGCGCATTGGATGCCTTCGGTTGGAGCAAATTTTATCCGTAGAAACCTGATAGGTTGCCGGATAAGATTCAATTGTGAAACTGATTTGCGTCGATGGTATAAACTTAACTTGTTCACGAACCATAGAAATCGTATAGGTTGAGGGGAGTGAACAAGGGGAAAAAGAAGATCGAATCATCCATTAGATGGATTGGTGTTGGACACCACTTTATGAAAATTAATAGACTAGAAACCTGTTCGGTTGCCCTCTATTAAGATTTATAAAGAACTCGATCACCACTATGAAGTAGAGCGACGATACTTCCGGATTTCACATGGGAGTGTGTTATTAGATAAAATAGTGGGAGCCGGGTAACAAGAATAGAAAAGACCTTAATTCTCTACTCGAACATAATTAAATGAGTCACTAATTAATCTATCGTACTTAATGCGGACTCAAATCTCAATATGACAATGAATCCACTCGCACTCGCCGAAAAGAACACCTTAATGGGACCTAACTTTGTGGATTGGCTCCGCAATATGATGATTGTCCTCAGTATAGAGGCACTGGGATACGTCTTGGAGACGGACATTCCGGCGCCTCCTGCGCGGACCCGAGCCAATCAGGAAGAGATTGAAAACCACGAAAAGTGGGTTAAGGATGACGTGAAAGTCCGTGCTTATATGATGGCTTCCATGTCTAATGATCTTCAGAGAGCTCATGAGAAAATGACTTCTGCTAGGCAGATTCTATCTCACTTAACCGAACTTTATGGTGAGCACAGCAGAACTGCTAGATATGAGATATCCAAGCAACTGTTCGGTGCAAGGATGAAGGAAGGAGAGAAGGTTGGGGAACACGTCCTCAAAATGATATCCATGATCGAGAGATTGGAGGCTCTTGATTTCAAAATGGATACTTCTCTCCAAACCGACCTTATCCTACAGTCTCTCCCTGATTCCTTCTCACAGTTTGTTATGAACTTCAACTGCAATGAGATTGCATGTAATTTAGTTGGGCTAATGAACAAACTTGTGACTGCTCAGTCTCAGATGAAGACTCCGCGGATGAAGGAGTCTTCTCTTGTGATTTCTTCTGGACCTCGGAGATCTAAGAACAAGAATAAAAAGACCAAGAAGCAAACTGGACCACAAGTTAAGGACCTTAAGGGTAAGGGCAAGGCCCCGATGGTTATGAAGAACAAGAAGAAGGATGCTTGTCTCAAGTGCGGTGAGCTGGGCCACTGGGCTAGAGACTGTCCGATTCTTCATGGCACTTCAGGTACAGAACTTTTAGTTTTGGAAACAAATTGTTCTACTACTGTATTTTCTACTTCCTGGATACTGGATTCTGGTGCTAGTTCTCATATTTGTACCGTGAATCATGATCTGGAACAAAGTAGGAAGCTTGGAGCTGGAGAAGTTATGATCACAGTCGGAAGCGGGCATAGTGTCGAGGCGACCGACATAGGATCACTTCTTTTGGGTTTAGAATCCGGCTTTGTTTTGACTTTAGAAAATGTACTTGTTTTGCCCAAGGGGCACAAAAACATTGTATCCATTCCGGTCATGGACCGAAAAGGCTTTTCATTTTTCATTGGTGATGGTTCCTGCAAAATTTATTTTAGAAATAAACTAGTGGGTACTGCTACATTGTTGAATGGATTGTATCATCTAAATCTCAGCAACAAAGTAGTTGTGAATACTATGACTAAGAAACGTGGTAGGGATGAAACCAATCAAGTTTTGAAATGGCATCTTAGACTTGGTCATGTTGGTCAGACCAAGGTTTACAAGATGGAAAAAGATGGACTTATGGGTCCATTGGGATCGGATCCCTTTCCTACTTGTGAATCTTGCCTTAATGGCAAAATGACTAAGTCCCCCTTCACAGGGACTTTTGAAAGAGCCGCTGATAAACTGGGATTAATCCATACCGACGTATGCGGTGCTTTGGAAGCAGCACGTGACGGATATCAATATTTCATTACGTTTACAGATGATCATACTAGGTATGGTTATGTATACTTAATGAAACATAAATCTGAGGCCTTTGAGAAATTCCAGGAATTCAAGGCCCTAGTCGAGAAACAAACTGGTAATCATATCAAAGCACTTCAGTCGGACCGAGGTGGCGAGTATATGAGTATGGAGTTTGACGAGTTCCTTAAGGAACATGGAATAGTTTCACAACTAACACCTCCAGGTACTCCTCAGTTAAATGGTGTGTCAGAAAGAAGGAACCGGACCCTGTTGAACATGGTCCGTTCCATGCTGGGCTATACTGACTTTCCGATTTACCTGTGGGGGTATGCACTCCTGACTGCCGCGTATATCTTGAACAGATGTCCTTCTAAATCCGTTCCTAAAACTCCACATGAGATGTGGGAAGGAAGGAAACCAAGTCTTAATCATATTAGGATTTGGGGATATCCCGCTTATGTCAAGAAGACTAAGGTGGAAAAGTTGGAAGCTAGGTCTGCGAAGGGACGTTTCATAGGATTCCCGTCTGGGACGATGGGATATCTATTCTACATGCCCGAAGATCGAAGGATCGTTGTTGCTTTACAAGCACACTTCCTGGAAGATGAGTTCATTCAGGAAGGCGGAGCAGGTAGAAGTATTTCTTTAGAAGAATACAATGAAACACCTCGAGAGACACCTGTGCAAGAAACTGGAACCGAACTTTCTGAAACACAAGTACAACCACCTCATAGGTCTAGTAGGGTGTCTCATTTACCTGAGAGGTATGTTCTTGTGCACTTGGAGGAGCTGGGTCTTCATGAGGTTCCAAGTGATAGCCAAGAGACCGACCCGACGACCTATGACCAAGCGATGGTGGATGTAGACTCCGCGAAATGGCGTGAAGCTATGGAAGCTGAGATAGACTCGATGCATCTAATCAGGTCTGGACTCTAGTAGACCGCCCCAAGGGCATAGTGCCCATTGGGAATAAGTGGATCTACAAGAGAAAGACTGATGGTGATGGCAAGGTTGACGCCTATAAGGCCAGGCTTGTGGCAAAGGGTTATACCCAAAAGGAAAGGATCGATTACCACGATACCTTCTCGCCCATAGCCATGATCAAGTCTATTCGCATGATGCTTGCTATAGCTGCCTACCACGATTATGAGATATGGCAAATAGACGTAAAGACGGATTTCCTTAATGGATTCCTCGAGGAGGAAATCTATATGGAGCAGCCTAAAGGCTTTGTGTCCGAAGTCGATATTCAGAAAGCGTGCAAGCTTCAGCGTTCCATTTATGGACTGAAGCAAGCGTCGCGTAGTTGGAACCTTCGTTTTGATGAGGCGGTCAAAGAGTTTGACTTCGTGCAAAATGAAGAGGAACCTTGTGTATACAAGAAGGTTAGTGGGAGCAAGATCGCATTCTTAGTACTATATGTAGATGACATTCTACTAATAGGAAATGATGTGGGAATGCTCAGTTCTGTGAAAGCTTGGCTTTCGAGTAATTTCTCCATGAAAGACTTGGGAGAAGCAACCTATATTCTTGGTATTCGGCTCTACCGGGATAGAGCGAAGAGAACAATAGGCATTTCCCAAGCCCTCTATATAGATAAGATCTTAAAGCGATTTAAGATGGATGATTCTAAAAGAGGGTTCCTACCGATGCAACATGGAATAAAACTCACCTTGAAGATGTGTCCTCAAAGTGAGGAACAACGCAAGGAAATGAGTAATATACCATATGCTTCGGCCGTGGGTAGCCTTATGTATGCTATGTTGTGTACAAGACCTGACATCCCGCATGCTGTATGCGTGGTGAGTAGGTTTCAGGCAAACCCAGGTAGGGAACATTGGACTGCTGTAAAGAACGTTCTCAAGTACTTGAGAAGAACGAGAGATATGGTTCTTATGTATGGCGGTGGAGATTTGGATGTGGTGGGATTCACTGATTCGGACTTCCAAGGACTGAAGGACGACTCGATGTCCACTTCGGGCTACATATTTACTCTTAATGGAGGAGCAGTATCTTGGCGTAGTGCCAGCAAAGCGCGACCTTGATTCCACTGTCGGTGAGTATCAAGCGACCTCGGAGGCTTCCAAGGAAGGGTTCGGATTAAGAAGTTTCTAGGAGAACTTCAAATGATACCATGTCTTTGCTCATTGCATCTTGTGACAACGACGGAGTCAGTAGCACGTGCCAAGGAGCCGAGGTTTCACAACAAAGACCAAACATATTGAGAGGAAGTATCATCTCGTAAGAGAATTTGTTCGCAAGGGATACATTGTCGCACAGTAGTAGACTCGGCCGACAACGTCGCCGATCCACTGACCAAGCCACTATCTCAGACTAGCTTGGAGCGTCATCTGGAGAACATGGGTATTAGATACCATAGTGTGTGGCATTGAGTGCAAGTGGGAGATTGTTAGGAGTATGCCCTCGAATGCCACTCAGAGGTTGTTGAGTGAGGGCATTGTACTTGTAATTATGTAAACCATTTATATAAGGCAAATGAATGTTTCTTTAATTACTGGTAGTTACTGGCATTCCTAACTTGTAAATAAAAATATAGAAACTAGTCCATGTATTTGAGAGCAAAATGTTCCACTCCTTATTGGATAAGGGGGTCGGCACTGGAAAGGTTTATAGTTCAAATACTTAATCGTTCGCAAGTCAATGAAACTTGACTGGGCGTTAAGTTTATGTGAAGACTTGTATGACGTGCTCTTTGACATGGAGAGTGCCTGTCGAACACTAATGGTTAGTGGGAGCACACGTTATAGGTATGCTAATTAGATTAGTATACTCGAACCGACTCACCCTCGATTCGTCACACGGATTTCACTCCGGGACAGTCAATGACGGAATCGAAAGGTTGTGATAGGTATTCGTGAACCTTCGACTTGAGGATTTAGTAGGGATGTGCTTGTGACGTCAAGATTTTCATTAGAGTAGTTCGACCCTGTAAACCGGAAGGCGGGGGTCAACCTCGACGTGCATCTTGACGGGCAAGTAGCAGGTCCTACTGAATACCAAGATAGAATTCTTTCTCCTGTTAGTGAACGGGTTATATGTCCTATGAGGTTATTGGCAGATGAGATCATAAGTCTTTAGCCAAAGCATTGGAGCTAGCTGTATTAGATACACGAGAGCTCGATGATCTCGATTTGCATTAACGCATGCATAGCGTCAAGTACAGATAGGGTTTGACTGACCGTGACCCTATAACTTGATCGGGACATTTGAAAGAAGGGTTTATACATATACTGGTATTCACGAAAGAATGGTTCTTGAATGATCCCAATCATTCGTTCTCAGTCGGGGTACAGTGTAGGCCACCAGGCTGGCTAGGTGGTGCGACTACTCTTTGGTTCCTCCCATTGCTGACTGAGACGGACCTACTGAGTCGCGCATTAGGATTTACGACGGAATGAATCGAGCTTAATCTCTCATTATGAATATTAGATATTGGATATCTAATTTGGGACATTGGATGTCTAAATCGATTTATTGGATAAATTGATTTACGGCTTAATGGATTAAATAAATTACTGGGTGATTAATTTAATTCGTGAATATAATTATTTCTTGGAGAAATTAATTATGTTATCATGTATTTGATATGATTAATTGATTGGATTAATTAATCGATATAAATAAATCGGAACGGAATCGGAGTTTATCTGTTTGAACTCTCGGGAGTCCGAAACGAACCGAACTCGTCCGATTTCTTCTAGAGGCCGGCCCCACCTTAATTTCCTACCTTGATCATAGTCTTGTTTTCTTGTTGGAAGACTTTTGACATTTGAGATTTCATATCTCTTATATTAAGGGAAAAGGAGATATGGTGGGCGACTTTATCTTGTGAATAAATTTTGAAGACCAAAATAAAAGCCTCTCACTCTTCTCATTTTTGATAACTCACGGCAGCATCATATAAGTGAGAGGGAATAGAAAATTTTTTTTGTTCTTCTTCATTCATTTCTTCTTCATTTTTCTTGGAGAAAAATTGAGAGAAAATCATATAGAGAGAGTAAGATTAAAACACTTAGAGTGTAGTAATCTTTACATATATAGCTTCATCACTTAGCTCTAGCCGTATCCTCGGAGGATAGCAAGGTGATCGTCATTCCAGTTGTTTTTCCGGCGCGTGGCAAGTAGAGACGCGGTGCTTTCGGCGTTGGATCGTTCAAGAGCTTGGGGAATAGCTCAAGAGAAGGTTATCCATTTAATCAACAGACTACGAGGGTATGTTTCTCGTATCTCTTGTATTTCGTTTTTGATATTCGTATATACGTAGCTCGATCGATCCTCGTAGGGATTCGGATCGAATTAATTTTCGTTTTACCGCTTCCGCTGGGCCTTCGATTTAGGCACCGAATCCCAACATATGCTCCCTAGCCCTTCTCAGGTACTTGAGTATATGCTTGACAGCAATCCAATGTCCCAGTCCTGGGTTCGACTGATATCTCGCCACCATGCCTACAGCATGACAGATATCAGGCCTAGTGCAAAGCATAGCATACATGAGGCTTCCCACTGCCGAAGCATAAGGGACCAGCTTCATGTCATCTATCTCCTTCTGTGTCTTAGGACACATAGCCTTATATAGTTTCATTCCATGTCTGTAAGGTAAGAAACCTTTCTTGGAATTCTCCATGCTAAACCGCTCTAGCACCGTATCGATATAGGATGCCTGAGATAAGCACAACATCCTTTTCTTGCGATCTCGAAAGATCTTAATACCAAGGATGTGCCCAGCTTCTCCCAAATCCTTCATATCGAACTGCTCAGACAGCCATACCCTTATGTCTGATAATATCTTCACATTGTTTCCAATTAGAAATATAACATCTACGTACAGTACAAGAAACACCAACACATTTCCATCACACTTTTTGTATACACAAACCTCTCTAGGACACTGTTCAAAACCATACGATTGAATGACTTCATCAAATCGCATGTTCCAAGACCTTGATGCTTGCTTAAGACCATAAATGGCTCTCTTAAGATTGCACACTAAGTACTCCTCTCCTTCAGCAATGAATCCCTCAGGTTGGCGCATATAGATTTCCTTATCAAGACTCCCGTTCAAGAACACAGTCTTGACATCCATCTGCCAAATCTCCATATCCAAATGCGCAGCTATAGCTAAGAGAATCCGGATCGATTTAAGCATGGCTACTGGCAAAAAGGTCTCATCGTAGTCGATGCCCTCCTTCTGAGTGTAACCTTTCGAAACAAGCCTTGCTTTGTAGGTTTGAACCTTTACTTTCGATCCTCTCTTACGCTTGTAGACCCACTTACTTCCAATGGGTTTTACCCTATCGGGTAGTTCTACTGGCTCCCACACTTGGTTAGAATCCATAGATCCCATTTTGGATTCTATTGTTGTTTGCCAGGATTCAGCATCCTTATCTTGAACTGCCTGTTTGTATGTACATGGATCTGTTTCATCCTGGTCCGGGGAGTGGTCTGAAGACGCTCCCACGCCGATGAAACGTTCAGGTTGACGAACAACCCTCCCACTACGACGAGGTGTGTCCTTAGTTTGTGTATCCACAATAGTGTCGATACGTGGTACACTAGGTGTTTGCACAATTGGTATTGTCGAAATCTCGCCCCTAAGTTCTTCTAGAATGACCTCACTCCTAGGCTTGTCGCTTATCACATAGTCCTCTTCTAAAAACCGGGCATTGGTGCTAACAATGACCTTCTGGTCTTTAGGACTATATAATAAGCCACCCTTCGTTCCCTTAGGATATCCTACAAACACTCGTACTTCTATACGAGATGCCAACTTATCAGCTTCCTTATTCAGCACGTGTGCTGGAAAACCCCAAATCCGAACATGTCTTAGACTGGGCTTGCGCCCATTCCACAGTTCTGTGGGTGTTTTTGGAACTGATTTCGAAGGCACCAAGTTCAGAATATACGCCGCTGTTTCTAAGGCGTATCCCCAAAACTAAATAGGTAAATCAGAATAACTCATCATTGACCTAACCATCTCTAATAAAGTACGATTCCTTCGTTCAGCAACACCATTTTATTGTGGTGTACCAGGCGCTGTGAGCTGGGAAGTAATCCCCTCATGTGCCTAGAAATCCAAAAACTCTCCACTAAGGTATTCGCCACCATGATCAGATCGTAGTGACTTGATACTCTGCCCATGACGCTTCTCCGTTTCAGCCTTGAATTCTTTGAACTTATCAAAAGATTCATACTTACGTCGCATCAAATAGATGTATCCATATCTCGAATAATCATCTATAAACATGATGAAGTATTCGAAACCACCCTTAGCCTGGATGTTCGTTGGACCACATACATCGGTATGAACCGATTCCAACACATTTTGTGCACAATTTCCTTTGCTTTGAAAAGCCCTTTTAGTCATTTTACCTTCTAGACAGGATTCGCAGGTTGGAAATGACTCAACTTGGAGCGAATCCAATGGGCCATCGTTCACCAATCTTTGAATCCTTCTAAGGTTAATATGACCCAATCGTAAATGCCACAAATATGTTGGATTTATGCTCGAAGGTTCCTTTCTTTTATTAGGATTAGTCAAAGAATTAAGTGATTTATAATTATGCAAGGGAGCTGGTGCAGCATTGATAATATAAAGTTCTTCATTATAAGTACTCCTGCAAATATATTCACCATTTCTTTTAATAATTGCATTATCTTCAAAAAAAACTGAATATCCATCACGACGCAATTTAGAAACTGAAATTAAATTCATTCTAAAATCGGGTACCAATAATACATTATTAAGAACTAAAATCCAATCATCAACTTTTAGCTGCACGACTCCCACTGCAATAGCCTTCAGCCTGGAATAGTCGCCCCAGCTTATTGTAATCTCATCCGCACTAAGTACCTTGGTTACTTGGAACCCCTGCAAGTCATAACAAACATGATCAGTGGAGCCTGAATCCACTATCCACGAAGTGATGGAACAGGCAGCTAAACATGTTTTGACTACTAGTGCATGAGACGTACCTTTCTTAGGGCAGTCACTCTTGAAATGCCCTTTCCGACCACAGTTGATGCATTTGCCCTTCAGCTTTTTGTTCGCTTCCGGCTGAGGAGATTTTGACTGAGAAGCCTTGCCCTTAGCTTTGAAGGTTGCCACTTGCTTCTGGCCAACCTGCTTTTTCTTATTTCCCCATTTGGGTTTTGAAGAAGCAGCACCGGTTGCCGCAAGAATTTGATGATAACCTTGTTTGAAGATACTTTCGGCAGACTGAAGCTCTGTCAGAAGTTCCGCCAATGTGTAAGTCCTACGATTCATATTGTAGTTGAGGCGGAACTGCTCAAAGCTTCTTGGTAAACTGCCCAGGATAATATCGACCTGCGACTCCGTATTGATAGTGGTCCCCAGTATGCTCAGTTCGTTCAAATGAGACATCATTTTAATAACGTGATCCCTTACTGGGGTCCCTTCAGACATTTGGGTTGTCATCAAAACCCTCATTGCATTCTGCCTAGCCACCCGGTTCTGATGACCAAACATCTCAGTGAGATTTTTCATCATTTCCGCGGCCGAGCCCATCGTCTGATGCTGATGCTGCAATACATTTATCAATGAATCCAGAATGTAACAGCGAGCCATCTCATCCGACTTTTTCCATTTTCGGAATTCAGCCAACTCTTCAGGAGTGGCATCCGGTTCTGGTTCCAAAGGACTCTCCTCAGTTAAAACAAATTTATGCCCCTCGGCAGTCAAGACAATATCAAGATTTCTTTTCCAGTCGGCAAAGTTAGTGCCATCAAGTTTGTTTTCTTTGAGAATAACAGCTAATGGATTGAAAGACATCTGAGAATAAAATTAAAAACACCATTCATCATAAAATTCGACGCAAAATATATTGAAAAACCTCAATATATATGCTATCAACCAACACCTCGAAAAAACCGCACATGCAAGCCACGATAGTGTGGACGTTTACACATACATTTTCAAGTAGATTTTAACGTCTTTAATTTTACTATCTAGTCAAGATGCGTTTTGACAAGTAAAATTAATAGTTGGTTCCTCTTGGCCATGTATTAAATTAACATAGACTCCGATGGGGAGCTTATTAATTAATACACCTAAGTGAATACCATAATTTAATAAACCTTAGAATATTATTTAATGATAATAGTCCTACAGATGGAGAGGTCCTATCATAAAAAATAATATTCACCTTTTTGTTATCAAATTTGAAGTTTAAAACTAGTGAGCCAATAATTAGCACATCCGATGTGGAGGAAGACTCTAATGTCAACGCGCATGCTAATTATTTCACAATTTAAACTAATTATGGAGGCCAATTTAATTTTGAAAATTCAATTTAAAATCACTTAGTTATTTTGAAAAATTAATGTTTTTAATTTTCTCGTCCTAACATGCAAGGAAACATATCACGCATACATCCATACATGTCATACATCAAAACAATAAAAACCAACAAATAATAAAAATTGGATAATTAAATCCAATTATCATGGCTTTTATTCCTCGTTTTGAATAACGAGAAAATCTTCGGCTCGTTTGCTCCCACTGCTTCAAGCATCTCGCGGAAAAACGAATCGAACGACCCGAATCGGACAATTTGGCCTGCTGCCCGAACTGCTCGTCCCGCTGCCCGGCTGCCCGAACTGCCCGTACTGCTGCCCGAGCTGCCCGAGCTGACCGACCTGCCCGGACTGACCGACCTGCCCGGACTGTACTGCTGGCCGAGCCGCCGATCGTCTCCTTGCTGGTCCCGGTTGGTTCGTCCGATCGGGACTCCTCTTCGCGCTGGACTTCTTTTTCTTTCGTACTTTGAGTGTTCCAACTCGATTACAATTTTATTCAAAATAAAATACATCGAATTTACATCAAATTACAAGAAAAAATAAATCCTATTCTACCCACCGATTTTCTCACGGGAAAAACTTATACATGCCACAAAAACGGGCCAAATTACCAAAACGCGTAAATAAATAAAAACATCACATAGCCATGATAATTGGATTATATTTACTGCAAGACAAATTCTAGCAAAATATTCCAAAAAATCATACTATACGAATATTTAATTGCTAGCATATTAATCACCAAATTAATTAAATTGAACAGAACCTAAAGACCGTCTCTGATACCAATTATTGGAATGTAAAACGCAGCGGAAGCGAGTTGGTAATGAGAATTTAATAAACAGTTTTATAAACTAACCAACAGAAAAATCGGATCTATTTAGGCTTGTCAACTAATTAACTAAACAGATTAATAAACAATTAAATAAACATATTTACGCATGGGAGTCGGTAATTTTTACCTTTGACGCGAAGTGGTAGAAAATCCCTTTTTGATCGATTTATGTCCTCTTCGTGTTCCTCTCCGATCTTCTTGTATTTCTACCTCAAGATCTTCTAGAGTATATCCCGCCTACGTCCGGATGTCGTGTGGGCAACAATCTACCGGACTAAATTTACACAGCTAGGGTCGGCCGAAATCTCCTCATAAGAAAACTCACGATTTTTGTTCTCTCTATTTTTCTTAAATATTTTGGTATTTTTAGAAAAATATTGTGTTAACTAAATTATGGAATCCAAGACACAAGTCAAGATCCACAATTAAACACACACACAAAAATCGATTTTCTTGGGCAATTATGAGTGGAAAAATCGGCCAACACTAAGTATGTATTTATAGGTGTTTTGGGCTACTCTAGGGACCTTAAGGAGGATATAGTAAGGACTCTCAATAGATATCTTCCTTCCATTATTATGACTCTTCCTAATATGAAGACTCTATTAATATCAACTTAGTCCACTAATAAGTTAATATTGCACTTCCTACCAAAATCTCAAATTACGAAATTGGGCTCCTTTTTGAATTAATTATTTCCCGTGTTTAAGATATTCCATGTCCATTAATTAATTTAAGCTACTGACAGCTTTTAATTAATTAATGTATTATACATGAGTATACCACTCGACCTTTATTATTATATCGGAAAATTAATTCCACCTGCAGGGTTTAATATAATAATCCTTTCGAGTGCCTCAAGGGACATGATCAACCCGACTGGTCGGGACACGATTTCTAGCTATAATATTAATTGTCATATAAATAATAATATTGCCCAAAATATCGAGCATATTGAGTCAATCATTGTGGCTCTCACCCATGATAAATCAAAGCAATAAATATTAAATATATATAATTAAATATTAATCACTAGAATTAAGAAATAATAATTGTCCGAGATGTACGTTCTTCTTATAGTCAGTACAGAAGAATCTATCTCACCTCGATCCTGTTCAACGTATACCGTATACGCTAATATATGCTAATGGTCAAGACCAACCAATATCAAGCATATACTACAACCTCTCACATAACGGTCTAATGTTATATAGGTTGTGAACTTAATATTACTATATAAGGAACCGATAATGTGATCTTCTGTGTGACACTACACAGCACATTATCTACAATATAAAGTAAATTAGACTACATTTGCATAACCATAGCGTGAATAAATATGCAAAACATGTGATAAATGAATTAAATATTCTCATAGATAAAGACCGGGAAATTAGGTAATACAAGCATAAAGTATGCTTTGACGTATACAACCCTAACAGGACGTCGCTAGGCTCACGGGGAGATCTGCTCGCGAGGAAGTCCAACACCATCGGCGAGCAGTTCGGGTCAGCAAGACGGACCCTGCACCAAGAACAAAGGAGTTAGTATGTCCCCTACACAAGTGACGTAACTCAGCAGATCAACCAAACTTACCTTTCGACCTTCTCGGGGTCGCGGCCGAAGAAAGGCTTGCCCCGCGGGGTCTGGGCATCAGCGGTCGCCATGGCCTGTAGGAAGGCCGATGAGGGCGTAGGCCCCTCCGCCATTGGAACTGCAGAAATTGGAGGCGCGGAGACCGGCGGAACCACTGCAGGCACCTCAGTAGCAACAGATAGCAAGGGCTCCTCCGGCCTCCGCCTTTCGCGGTTGCGCTAGAGCTGCTCCTCTTCCCGAGTCTCCGGCTCGACGACGATCGACCCCATGAGAGGTCTTTCTTCTGGGATAGGACGGGTCGTCGCTGCAGGGGCACGACTTGCCTTCTTCCCTTGGCGGAGACGATTCATGATACCGGGGTTCGACATGGCGATTTCTCTCGGCGGCTCGGAGTAGCGGGGGAAGTAGATCTCTGTCAAAGAAGACAATCAACCAGGTTAGACGTCTTCTTCAATCAAAGGCGATTGTCAAGCAAAAAGGAGATCGTAAACATTTGTACCTGGGACCCTTAAATGGCGGGGAAAGCGAAACAACCGAGCACGCAACCAATGAGATTCGTTGTTGATCACGCGAGCGTCGATATAACTGTCCGGAAGACTACGGATTCACTCCCAGATGATTGAAAAATCAAATGGTAGGTCGTCAGCTGCTGGAACAAGGGAGCCTGCAAAAAGAAAACCAAATTAGATCAGTTCAAGGTGTATCCGAATGAAGGGAGAGTTAAAACCCTTACTCGGATTCCTCTCCCGGAAGCTGGTGGGGATATCCAACTCATCCTCGGGTTTCTCGGTCGCGGTCGATTTACACGCCCCGCCGACCCAACACCACTTTGTCAGGTCGCCCCGGACCTTGTTCGGCACCCCAAGGACCACCCGGTCCAAGTGACCCTGGATGTGGTAGCCGCCAACAGAACCCTTTTGCGCCGTTAGCTTAAAGAGATAGTTCATCTCCAGCGCAGAAGGAAGACGGAACAGCCGGTGACCGCCAAATAGAGTCAAAGTGCTGATGATCTGCAACCACGCATTCGGCGTCAGTTGGAGCGGCGCCACATTCCAAGTGGTCAACAGATACGACACGGAGAACGGTAATGGGAACCGCAATCCGGCCCCCATGATCAACTCGTTAATGGCGACCATACCCTCGGGAGGTTGGTCGGCACGCTCATTCTCGGCAGGCACATACAGTGAAACGTCGGAGGGGATATGGAACTCCGCCCTCCAACGAGTCAAATCCTTCTTAGTCGCTGAACTCTTAATCTGGCCAAGGGTCCACGAGGAGCAGCCCGCGGCCCGAAACGACGTCCGCTTTACGGGTTCATGGGGGTGGGCGACCGAATATGCGCAAAAATCGAACTTAGGGCGTGGTCCGGCAAGTCTCTCCATAAGCTCGGCAAATTCCAGAAAGGCTTGGCCGAACACACTGTTCTGCTCACAGTACAGTCTTATTGCCTCCTCCTCCTCGTCCAGCGAGCACTTCTGCTCCGCCGACGACGACTTCGCCGCGTCAGCCTCGTTGAAGAGTTCTTCAACCTCCACGGGTTCAATCCCAGTGCGAATGGCCTCGACGGCCGTCTCCACGTGAAAATCCACAGAGGTTTCATCCCGGACAGTCGAAGTCGCGGCGGCAGAAGTGCTACCCGCCTCATACACGGTGGATCCTCCTCCAAACATATTCAAAGAGAAAGGGGGAGAAAAGTTTTTTTTCTTACCTAGAGACTGAGTCGAACGTCGATCGGCACACAAAGCTTAAATAAAATTCAGCTATGTCTTCTTCTCAGGCAAAAATGCATAAAGATATGACCCCAGAAGCCCTAGCCCCTTTTATAGGCGAGAGCAGGGACTTCTGGGCAAATAAGCGGAATCTCGAGGGCTGAAGTGCAACCGTCGGATAAGTCGCATTTAATGCCGCCCTCGAAATACATGTATGCATCGTTTCGAGGGCATGCAAAACGACAAGTCTGACAAAACCATCGGACTCCCCCAACGGGAGCGCGACACGTGCCCCAGTGACGTTTCAAAGCCCGCTTCCACTTCCCGCTCTTTTCAGCATCCGGGGAGGTCGTCCAAATTCGAAATCAGTTCATTCAGGAGACGATCGTCTGCTTCATAAGTAGATGAGTCGCTCATCTAAAACAAGCGATCCCCAGCAAAGCCACCTCACCCCACGTCTTCAACATCGGAGCGAGCTGGGGGGCAATTGTTGTGCGGTGATTTATACGCCTCGAAGGCAATCGGCATAATGGTCGGATGCCAACCGAAGAAGACAGATGCTGGTCAAATGCCTAGTGGTCGACGTCCAAGGCGATCATCTATTGGCACCTGGCGATCGCCTCTAGTGTCCGACCGGGGACGACCGTCCCATGCCACGTGTAAGTCCAACATCCGTCAAAGTCTGCGAAGACCGAATCTCGGGATGAAGGCCCACTTGTAGATCCGCAAAAGGCGCCGCAAGAACAAGCCTTACTTCAGCCCATCAGCAGCTGTCAGTGACAAGGACGGACTCACCTACCGACAGACCCGCCGAAAGGTCCTAGGTGGGACCTCCCAAGACAACGACAATAGGCTGTACTCCAGCCCATCAGCAGCTGTCAGTGACAAGGACGGCCTCACCTACCAACAGACCCGATGAAAGGTCCTAGGTGGGACCTCCCAAGACAGCAAAGTGAGGCACATGTCGCCTCCTCATTGGTTCGCGCATCCGGCTGCCAGTTGCAGCTGCGGACTTTAGGGAAACAGTCCCACGTGAAGTCCCACGTATTGGGACGATCGCCTGCCTTATTTAATGCAGGAACGGCGATCGCCCGTATGGGATAGGGACATCCCAGCAACCTCTTCTCCTATAAATAGGAGGCCTCCAGCATTGGCAAAAAGGACGTTACAACGTAAACACGATTACACACAACAAACGATACAGAGAACACCTCATCTTTGTAGCAAGAACTCACAGAGCTTTAACTCTGGTTCTTCCGGCAAATAATAACACTCAAGAGCTAGATAACTAGGGTCTTTACACTCATTGTAATTGTACTCTAACATTAATATTTGTACTTATAAGTATTCATATTAATAATATCGCGTGAGAGCATTCAAGCCCGGGACTAACAACCCCGGCAAATCTTGTGTTATTTACTTCCCCACGGACGTGCTCTCACATTTTGTTTGTTACTCGTCCATTCCAGCATATCATCTCCGGATAATATTTTGGGTAACAAAAGAACCAACATGAATTTTTTATTAGAATGTGCATTACGTTTTTTTAATCTAGAATAAGTTATATTGTATTTTTGAAATCAAAATCAATAGTAAAACTTTAATTTAAAATTGTAAATAACATGTTGTAAATTTATTTGATAAACGTTGAACTAATTAAATTATGTCATTTCGAGATTCTTCAGTGACTCCTATGGCTTCAGGAGATTCATTTATGCAAATGGATGATTATGGTGATGATGAGACCATTGATGGACTTGAGATTGGGGAACATATAGATTTGTTTGCTACTGATAGTCAAACTCAATCTCAAACTGAAACTGGTCAGTCCACGGTAGCTGAGGAAGGCCCATCAAATGTTGGAAAGCAAAAACGCTCTAAGAAATCAATTATGCATCAAGAGATGGTTGTTGTAACTCTGCAAGGTGACATCAAAAAGTGGAAGTGTAAGTATTGCTCGTCCCTCTGTACATTTGATGCAACTGGTGGCAGTACCTCTAATGCTTTAAAACATTTGCACAAATGCTATTTGGCATTGGAAAAAGATGAAAAAGATAACACTGTATAAGCAAAGCTAAATATCAATACCTTCGGTCGTAATGGTGCTCCAAATCTTGCCAATTGGCAATACAATCATTCTAAGGTAAAAGAGCTTGCTACCCATTTGGTCTTAGGTAATGAATATCCATTTATGATAATGGAAGGGGTTATCTTTAACCATTTTTTGCAAGAGATATATCCAGGGTATAGAAGGATAACACGTCATGCTGTTAAGGCAGAATGTGAACTGTTTTATACTAACGAAAAAACAAGAATGAAAACAGTTATGTCTAAAGTGCATAGGATTAGTTTAAAAACTGACTTATGGTGGTCAGGGGAGCAAAAAATAGGTTATATGGCTGTAACTTGCCATTTTATAGACTCAAAATGGGAACTTTATAAGAGGGTGTTGTCTTTTATAAATGTACCTCCACCTCATTCCGGGGAGGTGCTTGCTAGGGAATTGATTAAGGTCATGGATGATTAGAGCATTAAGGATAAAGGTGTGTCTATTAGTGTCGATAATGCATCTGCCAATGACAATTGTATTGCACGATTGAAAGCCAATTTTACTAACAAGAAAAATCTTATGCTGGATGGCCAATTATTTCATGTGCGTTGTTGTGCACATATCTTGAACTTGTGGTTCAAGATGGCCTTGGTGTTATTAAAATAGTGGTAGAAAAAAATCAGAGGAGGTGTGAAGTATTTGTTAAACTCTGAGGCTAGATGCAAGCAGTTTGGAAAGATTGTTAAAGAGTTAGGCCTTGTTGGCAAGATGTAAGTTTTAGATACTAAAACACGATGGAATTCAACTTGGTGAATGTTGTCTACAACTTGTTTCTATAAGACTGTTTGGCCAAGGTATGCGGAGGAGAATACAACATTTGCTCATTATCTCCCTACTGATATTGATTGGGAGGAGGTTAGTGATATATGCACTTTTTTGGAGGTTTTTGCTGATGTTACCGAGATTATTAGTGGCAGTTATTATCCCACTGTGAACTTGATTTTGGGCGAATTGTATAGGGTAAAGGTACTTTTGGATAAGAGCACTAAATCAACTGATAAGCCTCACTTGCAAATAATGGCAACTGAAATGCAAAAGAAATATGACAAATATTGGTCATAAGGAAATTTGTTGCTATCTATTGGGGCTTTTCTTGATCCAAGGTAACTTCTACTATGCATTTTATATTATGATATTATGGGATTGTCGGCTGAAACTGTAGATATATTGGTTGTTTTACTATTGTTGCCTTAAATATGGAAATGCACAGCCTGTGATGTTTTTATATTCTGAGGCAATTTTAATTGACATTTTATGGATTGTTCTATTATGTTCTGCTTCTAATATGCATTTTATGTTTTATTTCTATTCTTAGGTATAAATTGTTCTTTATCTCATGGGTTTATCCTCACTTATATGGTGGAGCAGCAGATAAATACAAATGAGTTAACAAAAAGCATACAAGACTTATTCTTGGAATATGAGAAATTGTATAAGAAAGATAATGACTTGCAAGGTTATAGTAAATAGCAAGTGGCTTCAACTAGTTCACGTTCTGGGTTGGAGAAAAGAAGTTTTGTAATGTACGCTGAAAGTGTCGTTGTAGTAGACAAAGCGAAGTCCGATCTTGATTACTATCTTGAAGAAGATCTTCTTAGAATTGGAGAGGGGACAAAGTTTGATGTTCTGCAATGGTGAAAGGCTAACGAACCAAAGTTCCCTGTTCTTAGTAAGTTGGCTAAGGATGTTCTCTCAATTCCTATTACAACTGTTGCTTCGGAAGCAACGTTTAGTGTGGGAAAAAGAGTCATTGACCCAAAGAGGGCGTCAATGAAGGTGGAAACCGTTGAAATGCTACTTTGTGGAGGTGATTGGATAAAAGAGTTACATGGGATCAAGAGAGGGCATAGGAAGCATATTGTAAGTTTTCATTCATTTAATTTTTTTCTCTTTGGTGATTGCATATGGTCTGTTGTTACTATTGAGTATTGACAATTGTATTCATTTATTTAGCTTGAAAGAGATGAAGAGCGTTTGAACTACGACTTTGGGTAGGTAATTTATTAAGTCTCATTATTCTGAATTATTGTACCTTTGAACGACTTTGTTGTTTATTTGTTTGTGATACTAATTTTTTAATATTATTTTTTTAATGTAGTTGGATATCGGAGACACCGCTTCATCAGTCGCTTGAGAGATTATGATGATTGGTGAAGTTGCTTATGATCTTATTGAGCCTATGATGAACATGTTCGGAGGCTTTTATTTTCAATGTAACTGCAAAGTAGCTATTGAAATTATTTAAAATTTGTCTATCTATTTCGCGTCTATAAAGAATATGTTCTGAAGCTCTAATTTAGATGTACTTAATTTGTCTATGTATTTTGAAACTTAAGTTAGGCAGGTTATTGAATCCATCACAAGTAATTTTTCGGTTCTATTTCGGGTAATTTATGTATACACGAACCGGGTCTTATCGGTTCTTAACCGGTTCAGGTCTTACCGGTCTCGGGTCTAAAGTACCCGTTAGGCTTACCGGACCAGTTTCGGCTCTAACATTAGAACCGATTGCTTACCGGTCCGGTTCTGGGTATACCCGATAAGCTTACCGGGTCTGGTCCGCTAAGCCAATACCCAAACCGAACCGGACCGGTAACACCCCTAATTCAACACAACATTACACACCAACCAAATAAGTACGCAGTCCATCATACCACCCTTAAAGAGGACAGAGAGCTTTATTAGTCACATAACAGAAGAAAATATACTTCGATTCGCAACCACAATACAACATATTCGTAAAGTTTATCTATTCAAAAAGTACTCAAGCACTTTAATAGAAAGCCGTTAACGAGATTATACCAATCCTTTGAAAGTTCATTTTGAGCATTCAAATAGCACGCATATACATATTCACACCCTTTGCCGAAAGGATACAACTTTAAGTCCACTAGCGATATAGTCACACACAGCAGGAACCACCCAAAAACAAGGCATTCCAATATACAACACTATTACACATTCTCAGAACGATCGATTCGTTTACAAATGCAGGAGTTAAGTTTGAAGAAAACCTTTATCGAGAATATACCGATTCTTTAAAGGTTCATTAAAAATATTCCAATTGCACACATAGTCAATTACCAATTATTACATCTACGAAACACGAAGTGTAAGGACAAGATACTTGCCTCGATAATCGATACCAAAAACTCCGACGAACACGGCTCGACAGGAGAACCTAGAACACCTACAACTTCCGTAAGAAACAATGAAAATACGATCGCAATAAGGATCAAGACCAAAACCAATGGGATACGCCTCCAATCAACGAAGAAAAACTCATATAAACATTTAATCGAACACTAAATGTTCCCGTTTCCTCAAGAACACTCGAATCATCAATCGGGTTGAAAGAATCAAGGAAATGGATATACAATTCATAGAACATGTTTAACAACATCAATTTATACTACCCGATTCATCAAAAATGGATTGAAATCAAAATCAAGATCAAAACCCCAAAAATACCCAAAATTAGGGTTCTAAGAATTTTACCTTTATTAAAATGGTGAAAGATGTTGGAGTGTTGTTAAATTCGTACTAGGAACTCAAAGATGTTGATGGATGATGATATCAGGCCAAAATCAACGCTTACACACCTTCAAGATCGCCCAGATCGCCGGAAGAAAGAAAGGAGAGGAAGAAATGACGAAAGTTGACCTCTACAATTCTATATATACTGTCAATAATTAGCACGCACTACGGCATATGTAACGTGTGCTATCGGATGAAAAATACAGTCCAGAACCTTCTGCCAGTCTTCGTTAGCACGCGCTAATAGATGCGTTTAGCGTGCGCTAATTATACACTATATGCTCACTGTGTAGTCTTTGCTATTTCGACCATAACTCCTTCGTCGGGACTCTGATTAACTCACTGTTTAAACCATTGGAAAACTAACTTGATGTTCTATAACACTGTAAGATTTCAGGAATTTGTGGACTTTATAATTGCCGGTGGTGATCTTACAAAATCAATCTAAATGCACAATAATAATATTCCTCGACAAAACATCCATTATTCAACATGCAATGAAACACTAACGGACAACGACATAGATCACATAAACATAGGCACCACATATATGCTTGAATTGGTAAATAATTCAAGATGTCGGGACACCAAAATCATGGGCATTACAGTTTCCACCGGACCATCGAATCACAATACTTCACCAAAAATAAAACAAAGTTGCTACTCCTCGTCGCGCGTCCGGAATTGCTAGAAAAATACAACTCAATACCGGCCATCCCACATACACAAGCATCCTACTGCCCTCACCATCTGCATATCTCTGTCAACCTCTGGAAAAAGCCATGTCTCAACAATCTAGGCCAGAGTCGTATGGCGTTCTTTTCGGTTGACCACGAAACCTCATTTCCACTAAAAAACACACGTATGTGCGGGGGTCATATATCTCGATACAAATATAGAAACACAAATTCATATTGTAAAAATGTACCATATCATATTCTGAAAATCATATCCAAAATTGATCCTATTCTGACGGTTAGATCTTTGTAGATCTATCAAATACCCATACTGCACAATCTAGATCCGGAAATCAAGAACTTCTCGGTTCTACGATCAAAACACCCAAACGGGAAGTGCAAATCCAATCTCTGCCATTTAGAATAAATGTTAAGAGGTTGAGAACTTACTATAAAATTTTGACATCAATCTGATGACTGGATTTCCGTAGATCGCATTTCCAACATCACCGCCCGGATGAACTTTCTTAACTCGTGAAACACCTCTTCTTCCCCTTTTGATTTTTCTATCTAGATGATAGAATATGAGGAAATCCTTTCAATAGTCGAGGTTTAAACAAAAAACGAGAGAGAAGATCGAGAGGATTTGGGAAACAAAGAAAAAAATAATAAAACATGTTGAGCCTCGCCTATTTATATCTGACACGAGTTACGGCTGTAACTCCTACATATTACAAACATAACACTTGGAATTTACGACTGTAACCTGGTCATTTTACGGCTGTAACAATGCATCTTTTTTCGGAATAGAATCGATACTGTAGATTTATAGTCGTACATGTGAATCTTCTCACAAAATGAGACTCTTTCTCCATTAAAATCACTTTATATCTGCTTTACTTAAAACACGTGTCATCCTAATTGGGGCAAATTTTTTGTGGAGGTAGGGAGTAGTCAAATACTAAATCAACATAACCAAGTGATTATTTGGGTTCAAATACAAATATGGAAGATTGGGGCTACAGATTGATGTTGATACCAAAAGATTATAAATACAATTTTATTGAATTTGAACATGTAGTTAACTAAGTGATTATTGTCCTCATTGTAACTCAGTTTGTTAAGTTACTTTTACCATTTTCAAGGTTTTACTTTGGCTAAAAAGTATACCACCACGTCAATATAGTTGGAATCCAAATGAAACAAATTCATGTTTAATCAGATGATTCCAAATAAAAAGAAAGTGCTCAAATAAAAAGAACAATAGTAAGTCCAAATTACATAGGTATCAGACCGAGGATGAACGGCAAATTTACAAAAATTTACAAAAATAACTCTTGTGATTTAGTTCATTTACAAAAACAAAACAAAACAAAAATAATCTTAGAAAAATGCAAGTTATTCCGTCAGATGTGGATTTTTTTTTTTTTTAGAAAAGTGTCATATCATAGCACAAAGATGTTTTAGGGGGGCCTATTCCCTTACAAAATCGATATTTCCTGGGGGGCCAAATCCCAAACATAGCCACAAAATAAAAATAAAACAAGCTAACTAAATACAAGAAACCAAGTAAATTTTTGGGAGGCCAAATCCCCAAACATAGCCACACAACAAACGACACAAACAAATATCTTCAGCTGAGTGTCTGGTTCGAGCTTGAATATCTGTTGAAATGCACCATGAGCTGTGTAAGAATTAGGTACTTTAACAACCTACCTAGGTCAAGTTTGAGCGTCAACTGAGAATCTGGCCTTGGTTCAGAGCTAAAAGTGAATCCAGCAAATCACCAGGAGCCATCCATCAATGAGTCTTTAGCGCGAGCTTGTGCATCTTAAAATATGAAGATACGAAAGGACCATATCAAAAGCCAAATAAAGGTCTAACAAAATCCGCCACAAATACGTACTTCCTCATTACTGCAATGCGTACATACAAACCAACTCAACGCTCCCCAACGTAGAGTATAACCAATTACCGCATTTCTTCATGATTCTTCGATATTCAAGGGTTCATTCAAAATTCCCAATCCAGCTCTTAAACAGGAGCAATCCGTCTTTGATCTTGAGCGCGAGCATGAGCATCTTGGAATATGCAGATACGAAAGGACCATATCAAAAGCCAAATATAGGTCTAACAAAATCCGCCCAAAATACCTACTTTCTCATTACTGCAATGCGTATATACAAACCAACTCAACGCTCCCCAACATAGAGTATAACCAATTACCGCATTCTTCATGATTCTTCGATATTCAAGGTTTCATTCAACAATTCCCAATCCAGCAGTTGAACATGAGCCATCCGTCTTTGATCCTGAGCGAGAGCTTGAGCATCTTGAAATGCGGATACGACAGGACTCCTTCGATAGCCAGATACAAGTCACACAAAATCAGCCATAAACATCTACTTCCTCACTACTTCAATGAGCAAATTTGAATCAACTTAGTGCCCCTCATACGCAGGGTAGGAACAAATATGCATCACATCTTCGTGATTCTTCGATATTCAAGGTTTCTTTCGAGGAACCTAATCCAACCATTAAAAAGAAGCCAACCATCGAGTAACCTTACGAACAGTTAGAGAGTAGGCTGAAAAAAAGTCCTTAAGCAAAACCCAAGCACCTACTAAGTCACTTCTCAAATTTGGGCCCAACTCCAACCCAGTGCCGGCCATACACTGGGAAGGACCATTCCGTCATCTACCTCGTGACCTTCGATATTTGAGAAGAATTCGTGGACTCAAGCCACTATTAAGTAACAAGAGCCATATTGGAAACCAGCTCAAGCCGAGAGCCAAATGCAGGTCTCAAAAAACTCAACCACCAACACCTACTACGTCATTACTGCAATTGAGCACAGATGCACCAACCCAGCACCCTCATACGCAGGGTAAGATTATCATACTAATATCTTCATGAATTTTCGGAATTCGAGGATGCATTTGAAGACCCATCCAGCCATAAATTGAAGCCAGTCGCCAAGTCTTTGGATTTGACAGGAGATTGAATAGAATCACTTTAAGTAACCATAGCAAGGCCGGCAGCTATTCTGACCCTGCCCAAAGGGCAGTTCGATCAGCTCGTTGGTTGTTTTCACCAATTTTCCCACCCCCTGGGCCATTTCTAGACTTGCTTAGGTCCCTAAGGGCCGTTTCAAGACTTGCCCAGGTCCCTGTGGGCCTTTTAAAGGTCCTGCCCAGGATCCCCGTCAGATGTGGATTTACCTACTAAGAGCGACAAAATACTAAAAATGGGTATGAAATTTCCAAAACTTTGCATTTGTGGGTACAACCTTTTTTTATCATTTGGGGGTATGAACTTCATTCTGTTGAACCAAGTTGGGGCATCTGTGTTATTTCATTAAACTTGCTGTAATGGAGTACCGCCTTGCAGTTAAACTCCATGGTAACACTCTCAATCATTGCCTGTCAAATCGATGTCAGCTTATTTTACACGTCAGCTCCTAATCAAAACGACGTCGTTTCCCTGTGTTCTCTTTTTTTAAAATAGATCATCTGCACAGTCTTTTTCGATCGAATTTTTAAAATAGATCGCCCGTGCAGTCTTCTTCGATCGAAGGCCTAGGGTTTTCTGGACAGCAAGTAAGTGATTAACTGGTATCTCCTCATATTCATTATTTACTCTTGCGAAATTTGTTGATCTTCTACTTTTCATTTCAAAAACCCTAACTATAAACCTAACCCAATATATTTTGCAGCAAATTGGAACAAGTAGTGTATCAGCGAATTCGAGAATATTTTGCAATTGCAATAAGCAATCCCCACTGAGGACATCAACTACCAGTGCGAATAAAGGGAGGAAATTTTTCGGGTGAGGCAACTATGGTAGTAAAAGTGAAGAAAGATGTGTTTTTTGTAAGAGTAAAGTAAACTTTGTGTACCTAAACTTTACTCAATACACCACTTGAAATACTGAATTTTAATATCTATCACTTGCAATACTGAGCATTTCGCTTTACTTAAACTTCGTGTACTACCGTCTATCTGTTACTAACTCCGTTAAAAGTTCAGGGGTAAAGTTGTCTATTCAAAAAAATAACTACCTGCAACAAGGTTCCACCCCTACACCTCCCATGGATGAACTTAAACGAAGCCCTCCAAATTCCAGCCCTTTAACGCCCCTTGGTTTCCTCGAAAGAGCCGCCATTGTTTACTCTGATTGTCCTTCAATCATCTACAACTCCACCACCTTCAATCTTCTCAAACTTTTCAGGTTTACACGAAAGGTGTCTCTAGAAGTGACAAGTTCAAAACTGGTGTTGGTAAAACTCTTGAGACGGGGATATTGAATGAGTATAATGGTGTTGTCAACTTTGGGAGACTTCCAGTCATAGTGAAGTCTGATTTGTGCAGGATGAATTTGATAAGTGTCAGTTTTGTACACTTATCCATGGTTTGTATCGATAAAATTCACCCATAATTGAGCTAGTCTACTCGTTTTTTGCTTTTAATTTATTAGTTTTAAGAATTTTATTTTTATCGGATGATGATCGGATTAAATAACTGAATTACTCAAGAAACAACATGTTTAATAAATATTCTCTTTATTGAATTTTGATATATTCATGTTGTAGGGCTTTCCGAGACGAATTCGGCAGTCTTTCCGGATTCAAAATCAGAGTTATATATCAAAAGTTATCATCAGAAGAAGATGCAGGGCAAAACGCAAAGTCTGAGAAATTCTGGGCCGAAAACGTAACTATCCAAGCTTCAAATGAGCAAATTTACGAAGCCGAGTTACGGCCGTAACAATCAGGGGTTACGGCCGTAAGTCACCCTAGTTACGGCCGTAACTCTTGACAGATTACTATGATTTGTCTAATTTTTTATACTTTTTGTGTATTATTGAGGGGATGGCTGGCATTGATCCGATCTAATGTAATAATACTGGAGTTTTGGAGCTATTAGATGACTTTAGGTGTATAAATAGACCCCTTAGATCCTTCATCATTCATCAATCATCTTATAATTTTCCATTTTCTTGTAAACTTTTCTTTTTGTGTGAAGAACACACTTGTGTTCTTGAGTGATCTTTGTAAGTGTGGTATAACATATGTTGTTCAGAGAGTTTATTGTTTCTATCTCCTTTATCTACTAAGGGAATTAGGATCAATTCTTTCTCTTGATTCAACTAATAATGACCATACAAGCTTGTAATATGTGTAATAAACCCTTCATGGGCTAAGTAATCTTTAGTTGGGATTATAAACAACGTTAGTCATGTTATTTATGTTTGTATAAAGATCTATTATGAATTACTTATTATTGTGTGTGATTTTCATTGTTTGAACAATCTTTATTTATTTGGCCAATAAATGACGATATTAATGGTCTTCATATGTTTCGAAAGAAAATATGTTTGATTAGATCAAATGATCTTCACTCTAAGTTGTTCTAGGGGATAGAAATATACCCCTAGTCCTTAGATGATTCTTTGAGTTATTTTCATAAATCCTAATGCTATGTATTGAAGCCGATCAATATAGAAATATAGTGGATTGATTCAATATGTAAGGGGCGTTTTATAGTTCGAAAGAGAAACCGTCTTTTTAAGGAAAATCGAATCTACACAACATAATAAGTAAATTCATTTTATGATCTCCTATACATCTTTTATAACTAATGACGAACTAAGTTTGTAATCCCAACTATTTTATTTTATCGATAATCAATCTATTATTATTGCTATCTTTTTATTTTCTTATAATATTAGAACTATTATTGCAATTTCTTTGCAATTATTAAACCAAACTTTTTAATTGTGTGTTTCACTCATCTTAAGTATCTATAAAAATAGACTAATAGTGTATAATTCAAATTATAACAAAACTTCCTTGTGGGATCGATAAACCGGACTCAAAAAGTCCACTTTACTACTTGATACGATATCGTGCACTTGCGATAGTTACACTAAAAGCGTGTCAAGTTTTTGGCGCCGTTGCCGGGGAAGTATAAGTTATATTTGAAATCTTACATTGTAAACTATTTTTATATGTACAAATTTCTCGACGTTGTAACTTAGTACTAAATTGTGTTTGTCCGGTCAAGTGGCGGATAACGGTACTCCGTGACTATTAAAGTCGATTTTCAGTTTCCCACAACAACTGATATTTGTAGATATTTTCTTCAATTATTTTCATTGTCATTTTATTTTTATTTATTTTTTTTGTCATGGAAGAAACATTGTATAAAATCGAAAAAAGATTTCTCTTTCTAAGCAAAAATGCAATTTTAAAAATTTACAAGACAAGGCTTGAAAGGATGAGGTTGCTTATGAATAAAAGCATACCTTTTGACATAAGATTCATTATCGAAGCCAAAGTAAGAATAGAAGGTGAATTCACAGAAACACCGACTAGATTTTTACCAGGGCTTGGAAAAAGTTCATATGTCAAGAAACGACGAGCAAAGATGCTAGCCGTTTGCTATAAATGTGCTAGATGGAACTGTAATGTAAAATGTCGATCTTTAGGAATTCCATCTACAAACAGAGAAGATAAAATTCAGTTCATTAATGATGGTCTGAATAAAGAGAATTTAGATAATATCGAAATTTCTCTTGACACGCATCTTAGTGGACTTGTATATTACGGAATTCAATGTTTGTGGAATAAATTCAAACCAGAATATGAACAACGTCTTGGGAATCTGACGTTAAAAGACCCTGTTTGCCAATTTGTAAAAACAATTGGATGGGAAGCTTCTTCCCGACTCATAGAAGGCGTTTAGGCCGTTTCTGAACGTAAAATCAGAGGAAGATGTAAGCCACAATCACAACTACTGTACATACGCGCAAGTATCTTTTATTTTTGTCGTGTGGTGAGATTTTCTGAATAAAAAAATGTGATACCCGATAAATGCATTCATTATTCTATTGAGTAGTTGAAGCGCAATCAACGCAATCATAAACTTGTTAAACAATTTTTACCTTCTTTTTCTTCTATAAATAAACTTTCTACTGGTTTCTTTCATTCATCCCTCAAACTTCCACTTTTCTCTGTTTCTCTCTAAAAAAAATTTTTCTTTTCAAAAATGGAGTCATCATCTTCAACAAAAAAATTTAACGCAGTATGCATTTTTGGTGGAGCTAGTCCTGGAAAAGAGGCATTCTTTACTGAAGCAGCCCACAACTTGGGTCGTACCTTAGTAGAAAAATGCATTCATGTAGTTTACGGAGGAGGAAGTCTAGGATTAATGGGACGAAATCACGTCGCCTATATGGAAGGAGTAAGATTGTTGGGAATAATCCCAAAACCTCTGGCTGAAAGTAAAATCACCGGGTCAACTATTGGAGATGAGTTTAGATCTGTGAATATGCAAGATCGCATAACTCACATGATAAATAATTCTGGCGCCTTTATCACCCTTCCCGGTGGTTTTGGCACCCTTGAGGAACTTTTTCATGTGGTTACCAGAGCCCGACTAAATATTCATCAAAAACCAATAGGTGTGATTAATGTCAATGGTTTCTTTGATGGTTTACTGTCTTTCATCGACTACTCTGCTAAAAAGGGCTTTATTTCCGAGCGTGCAAAACGAATCATAGTCGTTGCAACAACACCAGAAGAACTAATCAAAAAACTCAATGAATTTGTTCCTCAACCAGATCCAGCTCTAGCTAAAATTGTCTGGGTAGAAGATTTTACCGTGAGAAAACGAAAAGTGGATTCATTCCTCTCCCTTTGATAACCCATGTCGGACCTCTTGTATTTTTACTTTCTGTCGTGTGTAATAATCGTGCTAAATGGTGGCAGCTTAAGGAGTTTCTTCTTGATCTCTTGACGCGCATCTATTCGCGATTTATATATTGTTATTTTATTGCTGTAATTTTTATTGTGTTTTTTTTTATAAAAGCATTGATGGCAGCGTAAGGCGACTCTTCGGACTTTCTTGATGCGCATCTTAAAAATTGTGTTATACTTACGAGTATATTTTATTTTCTTTTGTTGTGTGCCTCGTATGATTATTCTCTTGCAGATCCAATAAGGCGTTAGCTCAAACATCAACTTTCTTAACAAGGAGTATTCTGCTTTTCTGCATTGCTTTTTATTTTATTTTATTTTTAAAAACTGAGGACAGTTTTATTTTCAAGTTTGGGGGTGGTTTGTTTTATTATTTTGGTGTGCTTTGATTACTTTGCGGTTATTTACCTTAATTTTTTTTAATATATATATATTATTTTGATTTGTGAGATTTCTAGATCTGGCCATAACACCAATAAATTAGCTATATACAAGCTTCTAAAATCGTTTTAACCGGTAAAAAAATTGTATATTCCAAAAAACTTTGAGCCTTAATCTCTCTTTCCAAGCCTTGTAATTATCATATAAAATCGAGTCATTCGTTACCTTGAGAAAAGAAGAATCAATTGGTTGATGAAAAATAAAACTGAAATTTACTTAATTTGTGGAGTTTTTGATTTTTCATGCTTAACTAAAAAATGATTTTCTGCAAAAATTCTATTCCCTAAAAAAAAAAGAGTCATTGGTGAAAAGAGCTACACGTTAGCAAATAACGGTGTGAAAGCTATCACCTAAAAAAAATGACGAAAAGGAGAAATGTTGAGCGAAGAATTTGCCTAATTTTGGAAGTCTTAAATTTTGCGAAAAATAAAGGACTAACCATTGTTGGTGCGTAGCTGCCGTCTCAGAAAAATTGGTGAAAAGAGCTACACGTTAGCAAATAACGGTGTGAAAGCTATCACCTTTTTACAAAAAAAAAAAATGAGATAGAAATTGTGTTAGTGAAAAGAGCTACACGTTAGCAAATAACGGTGTGAAAGCTATCACTAAAAGAGATGTAGTTTATGAGCATATTTGAATTAATTAGCAGCTGAATTTCAATACACTCAATTTTGTGAAAATCACAATATTTGATGACGCCAATAAAATTCTTCTTCATATTGAGTCAAAAAATAAATGAGTGATCGAGATCAACCATTGAAGGGAGTCCTGTGTATCACGAGTGGGAAAGTAATAATCAGCCTTTTGGGGGGAAAACCTTGATTTTGGAATTACAAAATAAAAACCGTGTTTTAACTTCAAAAACATTAGTAGATTTATTTTGAATCTTGATTCATTTCTATCTACTGTATAAAGCTGGTTGTTGTTTATTAATGGCATTTTGATCTCCTTTTCTCTTTTTATATTTTAATTTTTGTGTGTATTATTAGTTTTGTGTCTTATTTTTATTTTTATTTTTAGAATGTGATTAATAAAGAGTCTTGCTCGGGACTAGCAAGAATTCAAGTTTGGGGGTGTGATAAGTGTCAGTTTCGTACACTTATCCATGGTTTGTATCGATAAAATTCACCCATAATTGAGCTAGTCTACTCGTTTTTTGCTTTTAATTTATTAGTTTTAATAATTTTATTTTTATCGGATGATGATCGGATTAAATAACTGAATTACTCAAGAAACAATATGTTTAATAAATATTCTCTTTATTGAATTTTGATATATTCATGTTGTAGGGCTTTCCGAGACGAATTCGGCAGTCTTTCCGGATTCAAAATCAGAGTTATATATCAAAAGTTATCATCCGAAGAAGATCTGGGGCAAAAACGCAAAGTCTGAGAATTCTGGGCCGAAAACGTAACTATCCAAGCTTCAAATGAGCAAATTTACGAAGCCGAGTTACGGCCGTAACATGCAGGGGTTACGGCCGTAAGTCACCCTAGTTACGGCCGTAACTCCTGAATGTTACTAGTAACTCTTGACATTACTATGATTTGTCTAATTTTTTATACTTTTTGTGTATTATTGAGGGGATGGCTGGCATTGATCCGATCTAATGTAATAATACTGGAGTTTTGGAGCTATTAGATGACTTTAGGTGTATAAATAGACCCCTTAGATCCTTCATCATTCATCAATCATCTTATAATTTTCCATTTTCTTGTAAACTTTTCTTTTTGTGTGAAGAACACACTTGTGTTCTTGAGTGATCTTTGTAAGTGTGGTATAACATATGTTGTTCAGAGAGTTTATTGTTTCTATCTCCTTTATCTACTAAGGGAGTTAGGATCAATTCTTTCTCTTGATTCAACTAATAATGACCATACAAGCTTGTAATATGTGTAATAAACCCTTCATGGGCTAAGTAATCTTTAGTTGGGATTATAAACAAGGTTAGTCATGTTATTTATGTTTGTATAAAGATCTATTATGAATTACTTATTATTGTGTGTGATTTTCATTGTTTGAACAATCTTTATTTATTTGGCCAATAAATGACGATATTAATGGTCTTCATATGTTTCGAAAGAAAATATGTTTGATTAGATCAAATGATCTTCACTCTAAGTTGTTATAGGGGATAGAAATATACCCCTAGTCCTTAGATGATTCTTTGAGTTATTTTCATAAATCCTAATGCTATGTATTGAAGCCGATCAACATAGAAATATAGTGGATTGATTCAATATGTAAGGGGCGTTTTATAGTTCGAAAGAGAAACCGTCTTTTTAAGGAAAATCGAATCTACACAACATAATAAGTAAATTCATTTTATGATCTCCTATACATCTTTTATAACTAATGACGAACTAAGTTTGTAATCCCAACCTTTTCATTTTATCGATAATCAATCTATTATTATTGCTATCTTTTTATTTCCTTATAACATTAGAACTATTATTGCAATTTCTTTGCAATTATTAAACCAAACTTTTTAATTGTGTGTTTCACTCATCTTAAGTATCTATAAAAATAGACTAATAGTGTATAATTCAAATTATAACAAAACTTCCTTGTGGGATCGATAAACCGGACTCAAAAAGTCCACTTTACTACTTGATACGATATCGTGCACTTGCGATAGTTACACTAAAAGCGTGGCAGAATTCACTTGAAAAAATGGATTGCGAGATCAACCAAGGAGGATATTTTGTAATTAAGGGTGCTGTGTGTAGGAGTTATTTCTGAAATATAGGCCTTCCCGAAGTCGACTGGACTCTGCGCCGCGGCATATATCCCCTGTGCCGCGGCACACCATTTTTGCCACGAATCTCCTGGAGCTGCTGTACTCCGGGCTGCGGCCCCCTGGGACCCCTCCTCTCGGTCATTTTCTGAGTGTGCCGCGACACACCTTGCTCGGGCCGCGGCACACAGGGTCAACTTAGCCCTGGGGATGTCTTTTTAGCAGCATTTGTGCTGCGTTTTCTTTACTTTCACCAACCATTTTGAGAGCACAAACAAGAGAGAGAGAGAGAGAGAGAGAGAGAGAGATACAAGAGAGAAGAAAAATAGAGAGATATACTTGTTCGATTTCCCAGAGTTGTACCGATCGGATCGTCGTGATATTTTGACAAGATCTTGGTAGCAATTGGGCAAATCTTGTCACCAGAGTAGATCGAGGTTTTGAGTCTGGAGGTTCGGGTATTTTGTTAGCTTTTTGTATAAGCTATTTACGGTGTTTTTATTTCTCGATCTTCTTGTTTTTGTGTATTCCAAATACTTGAAGATTATTTATTTCCAAGTATTTGAAGATTATCGTTGTATACCTCTAGTTTGTACTAGGGACGAATCGTGTATTATGAATTGGTGATAGTGGATTTAAGCGGTTTCGGTCCCGTAGTTTTTACTCTCGTCTTGAGGGGTTTTCCACACTAAAAATTGTGTCTCGTTGTTTATTGTTTTTTGATATCATTTGTATTGTTTGTCAAATTGTATTTGATTTACTCTACTCATCGGTAACCTCAAAGTTACAATTGAGATTGGAAAAGTTGTCAAACGAGGTTGCGCATTTTCGTTGTGACGTCTTTGTGTCGTTTTTCCCAACAAAGTGGTATCGGAGCCACGAGATTTTTTGTTTCATGGTTGTATTATCTAAATTGTAAGATGGAAGCCAATACAAGTAGAATGGTGAATTTGAATGGTTCGAACTACCATGTATGGAACGGCAAGATGGAAGACCTTCTATATGTGAAGGATTATTATCTACTGGTCTTTAGCAAAGACAAACCGGAAGGCAATCCGACCCGGATTGGTCTATTTTGCATCGCCAAGTGTGTGGCTATATTCGACAATGGGTTGATGATAATGTGTTGAATCATATTAGTGGAGAAAAGGACACTCGGGAATTGTGGCACAAGCTCGAGCAATTGTATGCTGGGAAGACGGGGAATAATAAACTATTCCTCATTAAACAAATGATGAACCTAAAATATCGAGATGGGACTCCTCTGTCGGATCATTTGAATGCATTCCAAGGCATCATTAATTAACTTGCAGGAATGGGCATTAAATTCGAAGAGGAGGTTCAAGCTTTGTGGTTGTTGGGCACATTGTCGGATACTTGGGAGACGTTTCGTACGTTGTTGTCTCACTTTGCCCCCGATGGTGTCATTTCGATGGAACTTGCTAAAGGGAACATGCTGAATGAGGAGGTCAGAAGAAAGTTACAGGGATGTTCGTCACAGTCGAATGTTCTTCTTACCGAAAGGCGGGGGAGAGGTCAAAGCAGAGGTCCGAGTAATAGAGGGCCACAAAGAAGTAATTCTAGAGGGAAGTATGCCAATATTGAATGCTATCATTGTGGTAAGAAAGGGCATACGAAGAAATTTTGCCGACAACTAAAGAAGCAAAATTGCCAAGGCAGAGAAAACACTCAAAAGAAGGAGAGCATGAGTAATGAAAAAGCTGAAGTAAATACTACTACCAAGGAGTTCTTTGTATGTTGTGATTATGATATGGTGAACCTTGTCAGAGATGAGTCGAGTGGGGTGGTCGAAAGTAGAGCTACGTGTCATGTTACGTCACGTAGGGATTTCAATTTCTCTTATACTTCGGGTGATTATGGGATGGTCAAGATGGGTAACGATGGGTTATCCAAGATTGTTGGAGTTGTTGGAATATTTTATTCCATACATTTATTAACAGAGTTTTGATGATTAAGTTGATAAACAAAACAAAATAACAAAGAGGCGAAACAAAGCATCGAAGAAGTCGAAGACGCAAAAAGCTGGAAATAGCATGCTTAATGTACGTAACAAAGAGTTAATAGCATACGTAACAGTGCATGTTTAACATACGTAAGGAAGAAGGCTTAACGTATGTAATGGAGTGCTTCAGTATTCAAACAAGATGAACGTTGGAGATGACGTCATGGCATAGGTTAGCGAGCAACGGATATGTTGACAAATGTTAACGTACGTAATGGACAATGGCTAACGTACGTAACACAGAAGACAGAAGCCACTGAACTGTTTTATGAAGAAGCTAACGTACGTAACCAGTAGAGGTTAACGTACGTAATATCGCTAGCATACGTAATATTGGAGTGATAGCGTACGTAATGAAGGCACAGGAAGCTAACGGCTAGTTGGAAGAGAAATGCCTATAAATACCACTTCTAATGGTATTCATTCTACAACAACACAAAGCATTCGATATATTGATCAGAGATTATTATACACATTCTTGTTGTTGTAATTGTGCTTATATTGATAGTTTGAGTGTTTATACATTCAACACATACATGAGAGGTAAAATAAAAGATACGATTGAATTTGGTGTTATTAGGATTAAGGATCTGGCATTGTTAGAATCGCAATCGATATCTAAGTGAGGTTTATCTAGTACCCATAGAAAGCTAGAGTGGTTGATTCCTTGTCCAATAGAAAAGGAAAATAGTTTAACTTGGACCGACACAAAGATAAGTACACGCGGTAATATCTCGACCGATAGAAGAGAGATTGTACGGTTTAACTTGGACCGATAGAAGACAAGTTTGTAACGGTTATCTCTCGACCGATAGAAAAGAGGTGCAGATGTTGATCTTCATCCTATTGAAAAAGTTACCGAAAGAGGATGTAGGCTTCGTTAATAGCCGAACCTCTATAAATACGTGTGTCGATTATTTTCCGCACCTTTATATTTACACTTCCGCACAACGGCGCAAATAACGATTTTGCTCCAACAATTGGTATCGGAGTGGTACCTCCAATACGCGGCTTAACATCCGAGGAGTCGATCCAAATAGCATTCCAAATTGCTCTGGTCGAAGGTCTTGCTCTTAACCGACCACCATTTTTTGATGGCTCAAACTTCATGACGTGGAAGAAAAAGATGTCAATATTCATCCAAGCATATGATATCGAGCTTTGGAAAGTAATATGTCTTGGTCCAAAAATTCCTCTCAAATCCGACGGTACGCTTAAATCTTTCGAAGAATATGATGATGCAGATTGGAAGAACAACCATCTAAATTGTAAGGCTACTCAATTTCTATTTTGTGCCTTAAATCCGGAAGAGGTCAATCGTATCTCATCGTGTGAAAGTGCTAAAGAGATGTGGAAAATTCTTGAAATCACACACAAAGGGACAACTCATGTCAAGGAGACAAAGATCAATATGCTTCTCCATGACTACGAGTTATTCATGATGAAGGGTGATGCATCACCAACATGCTCGACTGATTTTCGGTCATCACAAATGGACTTGCTTCGTTCGGTAAACCATTATCAAGTAGTGAGAAAGTCAAGAAAATCTTAAGATCACTACCTGTTGAATGGGACAGAATGGTGACGGCGATTATGGAATCGAAAGATCTCAATAATCTTGATTTTAGTGCCCTCGTTGGTTCACTAATAAATTACGAGATTGTCCTTAAATCTTGAAATGCAAAGCCAAAACCAAAGGAAAGATCGATAGCCTTGAAGGCTAAGATGTCAAAAAGAGAAGAAATATAGGTTGATGAAAGCAACGAAGAATCGGCATATTATGCCAAAAATATTAATAAGTTTCAAACTGTTGGTCACTTAAGTATACTGGATACAGTTTGGAAAACTAGTTTAAACAACAAACTGTACGGAATCTAAATCTGAGTGCGTAGCGGAAGTCTTAGATACAGTTAGTTGTCGTGGATACAGCAACGAAGTATTTGGTGTATACTTAATATATCACAGTAATTTAAAACAGTAAAAGCTGAAGGTAAATGACACAGTAATTTAAGTGGTTCGAGGTAAACCCCTCTACGTCCACTGGTCCTCCACACAGGAGTAAAAAGTTTATTATAATTACTGCGTACACAACTACGTAATTATAAACAAACCTATCCTTGTATCGTTCACACAGATTGATACAAAGAATGTCACTTTCAACCGTTCACACAGATTGGTTAAAGCTTCCTTCTTGACTAGCTTCTTCACACACAGTTCCAAAGCTTCGTCCTTATTCGTCCCACACATGTCAGAATAACTTGTTGAGTTCACACAGAGCTCGGTTTTTACACAGAGGTAAAAGGGTAGGTAACCAGGTAAGAACAGCAGCTTTGAATATCAAGTTCTTGAGCTGATGATGGCTGTTCTTGATGTTGAGCACTGTATATCTCTTTCGTTCTAAATTGCAGTATGCTTTGGAGATATGTTTGCTCTGATGATAACTTTGATAGCTTGAGTATTAGGTTACTTGGGTAACTGATCTTCAATGTCTTCGAGGATATATATAGTCTCTGAAGAAAGTATCCGTTGAGATATATCCGTTTGAATAAGATGTCGTTCCAACGGGATTAAGACATGATCCGGATTTTGTGGGATTCTGAAGATCTGAGGACTGGCAGTATTTAAATACTTTATCCTTGAGTATTTAAATACTTCTTTGTTCAACGGGACTTGACTTGTGTTCTTTCTTGTCCTTTTGTGAACTGTATGGAAGATGACTGTATTTAGGGTGTCGAGACAGTTTCCATACTTGGTCTTTTTACAAGACTACTTGCTGTACTGAAGAGCTTCACTTTATGCTGATTCGAGGCAGGTCTTCGATACAGGATAAAGCCTCAATGCTTCGATACAGTTTCCTTACTGTATTCGGATTGGCATATATGTCAAAACCTCCTTTTATCAATTAACAATCAATACAGGGATCGGGTATCCCGGCTGATTCGATACAGGGTGTTTGTTTTTCCCAACAATTTCCCCCTTTTTGACAATTTGCCAAGACTAACTTACTTAACTCTTCGAGTCTTCTTGATGATGCCAAAACCTTCTTTATGAAGCATTCTTCTTTGATGACTTCTGGCAGATTTCTTGGTCTTTCGTCAAAAGGTCTGACTTAGTGACTTAGTCTACAATAATGAACTGCTCGCAGGCACGTTCGATACAATTTGAGATTTATTACAACTTAAGCCTATGATTGGCGCGCAGGCACAATCTTACAATGTATTCTAAGTTTACAACTGAAATTTTGAACTGTTCGTAGACTAGTTCGTACAGCTTATTTTTCAATCAAGTTTATCTAACTTGGGATTCCTATCAAACAATTTTAAGTAATCATATATTAACACAGTAGATTACGAGTTGTAATCTTTCAAGAAAACAAACTATTTTATTGATGTTCAAAATGATTGAGTACAAAGTTTGCTGTTTCGAATAGAAATTACAAAAACAAAAATAATATACATAAATTTCAGCTCTTTATCTATAATCCGCATGCCTCCATGGTCTTTTTCCTTGTTCGTTCTCGGTGCCACGCCACCAGTTTTGAAGAGAATCATTGCCTCGTTCCTGGTATATCGCTCTTCCTTCATATGAACGATCAATGGCAAGTATCCAATCTTCTGGATGGGTGACCCGATCTCCTCTTCTATGTTTGGATTTCATTTCGATTTGGAGAGGGAGTTTACCTTCTTCTAGCATCTTCGAAAATTTATCTGCCGCCTCTGCTAACGTCTTATAATTCTTGAAGATGGCGGATTCCCTGATGAGTCTGACAAAATATCTCATCAGTTCATTCTTCCTCCAGTGCTTCACTTCGTCGGCAGTTGGGTTGCGGTTGGTCGGCAGACGTATTTCCGAAGGTCTCTGAATAAGAGTTTGCCAAGGGACAATGGGGTCATGGAATTCCGGTCTGGAGCCTGAAATTTTAAAACTTTGGGATGGAGGTGCTAGCTTGTTCAATTCGGCGGTGATACTGTTCTGAGCAGCCTCAAATTCCCTTTTTTGTTGCAGCCTTATTCTCCTAGCAGCCTCTCGTGCCTCTTCCCCCTTTTTGGCTTCATCAAGACTTTGCAGGATTTCAAGAGCGGCGTCCTGTTTGGTCTCGATGCTGGTCATTCTTTCAACAAGAGAGGAAAGAGTCTGCGACATTTCCTGAATGCATTTGTCGTGAGCACGCAGTTGAGAGTTGTTCTCAATCATTGCACAAGCGGTCTTGGCTTCAGCTATCCTTGTCTTTGTAGCTTCCTCCTTCAGCAGTTGCTCCTGCTTATCTTCCATGATCTTCAAGGCTTGCTTGAAAACTTCTGGCAAAAGAATGAATGCGTCGACAACTCGAGATACTTCGTGTTGAAGAGTGGTCATTTCTTCGACGGCAGAGGTGTGCATCCAATTTAGTACCTTTTCAACGGAAGATAGAGCATTTACTGCGTCTTGGATAAATACAGTCTGAAGGCCAAGAGCTCGCAGGCGCTCTTTTCGTGCAGCAGAGATCGGAGAATCTGGTTGGGCGAAGTCTGCAGCGCCGTTCAACCTTCTTACATTCACGGATGGACGTGAGGTAAGTTGGACATCCTCGGAGTTGATGCCGTCCTCGGATTCTATTGTTGAAGGCGGGAGCGGCTTCACGTGGTTCGGCGACGATTGGTTCGAAGCGTCTGTGTGAAGGTTCTTGGCAGATATGGATGCGGGAGGGATGAATCCTCTGTTGGTTTTCGGGAATAGCTTCTTGATCGCAGCGAGGCTCGGGTGCTGTTCCAAAATTTCTTGAACTTCCTCGATTGGAGGGTGATTCCTCTTGGTCGGGAATGTTCTCCTATGTGGCGAAGGGGGATTGGCTTGGGTAGAAGGCCCTTCGTCTTTTCTGGGTGGAGAGGCGTCTCGAGCTTCAGCCTCTTCACAACTCATTCTCAGACCTGCTTGTAAAGCGTCGTCGTCGTCGTCTGAGCCATGATCGTCGTCATCTTTTGGATTAATGGGAGAATCCTCTGACTTCTTCTTTCCTTTCCTCCTGGCGTCAGATTTGTGCAGTAGGTGGCTTTCAATTAGATCCTTGCAAGAGGCGTTGTCCCATCGAAGCAGGGCCTCAATTTCAGTTGAGTCTGTTACTTCGGAGACGAATCTCTCTTCGTGGCTCCATTCGCTCCAGTTGTATAGTGTATCGTACGGAGCTAGCCTATAGCCTTTCCATTGCAGGAATCTTTCGTACGCGTGTTCAATTTGAACCGAAAGAAGTGTTTGATTTATGATCGAGTCGGGGGAGGGACTTCGAATAACGTCTGGAGACGCTGTTTCGAGGGATTCCTGTACAGGTATGGGATCCTGTACGGAAGATAGACTCCTTGCAGGGGATGGTGCCCCGAAGGATGATGGATCCTGCACGGGTGTGGGATCCTGCAGAGGAGAAGTAGCTTTTGGCTCCGAATGGGCAGCCGACTCGCTAAAGTCTTGAGCGTTGGCAGATGTCTCTATATCCGTCGTAGCCGCCAAAGGCTCGGGATCTACTGTCGATGCAGTAGGAGACACCTCTTCCACAGGGGTTGGGCCCTGGGGTTCTTCATCAGTGGGTTGCGCCACGGGCGAGACATCCTTGGAGTGCTTGGCTTTGATTTTTGAGAGCCTCCTGAGTCTCTTCTTGGAATTCTCACCAGCAGAGTGTTTCTTGCTGTGAGATCGCTTTCACTTCTTCTTTGAAGATTCCATTTCTGGGACCTTCACGGTTTCATCTCTTGGGTTGGCAGAAATTGGCATGTGCCTGGTTCTCGGGTGGTTGCAATGCATTGTGCTCTGGTTATACGCAGTGGGCTTGACACCTCCTAAGTATATCCTCGAGCTATTTTTCTTGGCATCGGCGGATTGCGTCAGTCAGCACTTCGTCAGGATGTAGTTCAGCATTAAACCAAAGGATTTCTTTTGGGTGGCAGGTTTGCACACCTCTTCTTGAAGACGTTTCAGAATGATTTGGCACCAATTGACCTTTTCACAGGTCAAAATAGCTACCATCATCCTGAACCTTAAGTTCGTGCACATCTCGAACGCACCGGTTCGGTTTTCAATGATCCTGGAGCAAAAGTCATGAAGATAGACAAAATGAAGAAGAAAATTTTTCTTGTGACAAGTAGTTGTCACCATATCAACCACTTTGGACCCTGTAAATAGTCCATAAAACTTAGTAATAAGCTCTTGAGACCCGAACGTCTCAAGTTGGTCCATGGTCGAGGCCATCGGCGGGCGGCTGTAGATTCTCCTCGAGTAGATCGCGATTGATGCGATTTCCACTCCTGGGTATTGCGGTGATGTCGGCAACATGACCTCCACAGGCGGTGACGAGAAACGGACGGCGGCGTTGAGGTAGAATTCCTCAACCGGATGGGCGTCGTATTTGTCGGCGGTCTTGCTCCCAAAGCGATAGAGACCTTGTTGTTCAAGACGAGTAATGATATACTCCATCGGTTACAGTCGTTGGTTTAGAGAGAATACGCTCGATGATGACGAGTTTGGAGAAGATCCGCCATCAATGATGTTGGAGGATTTCTTGAGCAGGGGAAGAAGATTGACTAGCCATTGATGTTTTCTTAAAACAAAGGTGGAAGAAAGCAATAAATTCATGATGAATATGCGAGAAAAATATGTATTTGTTTGCTTGAGAACTCTTGTAATTGCGAAGCGTAAAGAGTCTCTAATGGCGAATCTGATCCTTTTATACTTGGGCGGCGAAATAGGGTTTTGCAGTACGAATGGTCGATTTTAAGGGATGGGAACCGGTTTTGAAATCAACGGTCAAGATGGATTGAGTGTAAGCGTACGCTAATCCATTAAAAGGTTTTAAAATACTGTGGGTCCCACTTGACATAGGTTGATACCCTAAATGCCTAAAACGGCGGTTTAAAAATAATAAACAATTTAAAAATATCGCGGCTTTTGAGATTCGATTGTCCGGATGTCGTGTAAGGCATTTAATGAACATGACGTTTGACATAAAAGCAGGCACGTGGACAAAAATTATTTTAAAAGGAAATAATATTATATTATATCTTGAATCGAAATCTATAGCATGTCTTTGTTCTCGCGTCGATCTGACGTTCCCCCTTAAAAGGTACTAATAGGTTTTGAATTCCATACGGCAATATTTGGATTAATCTGTATTCATGGGTCCTCTGAGATTCCCCCTTAATTATTGCACACACAATTGTAGGATTCATATGCCTTCGTTCGCTCTGATCTTGTATTGATGATTCCGAGTGTACAGATAATTAATGTTGAATCAGTATTCACGGGTCTTACTGACATTCCCCCTCAATTGTTGAGTAAAAATAGTAAATTTACTTACAGGGAGTCTGGCTGTAGTATTCCCAATTCTTGTCTGAGCATGTTGAATCTTGCTGTGTCGAGAGGCTTGGTGAAGATGTCGGCCAGCTGAACATCTGTATGGACTTTTTACAGGCGAACATCCTTGTTCTCGACATAATTCCTGATAAAATGATGCTTCATGTTGATATGCTTAGTGCGCGAGTGCAAAATAGGATTGTGCGTGATTGCAATTGCACTCGTGCTATCACACATGATTGGAGTCTCTCTAGCATCGATTCCATAATCGGCAGGTTGTTCTTGCATCCAAGGATCTGCATACGGCGACTACCAATGACATAGTACTCGATTCACCGTGGAAAGAGAGTTAGCCAATTGCTTCTTCTTGAACCAAGAAACGAGTTTAGGTCCGAGAAAGTGACAAGTTCCACTTGTACTCTTCTATCTAGCTTGCGACCTCCGAGATCCGAGTCATTGTATCCAACTAAATCGAATCCGCCTTCCTTAGGATACCACGATCTGCATCGACTGTTCCTTTAATGTATTTCAGGATTCGTTTAGTTGTATTGAAGTGTGATTCCTTAGGTGCAACTTGGTATCTCGCACACACTCCAACAAAGAGCTGGATATCGGGCTGCTAGCCGTTAGGTACAGGAGCGAACCAATGAGCTTCTGTAGAGTGATTGGTCAAACGGCTTTCCGGCTTCATCGGCACTAATTTGCGGAAGTGCTCATAGGGGTTAGCGAGGATTTGGAATTGTTCATTCCAAATTTGTTGAGAAGTTCCTTCTTTGTATTTCTCTGGTTGATGAATATACATAGGCAAGCTGCTTTACCTGCAAACCTAGGAAATAACTAAGTTCCCCCATCATACTCATTTCAAATTTGCTTTGCATGAGATGTGAGAACCTTTGACATAGAGCAAGGTTAGTTGAACCAAAAATAATATCATCGACATAGATTTGTACCATTAGAAGGTCATAACCTTCCTGTATCTTGAACAAGGTTTTGTCGACAGCACCTTTCTCAAATCCGTTGTTGGTTAGATCTTTGGGACAGGGTTTCGTACCAGGCTCTAGGGGCTTGTTTAAGTCCGTACAGCGCTTTCCTTAGCCTGTAAACTAGATCGATACCGTCTGTGTTGGCAAACCCTGGTAGTTGTTCAACATAAACTTCTTATGCAAGTTCTCCATTCAGGAAAGCACTCTTGACGTCCATTTGGTATACGATAAAACTCTTATGGGCGGCAAAGGCTAAAAATATCCTAATGGCTTCTAGTCTCGCTACAGGGGCGAAGCTTTCATCATAGTCGATTCCTTCTTCCTGACAATAGCCTTGTGCTACTAGTCTGGATTTGTTCCTTATGATAAGTCCATTTCGATCCTTTTTGTTTCGAAATACCCATTTGGTTCCTATAACCGATTGGTGTGTCGATGCAGGTACAAGATACCATACATTGTTTCTTTCGAAACCGTTAAGCTCTTCTTCCATAGATGTTATCCAATGAGAGTTGTTAAGAGCGTCTATGGTCGAAACAGGTTCGGACTGGGCTAAGAATACAGCGATAGTTCACATATTGAGTCTCCTAAGTTCGGATTGAGATATCCATTCAGGAAATTGTGAAACTTCAGCATTAGATTCTTCTTGTGCACAAAGTACATTTCCTTGTGTACTCTGTATTCTCCTACGAGTAGAAACACCTGCATTAATGTTTCCAATGATCAGCTCTTGCGGGTGATCTCTCAACCATCTTCGGTCGGGTTCTAATTCAGGATCCGTCTTTGTATCGAAAGTTTACGTGGGTACGGCTTGACATGCAGCGTCAGCTTCATCCACATCGATTCTTACAGCTGCGGGGTTGATTTCTAAATCAACTACAGGTTCTATGGGTGTAGGTGGATCCAAGATAGATAGATGGTGAATGTCATGAGTGATATCATCTACTCCTGTAGGGTCCTGGTGTGGTTCGTCGAATACTACATGAACTGATTCCTCGATCGTCAGCTTCCTTTTATTGAAGATTAAAAGCTTTCTTTGACGGAGGAGTATCCTACGAATATTCCTTCATCGATTTTTCATCAAAGGTTCTAAGTTGGTCCTTCCCATTGTTCAATACATAACACTGCATCCAAAATGTGAAAATACGAAACTAATGGAGTTTTGTTATTCCATACCTCATAAGTTGTTTTGTTGTGGTGCTTGTTGACGATACAACGGTTTTGAGTGTAGCACGTTGTATTGGTTGCTTCACCCCGAAACGCTGTGGCAATTTGCTTGCGGCAATCATTGTCCTTGTTGCTTCTTTCAACGTCCTATTCTTTCGCTCGGCAACACCATTTTGTTGAGGTGTACGGGCGGTGAGTATTCGTCTTTGTATTCCATTCTCCGAACAGTATTGCTCTATAAAGCAGTTAGTAAATTCAGTACCTCTGTCGGAACGAATGCATACGATACTCGATGCTTTTTCATTTTGCAACTTTCTCAGGAGCTCGGGCAGCCTTGATGTTGTTTCCTTCTTCTTGCTAAGAAAGATCGTCCAAGCATACCTGGAATAATCATCAACAACAACCATGCAATATTTCTTACCTCCCAAACTTACTGGATCTACAGGACCGTAGAGATCCATGTGTAGCATTTCCAACACTCTTTGGGTTGAAAGGTAGGATTTGCTTTTCAGGGTTGACTTGATTTGCTTGCCTTTCTGACATGGTCCGCAGACGCTGTCCTTCTTGAATGACACATCTGGCAAACCTCTAACCATACCCTGTCTTGAAAGCTTGTTGATAGTCTTGAAGTTGACGTGAGACATCCTCTTGTGCCATAGCCAGCTAAGATCTGCGGTGCCTTTGGCAACAAAACATGGAATTGAGGAGCTCATAGGCTTCCGATCGGCAATGTACATATTACACGATCTGCTTCTGTAAGCACAACTTCCTTGGTTTGGGTGTTCTTGACTCTCACGATCTATATAGAACTTCACCGAGAAGCTGTTTATCACAGGCGGCTAATACTAAGTAGATTATACTGTAAGCCTTCAACATATGCAACATCGGTGACCTTGAATTTCCCGACAAGTAGGTTTCCTTTCCCTCTTGTTCTTCCTTTAGACTTATCACCGAAGCGAACTTTTGGACCACGACCTTCTACAAAATCAGATAGCTTGCTCCTATCTCCGGTCATGTGACGAGAGCATCCACTATCAAAGTACCAGGTATCCTCCTCTAGAATGTCCTGTAACAAAGAAATTAGGTAGATTTAGGTCCCCTTTGATTTTTGGGTCCATATATGTTAGTTCCTTTAGGTACCCAGTTTTCTGACGACAAGCTGGTTTCTTGTAGGATGTACTCGGTCTGATGTTGCGATATCTACGGGGCATATCCGTAGTTGTTATAATCATGATAATTACTATGCATGTAAAATTCGGGGTTATTATTATTATTCGATCGAGTGCCGTCTAGGAGGTGGAGCTATTTTCTTAGGCCTATGACTTGTCTTCCGGGTCTCCGGTTGGATTCCCAATCTTGTTGTTGATCTTGAGCGGCATCTTTGTCTTGAGGGATAACGAGGCTCTGTATCAATACCTGGCGCCTTTATCGGAGTGTCTTGGCATGCGGGCCTTTGGTGGTTGGATACCGTCTTCTTCTGAATGACCGCGGCGTTGATGATATGCTTGTGGAGCATCTTTGTTTGTACGCTATACGAGTGGTTGTTGGTTCCACTGTCTCGAATAGTAGAGTTGAGGGGCGGAATTGCGGCCTTCGGTTTTCTCGGATGCAGGAGTTCCTTTATTGGACTAGGAGTATCTTCCAATTCTAGAATGTGTTCCACACTCTTGACGAACACGACTAGTTTTCCTTTATTCGAACATGAGCTGTATCCTAAGCCACTTTTATCATGAGCATGTTGCCCAGTGCTTAGAATTTCTTCCATTCTTTTGGACGATTTTTCAAAAGACTTCAGAATGGTCTCAAGTTCAGTTTCTCGCTTTTCAAGAGTTGTAATTTTGGTTTGTAGTAGAACCAAATCATTTGTCTTGCTCTCATTATGGGTTTTAACCGCATTTAGTTCATGAGCAAGTTGATGATTGCTCTCCATGAGTTTTTCAAAATCGACCTTCTTTGGTTTCACAATCAAGAGACATATTTTCATAATTTATTTTCAGCAAGTCATTTTCATCTTTCAGCTCTAGATTTGTTAATTGAAGCTGTATATTCTCAGTTTTTAGAGTCTCATGGGCCTTTTGAATGTTTTTAAACTCATTCATCATATTTTCGAAAGTATGAGATGCATTAGATGGAATAGCTGAGGTTGAACTTACCTCATCGTCGCTGTCTTCACCTTCTGGAACATCTTTGGCCATAAAGCACATGTATGCTTTATCATCGAACTCATCGTCAGATGAATCACTTTCAGTGACCACCTGAAGACATTCTGCTGATTTGGATGGTGTGGGGGAGGCTTCTGATTCTCCAATCAGGGCCTTGAGCTTGTCTTTCCAAGCACGTCTTCTTTCATCTCTCTCTTGTTGCTCGGCCTCAGGCAATCTTTGGACTTTGGGATGAGGACATTTGTTTGCATAATGGCATGGTTTCCTGCAGTTATAGCACAGGTTAGCATCACCAGATGATGTTTCGGTACTTACCTTGTTGACAGGTTTGGGCCTGTAGGGAGTCTTTCCAGACTGTTTGATGAACTTTTTGAATTTATGCATTAGAAGCGCCATTTCATCTTGGGACAGGATGTCGTCGTCACTGTCAGCATTCTTGTGACCGGGCTTCGACGAGCTAGGCATGCTGTGTCGATGGTTTGATCTGACGTGAGTATGACCTTTGAAGGAGATTCTTCAGCTTTCTCTCTTCTGTCAATGTCATACTCAAAAGCTTTAAGGTCAGAGAAGAGATCAAAAGTGGATATTTCATTAAGATTACAGGATACACGCATAGTTGTGGTCTTAATGTACCATCGAGCTGGGAGAGATCTGAAAATTTTTAAGTTCTTCTCCTTTTGGGTGTAAATCTTGCCCAACGCTTCAAGTTCACCAACAATACCAGTAAATCTGAGGTCAAGTTCCTCAAGTGTTTCCGTTGGTTTCATTTCAAAGGATTCGAATTGCTGAGTAAGTTTTGAAATCTTGTTTTCTTTTGAGAGCTCAGTTCCCTCACAAATTAACTTGAGTTTATCCCAGATTTCTTTGGCCGTTTTGCAGCTCTTTACCTTTGAGAACGTGCCTTTGTCAAGAGTGACAAATAACGCGTTCTTAGCCACGTTGTCGAGATTTGCTCACTTCCTTTCATCGGTTGTCCATTGCTCGCGTTCCTTCTCGAGCATTTCAGCATGGGCTTGGCCCTCAATCCTTGCGGCTGGATTGTGTTGCTACCCAAAATATTATCCGGAGATAGATATTGCTGGAATGGATGGGATAGCAAACAAATGCAAGAGCACTTCCGTGAGAAAGATAAATAACACAAGATTTGCCGGGGTTGTTAGTCCCGGGCTTGAATGCTCTCGCGAGATATTATTAATACCGATATTCGGGGATACAAGTACTAATGTAAGAAAACAATTACAATGAGTGTAAAGTTTCTTGTTATCTTAGCTAGCGAGCGTGTAGATTGCCGTAATAACCAGATTTGTTGCTCTGTGAGTTCTTGTTTCAAAGTTGATGAACAGTCGCGGCGGTGTGAGATCGACCGGCTCTCACGGCGAGTATATAGCCAGGATGTTTGGGCTTTGGGCTTGTGAATCCCTTGGAATCCGTCTAGTGGAGACTTGCTTTCGCCGATCGTCTTACGGACGAGAGGTTTGGAGAGAGAAGTCTGAGATGGATTAGGTGAGGTAGCCGGAGCTTGATGATATGTGTGTGTTCTTGATATTTAGTGGATGTATCGGAATGTGAGAGAATGAGCTCGGCGTAAGTCGAGAATGAATTCGGATCTGTATATTGATGGTAGGAACTGTGGAGTGAATTCCGAGATGTTGGTTCAAATGAATTCTGAACTGAGAACCGAGAACTGAGAACCTTTTTCCAGTAGGAGGAGGTTCTCTATTTATAGGGCTTGGATACGCCGGGCGATCGCCTTTTAGCACATGGGCCTGTCCCCTCAAAGTCTGCAGGAGTTGTTGGAAGTCAACTACTCGGTCCAATGGAGAGCTTACACGCGTCCTGAGTTAGTCACATGCGGCCCTACTGACAACTTTCGGCGCACATGCCGGTAGGTGGGGTAGGTGACAGGCTCTGGTCAAAGATCTTGTCAGTTAGCAAAAGATCTTGTCAGCGCCTTTTATGGATCTGCACGTGGGTGCTTTTCTGAGATCCAGTCCTTGACGGTTTTGATGGGCGATCGTCTCTGCTCGGGGCGTAGGTCGATTGCCCTTAGCCGGTTAGTAGAGCAGATCGCCAGCTGCCAAAGGGCGATCGCCCTGGGAGTCGATCGCTAGGTTCCTGATGGTGGTTTGATATCTTTGACTTGGCGAGCTAGTCAGGATTTGACTGGAGTTGACTTGGTCGCTCGGCCTTATAGTCGGTCGCCTGTCGGGATGGATAAATCGTGACACAACAATTGCCCCCCAGCTCGCTCATACGTTGGAAACGTGGGGTGAGGTGGCTTTCTTGGCGATCGCTGAATTTTTAACGAGCGACTAAGTGTTTTACTGAACTGGCGATCGTCTCTGAGCTGATATACTCTGGATTTGGACGACACAGTTGGCCGAATCGCACGGGAAAAACAACGGGCGTTGAAAAGTCTCGCGCACGTGTCGGGCTTCTATTGGAGGACGCCAACGGTCATTAATGACTCCTCGGGCGCGCGTCCTCGAAAAGACGCGTACGCGGGTCTCGAGGGGTCAACCAGTGCGCCGTTTGAGATCCGACCCCGAGGTTTTCTTTTATTGCAATCGGGTCCCCGCTTTCTCTATAAAGGGGGCGCGGGGCTGATCTCACTCACGCGTACGCATTGGAGAAAGAAGGTCCCGCCGCCGAATTTTTTTGAAGATCTAAGCGCCGATCGTCGATCGATTTCACTTTAGGGTAAGAAAAATTCTTCTCTTCCTTTCTAACTCTGAAAATGGCGGAACCTCATCGTCGTTTGGAGCGGGAACCGGTTCGCCACGGGACATCGGTGCCAGGGGAGAAACTTCTTCCGTCTTCCACTGAGACGGCGAGTGAAGCCATTCGAGCGGAATCGACCTACTGAAGTTGAGGCTTTGTTCAATGAGGCCGATGTTGCTAGGAGTCGGGCTGGCGAGGAGAGACGATCGCAGATCGAGAGAGATCCGCGATCGGGGCTTCTTGGGAGCAACATAGTGATTTTGGGCGGGCTATAGGGCCTTTCTTTGAAATAATGGATAGATTGGCGGTCGACTCCGCGATTCGATTTAGGGATATTGGTCGCTTACCCTTACGTGCTCCCCAAGCGGTCGCGATGTCGTGCAGCGCGATCGTTGTGGTCGCTCGGCCAAATACGGAGCTCGGCGTCCGGAGAGATCGGCGTCTGGAGGACAAGATTCCATGTTCCTTCAGATGTGGACATGTTCGCGCCCGCGGAGAATGAACGAGCCGACCAGCCTCCGATGGGTATGGTCGCAGTGAGTGAGGCCGTTATGGAGGCCGGGCTGCGCTTCCCACTGTCCTTTGCGGTCTCCCATCTGTTGGCCGCTTGGAATGTGGCGCCACTTCAGCTGACGCCGAACGCCTCGCTCCAAATCAGATGCACTCTCACCCTTGTCGGCGGTCACCGCTGTACTGCCTCTCCGTCGCCGTTGGAGATGAACTATTTGTTTAAACTGCGGCACATAGAGGGTTGGTCGGCGGTTACCATATTCAAGGCCGATCGGCCGGGTGATTCATGGAGTTCGAATAAGATACGGGCGATCGACGAAGTGGTTCAGGTCGCCGGCAAGTGGAGAGCTTCGGCGGCGACAATCCCACAGCGACCGGAGATCCCCACCGAATTTCGGGAGAGAAATCCCGGTAAGGGTTTAGACTCTCCCTTCGCTTGGATGCGTGTTGGGTGATCTAATTTGATTTACATTTTGCAGGCTTTCATATCCGTGATCGAGGAGCGCCTTTCGACTTCCTCGTTGTTTGGGAGCGAATTAGGAGTTTGTCGGACGACGACCTAGACGCCACTCGGATCAACAAGGAGAGTCGGTTGGTTGTCGGCTCGACTATTCCGCTTCCCGAGACATCTCGCGGTGCAGTATGACTTTATGCGATCTTCAATTTTAGGCGATCGCCTTACTTGAAGATAGTGTCGGCCGTTAGTCGATCGTCTTTAGCTGCAGAGGTTCGTTTCCCTCGCTTTTGGAGCCTCGGAGGAGATCGCTATGTCGAACCCGGGAGTCTGAGCCGTCTCAAGTCGAAGAGGTCGACTCGGGTTCCACCGTCGCATTGCCTATAGTTCCGAGGCGGTGCCTCGTGCGGGCCGGAGCCTCGCGTAGAGCGAGTCGAGGTTGAGGAGGAAATTCATCGGAGGAGGGGCTGCGGGCGAATCGCAAGAGGCCGAGGCCGCAGAAACCGTTTCCTACCCTGGCGATGAAGTGCCGATCGCGCGCCACCGATCACCATCGTTGCTCGGGCGCGAGCCGCCCTCTGCGGCTTTTGCGGAGGCGGCGATCGCGGATGCGGAAACTCCTCGAGGAAACCGTTTTGGTCGGGATCCCGAGAAGGTGAGAGGTAGATAGCATTTACGTCCGACAATTACATCTGCGTAGGAGTTGTATTAACCTTGGTGTTTTGGTGCAGGATCCGTCGCAAAGACCCGTCTTGTCCACCGATGGTCGTGGATTTTCTGGTGAGTCGATCCCCTCGCCATTCCTGCGACATTCCTCCCTATGTGAGCAAGGCCGCTTCTTCTTTGCCGAAGGCGTGGACAACTGATCTGGATGCGATCGCCCGGCTGCGGTCGTCGAGTTCGATGGATGCTGTCGTCGCCCTTTCTCTTCAGACGGCGACCATGGCCGTCAGTGCCGGGAGTTTGAGGCGGCCCTCCACTATTCGCCTTGAGAGGATCTTGAGGCGGCTCGGAAAAGAACGCCGAGTTTGCGACAAGATTGCAGCGATGGAGAGGACTCCTTGAGGCGGCCAAGCGGGCGAGCCTTGAGCTTGAGTGGAGAAGAAAGAGGCGAGAAATTCGAATGGCGGTCGACCGGTTTCGGGACCGGATCTGAGTGCCGTCCGGGCGAGAATGTTGCTTGAGGAGGAGGCCGATCGCGGAAGGTGACGATCGCTCGGGCGATGAGCGAGCTGGCGGAGGCGAAAGAGAAGGTTGCTGCGAGGGAGGCCGAGCTCGAGGGATCGCAGCAGGCGATGGCCGAGCTGAGAGGAGAGGTCGAGGCGACCAAGGCCGATCCCTTCCAAAATCTGGAGTATGTCGGCGAGTTCGCCTATTACTTGGCGTTCGCCGACTCGATCCGAGCGGCTAAGAAGGGAGGCTTGGAGGTCGGTCCTCTTGCCGAGAAGTTCAAGTCGTATGCATTGGAGCATCCTCTCCATTCGGCTTTCTCCTTGCCGATCTTGGACACAGCGGACATCGGTGTGGATTTGGTGGTATCCGTCTCCAGATAGTCTTGCTCATCCCGATGCTCCGGAAGATGAGGGAACCGCGCCGAATGCCGATGGTGAAGGCCGGCAGGGGCCTGATGCGCCTCCTTTTGATGTTTTTAGCTTACTTGTAGCTTTGTAGTTTTCTTTTGTAGCACTTAGGCCTTGGGCGTAGTGTACTCTATTTTTCAAGTAATGAAATGAGCATTTGTCTTTCTGACTTATCTTTTGAATGAAATGGTTATTTTTAAGTCTTTGTTTGACTTTGTACAAATGTGTGAGGAGAGATCGTTGCGAGAGTAGTTCCAAATGAATTGATAAACTCATAAGACAACTTTTTACAACAAGTTCGATCGCTGCACTACATCGAAAAAATGACGATCTCCGTATGTGGTTGAATAGCGACGATCGTCGTGTAGGTAGTCCGCACTCTTCTTGCCCCTTGTTTTTATTCACTTAGTGGAAGTAAGGGGATGAAAATAATTCCTTGAGCGAGCGGTCTTCAAGTTTGTCGAATCCTCGGGGACGGTCGTCCGTCTTGAGGAACCGTGCACGATCGCGGAGTTCGATGGACCGACTCCTTGATCATGTCTTAATGCGCGAAGACATTGAGTGTCTCGTGACTCACTTTATTATGAGGGTCCTCTGTTAGGCTGCGCCTCGCCTCGTATTTAAACGAAGGGCGTGCGGTCTCGGTCTAGAGGAGTCCTGGCGCGGGGCAGCGTCGGGTGAATCAACTCGCGCCGCGGCTTGTTGCTTCTGCTTCCACCTTGGCCAGCCAAGGAGATGGCCGACCTCGACGGTGTACGTTGAGACGGGGTTGTGGCACGTCGCATTGTCCGGGTTCACCATGTTAGATGATGAACCTTTGAGGGCGAGCGATCGTGTCCACTGATTTACTTTGGAGGGCCCTCAGACTACGCCGGCCTCGTATTTAAACGAAGGGCGGGCGATCTTGGCTTAAAGGGACCTTGCATGGCCTAAGCAGTCGGTTCCATCGACCACCAGGACCATGGCTGCACTCTTCCACCTTGGATCGTCATGTAGATGCCGACCTTCGACGGTGTACGTTGTGCGGGGGAGGCGATCTCGTGCCTTAGTCCATCATATTATATGGTGAACTGTAGATGGCGATCGAGTCCTCCGGTTTCTTGAATAAGGAGGGAGATCGGGGTGACTTCCGTGGTCTCCTTCTCTTGATTGAAGCATATAGAGACGGTCGCCGAGGTTGATCCAGGAGTCGGCTCGTATGAGCTTCCCAGCCTGTTTTGCGTTCGACTCGGACGATCGTCTATAGAGATAGGCGGGGGCTTCGGCTAAACCAATAAGTCATCAACTTGCCCTCCTCGAGCAGTCTCGGAGGCGCTTGAGGAGGTCGCGGCAATTGTTGGTCTTGTGGCGGGACTCTTGTGGTAGGCGCAATATTGATTGTTGTCCAGGTGACCGTGGTCCCTTATCGCCTTTGGCTTTTTGAGCTCTTCGTGCCCCACGATGGCATAGAAAATATGTGCCGGAGTTACATTGAGCGTATGGAGGAGATGGGCTTCCATGTCCTCGAAAGCACGAGATCTCGGGTGTCTTGGCGATCGCCTTCTTTGCTTTGGCGATCGCTATCTTCCGGGCAAGAGGTGGCGTTTCCTCGTCTAAGCGGAGGGTGAGTAGCCTTTGCTGGCCAGAAGTTGGCGGCTTTAGCGCGGAAGATCGTGTAAGTTGGGGGATATCCTTGGAGAGATGTCCGAACATGGGAGAGTGACCGTGGAATCCCCCATGACCGAGAAGAGAGCGAGCTCATCACCGACGGGTTCGCCGGTGAGGATGATTTCGTCTACCCGGTCGATGTAATCTGCGTCGATTCGTCCTTCCCGCTTGATTTTTATCATGCGGCTGGGGCCTTCTCGGTGGCGACCTTCTTTGGCGAAGTATGACGTGAAGTCATCCGCCATTTCTTAAAAGAGGTGACCGATCGTGGTGGTAGTGAGACGTACCACTTATGGGCGGCCGCCCAATGTCGGCGGGAAGATCCGGCACTTGGTTGCATCGGATGCCCCACACCTAGTCATGTAAATTCGGAATTTACTCGGGTGGGTTTCGGGGTCCGATCTCCCCTTATACGAGGTGTTTTAGGAGGAGCGATCGTTGGTTGTATGGGGCAAGCTCGATGTGGACCGCGAGTGGCTCGGTCGGCCGGCGATCTTCTTCTTGGTGCTTGCCCGGCGTCGAAGTGCTCTCATCTTATCGAGCCGACGTTGCATGGCGGCCATCGCCGTGCTTCGATCATAGCGGCTCGGCGATCGGAGCGGGAGCCGAGGCGGTTGAAATCGAGTCCACAGCGATCGGGCGGGAGTCAGATGGCTGACATGCGTTCGGCTGTGAAGTGAGTAGGCCGAACTCCTGGTGACGGATTCGGATTCCGTCTTCTCAAGGTTGGAAACAGAGTGCCCCGGTCGCCGGGATGGGTCGCGTCCCAAGCGATCGAATATGGATCCGTCCGGTCGTGCGAGAGCCTTTCCTCGCGAATCGGGGCTTTTTGACGATCGCTCGTTCAGTAGCCCCTTGAATTTCCGTTTTCCCATGCGACGGATGATCGAGGGAGTTATCGCGGGCGGCGCGCATGCTCTCCGTCGCTCCTCCAGGATGGCCATAGCCTCCTCGATCTGTTCCTCGGTTTGGAACTGATCGAGTGAGAGGTTGGGGCCATCTCTCGGATGCGGGATCGAGAGTCTCGCGTTGCCGCGGCTTCCCCCTGTCGTCGGCTGGGGTTCGGACTGAGCCGGGAAATGGTGTCCGGCGGTTCGGAGAGTAGCTTTCTTCGATGGACCGGCGGATGTCATGATTCTGGAGGTTTTCTTTGAAGTGCAGTGAGTGTCACTTCAAGTATATGCCCCGAGAACAGTGAGTGTTCTTCGGGACGGTAGAAATAAAAGTATGAGGGTTAGACGCGCCCTCCTTCTAGCGCCAATTGTTGCTACCCAAAATATTATCTGGAGATAGATATTGCTGGAATGGATGGGATAGCAAACAAATGCAAGAGCACTTCCGTGAGAAAGATAAATAACACAAGATTTGCCGGGGTTGTTAGTCCCGGGCTTGAATGCTCTCGCGAGATATTATTAATACCGATATTCGGGGATACAAGTACTAATGTAAGAAAACAATTACAATGAGTGTAAAGTTTCTTGTTATCTTAGCTAGCGAGCGTGTAGATTGCCGGAAGAACCAGATTTGATGCTCTGTGAGTTCTTGTAACAAAGGTGATGAACAGTCGCGGCGGTGAGAGATTGACCGCCTCTCACGGCGAGTATATAGCCGGATGTTTGGGCTTTTGGGCTTGTGAATCCCTTGGAATCCGTCTAGTGGAGACTTGCTGCTTCTGCCGATCGTCTTCTGGACGAGAGGTTTGGAGAGAGAAGTCCTGAGATGGATTAGGTGAGGTAGCCGGGAGCTTGATGATATGTGTGTGTTCTTGATTTCCGTGGATGTATCGGAATGTGAGAGAATGAGCTCGAGCGTAAGTCGAATGAATTCGGATCTGTATATTGATGGGCTGAACTGTGGAGTGAATTCCGAGATGTTGGTTCAAATGAATTCTGAACTGAGAACCGAGAACTGAGAACCTTTTTCCAGTATGAGGAGGTTCTCTATTTATAGGGCTTGGATACGTCGGGCGATCGCCTTTTAGCACATGGGCCTGTCCCCTCAAAGTCTGCAGGAGTTGTTGGAAGTCAACTACTCGGTCCAATGGAGAGCTTACACGCGTCCTGAGTTAGTCACATGCGGCCCTACTGACAACTTTCGGCGCACATGCCGGTAGGTGGGGTAGGTGATGAGCTCAGTCAAAGATCTTGTCAGTTAGCAAAAGATCTTGTCAGCGCCTTTTATGGATCTGCACGTGGGTGCTTTTCTGAGATCCAGTCCTTGACGGTTTTGATGGGCGATCGTCTCTGCTCGGGGCGTAGGTCGATTGCCCTTAGCCGGTTAGTAGAGCAGATCGCCAGCTGCCAAAGGGCGATCGCCCTGGGAGTCGATCGCTAGGTTCCTGATGGTGGTTTGATATCTTTGACTTGGCGAGCTAGTCAGGATTTGACTGGAGTTGACTTGGTCGCTCGGCCTTATAGTCGGTCGCCTGTCGGGATGGATAAATCGTGACACAACAGATTGACCTTCATGATCTTGATCGGACCATCCTGTATAACAAAAATCATCTCTTTTTACATTGCTGCAAGATGAGCTTCCATTCTAATTCTCCAGTCGTCAAATTCGTTAATAGAGAACATAGGGACTTTGTTAATCATAGAAGTATCCATACTGATAATATAGGAATGAAAGAGACTGTTTTGAAAATAAGTGATTTGAATCTGATTCGGTTAAAAAGAAATACGACTGATTCTTTTTAGAATCAACCGCTCTGATACCACTTGTTGGTCACTTAAGTATACTGGATACAGTTTGGAAAACTAGTTTAAACAACAAACTGTACGGAATCTAAATCTGAGTGCGTAGCGGAAGTCTTAGATACAGTTAGTTGCCGTGGATACAGCAACGAAGTATTTGGTGTATACTTAATATATCACAGTAATTTAAAACAGTAAAAGCTGAAGGTAAATGACACAGTAATTTAAGTGGTTCGAGGTATACACCTCTACGTCCACCGGTCCTCCACACAGAGTAAAGTTTATTATAATTACTGCGTACACAACTACGTAATTATAAACAAACCTATCCTTGTATCGTTCACACAGATTGATACAAAGAATGTCACTTTCAACCGTTCACACAGATTGGTTAAAGCTTCCTTCTTGACTAGCTTCTTCACACACAGTTCCAAAGCTTCGTCCTTATTCGTCCCACATAGGTCAGAATAACTTGTTGAGTTCACACAGAGCTCGGTTTTTACACAGAGGTAAAAGGGTAGGTAACCAGGTAAGAACAGCAGCTTTGAATATCAAGTTCTTGAGCTGATGATGGCTGTTCTTGATGTTGAGCACTGTATATCTCTTTCGTTCTAAATTACAGTATGCTTTGGAGATATGTTTGCTCTGATGATAACTTTGATAGCTTGAGTATTAGGTTACTTGGGTAACTGATCTTCAATGTCTTCGAGGATATATATAGTCTCTGAAGAAAGTATCCGTTGAGATATATCCGTTTGAATAAGATGTCGTTCCAACGGGATTAAGACATGATCCGGATTTCGCGGGATTCTAAAGATCTGAGGACTGGCAGTATTTAAATACTTTATCCTTGAGTATTTAAATACTTCTTTGTTCAACGGGACTTGACTTGTGTTCTTTCTTGTCCTTTTGTGAACTGTATGGAAGATGACTGTATTTAGGGTGTCGAGACAGTTTCCATACTTGGTCTTTTTACAAGACTACTTGCTGTACTGAAGAGCTTCACTTTATGCTGATTCGAGGCAGGTCTTCGATACAGGATAAAGCCTCAATGCTTCGATACAGTTTCCTTACTGTATTCGGATTGGCATATATGTCAAAACCTCCTTTTATCAATTAACAATCGATACAGGGATCGGGTATCCCGGCTGATTCGATACAGGGTGTTTGTTTTTCCCAACACAAACCTTATTAAACCGGAGAAAGAAAGACATCTCGGGCGAACATAAGAAATTCGACAGCGATTGTCGATTATGTGGTAAACCAGGCCACTTTGCAAAGAATTGCCGAGTCAAACCCAAGAAGGAGGTTCTCGTTGCAATATGGAGCGATGACGACGAAGATGATGATTTTATCAATCAAAATAATCTCGCTCTCATGTCCCGAAGTTCATTCGACGATAGCGATGTTGAAAGCCAAGTTAGTACATCGTCTCACGATGAATTATTTGAAGCATTTGAATTACTGCATACCGATTTTCAAAATGCTTTATCCGAGATCAAATCCCTTAAATCTAAAAATAAATCATTGGAAATTGAAAATTCCAAAATTCTTGAAAAGAGAATATTTGTCGAGAGCGATCATTTAAAATGCATTGAAAACGAAAATATTTTAAAGAATGATCTTTTGAAAATTCAAACCGAGCTGAAAAATTTAACAAAGAAATTCTCGTGCGGAAACGAGAAATTTGAACAAATGCTCTCGGTGCAAAAGTTTACGTTGAATAAACAGGGGTTGGGATTCAAACATCATTCTAAAAATGAATCCTTAAGTTTCAATATACCCCGATGTGACAAATGTTTGAAAATTGGGCACCATATTTCAAATTGCAAAAGCCCAAGACGGACGATAAAAGTTAAAAAGATTTGGGTTCCTAAAGGAACAATTATTTCAAATATCGTCTATCTTTCGAATGAAAAATCAACTCTCGGTTGGATCTCCAAGAATTGATTTTTATCAAATTGATATTTAACTTAGGGAGAGTTTTATATTTTAATGGGGATATGTATTTTTCAGGGGGAGTTTTCTACCCTTTTATGCATTTATTATCATTTTATTATCATTTATTACTCTTTTTGATGAAGACAAAAAGGGAGAGAAATGAGAAAAGGAGAAGAATGGGATTAACCCTGAAAGGGGGAGAAATCGAAGACAAGCAGAAAAGGAAGTCGATAAGAAAAATGAGGAGAAATCGAAAAGATGATGAGAAATTAAAAAAAAATATGTCGAAAAAAAAAAGAAATGGAAAGAAGGAGTCGAAAAAAAATGGGAGAAGAAACTAACGAAACGGACAAAGTCGAAAACTTTGGTCTGTACACATATACATATATTTGTATTTTGCAGGTAAATTCCATTGACGAAGTGTTGTTTTGTAATCATCATAAAGGGGGAGATTGTTGGAATATTTTATTCCATACATTTATTAACAGAGTTTTGATGATTAAGTTGATAAACAAAACAAAACAACAAAGAGGCGAAACAAAGCATCGAAAAAGTCGAAGACGCAAAAAGCTGGAAATAGCATGCTTAACGTACGTAACAAAGAGTTAATAGCGTACGTAGCAGTGCATGTTTAACGTACTTAAGGAAGAAGGCTTAACGTATGTAATGGAGTGCTTCAGTATTTAAACAAGATGAACGTTAGAGATGACGTCATGGCATAGGTCAGCGAGCAACGGATATGTTGACAAATGTTAACGTACGTAATGGACAATGGCTAACGTACGTAACACAGAAGACAGAAGCCAATGAACTGTTTTATGAAGAAGCTAACGTACGTAACCAGTAGAGGTTAACGTACGTAATATCGCTAGCGTACGTAATATTGGAGTGATAGCGTACGTAATGAAGGCACAAGAAGCTAACGGCTAGTTGGAAGAGAAATGCCTATAAATACCACTTCTAATGGTATTCATTCTACAATAATGCAAAGCATTCGATATATTGATCAGAGATTATTATACACATTCTTGTTGTTGTAATTGTGCTTATATTGATAGTTTGAGGGTTTATACATTCAACACATACAAAAGAGGTAAAAGAAAAGATACGATTAGATTCGGTGTTATTAAGATCAAGGATCCGGCATTGTTAGAATCCCAATCGATATCTAAGTGAGGTTTATCTAGTACCCATAGAAAGCTAGAGTGGTTGATTCCTTGTCCAATAGAAAAGGAAAACAGTTTAACTTGGACCGACACAAAGACAACTACAAGCGATAATATCTCGACCGATAGAAGAGAGATTGTACGGTTTAACTTAGACCGATAGAAGACAAGTTTGTAACGGTTATCTCTCGACCGATAGAAGAGAGGTGCAGAGGTTGACCTTCATCTTATTGAAAAAGATACCGAGAGAGGACGAAGGCTTCGTTAATAGCCGAACCTCTATAAATCTGTGTGTCGTCTATTTTCCGCACCTTTATATTTATGCTTCCGCACAACAGCGCAAATACCGATTTTGCTCCAACAGGAGTAGGAGACGTACACTTGAGGTTCGACACCGGTGTGGAACTTGCCTTACGTAATGTGAAACATGTTCTGGATATGAGGCTAAATGTAATTTCCGTTGGCTTACTCGATGATGATGGCTATTGTAGCGGTTTTGGCAAGGGAGTGTGGAAACTCACTTGAGGTTCCTTGATTGTCGGAAGAGGAGAGAAGACAGGGAAACTGTACATGACACTTCCAAAGGTCATGATTAATGCCGTGAATATAGTTGACAATAATGACATGACCGAGCTATGGCATAAGAGGCTCGATCACATGAGCGAGAAAGGAATGGCGCTATTATCAAATAAGGAGGTGCTATCCGGGATTCATGATGTACATCTTAAAAGGTGCTCTCACTGTCTAGTTGGGAAGCAAACGAGAGTCACTTTTAAGAGCCATGCTCCTTCACGGAAGGAAAATGTTCTTGATCTTATACATTCCGATGTTTGTGGTCCTATGAAGACTAGGACGCTTGGTGGTTGCCTATACTTTGTCACATTCATCGATGATCATTCGAGGAAGGTGTGGGCATACACCTTAAAGACCAAAGATCAAGTTTTGGATGTTTTTAAACAATTTCATGCATCGGTGGAGAGAGAGACCGGGAAGAAGTTGAAGTGTATTCGGATGGATAACGGTGGAGAATACACTGGGCCTTTTGATGAGTATTGCCGAGAGCAAGGGATCCGACATTAAAAGTCACCACCAAAGACTCCGCAACTTAATAGCTTGGCGGAGAGGATGAATCGGACTTTGGTTGAGAGAGCTCGATGTTTGCTCTCACATGCCGGATTACCAAAGTCATTTTGGGGAGAAGCTTTGAATGTGATTAATTTGACGATGTGCGTTCCTTTGGAGTTTGATGTCCCGGACAAAGTGTGGAGCGGTAAAGACATTTAATATCGCCACTTATGGGTTTTTGGATGTAAAACGTTTGTACACATTCCTAAAGATGAGAGGTCGAAGCTTGATTCCAAGACGAAGCCATGTATCTTTATTGGCTATGGTCTTGATGAGTTCGGGTATAGATTGTATGACCCGGTAACTAAGAAGCTTGTTCATTCGAAAGATGTTGTTTTTGTTGAAGATCAAATGATGAAAGATGTTGAGAATGGAGAGTCGGCTCCACAACATGATTATGATCTTATTGATTTGGACCCTGTTCCTCCACAACATATTTATACACCTAGTGGAGATGGCGTCCAAAATGATGAACAACATGATACCAGTGATGGTGATGAGTTGAGACAAGATGATACAGATGGAGTTCGACCCGAGCTACCCGTACCGAACATGCCCTCATTTGTTCCACTTAGACGGTCGGCGAGGGACCGTCATCCCTCCACTCGTTATTCGGCCGATGAGCATGTTTTACTCACCGGCGAGGGAGAGCCCGAATATTATGAGGAGGCTATGGAGGATGAGAACAAGAATGAGTGGATGGATGCCATGCAAGACAAGATGAGTTCGTTGCATGAGAACAATACATACGAGTTGGTGAAGTCAGAGGAGCATACTTCATTGAGAAATAAATAGGTGTATAAGGTGAAGTTGGAGGAGCATACTTCATTGCCCCGATACAAAGCTAGACTCGTAGTCAAGGGCTTTAGACAAAAGAAAGGCACTGATTTTGACGAGATTTTTTCTCCACTTGTGAAGATAGGATCGATTCGATTGGTCCTTGGTATAGCGGCTAGTCTTGACCTTGAGATTGAGCAAATGAATGTCAAGACGGCATTTTTTCATGGAGACCTCGATAAAGAGATATATATGAAGCAACCTGGAGGGTTTCAGGTTAAGGGAAAAGAGGATTATGTTTGTAGACTCCATAAGAGTCTATATGGATTGAAGCAAGCACCACGGTAATGGTATAAAAAGTTCGAGTCGGTTATGGGGGAGCAAGGCTATCGGAAGACGACCCTGGACCATTGCGTGTTTTTCAAGAAATTTGGAGATAATGATTTTATCATCCTATTGCTTTATGTGGATGACATGTTGATCGTTGGCAAGAATGCCGAAAGGATTGCCAATTTGAATAAAGAGTTGAATAAGTCTTTTGCCATGAAAGACTTGAGGGCCGCTAAACAGATTCTTGGGATAAGAATCACTCGGGATAGAGCAGCCCGGAAATTATACATGTCACAAGAGAAATATATTGAGAAGGTGCTTAAACGCTTTAACATGGACAAAGCTAAGGTTGTTAGTTCGCCTCTTACTAACAATTTTAAATTGACGAGTAAGGATTGCCCTACGACGAAGGAAGAGATTGAGGAAATGGATAAAGTTCCTTATGACTCTGCGGTCGGGAGTTTGATGTATGCCATGGTATGTACGAGGCTCGACATTGCTCATGCCGTGGGAGTGGTGAGCCATTTTCTATCGAATCCAGGAAATAAGCATTGGGAAGCCGTAAAGTGGATATTTAGATATTTACGGGGTACTTCCAAAGTAGGGATCACATTTGGAAATGGGAAAGCGATGCTTGTTGGTTATTCCGATTATGATATGGCAGGAAACGAGGATAATAGAAAATCCACTTCTGGTTATTTGATGAAATTTGCAGGGGGAGTCGTGTCATGGCAATCGAGATTGCAAAAGTGTGTTGCCTTGTCAACAACGGGGGCCGAGTATATTACGGTGGTGGAAGCGAGTAAAGAGCTCTTATGGTTAAAAATGTTTTTACAAGAGCTTGGCTTCCGAAAATAACGTTATGTGGTTCTTTGTGATAGTCAGAGTGTGATTCATTTGGCGAAGAATGTGACTTTTCACAAAAGAATAGAACATATCGATGTGAGATATCATTGGATTCGAGATGCATTGGAGGACGGTTTGTTTGAACTTGATAAAGTTCACACCGATGATAATGGTTCTGATATGTTAACTAAGGCATTGGGTAGAGAGAAGGTTAAAGTATGTTGCTCGATCGCCGGGATGGCGAACTCTTCCTTTATTCCAGAAAAAGAGAGATTTGTAGGAGTTATTTTCGAAATATAGGCCTTCCCGGAGTCGACTGGACTCTGCGCGGCGGCACACATCTCCTGTGCCGCGGCACACCATTTTTCCCACGAATCTCCTGGAGCTGCTGTACTCCGGGCCGCAGCCCCCTGGGACCCCTCCTCTCGGTCGTTTTCTGAGTGTGCCGCGGCATACAGGGTCAAATCAGCCATTAGGATGTCTTTTTAGCAGCATTTGTGCTGCGTTTTCTTTACTTTCACCCACCATTTTGAGAGCACCAACAAGAGAGAGATACAAGAGAGAAGAAAAATAGAGAGATATACTTGTTCGATTTCTCGGAGTTGTACCGATCGGATCGTCGTGATATTTTGACAAGAGCTTGATAGCAATTGGGCAAATCTTTTCACCGGAGTAGATCAAGGTTTTGAGTCCGGAAATTAGGGTATTTTGTTAGCTTTTTGTATAAGCTATTTACGGTGTTTTTCTTTCTCGATCTTGTTATTGTTGTGTATTCCAAATACTTGAAGATTATTTATACCAAGTATTTGAAGATTATTGTTGTATACCTCTAATTTGTACTAGGGACGAATCGCATGTTGTGAATTGGTGATAGTGGATTTAAGCGCTTCGGTCCCGTGGTTTTTACTCTCGTTTTGAGGGGTTTTCCACGCTAAAAATTGTGTCTCATTGTTTATTATTTTTTGATATCATTTGTATTGTTTGTCGAGTTGTATTTGATTTACTATACTCGTCGGTAACCTCAAAGTTACGATTGAGATTGGGAAAGTTGTCAAACGAGGTTCCGTATTTTCGTTGTGACGTCTTTGTGTCGTGTTTCCCAAGTGAGTTGTAACTACCAAGACAAAGTCAATATTGTTTGTGATACAAGAATATAGTTTTAGATTGAATTATTTAATTTTTTTATATAATTGCTTCACTTTTTATTATATGACTGTTGACAGAATTGAGCTTTATCAAAATAATTGATTAATTGATTTCAACTTTTGCTGTAGACGTTCATCGCACGCGAGAATGGTAAGTTTGGTCCAAAATTATAGTAGGAGTGAGACGTTGAGTCCCGCGTTTGTTCCACGTGTGATTTTTAGTACAACTTTCAAAAATTGGCAAAGATGGTCCGAAACTGTAATTTGTAGACTAAATCTGCTTAGCTGGCATATTTTTGCTTAGGTGGCCAAAATTCAAATTTTGTGAATTTATTTATTTTTATTTAAAAAAATCTGCAAAATTAAATAAAAAATTCTGGACTATATTAATATTAAAAATATTAAAAATCAGTAATTTTATTTTTAATCCTAGAATATTAATATTGAAAAATAAAAAAAAAGTTATTTTAAATTCAGAAATTAGAAAGTCTAAAAAATTCTGAACTATTTAAAAAATTCGGAAATTAGTAAATTTATTAAAAAATATTAAAAAATATTAATATTAATATTAATATTAATATTGAAAAATATTAAGAAATTGGTAATTTTATTTTTAATTCTGAAATATTAATTTAAAAAATCAAAAAAAATATTTTAAATTTGGAAATTAGAAAATCTAAAAAATTCTGAACGATTTAAAAAATTATTAATATTCGGATAGCATGTGACCGTTAAAAAATTTCCAAGTTTAAAATAATTTTTTTTATTTTTTAATACTATTATATTCCAGAATTAAAAATAAAATTACCGATTTTTTAATATTTTTTAACATTAATATTAATATTAATATTAATATTTTTTAATAAATTTACTAATTTCTGAATTTTTTAAGTAGTTCAAAATTTTTTAGATTTTCTAATTTCTAAATTTAAAATATTTTTTTTTATTTTTCAATATTAATATTCCAGAATTAAAAATAAAATTACCGATTTTTAATATTTTTTTAATATTATTATTAATATTAATATTCGGAAATTTTTAATATTTTTTAATAAATTTACCAATTTCGAATTTTTAAATTGTTCAATTTTTAGATTTTTTAATTTCCGAATTTAAAATAACTTTTTTTTATTTTTCAATATTAATATTCCAGAATTAAAAATAAAATTACCGATTTTAATATTTTTTTAATATTAATATAGTTCAGAATTTGTTTTTTTTTTTTAATTTTGCAGATTTTTTAAATAAAAATAAATAACTTAACAAAATCTGAATTTTGGCCACCTAAGCAAAAATCTGCCAGCTAAGCAGATTTAGTCCACAAAATTACAATTTCGGACCATCTTTGCCAATTTTTGAAAATTGTGGACTAAAAATCACATGTGGAACAAACGTGAGACTCAACGTCTCACTCCTGCCATAATTTTGGACTAAACTTGTCATTCTCCCTTCATCGCACAGGAGCAAATATGCCTTAGCAGACTGTGGGTGGCCAAAGATCCAACTTGGACAGTTGCATATCGTCCGATTGCAAAAAGAAGAAGAATTTACATAACGATAGTTCCAAAAACGGAGAACGTCATGGGAGCAGACAAAGTACTTACAATATACTTTTATGTTACGGAAATTCCGATTTTGGATTCTTTTCTTTGCGTTGGGCGTTCCAAATGACTGGGAGGTGGTAAAGCTGATTAACCTAGACATCAATGATTCTGCTATTGCGAATATACTTGTCGCATCAATTTATGACGCCGATAAAAAGTACGGGGGTTTTTGTAAGGAAGGAAATGCAGTAAAACACATCAGCGATCTCATGAAGAGCCGTAAATGTTGAGGAAAATTACACTTCTTTTAGAAAATAGTGTCAAAATAAATGACACTTGCACAGCGGAATTAGGATAAATATTTTCCCACTATCTGGAATTAAAAAATGGGATATTAAAAATAATGAAGACAAGAATTTTACGTGGAAAACCCAAATTGGGAAAAACCACGGGAGGACCTTAGTCCGAAAAACTTCCACTATGACTATAGTAGGATTACAGAATTCTCACTAAATAAATTAGGGGATACACAATCTCTCAAGAGGATATCTCTCGAAGTACAAAAATATCTCAAGTAATCAACTTGGAATGATTAAGAAAATAGGAAACACTCATTTTGAGAGAGATAGAAAATACTCTATATTTTTCTCTCGTTTTCTTCTCTCAATACTCTATTTTCTATATATATTTCACTCTTCTGCACTTTTTCTTGCACGTTTGCCTGATTGCTTTGATTAAAGAATGCTTAATTTATAGAGGAGTGAGTGTTGCTGCCCGAAATATTATCCGGAGATAGATATTGCTGGAATGGACGGAGAACAAACAAGGTGCGAGAGCACGTCCGAGGGAATGGAAATAACACAAGATTTTCCGGTTTTGTTAGGCCCGGGCTTGAATGCTCTCACGAGATGTTATTGATAGGAATACGTTTGAGTACAAATATTAATGTAAGAATGCGATTACAATGAGTGTAAAAGATCTTATATATCTAGCTGTTGAGTGCTTGCCGGAAGAACTAGAGTTGCTCTGAGTTCTTGCTCTCGTTTCTGCCGACCGTCTTAGGATTAAGAGGTGCTGAGAATGAGAGAGAAATATTTCCGAAGTGTATAGCGTTGCCAAGAGAGTGAAAGCCGAAAAAGCCAAGCCCTTTCCTAAATGTAGGAAGCCTTCTATTTATAGGAGCTGAGATGCCTTTTTCTGACGGGCGATCGCCTTCCATGTAATATAATAAGGGGCGATCGTCTTTTAGCACATGGGCTATCTGCCTTGAAGTCCGCGGCTGCTGCTGGCAGCCAGCTGTGCGGTCCAATGAGGAGCCTGCACAGTCACTGTCCCGGGCAGTCCCACTTTGCACCTTTCGGCGGGTCTGTCGGTAGGTGAGCAGATGGTGACAGGCTGTGGTCAACGATCCATGTTCTGCGGCGCCTTATCCGGATCTGCACGTGGGTCCTTGATTCGAGCTTCGGCCTTCGCCGACTAGACGGGTGATGGCCTCGCGTGGCATGAGGCGGTCGTCCTTGGCGGGCACCAGAGTCGATCGCCAGGTGCCAAGAGACGATCGCCTTAGATGTCGATCGCTCGGCACTGGGACTTGACCTGGGACCCTCAATCGGCCAATCTGCCTTGGCTGTTTGGCTTTGGCTCGGTCGCCCGGTCTCTGTGCCGATCGCCTGTTGAGATGTATAAATCTCGACACCACAGTGAGCTGCTCCTTTTTCTTCATTCATAGCCGCCGTTATTGAATTCTCATGGTGGCTTGGTTTAAATTTTCAAACTTCCGTAGGCTGCTGCAGCAATTGTGGAATTCAAGAATTGTTGGCTGGGAAGCAAAACTTGACTTTCCATTCTTCATCAACAAAGTTTTCAATACAGTAGGCTAATGGGATCTACTGATGTGAACTTTCTAACAGTAAATTCCCACCTGATGAATCTGTGGAACAATGTATTCAAAACTACCTCTTTCCCATCTTAGCAGCCCAAGGCATAAGGCCTGTTTTCTAGCATATATGGTCGAATGTCTCTTGGAGGCTTAAAGAGGGCACGGTAAAGTTGATAATAGGGATGATATTATGACCAAGAGGTTGGACTTGGCTGGTGAGCTACAAGAGAGAGAATTGAAAGTTCACATCAAACACGCAGAGAGGCGCATGGTTAAAGCTATACAACGGGACCTTGAACTGTTTTCTATGGCTTTTTTTTAAAGACAACTTTATCCTTAACTTTCAACGAAGTTAGTAACATATAGACGGCAGTACACGAAGTTTAAGTAAAGTGAATGCCCAGTGTTGCAACAAGTGATAGATATTAAAATTCAGTATTTCAAATGGTATCTTGAGTAAAGTCCAGGTAGAGAAAGTGCACTTTATTCTTTATTTAAATGAACATGAGTCATCGTAGCGGAAGCTTTATTCCCATTTTGGAATTGAAGCATTGGAACAAATTGAAAGGAATCACATGTAAACGACTCTCAGAATTTTGTTCAACTTGTTCATCTCAGAAATTGTATGTTGAAGCCTCTTAAAAAGTCAATGCGATTCTTCTCCTCCACGCACACAGTCACGTCACCCTCATACCGCACCCCTCTCCGGCCACCAGCTCCAGCAGCCACCATCGCCAGCCGTTTCAAAGCATCTCCGACGTCCAAACCATCCATCTGTTCGCAGATCCGCCATCACTGATGCACGCCGCACCTGAATATATTACATATACATGCCCGCTGTCGTCTACCTACCTCCCGACGACTAGGGCTTATCGCGTTAAATGACCCGACAAAAACGGGCGTCTCGGACGCTCGAAAAACAAGCTGCAACTTCGCCTCAGTCTGCTCCTTAAGATCCTGATCACTGCATAGCGGAAAAACATGTGCCGAAGGCCCGAAGTCAGCTGCCACTTCCACCATAGCTCCAATTAGCAAGGGTTCTATAGCTAAAGTTATCAGAAATGATGCTCCGACGGTCACACAAGTCTCAGCCGAAGATGTCCTGCTGTCATGTCCACTGTCGTCATTCGAAACCCTAGTGGCGCTGAACTAACGAGAAACAGAGAAGAAGAAGACGGTGCCAGGCAACCCGTCGATATTAGGCCCAGCTCCACTTTTGGACCCGACGACAATTTTGGACAGTCTGGAATCTCCTACTTGAGGTTAGTCTTAATCATCACGGACCTGCAACTTAAACTCCCAGCTCAATCCCATTTTTAAGCCCATGGACTTTTCTAATCCCGGGCCAACCCACACCCGTACACTCCAACCTGCATCTCAAGTCGGACCAGCCCAGCTTAAACCCAACCCTTCAGCCCTACCCACAAACATATCCTATCCCACTCCTCAACCCACGTCCCAGCCCACAGCCTTTCCCCAGCCCACAAATACTATCCAACTAGATAATATCATCCGCCCAGTACTCAACCCGCCCCCGGACCTAAACCAGAACTCACCTTACAGCCCAGAAATAATCCCAACCCATAAGAAATCGGACCTTTATCCTGTAAATTTGTCCCGATAAATTCCAACCCGACACCCGTGTTGAGTTTTTATCTACTGGTGTTTAGCAAAGACAAACCGGAAGGCAATTCGACCCGGATTGGTCTATTTTGCATCGCCAAATGTGGGGCTATATTCGACCATGGGTTGATGATAATGTGTTGAATCATATTAGTGGAGAAAAGGATGCTCGAGAATTGTGGCACAAGCTCGAGCAATTGTATGCTAGGAAGACGGGGAATAATAAGCTATTCCTCATTAAACAAATGATGAACCTAAAATATCGAGATGAGACTCATCTGTCGGATCATTTGAATGCATTCCAAGACATCATTAATCAACTTGCAGGAATGGGCATTAAATTCGAAGAGGAGGTTCAAGCTTTGTGGTTGTTGGGCACATTGGCGGATACTTCGGAGACGTTTCGTACGTCGTTGTCTCACTCTGCCCCCGATGGTGTCATTTCGATGGAACTTGCTAAAGAGAACATGCTGAATGAGGAGGTCAGAAGAAAGTCACAGGGATCTTCGTCGCAGTCGAATGTTCTTGTTACCGAAAGGCGGGGGAGAGGTCAAAGCAGAGGTCCGAGTAATAGAGGGCCACAAAGAAGTAATTCTAGAGGGAAGTATGCCAATATTGAATGCTATCATTGTGGTAAGAAAGGGCATACGAAGAAATTTTGCCGACAACTAAAGAAGCAAAATTGCCAAGGCAGAGAAAACACTCAAAAGAAGGAGAGCAGGAGTAATGAAAAAGCCGAAGTAAATACTACTACCAAGGAGTTCTTTGTATGTTGTGATTATAATATGGTGAACCTTGTCAGAGATGAGTCAAGTGGGGTGGTCGAAAGTAGAGCTACGTGTCATGTTACGTCACGTAGGGATTTCAATTCCTCTTATACTTCGGGTGATTATGGGATAGTCAAGATGGGTAATGATGGGTTATCCAAGATTGTTGGAGTTGTTGGAATATTTTATTCCATACATTTATTAACAGAGTTTTGATGATTAAGTTGATAAACAAAACAAAATAACAAAGAGGCAAAACAAAGCATCGAAGAAGTCGAAGACGCAAAAAACTGGAAATAGCATGCTTAATGTACGTAACAAAGAGTTAATAGCGTACGTAACAGTGCATGTTTAACGTACGTAAGGAAGAAGGCTTAACGTACGTAATGGAGTGCTTCAGTATTCAAACAAGATGAACGTTGGAGATGACGTCATGGCATAGGTTAGCGAGCAACGGATATGTTGACAAATGTTAACGTACGTAATGGACAATGGCTAACGTACGTAACACAGAATACAGAAGCCACTGAACTGTTTTATGAAGAAGCTAACGTACGTAACCAGTAGAGGTTAACATACATAATATCGCTAGCATACGTAATATTGGAGTGATAGCGTACGTAATGAAGGCACAGGAAGCTAACGGCTAGTTGGAAGAGAAATGCCTATAAATACCACTTCTAATGGTATTCATTCTACAACAACACAAAGCATTCGATATATTGATCAGAGATTATTTTACACATTCTTGTTGTTGGAATTGTGCTTATATTGATAGTTTGAGTGTTTATACATTCAACACATACACGAGAGGTAAAATAAAAGATACGATTGAATTCGGTGTTATTAGGATTAAGGATCTGACATTGTTAGAATCGCAATCGATATCTAAGTGAGGTTTATCTAGTACCCATAGAAAGCTAGAGTGGTTGATTCCTTGTCCAATAGAAAAGGAAAATAGTTTAACTTGGACCGACACAAAGATAAGTACAAGCGGTAATATCTCGACCGATAGAAGAGAGATTGTACGGTTTAACTTGGACCGATAGACGACAAGTTTGTAACGGTTATCTCTCGACCGATAGAAAAGAGGTGCAGATGTTGATCTTCATCCTATTTAAAAAGATACCGAGAGAGGATGTAGGCTTCGTTAATAGTCGAACCTCTATAAATCCGTGTGTCATTTATTTTCCGCACCTTTATATTTACACTTCCGCACAACGGCGCAAATAACGATTTTGCTCCAACAATTGGTATCGGAGTGGTACCTCCAATACGCGGCTTAACATCCGAGGATTCGATCCAAATAGCATTCCAAATTGCTCTGGTCGAAGGTCTTGCTCTTAACCGACCACCATTTTTTGATGGCTCAAACTTCATGACGTGGAAGAAAAAGATGTCAATATTCATCCGAGCATATGATATCGAGCTTTGGAAAGTAATATGTCTTGGTCCAAAAATTCCTCTCAAATCCGACGGTATGCTTAAATCTTTCGAAGAATATGATGATGCGGATTGGAAGAACGACCATCTAAATTGTAAGGCTACGCAATTTCTATTTTGTGCCTTAAATCCGGAAGAGGTCAATCGTATCTCATCGTATGAAAGTGCTAAAGAGATATGGAAAATTCTTGAAATCACACACAAAGGGACAACTCATGTCAAGGAGACGAAGATCAATATGCTTCTCCATGACTACGAGTTATTCATGATGAAGGGTGATGCATCACCAACATGCTTGACCGATTTTCGGTCATCACAAATGGACTTGCTTCGTTCGGTAAACCATTATCAAGTAGTGAGAAAGTCAAGAAAATCTTAAGATCACTACCTGTTGAATGGGACAGAATGGTGACGGCGATTATAGAATCGAAAGATCTCAATAATCTTGATTTTAATGCCCTCGTTGGTTCACTAATAAATTACGAGATTATCCTTAAATCTCGAAATGCAAAGCCAAAACCGAAGGAAAGATCGATAGCCTTGAAGGCTAAGATGTCAAAAAGAGAAGAAATACAGGTTGATGAAAGCGACGACGAATCGGCATATTATGCCAAAAATATTAATAAATTTCAAACCTTATTAAACCGGAGAAAGAAAGACATCTCGGGCGAACATAAGAAATTCGACAACAATTGTCGATTATGTGGTAAACCAGGCCACTTTGCAAAGAATTGCCGAGTCAAACCCAAGAAGGAGGTTCTCGTTGCAACATGGAGCGATGACGACGAAGATGATGATTTTATCAATCAAAATAATCTCGCTCTCATGTCCCGAAGTTCATTCGACGATAGCGACGTTGAAAGCCAAGTTAGTACATCGTCTCACGATGAATTATTTGAAGCATTTGAATTACTGCATACTGATTTTCAAAATGCTTTATCCGAGATCAAATCCCTTAAATCTAAAAATAAATCATTGGAAATTGAAAATTCCAAAATTCTTGAAAAGAGAAAATTTGTCGGGAGCGATCATTCAAAATGCATTGAAAACGAAAATATTTTAAAGAATGATCTTTTGAAAATTCAAACCGAGCTGAAAAATTTAACAAAGAAATTCTCGTGCGGAAACGAGAAATTTGAACAAATGCTCTCGGTGCAAAAGTTTACGTTGAATAAACAGGGGTTGGGATTCAAACATCATTCTAAAACTGAATCCTTAAGTTTCAATATACCCCGATGTGACAAATGTTTGAAAATTGGGCACCATATTTCAAATTGCAAAAGCCCAAGACGGACGATAAAAGTTAAAAAGATTTGGGTTCCTAAAGGAACAATTATTTCAAATATCGTCTATGTTTCGAATGAAAAACCAACTCTCGGTTGGATCCCCAAGAATTGATTTTTATCAAATTGATATTTAACTTAGGGAGAGTTTTATATTTTAATGGGGATATGTATTTTTCAGGGGGAGTTTTTTACCCTTTTATGCATTTATTATTATTTTATTATCATTTATTACTCTTTTTTATGAAGACAAAAGGGAGAGAAATGAGAAAAGGAGAAGAATGGGATTAACACTGAAAGGGGGAGAAATCGAAGACAAGCAGAAAAGGAAGTTGATAAGAAAAATGAGACATCGAAAAGATGATGAGAAATTAAAAAAACTATGTCGAAAAAAAAAGAAATGGAAAGAAGGAGTCGAAAAAAATGGGAGAAGAAACTAACGAAACGGACAAAGTCGAAAACTTTGGTCTGTACACATATACATATATTTGTATTTTGCAAGTAAATCCCATTGACGAAGTGTTGTTTTGTAATCATCAGAAAGAGGGAGATTGTTGGAATATTTTATTCCATACATTTATTAACAGAGTTTTGATGATTAAGTTGATAAACAAAACAAAACAACAAAGAGGCGAAACAAAGCATCGAAGAAGTCGAAGACGCAAAAAGCTGGAAATAGCATGCTTAACGTACGTAACAAAGAGTTAATAGCGTACGTAGTAGTGCATGTTTAACGTACTTAAGGAAGAAGGATTAACGTATGTAATGGAGTGCTTCAGTATTCAAACAAGATGAACGTTAGAGATGACGTCATGGCATAGGTCAGCGAGCAACGGATATATTGACAAATGTTAACGTACGTAATGGACAATGGCTAACGTACGTAACACAGAAGACAGAAGCCAATGAACTGTTTTATGAAGAAGCTAACGTACGTAACCAGTAGAGGTTAACGTACGTAATATCGCTAGCGTACGTAATATTGGAGTGATAGCGTACGTAATGAAGGCACAAGAAGCTAACGGCTAATTGGAAGAGAAATGCCTATAAATACCACTTCTAATGGTATTCATTCTACAACAATGCAAAGCATTCGATATATTGATCAGAGATTATTATACACATTCTTGTTGTTGTAATTGTGCTTATATTGATAGTTTGAGGGTTTATACATTCAACACATACAAAAGAGGTAAAAGAAAAGATACGATTAGATTCAGTGTTATTAAGATTAAGGATCCGGCATTTTTAGAATCCCAATCGATATCTAAGTGAGGTTTATATAGTACCCATAGAAAGCTAGAGTGGTTGATTCCTTGTCCAATAGAAAAGGAAAACAGTTTAACTTGGACCGACACAAAGACAACTACAAGCGGTAATATCTCGACCGATAGAAGAGAGATTGTACGGTTTAACTTAGACCGATAGAAGACAAGTTTGTAACGGTTATCTCTCGACCGATAGAAGAGAGGTGCAGGGGTTGACCTTCATCCTATTGAAAAAGATACCGAGAGAGGACGTAGGCTTCGTTAATAGCCGAACCTCTATAAATCCGTGTGTCGTCTATTTTCCGCACCTTTATATTTATGCTTCCGCACAACAGCGCAAATACCGATTTTGCTCCAACAGGAGTAGGAGACGTACACTTGAGGTTCGACACCGGTGTGGAACTTGCCTTACGTAATGTGAAACATGTTCTGGATATGAGGCTAAATGTGATTTCCGTTGGCTTACTCGATGATGATGGCTATTGTAGCGGTTTTGGCAAGGGAGTGTGGAAACTCACTCGAGGTTCCTTGATTGTCGGAAGAGGAGAGAAGACAGGGAAACTGTACGTGACACTTCCAAAGGTCACGATTAATGCCGTGAATACAGTTGACAATAATGACATGACCGAGCTATGGCATAAGAGGTTCGGTCACATGAGCGAGAAAGGAATGGCGCTATTATCAAATAAGGAGGTGCTATCCGGGATTCACGATGTACATCTTAAAAGGTGCTCTCACAGTCTAGTTGGGAAGCAAACGAGAGTCACTTTTAAGAGCCATACTCCTTCACGGAAGGAAAATGTTCTTGATCTTATACATTCCGATGTTTGTGGTCCTATGAAGACTAGGACGCTTGGTGGTTGCCTATACTTTGTCACATTCATCGACGATCATTCGAGGAAGGTGTGGGCATACACCTTAAAGACCAAAGATCAAGTTTTGGATGTTTTTAAACAGTTTCATGCCTCAGTGGAGAGGGAGACCGGGAAGAAGTTTAAGTGTATTCGGATGGATAATGGTGGAGAATACACTGGGCCTTTTGATGAGTATTGCCGAGAGCAAGGGATCCGACATTAAAAGTCACCACCAAAGACTCCGCAACTTAATGGCTTGGCGGAGAGGATGAATCGGACTTTGGTTGAGAGAGCTCGATGTTTGCTCTCACATGCCAGATTACCAAAGTCATTTTGGGGAGAAGCTTTGAACATGGCGGTTCATGTGATTAATTTGACGCCGTGCGTTCCTTTGGAGTTTGATGTCCCGGACAAAGTGTGGAGCGGTAAAGACATTTCATATCGCCACTTATGGGTTTTCGGATGTGAAACGTTTGTACACATTCCTAAAGATGAGAGGTCGAAGCTTGATTCCAAGACGAAGCCATGTATCTTTATTGGCTATGGTCTTGATGAGTTCGGGTATAGATTGTATGACCCGATAACTAAGAAGCTTGTTCGTTCGAAAGATGTTGTTTTTGTTGAAGATCAAATGATGAAGGATGTTGAGAATGGAGAGTCGGCTCCACAACATGATTATGATCTTATTGATTTGGACCCTGTTCCTCCACAACATATTTAGACACCTAGTGGAGATGACGTCCAAAATGATGAACAACATGATACCAGTGATGGTGATGAGTTGAGACAAGATGATACAGATGGAGTTCGACCCGAGCTACCCGTACCGAACATGCCCTCATTTGTTCCACTTAGACGGTCGGCGAGGGACCGTCATCCCTCCACTCGTTATTCGGCCGATGAGTATGTTTTACTCACCGACGAGGGAGAGCCCGAATATTATGAGGAGGCTATGGAGGATGAGAACAAGAAGGAGTGGATGGATGCCATGCAAGACAAGATGAGTTCGTTGCATGAGAACAATACATACGAGTTGGTAAAGTCGGAGGAGCATACTTCATTGAGAAATAAATGGGTGTATAAGGTGAAGTTGGAGGAGCATACTTCATTGCCCCGATACAAAGCTAGACTCGTAGTCAAGGGCTTTAGACAAAAGAAAGGCACTGATTTTGACGAGATTTTTTCTCCACTTGTGAAGATAGGATCAATTCGATTGGTCCTTGGTATAGCGGCTAGTCTTGACCTTGAGATTGAGTAGATGGATGTCAAGACGGCATTTTTTCATGGAGACCTCGATAAAGAGATATATATGAAGCAACCTGGAGGGTTTCAGGTTAAGGGAAAAGACGATTATATTTGTAGACTCCGTAAGAGTCTATATGGCTTGAAGCAAGCACCACGATAATGGTATAAAAAGTTTGAGTCGGTTATGGGGGAGCAAGGCTACCGGAAGACGACCCTGGACCATTGCGTGTTTTTCAAGAAATTTGGAGATAATGATTTTATCATCCTATTGCTTTATGTGGATGACATGTTGATCGTTGGCAAGAATGCCGAAAGGATTGCAAATTTGAATAAAGAGTTGAATAAGTCTTTTGCCATGAAAGACTTGAGGGCCGCTAAACAGATTCTTGGGATAAGAATCACTCGGGATAGAGCAGCCCGAAAATTATACATGTCACAAGAGCAATATATTGAGAAGGTGCTTAAACGCTTTAACATGGACAAAGCTAAGGTTGTTAGTTCGCCTCTTACTAACAATTTTAAATTGACGAGTAAGGATTGCCCTACGACGAAGGAAGAGATTGAGGAAATGGATAAAGATCCTTATGACTCTGCGGTTGGGAGTTTGATGTATGCCATGGTATGTACGAGTCTCGACATTGCTCATTCCGTGGGAGTGGTGATCCGTTTTCTATCGAATCCAGGAAAGAAGCATTGGGAAGCCGTAAAGTGGATATTTAGATATTTACGGGGTACTTCCAAAGTAGGGATCACATTTGGAAATGGGAAAGCGATGCTTGTTGGTTATTCCGATTATGATATGGCAGGAAACGAGGATAATAGAAAATCCACTTCTGGTTATTTGATGACATTTGCAGGGGGAGTCGTGTCATGGCAATCGAGATTGCAAAAGTGTGTTGTCTTGTCAACAACGGAGGTCGAGTATATTATGGTGGTGGAAGCGAGTAAAGAGCTCTTATGGTTAAAAATATTTTTACAAGAGCTTGGCTTCCGAAAATGACGTTATGTGGTTCTTTGTGATAGTCAGAGTGTGATTCATTTGGCGAAGAATGCGACTTTTCACAAAAGAATAAAACATATCGCTGTGAGATATCATTGGATTCGAGATGCATTGGAGGATGGTTTGTTTGAACTTGATAAAGTTCACACCGATGATAATGGTTCTGATATGTTAACTAAGGCATTGGGTATAGAGAAGGTTAAGTAAGTTGCTCGATCGCCGGGATGGCGAACTCTTCCTCTATTCCAGAAAGGGAGAGATTTGTAGGAGTTATTTCCGAAATATAGGCCTTCCCGGAGTCGACTGGACTCTACGCGGCGGCACACATCTCTTGTGCTGCGGCACACCATTTTCCCCACGAATCTCGTGGAGCTGCTGTACTCTGGGCCGCGGCCCCCTGGGACCCCTCCTCTCGGTCGTTTTCTGAGTGTGCCGCGCCACACAGGGGCAAATCAGCCATGATGATGTCTTTTTAGCAGCATTTGTGCTGCGTTTTCTTTACTTTCACCCACCATTTTGAGAGCACCAACAAGAGAGAGATACAAGAGAGAAGAAAAATAGAGAGATATACTTATTCGATTTCTCGGAGTTGTACCGATCGGATCGTCGTGATATTTTGACAAGAGCTTGATAGCAATTGGGCAAATCTTTTCACCGGAGTAGATCGAGGTTTTGAGTCCGGAAATTAGGGTATTTTGTTAGCTTTTTGTATAAGCTATTTACGGTGTTTTTCTTTCTCGATCTTGTTATTGTTGTGTATTCCAAATACTTGAAGATTATTTATACCAAGTATTTGAAGATTATTGTTGTATACCTCTAATTTGTACTAGGGACGAATCACATGTTGTGAATTGGTGATAGTGGATTTAAGCGCTTCGGTCCCATGGTTTTTACTCTCGTTTTGAGGGGTTTTCCACGCTAAAAATTGTGTCTCGTTGTTTATTATTTTCTGATATTATTTGTATTGTTTGTCGAGTTGTATTTGATTTACTATACTCGTCGGTAACCTCAAAGTTACGATTGAGATTGGGAAAGTTGTCAAATGAGGTTCCGTATTTTCGTTGTGACGTCTTTGTGTTGTGTTTCCCAAGTGAGTTGTAACTACCAAGACAAAGTCAATATTGTTTGTGATACAAGAATATAGTTTTAGATTGAATTATTTAGTTTTTTTTTATATAATTGCTTCACTTTTTATTATATGACTGTTGACAGAATTGAGCTTTATCAAAATAATTGATTCATTGATTTCAACTTTTGCTGTAGACGTTCATCGCACGGGAGAATGGCAAGTTTGGTCCAAAATTATAGTAGGAGTGAGACATTGAGTCTCGCGTTTGTTCCACGTGTGATTTTTAGTACAACTTTCAAAAATTGGCAAAGATGGTCCGAAATTGTAATTTGTGGACTAAATCTGCTTAGCTGGCAGATTTTTGCTTAGGTGGCCAAAATTCAGATTTTGTCAACTTATTTATTTTTATTTAAAAAAATCTACAAAATTAAATAAAAAATTCTGGACTATATTAATATTAAAAAATATTAAAACTCAATAATTTTATTTTTAATCCTAGAATATTAATATTGAAAAATAAAAAAAAAGTTATTTTAAATTCAGAAATTAGAAAGTCTAAAAAATTCTGAAATATTTAAAAAATTCGAAAATTAGTAAATTTATTAAAAAATATTAGAAAATATTAATATTAATATTAATATTAATATTAATATTGAAAAATATTAAGAAATTGGTAATTTTATTTTTAATTCTGGAATATTAATTTAAAAAATCAAAGAAAAATATTTTAAATTTGGAAATTAGAAAATCTAAAAAATTCTGAACGATTTAAAAAATTATTAATATTCGGATAGCATGTGACCGTTAAAAAATTTACAAGTTTAAAATAATTTTTTTTAATTTTTAATATTATTATATTCCAGAATTAAAAATAAAATTACCGATTTTTTAATATTTTTAACATTAATATTAATATTAATATTTTTTAATAAATTTACTAATTTCTGAATTTTTTAAATAGTTCAGAATTTTTTAGATTTTCTAATTTCCGAATTTAAAATTTTTTTTTTTTATTTTTCAATATTAATATTCCAGAATTAAAAATAAAATTACCGATTTTTAATATTTTTTAATATTAATATTCAGAAATTTTTAATATTTTTAATAAATTTACCAATTTCTGAATTTTTTAAATAGTTCAGAATTTTTTAGATTTTTTAATTTCCGAATTTAAAATAACTTTTTTTTATTTTTCAATATTAATATTCCAGAATTAAAAATAAAATTACCGATTTTAATATTTTTTAATATTAATATAGTTCAGATTTTTTTTTTTAATTTTGCAGATTTTTTTAAATAAAAATAAATAACTTAACAAAATCTAATTTTTGGCCACCTAAGCAAAAATCTGCCAGCTAAGCAGATTTAGTCCACAAAATTACAATTTCGGATCATCTTTGCCAATTTTTGAAAATTGTGGACTAAAACACTACTACAAAACTGGCTTTTAACAGCGGTTAAAATGCCCAATTAACGGCGGTTCCGGAACCGCCGTTATATGTACCGCTGTTAATATCAACGGCGGTTTTTAAAACCACCGTTAAATTTATCAAATAACGGCGGTAAAAGGTAACCGCTGTTAAACTTGATCTTAACGGCGGTTCTATAACCGCCGTTGAATTTGCCGTATGTTACGGCGGTTTCAGGAAACCGCTGTTAAATGGCACATTTAACAGCGGTTAAAGGTAACCGCTGTTAAATTTGATACTCCACAGCGGTTATTGAACCGCCGTTAAGTGTAAGAATTAACAGCGGTTTCGGAGGAACCGCTGTTGAAATATTAATCATTTTATCCAGTTTTTCCCCTATTTTGCACAATCCAGTACCTGAATCGGATCAAACTAATCAATAAACCACCAATTCATCGAATCCAAACACACCGAAAAGAACTAACCAACACCAAATTCATTGAACCACCAATACATTGAAAAAGATAATACAAAAATTCCAATTCATCCAAAATAATTCATACAAATATCCAATGTACTAACCAACACCAAATTCATTGAACCACCTATACATTGAAAAAGATAATACAAAAATCCCAATTCATCCAAAATAATTCATACAAATATCCAATGTATTCACACAAAAACACCAAAATCATGTCGCGAGACAATTTCGCACCTCCAAGAAATAAAGTCCCCAATCAACTCGAATTTTATCAAAAACATTTTCAGACAGTGCTCCAACATCATCAAACATCTGCACATATAAACGTATAATAAACAAACTTTAAATGTAAAAGAGTAAACAATTTTATCACCACTTCAAGTAAAAAATATACTACCTCCATCCAACCATCCAAAATACGCGCTCGGGCGATAGTCGACATCCAGTGCATAACATAATAACCACACTCCCAACCTCCATTTTGTTTATTACACTAAAACAAAATAAGACACAATTATATGAGTCGCTTTCAGTAAATAAAATCAACACGTACACAACATACACAGTTAAAAAACACACACTGACACAAACACACAATGCACAAAAAAACACAAAGACACACAAACTTCACACACAAGAGACAAATGATGTTAAACCGCTAGTAATCGACATTATACTTCAAGTGTTTGGTATGTTCATCTTGTTAATATTAGACACAAATAATCATTATGAGAAGGATATCCCACCCGCATCGTGCATCGACACCTAAAAACTAAACTTTAGTTTTATGATTAAATAGTACAAGAAAAACTCCAACTTCATAAATTACACAGCCTACTTTGTTGGAACGAATCTGATACTAATCATCAATTTTCATTTTAATCTAACAACAGATCAATTTCTAATCAGAAAAATAGGAAGAACAAATTGCTTTCTCTAGGAAGAAAAACTAGGAACAAAACTCGAGGGTTTTTTTATGGTACTTCTGAAATTTCTCTAGATCTTTTTTTGTAATTACTCCACATGTCACGAGTCGTTTTTGTAGATTGTCCCTTGCTTAAAAGGCTATCAGATTAGTAAAACCTGTCCAGGATAGGAACAATACCTTATGCGTTATATAATCGCATTTCTTTCAACAACGAGTCCATCATTTGACGAACTCTTCCTATTTGACAGTACGAGGCACATCCAGCAACAAATTCATGAACCACCCCATCGATGTTGATCCAACTCCGTCCAGGTTGCTTGGATACCCCCTTCACCCTCATAAAACCCCTAAGTTTCAAGACATCACACCATTGACTATCCGCAGCGAACGAATTAGACAACATAACATAGCCAGCCGAATTCTCGGGATCAACCTCAACTAGAATGGTGGAAATACTTTGAGCCAATTCTAACCTATTGTGAAGCACACACCCAGAAAGTAGAGCTCACCACACAAAATTATTAGGTTCGAAAGGCATAGACGTAACAACACCAAGAGCTTCTTCAATATAACCAGACAGAGCTAGAAGATCAACATAGCAAGAATAGTGTTCCAATCTTGGGGTAACCGAATTATTCTGGATCATATGGTTAAAAATTTCACACCCTTTATTTAAAAGCCCAGAGTGACTGCAAGCACATAATACACCAAGAAGAGTTCCAGAATCAGGACGTAAATGAAGCTCGTGCATTTTGGAATGAAGTGATAGAGCCTCCTTCCCATTGCCATTTACAGCAAGGCCCATGATCATGGCATTGAATGAAACCACGTCTTTTACACTTATTTGGGTAAAAACCTTTCTTGCATCATCCAAACTCCCACATTTGAAAACCACACATGGTTATACCAAATAACATCAGGGGAGTCATTACTAATAGCTTTCCAAACTTCATTAATAGAAAACTCAACTTCCATACCCTTTTTATTAATCCAAACACTTCTATCTTTTTTACTATCATCAATATTAGGGACAGAGATGTTAGTGACATTCTCAAATCTGCCATCCCATTCAGTAGGCGAGAATACTTGACTCCAATAATTCTGAATCGCATACAGAACACTTCTCATCAATTGTACTCGACCACTATGAGAAGCTCCCACACACAAACACACACAAACACAAACACACACACAACACACATACACTGCCACTGCACACACACACACACACTGCATAGAAAAAAAACCAACACAAACAAACGGACACTTCACACACGATATGTTGGGAGAAGATCCTTAAGACGAAAGTTAACATCTATCCCAAAGGGATAAGATCCTTACGACGTTAACCACGTCTATCCCAAAATAATTCGTGTTTCCAAAAACAATATTGTCGTACACACTCAAATATTCATACACACAAACACACATATTTACACTCATGTAATTAAATGTATTACCTTGGGATATATCCAACTAACCGCCTGCTTTGATTTACTTGTATGCATACCATCCATGGTCTTGAATGCGGTCACGACACTGCTTAAAAGTAACAATAATATATTGAGTCGTTGATATAAAATTTTAAAGCAAATATATTATAAATAAAATCTTACTTTTGGAGTATGGCCTTAATGCGAGAGTCAGGCCTACTATGTAGTGATAAAAACCATATAATAGTTCCTCTTACTGGCACAATGACCAGAAGTTGCCAATGATGCCTACATAGATAAATGCATTTGAAAGAAAGAACATATTACTACAGTATGTTGTAAAAAAAAAAGGAAATAGTTTTGTTAAAAAGAAAATATTTTGAAATTTACAATCTTTTATCTTACTTATGATGGTAAGCTCCCATGTATATTTGCTTCTTCGACTCAAGCATACGCGTCGATATATATCTCGAGATCTCCTCTCCCCTCTGTCCCATATTTTGTATGGATTGAGGATCAAAATATCCATACAAAACCTCGTCCATCGTGCCCACATTCATAGTAGACAAATACCTAATTTGTTAAGCAAAATATTAATATAAAAAAACACTCCACACACTGCACACAAACACACACACACACACTTTTCACACACACACTGCCACACAATAAAAACACACACACACACTGCACATACACACACACACTGCACACATAAACACTGCACACACACAGCACATACAAACACACACACACACACACACACACACACACTGTACACACACATACTACGAATGTAGAAAGATTCCATAAAGGAAATTACTCACATAGTCCAAAGCTGTAAAACTGATAAACTAAGCCACTCCTTTCCTTGAACGATCTCTAAAATATCAGTGTGAGCGATGTACAATGGAACATCATCACCACCACAGCCAAAGATAGCTGTATCCCACGGCACTGATATCGGACTATTGTACATACTCGACGCAGCCATAAGTAAGTCTCTCATGATGTCATCTTTGGTCCTCGACCCGTCATTCTGACGAGCCTGCTTCTTTGGTCGCTGAATATCCTATTTCATATAGTATAGTGTAAAATACAAGTAAATTTGAAATAATTTATTTTGTTTTCTTTCCATTGTAACTTCAGAAAGGATGAAGGATAAACGTATCTATTGAATACTATATAAACTCATTAATAATGACCCGAACCTATATCTATTTTTGAATATTAAAAGAGAAGAATTGGTGTGAATTTCTTCTATATTGAATAAAGAATATTCATTCGTCAAATCATTCACTCCATAGTCGATAAATCTTTTAAAGAACCGATTAATCACACGAAAATAAAGAGAGTCCCATTCTACATGTCAATACATGTCGGGATTAAAATATTTTTATATATATACTATCTAAATATATACTCCAATAAAGTCAATAAAACAAAAAAAGAATAGGGCTTATTATTTTTATTTATTATTATTCCTACATGTTTCCATTCCTTTGGGATGTTACTATGCATTTTGGTTGCGTTTAATCTTTTCCATATTAGAAATCATAATCAATTTATATTGGATTGATTTTGCAATAATGTTTGGTAGTTACTAAAAAGAAAAAGAAAATTTTTACCTTTGAAAAATCGAAGGAAATAAAATCTCGTGGCCATGCAATAAATCCACCTAAAGCTTCCCCCACGACTCTCACCTCATCAGTCGCCACAGGGACTTCAGCGCTGGCATCTACGGCCTCCTCAACCACTACCTTAACCAAATGAGCTGGTAAAGGAGCACAATGTAGGGTCGAATCGCCCTGAATAACCCTACCGATAGCAACTAGATGGGGAGGAAGATCGTCCACATAAAATCCAACTCGATGAGTGTCTCCAGTCACAGGCCTCTCTCCGGAAGGGCCAGAAATAACATCAGCACAACTCCCCTTCGTGCTAACACGAGTAACCTCATCCGGTGTATGAATATCAACAGGCCGCTGGGAACTAGCACCCATTGTCTGGCCGAACTCTTTCCTCAAAGTCTTTGTGACATCAAGGGTGATCTCTTTCCTTACCTGCTCCAACACATCTTTACTTACGGAAGACGTCAATCCACATGATCGTCCAAAGTAATCGCGAATACCCACACCAAAACCAATGCCACGAACACTGTAATACCCGAGATTTCTGACTTGTATTTGGAACTTGTGATATTGTAATCGTTGTACTTGATCTGAGTATTATTCTCCGTATTTCATAATCCGATGTTGTCGAGCGTATGATTTCATGTATGTAATTTACAAATTGTAATTCTGCGCATGTAGCGCACGCTATCGGCTATGTGTAGCGTACGCTAACATAGACTCAATAGCGCATGCTACAAAGGATTATTAGCGCACGCTATGTGTGGTCAATTTGATTGAGACGTGCGGTAGGTGAGATCTGGCCGGGGGACCCCTGTCGGATCGTGTTGGGATGAACCTGGACGGATTTTGGGAAAAGCCAAGTCAACGCCTTAGCGCACGCTACAGGTATATGCGTAGCGCACGCTAAGTGCTGAATACAGTTAAGTCAGTGAGCCGTTAGCGCACGCTACGAGCAGGGTCTAGCGCGCACTAATAGCCATTTCTTATAAATAGGACAGCATCCTATTCATGATTTCAGTTCGTTCTTCTCCCATTACCCGAATTCTTACACTTAGAACATAACTTCCTTCATCCTAAACACTCCATATCAACATCCTAGCTCGTGATTGAAGATCGTACATCATTGGAGATTGGTGTTCAAGCCTTCGGTGTTGGATTGCTTCGATTTCCTCCGTGTTCTTCACTACCTTGAGGTAGGTGATTCTTCACCGATGTTAGTATTGACGTTGATCATGTTTTGATAGCCAGTATTTCGTTTATAATCGGTCATCACACGTTAGAAGGATACTTTTGACGTATCGACACTATATATCGTTTGAACCTTTGAACCATCTTAGTATTTGGACTCCTTAGCATTTTCAAATCGATTTATGATCAGTAAACGGATATTATCCAGTTGTTACGTTTTATACTTTGGAATCATGCGTTTTGGAACGTAGGACGAATGGAACTTAGAATATTTCTTGAAGATCGTAGATGAATTATGATGTTGAGATGATTATCCGTATATTTGTATCTCATAATCAAAGAACTTCCACAAACCTTATTAGCATGATATGCTCGAGGATGACTTGTATTATCACAATAGAATTCATGAGTTCATCACCATTCAACCCAGTTTTCTGTTAGCAGTATTCTGCCATGCAAGATTAGCGCACGCTAACATACGCTAGTTAACGTGCGATATTGGGGTTGAGTTAACGCACAATACGTACGTAACATACGTTATGTATCAGTCGATTCAAACTGTCAGTCCGTGGCTAGAGCACGCTAGTCTTATACGATAGCGTACGCTAACAGGCCGGCTTAGCGCACGTTACGTAGAGTACGTAGCGCACGCTAAGCAGTCCAGGAAGATTGTTTATTTTGAGCTTTTCGGCCGTAGACCGAATTGTTAGGCCATCGTTCGACTTGAGATGATTTGTATATCATTCCTTTTGTTAAGGTTCGAGCTTGCTACGTTGATCGAAGGAGGCGACCTTCGAGTGTGTTGAGATCATTGAAGTGTTTCGTTCTTGCCATTTTCGAGGCAAGTATCATATGTCAAGTTCGATTTATATTGAAACTTTGATCATGCTTGTGGTTTTGTTCATGTTGTTGAATATGAGATATATTCTGAAATTTCTCGTGCTGTTCGTTGTTATTTGTTCGTATTGATGAACATATTGAAATGCATATATGTATGCATAGTTGATTGATTTATGATATAAATGATCCGAGGGGATCATGAGGATCTATGCTGAGGGCGCTGGATCGAATGTCCACCATGCGTTGGTCCGACGGGATCATCATGGGGATCTATGCTGAGGGCGCTGGATCGCTGGACGGGTTTTCCACCATGCGTTGGTCCGACAGGATCATCATGGGGATCTATACCAAGGGCGCTGGATCGCTGGATTACCCTGTACTATGTTGATGGAATCATGAGGATTCGCATCGTTGGATTCCGGTGGCGGAAGTCCATTTTGCATGTTTTATGATCTATTGATGATTTATGTATTACGATACTTGTACTAGCATTGTTTTGCTAACCGAGGAGCGGGGAAGCAACCACTGTAATATCCGCATTTTTCTTTCCCTTGTATTTTTATTTTTGGTGTATTCCTCGATCGTAGTGACCCTCGTGTACCTTTCAGTGTGTCCTTCCTGTCAACTGTTGAACTGTATACTCGTTATTGTTGTGCGGAACCGCCGTTTCGGGGTTGCCGTGGATCCATTTCGTGTTATGGGTTCCCAAATATTGATTCCTATCGTTTTTATTCTCTTTCCAGATCATTTTTATCATTTTGGGACCCAAAAGGGGTGTGGGCCGCGGCACAAGGTGTGTGCGCCGCGGCACACAAATTTCTCCAATTGTTGGTCGAGCAAACTGTACTGTGTGCCGCGGCACACCCATCCGGTGCCGCGGCACAGTGCCGAGTCAGTGCCGCGGCACACCCGTCCGGTGCCGCGGCACACCCGTGTGACATCTGCGACCAAAACCCGACTGTACCGGGTGCCGCGGCACACGCAGGCTGTGCCGCGGCACACTGCCGAAAACCAGGGAGTAATTTTTGGCCTGTGCCGCGGCACACAAAGCGGTCAACTGTGCAATCTCGTCCTTAATAGACGAGATCGGCCATTTTTCCTCCATTATTCACCTGCGAGATAGAGAGAGAGAGAGGTCTAAGGGGGGGAGAACTTCTCAAGCAATCTTCATTCGGGGGTCGATTTTCATCATTTTCCTTCGGTTGTGAGGCCCGGATAATCAATCTAACGCGTGTTCTACGGAACTTAGTACTTGAATCTCCAAAGGTAATATTTCTAGAACCCTATTTTCGATTAATTTGGGGGTTTTGGGATTTTCTTCCGATTCGTTCCGTTTTGTTGGTGGATTCATGATGTATACGATTAATATTGTTAGTACCTTTAGTTTTCCTACGGATTCATGGATATTTTGTGGATTTTTACGGAATCGAGAGGGTTTGGTTGTGGTCCGCCCTCGTTGTTATTTTTGGTACGAATATACATGAATCGTAGGCAGGTTTTCGGGTGTATTCAATTTCCATATTCGTCTAGAGTTGGTTGTGATTTTGTTATTCGGATCGTTAGGTTCATTTCCGCCGGTTCCTCGCGGTCGTGTTCAACTCTTCCTTTCCGTTCGTATCACCGTGTATTAACCGAGGCAAGTATCCTTATGAACTTACAATCTTGACATAGTAGTTTTGTGTGAGAATTGTGTGTGTGTGTATGCTCACTACGGGTTAGATCCGACGGGGTCTCGGTAGGGCTCCACGAAGCTGTGGAACCGCGAGCTTGCTTTTAACCACTGTGGGTTAGATCCGACGGGTCTCGCAGGATCCACGAAGCCGTGGGTCCATGATTAATTGTGGTGCATTTTACAAATGTGGTTTTGATTATTGGCATTTCCGGAAATGAGTGTTTTGGAACTATGATTTCTTGATTGCATGCATTACTATATGTGTAAGATGTAAATTGTTCATTTGGTTACTTGTACTAGCGTAATTGCTAACCCCTCTGGGGACCCGTTTTGGGGAAATTCGTTTTATGAATTTCAGGTCAGGTTCATCGAGACGAGCGGGTGCTGGACCAGTATGTGGATGATGGCCGTGCGTGATGATTTTGCACGAGTGGTGTCTTGTTGCTTTCTATCCTTTACCTTTGTGGTCTTTAAACTAATAGAAGTACTCGAGTACTTAAGAACTTTTACTTGTCGGGATTGTGTTGTTGTTTATTATGTTGTGATGGATTATGGTGTCATGTTTGACCGGTTGAACCGGGTGATTTATTTTGTTGGGCGTCTTTATGACGAGGTATTTTTTCTGTTGTTTCTGTGAGTCGATGAGTATGATGCTTGTTCAGCCTGGTGGGTCCCATGTAGGGATTCACGGCGCTGTAATATACCTCGGATATCCTGGGGTGTTACGAAAATGGTATCGAGCACTAGGTTTATGGATACCTAGGCTTGTCGGTTTATCGGGTCTTGTTGTAATTTGTTTTGCACATCATCATCACGCGCCATGATTCAGATTTACCGGTGCGTAAGTTTTCTTTCCTCTGTTCCTTATACTCTTGTATCGTACCTCTAGTTCTCGATTTGCGATCGTTCTTTTCTTGTACTTACCATCGTATGGCTTTTGCTACTTATTTAACTCCAGTATGGATGCTGGAAGAGGTCGTGGTCGCGGTCGTGGTCGTGGACGCGGCCGGGGACGTGGGGCAGCCGGTGGGGCGGCCACGTCACAGTCTTCGGGAGCCGGCAGTACCGGCGACCGTCACAGTCATGCTTCCTCTCAGGAGCGCGCCGACCTTGGTATTGCGGCTGTTATGCAGCAAATGGTGAATCAAATGGCGGCGATAGCTCAGGCGGTTCAGAACCCGGATCCGGCCCATGCTAATCGGGGCGGAGCGGACCGTTGGCTTCAGGATGTCATCAAGATGCATCCTCCTCAGTTTTCGGGAGCTTCAGACCCGATCGGCTGGGAGGGGTGGATCAAGGAGATATCTAAAGTCTTCACTGCCACCAACTGTCCCGAGGACCGTAAGGTCCCTATTGCCCAGTACTTCCTCACTGGGGACGCTACGGATTGGTGGGAGGCCGTTGGGCCCAAGGACCATGTTGCTTCGTGGACCGAATTCCAAGAACTGATGGAGACTGAATATTGCCCGTGGCCGGTCAGACAGGCCCGAGTACATGCCTTCTATGATGCTCAACCACGGGATATTCCCGTATCTCAGGCTATTGCTGATTTTAATAAGGAGTTGGGTTATGTGAAGACCCAAGTTGTCGAGGAGAGCGACAAAATTTTCCATTTTTCCAGACGGATGAAATTGTCGATTCGGGACTATATGTCGGGGCTCGTCTGTACTACCTTGAAAGATTACCAGAGCAGGGCCCTTGCTTACGATATGTCTGTGACGGCGAGTGAGGCGGCCCGCGAGAGTAAGAAGCAGAAGTCTGCTGGGAATTTTTCGGGCCACAAAGGTGGGGTCGCAGAAATTTGATCTGCTAACTTTTCCGTGGTGGTGGCCCGGCTCGATCTCTCGGGTTTCCGTAGGCCGCCAAAGTGCCCCTTCTCGAGAGGTGAAGTGCTTTAACTATGGCACAGGCCACATCATCGTATTTGTCCGAACCCTTTGGCCGACGTGTAATCGGTGGCCACCGGTCACAAGGCGGCTTTCAGGCCGAGAGGAGAAAATCCTTGGTGCCCGGCTTCCATTCCAGCCTAGGGAACCAAGTGTGAATCGGATCGTTTGCTCCTCAATCTCCGCCGAGTGCTAGTCGGGGAGAGGTCGGGTCAGCCCTCTAAGGGGGAGCTTCCGGTGTCGGCTCGGCCCACCCGCGTGTCTATGAGATGCGGAGAGCCGATGACCCGGCGACCGTGGCGGCAGTGCACCGTTCATATTCTTTCTCATCTGCCGGTGTGCTTTTCGATTACGGTGCTACGCATTCGTTCATATCTCTGGATTGTGTGCGCCATTTGAGTCTCGACCGTTTGACGCCTTGTGAGCCCTTCATCGTTAAGCTTCCTAGCGGTGATAGGATCGTTGGTGATCAGGAGGTTCGAGACTGTTCTGTGTTTATTTGTGAGAGGGCTTGGCCCTCTAATCTTATTGTTGTGGGTATTGAGGGTGAGGACTTAATTCTCGGGGATGATTGGCTCGAGCGGCATGGTGCAATCATGAACTACCGCACGAGAATCATCACCATGTTAGCCGATGATGGCACCGAGCACTCTTTCGCTGGGCGAAAGAGGGGGAACCAGAAATTCGTTATTAACGCCTTGAAGGCGATGAGACTCCTGCGAAAGGGATGTACCGGCTATTGGTGCTACGCCTTGAAGGCGGAGAGTGGTGGAGTCGAGCTTTCGTCGATTCCAATCGTTAATGAGTTTTCTGATGTTTTTCCTGACGAGTTACCGGGATTGCCACCGGATCGTGAGGTCGAGTTTGCTATAGAGTTAGAGCCGGGCGCGGCTCCTATTTCGAAGGCGCCGTATCGCATGGCACCATCAGAGATGTCCGAGTTGAAGAATCAGTTGAGTGAGCTTCTTGAGTCGGGGTAAGTTCGACCGAGCGCCTCGCCATGGGGCGCACCGGTCCTGTTCGTGCGGAAGAAGGATGGTTCACTACGTTTGTGTATCGACTATCGTGAACTAAATAAGGTGACCATCAAGAACAAGTATCCTTTGCCGAGAATTGACGACTTGTTCGACCAGTTGCAGGGAGCTGCGGTATTCTCAAAGATTGATTTGAAATCGGGGTACTATCAGCTCCGGGTGAGAGAGTCCGATGTGCCGAAGACAGCTTTTCGGACGAGATACGGACATTATGAGTTTGTAGTTATGCCTTTCGGGTTAACTAATGCGCCGACGGTGTTCATGCAGTTGATAAACAAAGTCTTTATCGAGTATTTGGATAAGTGTGTCGTCGTCTTCATTGACGATATTCTTATTTATTCGAGGAATGAGGAAGAGCATGCCCATCATTTGCGGGTAGTATTAGACATTTTGAGGACCGAGCAACTCTATGCCAAGTTCTCGAAATGTGAGTTCTGGCTGAAGGAAGTGATGTTTTTAGATCACGTGATTTCGTAGGGGGTTCGTGTGGATCCGCGAAGATTGAGGCGGTGTTGGATTGGGCACCGCCAAGAATGTGAAGGAGCTCCGTAGTTTCTTGGGTTTAGCCGGCTACTACCGTAGGTTCGTCGAGGGTTTCTCGGCGGCTCGACCACTTACACACCGCTCAAATCGAGAAGTTAAATGCGGAATGACGAGAGGCGATTCGATTTTGAGGAACGAAGAAGCGTTTGACTTCAGCTCGGTTTTGGCGTTGCCATGTGGCAACGAGGATTCGCCGTTTATAGCGATGCTTCGGTCGTGGTCTTGGGTGCGTATTAATGCAGCACGGCAAGACCATTGCCTTTGCGTCGAGACAGTTGAGGCCGTATGAGCTTAACTACCCTACCCATGATTTGGAGTTAGCGGCAGTCGTATTCGCGCTCAAGATTTGGCGTCACTACCTTTTTGGCTCTGCATGTCAGATTTTTACCGATCATAAAAGTCTGAAATACATATTTACTCAGCGGGAGTTGAATATGAGGCAGAGGAGGTGGTTAGAGCTGATTAAGGATTATGACCTCGAAATCCTTTATCATCCGGGCAAGGCGAACGTCGTGGCCGACGCCTTGAGTCGGAAACCGATTGCATTGCGATCGCTTGAGATCCTTACGTCTCAGTCCGAGCTTCGGCGAGCTTTGATCGAGTTAGATGTTGAGGTTCTGTTACCGGGAACTGTCGGGCAATTTTGTGCTTTGGAAATTTCGTCATCTTTGATCGATGAGATTAAGCTGAAGCAGTTAGAGGACCCGATGATTACTCAAATCCGAGAGAACGTTCTTAAAGGAAAGTCTCATGGATTTGTGATTCACGAGGATGGTGTTTTGAGATTCCAGAGTCGGCTTTGTGTGCCGAACGACTCAGAGTTGAGGCAGAGTATTTTACGGGAGGCCCATGCTACGCCTTATTCCGTTCATCCTGGTTCGAGTAAGATGTACAAGGACCTGAGAAGAAATTTCTGGTGGAATGATATGAAGGAGGAGGTCGCACAGTTTGTAGCGAGATGTTTGACTTGTCAGCAGGTCAAGATCGAGCATCAGCGACCGGCTGGGTTATTACAGTCACTTCCCGTTCCGGAATGGAAATGGGAAGATATATCGATGGATTTCATTTCGAGTCTGCCGAGATCGAGGTCGGGCATGAATATGGTATGGGTGATTGTCGATCGTCTGACCAAGTCGGCACATTTTCTGGGCATCAAGGACACTTGGGGCCCGGAGAAGTTAGCTCGTGTGTTTATCGCGCAGATCGTGAGACTTCACGGTACCCCGAAGTCTATTGTTTCGGATCGTGATGGCCGTTTTGTATCGCACTTCTGGCAGGCGGTGCATAAGGCGTTGGGTACCCGGTTGCGTTTGAGTACCTCTTTTCATCCCCAGTCAGATGGACAGTCGGAACGCACTATCCAGACGTTCGAGGACTTGTTGCGTGCCTCTGCTCTCGATTGGAGTAGTGACTGGGCGGAACATTTGTCATTGATCGAATTCACGTACAACAATAGTTGGCACGCGTCGATTCGGATGGCACCGTACGAGGCACTTTATGGGCGGCGATGTCGATCACCGATTTGTTGGAATGAGGCGTCCGATTTGGTCGGGACCGAGCCGGATGTCGTTTTAGAGACGAGGCGGAAGGTAGAATTAATTCGGGAACGGATGTTGACTGCCCAGAGTCGACAGAAGTCGTATGACGACGTCCGTTGTCGACCTTTGGAATTCGAGGTGGGAGACCACGTTTTGCTAAAGGTGTCGCCGACGAAGGGAGTTTTTCGTTTCGGGAAGAAAGGGAAGTTGAGTCCGAGATTTATCGGCCCCTTTGAGATCCTCGAGCGAGTCGGTGGGTTGGCATACCGTTTGGCGTTATCTCCGGCCTTGGGTCATGTTCATAGCGTTTTTCATGTTTCCCCGCTGAGGAAATATGTCCCGGATCCTAGTCACGTCATCGATTATGGCGAGATTGATATCGCTGAAGATATTACTTTTGAGGAGCGTCCTTTGAAGATTTTGGAGCATCGTGAGAAGCGACTGAGGCATAAGACCATCCCTTTGGTCAAAGTGCAGTGGTCGAGACACGGTGTCGAGGAGGCAACTTGGGAAACCGAGGATAGCATGCGTGTTAGGTACCCTGAGTTGTTTGTTTCTTAAGTTTCGGGACGAAACTTATTTTTAGAGGGGTAGAATGTAATATCCGCATTTTTCTTTCCCTTGTATTTTTATTTTTGGTGTATTCCTCGATCGTAGTGACCCTCGTGTACCTTTCGGTGTGTCCTTCCCACAATTGTTGAACCGTATACTCGTTATTGTTGTGCGGAACCGCCGCTTTGGGGTTGCCGTGGATCCATTTCGTGTTATGGGTTCCCAAATATTGATTCCTATCGCTTTTATTCTCTTTCCGATCATTTTTATCATTTTGAGACCCAAAGGGGTGTGGGCCGCGGACAAGGTGTGTGCGCCGCGGCACACAAATTTCTCCAATTGTTGGTCGAGCAAATCAGATCGTGTGCCGCGGCACACCCATCCGGTGCCGCGCACAAGCAGCCGAAGTCAGCCGGCACACCCGTCCGGTGCCGCGGCACACCCGTCCGGTGCCGCGGCACACCCGTGTGACATCTGCGACCAAAACTCGACTGTACCGGGTGCCGCGGCACACGCAGGCTGTGCCACGGCACACTGCCGAAAACCTGGGAGTAATTTTTGGCCTGTGCCGCGGCACACTTCGGCTGTGCCGCGGCACACAAAGCGGTCAACTGTGCAATCTCATCCTTAATAGACGAGATCGGCCATTTTTCCTCCATTATTCACCTGCGAGAGAGAGAGAGGTCTAAGGGGGGGAGAAATTCTCAAGCAATCTTCATTCGGGGGTCGATTTTCATCATTTTCCTTCGGTTGTGAGGTCTGGATAATCAATCTAACGCGTGTTCTACGTATCTTAGTACTTGAATCTCCAAAGGTAATATTTCTAGAACCCTATTTTCGATTAATTTGGGGGTTTTGGGATTTTCTTCCGATTCGTTCCGTTTTGTTGGTGGATTCATGATGTATACGATTAATATTGTTAGTATCTTTAGTTTTCCTACGGATTCATGGATATTTTGTGGATTTTTACGGAATCGAGAGGGTTTGGTTGTGGTCCGCCCTCGTTGTTATTTTTGGTACGAATATACATGAATCGTAGGCGGGTTTCCGGGTGTATTCAATTTCCATATTCGTCTAGAGTTGGTTGTGATTGTGTTATTCGGATCGTTAGGTTCATTTCCGCCGGTTCCTCGCGGTCGTGTTCAACTCTTCCTTTCCGTTCGTATCACCGTGTATTAACCGAGGCAAGTATCCTTATGAACTTACAATCTTGACATAGTAGTTTTGTGTGAGAATTGTGTGTGTGTGTATGCTCACTACGGGTTAGATCCGACGGGGTCTCGGTAGGGCTCCACGAAGCTGTAGAACCGCGAGCTTGCTTTTAACCACTGTGGGTTAGATCCGACGGGGTCTCGGCAGGGATCCACGGCCGTGGTCCGCAGTTAATTGTGGTGCATTTTACAAATGTGGTTTTGATTATTGGCATTTCCGGAAATGAGTGTTTTGGAACTATGATTTCTTGATTGCATGCATTACTATATGTGTAAGATGTAAATTGTTCATTTGGTTACTTGTACTAGCGTAATTGCTAACCCCTCTGGGGACCCGTTTTGGGGAAATTCGTTTTATGAATTTCAGGTCAGGTTCATCGAGACGAGCGGGTGCTGGACCAGTATGCGGATGATGGCCGTGCGTGATGATTGTGCACGAGTGGTGTCTTGTTGATTTCTATCTTTTACCTTTGTGGTCTTTAAACTAATAGAAGTACTCGAGTACTTAAGAACTTTTACTTGTCGGGATTGTATTGTTGTTTATTATGTTGTGATGGATTATGGTGTCATGTTTGACCGGTTGAACCGGGTGATTTATTTTGTTGGGCGTCTTTATGACGAGGTATTTTTTATGTTGTTTCTGTGAGTCGATGAGTATGATGCTTGTTCAGCCTGGTGGGTCCCATGTAGGGATTCACGGCGCTATAATATACCTCAGATATCCTGGGGGTGTTACAACCACAGTACCGACAGGACGATGAAATGGCTCAGTGATGTGGTTGATGTTTATTGTTATTATGATTTGTCTCCTTGGTCTATTTAGTACTCGAGTACGTCTGTTTTAATAATGTCCTTTCGATATGGTTTTATAAGTTAACTCATTTGATCGGTTGAATCAAATCTGTATTTGAACTTCAGTTGTCGATTGGTTTATATTTACACTCTTTTTAAAATTAGCCTTGTAAATCCTTACCTAAAGGGTTTACGGCGCTGTAATTATTCCGAATATCTCGGGGTGTTACAGAATATGGTATCGGAGCTAAGATTCATGGATATCTTGGCAATGGGTCGATTGGGTCGCTTTACGTTATTTGATTATTGGTCGTTCGTAACATCACTCTCGAGCCAAAGATCGTCGTGTGGACCGTGGTTGTAAGTTCCTAAATCTCAAATACTACCGTTTTATTTTATTCATGTTTTGTGGACATTGCTGGATGTACTTTTAGAAAGTTTGCCCTGGATATTGAGTATTTATGTTTACAGTATGTTGAGAGGAGGTCGTGGACGCGGACGCGGTCGTGGACGCGGACGTGGAAATGCGAGACAAGAAGAGTCGGTATCTATCCCAGAGATAACCGCTAGTCGAACGGATTCCCATTCCGGGGGACAGCAGGGATCGACAAATAATAATGCAGATCCTAACGTGCCGGGAGTGCTTCACAGTGGTTGCCAGATAAACCAGTTTGCTCAAGTTGTGGATCGCATGCAGACGGCGATGGGACAGCAGCATAACGTGGAAAATCGAGGAGATAAATGGCTTACCAAAGTGATTAAATTGCACCCTCCGAAATTTGACGGTTCTGCCGAGACGCTTTCTTGGGATCACTGGCTGAAGGAATTAGAAAAGATTTTTGCAGGGATTAACTGTCCTAACGATAGGAAGGTTCCTGGCCGCCAAGATCTTCCGACAGGGGAGGCTTTCGATCGGTGGGAGGCCATTCGACCGGAGGAGCACAATGTTGACTCGGACGGAATTCAAATTGATGATGGAGGCGCAGATTGTCCTCGCTTGATTAGAGAAGCTCGAGTTCGGGAGTTTTTCTCACCACAAAATTCGGAAGCATCTGTGACGGACGTGATTAAGACCTTTAATCACCAGCTGACTTATGTGCGCCACTTGGTCAGGACCGAGGCGGAAAGGATTTTCCATTTTGACATGCGAATGAATCCGGAAATTCAGCAATATATGTCCGGATTTGATTGTACCACCTTGCGACAGTATCAGGACAAGGCGTTGGCCTATGATATGAAGGAGGCAGCAGTAGAGAAATCGACGGAAGCAAAGAAACAGAAGGTGTCTGGCAACTTCACGGAGAATAAGAGTAGCGGGCCCCGCTGGGGTCAGTCCTCTTTTCACTCATCCAGGAGACCTCCGCATCCTTCTCGAGGTGGAAAGAAGTTCCGGGCAGCACCAACTGTTTCAGACGCAGGGAAGAAGTGTTATAACTGTGGCAAAGCGGGACATGTTCGACGTGATTGTTTCGCGCCTGCTGTGGCCTGTTTCGAGTGTGGACAGGAAGGACATCACGCAACATTTTGTGGGAATGCGACCCGATCTTTTGGTACTCGCACTCCAGCTCCAGTTCCGAAGGAGACGAGTGTGAACCAGACGCAGCAGAGTGGATTTCAGCAGCAGAATGTTGGGAAGAGAGAGACATCCAGTGCTGGGTCCGTTCCTCTGCGTGCATTTAAAATGAGGAAATCGATGATCGAACACCTTGTTGCATCGTGCACAATTCAGATCGCTTTTGCAACCGCTAGTGTTTTATTCGATTAGGAGCTACACATTCTTTTGTATCATTGAACTGTAAATCGTTTGAAAATCTCGTGCTTATTTGATTGTGAACCATATGTTGTGGGTTTGCCGAGTGGAGAGAGAATCGTGGGAACCCTAGAGGCTAGAGATTTTCCAAAGAACTATAGGAGGGAGAGATTGGCTATCGAACCTTATTGTGGTTGACATCTACGGTGACGATTTAATTCTCGGAGACGATTGGCTCAACCGTTATGGAGCTATTCAATTACCGAGAGAGAGTCATTTCTATCATTGCCGATGACGGATCGAACACTTATTCCGAGGATGGAGACCAGAAGCTCGGGAAAATTGATCAAAGCAATGAAAGCCGTGAAATTATCAAGGGGATGTCACGGACTTTGGTGCTATGCCATGAGGAAAGAGGAAGGAGTAGAGCTCTCGTCTATTTCGATTGGGAATGAGTTCTCGATGTATTTCTGACGAACTACAGGTTACCTCCGCAGAGAGAAGTGGAATTCACTATCGAATTAGAGCACGGAGCAGCCTCCTATTTCAGTGGCACCAGACCGCATGGCGCCAACCGAGATGTATGAACTCAAGAAGCAACTGGAGGAATTGTTACAGAAGGGCTATATCCAACCTAGTGTTTCTCCTTGAGGAGCGCCCGTTCTCTTTGTCCGGAAGAAAGACGGATCTCTCGGACTGTGTATTGATTACAGGGAGCTCAATAAGATGACGATCAAGAATAAGTACCCTATACCTCGGATCGACGACTTGTTTGATCAACTGCAAGGGGCGAGGGTATTCTCGAAGATTGACTTGCGATCAGGATACCACCAGTTGAGAATTAAGGAATCAGATATACCAAAATCGCTTGATCCCAGACGGCATTATGAATTCGTAGTAATGCCGTTTGGACTTACCAATGCTCCTGCGGTGTTCATGCAATTGATGAATCGGGTATTCTTGGAATACTTGGATAAATTTGTGGTCGTCTTCATTGATTACATCTTGATATATTCGAAGAACGCAGAGGAGCATGCCGAACATTTGCATGTGGTTTTGAGCACTTTGAGGAAGGAATAGCTGTATGCAAAGTTTTCAAAATGCGAATTCTGGCTTAAGGAAGTAACTTTCCTTGGGCATGTGATATCACCGACGAGTTCGTGTGGACCCAAGAAAGTCAAGCAATCTTGGAATGGGAAGATCCTAATAATGTGAAAGAAGTCCGGAGTTTCTTAGGACTTGCGGGATATTATCGCCGCTTTGTAGAGGGATTTTCCAAGATCTCTCGTCCGCTCACTCAGCTGTTACAGAAAACTCAAAAGTTTAAGTGGGATGAGAAATGCCAGGCTGGTTTTGATGAGCTTAAGAAGAGACTGATGACAGCACCTATATTAGCATTACCAGATGGAACTGATGGATACATGGTTTACTGACGCTTCAAATCGTGGTGCAGGGATGTGTGTTGATGCAAAAGGATAAGGTGATTGCCTATGCTTCTCGGCAATTGAAACCGTATGAGGTTAATTACCCGACTCATGATCTGGAGCTAGCAGCTGTGGTCTTTGCCTTGAAAATTTGGCGACATTATTTGTACGGAACTCATTGTCAAATCTTTACATACCATAAGAGCCTCAAGTACATTTTCAGTCAGAAAGAATTAAACATGAGGCAGAGAAGGTGGCTGGAATTGATCAAGGATTACGACTTGGAGATTCTCTATCATCCGGGGAAAGCAAACGTAGTAGCCGATGCTTTGAGCCGTAAACCTGTTTCTCTTCGAGTGTTGGAAGCACTTACGTCCCAAACTAGTATTTAACGAGAACTGATCCGCGAGGGGATTGAAGTATGGGCACCAGGAATCCAAGGGCAACTTTATGTGATGGAACTGACTTCATCACTAGTCGAGGAGATCAAGTCTAAACAATTGAACGATTCTCTGATCCTTCGATTATGTGACGAAGTAAAGAAAGAAAAAGCCCGAGGATTCGTGATACAAGATGATGGAGTTCTGAGATTTCAGAGTCGACTTTGCGTTCCCGATGATGATGATTTGAGAAGGACTATTCTGAAGGAAGCTCACAGCGCGCCCTATTCTATTCACCCGGGCAGCAGTAAGATGTATAAGGATTTAAAACAAAACTTCTGGTGGGGGAATATGAAGAAGGACGTAGCAGAGTATGTTTCGAGGTGTTTGACTTGTCAGCAGGTTAAGATCGAACATCAGCGACTGCTAGGAATGTTAAAGCCGCTTCCGATCCCTGAATGGAAGTGGGAGGACATCTCGATGGATTTCATCACCAGTATGCCAAGGACTAGAACGGGAATGAACATGATTTGGGTTGTAGTTGATCGACTAACCAAGTCGGCTCATTTCCTAGGGATTATAGATACATGGGGACCCGAGAGATTGGCGCGAGTATTTATTGCGGAGATAGTCAGATTGCATGGGACGCCGAAGACCATTATTTCGGATCGAGATGCCATTTCGTGTCACACTTCTGGAAAGCAGTTCACAAGGCTTTGGGGACTGAGCTCAACTTTAGCACGACTTATCATCCCCAAACGGACGGTCAGTTCGAAAGGACTATACAAATAGTAGAAGACATGCTTAGAGCTTGTGCATTAGATTGGTCAACTGATTGGGAAGTTCACTTGCCCTTGATTGAATTCACTTATAATAATAGTTGGCATGCTTCTATCAAAATGGCACCATTTGAAGCTTTGTACGGAAGAAGATGTCGATCACCCCTGTGTTGGGATGATTCTTCGGATTTGATCGGGACGGAACCGGAATTGATTATTCAAACTAAAGAGAAGGTAGCTTTGATTCGAGAAAGATTGTTGACTGCCCAGAGTCGACAAAAATCTTATGCAGATATACGTCGTCGCCCTCTAGAGTTCGACGCTGGGGACCATGTACTATTGAAGGTGTCTCCTACACGAGGGATTTTCCGTTTTGAGAGGAGAGGCAAGCTTAGTCCGAGATATATCGGACCATTTGAGATCCTCGAGAGAGTTGGAGATTTAGCATACAGGTTGGCCTTACCGCCATCGCTGAGTCACGTTCACAATGTGTTTCACGTATCCCAATTGCGGAAGTATGTACTGCACCCACCACATCATTGATTTCGACGAGATCGAGATAGCTAATGATGGCACCTTCGAAGAGAGACCAATCAAGATACTTGAGAGCCGGATCAAACAATTGAGGAATAAACCAATACACTTGGTTAAAGTACAATGGTCACGACACGGAGTCGAAGAGGCCACTTGGGAAACGGAGGACAGTATGAAGGCTAGATATCCAGAGTTGTTTTCATCTTAAGTTTCGGGACGAAACTTCTTTTTAGGGAGGAAGGATGTAATACCCGAGATTTCTGACTTGTATTTGGAACTTGTGATATTGTAATCGTTGTACTTGATCTGAGTATTATTCTCCGTATTTCATAATTCGATGTTGTCGAGCGTATGATTTCATGTATGTAATTTACAAATTGTAATTCTGCGCATGTAGCGCATGCTATCGGCTATGTGTAGCGTACGCTAACATAGACTCAATAGCGCACGCTACAAAGGATTATTAGCGCACGCTATGTGTGGTCAATTTGATTGAGACGTGCGGTAGGTGAGATCTGGCCAGGGGACCCCTGTCGGATCGTGTCGGGATGAACCTGGACAGATTTTGGGAAAAGCCAAGTCAACGCCTTAGCGCACGCTACAGGTATATGCGTAGCGCACGCTAAGTGCTGAATACAGTTAAGTCAGTGAGCCGTTAGCGCACGCTACGAGCAGGGTCTAGCACGCGCTAATAGCCATTTCTTATAAATAGGACAACATCCTATTCATGATTTCAGTTCTTTCTTCTCCCATTACCCGAATTCTTACACTTAGAACATAACTTCCTCCATCTTAAACACTCCATATCAACATCCTAGCTCGTGATTGAAGATCGTACATCGTTGGAGATTGGTGTTCAAGCCTTCGGTGTTTGATTGCTTCGATTTCCTCCGTGTTCTTCACTACCTTGAGGTAGGTGATTCTTCACCGATGTTAGTATTGACGTTGATCATGTTTTGATAGCCAGTATTTCGTTTATAATTGGTCATCACACGTTAGAAGGATACTTTTGACGTATCGACACTATATATCGTTTGAACCTTTGAACCATCTTAGTATTTGGACTCCTTAGCATTATCAAATCGATTTATGATCAGTAAACGGATATTACCCAGTTGTTACGTTTTATACTTTGGAATCATGCGTTTTGGAACGTAGGACGAATGGAACTTAGAATATTTCTTGAAGATCGTAGATGAATTATGATGTTGAGATGATTATCCGTATATTTGTATCTCATAATCAAAGAAATTCCACAAACCTTATTAGCATGATATGCTCGAGGATGACTTGTATTATCACCATAGAATTCATGAGTTCATCACCATTCAACCCAGTTTTCTGTTAGCAGTATTCTGCCATGCAAGATTAGCGCATGCTAACATACGTTAGTTAACGTGCGCTATCGGGGTTGAGTTAACGCACAATACGTACGTAACGTTCGTTATGTATCATCCGATTCAAACTGTCAGTCTGTGGCTAGCGCACGCTAGTCTTATACGATAGCGTACGCTAACAGGCCGGCTTAGCGCACATTACGTAGAGTACGTAGCGCACGCTAAGCAGTCCAGGCAGATTGTTTATTTTGAGCTTTTCGGCCGTAGACCGAATTGTTAGGCCATCGTTCGACTTGAGATGATTTGTATATCATTCCTTTTGTTAAGGTTCGAGCTTGTTACGTTGATCGAAGGAGGCGGCCTTCGAGTGTGTTGAGATCATTGAAGTGTTTCGTTCTTGCCATTTTCGAGGCAAGTATCATATGTCAAGTTCGATTTATATTGAAACTTTGATCATGCTTGTGGTTTTGTTCATGTTGTTGAATATGAGATATATTCTGAAATTTCTCGTGGTATTTGTTGTTATTTGTTCGTATTGATGAACATATTGAAATGCATATATGTATGCATAGTTGATTGATTTATGATATAAATGATCCGAGGGGATCATGAGGATCTATGCTGAGGGCGCTGGATCGAATGTCCACCATGCGTTGGTCCGGCGGGATCATCATGGTGATCTATGCTGAGGGCGCTGGATCGCTGGACGGGTTTTCCACCATGCGTTGGTCCGACGGGATCATCATGGTCTATACCAAGGGCGCTGGATCGCTGGATTACCCTGTACTGTGTTGATGGAATCATGAGGATTCGCATCGTTGGATTCCGGTAGCGGAAGTCCATTTTGCATGTTTTATGATCTATTGATGATTTATGTATTACGATACTTGTACTAGCATTGTTTTGCTAACCCCTTCGGGGGTGGACATTGTTTTGATGTTCAGGTAGCCGAGGAGCGGGGAAGCAACCACAGTACCGACAGGACGATGAAATGGCTCAGTGATGTGGTTGATGTTTATTGTTATTGTGATTTGTCTACTTGGTCTATTTAGTACTCGAGTACGTCTGTTTTAATAATGTCCTTTCGATATGGTTGTATAAGTTAACTCATTTGATCAGTTGAATCAAATCTGTATTTGAACTTCAGTTGTCGATTGGTTTATATTTACACTCTTTTTAAAATTAGCCTTGTAAATCCTTACCTAAAGGGTTTACGGCGCTGTAATTATTCCGAATATCTCGGGGTGTTACAAACACGACCAGTTCGTTTACCGACTACTTGCGGATGCAACTGAGGACGTATACCCATTTCCTTTAAGTCTTGACGAGCCTGGACACCATCCTTTGTTTTGTGTTTAACATTGAGAAGTGTGCCGATCACACTATCGCAAACATTTTTTTCGACATGCATAACATCTATGCAATGTCTAACATCTAGATGTCTCCAAAGAAGGAAGATCAAAAATATTGACCTCTTCTTCCAAATGTTTGTCATGTGACCTTCTTTTAGTTTTTCCAAATATAGTATTTATGTTCTTCACACGATCGTACACTTGCTCACCTGTTAAGGGCATCAGCGCAAGTCCATTTTCTGGGAATCCATTAAAAGCTTTTCGCAATCTACGATACGGGTGATGGTGACTGAGAAACCTCCGATGTTGAGTGTAAAATCTTTTATTTCCATGTTTCAACTGGATGTAGCTTGTGTTTTCTTCACATATAGGACATGCATGATGTCCCTTCACACTATATCCACTCAAGTTTCCATATGCAGGAAAGTCATTAATCGTACAAAATAACATTGCACGCAACTTGAAACTTTGCTGGCGGTAACCATCAAACACGTAAATCCCTTCATCCCACATCATTCTCAAGTCATCAATCAACGGACTTAGATAAACATCTATGTCATTTCCTGGTTGTTTTGGTCCTGAAATCATCATTGACAACATAACGTACTTCCGTTTCATACATAACCAATGAGGTAGATTATATATCACAAGTAAAACAGGCCAAGAGCTATGCTTGGTGCTTAAGTTACCGAACGGATTCATTCTATCTGTGGAAAGTCCAAGCCTAAGGTTTCTTGCGTCACTCCCAAAATTTGGAAATAAATGATCTATTTTCTTCCATTGTGCATCAGCTGGATGACGAATTAGCCCGTCGCATTTTCTCTCATTTGTGTGCCATGTGAGATTCTTTGCATCATCTCTATTAGCAAACAATCGCTTGAACCTTGGAACAATCGGAAGATACCATAACACCTTCGCGGGAGGTCCTTGTTGTGTGTTCTCTCCATCATTCTTCACTTTGTATCGTGATACCCCACACCTAGGACAGTTATGCAATTTTTCAAACTCTTTTCTGTACAGTATGCAATCATTGGGACAAGCGTGTATTTTTTTATACTCCATACCCATTGGACACAAAACCTTCTTCGCCTCATAGGTACGCTTAGGCAATGTATTGCCTGTTGGTAGCATCTCATTCATCAACTGGAGCAATTCGGTGAAACTTTTGTCACTCCACCCATTTATTGCCTTCAAATTAACCAGCTTCAACACGGAAGATAGACGTGTGAAATTTTCACACGCCAGATACAATGGAGTCTCTGAATCACTTTTCAATGCATCATAAACATGAGCTCTTTGAAATGATTCTTGTCCGACATCACGAATCATTTCTTCAAATTGATCACCATCTATATCTACATGAGTGTTTCCAGTTGGAACATCTACTATTTCGCCATGCCATATCCACACCGTATAGTTGGTGTTTATCCCCTCACAAACAAGATGTTCACGAATTGTGTCAGCCTCATGTCGTCTCCCATTCATACACTTCACACAAGGGCAAAAGTATCGTTCATCGGGTTCCAAGCGATGTTGTCGAGCAAATTTAAGAAATTGCTCAATTCCATTGTCATACTCCACACTCTCACGACTTGCATTCATCCAACTTCGATCCATTTCTTCTTTTCTGTTACACATACTATGTTCATCAATTTTCTATTGTTTTGTACAAAGGGGAAGAATTTCATTTCTATATGATTACTAACTGTTTGAAAATTGTTTTGACAGAGAGAATGACAAAGGTATGGTAGTCCTATAATTGTTGTTTAAAATAGAAACATGAACGACGGTTGTCAAAATAGAATTAACTGTATACTACATCAACTTATGGCTTTGTCAAGATTGCTAGCTCTATCTGCACGAACTGTTGGGAGAAGATCCTTAAGACGAAAGTTAACATCTATCCCAAAGGAAGAAGATCCTTAAGAAGTTAACCAAAGCTATCCCAAAATAATTCGTGTTCCACAAAATAGTGTTGTCAAAAGCAACACACATAATTAAACACGCACACTCAACTAAATCGATTAAATTATACGACAAACAAGAAGAAAATAACATGTAAAACTACATTACACACAAACAATACACACAACACAAACAAACACAATACACACACACACACACACACACACACACACTGCCACACACAATACACCCCCACACACACAATACACACACACACACACTGCCACACACAATACACACACACACTGCACGCACACACACTGCCACACCTATACATGCACATACACACACAACACACACATTAAACATCATACAACAATCCTTAAAAGACTAGATAAAATTACCAAATAGGAACAAAGAAGAGAGTTCGGAATAATTACCAAATAATTCGCGGTAGTCGATTGCGAAACGCCGAGGAGGTTGCGGGGGTCGCGAGGTCGCTGGAGTTCGTGGGGGTCACGAGGTCGCCGGAGGTCGCGGGTCGCCTGTGAAAAGTCGCGGAGTCAAGCGTAGGAAGAAAGAAAGGAAAAAAGAAGAAAGAAAGAAAGAAAGAAAGAAACGGGGTGTAATCAAATGGAAGATTAACAGCGGTTTTCAAGTAACCGCTGTTAGAAGAGGAAAACGAACGGCGGTTTTAAAGTAACCGCCGTAAAAAAGGAAAAATTAACGGCGGTTACTTGAAAACCGCTGTTAATTGGCGGATTTTAACAGCGGGTTGGCAAAAACCGCCGTTAACTTCTTAATTTAACAGCGGTTTCTTTTTTAACCGCTGTTAATTTTTCATAATATTTACGAACCGTGCCACCGCACAAATTTAACAGCGGTTTTAAGATAACCGCTGTTAATTGTCCGCTGTTAAATGGGTATTTTGTAGTAGTGAAAATCACATGTGGAACAAACGCGAGACTCAACGTTTCACTCCTGCCATAATTTTGGACTAAACTTGCCATTCTCCCTTCATCGCACAGGAGCAAATATGCCTTAGCAGACTGTGGGTGGCCAAAGATCCAACTTGGACAGTTGCATATCGTGCGATTGCAAAAAGAAGAAGAATTTACATAACGATAGTTCCAAAAACGGAGAACGTCATGGGAGCAAACAAAGTACTTACAATATACTTTTATGTTACGGAAATTCCGATTTGGATTCTTTTCTTTGCGTTGGGCGTTCCAAATGACTGGGAGGTGGTAAAACTGATTAACCTAGACATCAATGATTCTACTATTGCGAATATACTTGTCGCATTAATTTATGACGCCGATAAAAAGTACGGGGGTTTTTGTAAGGAAGGAAATGCAGTAAAACACATCAACGATCTCATGAAGAGCCGTAAATGTTGAGGAAAAGTACACTTCTTTTAGAAAATAGTGTCAAAAGAAATGACACTTGCACAGCGGAATTAGGATAAATATTTTCCCACTATCTGGAATTAAAAAATGAGATATTAAAAATAATGAAGACAAGAATTTTACGTGGAAAACCCAAATTGGGAAAAACCACGGGAGGACCTTAGTCTGAAAAACTTCCACTATGACTATAGTAGGATTACAGAATTCTCCCTAAATAAATTAGGGGATACACAATCTCTCAATAGGATATCTCTCGAAGTACAAAAATATCTCAAGTAATCAACTTGGAATGACTAAGAAAATAGGAAACACTCCTTTTGAGAGAGATAGAAAATACTCTATATTTTTCTCTCGTTTTCTTCTCTCAATACTCTATTTTCTCTATATATTTCACTCTTCTGCACTTTTTCTTGCACGTTTGCCTGATTGCTTTGATTAAAGAATGCTCAATTTATAGAGGACTGAGTGTTGCTGCCCGAAATATTATCCGGAGATAGATATTGCTGGAATGGATGGACAAGAAATAAGGTGCGAGAGCACGTCCGAGGGAAGAGAAATAACACAAGATTTGCCGGTTTTGTTAGGCCCGGGCTTGAATGCTCTCGCGATATGTTATTAATAGGAATACGTTTGAGTACAAATATTAATGTAAGAATGCGATTACAATGAGTGTAAAAGATCCTATGTATCTAGCCGTTGAGTGCTTGCCGGAAGAACTAGAGTTGCTCTGAGTTCTTGCTCTCGTTTCTGCCGACCGTCTTAGGATTAAGAGGTGATGAGAGTGAGAGAGAAATATGTCCAAAGTGTATAGCGTTGCCAAGAGATGAAAGCCGAAAAAGCCAAGCCTTTTCCTAAGTGTAGGAAGCCTTCTATTTATAGGAGCTGAGATGCCTTTTTCTGACGGGCGATCGCCTTCCTTGTAATATAATAAAGGGCGATCGTCTTTTAGCACATGGGCTGTCTGCCTTGAAGTCCGCAGCTGCTGCTGGCAGCCAGCTGTGCGGTCCAATGAGGAGCCTGCACGCGTCCCGAGTCACTGTCCCGGGCGGTCCCACTTTACACCTTTCGGCGGGTTTGTCGGTAGGTGAGCAGATGGTGACAGGCTGTGGTCAATGATCCATGTTCTGCGGTGCCTTATCCGGATCTGCACGTGGGTCCTTGCTTCGAGCTTCGGCCTTCACCGACTAGACGGGTGATGGCCTCGCGTGGCATGAGGCGGTCGTCCTTGGCGGGCACCAGAGTCGATCGCCAGGTGCCAAGAGACGATCACCTTAGATGTCGATCGCTCGGCACTGGGACTTGACCTGGGACCCTCGATCGGCTAATCTGCCTTGGCTGTTTGGCTTTGGCTCGGTCGCCTGGTCTCTGTGCCGATCGCCTGTTGAGATGTATAAATCTCGACACAACAATTGCCCCCGGCTTGCTCCGATGTTGAAGACATGGGGCGAGGTGGTTCTTACTGGCGATCGCTGAGGATAAGGATGGGCGATCCGTTTGAGTGGACTTTGGTCTCGGACTTGGGCAATCTGATCGATTGGCGAGCTATCTTCGGCCTTGTACCTGCAATTTCAAATTTGCCGATCCCTCATAGAAACTTGATAGTTTCGTCATTGAGGAACCGTGCACAGTCGCGAAGTTCGATGGACCGAACTCCATGACCGTGTCTTGTGCGCGAGCGACATTGTCTGTCTCGTGACTCATTTTATTGCGAGGGTCCTCCGTTAGGCTGCACCTCGCCTCGTATTTAAACGAAGGGCGTGCGGTCTTGGTCTGGAGGAGTCCTTGCGCGGGGCATCGTCGGGTTAATCGACTCTACGTCCGCAGCTTGTTAGCATTTTTCTACCTCGGATCGTCATGTAGATGGCAATCCTCGACGGTATATGTTGTGACGGGGTAGGGACGCGTCGCATTGTCCGGATTCACCATGTTAAATGATGAACCTTTGAGGGCGGGCGAGCGTGTCCATTGATTTGTTTGGAGGGTCCTTCGGCTACGCCTGCCTCGTATTTAAACGAAGGGCGAGCGATCTCAGCCCAAAGGAACCTTGCATGGCCGAAGCAGTCGGTTCCATCGACCACCAGGACCATGGCTGCACTTTTCTACCTCGGATCGTCATGTTAGATGCCGATCCTCGACGGTGTACGTTGTGCGGGGGAGGCGATCTCGTGCCTTAGTCCAACATGTTAGATGATGAACTGTAGGTGGCGAGTAAGTCCTCCAGTTTTGCTTGATAATGGCGATCGGGTTGGAAGACTGGTGATCGTCGTTCGGTTGCCGACCGCGTTGTTCATAGGTTAAAAAGTAACCTTTGCCTGGCCAAAAAGTCTGCGGCCTTAGCGCGGAAGATCGCGTAGGTCGGGGGGATGTCCTTCGTAAGGTGCCTGAACATAGGCGAAAGACCATGGAATCCCCCTAAGACCGAGTAGAGGGCGATCTCGTCGCTTACGGGCTCACCGTTGAGGATGATCTCATCTACCCGGTCGATGTAGTCTGCGTCGGACTCTTCTTCCCCTTGCCTGATCTGCATCATGCGATGGGGACCTTCCGGCCGAGCGACCTTGGCGGCGAAGTACGCTGTGACGTTGTTCGTCAGCTGGTCAAAGGAATTGATGGATCGCGGCGGTAATGAGATGTACCACCTGTGGGCCAGGTCGCCCAGCGTTAGCGGGAACATTCGGCACCTGGTCGCGTCGGATGCCCCACACCCGGTCATGTAGATCCGGAACTTGCTCATGTGGGTATTGGGATCCGACCTTCCCTCGTACAGAGGTGTTTGCGGAGGAGCGATCCTACGTTGCATGGGGGCGAGCTCGATGTGGACCGCGAGTGGCTCGCCCGGCCCAGCGATCTCTCTCTTGGCGCCTGCCCCAGATTCTAGGAGCGCCTTCATGTCGTCGAGCTGGCGTTGCATTGCAGCCATCGCTGTAGCTTGGTCGCTCACGGTTCGGCTTTCGGAATGGGAACCGAGGCGATCGTGTACCGATCTCCTGACTCCGCGATATGCGATGAGGTCGTCGCCGCCGATCTCGGTTCTTCGGCGAGGAGCCAGATGGTTGGCCTGCCCTCTGGGAGTTGGGTATGCCGAACTCCTGGTGACGGATTCGGCCCGCTGCCACGTGGCCGGCTGATCGCCTTGGCCGCCATGATGGGTCACTTCCTAGGCGGCTGATGACGGAGGTACCCCGCCTTGTGAGCGCCTCTTCTTGCGAATCGGGTCTTCCTGGCGATCGCTCGGTCAGTAACCCCTTGAACTTCCGTTTGCTCACGCGGCGGATGGCCGAGGGGGTTATAGCGGACGCGTCGAATGCTCTCCGTCGCTCCCGTAGGATGGCCAAGGCCTCTTCGATCTATTCCGCGGTTTGGAACTAATCGAGCGAGAGGCTTGGGCCGTCCGTCGGGGGCGGGATCGAGAGTCTCGGGTCGCCGCAGCTACCCTCCGCCATAAGCTGTGGCTCGGATTGAGACGGAATGAGGCGTCTGGCGGATCGGCCAGCGGCTTTCTTCGATGTGGAGGCAGAATTCATGATTCTGTAAGCTTTCTTTGAAGAGCAGTGAGTGTCTCTTCAAGTATATGCCCCGGAGAACAGTGAGTGTTCTTCGAGACGGTAGGAATAAAAATGAGGGTTAATATGCCCTCCTTCTGGCGCCAATTGTTGCTGTCCGAAATATTATCCGGAGATAGATATTACTGGAATGGAAGGACAACAAACAAGGTGCGAGAGCACGTCCGAGGGAATGGAAATAACACAAGATTTGCCGGGTTTGTTAGGCCCGGGCTTGAATTCTCTCGTGAGATGTTATTAATAGGAAAACATTTGAGTACAAATATTAATGTAAGAATGCGATTACAATGTGTGTGAAAGATCCTATGTATCTAGTTGTTGAGTGCTTGCCAGAAGAACTAAAGTTGCTGTGAGTTCTTGCTCTCGTTTCTGCCGACCGTCTTAGGATTAAGAGGTGCTGAGAGTGAGAGAGAAATATGTCCGAAGTGTATAGCGTTGCCAAGAGAGTGAAAGCCGAAAAAGCCAAGCCCTTTCCTAAGTGTAGGAAGCCTTCTATTTATAGGAGCTGAGATGCCTTTTTTTGACGGGCGATCGCCTTCCTTGTAATATAATAAGGGGCGATCGTCTTTTAGCATATGGGCTGTCTGCCTTGAAGTCCGCGGCTGCCACTGTGCTGATCCAATGAGGAGCTCGCATGGCCATGTCCCGGCAAGCCCACTTTGCACCTTTCAAGTGCAGCCGGTAGGTGAGCAGATGGTGACAGGCTGTGGTCAACGATCCATGTTCTGTAGCGCCTTATCCGGATCTGCATGTGGGTCCTTGCTTCAAGCTTCGGCCTTCGCCGACTAGACGGGTGATGGCCTCGCGTGGCATGAGGCGGTCGTCCTTGGCGGGCACCAAAGTCGATCGCCAGGTGCCAAGAGACGATCGCCTTAGATATCGATCGCTCGGCATTGGGACTTGACCTGGGACCCTCGATCGGCCAATCTGCCTTTGCTGTTTAGCTCTGGCTCGGTCGCCCGGTCTCTGTGCTGATCGCCTGTTGAGATGTATAAATCTCAACACAACAGTGAGCTGCTCCTTTTTCTTCATTCATAGCCGCCATTATTGAATTCTCATGGTGACTTGGTTTAAATCTTCAAACTTCCGTAGGCTGCTGCAGCAATTGTGGAATTCAAGAATTGTTGGGTGGGAAGCAAAACTTGACTTTTCATTCTTCATCAACAAAGTTTTCAATACAGTAGGCTAATGGATTCCACTGATGTGAACTTTCTAACAGTAAATTCCCACCTGATGAATCTGTGGAACAATGTATTCAAAACTACCTCTTTCCCATCTTAGCAGCCCAAGGCATAAGGCCTGTTTTCTAGCATATATGGTCGAATGTCTCTTGGAGGCTTAAAGAGGGCGCGGTAAAGTTGATAATAGGGATGATGTTATGACCACGAGGTTGGACTTGGCTGGTGAGCTACAAGAGAGAGAATTGAAAGTTCACATCAAACACGCAGAGAGGCGCATGGTTAAAGCTATACAACGGGATCTTGAACTGTTTTCTATGGCTTTTTTTTTTTAAAGACAACTTTATCCCGAACTTTCAGCGAAGTTAGTAACATATAGACGGCAGTACACGAAGTTTAAGTAAAGTAAATGCTCAGTGTTTCAAGTGATAGATATTAAAATTCAGTATTTCAATGGTATTCGAAGAAAGTTCGCGACAGCAAGTGCACTTTATTCTTTATTTAAATGAACATGAGTCATCGTAGCGGAAGCTTTATTCCCATTTTGGAATTGAAGCATTGGAACAAATTGAAAGGAATCACATGTAAACGACTCTCAGAATTTTGTTCAACTTGTTCATCTCAGAAATTGTATGTTGAAGCCTCTTAAAAAGTCAATGCGATTCTTCTCCTCCACGCACACAGTCACGTCACCCTCATACCGCACCCCTCTCCGGCCACCAGCTCCAGCAGCCACCATCGCCAGCCGTTTCAAAGCATCTCCGACGTCCAAACCATCCATCTGTTCGCAGATCCGCCATCACTGATGCACGCCGCACCTGAATATATTACATATACATGCCCGCTGTCGTCTACCTACCTCCCGACGACTAGGGCTTATCGCGTTAAATGACCCGACAAAAACGGGCGTCTCGGACGCTCGAAAAACAAGCTGCAACTTCGCCTCAGTCTGCTCCTTAAGATCCTGATCACTGCATAGCGGAAAACATGTGCCGAAGGCCCGAAGTCAGCTGCCACTTCCACCATAGCTCCAATTAGCAAGGGTTCTATAGCTAAAGTTATCAGAAATGATGCTCCGACGGTCACACAAGTCTCAGCCGAAGATGTCCTGCTGTCATGTCCACTGTCGTCATTCGAAACCCTAGTGGCGCTGAACTAACGAGAAACAGAGAAGAAGAAGACGGTGCCAGGCAACCCGTCGATATTAGGCCCAGCTCCACTTTTGGACCCGACGACAATTTTGGACAGTCTGGAATCTCCTACTTGAGGTTAGTCTTAATCATCACGGACCTGCAACTTAAACTCCCAGCTCAATCCCATTTTTAAGCCCATGGACTTTTCTAATCCCGGGCCAACCCACACCCGTACACTCCAACCTGCATCTCAAGTCGGACCAGCCCAGCTTAAACCCAACCCTTCAGCCCTACCCACAAACATATCCTATCCCACTCCTCAACCCACGTCCCAGCCCACAGCCTTTCCCCAGCCCACAAATACTATCCAACTAGATAATATCATCCGCCCAGTACTCAACCCGCCCCCGGACCTAAACCAGAACTCACCTTACAGCCCAGAAATAATCCCAACCCATAAGAAATCGGACCTTTATCCTGTAAATTTGTCCCGATAAATTCCAACCCGACACCCGTGTTGAGTTTTTATCGAACTAATAAGATTTATGATCTTATCATATATCGAAATAGTGGAGCGAAAGTAAAATATAATATGTAAAATATTGAGAAAAATCAGATCACATATTCATCTAGCGGTGGGCATGGGACGGGATGGGACGGGCCTGGGGTCATCCCACGTCCCGTCCCGTGTTATAACAAGCGGGACGGGATTGGTGATTTCAAAATTTTATCCCGCGCGGACCTTATCCCGGTTGGGATGAGACGGAACGGGACAGGACGGGTTTAGTCCCGCATAAAAAAGTTCAAAATATAAATTAGAAAAAAGTAAGAAAATCTATAATTTTATACATCTAAATTCGGGAAAAATATCCAACAAACTAATTTAATAGCCTAAATTAAACTTTTAAGATAATAATTATTAACATTGAATACAACATATCCATTTTTTTTTGAAAAAATATCAGTTACTAACTTTATGTTGGTTGATTAGGTTTGTATATAATTATAAAATATAGATAGTAAAAAATAAAAATAGTTTATTATTAAAAATTAATTAAAAAAGGGTTACAAATAATAAAAATATATGGTTTTAAAAAGGGTTAAAAACTTGGGACGGGACGGCCTTACGGCTTCATATTTTTGTCCGTGTCCCGTCCCCGTAGTTACTCTAATGGGACGGGACGGGACGGGCCTAGTGTTTTTAATTTTGGATCCCGTCCCATCCCGGGTAATTTTGGGATGGGACCGGGACGGGATCGGGATTTTGAATTTTTATGCCCACCCCTACTTTCATCCACTAGGGATGAGCAGAAAATAACCGAGAAATAACATGAAAAATAATAATAATCCACAACACAAGAATATACGTGGAAACTCCAAAACCGGAGAAAAACCACGGCCTCCAGAGAAAGAAATTCCACTATGTGAAACATTATTACAATCACACAGACATTCTCTCTCCCGACTCCCGTACCCACACTCTTACAAACCTTTGACTAACTCACACTTCTCTTCCAACTCCCCATACTAGAGAATACAAGAAAGGAATTTAACTAGAGTTAAACCACAAAGGTAAAAGTGTATTTGACTAGTGCACTTGAAACCACACCACATGGGTTCCTTAAATAACCTTAAGGTTCCCATCCTTTTTGTTCCACAAGCAATGTGGGATAAAACTCACTTCTTATATTTTGACACAAAACCAACAAACTCCACCTTGGCAAAATAAAAGAAGCTCCATTGTCTTCACCGACATTCATGACTCTCAATCCAGAGAACCATCATTCTCAAACCAGAGAATCCTACTCCATCATATAAGTAGACCACTTAGAATACACCATTCTAAGAATTTCCTCGGCACATATCGAAAAACCCGCTGGAATTTATGGTGCAACTCCCAACTTTTGGCCCTCCTCGAAATCCTTCAACCATCGACAAAACACACACATTGTATCCATGCCAAATTGATACCCGTGTGTAAATTCCACCGCACACCCTACATCCATGTCAAACCAATGTTCGTGTAAAATTTCACCACACCCGGCATCTTTCCATGACAAGCCAATACCCGTGCGCAAATTCCTGGACCCGCTAACATAACCACATCATCTTTCATGACAACTCATATGCCAAAAGGACATATATTTTCTCATCAGAGAAAATTATCACTGTCACAATGTTAGCCCGGATTAGGAGTTATTTGCCCGATTAACTCCACCTCCACCTTGACAGTTCACCTTCATAGCCTTGTGTAATCCGGATTGTACCAACACATCCTTGACTTATACTTGTCATAAGCCAAACTAGATCATTCCATCAAATTTCTCCACCTTCTTGAACCACCCTAGCCTGATGAACAACTGCCTATAAATGAGACCCCCGAACACCGCTCAAGAAATCTTTTCTGGTGTGGAAGGTCAGACATCGCTGCGACCACAGAGCATACTCAGAATTTCAAGAGACCCAACCCGGGCTCTGATACCACTTGTTGGGAAAAATTAGATCCCACATTCATCCACTAGGGATGAGCAGAAAATAACCGAGAAATAACATGAAAAATAATAATAATCCACAACACAAGAATATACGTGGAAACTCCAAAACTTGAGAAAAACCACGGCCCCCAGAGAAAGAAATTCCACTATGTGAAACATTATTACAATCACACAGACATTCTCTCTCCCGACCCCCGTACCCCACACTCTTACAAACTTTTGACTAACTCACACCTCTCTTCCAACTCCCCATACTAGAGAATACAAGAAAAGAATTTAACTAGAGTCAAACCACAAAGGTAAAAGTGTATTTGACTGGTGCACTTGAAACCACACCACATAGGTTCCTTAAATAACCTTAAGGTTCCCACCCGTTTTGGTCCACAACCAATTTGGGACAAAACTCACTTCTTATATTTTGACATAAAACCAACATAAAAACCCTCCGAGGATCCAAGTATATTATCAAAGTACGAAGAACAAGATTGTTACCTCTTGTAGTGTGTTTTAGATCGAGCCTTCTAGAGACGTTGCAAGAAGCGAGCGTCCTCTACGGTATCCACACAACGAACAAGTCCCGAGCGTCTAACGGATTGCTAGCTCCGATTCAACAAAGATTTCACTTAAATCAATTTGAATATAGGTATATTCTTGATTATGGTAAGAACAAGAACACTAAAAATATTATTCAAATGTTCTTGAACTTTGATCTAAAATAACAACTATGAATCTTATTCAATATGTTATTAAAGATCAAACTCGCAAGATTAGATGAAGATTAGAAGAGTATTCTAAATACTTTCTTGGTCAAAGAATCAATCTTCAAAGATATGAAGATTTGTTCTTGATTCTTTTGATTATTCAACTCTTGAATATTATCTTCAAGACTTTGAGAGAGAGAAATATCAAAATCAGGTTTTTTATTCTCTCTACACAAATATGTCTTCACTTGTGATTAAGTCTTGTGTGAGGGCTATCACAAGACACTCTTATATAGTCCTCAAAATGGCTAAGAATTCGCCAACCGTTTCACCAACCATAATTAACCAGAACAAAATAGCTGCTCTGCTCGTTTAAGTGTGTGACCCTGTAGGTTCTAATTAATACGGCAATGAGTATAAAAATAATTTTACGATTCATAAATCATAAGCGGCCTCTAGCTAGATATTATGACTACCCGCATTAAAAGAATTAATTCGACGGCACGAACGAAATCCCGTTACTGTATAATATTTAATCCTCTCGTCGCGCGATATCCTAATTAAGAATAAGGCATGGATAAGTCGACCTTATATAGCTTAATTAATATTCTTGATCTCAAGTTACAATTGCTCAATTCAAATATTTATCAATAACTCTTTATTGATCAATTTGAGCATGGCCATGCATTTAAATAATTTAACTTATCAAGGGCCCATAGATATCTTCTCCGTTTTATAGGAGGGACAAGTCCCCTATGGACAAACTACTTCCCTCTGCATAAATCGTACCATATCCAATCACAAACTGTATGGTCCCTTGTTACAGAAGACGTTGGTATTGTGTTAAAATACGATACTCAATATGTAGGAAACTGTAGCGTCTTTAGGTAATAAAGACTTAAATAATATATAATAATCAGAGGAATTATAATGACTTAATCCATATATAATTCTCTTTGTTAAGTCATATCCAATACGATGTCTCTACATGTATCTATGACATGATATAACATCTCATGTTCATGAGCAGTAAAACATAGCCATCATATCACTATCATACTAGTAATCATATTACTATTGATGTCTAGAATAAATATTCTTTACTGCTCTAACGAGTTTTACTATCAAGTCACATACTTGATGATCGTAAGCAGAATATTAATTCAATAATATAATCAATATTATATAATAATAAATGTCTCCATATTATTATTAAACAGTAGACTTAGAGCATTATACTAACAATCTCCACCTGCTCTTAGTCCTATACAGACATAAACTGAAGGAAAATAGCCTTTATATGACCATCATTCTTCGCTTGATAAAGCGGCTTGGTTAAAGGATCCGCTATGTCATTATCCGTGTGAACTTTGCATATCTTCACATCGCCACGAGTGACAATCTCTCGAATGAGGTGAAACTTTCTAAGTACGTGTTTGGATGCTTGTTGTGATCTTAGTTCTTTAGCTTTTGCAATAGCTCCATTGTTATCACAGTGCAAATTTACTGGTTCAACAATGCTAGGAACCACATCTAGTTCACCAATGAACTTCCTCATCCAAATAGCTTCTTTAGTTGCTTCCGAAGCAGCTATGTACTCAACTTCCGTTATAGAATCAGCTGTGATTGGTTGTTTGGAACTCTTTTCCAGCTAACAATACCACCATTCAAGCAAAATAAATATCCAGACTGCGAATTTAAATCATCTTGGTCTGTCGCAAAACTGGCATCGACATAGCCATTAAGGACCAAGTCACTATCTTGACCACCATATATCAAGAACATATCTTTAGTCCTTCTCAAGTACTTAAGTATGCTTTTGACTACGGTCCAGTGAGCCTCACCAGGGTCAGACTGATATCTACTGGTTGCACTCAATGTAAATGATACATCCGTTCTAGTACATATCATGACATACATAATAGATCCTATAGCCGAAGCATAAGGTATCAAGCTCATTCTATCTCTCTCTTCCTTCGAACAAGGACTTTGAGTTTTACTGAGCTTTATGCCATGTGACATAGGTAAGAACCCTTTCTTACTATTAAGCATACTGAACCGTTTCAGTACCTTGTTAACATATGTACTTTGACTTAGGGCAAGAAGCCTTTTAGATCTATCTATATAAATCCTTATACCCCGTATATAGGCAACTTCCCCTAAGTCCTTCATTGTAAAACATTTACTGAGCCAAAGTTTAACACTTTGCAAAGTAGGGATGTCATTTCCAATGAGTAGGATATCATCCACATAGAGTACTAGAAAAACAATTGCGCTCCCACTAATATTCTTGTATACACAAGGTTCGTCTTGATTTCTAATGAAACCAAACTCTTTGATTTTTTCATCAAAACGAAGATCCCAACTCCGGGATGCCTGCTTCAAACCGTAAATAGCTTTTAGAAGCTTACATACTTTATTAGGATTATTAGGATCGACAAAACCTTAGGGCTATATCATATGCACATCCTCATCTAACTTCCCATTAAGAAAAGCGGTTTTGACATCCATTTGCCATATCTCATAGTCATAATATGCTGCTATGGCAAGTATAACTCTAATTGATTTAATCATTACGATTGGAGAAAAGGTTTCATCATAGTCAATACCATGAGTCTGTCTGTATCCTTTCGCCACGAGTCGTGATTTGTATGTTTCTATAATGTCATCCATGTCCTTTTTCTTTGTAAAGATCCATTTGCAACCAATTGCTTTGGAACCTTCAGGAAGATCAATCAAAGTCCACAGTGGATTATCATACATGGGTTGCATTTCGGATTTCATCCCTTCAAGCCAACTTTCGCATTCAATGCTAGTAGTTGCTTCCACTACTTCAAAAACACCTTTTACTGACACTTTCATTCTGATACTTTACCAAAAGTGTCAGTAACTTGCGACATTTGATCTATTTTTTGGCTTTAATATAAATGTGTCAAAATATATTGACACTAAAGTATCAGTAATTTATACATCAGAAATAAAAAAATGCTAAATCATTATCCTCCGATGAGAAAGTCATTCTCATCTCACACTCTCTCTCTTCGTCTCGTCGCCTTATCGCCCCGCCCCCTTTCTGTTCTCTCTCTCATCGTTTGTGCTTCCGACCGTTCTACCTCCGACGTGACCACAGTCCGTTCGACTCGGCATCATACATGTCCTTAATTGGAGTAAATCGGAGCGACAGCCTCCTTTCAGCCCGATTCAAGGGCCTGGTTTGGAAATCCAAAATTCCAGATCCGAATACCGGTGGGAAAAGGTGGGAGCCAAGGTCTCTGATAAGCTTCGACGGCGACTATCCGTGGATGCGGCTGAAGGTGTCAGCGCGACTGAGTGTTGGATTTTGTCACGACTGAAAGAACAAATTTCAGGTTCGTTTTCTTACTGTTCCGATTTTAAATTCTAAAAGAAAATGGGTTTCATGTGTTACGTGAATTCTGGAAATAGTTGGTTTAATGAAGTGTGCTTGTGTGAAATTTTTATGAACCAGTGAAGGAACTTGGCGGCCAGATCAGTTATGGTTGAGGTTTCGGACTAAAAGTGATGGCCTGATTTTAAATCTTTTTTATTTACTATTGTTAATTTGAGAATTTTGTTCTACAAAATGTGATGTTTCTTTCTTTTGTTCCTTTTTTTCTCCGTTGAAATAATAGAGACTGGTGGAAGGAGATGACTTCTTTAGAGTAAGACTACCATTCAATGTGTTAAGTCCACCCGAAAGAGAGTATATTGTCTCATCTGTGAAGGCAGTGAGTGTGAAATGAATATGTTTTATGTATATTGATTTTAATACATGCTTCCATGGCTCTATGTATGTGCGGCTGCAGAAGATTGGGCGTTTTTCAATAAACCAAGTACATGCAGGAAAGCTTTTCACTTGTTGTTCAGATGTAATTTTGAGTGTTTTGGTTGAGTTGATTGTATGTGTGTGACCATTCTGGAGAACATGGTTCAAGTTTATGTATTATGCATATTTGAAAAATGTTCTCCCAACACTTGTTAAATTCTTGTCTGAAGGTATCAATAGATCTATTTCGTTTTAGTTTATTATTTTCTCTTCATAGAATGATATTGTAATGCTCAGTTTTTTACCTTCTGACTTGTTTTTTTAAAATGCCCTTTGTATAACCCTGTTTTAAATTTTTAATGGGGTCAAAAGGACATCCGCCACTGAGAACTGTACTATTGTCATATGACTTTCTGACTCGTGCTTATGTGAATGAATACATGCAGTCTGTTGTTACCTAAAATATTATCCGGAGATGATATTGCTGGAATGGTCGAGTAACAAACAAATGCGAGAACACTTCCGTGGGAAAATAAATAACACAAGATTTGCCGGGGTTGTTAGTCCCGGGCTTGAATGCTCTCGCGAGATGTTATTAATATGAATACTTCGAAGTACAAATACTAATGTTAGAATCTATTACAATATGTGTAAAGATTCTAGTTATCTTAGCTATAGAGCGTGAAGATTGCCGGAAGAACCAGATATGACGCTCTGTGAGTTCTTGCTTTTAGTGTTCTGTATAGATGAATGAATATCACTGCGTATGTGTAGGTATTCGTCAGATGAGTCTTTTGTTCTCTCTGTACGTTTTTTCGTTGTGTCTAGACCACTGTTGGAGGCCTGCTATTTATAGGAGACAAGGTTGCTGGGTCCTCTCCGGCTGTAACACCCCCAGAATCAAACCGGGAATATTACACGCCGCAGACCCTCTCCATGAGGATCCACCAGGCTAGACATCCAAACAACACAACTCATTACATACCGACGTGATAAAATACCAAATCAACATACTAATTTGGTCTTTCATCACAAACATACAAGTCAAAATGCACATTTCTATCTCGACTCATACCCATGCAAGGGTAAAATACACTCACAAACAAAAATACGACATCGGAAAGGACCATACACGAACTCCGACTAACTACATCCAAAACTGGCCTTCATGTGATTAGTATCATTCGCCTACCATCATCCTTCACACCGATCCTGTGTTTTGCTCCCAAACCTGCATGTACCTAGATGCAAAACCAGACGTCCACCCCCCGAATACTCGGGGGTTAGCAAAACTCCACTGTTTTGCTAGTACAAGTATAAAGTGCAAATATGAGCCATACATAACACATTCGGAGAATACAACAAAAGACTTCCCGAGATATTTTGTTTAATTAAAAATAGTTCTAAGTCTTGAAAGTAGAAACAAAACAAGTAAGCACTTTGCAAACACTTCCAAATCTCGGGAGTTTTGAAAACATTTATGATTGAAAAGTCCTTAATTCTACCAAAGCCGCTTAGGGTCACCGCCCCAAAGTTCATTTTCCAAAAATGCAAAACCGATTAACAAAACACGGGGTTCACAACCCAATTCATTCCAGTCACAAAACACAGGGTCCACGACCCAACCATTTCGATCACCAACACAGGGTCCACGACCCGTTCATTCACTTCAATTCACTTCTAAAAATACATTACACATAACACATTATTTTTATGCCATTTTAGCCAAACACCAAGACTCGATATATATAATGTCTCTCGACCCTGGGCGCCAATCATTGTGATACTCCGGACATATCACAATTAATCATCAGTACAAATATTTTGGCAATTCTCGCGACCCGGTCCGGCCCACAAGCCACCAAGTCCCTGTGTGCCCCGTCGAGCAATCCCCAGGTGAGAATGCCCACTCGAAGTAACCCTCGTGACCCGGTCCAGCCGCTAAGCCACCAGGTCCCCGTGTGACCCCGTCGAGTCAATCCCCAAGTGAGAGTACCCGAGAACAACCATACAACTCTTATCAATTCACATTTCCAAAACCAAAATCCTCAAGAGTCAATCACAATATATATATATATAGTCGAGGTATTTTGCTAAAATGGCCATGTTATTCAACACATACTCACGACCCAGAATTAATACTATCCACAAAGAAACACACTTATCTCATCAACACCGAATGACAACAACCAAGATCACACAACTTATATATCCACCGATAACCACATGACTCCACGCACAATTCATAACAAGAGGATTTAACCATAAATTACCGACGACATATTCACACATATTGGCATCACCCGAAAGTAGGGAGATCCTATACTCAACACTAACACACATAGTCAATAAGCACATTAAGTCCCGAACACAAGAGTCGTCCTTTAAGAAAACTATGATTGTAAATATACCGATTCTTTTAAGAAAAGTTTGTAAATATTCATTTAGCACATATCGTCAATTTTCAATCATTATATTCACAAAACACGTAATGTATGAGCAAGATACTTGCCTCGAAATCAATTTGTGAAAACTCCGACGAACACAGCTCGGCCGAAACAACCCCGAAACAGCCCCAAAACCGACCACCTTCGCGAGAAATCAATAACAACACAATCACTACGAGAATAACATCGCTACGAATCAACAACATTAAACGAAATCCCAATCGACACTAAGAAACTACAAGGGTTCAAGGGTTTGTTCCAAGAAAGCCAAAATCATGTTCCGGGTGATAAAAATCGATAAATGAGTTACAAAATCCAAATATCATGACCAATACAACGGGATTACCATGAACAATTCATCATATCGGACAAAATCAACGAATCACGAAGAAAACCCCCAAAATACTCGAAATTAGGGTTCTAAGAATTTTACCTTGAATCCGACGGTGGAAGATGAAAGAAGGTTGATAAATCTATGTTAGGAGTTGAAAGGAGTTGATATCTAATGATATCTGGCCGAGATCTCCACCTTCTCACGCCTGGAATCGCTTTGGGTCACGGGAGGAAGAAGTGAAATGAAAAATGACGAAAGTTGACCTCTGCAGTCCTATTTATATTGTCAACAGTTAGCGCATGCTAAGGTATGTGTAGCGTGCGCTATCGGCTGCAAAATGCAGTCCAAAACCCTCTGCCAGACTTCGTTAGCGCGCGCTAATAAATGTGTTTAGCGTGCGCTAATTATGGACTGTGTAGTCTTTGCTATTTCGGCCATAACTCCTTCGTCCGGACTCTGATTGACTCGCCGTTTGAACCATTGGAAAGCTAATTTGATGATCTATCACATTGTAAAGTTTAAGAATTTTTAGACTTAATAAGTGCTGGTGGTGATCTTACAAAGTCGATCAAATGCACAACAACGATACTCCTCGACAAAATAATGATTATTCAACATGCAACGAAACACCAACGGACAACACCAACGATCCAAATCGAAAACAAACAAATAACAAAGCGCGACATACTATTAGCTTGACTTACGCAATGATAATCCGTACCTGACGAACACCACAACACGGTACATCATGCCGTACCCAACATAAGGGAAAACTCAAGTAATCGCCAACAGAGCAAAATAACCGGCACAACCGACAAAAATTCAAAAATAACCTGAAACGAAAATCTCGGGTATTACATTCTACCCTACTAAAAATAAGTTTCGTCCCGAAACTTAAAACAAAATCAAGGCGACTCTAGATAACACACGTTATCTAATATTGACAGCGCACAGGAGCTCCATGCAGTACAGAGCTACTGCGGTCTGATTCCATACGCAAGAATGTTTACAAAAAGCAACGAACATGAAACACTACGGTTGATAAATCCGAGCAGTACAACAACCAAAACACAAGTCCAACGTTGAACAAGAATGTAATTCCAATAACCTCAGATGTTTGGAAGATCAACTACAAATACAATTTCCCAACACTTATGGAAATTTCGAAGTGGCCCAGATGTTCAATAATCACGATTTCGAGATCAAACAATAATGATTGGAAAATGACGAACGAATAGCAATGATCGAACAACAACGATAACCTCTGAAGTTCATACCTCAAATCAAGACATCAATAACTTGTAGGAACCACGAGGTGTTAGTTTTGAACATGGTTCACAAGAAATCGATCCGAACTTGGAAAGATCACAACGATATGCACATCAATTTGGAACAATATGCGAACTCGCTCGAATGACAAGGGTGAGAACAACACAAGGTCAGAAGCATCAACGAACACAATCGAGTCGATATGGTCGAACGAAATGGAAGCGAAAAAATATATGGGTATTACATCATATCACCTTTAAAAGAGGTTACGTCCCCAAAACCAAAACAACGAGTACGAAGTACTAGAATAGCAGCCTTCCCATCAATATTTTCTTAGTTCCGCATCCGATTTCCATGACCAACTGTACCACAGTCAGGACCGCGTCCTCTGTACTTCGGCACACTAAGCGGATTCTCACTCAATACGATGACACGATTTCGCAAAATATTATACTAAAGTACCAACTCAGTGCAACATATCACATAAGGTAATAAATAATTACTCGATAAGAAAATCCACGAGGTATCCTTTTAAATGATATTATTTGAAAATCCTTGGATTTGTATGCTATTCAAAATAAACTTTAAAAGTACTTTTGGTACCTCGGGTTGTTTCATTAAAACTTGTAAACAAAAGACTTTTAACCAACTCATTTTCAAATCATTTGCAAAGCAGTATTTTCTGTGCAACCGACATTGTCAAAATCACCACGCCACTACACACCAGTATCACCGTCAATAACAAACAAGATAACCACGCAAGGTCATAAAATCATACGTACATACTTTAATCAGTATAGGAAACTTTCCAAATCCGAGTTTGAAGTTTAAATCGAGTAAGATTTTTCATCTTTCACTATATGTTAAAAAAAATCGTATTGGTTTTTGAAAAAAAAAATTGTGTGAAAGATTTTTGAAAATCATGTACTCGAATTATTCGAAAATACAATAGTACGTTAAAAGTCATTTCCGAAAATTCTCCCAACACTACACAAAAATCAACGACGGTAACATTTTACAAAATGTTCAAGGTACTTTAAAACAACTCTTTCAATACCGTTGAGGTTTTATTGGAGAATTCTAGGCCGGCTCGCAAATTTCAAACAATTTCAAAGTTCATACAAAGCCGCCGATTTAATCGCAATGTCAAATTAGTTTCAAAATTCGATCCGCAACTTGCAGAAACTTATGAAAGTTTCAGGAAAACATTTTCGAACACACACACAACAGATATAATTTATCAATTTACTGAACAAAATCAATTATCACTTAGCGCAACGAAAATTCATGACACACATTCACACAAAACATTTGTCATCACTAGACAACACATATAGAATACAGTCACAGACGACTGACTGCAGAAAGTTAATCCTGACGGCTAAAAAAAAATGTGGTTCCACATCCTCTGCCCAGGCTGATTAGCGCACGTTACAACAACATTAGCGTGCACAACTCATGCCACATTAGCGCGTGCTAGCCTTGTATTTAGCATGCGCTAACAGCTCTAATTCAGCAACGTGATTGCGAACATATACACGACTTTACTAGAATCGATGGTCACAAATAAACAACAACACGTTCGAATCTCAAAGTCATTGATTCGGCACTTCATGAGCAACCATCAAAAGACAATTGTTATTCAAAAACCGAAATCTCACCTCTTATTAAAGAGAGCTATCTCAATGTACACAAACTGAACGAATCGGCAATCACATCACAGTTTTAATCTAAAACTGGCTATACTGCCCGAACAACAAGAACATCATCACGTATTTGTCGACTAACAACCATAAAATCGATAAGTTGAAAGCGAGAGTCACGTCTTGTCTACATTTTGGAGACTTCACTTGAGTTTAAAAGTTGTGTTTTGAAAACTTATAATACAAGATGAACATAAAATATTGGTAGTTTGAATTCTCCAAAAATTTCGACCTTGAGGTCATCATACGAAAATCAAACTTTTTCCTCCCTTTGGAGGATGTTTTAAAACAAAAATATACGTGTCTCTCCAAAAACATGTAAACTTTAAAATATCACATTGATGAATTTTTCTTTGCATAACCACACCAAGGCCATTACTCTTGTAAAAACAACTTATATCAAGATGTGTGTATATATACATATACGTTGGCACCACTTTCATTCTAGCATCATACGAGGATCAAACAACATAGGCCACATAATGACAAATCACCTTTAAACTCCACATCATAACACAAAATCATACAAGCTCGTATATCACAAGGCACAATATAGTAGGGAGACTTACATCCACAGGTCGCACGAAGATGATGGCTGCACCTCGATACTAATCACGACCGACATCACAGACGACGCATCGCGACATGACTTAGACAGACATAATCTGAAAGAAAAAGACACGACAATACCCGACTGGACCCGACAGCCTAGGTTTCCGCAACCTAATCTCCGATACCATAAATGTAACACCCCCAGAATCAAACCGGAAATATTACACGCCGCAGACCCTCTCCATGAGGATCCACCAGGCTAGACATCCAAACAACACAACTCATTACATACCGACGTGATAAAATACCAAATCAACATACTAACTTGGTCTTTCATCACAAACATACAAGTCAAAATGCACATTTCTATCTCGACTCATACCCATGCAAGGGTAAAATACACTCACAAACAAAAATACGACAGCGGAAAGGACCATACACGAACTCCGACTAACTACATCCAAATTTGGCCTTCATGTGATTAGTATCATTCGCCTACCATCATCCTTCGCACCGATCCTGTGTTTTGCTCCCAAACCTGCATGTACCTGGATGCAAAAACAGACGTCCACCCCCCGAATACTCGGGGGTTAGCAAAACTCCACTGTTTTGCTAGTACGAGTATAAAGTGCAAATACAAGCCATACATAACACATTCGGAGAATACAACAAAAGACTTCCCGAGATATTTTTTTTTAATTAAAAATAGTTCTAAGTCTTGAAAGTAGAAACAAAACAAGTAAGCACTTTGCAAACACTTCCAAATCTCGGGAGTTTTGAAAACATTTATGATTGAAAAGTCCTTAATTCTACCAAAGCCGCTTAGGGTCACCGCCCCAAAGTTCATTTTACAAAAATGCAAAACCGATTAACAAAACACGGGGTTCACAACCCAATTCATTCCAGTCACAAAACACAGGGTCCACGACCCAACCATTTCGATCACCAACACAGGGTCCACTACCCGTTCATTCACTTCAATTCACTTCTAAAAATACATTACACATAACACATTATTTTTATGCCATTTTAGCCAAACACCAAGACTCGATATATATAATGTCTCTCGGCCCTGGGCGCCAATCATTGTGATACTCCGGACATATCACAATTAATCATCAGTACAAATATTCTAGCAATTCTCGCGACTCGGTCCGGCCCACAAGCCACCAAGTCCCTGTGTGCCCCATCGAGCAATCCCCAGGTGATAATGCCCACTCGAAGTAACCCTCGTGACCCGGTACAGCCGCTAAGCCACCAGGTCCCCGTGTGACCCCGTCGAGTCAATCCCCGATTGAGAGTACCCGAGAACAACCATACAAATCTTATCAATTCACATTTCCAAAACCAAAATCCTCAAGAGTCAATCACAATATATATATAGTCGAGGTATTTTGCTAAAATGGCCATGTTATTCAACACATACTCACGACCCAGAATTAATACTATCCACAAAGAAACACACTTATCTAATCAACACCGAATGACAACAACCAATATCACACAACTCATATATCCACCGATAACCACATGACTCCACGCACAATTCATAACAAGAGGATTTAACCATAAATTACCGACGACATATTCACACATATTGGCATCACCCGAAAGTAGGGAGATCCTATACTCAACACTAACACACATAGTCAATAAGCACATTAATTCCGAACACAAGAGTCGTCCTTTAAGAAAACTATGATTGTAAATATACCGATTCTTTTAAGAAAAGTTTGTAAATATTCATTTAGCACATATCGTCAATTTTCAATCATTATATTCACAAAACACGTAATGTATGGGCAAGATACTTGCCTCGAAATCAATTTGTGAAAACTCGGACGAACGCGGCTCGGCCGAAACAACCCCGAAACAGCCCTTAAACCAACCACCTTCGCGAGAAATCAATAACAACACAATCACTACGAGAATAACATCGCTACGAATCAACAACATTAAACGAAATCCCAATTGACACTAAGAAACTACAAGGGTTCAAGGGTTTGTTCCAAGAAAGCCAAAATCATGTTCCGGGTGATAAAAATCGATAAATGAGTTACAAAATCCGAATATCATGACCAATACAATGGGATTACCATGAACAATTCATCATATCGGACAAAATCAACGAATCACGAAGAAAACCCCCAAAATACTCGAAATTAGGGTTCTAAAAATTTTACCTTGAATCCGACGGTGGAAGATGAAAGAAGGTTGATAAATCTATGTTAGGAGTTGAAAGGAGTTGATATCTAATGATATCTGGCCGAGATCTCCACCTTCTCACGCCTGGAATCGCTTGGGTCGCCGGAGGGGAAGAAGTGAAATGAAAAATGACGAAAGTTGACCTCTGCAGTCCTATTTATACTGTCACCAGTTAGCGCATGCTAAGGTATGTGTAGCGTGCGCTATCGGCTGCAAAATGCAGTCCAGAACCCTCTGCCAGACTTCGTTAGCGCACGCTAATAAATGTGTTTAGCGTGCGCTAATTATGGACTGTGTAGTCTTTGCTATTTCGGCCATAACACCTTCGTCCGGACTCTGATTGACTCGCCATTTGAACCATTGGAAAGCTAATTTGATGATCTATCACATTGTAAAGTTTAAGAATTTTTAGACTTAATAAGTTCCGGTGGTGATCTTACAAAGTCGACCAAATGCACAACAACGATACTCCTCGACAAAACAATGATTATTCAACATGCAACGAAACACCAACGGACAACACCAACGATCCAAATCGAAAACAAACAAATAACAAAGCGCGACATACTATTAGCTTGACTTACGCAATGATAAGCCGTACCTGACGAACACCACAACACAGTACATCATGCCGTACCCAACATAAGGGAAAACTCAAGTAATCGCCAACAGAGCAAAATAACCGGCACAACCGACAAAAATTCAAAAATTACCGGAAACGAAAATCTCGGGTATTACATTCTACCCTACTAAAAATAAGTTTCATCCCGAAACTTAAAACAAAATCAAGGCGACTCTAGATAACACACGTTATCTAATATTGACAGCGCACAGGAGCTCCATGCAGTACAGAGCTACTGCGGTCTGATTCCATACGCAAGAATGTTTACAAAAAGCAACGAACATGAACCACTGCGGTTGATAAATCCGAGCAGTACAACAACCAAAACACAAGTCCAACGTTGAACAAGAATGTAATTCCAATAACCTCAGATGTTTGGAAGATCAAATACAAAGATAATTTCCCAACACTTATGGAAATTTCGAAGTGGCCCAGATGTTCAATAATCACGATTTCGAGATCAAACAATAATGATTGGAAAACGACGAACGAATAGCAATGATCGAACAACAACGATAACCTCTGAAGTTCATACCTCAAATCAAGACATCAATAACTTGTAGGAACCACGAGGTGTTAGTTTTGAACACGGTTCACAAGAAATCGATCCGAACTTGGAAAGATCACAACGATATGCACATCAATTTGGAACAATATGCGAACTCGCTCGAATGACAAGGGTGAGAACAACACAAGGTCAAAAGCATCAACGAACACAATCGAGTCGATATGGTCGAACGAAACGGAAGCGAAAAAATATATGGGTATTACATCATATCACCTTTAAATGAGGTTTCGTCCCCGAAACCTAAACAACGAGTACGAAGTACTAGAATAGCAGCCTTCCCATCAATATTCTCTTGGTTCCGCATCCGATTTCCATGACCAACTGTACCACAGTCAGGACCGCGTCCTCTGTACTTCGGCACACTAAGCGTATTCTCACTCAATACGATGACACGATTTCGCAAAATATTATACTAAAGTACCAACTCAGCGCGACATATCACATAAGGTAACTAATAATAACTCGATAAGAAAATCCACGAGGTATCCTTTTAAATGATATTATTTGAAAATCCTTGGATTTGTATGCTATTCAAAATAAACTTTAAAAGTAATTTTGGTACCTCGGGTTGTTTCATTAAAACTTGTAAACAAAAGACTTTTAACCGACTCATTTTCAAATCATTTGCAAAGCAGTATTTTCTGTGCAACTGGCATTGTCAAAATCACCACGCCACTACACACCAGTATCACCGTTAATAACAAACAAGATAACCACGCAAGGTCATAAAATCATACGTACATACTTTAATCAGTATAGGAAACTTTCCAAATCCGAGTTTGAAGTTTAAATCGAGTAATATTTTTCATCTTTCACTATATGTTAAAAAAAATCGTATTGGCTTTTGAAAAAAAAAATTGTGTGAAAGATTTTTGAAAATCATGTACTCGAATTATTCGAAAATACAATAGTACGTTAAAAGTCATTTCCGAAAATTCTCCCAACACTACACAAAAATCAATGACGGTAACATTTTACAAAATGTTCAAGGTACTTTAAAACAACTCTTTCAATACCGTTGAGGTTTTATTGGAGAATCCTAGGCCGGCTCGCAAATTTCAAACAATTTCAAAGTTCATACAAAGCCGCCGATTTAATCGCAATATCAAATTAGTTTCAAAATTCGATCCGCAACTTGCAGAAACTTATGAAAGTTTCAGGAAAATATTTTCGAACACACACACAACCGATATAATTTATCAATTTACTGAACAAAATCAATTATCACTTAGCGCAACGAAAATTCATGACACACATTCACACAAAACAGTTGTCATCACTAGACAACACATATAGAATACAGTCACAGACGACTGACTGCAGAAAGTTAATCCTGACGGCTAAAAAAAATGTGGTTCCACATCCTCTGCCCAGGCTGATTAGCGCACGTTACAACAACATTAGCGTGCACTACTCATGCCACATTAGCGCGCGCTAGCCTTGTACTTAGCGTGTGCTAACAGCTCTAATTCAGCAACGTGATTGCGAACATATACACGACTTTACTAGAATCGATGGTCACAAATAAACAACAACACGTTCGAATCTCAAAGTCATTGATTCGGCACTTCATGAGCAACCATCAAAAGACAATTGTTATTCAAAAACCGAAATCTCACCTCTTATTAAAGAGAGCTATCTCAATGTACACAAACTGAACGACTCGGCAATCACATCACAGTTTTAATCTAAAACTGGCTATACTGCCCGAACAACAAGAACATCATCACGTATTTGTCGACTAACAACCATAAAATCGATAAGTTGAAAGCGAGAGTCACGTCTTGTCTACATTTTGGAGACTTCACTTGAGTTTAAAAGTTGTGTTTTGAAAACTTATAATACAAGATGAACATAAAATATTGGTAGTTTGAATTCTCCAAAAATTTCGACCTTGAGGTCATCATACGAAAATCAAACTTTTTCCTCCCTTTGGAGGATGTTTTAAAACAAAAATATACGTGTCTCTCCAAAAACATGTAAACTTTTAAAATATCACATTGATGAATTTTTCTTTGCGTAACCACACCAAGGCCATTACTCTTGTAAAAACAACTTATATCAAGATGTGTGTATATATACATATACGTTGGCACCACTTTCATTCTAGCATCATACGAGGATCAAACAACATAGGCCACATAATGACAAATCACCTTTAAACTCCACATCATAACACAAAATCATACAAGCTCGTATATCACAAGGCACAATATAGTAGGGAGACTTATATCCACAGGTCGCACGAAGATGATGGCTGCACCTCGATACTAATCACGACCGACATCACAGACGACGCATCGCGACATGACTTAGACAGACATAATCTGACAGAAAAAGACACGACAATACCCGACTGGACCCGATAGCCTAGGTTTCCGCAACCTAAGCTCCGATACCATAAATGTAACACCCCCAGAATCAAACCGGGAATATAACACGCCGCAGACCCTCTCCATGAGGATCCACCAGGCTAGACATCCAAACAACACAACTCATTACATACCGACGTGATAAAATACCAAATCAACATACTAACTTGGTCTTTCATCACAAACATACAAGTCAAAATGCACATTTCTATCTCGACTCATACCCATGCAAGGGTAAAATACACTCACAAACAAAAATACGACAGCGGAAAGGACCATACACGAACTCCGACTAACTACATCCAAAACTGGCCTTCATGTGATTAGTATCATTCGCCTACCATCATCCTTCGCACCGATCCTGTGTTTTGCTCCCAAACCTGCATGTACCTGGATGCAAAAACAGACGTCCACCCCCCGAATACTCGGGGGTTAGCAAAACTCCACTGTTTTGCTAGTACGAGTATAAAGTGCAAATACGAGCCATACATAACACATTCGGAGAATACAACAAAAGACTTCCCGAGATATTTTTTTTTTAATTAAAAATAGTTCTAAGTCTTGAAAGTAGAAACAAAACAAGTAAGTACTTTGCAAACACTTCCAAATCTCGGGAGTTTTGAAAACATTTATGATTGAAAAGTCCTTAATTCTACCAAAGCCGCTTAGGGTCACCGCCCCAAAGTTCATTTTCCAAAAATGCAAAACCGATTAACAAAACACGGGGTTCACAACCCAATTCATTCCAGTCACAAAACACAGGGTCCACGACCCAACCATTTCGATCACCAACACAGGGTCCACTACCCGTTCATTCACTTCAATTCACTTCTAAAAATACATTACACATAACACATTATTTTTATGCCATTTTAGCCAAACACCAAGACTCAATATATATAATGTCTCTCGACCCTGGGCGCCAATCATTGTGATACTCCGGACATATCACAATTAATCATCAGTACAAATATTCTGGTAATTCTCGCGACCCGGTCCGGCCCACAAGCCACCAAGTCCCTATGTGCCCCGTCGAGCACTCCCCAGGTGAGAATGCCCACTCGACGTAACCCTCGTGACCCGGTCCAGCCGCTAAGCCACCAGGTCCCCATGTGACCCCGTCGAGTCAATCCCCGAGTGAGAGTACCCGAGAACAACCATACAAATCTTATCAATTCACATTTCCAGAACCAAAATCCTCAAGAGTCAATCACAATATATATATAGTCGAGGTATTTTGCTAAAATGGCCATGTTATTTAACACATACTCACGACCCAGAATTAATACTATCCACAAAGAAACACACTTATCTCATCAACACCGAATGACAACAACCAATATCACACAACTCATATATCCACCGATAACAAGAACATCATCACATATTTGTCGACTAACAACCATAAAATCGATAAGTTGAAAGCGAGAGTCACGTCTTGTCTACATTTTGGAGACTTCACTTGAGTTTAAAAGTTGTGTTTTGAAAAATTATAATACAAGATGAACATAAAATATTGGTAGTTTGAATTCTCCAAAAATTTCGACCTTGAGGTCATCATACGAAAATCAAACTTTTTCCTCCCTTTGGAGGATGTTTTAAATCAAAAATATACGTGTCTCTCCAAAAACATGTAAACTTTTAAAATATCACATTGATGAATTTTTCTTTGCGTAACCACACCAAGGCCATTACTCTTGTAAAAACAACTTATATCAAGATGTGTGTATATATACATATACGTTGGCACCACTTTCATTCTAGCATCATACGAGGATCAAACAACATAGGCCACATAATGACAAATCACCTTTAAACTCCACATCATAACACAAAATCATACAAGCTCGTATATCACAAGGCACAATATAGTAGGGAGACTTACATCCACAGGTCACACGAAGATGATGGCTGCACCTCGATACTAATCACGACCGACATCACAGACGACGCATCGCGACATGACTTAGACAGACATAATCTGACAGAAAAAGACACGACAATACCCGACTGGACCCGACAGCCTAGGTTTCCGCAACCTAAGCTCCGATACCATAAATGTAACACCCCCAGAATCAAACCAGGAATATTACACGCCGCAGACCCTCTCCATGAGGATCCACCAGGCTAGACATCCAAACAACACAACTCATTACATACCGACGTGATAAAATACCAAATCAACATACTAACTTGGTCTTTCATCACAAACATACAAGTCAAAATGCACATTTCTATCTCGACTCATACCCATGCAAGGGTAAAATACACTCACAAACAAAAATACGACAGCGGAAAGGACCATACACGAACTCCGACTAACTACATCCAAAACTGGCCTTCATGTGATTAGTATCATTCGCCTACCATCATCCTTCGCACCGATCCTGTGTTTTGTTCCCAAACCTGCATGTACCTGGATGCAAAAACAGACGTCCACCCCCGAATACTCGGGGGTTAGCAAAACTCCACTGTTTTGCTAGTACGAGTATAAAGTGCAAATACGAGCCATACATAACACATTCGGAGAATACAACAAAAGACTTCCCGAGATATTTTTTTTTAATTAAAAATAGTTCTAAGTCTTGAAAGTAGAAACAAAACAAGTAAGCACTTTGCAAACACTTCCAAATCTCGGGAGTTTTGAAAACATTTATGATTGAAAAGTCCTTAATTCTACCAAAGCCGCTTAGGGTCACCGCCCCAAAGTTCATTTTCCAAAAATGCAAAACCGATTAACAAAACACGGGGTTCACAACCCAATTCATTCCAGTCACAAAACACAGGGTCCACGACCCAACCATTTCGATCACCAACACAGGGTCCACGACCCGTTCATTCACTTCAATTCACTTCTAAAAATACATTACACATAACACATTATTTTTATGCCATTTTAGCCAAACACCAAGACTCGATATATATAATGTCTCTCGACCCTAGGCGCCAATCATTGTGATACTCCGGACATATCACAATTAATCATCAGTACAAATATTCTGGCAATTCTCGCGACCCGGTCCGGCCCACAAGCCACCAAGTCCCTGTGTGCCCCGTCGAGCAATCCCCAGGTGAGAATGCCCACTCGAAGTAACCCTCGTGACCCGGTCCAGCCGCTAAGCCACCAGGTCCCCGTGTGACCCCGTCGAGTCAATCCCCGAGTGAGAGTACCCGAGAACAACCATACAAATCTTATCAATTCACATTTCCAAAACCAAAATCCTCAAGAGTCAATCACAATATATATATATAGTCGAGGTATTTTGATAAAATGGCCATGTTATTCAACACATACTCACGACCCAGAATTAATACTATCCACAAAGAAACACACTTATCTCATCAACACCGAATGACAACAACCAATATCACACAACTCATATATCCACCGATAACCACATGACTCCACGCACAATTCATAACAAGAGGATTTAACCATAAATTACCGATGACATATTCACACATATTGGCATCACCCGAAAGTAGGGAGATCCTATACTCAACACTAACACACATAGTCAATAAGCACATTAAGTCCCGAACACAAGAGTCGTCCTTTAAGAAAACTATGATTGTAAATATACCGATTCTTTTAAGAAAAGTTTGTAAATATTCATTTAGCACATATCGTCAATTTTCAATCATTATATTCATAAAACACGTAATGTATGGGCAAGATACTTGCCTCGAAATCAATTTGTGAAAACTCCGACGAACGCGGCTCAGCCGAAACAACCCCGAAACAGCCCCAAAACCGACCACCTTCGCGAGAAATCAATAACAACACAATCACTACGAGAATAACATCGCTACGAATCAACAACATTAAACGAAATCCCAATCGACACTAAGAAACTACAAGGGTTCAAGGGTTTGTTCCAAGAAAGCCAAAATCATGTTCCGGGTGATAAAAATCGATAAATGAGTTACAAAATCCGAATATCATGACCAATACAACGGGATTACCATGAACAATTCATCATATCGGACAGAATCAACGAATCACGAAGAAAACCCCCAAAATACCCGAAATTAGGGTTCTAAGAATTTTACCTTGAATCCGACGGTGGAAGATGAAAGAAGGTTGATAAATCAATGTTAGGAGTTGAAAGGAGTTGATATCTAATGATATCTGGCCGAGATCTCCACCTTCTCACGCCCGAATCGCACAGGTCGCGGAGGGGAAGAAGTGAAATGAAAAATGACGAAAGTTGACCTCTGCAGCCCTATTTATCATCACTTGATTAGCGCATGCTAAGGTATGTGTAGCGTGCGCTATCGGCTGCAAAATGCAGTCCAGAACCCTCTGCCAGACTTCGTTAGCGCGCGCTAATAAATGTGTTTAGCGTGCGCTAATTATGGACTGTGTAGTCTTTGCTATTTCGGCCATAACTCCTTCGTCCGGACTCTGATTGACTCGCCGTTTGAACCATTGGAAAGCTAATTTGATGTTCTATAACATTGTAAAGTTTAAGAATTTTTAGACTTAATAAGTGCCGGTGGTGATCTTACAAAGTCGACCAAATGTACAACAACGATACTCCTCGACAAAACAATGATTATTCAACATGCAACGAAACACCAATGGACAACACCAACGATCCAAATCGAAAACAAACAAATAACAAAGTGTGACATACTATTAGCTTGACTTACGCAATGATAAGCCGTACCTGACGAACACCACAACACGGTACATCATGTCGTACCCAACATAAGGGAAAACTCAAGTAATCGCCAACAGAGCAAAATAACCGGCACAACCGACAAAAATTAAAAAATAACCGGAAACGAAAATCTATACTTAAAACAAAATCAAGGCGACTCTAGATAACACACGTTATCTAATATTGACAGCGCACATGAGCTCCATGCAGTACAGAGCTACTGCGGTCTGATTCCATACGCAAGAATGTTTACAAAAAGCAACGAACATGAACCACTGCGGTTGATAAATCCGAGCAGTACAACAACCAAAACACAGGTCCAACGTTGAACAAGAATGTAATTCCAATAACCTCAGATGTTTGGAAGATCAAATACAAAGACAATTTCCCAACACTTATGGAAATTTCGAAGTGGTCCAGATGTTCAATAATCACGATTTCGAGATCAAACAATAATGATTGGAAAACGACGAACGAATAGCAATGATCGAACAACAACTATAACCTCTGAAGTTCATACCTCAAATCAAGACATCAATAACTTGTAGGAACCACGAGGTGTTATTTTTGAACACGGTTCACAAGAAATCGATCCGAACTTGGAAAGATCACAACGATATGCACATCAATTTGGAACAATATGCGAACTCGCTCGAATGACAAGGGTGAGAACAACACAAGGTCAGAAGCATCAACGAACACAATCGAGTCGATATGGTCGAACGAAACGGAAGCGAAAAAATATATGGGTATTACATCATATCACCTTTAAAAGAGGTTTCGTCCCCGAAACCTAAACAACGAGTACGAAGTACTAGAATAGCAGCCTTCCCATCAATATTCTCTTGGTTCCGCATCCGATTTCCATGACCAACTGTACCACAGTCAGGACCGCGTCCTCTGTACTTCGGCACACTAAGAGGATTCTCACTCAATACGATGACACGATTTCGCAAAATATTATACTAAAGTACCAACTCAGCGCGACATATCACATAAGGTAACTAATAATAACTCGATAAGAAAATCCACGAGGTATCCTTTTAAATGATATTATTTGAAAATCCTTGGATTTGTATGCTATTCAAAATAAACTTTAAAAGTACTTTTGGTACCTCGGGTTGTTTCATTAAAACTTGTAAACAAAAGACTTTTAACCGACTCATTTTCAAATCATTTGCAAAGCAGTATTTTCTGTGCAACCGGCATTGTCAAAATCACCACGCCACTACACACCAGTATTAGGGCTGGCAATTTTCGGCACGACACGAAAACACGACACGAATCGACACGAAATTAATGGGTTAGTGTCAAGCCTTATTGGGTTCGGGTTCTTATCAGGTTGACCCAATAAGGACACGATAATTTCGGGTCGGGTTCGGGTTGGGTTCGGGCCGGGTTCAGGTAACCCGTTATAATTTATTTTTTTTGATAAATATTTATTAAAAAAATAAATATTTAATAAATATTTAATAAATAATTTTTTACAAATTTATTTCTTTTAGACTTTTAGTTGAGGTTTATAATTCTTACTGTTTTTTTTATTATTTTTTTTGTTAGTATTTATAGGTTATCAGGTTGTTATCGTGTTGAAACAGGTTTTAACGTGTCGTGTCGTTATCGTGTTGCTATCGTGTCGGGTCAACACGAATCCAATCGTGTTTTTATCGTGTTCGTGTCGTGTCCGGGTCGTGTTCGGGTTTGACCTTATCAGGCCGGGTTCGTGTTCGGATTTAGGGAATCCTTATCAGGTCGTGTTCGGGTTTGACCTTAACAGGTCGGGTTGTTATCAGGTCAACCCGATAACGACCCGACCCGCACGATTTGCCACCCCTAACCAGTATCACCGTTAATAACAAACAAGATAACCACGCAAGGTCATAAAATCATACGTACATACTTTAATCAGTATAGGAAACTTTCCAAATCCGAGTTTGAAGTTTAAATCGAGTAAGATTTTTCATCTTTCACTATATGTTAAAAAAAAATCGTATTGGTTTTTAAAAAAAAATTTGTTTGAAAGATTTTTGAAAATCATGTACTCGAATTATTCGAAAATACAATAGTACGTTAAAAGTCATTTCCGAAAATTCTCCCAACACTACACAAAAATCAACAACGGTAACATTTTACAAAATGTTCAAGGTACTTTAAAACAACTCTTTCAATACCGTTGAGGTTTTATTGGAGAATCCTAGGCCGGCTCGCAAATTTCAAACAATTTCAAAGTTCATACAAAGCCGCCGATTTAATCGCAATGTCAAATTAGTTTCAAAATTCGATCCGCAACTTGCAGAAACTTATGAAAGTTTCAGGAAAACATTTTCGAACACACACACAACAGACATAATTTATCAATTTACTGAACAAAATTAATTATCACTTAGCGCAACGAAAAGTCATGACACACATTCACACAAAACAGTTGTCATCACTAGACAACACATATAGAATACAGTCACAGACGACTGACTGCAGAAAGTTAATCCTGACGGCTAAAAAAAATGTGGTTCCACATCCTCTGCCCAGGCTGATTAGCGCACGTTACAACAACATTAGCGTGCACTGCTCATGCCACATTAGCGCGCGCTAGCCTTGTACTTAGCGTGCGCTAACAGCTCTAATTCAGCAACGTGATTGCGAACATATACTCGACTTTACTAGAATCGATGGTCACAAATAAACAACAACACGTTCGAATCTCAAAGTCATTGATTCGGCACTTCATGAGCAACCATCAAAAGACAATTGTTATTCAAAAACCGAAATCTCACCTCTTATTAAAGAGAGCTATCTCAATGTACACAAACTGAAAGACTCGGCAATCACATCACAGTTTTAATCTAAAACTGGCTATACTGCCTGAACAACAAGAACATCATCACGTATTTGTCGACTAACAACCATAAAATCGATAAGTTGAAAGCGAGAGTCACGTCTTGTCTACATTTTGGAGACAAACACCAAGACTCGATATATAATGTCTCTCGACCCTGGGCGCCAATCATTGTGATACTCCGGACATATCACAATTAATCATCAGTACAAATATTCTGGCAATTCTCGCGACCCGGTATGGCCCACAAGCCACCAAGTCCCTGTGTGCCCCGTCGAGCAATCCCCAGGTGAGAATGCCCACTCGAAGTAACCCTCGTGACCCGGTCCAGCCGCTAAGCCACCAGGTCCCCGTGTGACCCCGTCGAGTCAATCCCCGAGTGAGAGTACCCGAGAACAACCATACAACTCTTATCAATTCACATTTCCAAAACCAAAATCCTCAAGAGTCAATCACAATATATATAGTCGAGGTATTTTGCTAAAATGGCCATGTTATTCAACACATACTCACGACCCAGAATTAATACTATCCACAAAGAAACACACTTATCTCATCAACACCGAATGACAACAACCAATATCACACAACTCATATATCCACCGATAACCACATGACTCCACGCACAATTCATAATAAGAGGATTTAACCATAAATTACCGACGACATATTCACATATATTGGCATCACCCGAAAGTAGGGAGATCCTATACTCAACACTTACACACATAGTCAATAAGCACATTAAGTCCTGAACACAAGAGTCGTCCTTTAAGAAAACTATGATTGTAAATATACCAATTCTTTTAAGAAAAGTTTGTAAATATTCATTTAGCACATATCGTCAATTTTCAATCATTATATTCACAAAACACGTAATGTATGGGCAAGATACTTGCCTCGAAATCAATTTGTGAAAACTCCGACGAACACAGCTCGACCGAAACAACCCCGAAACAGCCTCGAAACCGACCACCTTCGCGAGAAATCAATAACAACACAATCACTACGAGAATAACATCGCTACGAATCAACAACATTAAACGAAATCCCAATCGACACTAAGAAACTACAAGGGTTCAAGGGTTTGTTCCAAGAAAGCCAAAATCATGTTCCGGGTGATAAAAATCAATAAATGAGTTACAAAATCCGAATATCATGACCAATACAACGGGATTACCATGAACAATTCATCATATCAGACAAAATCAACGAATCACGAAGCAAACCCCCAAAATACCCGAAATTAGGGTTTTAAGAATTTTACCTTGAATCCGACGGTGGAAGATGAAAGAAGGTTGATAAATCTATGTTAGGAGTTGAAAGGAGTTGATATCTAATGATATCTGGCCGAGATCTCCACCTTCTCACGCCTGGAATCGCCTGGGTCGCCGGAGGGGAAGAAGTGAATGAAAAATGACGAAAGTTGACCTCTGCAGTCCTATTTATACTGTCAACAGTTAGCGCATGCTAAGGTATGTGTAGCGTGCGCTATCGGCTGCAAAATGCAGTCCAGAACCTTCTGCCAGACTTCGTTAGCGCGCGCTAATAAATGTGTTGAGCGTGCGTTAATTATGGACTGTGTAGTCTTTGCTATTTCGGCCATAACTCCTTCGTCCGGACTCCGATTGACTCGCCGTTTGAACCATTGGAAAGCTAATTTGATGATCTATCACATTGTAAAGTTTAAGAATTTTTAGACTTAATAAGTGCCGGTGGTGATCTTACAAAGTCTACCAAATGCACAACAACGATACTCCTCGACAAAACAATGATTATTCAACATGCAATGAAACACTAACGGACAACACCAATGATCCAAATCGAAAACAAACAAACAACAAAGCGCGACATACTATTAGCTCGACTTACACAATGATAAGCTGTACCTGACGAACACCACAACACGATACATCATGCCGTACCCAACATAAGGGAAAACTCAAGTAATCGCCAACAGAGCAAAATAACCGGCACAACCGACAAAAATTCAAAAATAACCAGAAACAAAAATCTCGGGTATTACACCGGCAATCGCGGGCGACCGCCATATTCTATATTAGAATAATGTGGGCGATCGTCCTATCATGTGGGGTTATTTCCTTAAAGTCCGAGGCTGCTGCTGGCAGCCAGCTGTGCGAGTCAATGGGAAGCCTGCACGCGTCCTGAGTCGCTATCTAGGGAGGACCCACCTTGTACCTTTCGGCGGGCTTGTCGGTAGGTGTGAGGTTGGTGACAGGCTGGGGTCAAAGGCCTTATTCTGCGGCGCCTTTTGTGGATCTGCACGTGGGTCTACGTCCGAGATTCGGTCTTTGAAGACTTTGACGGGTGTCGGATTCACATGCAGTATGGGACGATCGTCCACAGTCAGGTATCATCGGCGATCGCCAGATGCCTAGAGACGATCGCCTTGGACGCCGATCACTAGGTGCTTATCTAGCGTCCGTCTTCTTTGACTGGTTTCTGACCATCGTGCCGATCGCAATCGAGGCGTATAAATCACCGCACAACAATTCCCCCCCAGCTCGCTCTAATGTTGAAAACATGGGGTGAGGTGGCACTGTTGGCGATCGCCTGTTTTAGACGATTGGCTCGTCTGCTTATGATAAGGACGATCGTCGCCTGGACGATCTAATTTCGAACCCGGACGATCTCCTTATGCGCTGGAAATAGCGGGAAATGGAGGCGGGCTCTTGAAACGTTGCAGGGACACACGTCGCGCTATCATTGGGGGAGTCCGACGGTTTTGTCAGACTTGTCGTCTGGCGTGCCCTCAAAACGACGCATACGCGGGTTTCGAGTGCTGCATTTAATGTGTCCCCCCGACGGTTGCACTCCAGCCCTCGGCATTTCGCCTATTTGCACAAAGGTCCCTGCACTCGCCTATAAAAGGGCTAGGGCCATTATACTTCCACTCTTTATGCGCCCCTGCTTTTCAGTCGAGATTTTGCTGAATTTTTTCGAAGATTCTTGTGTCGACCGACTTTCCTTTTAGGTAAGAACACAAATTTTCTCTTCCCCTTTACTTTTAAGATCATGTCTGGAGGAGGATCTGAAACATTCGAGGCCGGAATCTCCTCTGCCGTCGCGGCTTCGCCTGACCGGGAGGAAACCCCCGTGGGTCTTCATATGGAAACGGCCGTCGAGGCCATTCGTGCGGGAATTGCACCCGCGGAGATTGAAGAGATTTTCAATGAAGCTGACGTGGCGAGATCGGCAGCAGCGACGAGGCAGAGGGATCCACCGGTGGATGAGGATGACGGGGCAAGGCTGTACTGGGAGCAGAACAGCGTTTTCGGCCGCGCCTTTTTGGACTTCGCCGGTCTTATGGAGGGGATTGTCGGACCATGTCTCGAGTTTGATTTCGAGGCATATTCCGCCGCTCACCCCTATGAACCTGTGAAGCGGACGGCGTTTCGGGCCGCTGACCCTTCTCTGTGGACTCTTGGTCAGATTCGGAGCTCGGCGACCAAGAAAGACTTGAGTTGCTGGAGGGCAAAATTCCATATTCCCTCTGACGTCTCGTTGCACGTGCCCTCGGAGAACGAACGTGCCGACCAACCTCTCGAGGGTCTGGTCGCCGTTAACGAGATGATTCTGGAGGTCGGCCTGCGGTTCCCCTTGCCGTTCGTCGTGTCATATTTGCTGGTCGCCTGGAATTTGGCGCCGCTCCAGCTGACGCCGAACGCCTGGCTGCAGATCATTAGCACCTTGACAATTTTTGGTGGTCACCGGTTGTTCCGTCTCCCTTCTGCAATGGAAATGAACTATCTATTCAAACTGACTGCGCAGAAGGGGTCGTTCGGCGGTTATCACATTTAAGGTCGAATGGGAAGAGTGGTCCTCGGGGTGCCGAACAAGACTCGGGGCGACCTGGTAAAATGGTGCTGGGTCGGCGGAGCGTAGAGGTTGGCGTCGAGTGATAGGCCGGAGGAAGAGTTGGAGATCCCCACCAATTTTCGGGAGAGGAATCCGAGTAAGGGTTTTAACTCTCCCTTTGATCGGATACGTCTCGGACTGATCTAATTTCGTTTCCTTTTTGCAGGCTCCCTTGTTCCAGCGATTGCCGACCTTCCTTTCGATTTTCTGATCGTCTGGGAGTGAATTCGAGGTCTGCCGGACTCCTTCATTGACGTTCGCTCAGTCAACCAAGAACTTCATCGGTTGGGAGCTCGATTGTTTCGCTACCCTCGCCATCTGAAGGTTCCAGGTATGAAGTCTTACTTCCTTTCTTCTGCATGACGATCGTCTGATTTGAAGTAGATGTCTAACTTTGTTTGAACTTCTTCTTTGACAGAGATCCATTTCCCCTGCTACGCCAAGCCACCGCAAGAGATCGCAATGTCGAACCCTGGTCTCTTGGATCGTCTTCACCAGGGCAAGAAGACGAGTCATGCCCTGACGACGACGTCTCTTCCCGTCCCTGCAGTGAGGCCTTCTACGGTGCCGGTCGTCGAGCCGGAAGTTCGGGAGGAAGAACAACTCTAGCGAAACCGCAAGAGGCGGAGGCCGGAGGAGTCCCTGCCGACTGCTGAGGTGGACGTATCCATTTTGGAGCCGCCGGTTGCCGCGACACCTATCTTTGCTGTTCCGATGGCGGAGGGGTCCAGCCCCAATCCCTCGACCGGCTTCCTGAAAACTATGGCGGTCGCCGAAGCCGAAACTCCTTGGGGCAAGCCCTTTTTTGGACGCGACCCCGAGTTGGTTAACAAGTAAGACTGGTTTGATCTATCTGAGTTAGGGTATTTGTGTAGGGCGTATGCTAACTCCTTTGCTTCTTCTTGTTTGTGTTGCAGGGTCCATCTTGCCGATCCGGACGTCTCGCCGATGGTGCTGGATTTCTTGGCGAGCAAGTCTCCGTTCCAGTCCCTCGAGGTTCCTTCTTATATCTCCCGGGCCATCAACTCTCTTCCTAAGGCCTGGACGACCGAACTCGATGCGATCACTCGTCGGCGGTCTGGAGATGCCATGCAGGCGACGCTCGCCCTGACTCTCCAGGCGGCAATGATGGCCACCCAAGCCGCTAAGGATTACGAGGGGAGACCCTCTAATGCTCGCCTTCATCAAGATCTCGAGATCGCTCGGAGCCAAAATGCCGAGTTTGCTAACCGGATCAAGGCCATGGAGAAGGAACAAATCGAGACTGTCAAACGGGCCAAACAAGACCTCGACCGGATGAAGCAAGAGCTTGGCCGGTCCAAGGAAGTGGCCGATCGGTTCCGCGACCAGATGACGGACGCTCGTCGGTTGCACGCGGCTTCACAGGAGGAGGCGACTGGGTTGCGGGCGACAGTGGATCGTCTCAACAGCAAGCTGGAGAAGGCGAAAGGTGAAGTGGCCGCCAAGGTAGTCGAGCTTGCGGATGCTGAGAAGACGACTGCGGGTTTGAAGGAGCAGTTAAGGGAGATCGAGATCGATCCCTACCTTAATGTGGGATACGTCAGCGAGTTTGCCTATTATATGGCCTATGCAGACGCTATCCGTGCCGCCAAGAAGGTAGGGATCGAGGTCGGCCCTATGATGGAAAGCTTCAAGGCCTACGTACTCGAGCATCCCTTGCATTCGGACTTTTCCTAGCCGATCCTCGACCTCACCGACTTGGGGATCGACTTGAGCTGGTATCCTTTTTAGGATAAACTTATTTATCCTGAAGTCGATGAGGGAGCACGTACCGATCCGCCTGCTGGGGGCGATGGACAGTCGGGGGCGGCCTGAGTGATTTTTGTTTTCCTTCGCATGTAATTTTCTGTTTTTCTTTTGTATTGCCTTCAGGCTTGAATGTACCAATTTTTCGAATGGAATAAAATACTCTTTCTCCGTATCTGATTCTTCACATGTACTATCGTCTCTTTTGAATATTTGCATAAGCATTTATACAAGTGTTTATGTAATTGCATCTGATGCCTTGTTCGCCTGATTGACTGTTTGAATGTTGAATGGATCCGAATGTATTGGTACACTTGAAAATTCTTACTTGTAAATTTCTCGCATGTGTGTGTTTGAACGAAGCCGATCGTGTATGGTCCCTTCCTCCCGCTCGTGTTTCAGGAATAGCTCCACTTTGCCCCTTGTTTTTGTTTACTTAGTTAGTGTAAGTAAGGGGACGAAAATAGTATGTTGGACGAGCTATCTTGAGTTTTGCCGATTCTTTGAGGGACGACTGTGTGCACGGTCTCTGAGCTCGACCGACCTCTGTAATCGTGTCTTTATGTGCGAGGGACATTCCATCCGTATGTATGTCCCGCGAATCACTTTATTGTTAGGGTCCTCCGTTAGGCTGCGCCCGCCTTGTGCTTAAATGAAAGGCGAGCGGTCTTGGTCTGGAGAAGTCCTTGCACGGGGCGTCGTCGGTTTATTCGACTCCACGTTCGTGGTTTGTTAGCAATTTTCTACCTCGGGTCGCCATGTTAGATGGCGACCCCCGACGTTATACGTTGTGATGAGGTAGGGACGCGTCGCCTAGTCCGAGTGCATCATGTTAGATGATGTACTTTGAGGGCGTGCGAGCATGTCCACAGATTTATTTGGAGAGCCCTTTGGCTATGCCCGTCTCGTATTTAAACGAAGGGCAAGCGATCACAGCCCAAAGGAACCTTGCATGGGCGAAGCTGTCGGTTCCATCGACCTCCAGTCCCATGGCTGCACTTTTTCAACCTCGGATCGCCATGTTGAATGACGACCCTCGACGGTATACGTTGTGCTCGGAGGGGTGATCGCTTGCATAGGTCTGTTAAGTTTAGACGATGACCTCTTGTGGGGCGAGCGAGTCGTCCTCTTTCTAGTTGTTCATTTTCGTCGAGGCGAATCATATAGATGAGATAGGGAAATCTCATTATACTCTTTGTACATTGTGTAATTGAAACTGAATACAAAGTTCTCACTGGTAGTATTTCTTCAAATGTATGGCGTTCCAGGGATATTGGTCCGGAGTGCCATCAGGGTGTTCAAGTTCGTAGGCTCCTCTAGTTAGCCACTTAGATATCCTGAAGTGGCCTTCCCAATTTGGGCCAAAGACTCCTGTGTGAGTCTGGACCTTTTTGAGGACTAGGTCGCCCACTTGGAACCGTCTTTCCTTGACCTTATAATTGAAGAATTTCTCGGATCTCCTTTTATGGATTGTGTTCTTCATTTCTGAGGTCAGTCGCCATTCTTCGAGCATGTCCAAATCGATCCGCCGAGCCACATCATTATCCGTCATCATCTCTTGTTCAGTTCGGTGGCTGAGGACCATTGCTTCTGTTTCGAAGGCGAGGGCGAATGGAATTTCGCCGGTTGAGTTTCGGGTCATCGTTTGATATGACCACAAAACATCTGGAAGCTCGCTCGCCCACCGTCCTTATCTGGATTCGAGTCGTGCTTTGATTGTATATTTGAGGATCTTGTTTACAGCCTCTACCTTCCCGTTCGTCTGAGGGTGGTAGGGGGACGAGAACAACTTTTTGATTCCCCACTTCTCGCAGAATTGCATGACTTCCAAACCATCGAACTGCTTTCCGTTGTCGGAGATTATAGCCTGGGGTAGCCCGAATCGGCATATGATGTTCTTCCATATGAACTTAATTACTTGTTCTTGGCCGATCTTGTTGAGTGGCTCGGCTTCAGCCCATTTTGTGAAGTAATCGACCCCTACAATGGCAAATTTACATCCTCCTGGCGCCGTTGGCAAGGGACCGATGAGGTCGATGCCCCATTGGGCGAACGACCATGGGCTCTACATAGAAGTGAGCTGCTCGGGGGAGAGTTTGATGTTTGGGCCCATCACTTGACACCTGTGACACGATCTGGCATAGGCGATCGCATCTTTCTGAAACGAAGGCCAGAAAAAACCTTGCCTGGTTGTTTTGTGGATGAGAGCTCGCCCACCAGCATGAGGAGGGGAAGGCTGAAAGCTCGCTTGTAAAGCCGATCGTCCAGTAGGGTGTATCTGGTTGCACGAAGTTGAAGCTGGCGAGCTTTGATACGGTCGTCAGGGACCGTTCCGTCCTTTAAGTATTTAATGAACGGAGTCATCCACTTTTCCTCGGCAATGGCAATTATGGTAACCAAGTTTCTGTCGATCGCCGGCTTTGCTGATTTCGTGATTTGGGTGTTAGAGAAATCGGCCGCCCCATCTGATGATGCCAGTTTGGATAGGGCGTCGGCCTGAGAATTGTGCTCTCTCGGGACTTGTTCGATTAGCACTTCCTCAAATTTCGTGCACATTTTAGCGACCATCTCTTGGTATTTGATCATTTGTTCGCCGCGCGCCTCATATTCTCCCTTAACTTGGTTCACGACCAAGAGGGAGTCCATGAAGATGTGGAGACGGCGAACATCCAGGGCGAGGGCTAGATCGAACCCGCCCACCAAGACTTCGTATTCGGCCTCATTGTTGGTCGCCCGAAACCCGAAACATACATCATTTGTGAAACTTTGGCCGTCGGGACTGATGAGGACAATCCTTGCCCCTGCTCGCGAGTTGGTTGCCGAGCCATCTACGTACAACTTCCAAGCGGGGCGACCGATCTGGGTCGGACTGGGTGGGAACCTTAATTCCACCACGAAGTCCGCCAGAGCTTGGCCTTTGATCGCCGTGCGAGGAGCGTACGTGATACCGTATTGGGCGATCTCCAGTGACCATTTGAGGAGTCGCCCGTTGGTGTCTGGTCGATGCAGAACTTGCCTTAAGGGGAGAGTTGTCAGAACCTCCACTTGATGTTCGAAGAAGTAGGGCCTTAGCTTGTGAACACTCATGACCAGAGCGTAGGCGATCTTCTACATAGGTGTGTATCGCGTTTCCGCGTCATGGAGCGCCTGGCTAACAAAGTAGATCGGCAAGTGGACTTGCTCCTCTGCTCGCACTAAAACAGCACTCAGTGCGACCTCTGAGGCCGCTAGGTAAAGGAATAGCTTTTCGCCGGGGATCAGCTTTGCCAAAATCTGAGGGTTAGACAGATATTCCTTGATTTTGGCGAACGCTATTTGACTCTCCTTTGTCCATGCGAACTTCTTGTTCTTTATGGTCGTGAAGAATGGCTTGCTTTTATCCCCGAGCCGAGATATGAAACGGTTGAGGGCAGCTAGGCAACCCGTGAGGCATTGTACTTGCTTGACATTCCGTGGTTCCTGCATGTCGAGGATTGCTTGGATCTTGGTGGGTTTGCCTCGATCCCTCTTTGGCTCACGATGTGCCCCAAGAACTTTCCAGAGCTTACCCCGAAGTTGCATTTCTTGGGGTTTAACTTCATATTGAACTTATCGAGGATGGCGAACGTCTCGGCAAGGTCATTGAGGTGATCTTCCTTCTTGAGGCTTTTGACCACGATGTCGTCAATGTAGACCTCCATGGTCTTGCCGATCTGGTTGGCGAACATCCCGTTGACTAGCCGTTGGTAGGTCGCCCCTGCATTCTTCAAGCCGAATGGCATTCGGACCCAAAAGTATATGTATTTTTCCGTGTGGAACGATGTGTGCTTTATGTCTTTCTCCGCCATTGGGATTTGATGGTATCCGGCGAAGGCATCCATGAATGACATCATTTCGCAACCTGCTGTACTATCGACCAAGTGATCAATATGAGGCATCAGAAAGTGGTCTTTTGGACATGCCGCGTTGAGGTCGGTGAAGTCGATGCATAACCTCCATGATTTGTTCGGCTTTTTGACGAGCACCGCGTTGGCGAACCACTGTGGTTCGTCTGTAGCTACTCCGATTAGTTTGTTATCGAGTAGCTTTTTAACTTCTATGTCGAGCGCTGCGTACTTCTCAGGACCAAATTTCCTACATTTCTGGTGAACAGGCTTCCTTGCCGGGTTGATCTTTAGATAGTGGCAAGCGTGTTCTGGACTTATGCTAACCATATCTTGATGCGACCAGGCAAAGACTCCGATGTTCTCACATAGTAAATTGATCAGATCCTCCTTTAATTCGAGGTCGACGCTTGTGCCGATCTGTACTTCCTGTTCCGGGCGAGCCGGATCTATCGTTACACTTTCTAACTCTTCAATGGGGATGGTCACTTATCGTTTGGAACGATTTCCGGACTCGATTCTTGGATCGATGTCGAGGCTTGGCTCGAAACCGATCCTTGGCTCGATGTCGTCCATCAATCGTTGTGGGATGTCGTCCTCTGAGTCGGGCTGGTACGAGGTGCTTGGCTCGTCGATATCCATCGGTTGATTTTCGATCGTTTCAATGGTACACACGGCATGGGAAGTATTGAAAGAAGTTGCGACATAGGAGTAATTCAAACATTTTTTAGCCATTAATTGGCCTCCTTTTACATTACCGACCGTCCCATCAGCAGTGGGGAATTTGATACAGTAAAAAAAAGAGGAGGCGACCGCCTCGAAGGTTTCTAGAAATGGACGACCTAGGAACCCATTATAGATGCTGGGCCTATCTATGATTACAAAGTTTAGGTTCCTAATAATCCTAACCTTGGGATCGTAGTAACATGTTAGCTCGACAGAGAGCTTGATCCTTCCATAGGCTTGGACTGTGCTATCGCCGAACCCTTGGAGCACGATGTCGAATGGCTTGATGAACTTGGTTAGGTTGCCGAGCTGGTCAAGAGCGGATTTGAATATGATATTGCAAAATCTCCCATTGTCAACCAGCACGCGATCGACCATTTTCCTAAGGATACATGCAGAGATCACCAATGCATCCTCTTTGGGGCACTACACTCCCTCCCTATCCTTGTTGGATAAAGTGATGAGTGCGTCTTTGGAGATGGTCGGCGCTGGGGGTACCACGACATGGACCCCGGTGAACGCCCTTAATTCGGCCTTTCTCTTTCTGTTTGACATGGTGGAAACTGGTGAAAGTCCTCCGAGGTTTCCACCTCCTGCCTGAAGCATATTGACCCGACCGCCAAGGTTGATCGGAGGGATTGATTCGTCAGAGTACTCCGGCTCGTTCTGCTCGATCCTGGTGATCGGATTGGGGGAGATTCTATCTTTCTGCGGCGATCGCGCCCCCTAGTTCTTTCTGCCCGGGGTTCTGGCTTGGTGACCAAGTTATCCAACTTGCCTTCCTCAAACAATCTCCAGAGTTGTCGGAGGAGGTCGCGGCATTGGCTGGTGTTGTGGCCGGGACTCTTGTGGTAGGCACAAAATTTGCTGCGGTCTAGATAACCGTTTTCCCTTATTATTTTTGGCTTGTTAAGCCATTCACGCCCTTTGATGGCGTAAAAGATGTGGGCCTGAGATAGGTTGAGGTTACGGAGGAGGTGAACCTCCACATCCTCGAAAGCTTTGAATTCGCCGGGCGGCTTTGCCATTGCCTTTCTAGGCTTGGCAACCATCTTCTTCTGGATGTGGGATGGCGCCTTCCCTTCTTCGGCAGATCCCTCGCCTAAGCGAAGGGTGCCTAGCCAGAAAATCAGCGGCCCTGACGCGGAAAACCGTGTAGGTAGGGGGGATGTCCTTCGTGAGATGCCTGAACATGGGCGAATGGCCATGGAATCCCCCTAGGGCCGAGGAGAGAGCGAGCTCGTCGCTAATGGGCTCGCCGGTGAGGACTATTTCGTCCACCCGGTCGATGTAGTCTTCGTCGAATTCGTCTTTCCCCTGCCTGATCTTCATCATGCGGTGGGGGCCTTCCGGTCGAGCGACTTTGGCAGCGAAATGCGACGTGAAGTCGTTCGCCAGCCTTTCAAAACAATTGATCGAGCGCGGTGGCAGTGAGATGTACCACCTATGTGCGAGGTCGCCCAATGTCAATGGGAACATTCGGCACTTCGTCGCGTCCGATGCTCCACATCCGGTCATGTAAATCCGGAACTTGCTCAAATGGGTCATAGGATCCGATCTCCCCTCATATAAGGGTGTTTGAGGGGGAGCGATGGTTGGTTGAACTGGGGTGAGCTCAATTTGGGCCGAGAGCGGCTCACTCGGTCCGGCGATCGATCTCTTGGCGCCTGCCCCAGTTTCTAGGAGTGCCTTCATTTCTTCGAGCTAGCATTGCATGGCGGCCATGGCCATAGCTTGACTGCTTGCTGATTGGCTCTCGGAGCGGGAGCCGAGGTGATCGTGTACCGATCTACTGGCCCCATGGTAGGTGATAAGTTCTCCGCCACAGGGCTCAGTTCTTGGGCGAGCGGGGGCTTTTTGGACGACTTGTCTTCTGGAGTCGGATATGCCGAACTCCTGGTGATGGATTCGGATTCCAATGCCTCCCAGATGGGGCCTGAATGCCCGGGTCATCACGAGGGATCACTCCCTAGGCGGCTGAAGACAGAGTCGTCCCGCCTTACGAGAGCCTTTTCCTGTGGCTTTGGGTTTTCTGTCGATTTCTCAACATATATCCCCTTGATCTTCCACTTGCCTGCTCGGCGGATGGCTGACGGAGTAATAGTGGGTGAGTCGCATGCCCTCCGTCGCTCCCTGAGGATGGCCATAGCCTCCTCAATCTGTTCCGCGGTCTGGAACTGATCGAGTGAGAGGCTAGGACTGTCCCTCGGGGGCGGGAATGAGAGTCTAGCGTCGCCGCAGTCACCTTCCGCAGTAGGCTGGGATTCAGTATGGGCCGGAATGAGATGTCTGGAAGATCGCAGGGTGGCTCTTTTGGAGGTCGTGGCAGATGTCATGTTTCTGAAAGTTTTCTTTGAAGAGCAGTGAGTGTCTCTTCAAGTATATGCCTCGGAGAACAGTGAGTGTTCTTCGAGACGGTGGGAATAAAAATGAAGGTTTAGATGCCCTCCTTCTAGCGCCAATTGTTGTTACCCAAAATATTATCCGGAGATAATATTGCTGGAATGGTCGAGTAACAAACAAATGCGAGAACACTTCCGTGGGAAAATAAATAACACAAGATTTGCTGGGGTTGTTAGTCCCAGGCTTGAATGCTCTCGCGAGATGTTATTAATATGAATACTTCAAAATACAAATACTAATGTTAGAATCTATTATAATGTGTGTAAAGATTCTAGTTATCTTAGCTATAGAGCGTGAAGATTGCCGGAAGAACCGGATATGATGCTCTATGAGTTCTTGCTTTTGGTGTTCTGTATAGATGAATGAATATCACTGTGTATGTGTAGGTATTAGTTAGATGAGTCTTTTGTTCTCTCTGTACGTTTTTTCGCTGTGTCTAGACCACTGTTGGAGGCCTGCTATTTATAGGAGACAAGGTTGCTGGGTCCTCTCCGGCGATCGCGGACGACCGCCGTATTCTATATTAGAATAATGTGGGCGATCGTCCTATCACGTGGGGCTGTTTCCTTAAAGTCCGAGGCTGCTGCTGGCAGCCAGCTGTGCGAGCCAATGGGAAGCCTGCACGCGTCCTGAGTCGCTGTCTGGGGAGGACCCACCTTGTACCTTTCGGCGGGCTTGTCAGTAGGTGTGAGGTTGGTGACAGGCTGGGGTCAAAGGCCTTATTTTGCGGCGCCTTTTGTGGATCTGCATGTGGGTCTACGTCCGAGATTCGGGCTTCGAAGACTTTGACGGGTGTCGGATTCACATGCAGTATGGGACGATCGTCCACAGTCAGGTATCATCGGCGATCGCCAGATGCCTAGAGACGATCGCCTTGGACGCCGATCACTAGGTGCTTATCCAGCGTCCGTCTTCTTTGACTGGTTTCTGACCATCATGCCGATCGCCATCGAGGCGTATAAATTGCCGCACAACACAGTCCATAAGCACCAAATTTCCATGGAACATTCATTTACTAGAACTCCTGCGATTTGAGTTATCTTCTTCTATTTTTATTAAATGCTGTTGATTTTCTACTGATATTTTTACCAGAATTGAGGTTTTTGCACAATTATCAGGGCAAGTGTTTGGGACCTTCGACGATGATTCTCGCTTTAGGGCTTTCGTCGAGGAAGAACTTGTGCATTAATCCGAGAGTTGTATCGGCGGATAATCGAGATTCAGTCGATGCTGCTTGTAGAAAGCTTACATTAAGTTGGGTAAGGGCGATGGCGGTTGAAAACCCTAATATTCCAACGTGTGAATTTTTCGAGAATTACGAGAAGGCTGTATCTGATGTTGTTTTGCCTCCTGGAGCTTATACGTTACAGGTTTCGTTTTTGTAGCTCAAACATTTGTTTTTGGAGTATTGGTTTATAGAAAAACGAATGCGATTATTTGTTTCCGTTCCCTTGCAAATTTTCATTCTTTTCTTAATTGTTATTTGCTGATCATCTTGATGAGGCTTCCAGTAAAGTGCTTTTGATTTGTGTTGTGTTTAAACGGGAAATTTTGCATTGAATTTATGATGTTTTTGAAGTTTTGATTTATGCTTTTATGCTGTCCATCAATGATCTGCTACTATTTAGATGGAAATTCACAATATGGATCTTGAGTTGTGTTTACTTTTCTTATAATCATTGAAGGATTTGAGGGCATTTAGGAAAGGAAAGGGGTGCTGCCCGTACTTTGTAGCACACCATATGGTGCAATATGCGAATGTAGTGGTATTTAGCTACCAGTACCAGCTTGATCCCAAAGTTGCTGGAATCATATCGAAGGAGATGCAGAGAGAGTCTGTCATTGTTTTTGATGAGGCCCATAATATTGACAATGTGTGCATTGAAGCCCTTAGTGTGAATGTAAGGAGTCAGACACTTGAAGGGGCAACAAGGAATTTGAATCAGATGTCTGAGGAGATTGAGAGGTTCGTAAACTTATAATAGGTTTCGTGAAGACCTCTGAAGGCCTATAATCCATATCCTCTAGGTTGCCTGTCCTAAGTTTTCATAGTTACAATGAAAATAAGAAAAAAGACATGAGATGCATTAGGAAAAAAATGGGAAAAGATAAACAACAATAATTTGCATTTTCTTTTTTACGTGTCATAGGCTTTTAGTTGGGTGCATAATTCTCGAACTACTGAGTAATGATACTCATGAATTGTTTTTGTAGTCTCTCTTTAGTTCTATGATCTTTAACATTTGGAGGTATGTTTATCAGTCTTATTTATTGCACAAGATTCTAACCAATCCTATATAATTCTATTCTGTTTTCAACTTTTTAATCTGGTTCAAGGTAGTTGTATCAACGCCTGAGTGTTGTGCTAAAAAAACTAACCAAATATTATGTGTTATGGATACATAACAGTAGTAATGACTCTTTGTACTTTCTTTTTATAGATAGTGGCTTCAGTAGCCATTGGCTTCATGGCATATGACATTATGAAGTCTTGGCTAAAATACCACGACGACAGAAATCGGGATAAGTTGTAGGTATTTATGTGTTTGTTTCTTAGTTAATGTCTATGTCGATTGATGATGTTGTTATGTATTCAGTTACATGTAGTGTTAGCATGCAGTAGAGTATGTTAACACTTAACCTCTCACTTTTATATTTGCTCATGCACAATCGAGGAATATAAGAAGGTACCATTACATTACCAGCACCCAACCCACCGAATATATTACATTACATTTACCCAGTGATTCATATGTAATACTTTTTTTTTGAAAATTGTTTTATGCAGCTCGTTATAGATTATTCTAGGCGAATGTATGCTGGAATTCTCTATGGATCCGTAGATATAGACAGGTTCATCAATTTATATAGTAAATTTGTGTTCATCAATTTATATAGTAATTTGTATCTTATTTCTCTCGACCTCTATAATCGATTACAACACTTTAATTATTTAATTAATTGCATATGAAGAAGAAGTTGTGCATCTCATAATGTTTTTTTAATTTTTATTTTTCTACATGCTACTAGGCGTATGCGCTGTTTGGAACACAACACAACAGGTATCTAAGTTTACATATACCAGATTCCTACATATTTGTTCCTATATACATACATACATACTTATATTAATAAGGATGGACATACTTACATATATTAATAAGGATGGACGGATTCCTACTCTACAGGTTCTGATGAGTACAAAGAGGTTGATCAGATCAACAACTGAAGAATGACTGAGCTGGAAAAATGAATCCATGGTGTGGTTGGCTCTTTGTCACATCAATTTATGCTTATGCTTATGCTTATGGCCTGTATAAATAATTTCTTTTATGACTCCTCTCTCCATGACACTTACATCGCATCTCTCTTCATGACTCTCGACTTCTTAGTATGTATGTTTGACTTAGCATCTTTGTTATTCTTAGTATGTATGTTTGACAATAGGGTATATGTTTGTCGTGTTTTCTTTCGCTCATTTGGTAATTGTGTTTCAATTGATTTTTGGTCCGCAACTTGGCAGGGCAATCCCAGTGGCTTGAGATTTTGCGCAAGCTACTGGTGATCATTGCGTCGCCACTTTTTCTTTTATCCAGTTTCCAAATACGTATTTGAGCCTCCTTTTCTTCTCTTATTAAAGGCTAGTTGTAGACCATGCAAGGCTTGTTTTTCATATGTTTTTAGACTGTGATCGCCATGATTAATCAGTCCATAGGAGCCTCTGGTGTTCTTAGCCAAGAATGCAAGTCCGTGGTTGACCAATATGGTTAAAATATTATGGATCTTCTCTTGACGAAGGTAGGAACCAACTATATATTTACAAATGTTTTCTTTTTGTCGTGCACTATCTTTTTTTGCCGAGTGCGATTTTTCTTGTTTGGCTGTTATGTTTATTTGCTTGTTGCACCGAATTGTGATTCATTTTGTTGCAGGTAAAGCCACAGAAAATATGCTCTGAGGTCGGGTTATGCACATTTGATGGAGCTCGTGGTGTGAGGTCAGACATGATTTGCTCATATTTACAAAGTCATAAATCTGAATAAAAAATTGGGTTAATGTATAAATGACCGACAATAAGCCTATTTCCCTGCATCCAAATACGAAGAAGTGATGGCATCTCTAAGGTATGCTCTATTTCCATGCATCTACTTGACCATTGTTCTCCAAACAGTTATATCGACTCTCATCACGTAAATATGCAAAAGTGATTTTTGATGGCTAAAGTATAGACAATAGTTGACATATAATCGTGTTTTTGCCTTGTTCTCAGTTTTCAATTGTCCAAGACTGCAAATATTGTTATCAAAGAAATGACTGTATGTCACCCAAATATTTACTTGCATTTATTACTTCAATTAATTATATATTCTAACATTTACTGTGATGATTTTTATGGGCAGGGTTCTTATCAAGTTGGTAAATGGAATGGCACAAAAGTTTCTGTAAAGATACTTGACAAGGATGGTCATGCAGACCCCGACTCTATGTAAAGTTTCTACTAGTGTTGGTCTTAGTATTCTGATGGCTGAAAGTGTGTGTGTTATGTGCAGGTCTGGTAATGTATTTATAAGAATGTTAAGAGTGAATTATGGCTGCCTTGTCTTCAAACACACAGAATGCTGCTGCTGTGTATTTATAGTATTCTGGTTTCTTCATAAGGGATGTTTTATAAGTGAATTGTATGTTTGACAATTTTAATTTATGGTAATTTTTTTCATGTAATTAAACAAAAAGGTAGTTAAGATAAAAATAGAATTGAGATAAAAATAGATTTTTTTTCACAAATCTGAACATATACTGACACTAAAATAGTGTCAGTAATTATTTTTACTGACACTTTATATTAGTGTCAGTAATGCTAAATCCAGAACATACTGACACTAATGTTTAGTATCAGTAAAAATAATTACTGACACTATTTTTGTGTCGGTATTTACTGACACTTGTATTACTGACACTAAAAATTAGTGTCAGTATTTTCTGGCTTTAGCATTACTGACACAATTATAAAGTGTCAGTAAAAATAATTACTCACACTATTTTAGTGTCAGTAAATGGGATATTTGTACTAGTGTTCATTGTAGGTTGTAGGCTCATCTAGATCCATGAGTTCCACATTTTTGTCATCTGTGATGAGAAATCCATATCTCTCAGGTTCACGATGATAATGTATAGACCTATGTGGAGCTGGTATAGAAGAAGTGGTCTCAACATCTCTATGTGAGTTTAAATCAGTTTTATCTAAAGGTTCAGTATCTATTTGTGGCTCTCTCATTTCATGAAGAGTTATTTTGCTCCCACTATTTTTCTTGGAAATAAATTCCTTCTCAAGGAATACTCCAGATCGAGCAACTGTAATACCCGAGATTTCTGATATGTATTTGAACCTTGTGATATTGTATTTGTTGCATTTTGATCTGAGTATTATTCTCCGTATTCCTTGATCCGGTGTTGTTGAGCGCATGATTTCATGAATGTGATCTAAATTGTGATTCCGCGCATGTAGCGCACGCTATCGACTATGTGTAGTGTACGCTAAGTTGGATCCGTAGCGCACGCTGTGCATGAACCTTAGCGCACGCTATACGTAGTCAGCATGATTAAGACAGGGTGGTAGGTGAGATCGGCTGAGGATCTCGGTCGGATCATGTCGGGATGAACCTGGAGGGCTTTCGGGAAAAGCCAAGTCAACGCGGTAGCGCACGCTAATGATATGAGGATAGCGCATGCTAAACGCTGAGTACAGTGAAGTCAGTAAGCTTCGTATGACCGTTAGCGCACGCTATGAGTATGGACTAGCGCGGGCTAATAACCATTTTCTATAAATAGGAAATCATCCTTTTTCATATTTTCAGCCTTTTAACTTCCCACATCCGAATTCTTGGACTTGGAGAGTCACTCTCTTCATCCTACACCCTTCATATCATTATCCTAGCACGAGTTTGAAGATTGTAGATCATTGGAGATTGGTGTTCAAGCCCTCGGTGTGGATTTCTTCAAGTTCCTTCGTGTTCTTCGCTACTTTGAGGTAGGTGATTATTCACCAATATTAGTAGTATTCTGAAGGACGTTTTGATCATGTTTTGGGATTACCTAGTCAGTTAAATTCGTAAGTAGTCTAACATCATGTGTTAGAAGTATATTTTCGATGTTTCGGTACTTATTCATTGTATAAACCATTGAACCTTTTAGTGTTTGAACTCCTAGCATATTCATGAAGCTTCAAAACCGATTATGACCAGTAGATGGAGATTACCAAGTTCCTATGTCTTTACATAAAGGAATCATACGTTTTGGGACATGAAATGGATTGAACTTAGGATATTTTCTTGAAGATCAAAGATAAATTATGGTGTTGTGATTATTATACGTATCCTTGTGTCTCGTAGTCGTTTAATCCATCAAGATCTTTCACAAACCATATGAGCATGATATTCACGGAGATGACATGTATTAGCACTGAAGATTTCATGAGTTTCTTCACCATTAGATTAAGCTTTCTGCCCAGTAGTAAACTGCCATGCACGGGTAGCGCATGCTAAGATGTATATATTAACGTGCGCTATCGGGAATGAGTTAACGTACGCTACGTTGGGTACGTAACGTACGTTATGTCATCAGCCGAGTCAGTCGGCTGATCAAGAGAGAACTGTCAGTACATAGTTAGCGTACGCTAGACTTGGTCAGTTGCGTACGTTAACAGGCAGACATAGCGCACGTTACATAGAGTACGTAGCGTACGCTAAGTAGTTCAGGCAGATTACATATTTAGAGCTTTTGGCCGTAGACCGGATTGATAGGCATTCGTACGACTTGAGATGAATTCTATATCATTTTCTTTTGTTAAGGTTTGAGCTTGCTACGGTGATCGAAGGAGGCGGCCTTCGAGTGTGTTGAGATCATTGGAGTGTTTAGTTCTTGCCATCTTCGAGGCAAGTATCGTAATGTGTTAATATTGGTATTTTGAGCATGCACGTGGTTTATTCATGTCGTTGAACATGGGATTTATTTTCTTGAATTGTCATGATATTCGTTATCTAGTGTTTGTATGTTCATGTTGATGGACATAATGATTTGGCATATATGTATGCATGAGTTGTGTTTGTGTATGTTGTACGATCTATGCTGAGGGCACTGGATCGGATGTCCACCTCGTGTTGGTCCGACGGGATCATCTTGGGATCTAGACAGAGGGCGCTGGATCATTGGACGGGTTTTTCCACCTCGTGTTGGTCCGACGGGATCATCTTGGGATCTATGCTGAGGGCGCTGGATCGTTGGAATACCCATACTGTGTAAATGGAATCTTGTGGATTCGCATTGCTGGATTCCGGAAGCGGAAATCCGTGTTCTGTATTTGGTTATGCATTGTTGTGGCATATCCGATTTATTTAATATGATACTTGTACTAGCATCGTTTTGCTAACCCCTTAGGGGGTGGACATTTGTTTTGATGTTCAGGTAGCCGAGGAGCGGGGAAACAGCCACAGTACCGACATGACGACGAAGGGGCACAGTGATGTTTGTTGTTTTTGTGATTTGCCTTCTTGATTCATTTTCAGTACTCGAGTACGCGTGTCTAATTAATATCATTTCGATATGGTTGTATTAATTAACTCTTTGGATCATTTGGAACCGGTTTGTAACTTGAATTTCTGTTGTATGGTTGGATTTTATTCACATTTCTTTTAATTAGCCTTGTAAATCCTTACCTAAAGGGTTTACGGCGCTGTAACTATTCCGAATATCTCGGGGTGTTACAGAATATGGTATCGGAGCTAAGATTCATGGATATCTTGGCAGTCGGGTTTTAGTTGGGTCTGTTTACGTTATTTGATTTATGGGTCGTTCGTAACATCACTGTTCAGCCAAAGTCGTCATGTGGACCGTGGTTGTAAGTCTCCTAATCTCTTATACTACCGTTTTACTTAATTTTTGTTTTGTGAGTATTTACGGGCTTTATTTTTGAAAATTTTGTCCTGGATATTGAGAAATTGTGTTTACAGTATGTTGATAGGAGGACGTGGACGCGGACGCGGTCATGGACGCGGATGTGGTAACATGAGACAGGAGGATTCGGCAACTACCCCAGAATTATCGGCTAGTCGAACCGATTCCCATTCTGGAGGGCAGCAGGGATCAGCGAACGACGACGCGAATCCTAACATGCCGGGAGTGCTTCAACATGTGGTGGATCAGATAAACCAGTTGGCTCAGGTAGTTGACCGCATGCAGACGGCGATGGGACAGAAGCACCACGAGGATAACCGGGGAGACAGATGGCTTGCTGAGGTGGTCAAATTGCACCTGCCAAAATTTGACGGATCTGTTGAGGCACTTACTTGGTATCATTGGCTAAAGGAGTTAGAGAAGATATTCGCGGGTATTAACTGTCCCGAGAACCGGAAGGTTCCCATTATCCAGTATTTTCTGACTGGGGAGGCCTTCGACTGGTGGGAAGCTATTCGACCCAAGAATCATAATGCGGATTGGACGGAATTCAAACTAATGATGGAAGCACATTATTGTCCTCGTCCAGTTAGAGAGGCAAAAATCCGAGAGTTTTTCTCACCACAGAGTTCGGAAGCATCTGTGACAGACATAATCAAGACTTTTAACCATCAGCTGACTTGTGTGCGACACTTGGTCAGAACGGAGGCAGAAAAGATTTTTCATTTCGATATGCGGATGAAACCGGAGATTCAGCAGTACATGTCCAGATTCGAGTGTACTACGTTGCGACAGTATCAAGACAAAGCGCTGGCCTACGACATGAAAGAGGCGGCGGTGGAAAAATCGGTGGAGGCAAATAAGCAGAAAGTGACCGGCAATTTCTCGGAAAACAAGAGTGGTGGGCCCCGCAAGGGCCAGTCTTCCTTTTATTCAGCTAGGAAACCTCCACATCCTTCTAGAGGTGGAAAGAAGTTCCGGACAACATCAGCAGTTTCGGACGCATCAAAGAAATGCTATAATTGTGGTCGAGCAGGGCATATTCGACGTGATTGCCCCGCATCTTCCGTGACTTGTTTTGATTGTGGGCAAGAAGGGCACCGTGCAGCTTTATGTGGAGTGGAGACTAGATCGTTTGGTACTCGCACTCAAGCGCCAGTTCCGAAAGAGATAAGTGTGAACCAGACACAGCAGAGTGGATTTCAACAGCAGAATGTTGGGAAGAGAGAGACATCCAGTGCTGGGTTCATTCCTCCGCGCCTGTACGAGATGAGGAAATCTGACGATCAGAACACTGTTGTTGCATCAGGTACGATTCAGATCCTTTTGCAACCAGTTAGTGTCTTATTCGATTCCGGAGCTACACATTCTTTCATATCATTGAACTGTGTTGATCGTTTGAAAATCTCGTGTTTATTTGATTGTGAACCATATGTTATGGGTTTGCCGAGCGGAGAGAGAGTTGTGGGAACCCTAGAAACTAGAGATTTTCCAGTGTCTATAGGAGGGAGAGATTGGCCATCGAATCTTATTGTAGTCGACATTCATGGTGACGATTTAATTCTAGGAGACGATTGGCTCAACCGTTATGGAGCTATTCTGAATTACCGAAAGAGAGTCATTTCTGTCATTGCTGATGATGGATCCGAACACTTACTCAGAGGATGGAGACCAGGAAGCTCAGGAAAATTGATCAAAGCGATGAAAGCAGTAAAATTACTGAAGCAGGGATGTCTTGGAATTTGGTGCTATGCCATGAAGAAAAAAGAAGGAGTAGAACTCTCATCTATTCCAGTTGTGAATGAATTTTCAGATGTATTCCCTGACGAACAACCTGGGTTACCTCCGCAGAGAGAAGTGGAGTTCACTATCGAATTAGAGCCTGGAGCCGCTCCTACTTCCAGAGCACCATACCGCATGGCGCCAACCGAGATGTATGAACTAAAGAAGCAACTGGAGGAATTATTGCAGAAGGGTTACATCCAACCTAGCGTTTCTCCTTGGGGAGCACCCATTCTCTTTGTCCAGAAGAAAGATGGATCCCTCCGATTATGTATTGATTATAGGGAGCTTAACAAGGTGACGATCAAGAACAAGTATCCTATACCTCGGATCGACGACTTGTTTGATCAACTGCAAGGGGCAAGGGTATTCTCGAAGATTGACTTGCGATCAGGATATCATCAGTTGAGAATTAAGGAATTGGATATACCGAAATCTGCTTTCAGATCCCGGTACGGGCACTATGAATTTGTGGTGATGCCATTCGGACTTACCAATGCTCCTGCGGTATTTATGCAATTGATGAATCGGGTATTCTTAGAATACCTAGATAAGTTTGTGGTCGTTTTCATTGATGACATCTTGATCTATTCGAAAGACACAGAGGAGCATGCCGAGCATTTGCGTGTGGTTTTGAGCACCTTGAGGAATGAACAGCTTTATGCGAAGCTTTCCAAATGCGAGTTATGGCTTAGGGAAGTAACCTTCCTTGGGCATGTGATATCAGCTGACGGAGTTCAGGTTGACCCGAAGAAAGTCGAAGCAATCTTGGAATGGGAAGCTCCTAGTAACGTGAAAGAAGTCCGAAGCTTCTTAGGACTTGCTGGATATTATCGCCGTTTTGTAGAGGGATTTTCCAAAATTGCTCGTCCGCTCACTCAGTTGTTACAGTAAACTCAAAAGTTCACGTGGGATGAGAAATGCCAGGCTGGTTTTGATGAACTTAAGAAGAGACTGACGACAGCAGCTATATTAGCATTACCAGATGGAACTGATGGATTCATGGTATACAGCGACTCTTGAAATCAGGGTCTGGGATGTGTGTTGATGCAAAAGGATAAGGTGATTGCCTATGCTTCTCGGCAGTTGAAGCCGTACGAAGTAAATTACCCGACTCATTATCTGGAGTTAGCAGCTGTGGTCTTTGCCTTGAAAATTTGGCGAAATTATTTATATGACACGCATTGTCAGATCTTTAGAGATCATAAAAGCCTCAAGTACATCTTCAGTCAGAAAGAATTAAACATGAAGCAGAGAAGGTGGCTGGAATTGATCAAGGATTACGACTTGGAAATCTCTATCATCCGGGTAAAGCAAACGTAGTAGCCGATGCATTGAGCCATAAACCTGTTTCTCTTCGAGTGTTGGAAGCAATTACGTCCCAAACCAGCATTCAATGAGAACTAATCCGCGAAGGGATTGAAGTATGGTCACCGGGAATCCAAGGGCAACTATATGTGATGGAACTGACTTCGTCACTAGTCGAGGAAATCAAATCTAAGCAGTTGAACGATTCTCTGATCCTTCGGTTATGTGACGAAGTAAAGAAAGGAAAGGCCCCAGGATTCGTGATACAATATAATGGAGTTCTAAGATTTCAGAGTCGACTTTGCGTTCCAGATGATGATGATTTGAGACGGAAAATTCTGAAGGAAGCTCACAGCGCGCCCTATTCTATTCACCCGAGCAGCAGTAAGATGTATAAGGATCTTAAACAAAACTTCTGGTGGGGAAATATGAAGAAGGACGTAGCAGAGTACGTTTCGAAGTGTTTGACTTGTCAGCAGGTTAAGATTGAACATCAGCGACCTGCCGGAATGAACATATCTCGATGGATTTCATCACCAATATGCCAAGGACCAAGACGGGAATGAACATGATTTGGGTTATCGTTGATCGACTAACCAAGTCGGCTCATTTCCTAGGAATTAAAGGCACGTGTGGACCCGAGAAATTGGCACGAGTATTTATTGCAGAGATAGTCAGATTGCACGGGACGCCGAAGACCATTATTTCAGATCGAGATGGTCGCTTCGTGTCGCACTTCTGGAAGGCAGTTCACAGGGCTTTGGGGACCGAGCTAAACTTTAGCATGGCTTATCATCCTCAAACGGACGGTCAGTCCGAAAGGACTATACAAACAGTAGAAGACATGCTTAGAGCTTGTGCTTTGGATTGGTCAACTGATTGAGAAGTCCATTTGCCATTGATTGAATTCACCTACAACAATAGTTGGCATGTTTCTATTAAGATGGCACCTTTTGAAGCTTTGTACGGGAGAAGATGCCGATCGCCCCTGTGCTGGGATGATTCTTCGGACTTGATCGGGACGGAACCGGAATTGATAGTTCAGACTCAAGAGAAGATAGCTTTGATTCGGGAAAGACTGCTGACTGCCCAGAGTCGACAGAAGTCTTATGCAGATGTGCGTCGTCGCCCTCTAGAGTTCGACATTGGGGACCACGTATTATTGAAGGTGTCCCCTACACGAGGAATTTTCCATTTTGGGAGGAAAGGTAAGCTAAGTCCGAGATATATCGGACCATTTGAGATCCTCGATAGAGTTGGGGATTTAGCATACAGGTTGGCCTTACCGCCATCGCTGAGTCACATTCACAATGTGTTTCACGTATCCCAATTGCGGAAGTATGTACCGGATCCCAGTCATATCATTGAGTTCCATGAGATCGAGATAGCTAATGACGGCACCTTCGAGGAGAGACCAATCAAGATACTTGAGAGTCGGATCAAACAATTGAGGAATAAACCAATACCCTTGGTTAAAGTACAATGGTCACGACACGGAATTGAAGAGGCCACTTGGGAAACGGAGGACAATATGAAGACTAGATATCCAGAGTTGTTTTCATCTTAAGTTTCGGGACGAAACTTCTTTTTAGGGAGGAAGGATGTAATACCCGAGATTTCTGATATGTATTTGAACCTTGTGATATTGTATTTGTTGCATTTTGATCTGAGTATTATTCTCCGTATTCCTTGATCCGGTGTTGTTGAGCGCATGATTTCATGAATGTGATCTAAATTGTGATTGTGCGCATGTAGCGCACGCTATCGACTATGTGTAGCGTACGCTAAGTTGGATCCATAGCGCACGCTGTGCATGAACCTTAGCGCATGCTATACGTAGTCAGCATGATTAAGACAGGGTGGTAGGTGAGATCGGCTGAGGATCTCGGTCCGATCATGTCGGGATGAACCTGGACGGCTTTCGGGAAAAGCCAAGTCAACGCGGTAGCGCACGCTAATGATATGAGGATAGCGCACGCTAAACGCTGAGTACAGTGAAGTCAGTAAGCTTCGTATGACCGTTAGCGCACGCTATGAGTATGGACTAGCACGCGCTAATAACTATTTTCTATAAATAGGACAGCATCCTTTTTCATATTTTCAGCCTTTTCACTTCCCACATCCGAATTCTTGGACTTGGAGAGTCACTCTTTTCATCCTACACCCTTCATATCATCATCCTAGCACGAGTTTGAAGATTGTAGATCATTGGAGATTGGTGTTCAAGCCCTCGGTGTGGATTTCTTCAAGTTCCTTCGTGTTCTTTGCTACTTTGAGGTAGGTGATTCTTCACCAATATTAGTAGTATTCTGAAGGACGTTTTGATCATGTTTTGGGATTACCTAGTCAGTTAAATTCGTAAGTAGTCGAACATTATGTGTTAGAAGGATATTTTTTATGTTTCGGTACTTATTCATCGTATAAACCATTGAACCTTTTAGTGTTTGAACTCCTAGCATATTCATGAAGCTTCAAAACCGATTATGACCAGTAGATGGAGATTACCAAGTTACTATGTCTTTACATAAAGGAATCATACGTTTTGGGACATGAAATGGATTGAACTTAGGATATTTTCTTGAAGATCAAAGATAAATTATGGTGTTGTGATGATTATACGTATCCTTGTGTCTCGTAGTCATTTAATCCGTCAAGATCTTTCACAAACCATATGAGCATGATATTCACGGAGATGACATGTACTAGCACTGAAGATTTCATGAGTTTCTTCACCATTAGATTAAGCTTTCTGCCCAGTAGTAAACTGTCATGCACGGGTAGTGCATGCTAAGATATATATATTAACGTGCGCTATCGGGAATGAGTTAACGTACGCTACGTTGGGTACGTAACGTACGTTATGTCATCAGCCGAGTCAGTCGGCTGATCAAGAGAGAAATGTCAGTACATAGTTAGCGTACGCTAGACTTGGTCAGTTGCGTACGTTAACAGGCAGACATAGCGCACGTTAATAGAGTACGTAGCGTACGCTAAGTAGTTCAGGCAGATTACATATTTAGAGCTTTTGGCCGTAGACCGGATTGATAGGCATTCGTACGACTTGAGATGAATTCTATATCATTTTCTTTTGTTAAGGTTTGAGCTTGCTACGGTGATCGAAGAAGGCGGCCTTCGAGTGTGTTGAGATCATTGGAGTGTTTAGTTCTTGCCATCTTCGAGGCAAGTATCGTAATGTGTTAATATCGGTATTTTGAGCATGCATGTGGTTTATTCATGTCGTTGAACATGGGATTTATTTTGTTGAATTGTCATGATATTCATTATCTAGTGTTTGTATGTTCATGTTGATGGACATAATGATTTGGCATATATGTATGCATGAGTTGTGTTTGTGTATGTTGTACGATCTATGCTGAGGGCGCTGGATCGGATGTCCACCTCGTGTTGGTCCGACGGGATCATCTTGGGATCTAGGCTGAGGGCGCTGGATCATTGGACGGGTTTTTCCACCTCGTGTTGGTCCGACGGGATCATCTTGGGATCTATACTGAGGGCGCTAGATCATTGGAATACCCATACTGTGTAAATGGAATCTTGTGGATTCGCATTGTTGGATTCCGGAAGCGGAAATCCGTGTTGTGTATTTTGTTATGCATTGTTGTGGCATATCCGATTTATTTAATATGATACTTGTACTAGCATCGTTTTGCTAACCCCTTCGGGGGTGGACATTTGTTTTGATGTTCAGGTAGCCGAGGAGCGGGGAAACAGCCACAGTACTGACGTGACGACGAAGAGGCACAGTGATGTTTGTTGTTTTTGTGATTTGCCTTCTTGATTCATTTTCAGTACTCGAGTACGCGTGTCTAATTAATATCATTTCGATATGGTTGTATTAATTAACTCTTTGGATCATTTGGAACCAGTTTGTAACTTGAATTTCTGTGGTATGGTTGGATTTTATTCATTTTTCTTTTAATTAGCCTTGTAAATCCTTACCTAAAGGGTTTACGGCGCTGTAACTATTCCGAATATCTCGGGGTGTTACAGCAACAAACACTTTGTTTTCTGATGGGATGTAAAAGTAATATCCTTTAGTTTCCTTAGGATATCCCACAAAAGACATTTATCCGATTTAGGTGATAATTTATCAGTGATAAGTCGCTTCACAAAAGCTTCACAACCCCAAATTTTAAGGAAAGACAAAACCGGTTGTTTCCTTGTCCATATCTCATACGGTGTGCTTTGAACCGATTTATATGGTACTCGATTTAAAATGAACGCAGCAGTCTCTAAGGCGTAACCCCAAAAAGAAATTGGAAGATCAGCTTGACCCATCATCATCTAACCATGCCTAACAAGTTTCGATTTCTCCGTTCCGACACACCATTCCATTGAGGTTTTCCAGGTGGAGTTAGTTGTGAAACAATTCCACAATCTTTGAGATGATTGTCAAATTCATGGCTCAAATATTCACCACCATGATCTGATCGTAGTGCTTTAATAGTTTTGCCTAACTGATTTTGTACTTCATTTTGAAATTGCTTGAATTTCGTAAACGACTCAGACTTATGATTCATTAAGTAGATATATGTGAATCTGCTTAAGTCATCCATGAATGTTATGAAGTATTGGAAACCTCCTCTAGCATTTGTATTCATTGGTCCACATACATCAGTATGTATTAAGCCTAATAAATCTGCAGCTCTCTTAGTATGGCCCGTGAAAGGAACTTTGGTCATTTTGCCTAATAAGCAAGATTCACACGTATTATATGGTTCTAAATCAAATGTGTCCAAGATTCCATCTTCATGGAGTTTGGTTATACGTTTCTTGTTTATATGGCCCAAACGACAATGCCAGAAATATGTTTGGTTTAAATCATTTGATTTAAGTCTTTCGACATTTATGTTACAGACAAATTTGGAACTTTCAAGATTTATGGGATATAATCTCCCACTCATCAAGGCATCTCCATAAAAAATACCTTTATTAAGTATGGACATTACACTATTCTTAATAGTAAAGTCATATCCTTCCAAATCAAGGCAAGCAACTGATACAATGTTTCTACCCATAGCAGGAACGCAATAACAATTATTAAGTTCCAATACAAGTCCACTTGGTAGTTTTATATCATAAGTCCCTACGGCAATAGCAGCAACTCTTGCTTTATTTCCAACATGTAGGTCCATTTCACCTTTTGCCAGTTGTCTACTCTTTCGCAGCCCATGCGCATTCACACAAATGTGAGCTTCAATACCGGTATCTAATAGCCATGATGAAGAAGTAGATAAATTGACTTCTATAACAAGAATACCTGAAGCAGCAGTCTCACCGCTCTTCCGTTTCCTCATTTCTTCCAGGTAGACCTTGCAATTCATTTTTTAATGACCAGTTTCATTGCAGTGGTAGCAAGTTCCCTCTTTGGGTTGTTTCGATGACTTCTTGAAAGGTTTAGGTTTGTGTTTAGGCAACATTTGCATTTTACCCTTACCTTTATCTTTCGGGGCCATCTTATTCCCTTTCTTTTTATTCTATTTCTTTTAAACCATTAAAACACTAGGAACATCTTTCTTAATGTTTGTCTCAGTTTGTTTTAGCATCCCATGCAACTCACTAATAGTCTTCTCCATGTTGTGCATGTTGAAGTTTACTACAAATTGATCGTAATCTGAAGGCAGTGATGCTAAGATCATATCTGTGGCGAGTTCCTGACTGATAGGGGCTCATAGCCTTTCAAGATTCTCAATGTAGCCCTTCATCTTAAGGACATGAGCACTCACAGTAGTACCTAAAGACATTTTACAACCATTTAATGCCTTCATAGTGGCAAACCTCTCCTGACGGGCTTGCTCTTGGAATATTTCCTTAAGCTGACCCATCATTTCATAAGCTTCCATGTCCTCGAACTGTATCTGCAGCTCCGCGTTCATGGTTGCTAGAATAAGGCATGTCACATCTAAAGAATCATTCATATGCTTACTATAAACATCTTTTTGAGCTTTGGTGGCGGTTGATTCCGGTTCATCAGGAATTGGGTTTTCCAGAATGTACTGCTTCTTTTCAGCTTTGAGAACAATTCGCAAGTTCCTTGACCAATCAAGGTAATTAGTGCCAGAAAGTTTTTCTTTGTCAAGAATTGATCGCAATGAGTTTGTATTGATTGACGCCATTGATTCTACTATATTAATATGCAAAATTATTCATGAGATATATTGAATTTAAAATCTAACGATCAAGTAAATGCAAACACAGCTTTGGCATGTCCCTCGCAAATAAAAGAAGTTTAGTTTTTATCAATAGAGATGACATCTTATGTCAACATGTTAGTCTCAAATATTATGTATCACATACATATATATGAATTATAATCTAATGATTAAATAACCACAGACACAGCTTTGGCATGTACCATGTAATTAAAAGATGCTTTAGATTATCATTTGGGATGACATATTATGTCGTTTTAATCGTATTAATCCGAAATAAGCCACATGTCCAAAACCGTTTTGTATAATATATAAGTCTTAACCATTTAAAATATATATAAGCTTGTTTATTCATCTCGCCTCCTTAAGATAAAATCCATACACCCTGCTTTGGCAGACCCATATTAGAAATGATCGAAAGTTTGCCGAGTGTTTTGAAATGGTTGGCTCTTGAGACATATGTTTCATATCAATTGATTTAATAAAACTATTTTTTTTATCAAAATTGATTATTTCAAAATTATTACCATGTATCTCATACATGTAAATATTTTAATGAGTTTGATTTATTTGTTAATAATGATTATTAAGCAAATAAAATAAATATGATGTATCTCATACAATTATATGCTAATTTAAATATGATGCATCTCATACAATCATATGCAATGTAAATATGATGCATCTCATACATTCACTTGAACAATTAGGTGTGGTATGGTATAGCCATAAAACCTACTATGATATTCGTTAATATCAATAGGTCGGTTGGTGTAATCTTCGATAACGCCTTTCTTCTTGATTTCCTTGTAAGTTGCTCGTCTCCTTCGCCTTCTTTTTATAGCTAGAACTATTCTAAACTATATCTTTACATTTAGTAATAGAAACCTCGAGTTACATTCGGAGTAAGATGAGAAGAGAAATTACAACAAGATAATAAGAAGGCACGACCTTCAAGTCGTATTATGAATATTACAACCATAATCGAATCATTAATCTAATTGATCTAGTACGGATATACCAACCACGATGCATTAACCATTTAAGCATTCACAAGCACATATAATATATAAAATGTACTAAATATCGACTATCGATAAGTTATATATAAAATATGCCAAATATCGGGTAAAACGGGAAACAAATTTCCAGGAATACACGAAGAAAATGAGGCCGAAATGCGTCCAGAAGTGGCCTGGACCGCGGTCCCTAGAACCAGTCTTGGCAGCCGGATCGCGATCCTCTACTCCAGGCCGCATGGCCGGCATAGGCCGGGACCTGCCGACACGGATCGAGCACACTGGCCGGGACCGCGCAACATAGATCGGGCACACTGGCTAGGACCGCACGGCACGCACAGGCCAGGATCGCGGTCCCCTTCCCGGACCGCGCGGTAGGGGCCTGTTGGCAGGTATGAAAAAAAAATCTTTGAGTATACATCTTATGTACACTACATGTATACATCTTATGTATATCATATCTAATACCTTTTGAGCAATATTAATGTATAAATCAAATAGATCAAATCTATATTTATACAACCTCGGAATCAATATATAATTATGTTCATATGAAAATTTTAAAGAAGCATAATCTTTACATAAACAAATTTATGTTCATATGCACCTCTTAAAATTCATAATCCTAACATAAAATTATATGTAGATCAAATTATATGTTCTTTGATTCTTGGATTATTAGTAGAACTAAATCATCACATGAATCTCCATATATGTCAAGATCAAACATATAAATCAAAATATATATATCACCATATACATATTAAGATAGGCATCATATATATATATATATATATATATATATATATATATATATATATATATATATATATAGAGAGAGAGAGAGAGAGAGAGAGATCGAAACACAAATCTATTCAAATTATATATATCACCATATATATAAATATACATAGATAAAATTTATATATCATATATATAAACATCATACATCACATATACGAACTTCATATATCAGCATATATGAAAATCGAAACAATGAAAATATACTAGTCTCTCTGATACCACTGTTGGATTTTTATCGAACTAATAAGATTTATGATCTCATCATATATCGAAATAGTGCAGCGGAAGTAAAATATAATATGTAAAAATCCTCCAAGGATCTAAGTATATTATCAAAGTACGAAGAACAAGATTGTTACCTCTTGTAGCGTGTTTTCGATCGAGTCTTCTAGAGACATTGCAAGAAGCGAGTGTCCTCTACGGTATCCATACAACGAACAAGTCCCGAGCGTCTAACGGATTGCAAGCTCCGATTCAACAAAGATTTTACTTAAATCAATTTGAATATAGGTATGTTCTTGTTTATGGTAAGAACAAGAACACTAAGAATATTATTCAAATATTCTTGAACTTTGATCTAAAATAACAACTATGAATCTTATTCAATATATTATTAAAGATCAAACTCACAAGACTATATGGAGATTAGAAGAGTATTCTAAATACTTTCTTAGTCAAAGAATCAATCTTCAAAAATATGAAGATATGTTCTTGATTCTTTTGATTATTCAACTCTTGAATATTATCTTCAAGACTTTGAGAGAGAGAAATATCAAAATCAGATTTTTAATTCTCTCTACACAAATATGTCTTCACTTGTGATTAAGTCTTGTGTGAGGGCTATCACAAGACATTCTTATATAGTCCTCAAAATGGCTAAGGGTTCACCAACCTTTTCACCAATCATAATTAACCGGAACAAAATAGTTGCTCTGCTCGTTTAAGTGTGTGACCCTGTAGGATCTATTTAATATGGCAAGGAGTATAAAAACAATTTTATGACTCATAAATCATAAGCGGCCTCTAGCTAGACATTATGACTACCCGCATTAAAAGAATTAATTCGACGGCACGAACGAAATCCCGTTACTGTATAATATTTAATCCTCTCGTCGTGCCGATATCCTAATTAAGCATAAGGCGTGGATAAGTCGACCTTATATAGCTTAATTAATATTCTTGATCTCAAATTACAATTGTTCAATTCAAATGTTTATCAATAACTCTTTATTGGTCAAATTTAGCATGGTCATGCATTTAAATAATTTAACTTAACAAGGGCCCGTGGATATATTCTCCGTTTTATAGGAGGGACAAGTCCCCTCTGGACAAACTACTTCCCTATGCATAAATTGTACGTATCCAATCACAAACTGTATGGTCCCTTGTTACAGAAGACGTTGGTATTGTGTTAAAATACGATACTCATTATGTAGGAAAATGTAGTGTCATTAGGTAATAAGGACTTAAATAATATATAACAATCAGAGGAATTATAATGACTTAATCAATATATAATTCTCTTTGTTAGGTCATATCCAATACGATGTCTCTACATGTATCTATGACGTGATATAACATCTTATGTTCATGACCAGTAAAACGTAGCCATCATATTACTATCATGCTAGTAATCATATTACTAGGGATATCTAGAATAAATATTCTTTAATGCTTTAACGAATTTTACTATCAAGTCACATACTTGATGATCGTAAGCAGAATATTAATTCAATAATCCACATTATTATTAAACAGTAGAATTAGAGCATTATACTAACAACCCGACCTTTAAGGCTAGGACTTTTGAAATAGGTAACCGCGGAACTGATCCGAACCGCATCGGAACCGACAGAACCGATCTAAACCGCAAGGAACCATCCAAACCGCATAAATCTGGGAAACCGACCATCTGAATATAATATAATATAATATATTCTTATTAAACATAATAATATAATATAATATAATATATTCTTAATAAAATAATCTATAATATAATATATTCCATTCGAACCATACAAATCGGTTCCAGTTTGGTTCGGTTCCGAGTCGGTTCGGACAAAAAAAACTGGCAAAACCAAACCACAAAAACATTATTCGGTTCGGTTCCGGTTCCTGTATTTTTTTCCCTGGAACCGAAAAGTCCCAGGCCTACCTACCTTGCCGGCCCAACAAAATCCGGTCCCTCTGCACCCGATAAACCCGACCTGCCAGTCCAACCTTCGACACAATCAGATTATCCACCCACCGGAATAGGATCATACGCACAAATGCTGATCAACCTGGCAGGTTAGGCTCAACAATTCAGGTCTATCCAGCATCCCGGTTTATCTGTTAAATTGTTGTCCGTATGGTACTCTCTCCCCGTTAATGAAAAAATGCACCTTTCTCATCGCCGGATATGATTACTCTTGCTGCATCTTAGGAACGTACTTTAACATGCTATCCCGACTCCTCGTGATGTGTTCTCCGGTTTGAATGACTTGAAGCTGAGGGGTAAATATAATTGTAGTTGGATTAATTACTGTCATTTACGGTGAAATTTGATAATGATGAGGACTATAGGCGTGTTTGGTTAGGCTCTAGCTGAAAATTTTCCGGATGTCCACTTCGTGTTTTTAAAATGGACTCCGAAATTCTCAGTGAAAATTGAGACCTCTATTTCCCCTGTTTGTATTCGGCTTTCGGGTCTTCCTATTCATTTGTTTCATCCGCGCGCCTTATATATGATTGCCAAAGCTATTGGCATTCTTATTTTGGTATAGGCCACTATGGCCACACACTCACGACTCGCGGTTGCTCGTGTCTGTCGAAATTGATCTTCTAACACCTCGTGTTCCAGAGATTGAAATCGACTTTGATGGATGTATTCTTACGCAACATGTGAATTACGAGAGAGCCCCTTTGTATTGCTCTCTCTATTCACACGTGGGACACAACCCTTCTAGTTGCTATATAGCAGGCAACAAAGAATGGCCTGCTCCGCCCCAACGAAAAAGCCTTCTGCCCCTCCTAGGCAGCGGAACCAGCAGAAGGCCTCTCCTAAAGACCCTAAGGCACCATCCTCGCAGGCAGCTCCAAAGGCTTCTCAAGCTATGAAAACCGCCATATGGGGAGTGGTGACTAAAAAAAGGCTGAAAGAGACGGGGTTCATCCCCAAGGGCACTGCTGCCACTGGCCAGCACTCTTATTTTGCATCGTTAGCCTCCTCTAGTAGACAGGAGGAAGATTTTGTGGGTCTTGATGATGTTGTTAATGTTGGTGATAAGAAAAGCGTCTCGGGTAGTGATAAGGATGACACCAGTATATATGAGGTGCTCGTTATAGATTGCGATACTGAGTCATCTACGGTCCCCCTTCAGCCTAGACTGCACGAGTCTAACTCTCTATGCCATGACTGTGAGGGATACCTCGATGATCCGATCACTGAGGCCTCTAATACCCTCGCCTTGGTTATTTATGAGCCTCTCATTGCCTTTCACCCTCCATCTCTTTCTCGAACTGTTTGCGATCACATGCAGTTTGAGGTGTTTGACTCCAGTCTCTCTTTCTCTACCATGGTGCCTCTCCCCAAGGCACCTAAGGCTTCAGTTAAGAGGCGTCTTATGCCTTCGACTACTACCCCCGGTGTTATGACCAGGGGCAAAGCTGCTAGTGACTCCTTGATGTGTACCCGTGGTAGAGCATCTTTTCGTGGATCTTCTTCCCCCCTTTACCAAGGTGCGATCAGCTTCGTCCTCGAAAAGGGAATCATCCGCTAGGCAGGACACACCTTGGATATGGGGGCGCTCCAGTCAGCGTCCTCAGTCTTTGGCTGAGTTGGTTTATTAGTTATGTCGATACCATGCTTACATGGAAAGTTCATAGTCTGGCTAATGCCGGAGCATAACGGCATATTCGATACCTACACCTACACCACTCATATCCAAATCTTACTAGATACCAAGCAGGTCCTTCATCTTTCTATTTCTTCCTCTGTTCTTCCCCAGTCTATTTTTGTTACTTATGTTTATGCCAACTCCGTGCGTGCTGGTCGTTACGCCCTTTGGGGAACCCTCCGTGAGACTGTGTCGGAAGTAGAGGGGTTGCCATGGCTTGTTAGTGGTGACTTCAACATATCCCTACATTCTCATGAACACGAGGGTATTTCCACAGACTGCTCGCCTGAGATTCTCGACTTCGCATAGACTATTGCTGACTGTGAGTTGATTGACGTGGGCTGCGAGGGCGATATATTCACTTGGGAGCATAATGGTCTGAAGGAAAGATTAGATCGTGCTTTATTTAATGAGGCATGCTCGGATGTGTTTGTAGTTTCTATTGTTACTCACTTGTCTCATCCTCGTTCTGACCATGCGCCCCTTCTCATTCAGAGTTGATTTTCTTTGACTCGTCACAAGTCGTCATTCCATTTCCAGAGTATGTGGATACAGCATCACACATTCCTGGACACTATTCGGGAGATCTGGCTTATCCCGATAGGATTCTATGGCATGTGTAACCTACAGGACGAACTCCTTAGGATTAAGCGCAGATTGAAATAATGGAACTGGTATGTTTTTGGAAATCTTCATGAGAAGTTGGATGAGGCCTTGAGGGCCGCAGACGATGCCGAGCGGCGATATGATTCGGATCCATCTCCGAAAATAGAACCGCTATGCACCGTTTCCGTGCTGAGTACCAACTTCATCTTTGTATGGAGGAAGAGTTCTAAAAATAGAAAGCGGCAGTTCGTTGGGTTGCTGAGGGCGAGCGTAACACCCAGTTTTTCTAGGGTTTTGCGAAGCAAAAGCACTGCCAGTCTCATATTCACAGTATTGTGGGAGGACTCTCTCTGAGGAGACATTCGGCCATCAACTGTGAATTTTTTAGAACTCTACTTTCATCCGATGGTGATGACCTCGCCCCCCGGATGACACTTGTTTCCCCATATATCCCCTCTTCTTTTGATACTGACAGTTTGTGTGGCCCCCATCTCCCTAGGAGATTCATGCTGCGGTTTTCTTCCTTATTTTTTCAGCATTGTTGGGATATTGTCTGTAGTAATGTGGAGGGGGATGTGCTCGAGTTCTTTGATGGTTGCCCTATGCCTACGGCTTTCACGGCAACCACGGTCGACTTGATCCCGAAGAACTCTGGTCCGAGTGGTTGGTCAGATTACCGGCCTATTAATTTGTGTAATGTGACCAATAAGATTATCTCGAAGATTCTTAATGCTCGGCTCACTTCTGTCCTCCCTCTTATTATCTCCCCGAACCAGAGTGGTTTTGCTCAGGGAAGGGTTATTACTGATAATATCCTTTTGGCCCAGGAACTAATCGTCGACCTCCCAATGGCGGACAACAATGGTGTCGCGAACCTTGTGTTGAAGCTTGATATGGCTAAGGCATATGATAGGATTCACTGGCATTTTCTGCGTGAGGTCCTGGTGAGGATGGGATTACCATCTAGATGGATTCTGTTCATCCGTCATGCTGACGAGAGCCGTACGTTCTCCATTTTGGTGAACGGCAGCCCGACAGGCTACTTTGCCTTTATCCGGGGTTTGCGTCAGGGCAACCCTATTTCTACATCACTCTTCGTTCTTGCCGCTGATTACTTCTCGCGTTGCTTGGATCGATTCATTCGGGACCATCCTTTGATGAGGTATAGAAATGTCGTATGGTCTTTTCCTGTCTTGCATTCTCCTATGCCGACGACATCATTATATTCACATGGGCTGTGGATGATGGTCTAGTTGATCTTATGCTTCTATTGAATCATTACTCTATGTCCTCCGATTAGATGGTTAGTATTCAGAAGACCAATTTTATTCGCGCTCCTAAACATGCGTTATATTTGGTAAGTTACTAATAATTAGAGTTAAATCAAAAATTGAACATCAATCTTACTACAAAACATTAAAGTAGCCTTAAATTACAATCGCTATTTTACAAAAAAAAAAAATGATAGTTGAATATACAAACTTGTGTGTCTTAATTATCGAAATAATTACAAAAATTAAAATCTAAAATTAAACATATCGATTACAAAACATCCAAAATTTTAATTATCAAAATTAAAAATCTAAAATTATCTTAAATTAAATTTCAATCTTACTAATATATTTTAATTACGAAAATGAGCATGAATAACAAAGGTGTATTTTTTTGTCCAAAGATATGATAATTAAAATATATTAATTAGGATTTCCATCCATAGATTTATAAATATTATGAAATAGAAATAAATTAATTATTATATGACAATAAAAAATGATGTGTAATAATTGTTAGATTTGATTGGACAATACAAAATGACTTGGAAGATGAACATCAATTTTTTGATATGTGTCGAATTGGTTACAAAATTAGTATATATAAAAATAATCGATTCGAGATTATATATAATCAATTAAAATTGTACGTAATCTAGGGGAGTGAAATTGTACATAATTAATTAAAATTGCAAATGAAATGATACAAAAATCGTGTAATAAGCCTAAATTGTACACCCATTAAAAATAAAACAGTAGACAAACTCTTCCGCGATGTATATAATTTAAAAAAAGAAAAAACAATTTATTTGGGCCATATACTTTGGTTCAATTAACAGTTATGGACATCAACTCTTTTAACAGTAATAAATATCTACTTTAAATCGTTATACACGTTTGGACAAAATAGTAACTCCGTCTTTGACTTTTTTCTCGGAGTTACTGTTTTGTCCCAACGTGTTTAACAATTTAAAGTAAATGTCTATAACTGTTAAAAAAAAGTAGATATTCATAGTTGTTAATTGGACCAGAATACATGGCCTAAATCAGTCATTTTAAAAAAAAAATATGAACCGCGAACAGAACCACCATAAAATCAAGGAACCAAATCGCCTAAACAATATTAATTTTGCTTCTAGGAACCGAATCTGTAATACTCGGATAATTATTTTGTATTTTCACCTGTATTTGAATCTTATGGTATTTGACTATGCCATGTATGTTGGGTTTTACGTATATCTCTAATACAATAAATATGGGTAAAAACGCAGCGGAATAAATAATGAAAAATCTAGACGAGGATCTACATGCAGTAATTTAACCGATTTATTAATAGTTCGTCGAATTATCTTAATTCAAAGAACATATCTGAACCCGGACTAGAAGCTGATTAAATTCTCTTTCTCTTTCGGTGAACCACACACGAACAATTTTTATTTAAATGTGACAATTACAAATCTAGGCACATCGAATGTCCTATGATACTAATCCCAACGATGTAATCATTCGAAGCATGATTTTTCGTATCTGTAACCCAGTATTCATGAGTGTATGATGTCGAGTATGTTAATTCATGCAATTGTTTGCATGCAATTAACGTACGCAAATGTGTAAAGATATCGTATGCTAAAATATGAGAATTAACGTACGTTAAGCTAGACACTTAGCGTACGTAACGAGCAGCCAACCACGTAGGGTCGTGGTAGGTGGGTGAGGGACCAGATCACGGAATTTTCAGGATGGCTTGCATGAACCTGGACGACTTTTGGAAAAGTTAAGTCAATGGTGTTTAGCGTACACTAAACAATATGGTTAACGTACGCTAAAAGAAGGACATAACAGACAGTAAGGTTCGTAAAATAGTTAGTGTACGCTATACTACTATTTAACATACGTTAAATGCAGCTGGTAGCGTACATAATGTCGGATAGCGTACGCAAAACTGAAGGCAGTGAGCTTCGTAACCTGTTAGCATATGCTAAGGATAGATGATAGCGCACGCTAATTGCTATTTTCTATAAATGGGACATCACTCATTTCATTTCTTTCACTCATCTTGTCAGACCTTGCAACCTTACATAACCTCTAAATAAGCCCCTCAACTTAATTTTGAAGATCATAGGCATCTTGGATTAGTGTTGAAACTTCCGGTATTGAGTTCTACCGATTGTTTCGTCTATTTCCTCCATATAGAGTATATTAATGTTGCTCCAGCTCTGAGTTCATATTCTAGGATGATTACGAATGTATTTCAGAGATTATTAGACTCTATTGTCGACATAATTACTGAACACCATGGTTTTAGGATGGTTGAGATGATTAAACCTAAGGTATACCTTAGTTTAGACACATATGAGTTGAGCCTTACTTATGCTGAACCTTGGGGTGTAGTTGTCTGAGATTGTATCATACATTTGATGATGATGATTTCGAAATGATCTTATGTTAAACCACTTGTTATGATATCACATATGATATATGAATTCAAGTGGAAGAATAAGTGAGGGTGTTCATCAAGAATAATGCATATCTTATAAGGAGTAGTTCATGATTAGATAATCTTCATATTAATGGTTGGAATAAAGTGATTATGTCGGTAACAAACTATAATGAACGTAAAACTTTGGTAAGAAGAACTACTTCGTGAGAGAACGGGAATCCTAGTGGTGAATTAACCTAGAACTCGACTTAATGTGTTTGCTTTGCTATGAATCGATCGAAGCACACTTTAGAATTAATAATCAAGATTGGAGTATGGGATTGTGATGAGTTGAAAATCCTTGAATTCATAGACATCAGTATGGTATCCCTATTATGATCGTCTGATTTGCATGAAGTACGTTATTAACCCGACTTAATGTTCGTTGGGTAGTTGAACTGTGAACCAGCCATACGTAGGATGATTAACTCGGTCGTAGCTTAGAAACATTAGATGATCGTGTGCTATTTACGTATACGCAAGTTGAACTCTTCGTTATTTCATTATTGTTTAAGGTTTGAAGCTTGCAAATGGTTAGACGAAGGGACGACCTTCGAGTGTTTTGGGGTTCGTCGAAGTATTTAAACCTTGTTGTGATTATAAGGCAAGTACTTTAATTATGTTTTCGTATTAATATTATTCATGTTGTCGTGCATACGTGTACCTCGTGTTGGTCCGACGAGATCATCTTGGAATCTATGCTAGCATGCGCAGGATCATTGAACGGGTTTTCCACCTCGTGTTGGTCCGACGGGATCATCTTGGAATATATGCAGTGAACGTTGGATCATCGAATTACTATATGTTTGTTGTCATTGTCATAGTGTGTAATGCATTGATAGTCTTCTCGTATGAGAGGCTTGTTGTTGTGTTGTTATTGATACTGCGTTACTCTTCACGAGTTGTCGAATAAATTATTGTTGTATAAATTATCATACTTGTACTAGCATCGTTGTGCTAACCCATTCGGGGTGGACATGTGTTTTATGTTCAGGATCCAGGAGAGCTGGAAAACAACCACAGGAGCTACATGATGACGGGGGTGCAGAGTGATGTTAACGGTTCGGAGAGTCCTTTCAGTTGTGTTTTGTTATTATTAAGTACTCGAGTACGTCTTTGCTTTGTGTTTTTTTGGATAGTATTGTATTATTTACTGTTCGGTGTTTGTCTTTTCTTGTTCTTTTGAAACTCGGTTTGTAAAAAAATAATCTTACTGTTGGTATTTAATAATATTGTTTTAAATTTTTAGCCTAGTAAACCCTTATATAAAATATTTACGTAGCTGTAATAATCCTGAATATCTTGGGTGTTGCAGAATCGAATCGTCGGTTCCTGCAGAATTCGGATCGGCTCCGCGATTCTCGGTTTGAAAATTCCCAGGCCTAATTTTGAGGACATGATAAGTTTAAACTTAATTTATTTGAACTGCATATGTCTAGAGCAAGATTTCTCAAATTTATATTTTATTATTTAATTCCTACACTGTTGAAGGGTTTTGGGACCCAAAAATTTAATTCTTATGAATCTAATCTAATTATATTTGTTATAATTTCATAAATTACATAGTAGCGAGTTGGCCCATTAAAAGAAATATCATAAGGTTAAACAAATTCGTTATATTACAATTAAATAATCTCATGACTAAAAGTGATTAAGAATTCTTAATCATTAAAGAGGAATTATCGATCGGGATAAAACTTCAAGTCTCCATCCTCACTTAAAATTCTTCCACTCTCCTGTTGGACAAAGAGATCCGTTCACTGCGGGATTCTACCATCCAAGCGATAATATACACTGAAAAATATAAATCATCAAAATACTTATACGACATATATACACACTGCCATACCAGAAGAAGAAGAAGAGAAGAAAAAGAATTATACTATTTTTCCTCACAAAGAGAGTGCAGCAAAATGAAAAAAATGACTAATTTAAGCCATATAATTTGGTCCGATTAACAGTTATGGACATCTACTTTTTTAAACAGTTATAGACATCTACTTTAAATCGTTAAACATGTTGGGACAAAACAGTAACTCCATGAAAAAAGTTGAGACGAAGTTACTGTTTTATCCCAACATATTTAACAATTTATCGTAAATATTTATAATTATTAAAAAATAGTAGATGTCCATTCTTCCTATAAAACAATAGGCAAACTCCTCCAAGATGTATATAATATAAAACAATATGAAACTCGTGCAAGATGTATATAATACTCCCTCTGTCCCAGCCAAATGTTGACAGAGGGTGTATATTTGATATATTTTAGGTAATGATTGGTATAAGTAATGATGATTAAATGTGTGGTGGAGATTAAAAAGTAAAAAGTATTGATGATGAATGAGTGGTGGAGATTAAAAAGTAAAAAGTGATTGTTTGATTTGATTGTAAAAAGTGATATATGTAAACTTACTAAAGGGACTACTTTTTGATAGAAATGTAAACCTTTGGGCGGGACGGAGGGAGTATAAAACAATGCGCAAACTCCTCCAATTAGTAATCATGATTTGATCACTCACCTTTTCCAAAATATGGAAATTGCAAGGGGCCTTTCGAAATTATGAAAATTATAGATGGCACTTTTTTTTTTTTTGAACGGCTATAGATGGCACTTTTAGAAATACGAAAATTGCATAAGGCCATTTTCCAAAATATATTAATTATATAGAGTTCCTTCCCAAATTGAAAATTATAGGTGGTAGTCTTTTCAAAATATGTAAATTACATATAAGCCCCTTTTTCGAGGTCTTAATTATTTTTCATTCGATATGATGATCCAGTTATATATATATGAGGGTGATTAGAAATTAAAATTTCATATCTATAAAATTTCTTTTTATATATATATATATCATTAAACATATACGAATGAGTAACACAGTTGAAGCTATGTTTTAAATTTTCGTATTTGTTCTCTTATAAATATATAAACAATATGTTTGTTAAGAATTGTTGAAGTATATCACTTCTCGTAATGCGTAACAAGATAATGTATTATAATATGTGAATGACTATTATGCCCCTGATATAATTATGTAATTACGATTGTGCCATCTAAAATTTTCCTATAAATAGGACTTCAGTTATTAATGAAAAACATACTTCAGAATCATTCTTTCTATTCTCTCTCTAAACCCTCTCTATAATATTTTGGTTTTATAACAAGTTATCAGCACGAAGGTTCTAATCCGAGCAGAGAGTTTCAACAAAACACACACAAAAAAAAAAAAAGGGAGAGAGAGAGAAACACCCGTTCTAATTACTCTCTCTAAATTCTAAGCCGTCAACCCGTCACTCCCTTGTTCTCTTCCCCCTCCTCCTCTTCTATCTCCATTCTCTCAATTCTCAACCAGCCCTTAGAATCGGCCTTAAGACAAAAGAGAATCCACAGCACAGTCTCTATTCTTGACTCTTATCTTATGGGCCAGTAAGAAAGGTGCCCTACCCCCAGTGTCAGAAAGCGCCTCTCTTCTCGAACGTTCCTTTCTCGCTGCCGACTCCAGTAGGGAAAACCAGTTTGGTTGTCAAGGCTCAGACAGGTATATATTCTAAACTTAAAAAAAAAAAAAGCGATGAATCGAGGAAGAAGTAAAAGAAAAAAAAAAGAAAAAAAAAGGTGTGAAGAAGACGGTAAGAAGATCAGATAGAGAAGAAAGAAAAAAAATGGGGAAGGAGAACGGCGGAAGCCAAAGAAAAATAAATAAAATATAAAAATCTAATATTCTTTTAATTCATTAAATTATTAATTCGATTTTTCTTACATATAAGATACATATGATATCAGAATTGATTTTTCTTGATACCATCGTGATCCATTTTACGAGAACTTCAATTTGACACTAATATTGATATATTGATTATAACTCTTTTAATATCTGTCATTATCAAAACTTATTAAAATGTACAAATTAGTATATTGATTCCCTCCAAAATATTAAAAAGGACATTTGATATATGCCCTCAGACGCAAATTTATAAAGTGGTATGTGTAATATTGCGGGCCAAAGGCAACCGACGCCGACAACCGGGTCGATGATGACTTTTAATGATTCAACCAACTACCATGATTATACTTTGAGAAAATGGTTGAATGACCTCCGGAAGAAGCGATTAAATATTTACTAATCTAATTTCTAACTTTATTATGATTATCTCCAGTGGTGGTTGAAACCATCTATTTGTTGAGCTTACATTATATTACTATACCTCCCATGTGATAGTCTGATTATCATAAGATGGATGGTGATACCTCCCATATGATAATTAATTACCACAAGATGGATGGTGATACCTCCTATGTGACAAGTTTAATTATCACAAGATGGATGGCGATGCCTCCTATATGATAAATGTAATTGTCACAAGACGGACGGTTTTACATATTTATTATACCTCCTATGTGACAAGTTTAATTATCACAAGATGGATGGCGATGCCTCCTATATGATAAATGTAATTGTCACAAGATGGATGGTTTTACATATACGCAATTTATATATATCATCATCGTGGTTGGTTATACCATATGAATGGTTCATAAATACTGCTCCCGAAGAAGCAGTTGATAAATATAAATCTTACTCTGGAGAAGTAGGTGATCGATTATCTAAATCCCGCTCTCGAAGAATCAGTTGATAAATATAAATCCTACTCTGGAGAAGTAGGTGATCGATTATCTAAATCCTGCTCTCGAAGAAGCAGTTGATAAATATAAATCCTACTCTGGAAAAGAAGTTGATCGATTATCTAAATCCTGCTCTTGAAGAAGCAGTTGATAAAAATAAATCATACTCTGAAGAAGTAGTTGATCAATGATTCAAATCATGCTCTCAAAAGAAGAATCAGTTGATAGAAATAATATCCGATCTCCACAATTATTAAATGCAGATGGAGAGAATTGAGCAAATGATACCAGAAGTTATAATCGATCAAATTAAAGAAAATCCCATGTGGGATCATCTGACAAGTGATATGAAAAACTATCACCAAAAAGTAATTGCTCAATAAATTCCATATTGATTATATCACATGGTGGGATCATTGAAATCATATCAATATCACAATAGAGAAGCATATATCACATATTCGTGAGAATAATATATTTGCATAGAGGCAAAAAGATGATCTTATTATTGCTGGAAGAAGCATAAACAGTCGAAGTGGAAAATATTGAAACTAGCCAAAAAGGAAATAAACACTCGACAATATGCGAAAAGAAAAATACATATGAAACCCATAAGAAGGGGTGCGTCTCGAGAGTATAAAACTCCGTAACTCTGCCGCCCCCTGGCATTAGGGTTCATAATGAAAGATCTAAAGAATCTAAACTTCTTTTTCGTTTGGCACCAATAGTCTGTGGCTGATGAGCTTTGACTTCCAAATTCTTAACTGAAATATATGCCTGAAACTTTAAAAATAGATCAGCAACTGTATCAGCACATATAATAATATCTCTTGATGGCTGAGAGATAAACTTGTGATCTACGTCTTGATCCAGAAGGGCAAGCAAATCGTTGAAGAAATTATTAATATTCACAAACCTATAGGTTTGGTATGGAAGTCCCGCTCAGCCCATGACATGATATTGAATATCTCATTGAGTGTGCCATAGCCACCTGGAAGTACAATAAAGGCATCGCTATTATTCACCATATAAACATATGGTGTGGGAAAGTGTAAGGCACGTGTTACGCTTATTTTCCCATTTTGTGCAGCCTCTAAAAGGCAACCCAAAAATCTATGATTACTCACACCATACAATATATCGATTTTGTGTTTTCCTAATTCTTTTACGAACTGATACGACATATCTATATGCTGGATATGACTTATCAGTTTGGATCCACCTAAAATACATATAGTTTTAATTGGATGAGATATGTACGAGGATACTAAGTACTCCATCTCTCTACACTATATTTTCAAAGTACTTTTATGAGATATACAATTTCTGATTTGTGGATCCCAAGTTTAAAGAACAAATTTCTTACTAGAAGACAAATGACTTCACTATTTTCATTGAAAAATGGGCAGCACATAAGTCACTGCTTTTACTATTTTCTTTTTGACAAAATTGCAAGAAAACGAAAGATATGATATTATATTTTTCAATGAAAATGACATTATCTATCGGCAGCTGAGAAATTTAAATATTGGAGAATAATATTCACCAACTTGCATTTTTTGCTATTTACCTTATACGGCTTTGACAGAACGGACTTACAAACTGGATCTTTTGAGACTAATTTTTCATGACTATAGCGTTCCAGTTCTTCCTTAAATCGTGTCCACAGAGCCAATAGTTCACGATGAACGTATCCACTGGGATGTGTATCAAGAATCTGTTGAATATCGTGATCCATAGATTCCTTACTCAATCCATCCTTGATAAATGCGATTTTATCTTCTCGATTTTTGGATACAAACCCTAGCGATTTTCACCGTGTGTCACATGTCCACCGAGCACATGTATAGCATCCACCTAATCTTTTTGCTCTTCGTCTCTTTGCAAAATTACTCCTACCTGTACCTGGCATGTACTTAAATGAATTTGAAAATTCGCCAGATAATCGAACATGTGCTTCGATTAACCATCGAATATCTTATGGGATGCCATTTCTCATTAGCACCCTTAATCTTTCGAGTCGAGCTCGATAAATTCTTTTTATGATATTCACTGGAAGAGATGGGTAATATTGCGAAGACTATAAAGCATTGAATCCATTATAATAATCAAACCCTCGATATGGGTGAATGTGAGTACAATGCTAATCTATTTATAGATTGAAATTACGCGTATGAGATTTGACTCCGCGTTTCAATAGTTCATATCCCGAAGCGTATGAACTACAATTTTATATTTGAATAATAAACATAATATGACATGTGGGAGCGGCGACTCCATGTTGATAATGATGTGCAATAATGGCACCGAAAAGATGATGTGATATGTCGGTAAAATATCTATATGATGATATAGACACATCATGTCTTCAAATATTTGTTCTCGGTTAATATCAATACTAGCCAATGTTGGGAATGAATTCCTAATAAATTTGGAATATATTAAGGGGGAGTATGGGCCCACTTCCTCTATATGTGAATTACTAGATATTATGGATCCACTAGATAGTCACATGTGTATATGACTCGTAATCGGAAACTTACGAGATGATTTGCTCATGGTTGGAGCATATATTCCATATCAGATTAAGCTAGTAATATATCCCAAATAAACTTGAATAGATCCCAGAAAGGATCAAGATATGCGCATACAAGTGGGATATTAATTGGCATACTATTCGAAGTCCTCCTGCCAATATCGAGAACATAATATACAAACCCCCATGACTGAAGATGAATAATGAGGTACTGGCATATGAGTTTGGTGCTCAAGAAATCTCTTAGCATGAGGGGGAGTATTAGTAGTTGGAAATATGTAAAATGCATCACACTATATCCTCACAACTAAAATATGAACTTGAAGTTCAAAGATGCATGACAGATTATTAATATTTGGTACCAACTACAACTGCTTTGATAAATATATAATAATTCCCCGAATATGAATCAAAGCAAATGATAAAAGGAGGCATACACTTTTGAGAAGTATATAGACATAACCACAATGTGTAATTCCAATAGATAATTGATAATGAGATATCTCGGCAAGTTATGTTGCCATGGAGAAATAAATATTGAAAAGTGTCGACACAATATAGCGCTATAAATGAAATGAGGATATTGAAATCCATGGTTGTGGAATATAGATATTTGAAATGAGGATATTGAAATCCATCGAAATTGAAACATATGCCCTTATAATAAAATGAAACATATGGGCTTACTAAAAGTGACTCCTGAAGAGATTTTGAAAGTATTATCAGTGCGTGCAATCACCCAAAATAAGGTGTTGTGAAAGAAAATTATATGCTGTACTCTTTTCCTTGACTAAGGTTTTATCCCACTGGGTTTTCCTAGCAAGGTTTTTAACGAGCCAGCTTAATCACAACTCATATGGAATCTCCAAAGAGATTTGAAACGTACTGCAAAGAATATGAGTGCGGGATTACAAATTGCATTGAATACGATACTCGGAGGATTATTGAAATGTCTGGGGCTTATTTATAAAATATGCGTTGCACTCTTTTTCCTTGACTGAGGTTTTGTCCCATTGGGTTTTCCTAGCAAGGTTTTTAATGAGGCAACACGAATGGCGTATTAGTATGAATAAAGTACTCTTTTTCCTTCGTTAGGATTTTTCCCATTGGGTTTTTCCTAATAAGGTTTTAACGAGGCATATTCATAGCATAATGAGGAAAATTATAAAGATCAAGATTATTCCTCAAAGATTTGAAAACAGAAGGAGTAGTTGTACTCTTTTTCCTTCGATCAAGTTTTTCCCACTGGGTTTTCTTGACAAGGTTTTAATGAGGCAACACGTGGATACTCCAACAACGAATGATATACATGATGATTCACTCGGTTTTGTCCACGAGATTTTCGAGACGGCACAAGAATACTCATACAAGAACTATCAAGATAAGGGGAGCAAATTTACGAGATTACAGATTCTTTGAAGTTTTATCTAACAGAGGTTTCCTACCAACGTTATGATACAACGTGATATGATTGTCACACGCTTGATACAAAAAGTTTGAGAGTTTTCTCCCATTGAGTTTTTCTTCAAACTAGTTCTACAGATATTTATGTAAATAGTCATTCAAGGGAGTGTTAAGAATTGTTGAAGTATATCACTTCGTGTAATGCATAACAAGATAATGTATTATAATATGTGAACGACTATTACGCTCGATGTAATTATGTAATTACTGATTGTCTTATCAAGTTTCCTATAAATAGGACTTCAGTTATTAATGGAAAAACATACTTCAGAATCATTCTTTCTATTCTCTCTAAACCCTCCCTATAATATTTTGGTTTTATAACATTGTTGTAATTTTTTTATCTTTTTCTGTTATAAATATATACAAAAATATGTTTTAATTTTTTATATTGATTTGGACCAGGATGCACACAGTATAAGGTGGACCCTAGTCCACCATAAAATTGCTGCCTTGGTATGAGTACACGGACAGTCGTCTAAAACGGTTTTTCCCGCTCAGTGATTTCTCATTTCTACTCTCTCTCTCTCTCTCTCTCTCTCTCTCTCTCTCTCTCTCTCTCTCTCTCTCTCTCTCCATACACCATTTACTAACTCCAAATTATTCATCATAGACAACAGGCTGATTCAAATTGTAAGGATTCTCGTTCCTGTTTTTATTACTTTTTTTTCTGATTTAACATTTTCTGCGAAATTCTTAATTTTTTCTCCATAGTATTCTTTGAAGATTTAATATTTTCTGCTGAAAGTTTCAATTTTTCTGCACAGTATTCTCATATTCTAAGCTATATTTTGCTTCCTTTCTTTCTAATTTAGACGCTGCTGCAAATTTTTTTGTGAACCTCTCTCTCTCTCTCTCTCCCCTCCCTCTCTCTCCTCCCTCCCTCCCTCCCTCTCTCCCTCCCTCTCTCTCTCTCTCCCCCTCCCCCTCTCCCTCCCTCTCTCTCTCTCCCTCTCTCCCTCCCTCCCTCCCTCCCTCTCCCTCCCTCTCTCTCTCTCTCTCTCTCTCTCTCTCTCTCTCTCTCTCTCTCTCTCTCTCTCTCTCTCTCTCTCTCTCTCTCTCTCTCTCTCTCTCTCTCTCTCTCTCTCTCTCTCTCTCCATACACCATTTACTCAAACTCCAAATTATTCTTCATAGACGCACGCTGATTCAAACTGTTAGGATTCTCCTTCCTGTTTTTATTACTTTTTTTTTTCTGATTTAATATTTTCTGCTAAATTCTTAATTTTTTCTCCATAGTATGAAAGTTTCAATTTTTCTGCATAATTTTTCATGCGATGCTATTTTCGATGCCATGCATGCTGCCTGGATTTCAGTTTTTTCTTGGCGTACATCTGTCTTATAGCTTCCTTTCCTTCTAATTTTAGCCGTTTCTGCAAAAGATGTTGCAATTCTTTAACTTTGTTAGAATTCCTGCATATTTTTTTCATGCGATATGCTATTTTCAAGCACACATAACTAGTGGAAACGGACAATCCTTCACCAAATGCTCATTCTGATTACAGTTCAAACACACTCTGCTACTAGGGATAGAGGACTGAACCGGACGATTACCCTCGGAGCCTCCAGCCTGATGAAACGATCTTTGCCCGATGCGGGAGCAGACATAGGAAACCGATTACCCTTTACGGGTGAGAAATTACCAGTAGTCTTCTGTTTCTTCGCCTCGGATCCAGACTCTGACTCCGGAACTGCCATCTCAATTGCTAAAGCGCGATCCTGGTACTCTTTCAACATAGCGCACATGAGCAGTGCCATGCTCTATCTGATATGCATCTTCATGCGCATATTAAAATAGCGGATCTTATCGGCCTCAGTTCTCACTTTATCTTTCACATATCCCAGCTGCTTATTATAAGTAATGATGGACTGGGATATCGGTATGTCCTGCGGTGTAGCTGTAAAGAACTCGATGATCCTGCGCTCCCGGACCACCAGAGGACAATATTCCGCATCCATGGCGGTTTTAAACTCTTACCAAGTGGCTACCCGATCTCTGGGCGCCACTGCCTCCCACCATTCTGTAGCTTTCTTATCCAGGAGGTATTGAGCAATAGGTACCCTCATGTCGTCAGGACAAGCTACGGCATCGAAAGTCCTTCCCAACTGAAAGATCTAATTCTCCCAACCTAAGGAGTCAGTTATAACCAGCAAAACTAGGGGGTGCATCTTTGTCACTTTCTGAAGCCATTTACTGGCTTCGACTTCTGCAGTCGGGGGAGGATTCTGATGCCCACCTTGAGCTATATGAGCCAATTGAGCTACCAACTGCTGAAGTATAGCCGTAGCTCCTGTGTCGGCATTATTACCCGACAGTTGGCACTGGATAACTGATAAGTCCTGCTGTCCATAAGAGCTCAAGGGCAGAGTATTCGCCACTGAATGTGAAGCCGAATCCGTGAATGACTGATAAGGCGGTATTCCCTCATTATCAGCATCAAGACCACGGCCTCGAACGCGTCCCCGAGATGGTATACCACGACCTCTCAACATAATGAAGAATAAGAAATGAAACGAGACAAGATCACCATAGTTCACAATTTACATCATCGGTACCCCCAACTCACAATTCCAATTCACATAAGAAAAGTAATACAAAAGCTTAGTAGTTTGAGGAGACTTACAGCCATAGGTCGCACGAAGAGATGGTAGCACGATGATGTTAGGTTCAATAACTAACTCTTGCGACACAACTGTACAGACCCAAATTGACCGACAACCTAGGTATTCGTAACCTAAGGCTCCGATACCATAAATGTAACAGACTAATTCTCATAAGGGTTATTACACGACGTAGAACCTTCATCAAGGTCTACCATGCTAGTACATTCACACAATTTACAGTAATCCCATAATAACAACATTTAATAATGTAAATAAGGTCATGGCCTCGGCCAAAATATTTTGGTTTGAACGCAGGAAAACTGAATGTAAAATGAATACATTGCCCACACAGGGGACTTCCACAATAACTTTAAAACAGAAAAATATTTACTCGACTGACTTCGACGGACAACATAAACATAATAACATAAGCAACCCAGACTCTAGCCTCATAACATTATGCCTGATCATCCTTTGCATGTATTTCCCATGCTGGCTCCTCAGCTCGCTCCTGAAATGCATGAAACGTATTTTTCCCATTTAAGGGGTTAGCGTTCGAATAGCTAGTGCAAGTACAAAATTACATGACGTTATATACGAATACAATTCAACATGGTTATCACATTTGAAAACATTTAAGAAAATATTATTCCGCAATACCACATTTTCATCAATACGTGATCATCAAGAAAACCATAACATCACATTTTATTATCACAAAAACCCACACTTGGTAACCGTGGTCATACCCCTTAGTATCGACCCCTAGAGGCCACGTCGGACCGTCCCCAAGTGGAAAACCACTTCCGTGGTCGTACCCTTTAGTAGCGCCCCCAGAGGTTCCATCGAACTATCCCCAGGTGGAAGAACAACAAAAACACACCTGCAAATTTATCATAAATCATCATTTATGTCGAATTCACATTCTATATAACATAATGTAAAATATGTACTTGCCTTGAGAAATACGACGTAAGGAAACATTGAACGGGAGGGACTTCAGTCCGAATACTCTTCGAAAATTCAGTCCTATCACATAACGTATACAATCAACCACAGTATCTCGAAAACATAATAATTCATCCTAAATTCTACCCTTTAGGACAATTCAACGAACACTATGAGGTCATAATCGATCTTAATCGACTAACAGGGGAAATCACGGAAATTCAGTCCACAAAACGTTAAGGAAGAATTTAACTATTAACACCATAGAATTCAGTGCTCTCATTGGATCTCTTACCAATTACGAGATTTTCATTAAATCTCTAAGTTTGAAACCAAAGCCTAAAGAGAGAGAAAGGCCAATCGCCTTCAAAGCCAAAGAAGATAGCGATCCATAAGATGAACCGACCGAAGAAGAGGATGAAGAAACAGCCTTTCATGCTAAAAATATAAAGAAATTCAAAATTCTTTTACAAAGGCGCCGGAGAGATATCAAACAGGAACCCAGGGATGAATCCAAAAAGGTTCACTTCCCACAAAACAAAAGGTTTGACAATACTTGTCGAAGGTGCGGTGTTCCAGGTCATTTTGCTAAAGATTGTCGTGCTGCTGCGCCTATGAGTTCATCAAAACCACCTCATGAGAAGTTCAAAAAGAAGGCAGTCTATGTTGCTACATGGAGCGATGATGATGAGTATGATGAACCACAAGTTCAAACCAATCTTGCTCTAATGGCCCGCGCATCTCAAGATAGCGATGAAGAAGTCGAGGTAAGTGATTCTTCTCATGAAGAACTTCTTGATGCTTTCGAATCTTTAAATGATGAATACTAAAAAGTTTGCAATATTAATAAAGATTTGAAAAAGAAAATAAAGTCCCTTGAAAATGAAAATGCAAAATTATTGAAAAACAAGGATATGTCGATTGATCATACAAATTGTCTGGAAACCGAGAAAATTCTGAGAGATGATTTACACAAAACTTAGAAAGAACTGAAACTTTATGTTAGAAAATTCTCGTGTGGCAATGACAAATTTGAGCAACTCTTATTTGGACAAAAATTTTCTCTTTCAAAACAAGGACTCGGGTATAATTCATTTCCAATGAAAAAGTCCTTAGAAATTACCACGAAAGATTCGGATATTTTAAAAACGGGAATAACATCTTGCCCAAAATATTTAAAACCAGGACATACCGAAACTTATTGTAGAAGTTCAAGACGAACTATAAAAGTCAAACAAATTTGGGTACCTAAAGGGACCATTGTTCAAAACCAAGTTTTTATGTCTAACTCTACAGGACCCAAATTTAGGCCCGTCGAACAGTTCGGTTTCGGTTAACCGGACCGAAAAAATCGGTTAACTGGAACCATTTTAGCCAAAAAAGTGGAACCGTAAACCGGACCGTTTTACACTTTCGGTTAACCGGAACCGCACCGAATTAATTCGGTTCCGGTTCGGGTAACCCGTAAAAACCATTTTTTTATGTTGCCTGCAGCAACGCCCACAACACATTGCATACAGGATACAGCAAGCAATAAAAACTCCTGGGCTACGGACGGAGCTGACGGGAGGAAGGTAAAATTAATTTAAAGGTAAAAAAGGTTTGACTGGCGGAAAAACCTTTAAAAAGGTAAAAGGTAAAATTATTATTTAATAAATACTATTAATAAATAATAGTTATTAATTTTGTACGGTTCTCGATTCCGAACCGATCGGTTCTCGGTTAAACCGAAACAGTTTTATCCACGAAACGAAATCCCTAACCGAAAACCGAACCGAGAACCATGCTAGAGGCTCGTTTAAACCAAAAATGGAAATTTCCACTAGACATATTCTTAAATTAATTCGTATGGAATTGATTGGTCCATCTCGGCATGCTAGCTTAACTGGTAAACTCTATACATTAGTGCTTATTGGTGATTTTTCGAGATTTACTTGGGTAAAAGTCTTAACAAATAAAAATGATGCATTCAACGAGTTTGTTCAGTGGTGTAAGGTTACCCAGAAGGAAAAAGAGTTGCCAATTATCGCCATCAGATCCGATCATGGTGGAGAATTTGATTCAAATGATTTTGAAGATTGGTGCAATAAATATGGTATTGTGCACAATTTTTCGGCACCTCGGACACCTCAACAAAATGGAGTTGTCGAGAGGAAGAATCGCTCTCTAAAAGTAATGAGCCGAACAATGCTCAATGAATATGGGCTTCCTAAATATTTCAGGGCCGAAGCCGTTAACACCGCATGCTATGTTATTAATCGAGTTAATCTCCGGAGGAACAAAATGATGACTCCATATGAGATATTTAAAGGCAAAAAGCCCAATTTATCTTATTTTCATCCATTTGGTTGTAAGGTATTTATTCATAATAATGGTAAGGATAATTTGGGAAAATTTGACTCTAAATCGGATATTGGAATATTTCTTGGTTATTCGACTAATAGTAAAGCTTATCGTGTATTTAATTGTAGAAGATGCTCAGTAGAAGAGTCAATTCATGTAAAATTCGATGATACAATTTTGCCCCTGAGAAAGGTTGTTTTTGATGATGATGCATGTATGGTTCTGGCTAAAGAAGTGTCAGAAGCGTCAAAGGAATTGGAGAAGCTTGACTTAAGCTCGGACAAGCAGGAGGAGAATCCTTTCAACCTTCCTAAAGATTGGGCTAATGTGAAAGATCATACCATGGAGCAAATTCTTGGGAAAATTGATGAAGGTGTGCGAACTAGGAGAAATATAAATGATTGTCTAAACAATATTGCTTTTATTTCTCTTACAGAACCAAAGAATGTTGATGAAGCCATAAATGACGATAATTGGGCTATTACTATGCAAGAAGAGCTCAATCAATTCGAAAGAAATGAAGTTTGGGAATTGGTTCCGGCACCGATAGACAAAACAATCATTGGTACTAAATGGGTTCATAAAGTAAAAACCGATGATAATGGTCTCCCAATAAAGAATAAATCAAGATTGGTCGCCCAAGGATACAATCAAGAAGAAGGTTTGGACTATGAAGAAACTTTTGCTCCTGTTGCCCGTCTTGAGGCTATTCGACTTCTCTGTGCCTTTGCCGCGTACAAGAAAATCAAACTCCATCAAATGGATGTGAAGAGTACGTTCCTAAATGGAATCATCCAAGAGGAGGTGTATGTCAAGCAATCGCCGGGTTCTGAAGACTATGATCATCCAGATCATGTTTACAAGCTCCATAAAGCTCTCTATGGATTAAAACAAGTTCCGAGAGCATGGTATGATCGTCTAAGCTCTTTTCTTATTTTAAATGGGTATAAAAGAGGTAATGTTGATAATACCCTATTTATCAAGAACTTAGGTGATAATATGCTTATTTGCCAAATCTATATCGATGATATTGTTTTTGTTGCAACTAACGAATCTCTGTCCCTAGAATTTCCAAATCTTATGAAAAGAGAATTCGAAATGAGTATGATGGAAGAGTTCAAATACTTTCTCGGACTCCAAATCAAGCAACTCAATGATGGAATATTCATTCACCAATCAAAGTACGTCAATGAGCTCTTAAAGAAATTTAAGATGGAAGGGTGCAAAGAAATTTCTACTCCTATGTCTTCCACTCTTAAACTCGACAAAGACGAGAAAGGTAAGTCTGTTGACAGAAACAATATCGAGGTATGATTAGCACTCGGCTTTATTTAACTGTTTCAAGGCCTGATATTATGTTTGCTACTTGTCTGTGTCCCCGTCTTCAAGCTAATCCGAAAGAATCTCATCTCGTTGCATGCAAATGAATTTTTCGATATTTAAAAGGTACTGCTGCCTTAGGTCTGTGGTATCCATCGAGCATTGATTTTGAGCTTTTTGCATATAGTGATGCTGATTTCGGTGGATGAAAAATTGATAGAAAAAGCACCACTGGAACTTGTCATTTCATGAGTTCATGTTTAATTTCATGGGGTAGTAAGAAACAGACTAGTGTCGCTACTTCCGCAGCTGAAGCAGAATATGTGGCTACGGGAAGTGCATGTGCACAAGTTCTATGGATTAAAAATCAATTACTAGATTATGGCATCGAGCTTAAAAATACACCTATTTTTTCTGATAATACAAGTGCCATATATTTGAGCAAAAACCCCATATTTCATATCAGGACAAAACATATTGAAATTCGTCACCATTTTATTCGTGACCATGTCCAAAACGGGAATGTACGTCTCCAATTTGTCGGTACTAATGAACAATTGGTAGACATTTTTACAAAACCATTACCCGAAGATGCTTTCAATTTCATTCGCATAAATTTAGGGATATGTCATGTTGATCATTTTTAATACTCATCATATACAATAAAATGGTCATTGAAAAACAATCGGATATCATCGGAAGAAGTTCACAGTTCATATGGTCAGCCTTACGGACGTTATGCTCAGAAAATTACGCACATAAAAGGAATTACGTACGTAATGCAGGGAACGGCTACGTACGTAGCGTAACACAGGAAATTGGACAGAAAGGTTTGGATATTCTCTTACGTACGTTACATGAGCCTACAATGTACGGTATTTAACCTTTATTACGGACGCAACAGAATATTACGTACGTAACACTTTTTTAACCTATTACTTAAAATCCCGATCTGCCTTATTTCCCCTCACTTCCCAAAATCCCCAATTCTCTTCCTGTCGCCTTCCTCCCAAAACCTTCACAAAATCCGACCAATCTCCACAAATTTCAGCCCGTTTCCATCTTCAAACTCCATGGCAACCATAGGAAAGAAAAGAAGAGGTGATTCCTCCCAAACCTCATCCACACCATCCGACGGACCGCAATTCCGAAATCCCCAAGCTGCCAAGGTTTTCAACGTTATCTTAGTCGACGAAGAGGTAACTCCTAGTCACCACTTTGACTTCGAATCGTTAAAATCCATGGGTATTGAAATTGAAGAATTTTTTGACATGCTTGGTATTAATCGGTTTGTATGTCTTGCTCTTCCGGTGTATATTGAATGCGTCCGTGAGTTCTATGCCAACTTCTTTACCTCGTATGATTCTGATGGACTTGTTATTGTTAATTCACTTGTTCGTGGAAAATAAGTCGCTTTTGATGCCATGAAGTTGTCTGAATTGTTTGGTCTCCCGAATGAGGGATTTTGCTATAAAGGGTCATTTGCTGCACCCGATGAAGTTCTTGATGGTTTCTCCGATAATGAAAGTTATAATTTGAATGAATTTGTTGTCCGTGATTTCTTGAAATCTCAAGTGGTGCTTGAGGTTAATTCCGGTCATTTCGAGAATAATGATTTTGGTTTAAATATTCATTTACTCCATGATGCAATAACTAGGTGTCTAATGCCAAAAGTAAATGCCCAACAACGCCTAGTTAACATTGACATGGAAATTGTGTATCATGTCTTGAAAGATCACCAAGTGAATTTTGCTTCTATTGTGATGAAGTGGTTTGTGGAAAAAGAGATGATTTTCCATAAGAAAGGTTATGCCAAGGTTGACCGTCAGCGCAAATCAGGGATGCGTTTGGATCCATTTTTAAAGATATTTTTGAGAAAGCTGGAGTTGATCTATCGGCGCTGCACGGGGTAGCCTCTAATACCCGTAATTTCGATTTCCGGTAATTTCTTTTTTCGGCGAAAGTCTATTTTGACGAATCACTCATGACCGTTTCGTCATTCCGAGAATGATTAATTCTGTGCTTTTTGTCATCCGAGTTCGTTTCGGTGTTGTTTTGTTGAGTTCCGTGCTTTTTGGCGACTTTTCCGCACTTGAGTTCGATTATAGCGAATCTCATCCGAAACTATTGTTTCGACTTTATCATAAGTTCATTTAATGTTATTATTCATGTTGCGAGCTTCGGCTTGGTGTTTCGATCATGTATCGTATATTTCGGACGTTTTGGGCCATTTTCGTAATTTCCCAAAGTTGGGGTAATTACTTTCCTTTGTCGAATTTCGAGCCTTCGGGTGGTCGGAATCGTGTGTTCTCTTAGTGGTCGAATTCATCTTTGCGAGTACTTCGTAATCGTATCTTCGATTCGTATTCAGGTTCGGGTTTTGGGGTCATTCGTGCCGTCGGAGTTGGCCCAGTAGAGTCATGGCCGGCGATCAGGCCCGGTAAATTGGCCGAGTTGCGGCCGGTAGTGCTCGGCAGTTACGTACGTAAGTCCGGTTACGTACGTAACCCTTGGCCGGCTACGTACGTAAGGATGCCGGCATTTTTGGGCAGAATGGCCGGTTACGTACGTAAGCCCTTGGCCAGTTACGTACGTAACTCGGCCGGTAGGCAGCCTATTTAAGGCCCTGCAGACGGGTTTTTCACTTATTTTCTCACTCGTTTTCTTTCCTTCCACGGCTGGAGGTGTGTTGATAATGGATAGATGTTGTTTTACAATCAATCCATGAAGTCTTGGAGTTCATATCATCAATTATCCATCCTATAACATCCTTTGATTGAGCGAATCAGGTCAGATTTCCTAGAAATCTAGTTTTGAGGAATTTGGGTGTTTTGATTGTTTTCATCCGTTTAATCCAATTTAACTTAGGATTGTGATGGATTGATGATTATTTAGATGTATTATATTATTTCCCTTGTTATTCCATGCTTGGATCGTATCGATTCGTTGTTTTGGTCGAGTTCTTGATCGACGCCTTGAAGGTGTCCGGTAGAATGTCATAGAGGGGTTTTTGGACATTCTACGTTATTCTTCCTCGTATGACCATTGATTTATTAATTATATGATGTTAGGGTCGAGTTTCTTGCGAAGAAACCGTGTTGAACCCTTCCGTTCGTTGTCGTCTTCCTTTTCGATAGCATCAGGCGTTCCGAAGCTTCCCAGTTGAACTGCGTTCGTTGCAATACTTGCATGCTGATTTCGAGGCAAGTACCTTGTCCATATAATTCTTGTTTTGTGGATATGATAATTAGTGATCGTCTAAATGTGTTTGTTTGGTCGTTTGAATTGAACTTTCAAAAGATTCGGTTTAGCCTTGTTAAAGACTTGTTTTCAAAACGCGTGTGTTTTGTGAATGGTGTGGTTTGTGAATGACTATGTGAATTCTATGGATATGTTTGGTGGTGATGTTGCACTTGGTATTGCGTGTGGACGTACATGGTTTCATTTCGGTGCATTGTGTTTTGACGTGGTGTTTTGCTAAGTGTTTGATGTCTCTGGGTGAATTGGTTGGATATCTTTGTTACACTGTGCTATGTGTGAATGTATGGATGTGGGCGGGGCCTACGGTGGCACATGTCATGTGATCATGTGGCCAGGATGCAACAAGCGATTGATCCAACCGTGAGAGCCTAAGATAAACTACGGTGACACATGGCATGCGATCATGTGGTCAGGATGCAACAAGTGATTGATCCAACCGTGAGCGCCAAAGAATACCTACGGTGGCACATGGCATGTGATCATGTGGCCAGGAGACAACAAGTGATTGATCCAACCGTGAGATGCCGTGACAAGTGTTCACGTAGGTGTGATATGTTATTTGTGTGAAATTGTTTCGCTAGCCAGCTCAGGAGGGTCCTTAGAGGCCTCGGGTGGGATTTGTGGCTTCATCCCGATCCTAGGCGATGCACGTATGCGATTATGTTTTGTTGATTTTTATGTCCGTTGAGGACACGTGATGTGGGTTCTGACCCTGTGAATTGTTAGTGGTTTTCTATTTGCGAAAACAAAACTGTTGGGCTTTGACCCCTGTTGATTCTGGAAAGAGAAGGATTCGATAATCCTAAATGGTTTACGTTGAAAACACCCGAGGGCATTTTTAAAAGGTTTTATAAATTATCCTCTCGATTTTCGATCTTTCGGTTTTGGAATGTTTTACCCAAACTCTTGCCTCGGGAAGTACTTTTCGTTATGTTTGGATCTTTGAGGATTCCTGGTTATTGCTATTCTTGGAATTTGAATTATATGGCTCGTATTTGCACTTTGTACTTGCACTAGCAAAACAGTGGAGTTTTGCTAACCCCCGAGTATTCGGGGGGTGGATGTCTGTTTTTGCATTCAGGTTTGGGAGCATAACACAGGGTCGGCACGAAGGATGATGAAATATGAACGATACTAATCACACGAGGATCTGTATGATGTCTTTGGTTTAGTTAGTTTATTTTTCCGCTGCAGTATTTCTTTCCCGTTGTACGGGAGTGTGTTGTATTCGACCCCTGCGTGGGCATGTAATGAGTTTGAGTTGTATGCATTTATTGAAAGACCAAATCGGTCTACTGAGTCATTTTAGCCTTAAAGGCATTGTCGAGATGTTCTATGTTGTTACCAGCCTGGTAGATCCTTGAGGAAGGGTTCTACGGCGTTTAATATCCCTGAGCGGATTGGGGGTGTTACATAAATGGTATCGGAGCTTAGGTTGTGGAAACCTAGGCTGTCGGGTCAAGTCGTGTTATTTGAGTCTTGTTTCGTCGGATTTTATCTGACTGAGTCTTGTCGCGACGCGTCGTCTGAGTTGGCTGGTCGTGATTAGTATTGTGAGGCGATCATCATCTTCATGCGACCTGCGGATGTATGTCTCCCCTTCTTTGTGTTTGTGCCTCGTCTGATGCCAGCTACGGGTATGATTATGTGTTAATTGACGGAATCCTCTTATGGATTTTGATTTCGTGATATGTGGTCATTTGACTCTCATATTTCGTTCATATGAGGAGTAGTGTTGCTGGATTGTGCATGTTGGACTGTATTTCTTTCATCCGCTGCGTGAGTTCTTTTGTAATAGCTTTCGGTATTTCACCGACTGAGTTTTATTTCGAAAACCAATTCCCTTAACCGATTTTTTGGCATTATGGCCTTGATCGTTTTGGCGAAATTCTTGTGACGGTATTTAGTATTTTGTAAATGGCTTTTGTGAGTTTTTGAAATATTACCGTTATCGGCCTTTTTGGGCATTTTTGTAAATAGTTTTTAGCCTGGTGGGTTCCGGCGCGGGACCCACGGTGCTATAATGTTTCGTGTAATTACCTGAAATTTTTGGGCATTCTAGCCCATTGAGTTATCTTTGAAAACCTTGAGTATCTTAGAAAATAAATTTCGAGACGTACTTTTAAAATGAATTATTTTCTCGTGGTACATCCAAGGTGCCACAATATGTTTCAAAATTCTTCTACCTCAAGGACCAAAATATTTTGAGATATTTTCAATATTTTAGAAATACTTTTACTTAGACCCGAGGGTCGAATATTCTGAAAGTTTTTCACTAAGAGAAAGTGTCCTCATTTTTATCAAATGCGAAATGGTTCTCCAAAGGCTCGATAACGATGTTTAACGTTTGTACTTTTTTTTTGAAAGGTAATACTCAAGATCAACCGGTGTTTTTCTAAATTATTTTTAAAAGGAGGTTTTCGTTTTTAAAACCTATCCATTCCCGTTTGAGGACTGGGTATGTATGTATGATGTTCGCGTTGTCGTTATGATGTTTGATCCCGAGTATGATCGAATTGGTGGCATAAACGTTGAGACGTTGCCACGTATTTGTTGTACTAGCCCTCTATGAGAGGTGTGAACTGGTGTTTACTGTTTATCGCCTCGTGGTGATTTGCGTGTTGTCGCACGAGTGTGAGTTGTTGAAGCTTGGGCTTGTACGTTTGTGTACATGTGTGATTGTTTCATGATGGTTGTAATTATGTGTTGGTTATCGTTCGGGCCGTTGAGGTCGCCGAACGATACCGTCGTTGCTGTAGTGTTTGTGTGTGTATTACTTTATGATGGTAATCGTTGTATATGATATGTATTATGATTCCTTGTTGTGCTGAGTTGGCATCTCCGCTATGTTGTTTTGCGACGTTATGCCCCATTGTATCTAGCATTTGTATATTCGGTATGCCGAGCCGAGGTGTCTCAACCGTGGTGTGCTGGGGGCATGCACGTACCAATTGTCCTTCTCGTCAGTAACGCATTTCAAGTGTGGACCCTAGAGACACAGGATCCAGTTTCGCGAGTTGGGTTCCGAGTCTTTCGTGGCGTGAACTTCAGTACAGATATTAGGATCGGCTCTAAGAGGCCCATGGGAAATGTTTCCGTCAGCTGCTTTTGGGTTGTTGCCTTGTTTCCATTATTGTGAGCAGCAGGGACGACCTTCTTTTATAAGAGGTCGAATGTAATACCCGTATTGTTTTTGGACTTCTGCATTTCCTCTTTCTCAAGTCTATCGACTCGCTCGTGTTTGTTGATACTTTCTGAACTTGTTCTGTATTTTGGTTTCATCGTTCGAACGAGCTGTGATCTTGTTTTGGGTCGATCTGGTTATCGCTGTGATTTTTCCGAGTTCGGTTCGATTCTTATGAACCTTGTCCGGATGTAACATCTTTTGGTTCTACTAGTTCTTTTATTCGAAGTGGATCGGATTTTGAACTTCTGTATTTTCGACTCTGTCGACTCGTTCATGTTCGTTGACATTTTCTGAGCTTGTCCTGCCCCATTGCTTTTGTTGATCGAACGAGTGTGGTATTGTTTCAGAATAACTAGTTTGCCGTTGCGACTTTTCAATTGCTATTCCATTTCCTGTGGATCTTATGTGAATGCACATCTTGTTGTTTTCACCGGATCATGTTTTGTCTCGAGTCGAGATGTGAACCTCGGAGTTGTCGGTTGAACCTTATTGTTCTTTGTGATTCGAACATGATTGTTCGATTTTTGTTGTCTCGATCGTTGTGGTTCGATCGTTTGATTGTTCGGTTTTTGTTGATCTCGTTTCGTGATTGTTGAACGTTCAGACTCCTTCGTAATTCCCTTAAGTTCGAGAAATTAGTCTCGTTTCGATCTTCCAACCCTTGGGCGGTGGAATTCCGTATTTGTTCAGGGTCTGGCTCGCATTTTGATTGATGAACCGTTGGGTTGGTCAATAGCATTGATTTTCATTCGTTGTGTTTTGCGATTGTTCGGATAATCGACTTGATTGTACTATCTGTTTGATGACGCTTGTCACTTGTTAATTTTATTATGTCTCTACCGGTGGCGTTGTGTTAGTCGTCGTGGAGCGTGTTTTCACGCCGTATATTCCTTTGCGTTGCTTGTAACGTTTCACTGATGGGCGTAAGTTACGCGTTTCTTGTGTACCTCGTTGAGTTTTCCTGGCGGGATATTGCTTCTCCCTACTTGTTTTAAGTTTCGGGACGAAACTTCTTTTAAGGAGGGTAGTGTGTGTTGGGAATAGTGCCCTAGGACATTCGATGTGCCTAGATTTGTAATTGTCACATTTAAATAAAGTTATTTGATATCATTTATTTCTCGTTGATTATTATAATGTGTGCATGTTTTAATATTATAATAATTGAATAATAGTTATTCACGAATAATAAGATTATTCAAATGTCCCTGGTAAAATCGCGTTGAGTAGAGACTCAAGTGATTAATATACTAGTATAAGTTTGATTGATAATCATCGGATGATTATGCGTATGGTACGGATCAATCTTATGGGTATTGGTTGGAGAACTAATACTGGACCGACCCGCATTGAGATCACTGCATGGAAATGTCATAAGTGAATCTCAATACGGTATGTCAATAAATCCTTGAACCCGAGATTATCATAGAGTCCAACATGATAATCTGCTATGCCTTGACGTAATCCAACGTCATCGAAACATGGTGATCATAAAGGTTAGCGATCGGGATTAGTGGGAGTCATGTAGAGGGCAATGAATAATCAAGATGGGGATTTGTCCTCTCTTAAGTGAGAGAGATATCTCATTGGGCCCCTCGATAAGTAGGGTGAAGGAAATGCATGGCCATGCTCAAATGAAGAGTCATTTGATTCAATCGATCTACTTAAGATCGAAAGCATTTGAACATAAATAAGTATGACAGACTCCATGACTTAGTTCAAATATGATATCGCGTGACAAAGGGATTTGACACGTTAAAAGGTTTAATGGACTATTAACTTATATTATTTGGGTAATCATAATGTCTTGCTAGAGGCCGCTTATGATTTATTATTTAATAAGGTATTAAATAATTGCCAACATAATATAAGCCTTTTAGTCGCACATACGACAATTATAGACAAGTAGGAATAAATATCAATCGGGAATAATAAATATAATATTGGATATTATATTTATAAGGAGATTAAATAATAAAGTAATATATATAATATTGGATATTATATATATTGTATTATTTAATAAGTTGAGGGCAACTAAGCAAATACTAGATTATTGAATCTAGGGTTTACTTAGTATAAATATAAGGTCTTGGACAAGGAGTTGTAACCAGAAAATAAGACCTAAAAATCGGCCCTTCAAGAAGAAGAAAAATCGGCCATCTACATTATATTGTAGGAGAACGGAGTCGGTCGTTCCTCTTCCCTTAGTTGATCTTGATCAATAGTACAATCCTTTTAGTAAGGAATTTGTGTTGTACTATTTATCAATATTATTAAATGAGATCTAGCAATCGGCTTGTGGAATTGTTCGTGTGTGGATCACCGTAAGAGGAAGGAGATATTCATCCGCTTCTAGTCGGATCTAGAATTGTTCAATCGGATTAAGGTAATTCGATTAACTCTTTAATTAAACAATTAAATTCTTGCATGAGATCCTAAATTGGGTTTTCACTTTTATTGTTCCTGCGTTTTTACTCCGATTATTTTGTATTCGATACATTGAAAACCCAACGGTGGTATCGAGCCAACTTGCATGTAATTTAATTGTTTGTGTAGAACATATTTATGTGTAAATTATGTTCTGATTATGTTTATAAAATATAGATTTTATAAAATAATTTTTCAGTTTAATTTGATTAAATCGGATCGTCAAAAATAAATTTTCCGATTGTTTTCGAATTTCGCTTCCAGAATCGCTCGAACAGATCTGTTCGAGACGGGTCGGGTCAGTCCGGTCGGGTCGTTGGACCAGCGGGCTAATTTTATTAGCAAAAATGTTTTTGCAATTGAAGGGTTTTGAACCACAGTTATGAGCACCTTTCCACCTACTTACCATGTGCTTTGCGAGTTTGTTTTGGAAATAATACACGGAAGGTTTTATTAAAGGCAAATAAATCTGTTTTAAATATTGCAAAAATACTTCCGCAAAAGCGGGATTCGATCCCGCGCCATTTGGCTATCCTTCACACCACTTTCCATCTCTACTGGATCTTGTTTTGGTAACTTTTTCGTAGTTCCTTTTATAAGTCCTTTTGTTATAAAAGTAAATTTGGAAATAATAGTTGCAAAATGTTGCAACCGCAACCGCGGTTTCGAACCCGGGCAAACCCGTGCCCAGATCTCCGGGCGACCATCTCGGCGAGTCGATTTTGATCATGTGATGACTCAAATTTTAATTATTGTCTGATTGTCGATAAATTGATTATTTAGTATATTACATGCTTTATTAATTATTTGATAATTATTTATGGTATGTGTGTGGTGTATGGCATGACCATAAATTGACCAATGTGATTGGATAATTTAATTTCTTATGGGTTGGTTTTTACGGCTGCGTGTCGTTTAATTATAATTGGTTTTACGGCTGCGAGTCGCCTATTTAAATTGTTTATTATTTTACGGCTGCGTGTCGTTTGTACTTCTTGTAATTTAATTTATTAGTGTAGTATTAAATTTCATTAATGTAATGAAGACAAGAAGGACGAGATAGATGGACTCGAGGAGCAAATTGATCGCGTATGACGTTCCAAGGAGTTGGAAGATCAATGAAGACCATATTTAACCCTTTAGATGACCTTTGTGATTTTCATGTTGGCTCATGAAAATCACGTTAGATTATGGTCATGCTATACACGGTCCTATGCTTTATTGTCATGTGATGCGATGTATGTTTAAATTTATGCATGTATGTGATGCTATGTATGTTTAGATGTATGTTAGCAAACATAGACATTAACATAGATAAAAATCCCTCGTTAAAATTTTAATGCCGTTCATTTGAAAAACACCTATCAAGACTTGATCATCATGAGTGGGTCATGCCAAAGTGGGCACTCGGATTATCTTAGTAAAGTAGGATAGGTAATGGTGATACCTATACGTTTAATGAATTTGGAAATCAAAATAGTTTTGAACCTTAAGGCATAAGATGGGATTATAACATGCTTGGGCATACGATGCCAAATCCCATGACATAATCTAAGAGTTACATATGATGTAATCGATAAAGAGTTATCCACCTAAAGTAGTTCAATTCTAGGCGTCATGCCAAAGCTGAGTTTAGGATTGTGCGAAATGGGATCTTAGCCCACTAAAATTACAAATGTTGTAAATTGAGGGTACTTTGTTTTAGTGGGAGTATTTTTCGAGAAATAAAATAATGTGACTAAATATTTTGCATATTGAATTTTGTAGAATGGCATCAAACAACACATCCACCATTTCATCGCGATCCGTCCTTGAGAAGGACAAGCGAAAGAAAATGGCACAACTATCCTGGATTGGATCCGGAGCACGAGAATAGTTCTCAAGCAAGAAAGAAAGTCAGTATGTTCTTGAGGAAGAAATTCCCGATGAGCGGTGACAATGCAAATAAAGCAACAAAAGACAAATGGAAGAAACATTGTGATGATTCCATTGATGTCGGTTGTCTTATGTTGGCCACCATTTGTCCGTAACTTGAGAAGAATCTGGAGGAAATGGAAGCTTATGAGCTAAATGCTCACCTCAAGGAAACTTTCTCGAAGCATGCTAGGCAAGAGAGGTATGAGACCTTTCAAGCCTTGTATGCTTGCAAGATGGTTGAGGGGACATCATCGGCGCTCACGTGCTCAAGATGAAAGGATATATTGATCATCTTGAAAGGCTTGGTTTTCCACTTTCTAAGGAGCACTCCACGGATGTGATCCTAAAATCATTGCCCGAAAGTTTCGGTCAGTTCATTATGAACTATAATATGAATGAGATGGAGAAGTCCATTGCCGAAATGCATGGGATGCTTAAAACGGCCGAAAGAATATTAAGAAGAAACCAAACCATGTGTTGATGGTCGCAAAGGGAAATCCTTTAAGAACAAAGGCAAGGGCAAGGGTAAGGCAAAAGTTGCCAAATCTAAAGACCCTACTAGGCCGGGTTTCAAGGCTAAAGCTCCCAAAGATGGAAATTGCCATCATTGCAATAAACCAGGACATTGGAAAAGAAATTGCAAGATTTACTTGGAAGAGCTAAAGCGTACTAAGGGCAGTGAGACTGCCACAGGTATATTTGTTATAGAAGTTAACTTATCTACCTCTAACTCCTGGGTATTAGATACTGGATGTGGATCTCCCATTTGTACAAATGTGCGGGGGTTGAAGCAAGAGAGAATCGAAGAAAGGGAAGTAGATCTAAGAGTCGGCAATGGAGCAAGAGTTGCCGCACTAGCCGTAGGAACTTATGATCTAGTTTTGCCCAATGGGCTTTTGTTAGTTTTGAACAATTGCTATTATGTTCTGCTATGAATAGGAATATTATTTCGGTTCTACATTAGATTGTGAAGGTTACAGCTTTTCTTATTAAGAATAAGATCATTCGTATTTTCTTTGATGACTTGCTTTATGGTACCGCAAAGTTATATCGCCTTTACAATATTGATCTAGATGAGTCCGACACTTTGGAAGTCTATAACATTGCATCCAAGAAACCTAAGCTCAATGATTCTAATCCGACTTACTTATGGCATTGTCGACTTGGTCACATAAACGAAACGCATTTCTAAACTCCATAATGATGGACTTTTAGACTCTTTTGACTATGAATCATATGGGACATGCAAATCTTGTTTATTGGGCAAGATGACGAAGAATCCTTTCACCGGTCATGGAGAAAGGGCTAGTGATCTATTAGGCCTAATACATACCGTGTGTGCGGACCTCTTAGCACTCATGCCGAGGCGGATACCAATACTTCATTACATTCACCGATGATTTTAGCCGATATGGATATGTTTATCTTATGAAGTATAAACATGAATCTTTTGAAATGTTCAAAATATTCCGAATGAAGTCTGAGAATCAACTTGGCAAGACAATTAAAGCCCTTCGATCGGATCGAGGTGGGGAATACTTGAGCCAAGAATTCGATGATCATCTTAGGAGTTGTGGAATTGTTTCGCAACTTACTCCTCCGGCACACCTCGGCATAACGGAGTGTCCGAGAGGAGGAATCGAACTTTATTAGATATGGTTCGATCCATGATGAGTCGAACGAGCTTCCATTATCATTTTGGGGCCACGCCTTAGAAGCAATGACATTCACCCTTAACCGTGTTCCATCTAAAGCGATTGAAAAGACACCATTTGAGAAATGGACGGTAAAAGACCAAACTTGTCTTTTCTAAAGATGCAGGGTTGCGAAGCGTTCGTAGGCGCCAAGTGTTTGACAAGCGGCAGCCAGATCGAAAGATGTTTATTTGTGGGATATCCTAAGGAAACTAAAGGATATTACTTTTACAAGCCCGCAGAGAACAAAGTGTTTGTTGCTCGAAATGTCGTATTCTTAGAAAGGGAATTTATTTCCAAAAGAGACAGTGGGAGAAGAGTAATTCTCGAGGAAAACCGAGAACCACAAGAAGACATCGCTTCACCGATGGAAACCGAACAAGCTCAACAAACAGGTTGAAGAGCCCATTCAAAGTACACAAGTCCCACGCAGATCGATAGGATGCGACATGAACCCGAGAGATATGGTTATCTCGTAACGGAGGATGATGATGCATCGCTCATAGATGATGAGCCTAGTACCTATCTGAAGAGCGCCTTGGGACTGAGTCCGAGGAATGGCTAGAAGCCATGAAGTCGAGATGCAATCCATGTATGACAATCAAGTTTGGAACTTGATAGATCCACTGAGGGTGTTAAAACCATTGGGTGCAAATGGGTCTATAAAAAGAAGAAAGACATGGATGATAATCTGAAGCCTATAAAGCTAGACTAGTGGCAAAAGGTTATGCATGATTCATGGTGTTGACTATGATGAGACCTTTTCGCCGTAGTCATGCTTAAATCAATTAGAATTTTATTTGCCATTGCCGCATACTATGATTATGAAATATGGCAAATGGATGTCAAAACAGCATTCCTTAATGGAAACTTACTCGAGGATGTGTATATGACACAACACGAAGGTTTTGTTCATCCGTAAAATTCTAAAAAGGTTTGCAATCTTCAAAGATCCATTTATGGGTTGAAGCGAGGCTTCTCGGAGCTGGAATCTTCGTTTTGATGAAACTGTCAAAGAGTTTGGGTTCATTCAAAATGAAGATGAACCTTGTGTGTACAAGAAGGTTAGTGGGAGAATAGTTGTTTTCTTAGTCTTATATGTAGATGGCATATTACTCATTGGAAATGACATTCCCACCTTGCATACCAAGACTTGGTTGGGAAGTTGTTTCTCAATGAAAGACTTAGGAGAAGCCGCTTATATTCTTGGGATAAAGATCTATAGAGATAGATCAAAGAGATTGATTGGTCCGAGTCAAAGTACATACATTAATAAAATATTGAAGAGGTTCAATGTGCAAGACTCCAAGAGAGGACTCTTGCCAATGTCACATGGCATTCATCCGAGTGAGACTCGAGTCCTAAGACTCCGATGAGCGAGCACGTATGAGCAAGATACCATACGCATCGGCTATTGGATCGATCATGTATGCCATGATTTGTACTCGACTGATGTATCGCTTTGCTCTTAGTATGACAAGTCGATACCAATCGAATCCGTGAAAGTCATCGATAAAGAAAGGAAAACCATCCTAAAGTACTTGAGAAGAACCAAGGATGATTTCCTAGTTTATGGAGGGTGGGAAACGAGTGGCTGTAAGAGGTTACGCCGATGCAAGTTTCGAAACCGACAGAGACGATTTCAAATCGCAAACTAGTTATGTGTTTGTATTGAATGGAGGTGCCGTGAGTTGGAAGAGTTCCAAGCAAAGCACGGTTGCCGATTCTCAGTGAGCCGAGTACTGCGGCATCGGATGCGGCTAAGGAAGCCGTATGGATCAAGAAGTTCGTTACGAACTAGGAGTGGTGCCAACCATCCGTGGTCCCATAAGCCTTTATTGTGACAATAATGGTGCTATTGCACAAGCTAAAGAGCCTAGGTCCCATCATAATTCCAAACATATACTCGTAAAATATCACCTAGTCGAGAGATCGTCGACGAGGAGATATTACAATATGCAAAGTAGCAACGGAAGAGAATTTTGCAGATCCACTTACCAAGCCTCTCTCACAAGGAAAGCATGTTGAGCATGCTAGAGCGATAGGACTAAAGGTCATGAATGAATGGTCCTAGTGCAAGTGGGAGATTGTTGGGAATAGTGCCCTAGGACATTCGATGTGCCTAGATTTGTAATTGTCACATTTAAATAAAGTTATTTGATATCATTTATTTCTCGATTATTATAATGTGTGCATGTTTTAATATTATAATAATTGAATAATAGTTATTCACGAATAATAAGATTATTCAAATGTCCCACAGTAAAATCGCGTTGAGTAGAGACTCAAGTGATTAATATACTAGTATAAGTTTGATTGATAATCATCGGATGATTATGCGTATGGTACGGATCAATCTTATGGGTATTGGTTGGAGAACTAATCTTGGACCGACCCGCATTGAGATCACCGCATGGAAATGTCATAAGTGAATCTCAATACAAGATGTCAATAAATCCTTGAACCCGAGATTATCATAGAGTCCAACATGATAATCGCTATGCCTTGACGTAATCCAACGTCATCCAAAACATGGTGATCATAAAGGTTAGCGATCGGGATTAGTGGGAGTCATGTAGAGGGCAATGAATAATCAAGATGGGGATTTGTCCCTCTCTTAAGTGAGAGAGATATCTGTTGCCCTCGATAAGTAGGATGAAGGAAATGCATGGCCATGCTCAAATGAAGAGTCATTTGATTCAATCACCTACTTAAGATCGAGAAAGCATTTGAACATAAATAAGTATGACAGACTCCATGACTTAGTTCAAATATGATATCGCGTGACAAAGGGATTTGACACGTTAAAAGGTTTAATGGACTATTAACTTATATTATTTGGGTAATCATAATGTCTTGCTAGAGGTCGCTTATGATTTATTATTTAATAAGGTATTAAATAATTGCCAACATAATATAAGCCTTTTGGGTCGCACATACGACAATTATAGACAAGTAGGAATAAATATCAATCGGGAATAATAAATATAATATTGATATTATATTTATAAGGAGATTAAATAATAAAGTAATATATATAATATCGATATTATATATATTGTATTATTTAATAAGTTGAGGGGCAACTAAGCAAATACTAGATTATTGAATCTAGGGTTTACTTAGTATAAATATAAGGTCTTGGACAAGGAGTTGTAACCAGAAAATAAGACCTAAAAATCGGCCCTTCAAGAAGAAGAAAAATCGGCCATCTACATTATATCAGGAGAACTGAGTCGTCGTTCCTCTTCCTTAGTTGATCTTGATCAATAGTACAATCCTTTTAGTAAGGAATTTGTGTTGTACTATTTATCAATATTATTCGTAAGGATCTAGCAATCCGGCTTGTGGAATTGTTCGTGTGTGGATCACCAGAAGAGGAAGGAGATATTCATCTGCTTCTAGTCCGGATCTAGAATTGTTCAATCGGATTAAGGTAATTCGATTAACTCTTTAATTAAACAATTAAATTACTGCATGAGATCCTAAATTGGGTTTTCACTTTTATTGTTCCGCTGCGTTTTTACTCCGATTATTTTGTATTCGATACATTGAAAACCCAACAGTGTGTAATACCCGTAAATTCGATTTCCGGTAATTTCTTTTTTTGGCGAAAGTCCGTTTTGACGACTCTATCATGACCGTTTCGTCATTCCGAGAATGATTAATTCTGCGCTTTTTGTCATCCGAGTTCGTTTCGGTGTTGTTTTGTTGAGTTCCGTGCTTTTTGGCGACTTTTCCGTACTTGAGTTCGATTCTAGTGAATCTCGTCCGAAACTGTTGTTTCGACTTTCTCGTAAGTTCATTTAATGTTATTATTCATGTTGCGAGCTTCGGATTGGTGTTTCGACCATGTATCGTGTATTTCGGACGTTTTGGGCCATTTTCGTAATTTCCCAAAGTTGGGGTAATTACTTTCCGTTGTCGAATTTCGAGCCTTCGGGTGGTCGGAATTGTGTGTTCTCTTAGTGCTCGAATTCATATTTGCGAGTACTTCGTAACTGTATCTTCGATTCGTATTCAGGTTCGGGTTTCGGGGTCGTTTGGGCCGTCGGAGTTGGCCCCGGCCGAGTCATGGTCGGGCAGTCTGGGCCCAGGCCGGCACTGGCCGAGTTACGGACGGTAGTGCTCGGCAGTTACGTACGTAAGGCTGGTTACGTACGTAACCCTTGGCCGGCTACGTACGTAAGGATGCCGACATTTTTGGGCAGAATGGTCGGTTACGTACGTAAGCCCTTGGCCGGTTACGTACATAACTCGGCCGGCAGGCAGCCTATTTAAGGCCCTGCAGACGGGTTTTTCACTTATTTTCTCACTCGTTTTCTTTCCTTCCGCGGCTGGAGGTGTGTTGATAATGGATAGATGTTGTTTTACAATCAATCCATGAAGTCTTGGAGTTCATATCATCAATCATACATCCTATAACATCCTTTGATCGAGCGAATCAGGTCAGATTTCCTAGAAATCTAGTTTTGGGGAATTTGGGTGTTTTGGTTGTTCTCATCCATTTAATCCGATTTAACTTAGGATTGTGATGGATTGATGATTATTTAGATGTATTATATCATTTCCCTTGTTATCCCATGGTTGGATCGTATCGATTCGTTGTTTTGGTCGAGTTCTTGATCGACGCCTTGAAGGTGTCCGGTAGAATGTCATAGAGGGGTTTTCGGACGTTCTACGATTATTATTCCTCGTATGATCATTGATTTATTAATTATATGATGTTAGGGTCGAGTTTCTTGGGAAGAAACCGTGTTGAACCCTTCCGTTCGTTGTCGTCTTCCTTTTCGATAGCATCGAGCGTTCCGAAGCTTCCCGGTTGAACTGCGTTCGTTGGAATACTTGCGTGCTGATTTCGAGGCAAGTACCTTGTCCATATAATTCTTGTTTTGTGGATATGATAATTAGTGATCATCTAAATGTGGTTGTTTGGTCGTTTGAATTGAACTTTCAAAAGATTCGGTTTAGCCTTGTTAAAGGCTTGTTTTCAAAACGTGTGTGTTTTGTGAATGGTGTGGTTTGTGAATGATTATGTGAATTCTATGGATATGTTTGGTGGTGATGTTGCACTTGGTATTGCGTGTGGATGTACATGGTTTCATTTCAGTGCATTGTGTTTTGACGTGGTGTTTTGCTAAGTGTTTGATGTCTCTGGGTGAATTGTTTGGATATCTTTGTTGCACTGTGCTATATGTGTGAATGTATGGATGTGGGCAGGGCCTACGGTGGCACATGGCATGTGATCATGTGGCCAGGTTGCAACAAGCGATTGATCCAACCGTGAGAGCCTAAGAAAAACTACGGTGACACATGGCTTGCGATCATGTGGTCAGGATGCAACAAGTGATTGATCCAACCGTGAGTGCCAAAGAATACCTACGGTGGCACATGGCATGTGATCATGTGGCCAGGAGACAACAAGTGATTGATCCAACCGTGAGATGCCGTGACAAATGTTCACGTTGGTGTGATATGTTATTTGTGTGAAATTGTTTCGCTAGCCAGCTCAGGAGGGTCCTTAGAGGCCTCGGGTGGGATTTGTGGCTTCATCCCAGTCCTAGGCGATGCGCGTGCGCGATTATGTTTTGTTGATTTTTATGTCCATTGAGGACACGTGATGTGGGTTCTGACCCTGTGAATTGTTAGTGGTTTTCTATTTGCGAAAACAAAACTGTTGGGCTGTGACCCCTGTTGATTTTGGAAAGAGAAGGATTCGATAATCCTAAATGGTTTACATTGAAAACACCCGAAGGGCATTTTTAAAAGGTTTTATAAATTATCCTCTCGATTTGCGATCTTTCGATTTTGGATTGTTTTACCCAAACTCTTGCCTCGGGAAGTACTTTTCGTTATGTTTGGATCTTTGAGGATTCCTGGTTATTGTTATTCTTGGAATTTGAATTATATGGCTCGTATTTGCACTTTGTACTTGCACTAGCAAAACAGTGGAGTTTTGCTAACCCCCGAGTATTCGGGGGGTGGATGTCTGTTTTTGCATTCAGGTTTGGGAGCATAACACAGGGTCGGCACGAAGGATGATGAAAGATGAATGATACTAATCACACGGGAATCCGTATGATGTCTTTGGTTTAGTTATAGTTTATTTTTCCGCTGCAGTATTTCTTTCCCGTTGTACGGGAGTGTGTTGTATTCGACCCCTGCGTGGGCATGTAATGAGTTTGAGTTGTATGCATTTATTGAAAGACCAAATCGGTCTACTGAGTCATTTTAGCCTTAAAGGCATTGTCGAGATGTTCTATGTTGTTACCAGCCTGGTAGATCCTTGAGGAAGGGTTCTACGGCATTTAATATCCCTGAGCGGATTGGGGGTGTTACATAGCCATCCCGAGGGGGAGTCTGGTTCACGAGGGTACTATTCGGACTATGAAATATCTTGACACTCGGAACTGTGGATGGGTATATTTTACCTATCTCAAGGACGAGTATCGTTTGATTGATGGTGGAGCCTTGCCTCGCCCGGAGGAGAGAGTTTCATACCGAGGTGTTGATCATGATAGGCCTCGTCCGCGTACTCAGTCAGGCACTTCTCGACCGAGTCGGGCGAGCTATTCTTCTCAGTTGGATGCTCGTATGGATAGGCTTGAGAAGGAAATGAGTGAAATCAAGATTATGGTCAAAGGTCTTTGCACTCATTTCTGGATTCCTCCTTCGCCTCCCGCGGCTGACCTTGATTAGTGGACTTATCTTCATTATGATGATTATCTTGTTTCTCCTTAGACCAACATTTCTTGCATTTGTTGTTTTTATCATGGATACTTGACTACTTATCTTGGTGTTTTATCATGCTTGGGTGATTGAGTTTTTCGTACACTTTGTGCACGGGCGATTTCGTTTTATTCGTTGGATATTCTGTGTTTTGATGACCTTCTCTTGTAGGATCTCTTATCTTTTTGTTAATGGCAAAAAGGGGGAGAAAAATATGTTAAGTTTTTGAAATATTTTATCCCTTGTCTAATTCAGGGGGAGTATTATTTTCATGGAGAGCGTTTTTTCAAAATTTTATCGACCTTTAAAATCTTGTTTTCAAAAACTCCCATAGAAATTTTGTCACCATCAAAAAGGGGGAGATTGTTGCAACAATATTTTTTCATAACTCATTTTAAATGTTTTGATGATGTGTTACTTAAACAAAATTTACTTTCCATATTTTTTCTATACTTAAGATACATAACGTACGTAATAGACCATCTCTAACGTACGTAACCTTAACAATTTTGGTGAGTATTTTTACTGCAGGTAACGTACGTAATACCATGTGTATAACGTACGTAATGTTCAACATTTGCCCTTTACCAGTCAGCACATTTAGTCATCAACCGTTACTCAAAGTCATCTCATCCAACGGCTCTTTGACCGAGTATAACGTACGTAATGATATATACATAACGTACGTAGCAAAATTCAGCCTATGCTACTGGAATGTAGCAAGGCCTTCGTTATGGCCGTTACACAGGAGGTGTAACGTACGTAAACCTGGATAACGTACGCAAATATTGCTTTATAACGTACATTAACTCGTACCACTGCTCCAACGGGAAAGTTGCTCCAAGAAGGCTATAAATAGCATCATTCAAGGTGTTGGAAAACACATGAAATTATCTGAGCTTACAAGCATACACAAGAAATATCAAGCATACATACTTTTATCTGAGCATTCCAAGCAAATCATTTCGAGAGATATATATTCCATATTGTGATACGAGAAGAATTGTTCTACATTTTTTATATACACATTCTTGTATCCACGAGCGCTATGTTTTGTAAAGTCGAATTTCCTACTCGCAACTGTTTATTGTGAGGTTGTCTTGTATCCTGTAAAACAAGAGAGTTTTTAATGAGGTTGTTCTTGAGCCCGAAAATCAAGAAACTATAAAAGTTTGGCACTAATCTTGAAAGTGCAAATTTTAAGAGTTGGCACTAAACTAAAAAGTGCATTCAGGGTTTTAGAAAAGTCATAGTCGATAACGCTAGGTAGGGGACGTAGGCTTCGTTAATAGCCGAGCCTCTCAAACAAATTTTTGTGTTCTTTCTTTTCCGCATTTCATTTACTCCGATATTTAGCTTCCGCACAAAAGAGTTCAGAACTCTTATCCGCACTATTCAACCTCCCCTTTGAGTGGAGGTACTAATCTAATAAAATGTTGTTAATTCAAAATTTTAATATAATAATGCACTGAAATTGATGATAGAAATGTAAGTAACCTTGTTGTATGATGATATGTGTTGACATTTAATCCTATATTCTTAGTATATAAACTTAGTTGTCATTCTTGTTTCCTGTTTGTGCAGCATATTTCTATTCAGTCATGTCAGAGGGCAGTGCCACTGGTTCTGATGTAGATAACGAAAGTCGATATGGAGTTTATGTCGAAACAGGTGAAGAAGATTGGACCTAATTTGATACCAATGACTTTTTGTACATGAGTGTGTGTGTATTTTTTCTAATTTTAGAGGTTTTATATATGATCTTATTGGGTTTTTTATTGTCTTGGTATTGATGGAAGTCCAGGTACCCATTCATTTTAAACTTGTTATTGATTGGTTAACAACTGTATCAGCGAATGCTAGTGAATGCTAGCGATCTCACGCCGTTTACAACTGCAAATTCTACTCATATAGCTGTTTTGCAGCAGCTGTTTGATGTCTTATGAGATCGTGCATAGTGCTTCTGCTTTCAATGGTAACTTATAATGAAGTAATTGCTAATACATGTCTTCGCAACTTGCACAATGTGTTTTTTATTATTTAGTTATAGTGCCTGTTTCATGACTTTCCAATTGTACAGAATCATTGGGGTGAAATGTTTCCTGGCATGATTGGGAAAAACTATACTCTTGATGTAATTTCTAGTGGCATGGGTGGCTCTATAAAAGGTTCGAGAGAATGTCAAGCTGATGATGACTAAAATTGCAGAGAAGAATCTAGAACTCAAAGTCGGTATCGATGAGCTATATGTTGAGACATCAACGGATGTTTCAAGTGACAATGTTTCTACTTGATGTTTGTCAACAGGGACTGCCTAGTGCATGTTTATATAATCTTTTGAACTAATTAAGTACCTAATTATGATGACAGTTAGGAGATGATGTTATACTTTAATATTTTGGGCAGATTTGACTAGTTGATTTATGTCCAACTTTTGCTATGGTTAACTTTGGTTGTGTACTGATTTAGTATTTTGTGAAGTTAAGAATATGTACTGCTTTCCTTTTGGCATTTGTTGCTTATGAAAATATTTTTAGGATATAATTGTGACATTATAAATTTAGGTAACATGAAAATGTGTAGCAAAAATTGGAAAAGTGTTTATTAAACAAATGTTGCAATAACAAAAAAAACTATTTCTAAATTAAGAAAGTGTTTAGTTAAGCAAATGTTGCAATAACAAAAAAAGGTGTTGCTAAAACATGAAGAGTGTAAAAAACTGTTGCAATAACAAAAAAATGTGTTGTTAAAATAAAAAAGTGTTAAATAAAAATATGTTGAAATAACAAAAAATATGTGTTGTCAAAGATTTAAAGTGTTTAATAATAACAAAAAATATGTGTTGTCAAAGATTTAAAGTGTTTAATAAAACAATGTTGCAATAAATCTCAAAAGATGTTACCAAAACAATTAAGTGTTACTGTAATACCCGAGATTCTCGGTCCCAGTTATTTTGAATTTTTGCCGGTTGTGCCGGTCATTTTGTTCTGTTGGCGATTTCTTGAGATTTTCCCCTTTGTTGGGTACGGCATGATGTACCGTGTTGTGGTGTTCGTCGGATACGACTTATCGTTGCATAAGTCGAGCTAATCGTATGTCCTGTTTTATTATTATACGTCTTCTTCCGGATCGTTGTTGTGGTTCTATCATAATTTTTAGATTGTGCCAGAATCGTTTTACAACCGGAGGTTTTGCTGGCCGGACCTGTACTTAACGGCGATGAAAACGGAACTGCCAAGCGCCGTGTCCTACGATGTTTGCCGAACGGCATTGCCGAGCGGAGGGTCTTGCGCCGGGCGATGCGACGGGTCGTCCAGGCTAGGGGTCTGCCGAGACACGACCGAGACACCCATGCAAGTTTTGCACCGGGTGATGTGTCGTGTCGGACACGGCCGAGACACACGCGCAGGTGTCTTGCGCCGAGTGATGCGCCGTGTCGGTCAGGTCGCGCCCTGACCCGCAACACGGCGGTAAACACGGCGCCAGTTGGGACGTTTGTTGCGCCGTGTTCCGCACGGGTATAAATATGACTGAGCAGTCGGGTTTCTCTCACTTTTCCCATTTCATCATTGATCCTTCCACAGCCAAGTCTTTGGGAAACCAAATACATATTGTTAAACTATAAATACACGAAGTCCCTGAGTCCATATCATCGACTGATCATTCCGTAACCTCCTTCGATCGACCGAATCAGGGTAAGTTTTCCTAAAATCCTAGTTTTGGAAAAATTGTGGATTTTGCTCGATTTCGTCCGTTTAATCCGAATTAACTGAGATTAGTGATGTATTATTGATTATTAAGTTGTATTCTACCAATTCTCTCATTGTTTCATGGTTTAAATCTTCATTTTGTTGAGTTCCTAATCGATGCCTTGAAGGTGTCCGGTAAAATGTCACAAAGGGGATTCGAGTGTTCTACGATTATTCTTCCTCGTTCGATCGCTAATTTACTGATGGCATGATGTTAGGGTCAGGTTCCTTGCAAATAACTCGAGTCGGAACTCTTTCGTTCATCGTTTTCTTCAAGCTTCCCGATCGATCGCGTTATTATTATTCCGCCCGGAGAATTATAGGTGTTCGAGGGTTCCCGATTGAGTCGTGTTCATAGGAGTGTCCGGTATCGATTATCAAGGAAAGTATCTTGCCCATACATTACGTGTTTTGTGGATATAATAGTTGGTAATTTACGATATGTGCTAAATGAATTCTTATAAATAAATTTCAAAAGTATCGGTATATTTACAATCACGATTTTTTTTAAAGATAACTCGTGTGTTCCGTGAATTAATGTGCTTAATTGAATAGGTGTGTTAGTGTTGCGTACAGGAACGCCTTACTTTTGTGTGATGCCATTTTATGTGATTATGTCATTGGTAAATTTAAAGTTCTAACCTTTTTGTTAAGATGTGTGCGTGGGGACGTGTGGTTATCGATGATCTTGTGATGTTGTGTGATAAAGGTTGCAACTCCTTTATGAGGAGGTTGTAACACCCCCAAATCCCATCGGGTTATTACAGTGCCGTGGACCCTACACCAGGTGATCCATCAGGCAAACACGACTAAAATACAACAAACTGACCAAAATAGGAAATCACAGACCCTACTATGATGTCCGACATACTATTCCGATATGGAATTTCAACGACAAGGATGGGCCTACATGGCCAAAATAAAATACAACAATATCCACGAGCCTTGCTCGGATAATACAAAACGACAACGACTGAACAAAATTGGAGTACTCCAAGCTGTCTGACCGATATGAACCCAAAATATCTCGGACTAGTATCGCTCGAATGCCTCGTCGCCATCGCCATGCCCCTGTGTCTCAACTCTCTCCTCGCAAGCACCTAAAACATGAAAACATGTTCCGCCTACGGTCGGGTCATCCAGATAATGAATACCAAATACATGTACAACATGATATGCATCCAAAGGCAGAATGAACAGTACAACAATGGTAGTACAAGATGCTCACAAACCAAAGTAAGAATCGAGCATTCGTGGAACACTATGCCCACGGCATACAATCAATACCTGCTCAATATGTAAGAACATAAGTGCCCAACGGCGAATCATCAATATAGAACACAACATTACATTACCCGAAGGTAAACCAAACCAACGCTGAAATAAATAAGAATCACAATGCCCGAAGGCTCCAACGGAAATACCGATATATCACAATGGCCTGAAAGCCCTCAGCCGAAGCTGCCAAAATATCACGATGGCCTGAAAGCCGAACAGCCCGAAGCTGCCAAAAAATCATGATGGCCTGAAACTCGAACAGCCCGAAGCTGTAAATCATCACAATACAGATCTCAAAGAAACAAACCCGACTGTCGAACATACCCCTCTGGCGTATGAACGCTTAATCACAAAACGTCGAACACATCCAAACATTTAAATGGACTATGAACGATCAAAAATTGTACGGCTCAAAGATGGACATCACAGTACGCCCGATCCAGAAATGTGTCCGTGCACATGTCCACCCCGTATACGGAACCCAGAAATATACGTGGGACAATGTACCTAATTAGCCTCACGAACTACGTCTCGTGTGCACAGTCCAATACGGAAATAATATCCACGCATGACTATATATGTGCCTGGCTAAAAATCCTACACAATAACCAATCGGAACGCAGATATGATCCCAGATATGTCACGATGCAATATGACAACGAAACTCAAAGGATAAGACATCCAATACGGATCATACGACTCACCAAGTGAATGATGACACATGAATAATGAAAGATCGACACGACCAACAATATTCAAAACAACCACCATGGGATCAAAATCCCTAAGGACCGATTAACACGAGCAACGATCACAACACAACAGTCTGGAAAATCCTCAACCCTCAACGATCACAAAATTACCGAGTTCACAAGAATAATAATGTGCTGCCTTGAGTCGGCCAACACGACAATAATAATTCAACGGATGGGAACTATCCTCAGCAGTCCCAATTCAATACTTCGATTACCATAGAACGGCCAATCGATAACAACGATACAACGGATGGGAATGTTTTCGACAGTCCCAATTCAATATATCGATTACCTTCAGGACGGTCAATCGATAACAATTATACAACGGATGGGAATTGTCTTTGATAATCCCAATTCAATACATCGATTACCTTTAGAACGGTTCACCGATAATAATTATACAACGAATGTCTCGGCACCTTTAATCGGTTACCGATAACGAAGATGATAATCGAATACGTCAATGCCTTCAATCGGCCAATACGACATCAATAGAAAAACACTGATATCAAAGACGACGATTCACAATAATATCTTGATGGAACATCAATCAACAATAACAATCGATACGTCGATGCCGTGAACCGACTATCGACAACAATATCTCAATGGAACATCAATCAACAATAACAATCGATATGTCGATACCGCGAACCGGCTATCGACAAATATATTACCAACAAGTATCGCAATGCCTTAAATCGGCCATTTATGAACAACAATAATATTTGGCATAATTTACCGAAGGGTATCGTATCAAACAACAAAATCATAAAGAGACCAAGTCTCGAAATGATACACACATTCATACACATATATGATAACATTAATCTCATTGACTAGTACAAGTATAAAACTTGCCTCAAACTGAAGGCGAGAAAGTCCTTCCACGATCAACGTCCTACCACGAATCGATCAACGGCGTCCTCCGACAATCACAAGCACTCGAACAACCTTGAATGAAATACAATTCATTCGATAACACGATATCGACCGAAAACAACATAATAGATAACTCTGATTCCAACACGAACACATACTATACTCAGATTTACTCGTATACACACATATATATAATATACATACATCATATATATATATATATGCAACCCATAATATCTATATATATATATATATATTCACATGACACACACATACACTGCACACAATATATGTATATATATTTATACACTTAACACACCCACACACTATGCACATTATATATATATATATATACACAACACACTTGCACACAATATATATATATATATACTCAACACACACACACTGCACGTTATATATATATATATATATATATATATCTCCGCACACACACATATATCTCTTACCAGAAGAAACCGATTGGCCGGGCAACCTTCGCCGGAATCCGGTCAGAAAAACAACTCCTACAGGAACTCGGCCGTCGGAAAAACTGACCCGCCGGACTTCGTCCAACTCCAGCCCGTTTCCGTCCATGGCAAGTTTTCACCAAATCCATCTCCGCCTGCAACTCCTCGCCGGAAGTTTGCCGTGCCTCCGTTCCGCCGTCCGTTCCGGATAGAAACCACCTCCGGTCGCCGGAATTTATGGAGCCGCGTCCGTGGCCGGAAATCATGAAGAGCATCCGGTCGCTTGAGCTCCGTCTCGCCAGAAAAAGGCAGTAACAGCTCGACCGGATTAGCAACGCCTTCTGATCCGGAAATTCCGACCAGGCCGTCGCTGCTCCAGTCACGAGCCACCTGCCGCCGTCGAGCTCCGGTCATCGCCGGAGATGTCAGCAACACTCCGGTCGTCAACTCCAGTCCGTCGCCGGAAAATGAAGAAGCCGGCTGCCATCCTTCAGATCCACCTCGCCGAAAAAAAAAGAAACGAGAGAGATGGAGAGAAGAGAGAGGACGAGAGCTGGAGAGAAAATAAGAGAGAGAGAGAGAGAGAGAGAGAGAGGAATATAACGAGAGAGAGAGATGACAAACGTGAGAGAGAAAGGTGAGATGAATGATAACGTGAGAAGTGAGAATCATGACAAAGATGATAACATATTTATATATATATATATATATAAATGATACCCCAAAGATACCCTGGCCCTACGAGCCGAAAGTTGACTACGAGGAAAGTTCCTACCACCGACCACGCATTACGTACGTAAACTGTAATATCCGCATTTTTCTTTCCCTCGTAATTGTATTTCCGGTGTAATTCTCGATTTTAGTGACTCTCGTGTATCCTTCAGTGTAACTTTTCCGTTATCTTTTGATCTGATTCTCGTAATTGTTGTGCGGAACCGCTGCTTTGGGTTGCCGTGGATTCATTCTATGCTATGATGCGTTTTGAGGTGTTCCGTTTGACGTTTCGTTCATAATCCGGTATTTTGGGTCGTTTATATTCTGTATCTAGCGCACGCTAAATTTTCTGTATAGCGCACGCTAGAAATCCATTGGTAGCGCACGCTACGTTTAATTCGTAGCGCACGCTAACGATTTAGCCACGGGAGTGGCGTTTCACTCCTGTGCCTCGGACTATCGGATTAGCGCACGCTATCTTCTCTAGCGCTCGCTAATGCCTGAGACTAGCGCACGTTAAGTTGTTCAGTAGCGCGCGCTAGTGTGACTGTCCAGTACTGGGCAGTTTACTACTGAATTCAATCAGATTCTAGTTAGCGCACGCTACGCTGATATGGTAGCGCACGCTAACGGGTCAGGTGAGGTTTGGGCAGTTGGCTAATGGACTCGGCTGATGTTCAGGTAGCGCACGCTATTGGTCGATAGCGCGCGCTACCGATAGGTTATTAGCGCACGCTACGCATGCATGGTAGCGCACGCTAACGGCAAAAACCCTGGCTTCTGGACTCGGACGCTAACAGGAGGGTTGGTAACCCTATCCCGTTAGCGCACGCTAACCTTGAGGTCTTAGCGTGCGCTAACACTCCCTGGTTATATAAACCAGGGAGTTGACCGAGATAATCACAAAATCTCATTTCTTCCTCTTTCGCGGCCGAGCGACTCCCGAGCGATTTGAGGCGATTTTCTTCCTCCAATCACTTCCGAGATTCTTGTGCTTGAGTTCTTGGTGTAAGACTAACATCATCCACTTGTGTTTCTCATCCTAAATCCAAGGTAATCTCTTAGAACCCTACTTTTGGATAATTTGGGGGTTTTGGGATTTTCTTCCGATCCGTTCCGTTTCGTTGATGGATTCATGATGAATATGATTATTCTTGTTGGTATTCTTAGTTTCCCTACGGATTCATGGTATATTTCGTGATTTTTACGGAATCGAGAGGGTTCGGTTGTGGTCCGCCCTCGTTGTTGTTCATATACGAATATACATGAATCGTAGGCGGGTTTCCGGGAGTATTCCATTTCCATAATCGTTTAGAAGTGGTTGTGATTGTGCTATTCCAATCGTTAGGTTCATTTCCGCCGGTTCCTTGCGGTCGTGTTCAACTCTTCCGTTCCGTTCGTGTCATCGTCTAATTAATCGAGGCAAGTATCCTTATGAACTTACAATCTTGACATAGTAGTTTTGTATGAGAAATTGTGTGTGTGTGTATGCTCACTACGGGTTAGACTCGACGGGGTCTCGGTAGGGCTCCATGAAGCTGTGGAACCGCGAGCTTGCTTTTAACCACTGTGGGTTAGATCCGACGGGGTCTCGGCAGGGATCCACGAAGCTGTGGGTCCGCGGTTAATTGTGGTGCATTTTTACAAATGTGGTTTGATCATTGGCATTTCCGGAAATGAGCGTTTTGGAAACTATGATTTCTTGATGGCATGCATTACTATATGTGTAAGATGTAAAATGTTCATTTGGTTACTTGTACTAGCGTAATTTCTAACCCCTCTGGGGACCCGTTTTGGGGAAATTCGTTTTATGAATTTCAGGTCAGGTTCATCGAGACGAGCGGGCACTGGACCAATACACGGATGATGGCCGTGCGTGATGATGGTGCACGAGTGATGTTTTAGTGTCTTTTACCTTTTTTTTTGTGGTTTTGAACTAATAGTTGTGCTCGAGTACTTAAGGGGTTCTTGTTCGTTTGAATTGTATTGTTGCTTATTATGTTGTGTTGGATGATGATGTTATATTGACCGGTTGAACCGGGTGGATTGTTCTGTTTTGCGTCTTTATGACGTGGTGTTATTTTATCGTTTCTGTGAGTCGTTGTGTATGATGTCGTTTCACCGGTGGGTTCCATATAGGATTCACGGCACGTAATATACCTCGGATATCCCGGGGTGTTACGTAAAATGGTATCGAGCACTAGGTTTATGGATACCTAGGCTTGTTGGTTTATTGGGTCTTGTGGTGTTTGGTTTTGCACATCATCGTCACGTTGCCATGATTCCAGATTACCAAAGGTCCGTAAGTTTTCTTTCCTTTGTTCATTAATTTCTTGTATCGCACTTTGATTCTCGACTTGTAATTGTTCTTTTCTTGTACCGATCCTCGTATGGTTTTTGCTACTTATTTAACTCCGATGGATGCCTTGGAATAGGTCGTGGTCGCGGCCGTGGTCGTGGACGCGCCGGGACGTGGGGCACGGTGGGGCGGCCACGCCACGCTGCCGGAGCCGGGCGATCGACCGTCATAGCCATGCTTTTTCTCAGGATCGTGCCGAACTTGGTTTTGCTGCCTTTATTAAACAGATGGTGAACCAAATGGCGGCAATAGCTCGTGTTCGTAACCCGGATCAAGCCCATGCTAATCGGGCGAGCGACCGTTGGCTCCAAGATGTCATCAAGATGCATCCTCCTCGGTTTCGGGAGCTTCGGACCCGATTACCGGGAAGGGTGGATCAAGTAGATGTCTAAGGTCTTCGTTGCCACTAATCGTCCCGAGGACCATAAAGTCCCTATTGCTCAATATTTTCTCACCGGGGACGCTACGGACCGGTGGGAGGCCGTTGGGCCCAAAGACCATCCGCCGTGGCCGAGTTCCAAGAGTTGATGGAGATCGAATATTGCCGTGGCCGCCGATGTGCTCGGGTACATGCTTTTATGATGCTCAACCACGGGATATCCCCGTAGCTCAAGCCATTGCCGATTTTAACAAAGAGTTGGGTTATGTGAAGACCCAAGTTGTCGAGAGAGTGACAAGATTTTCCATTTCTCCAGACGGATGAAGTTGCCGATCCGGGACTATATGTCGGGGCTCGTATGCACTACATTGAAGGATTATCGAGTAGGGCCCTTGCTTATGATATGTCGGTGACGGCGAGTGAGGCGGCCCGCGAGAGTAAGAAGCGTAAGTCCGCTGGGAACTTTTCGCCACAAGAGTGGGGGTCACAGAGATCCCAATCTGCTAACTTCCCACCGGCGGTGGTCCAGCCTGTTCACTGGGGTCCTCGTGGAACTACCGGTGCTCCTTATCGTGATTTGAAGTGTTTCAATTGTGGTCGACGGCCACATCGCCGTGTTTGTCCGAACCCTTTGGCCGACGTGTAATCAGTGTGGCTACGGTCACAAGGTCGTCAGGCCGAGAGAGAGAAAATTCTTGGTGCCCGGCTTCCATTCCAGCTTAGGGAACCAAGTGTGAATCAGGATCGTTTGTTCCTCGCCTCCGCCGAGTGCTAGTCGGGGAGAGGTCGGGGTCGCCCTCTAAGGGGGAGCTTCGGTCGGCCCGCCCACCCGCGTGTCTATGAGATGCGGAGAGCCGATGATCCGGGCTACCGTAGCGGCAGTACCGTTTATATTCTTTCTCATCCCGGTGTGCTTTTCGATTCCGTGCTACGCATTCGTTCATATCTACGGATTGTGTGCGCCGTTTGAATCTCGACCGCTTGACGCCTTGTGAGCCCTTCATCGTTAAGCTTCCTAGCGGTGATAGGATCGTTGGTGATCGGGAGGTTCGAGACTGCTCGTGCTTATTTGTGAGAGGACTTGGCCCTCTAATCTTATTGTTGTGAGTATCGAGGGTGAGGATTTGATTCTTGGTGATGATTGGCTCGAGCGGCATGGTGCAATCATGAACTACCGCACGAGAATCATCACCATGTTGGGCCGATGATGGCACGAGCACTCTTTCGCGGCGAAAGAGGGGGAACCAAACTCGTTATTAACGCCTTGAAGGCGATGAAACTCTGCGAAAGGGATGTATTGGTTATTGGTGCTATGCCTTGAAGGCGGAGAGCGGTGGAGTCGAGCTTTCGTCGATTCCAATCGTTAATGAATTTCTGATGTTTTTCCTGACGAGTTACCGGGATTACCACCGGATCGAGAGGTCGAGTTCACTATAGAGTTAGAGCCGGTGCGGCCTATCTCGAAGGCGCCTATCGCATGGCACCTTCAGAGATGTCCGAGTTGAAGAAGCGATTGAGTGAGCTTCTTGAGTCGGGGGTATGTTCGACCGAGCGCCGCCTTGGGGCGCACCGGTCTGTTTGTGCGGAAGAAGGATGGTTCGCTACGTTTGTGTATCGACTATCGCGAACTAAACAAGGTGACCATCAAGAACAAGTATCCTTTGCCGAGAATTGATGACTTGTTCGATCACAGGTGGAGCCGCGGTATTCTCGAAAATTGATTTGAAATCGGGATACTATCACTCCGGTGAGAGAGTCCGATGTGCCGAAACAAATTTTCTGGACGAGGTACGGACATTATGAGTTCGTAGTCATGCCTTTCGGGTTAACTAATGCGCGGCGGTGTTCATGCAATTGATGAACAAAGTTTTTATCGAGTATTTGGATAAGTGCGTCGTCGTCTTTATCGATTTATATTCTTGTTTATTCGAGGAATGAGGAAGAGCATGCCCATCATTTGCGGATAGTGTTGGACATTTTAAGGACCGAGCAACTCTATGCAAAGTTCTCGAAATGTGAGTTCTGGCTGAAGGTAGTGATGTTTTTAGGTCACGTGATTTCAGCTGAGGGGGTTCGTGTGGATCCGCAGAAGATTGAGGCCGTATTGGATTGGGCACCGCCCAAGAATGTGAAGGAGCTCCGTAGTTTCTTGGGTTTGGCTGGCTACTACCGTAGGTTCGTAGAGGGTTTCTCGAAACTAGCCCGGCCACTTACGCAGTTGCTCCAGAAATCCGAGAAGTTCGTCTGGAATGACGAGAGGCAGTCGAGTTTTGAGGAACTGAAGAAGCGTTTGACTTCAGCCCCAGTTTTAGCGTTGCCATGTGGCAACGAGGGTTTTGCCGTTTATAGCGATGCTTCGGGTCAGGGTCTTGGGTGTGTATTTTTGCAGCAATGCATGACCATTGCCTATGCGTCGAGACAGTTGAGGCCGTATGAGTGAACTACCCTACTCATGATTTGGAGTTAGCGGCGCTGCTTTTGCGCTCAAGATTTGGCGTCACTATCTTTTCGGCTCCACATGTCGATTTTTACCGATCATAAAAGTCTCAAATACATATTTACTCAATGAGAGTTTAATATGAGGCAGAGGAGGTGGTTAGAGTTGATTAAGGATTATGACCTCGAAATCCTTTATCATCCGGCAAGGCGAACGTTGTGGCCGATGCCTTGAGTCGAAACCAGATTGCGTTGCGAACGCTTGAGATCCTTACATCTCGCCCGAGCTTCGGAGGGCTTTGATCGAGTTAGATGTTGAGGTCTTGTTGCCGGAGCCGTCGGGCAACTTCGTGCTTTAGAGATTTCGCTGCCTTTGATCGATGAAATTAAGTCAAGCGATTAGAGGATCCGATGATTACTCAAATCCGAGAGAACGTTCTTAAAGGAAAGTCTCTGGATTTGTGATTCACGAGGATGGTGTTTTGAGATTCCAGAGTCGGCTTTGTGTGCCGAACGACTCGAGAGTTGAGGCAGTATTTTACGGGAGGCCCATGCTACACCTTATTCCGTTCATCCTGTACGAGTAAGATGTACAAGGACACGAGGAGAAATTTCGGTGGAATGATATGAAGGATGAGGTCGCACGCTTGTAGCGAGATGTTTGACTTGTCACAGGTCAAAATCGAGCATCGAGACCGGTTATTGCAGTCACTTCGCTCCGAATGGAAATGGGAAGATATATCGATGGATTTCTACGAGTTTGCCGAGATCGAGGTCGGGCATGAATATGGTATGGGTGATTGTTGATCGCGACCAAGTCGGCACATTTTCCGGGCATCAAGGACACTTGGGGCCGGAGAAGTTAGCTCGTGTGTTTATTGCGCAGATCGTGAGACTTCACGGTACTCAAGTCTATTGTTTCGGATCGTGACGGCCGCTTTGTATCGCACTTCGGCAAAGTGCATAAGGCGTTAGGTACCGGTTGCGTTTGAGTACCTCTTTTCATCCCCGCATGATGGACAATGGAACGCACTATCCAGACGCTCGAGGACTTGTTGCGTGCACCGTGCTCTCGATTGGAGTAGTGATCGGGAGGAACATTTGCCGCTGATCGAATTCACGTATAACAATAGTTGGCACGCGTCGATTCGGATGGCACCGTATGAGGCACTTTACGGGCGGCGATGTCGATCACCGATTTGTTGGAATGAGGCGTCCGATTTGGTCGGGACCGAGCCGGATGTCGTTTTAGAGATGAGGCGGAAGGTAGAGTTAATTCGGGAACGGATGTTGATCGCCGAGTCGGCGAAGTCGTATGCCGACGTCCATCGTCGACCTTTGGAATTCGAGGTGGGAGACCACGTTTTGCTAAAGGTGTCGCCGACGAAGGGAGTTTTTCGTTTCGGGAAGAAAGGGAAGTTGAGTCCGAGATTTATCGGCCCCTTCGAGATCCTCGAGCGAGTAGGTGGGTTGGCATACCGTTTGGCGTTACCTCCGGCCTTGAGTCATGTTCATAGCGTTTTCCATGTTTCCCACTTGAGGAAATATGTCCTGATCCTAGCCACATCATCGATTATGGTGAGATTGATGTCGCCAAAGATGTTACTTTCGAAGAGCGCCCTTTGAAGATTTTGGAACATCGTGAGAAACGATTGAGGCATAAGACCATACCTTTGGTCAAGGTGCAGTGGTCAAGACACGGTGTCGAGGAGGCAACTTGGGAAACCGAGGATAGCATGCGTGCTAGGTACCCCGAGTTGTTTGTTCCTTAAGTTTCGGACGAAACTTATTTTTAGAGGGTAGAATGTAATATCCGCATTTTTCTTTCCCTCGTAATTGTATTTCCTGTAATTCTCGATTTTAGTGACTCTCGTATCCTTCAAAGGTAACTTTTCCGTTATCTTTTGATTTGATTCTCGTAATTGTGTGCGGAACCGCTGCTTCGGGTTGCCGTGGATTCATTCTATGCTATGATGCGTTTTGAGGTGTTCCGCTTGACGCTTCGTTCATAATCCGGTATTTTGGGTCGTTTATATTACGTATCTAGCGCACGCTAAATTTTACGTATAGCGCACGCTAGAAATCCATTGGTAGCGCACGCTACGTTTAATTCGTAGCGCACGCTAACGATTTAGCCCTCGGGAGTGGCGCCACTCCTGTGCCTCGACTATCGGATTAGCGCACGCTATCTTGTCTAGCGCACGCTAATGCCTGAGACTAGCGCACGTTAAGTTGTTCAAGAGCGCGCGCTAGTGTGACTGTCAAGATCGGGCGCTTTACTACCGAATTCAATCGATTCTAGTTAGCGCACGCTACGCCGATATGGTAGCGCACGCTAACGGGTCGTGAGGTTTGGGCGGTTGCTCACCGGACTCGGCCGATGTTCGTAGCGCACGCTATTGGTCGATAGCGCGCTACCGATAGGTTATTAGCGCACGCTACGCATGCATGGTAGCACACGCTAACGGCAAAAACCCTGGCTTCTGGACTCGGACGCTAACAGGAGGGTTGGTAACCCTATCCCGTTAGCGCACGCTAACCTTGAGGTCTTAGCGTGCGCTAACACTCCTCGGTTATATAAACCAGGAGTTGACCGAGATAATCACAAAATCTCATTTCTTCCTCTTCGCGGCCGAGCGACTCCGAGCGATTTGAGGCGATTTTCTTCCTCCAATCACTTCCGAGATTCTTGTGCTTGAGTTCTTGGTGTAAGACTAACATCATCCACTTGTGTTTCTCATCCTAAATCCAAGGTAATCTCTTAGAACCCTACTTTTGGATAATTTGGGGTTTTGGGATTTTCTTCCGATCCGCTCCGCTTCGTTGATGGATTCATGATGAATATGATTATTCTTGTTGGTATTCTTAGTTTCCCTACGGATTCATGGTATATTTCGTGATTTTTACGGAATCGAGAGGGTTCGGTTGTGGTCCGCCCTCGTTGTTGTTCATATACGAATATACATGAATCGTAGGCGGGTTTCCGGGAGTATTCCATTTCCATAATCGTTTAGAAGTGGTTGTGATTGTGCTATTCCAATCGTTAGGTTCATTTCCGCCGGTTCCTTGCGGTCGTGTTCAACTCTTCCGTTCCGTTCGTGTCATCGTCTAATTAATCGAGGCAAGTATTCTTATGAACTTACAATCTTGACATAGTAGTTTTGTATGAGAAATTGTGTGTGTGTGTATGCTCACTACGGGTTAGACTCGACGGGGTCTCGGTAGGGCTCCACGAAGCTGTGGAACCGCGAGCTTGCTTTTAACCACTGTGGGTTAGATCCGACGGGGTCTCGGCAGGGATCCACGAAGCTGTGGGTCTGCGGTTAATTGTGGTGCATTTTTACAAATGTGGTTTGATCATTGGCATTTCCGGAAATGAGCGTTTTGGAAACTATGATTTCTTGATGGCATGCATTACTATATGTGTAAGATGTAAAATGTTCATTTGGTTACTTGTACTAGCGTAATTGCTAACCCCTCTGGGGACCCGTTTTGGGGAAATTCGTTTTATGAATTTCAGGTCTTGTTCATCGAGACGAGCGGCATCGACCAAGACACGGATGATGGCCGTGCGTGATGATGGTGCACGAGTGATGTTTTAGTGTCTTTTACCTTTTTGTTTTTTTGTGGTTTTGAACTAATAGTTGTGCTCGAGTACTTAAGGGGTTCTTGTTCGTTTGAATTGTATTGTTGCTTATTATGTTGTGTTGGATGATGATGTTATATCAATGCTGAACCGGTGGATTTTTCTGCTTAAGGCCTTTATGACGTGGTGTTATTTTATCGTTTCTGTGAGTCGTTGTGTATGATGCTGTTCAGCCTGGTGGGTTCCATATAGGGATTCACGGCGCTGTAATATACCTCGGATATCCTGGGGGTGTTACATAAACCTCCGGGCGTAACGTACGTAATCGCAATAAATTAGCGTACGTAATGCTACATAGGTAGCGTATGCTATGGCTATAAACTTAGCCAAAATTCCAAACTCGCCAAGCAATAACCAAACGACGAAACCAAACCGACGACCATTATAAATATTTCGATCCCGAAATATTCTAATACAATATACATTGTATCGATCCAAACAACAACATTTGTACAATTCCAAATGAATACGTACAACTCAAGAGTAACACGAAAAAAAAAATTACCCCCGGATATTATATACTCCCCCCCTTAAAAAGAGTTTCGTCCCCGAAACTCAGGGTCGGGGCACAGACTATCCATCAGGATAAGAAAACAACATCTCCAGGAATACTCCTCAATACGAGCAATTCCGCCTGAGTAACTGGGCCGACCCCACGGGTCCCCACGTCTCCTCTGCCTGAACAAGGCGAAAAAAATCAAGTGATAAAGACACTCGATCAAATGCGAGATTAGCCGAATCATGACTCTCCTGCTAGAGACCAGCCAGGAAGTCGCACCAACCGCATGACTAGTAACACCGGCGTACACGTCCCGAGGGAGCCGCTCATTGTACATGCTTACAACCATCGGTGTACACTTCCCCGTTCTCGTCAGCATTGGACGCCCATACAAACACACAGACATAGTCCTCGGGACTATATCGAACGCACGCCCAAGTCCTCACAACTTGACGTCTCGAATCATAATGAACAATTACCCAGATCATCACAAAAATCTCGGGTACAGGACCAAAAGGAAAGAAAATCACATCAAATGACTCAAGTGTCAAGATTCTCAGATACAATCATTACAAGATAGATCAACCATAAATGGTTCGCAACCACAATACTACAATACAGACCGAGTCAAACATCAATCCGAGAGACAAGGAAAATACAAATCAAGGCTACATCTCAAATGTGTCCGAAATCAACCTCCTCCAGATCATCGGGCTCCTCGATCACATCGACTCGAAGAAGACCCAAATCTAAACTCGCCGCCCCTCCTCGGTTGTCATTGTAACACCCTCAAGATATTCGAGGTATATTACAGCGCCGTGAATCCCTATATGGGACCCACCAGGCTGAACAGCATCATACTCATCGACTCACGTAAACGACAAACCAAAACCATGTCATAAAGACGCAAAACAGAATAATCCACCCGGTTTACTGGTCAAACATAACATCATCAATCAACACCAACATATAGGCAACAATACAACCCGGACGGACAAGAACTCTTAAGTACTCGAGTACAACCATTAGTTCAAAAGCCACAAAAGACGAAAAGACACAAAAAGACACTAAAACATCACTCGTGCACAATCATCACGCACGGCCATCATCCGTATCTTGGTCAGTACCCGCTCGTCTCGATGAACCCGACTGAAATTCATAAAACGAATTTCCTCAAACGAGTCCCAGAGGGGTTAGCAATAACGCTAGAACAAGTAAACAGATGAACAACTAAAATCTTAAACATATAGAAATGCCTGCAAAAAATAAAACCGTTCGAAAGAACTCATATCCTTAAATGCCAATATCAAATCACATTTGTAAAATGCACCACAATTAACCGTCGATCCACACCTCCGTGGACCCCTACCGAGACCCCGTCGGATCTAACCCGTAGTGGTTAAAAGCAAAGCTCGTCGATCCACACCTCCGTGGACCCCTACCGAGACCCCGTCGAGTCTAACCCGTAGTGAGCATACACACACACACAATTTCTCATACAAAACTACTATGCCAAGATTGTAAGTTCATAAGGATACTTGCCTCGATTAATGAGCGGTGACGCGAGCGGAACGGAAGAATCAAGCACGACCGTGAGGAACCGACGGATGAAACTAACGATTCGAACAACACAATCACAACCAACTCTAGTAGATTACTGAAAAGGTTTACACAAGGAAACCCGCCTACGATTCATGTATATTCATACAAAAATAACAACGAGGGCGGACCACAACCAAACCCTCTCGATTCCATAAAAATCCACAAAATATCCATGAATCCGTAGGAAAACTAAAGATACTAACAATATCAATCGTATACATCATGAATCCACCAACGAAACGGAACGAATCGGAAGAAAAACCCAAAACCCCCAAATTAATCGAAATAGGGTTTTAGAGCATTACCTTGGAAGATTCGAGTACTAAGATCCGTAGAACGCGTGTTAGATTGATTTCCCGAGCTTCACAACCGAAGAGAAATGATGAAAATCGACCCCCGGATGAAGAACTCTCCCCCTCTATACCCTCTCTCTCGCGACGCAGATGAAAAATGGGGATGGAAATGGCCGATTTCGCCTAATAAAGACGAACTGGCACAGGCCGAAAATCTACGCCCAGGTTTTTGCGTTGTGCCGCGGCACAGCCTGCGTGTGCCGCGGCACACGGTACAGTCGGGTTTTGTTCGCGGAAGACACACGAGTGTGCCGCGGCACCGGATAGGTGTGCCGCGGATCGGCCTCGCACCGTGCCGCGGCATGCGTATGGGTGTGCCGCGCACACGCATGATTGTCCGACCAACATTTGGAGAAATTTGTGTGCCGCGCGCACGCACCTTGGCCGCTGCCCACACCCCATTTTGGGTCCCAAAATGATAAAAAGATCCTAAAGAGAATAAAACGATGGGAATCAATATTTGGGGACCAACAACACGCAATGGATCCATGGCAACCCAAACGGGCGGTTCCGCACAACACAACGAGGATACGATTCAACAACACAGAAGGACACGCCGAAAAGATACACGAGGGTCACTACGACCGAGAAATACACCAAAACGAAAATACAAGGAAAAGAAAAATACGGATATTACATTCTACCCTCTAAAAATAAGTTTCGTCCGAAACTTAAGAAACAAACAACTCCGGTACCTAGCACGCATGCTATCCTCGGTTTCCCAAGTTGCTTCCTCGACACCGTGTCTCGACCACCGCACCTTGACCAAAGGTACGGTCTTATGCCTCAATCGCTCACGATGCTCCAAAATCTTCAAAGGACGCTCCTCAAAAGTAATATCTTCAAGAATATCAATCTCGCCATAATCGATGACGTGACTAGGATCGGAACATATTTCCTCAATCGGGAAACATGAAAAATGCTATGAACATGACTCAAGGCCGAGGTAACGCCAAACGGTATGCCAACCCACCTACTCGCTCGAGGATCTCAAAGGGGCCGATAAATCTCGACTCAACTTTCCTTTCTTCCCAAAACGAAAAACTCCTTCGTCGGCGACACCTTTAGCAAAACGTGGTCTCCCACCTCGAATTCCAAAGGTCGACGACGGACGTCGGCATACGACACGCCGACTCGGCGCCAACATCCGTTCCCGAATTAATTCTATCTTCCGCCTCGTCTCTAAAACGACATCCGGCTCGGTCCCGACCAAATCGGACGCCTCATTCCAACAAATCGGTGATCGACATCGCCGCCATAAAGTGCCTCATACGGTGCCATCCGAATCGACGCGTGCCAACTATTGTTATACGTGAATTCGATCGGCAAATGTTCCTCCTACCACTACTCCAATCGAGAGCACGTGCACGCAACAAGCCCTCGAACGTCTGGATAGTGCGTCCGACCGGCCCATCCGTCTGGGATGAAAAGAGGTGCTCAAACGCAACCGGTACCTAACGCCTTATGCACCGCCCGCGGTGCGATACAAACGGCCGTCACGATCCAAACAATAGACTTGAGTACCGTGAAGTCTCACGATTTGCGCAATAAACACACGAGCTAACTTCTCCGGGACCCAAGTGTCCTTGATGCCCAGAAAATGTGCCGACTTGGTCAGGCGATCAACAATCACCCATACCATATTCATGCCCGACCTCGATCTCGGCAAACTCGTAACGAAATCCATCGATATATCTTCCCATTTCCATTCCGGAACGGGAAGTGATTGCAATAACCCAGCCGGTCGTTGATGCTCGATCTTGACCTGCTGACAAGTCAAACATCTCGCTACAAACTGTGCGACCTCATCCTTCATATCATTCCACCAGAAATTCCTTCTCAAGTCCTTGTACATCTTACTCGAACCAGGATGAACGGAGTAAGGTGTAGCATGGGCCTCCCGTAAAATATTCTGTCTCAACTCTGAGTCGTTCGGCACACAAAGCCGGCTCTGGAATCTCAAAACACCATCCTCGTGAATCACAAATCCAGGAGACTTTCCTTTAAGAACGTTCTCTCGGATTTGAGTAATCATCGGATCCTCTAACTGCTTCAGCTTAATTTCATCGATCAAAGACGACGAAACCTCTAAAGCACGAAGTTGCCCGACGGCTCCAGGCAACAAAACTTCAACATCTAACTCGATTAAAGATCGCCGAAGCTTGGACTGAGACGTAAGGATCTCAAGCGATCGCAGTGCAATCGGTTTCCGGCTCAAGGCGTCGGCCACGACGTTCGCCTTGCCCGGATGATAAAGGATTTCGAGGTCATAATCCTTAATCAACTCCAACCACCTCCTCTGCCTCATATTCAACTCCGTGAGTAAATATGTATTTCGAGACTTTTATGATCGGTAAAAATCGACATGCAGAGCCGAAAAGATAATGACGCCAAATCTTGAGCGCAAAAACGATGCCGCTAACTCCAAATCATGAGTAGGTAGTTAAGCTCATACGGCCTCAATCGTCTCGACGCAAAGGCAATGGTCTTACCGTCTTGCATTAATACGCACCGAGACCACGACCAAGCATCGCTATAAACGGCAAAACCCTCGTTGCCACATGGCAACGCCAAAATCGGGCTGAAGTCAAACGCTTCTTCAGCTCCTCAAAACTCGACCGCCTCTCGTCATTCCGCACTTAACTCGGATTTACGGAGCAAGCTGCGTAAGTGGTCGAGCCGCCGAGAAACCTCACGAACCTACGGTAGTAGCCGACTAAACCCAAGAAACTACGGAGCTCCTTCACATTCTTGGGCGGTGCCCAATCCAACACGGCCTCAATCTTCTCGCGGATCCACACGAACCCCTACCGAAATCACGTGACCTAAAAATATCACTTCCTTCACCAGAACTCACATTTCGAGAACTTTGCATAGAGTTGCTCGGTCCTCAAAATGTTTAATACTACCCGCAAATGATAGGCATGCTCTTCCTCATTCTTCGAATAAATAAGAATATCACATAAAGACGACGACGCACTTATCCAAATACTCGATAAAAACTTTGTTCATCAACTGCATGAACACCGCCGGCGCATTAGTTAACCCGAAAGGCATAACTACAAACTCATAATGTCCGTATCTCGACCGAAAAGCTGTCTTCGGCACATCGGACTCTCTCACCCGGAGCTGATAGTACCCCGATTTCAAATCAATTTTCGAGAACACCGTAGCTCCCTGCAACTGATCGAACAAGTCATCAATTCTCGGCAAAGGATACTTGTTCTTGATGGTCACCTTGTTTAGTTCGTGATAGTCGATACACAAACGTAGTGAACCATCCTTCTTCCGCACAAACAGGACCGGTGCGCCCCAAGGCGAGGCACTCGGTCGAACATACCCCGACTCAAGAAGCTCACTCAACTGCTTCTTCAACTCGGACATCTCTGAAGGTGCCATGCGATAGGGTGCCTTCGAAATAGGAGCCGTACCCGGCTCTAACTCTATAGCGAACTCGACCTCACGATCCGGTGGCAATCCCGTAACTCGTCAGAAAACATCAGAAATTCATTAACGATCGGAATCGACGAAAGCTCGACTCCACCATCCTCGCCTTCAAGGCATAGCACCAATAACCGGTACATCCCTTACGCAGAGTTTTATCGCCTTCAAGGCGTTAATAACGAAGTTTCGGCTTCCCTCTTTCGCCCCGCGAAAGAGTGCTCTGCCGTCCTCGGCTAACATAGTGATGACTCTCGTGCGGTAGTTCATGATCGCACCATGCCGCTCGAGCTACCATCACCAAGGATCAAATCCTCACCCTCGATACTCACAACAATAAGATTAGAGGGCCAAGTCCTCTCACAAATAAGCACAGTAGCAGCCTCGAACCTCCCGATCACCAACGATCCTATCACCGCTAGGAAGCTTAACGATGAAGGGCTCACAAGGTGTCAAGCGGTCGAGACTCAAACGGCGCACACAATCCAGAGATATAAACGAATGCGTAGCACGAATCAAAAAGCACACCGACGGGATGAGAAAGAATATAAACGGTACTGCCGCTACGGTAGCCGTGGATCATCGGCTCTCCGCATCTCATAGACTCGCGGTGGGCGGAGCCAACACTAGAAGCTCCCCCTTAGAGGGCTGACTCGACCTCTCCCCGACTAGAACTCGGCGGAGACCGAGGAGCAAACGATCTCGATTCACACTTGGTTCCCTAGGCGCTGGAATGGAAGCCCGGGCACCAAGAATTTTCTCCCTCTCAAGACAGAAGCACCTTGTGGCTTACTGCCACACTGATTACACGTCAAAGAAAGGGCTCAAACAAGTACGATCGATGTGGCCCGTACGACCACAATTGAAACACTTCACATCACGAAAAGGAGCACCGGTAGTTCCACGAGGACCCCAAATGAACGAGCCGACCACCGCCGGGAAGGTAGCAGATTGGGATCTCTCACGACCCCACTCTTGTGGCCCGAAAAGTTCCTGGACTTCGCTTCTTACTCTCGCGGGCCGCCTCACTTGCCGTCACCGACATATCATAAGCAAGGGCCCTACTCGATAATCCTTCAATGTAGTGCATACGAGCCCCGACATATAGTCCCGAATCGGCAACTTCATCCGTCTCGGAGAAATGGAAAATCTTGTCACTCTCTCGACAACTTGGGTCTTCACATAACCCAACTCCTTATTAAAATCGGCAATAGCTTGAGCTACGGGGATATCCCGTGGTTGAGCATCATAAAAGCATGTACCCGAGCCTGTCTGACCGGCCACGGGCAATATTGATCTCCATCAACTCCTGAAACTCACCACGAAGCAAAGATGGTCTTTGGGCCCAACGGCCTCCCACCAATCCGTAGGCCCCCGTGAGAAAGTATTGAGCAATAGGGACTCTACGTTCCTCGGGACGATTAGTGGCAACGAAGACCTTAGATATCTCCTTAATCCACCCTTCCCGGCCCATCGGGTCCGAAGCTCCCGAAAACCGAGGAGGATGCATCTTGATGACATCTTGGAGCCAACGGTCCGCTCCGCCCGATTAGCATGGGCACGATCCGGGTTACGAACCGCCCGAGCTATTGCCGCCATTTGGTTCACCATTTGTTGCATTACGGCCGCAATACCAAGATCGCACGCTCCCGAGAAGAAGCATGGCTATGACGGCCGCGATCGCTGCCTCGAAGATCGTGACGTGCCGCCCCACCGGCCCCACGTCCCGGCCGCGTCCACGACCACGACCGCGACCACGACCTCTTCCAAAGATCCATACCGGAGTTAAATAAGTAGCAAAAGCCATACGAGGGTAAGTACGAGAGAAGAACAATCACAAGTCGAGAATCAAAGGTACGATGCAAGGAAATAATGAACAGAGGAAGGAAAACTTACGGACACCGGTAGTACCGGAATCATGGCGGCGTGACGATGATGTGCAAAACAAACACCACAAGACCCAATAAACCGACAAGCCTAGGTATCCATAAACCTAGAGCTCGATACCATTTTCTCGTAACACCCTCAAGATATTCGAGGTATATTACGGTGCCGTGAATCCCTATATGGGACCCACCAGCCGAACAAAGATCATACTCATCGACTCACGTAAACGACAAACCAAAACCATGTCATAAAGACGCAAAAGAATAATCCACCCGGTTCTGGCCAAACATAACATCATCAATCAACACCAACATATAGGCAACAATACAACCGGACGGACAAGAACTCTTAAGTACTCGAGTACAACCAATAGTTAAAAGCCCCAAAAAACGAAAAGACACAAAAAGACAATAAAACATCACTCGTGCACAATCATCACGCACGGCCATCATCCGTATCTTGGTCCGCCCATCGTCTCGATGAACCCGACCAAATTCATAAAACGAATTTCCCCGAAACGGGTCCCCAGAGGGGTTAGCAATTACGCTAGTACAAGTAACCAGATGAACAACTTACATCTTACACATATAGTAATGCATGCAATAAAGAAAACCGTTCGAAAGCACTCATTTCCGGAAATGCCAATATCAAATCACATTTGTAAAATGCACCACAATTAACCGTCGATCTACACCTCCGTGGACCCCTACCGATACCCCGTCGGATCTAACCCGTAGTGGTTAAAAGCAAAGCTCGTCGATCCACACCTCCGTGGACCCCTACCGAGACCCCGTCGAGTCTAACCCGTAGTGAGCATACACACACACACAATTTCTCATACAAAACTACTATGCCAAGATTGTAAGTTCATAAGGATACTTGCCTCGATTAATAGACGGTGACGCGAACGGAACGGAAGAATCAAGCACGACCGTGAGGAACCGACGGATGAACCTAACGATTCGAACAACACAATCACAACCAACTCTAGACGATTACGGAAAAGGAATACACCCGGAAACCCGCCTACGATTCATGTATATTCATACAAAAATAACAACGAGGGCGGACCACAACCAAACCCTCTCGATTCCATAAAAATCCACAAAATATCCATGAATCCGTAGGAAAACTAAAGATACTAACAATATCAATCGTATACATCATGAATCCACCAACGAAACGGAACGAATCGGAAGAAAAACCCAAAACCCCCAAATTAATCGAAATAGGGTTTTAGAGCATTACCTTGGAAGATTCGAGTACTAAGATCCGTAGAACGCACGTTAGATTGATTTCCCGAGCTTCACAACCGAAGAGAAATGATGAAAATCGACCCCCGGATGAAGAACTCTCCCCCTCTATACCCTCTCTCTCGCGACGCAGATGAAAAATGGGGATGGAAATGGCCGATTTCGCCTAATAAAGACGAACTGCATAGTTGACCGCTCCGTGTGCCGCGGCACAGCCAAAGTGTGCCGCGGCACAGCCGAAAATCTACGCCTGTGTTTTTGCGTTGTGCCGCGGCACAGCCTGCGTGTGCCGCGGCACACGGTACAGTCGGGTTTTGTTCGCGGAAGACACACGAGTGTGCCGCGGCACTGGCCTAGCACTGTGCCGCGGCACCGTATGGGTGTGCCGCGGCACACAGTACAGATTGTCCGACCAACATTTGGAGAAATTTGTGTGCCGCGGCGCACGCACCTTGTGCCGTGGCCCACACCCCATTTTGGGTCCCAAAATGATAAAAAAGATCCGGAAAGAGAATAAAACGATGGGAATCAATATTTGGGGACCAACAACACGCAATGGATCCATGGCAACCCCGAAACGGCGGTTCCGCACAACACAACGAGGATACAGTTCAACAGTTTGACAGGAAGGACACGCTGAAAAGATACACGAGGGTCACTACGACCGAGAAATACACCAAAACGAAAATACAAGGAAAAGAAAAATACGGATATTACAGTCATACCTCTGGCTTCCGACGCCCGATATGACCCCTTGGATGAAGTACGGACTGAAGCAACAAAATCTCTCGAGGCCCGTGTGCTCTCCCGAGATCTACTGGTACTAGAACTCCTGCAGTATTTCTGAAGGTGTCCCTACCTCCCACACAGAAAGTAAATAATAGCTGGAACCGTACATCGAGTACTAACATGCCCCGCTGAATCACAGTTAAAACAAACAACAGTCGAACTCGTCACCTGAGAAGAAGATGCTTTCCGAGCACAAAGCTGACTAGAAAATGACCTCTTGGACGTCGGAGCTTGATGTCCCTCTGAACGAATCGGCATCCTAGTCCTCTCACCAGAAGAAACTGAAGGATCCTTCTGAGTAAGCTCCTTGATCGAAAGTTCTGCTCCAAGAGCCTTCTCGATGAATTCGCCAAAAAAACAACTCAGTTATGTGCAAGATCGGGTGAGAACCGAGGAAAAGAGGATCATTCACTTTGACAGACGGATGAAGCCGAAGATTTGCCAGTATATGTCGGGACTCACTTTCTTTGTTGAGAGATTATCAGGATCGAGCCTTAGCCTATGAGCTAGCTTCGTTACCGTCGGAATGTGTGCCCGAGTCGAAGAAATAGAGGAAGTCCGATGACCTTGTGGGCAGTATCGAAGTTAGTGTTCCTAGTTTGCAACGTCGTAGTCTTTCCGATGTGAAGCTCCATCACTCGATGCATGGGCTGAGAGTTACAAGTCGTCTTCTTTGACTCCTGGTAAGCCAGGAGGTGTTTTAACTGCAATGTGTCGGGGCATGTTCGTGCGCATTGTCCTTCTCTGCTGGTAACGTGTTACAAGTGCGGACTCGAGGGACACCAGGTTCAGTTTTGCGAGTTGGTCACCGAGCCTTCCGAGGAACGGACTTGAGCACTGATATCAGGATTAACTCTGAGGATTCCATGAGAACTAGTCACATGTTATGTTATTTCCTTGCTTTGTTGTTTTGAATTTCTCAGATAAACTTCTTTTATTAGAAGTGGATTGGATTTTGAACTTCTGTATCCTCAACTCTATCGACTTGTTTGTGTTCGTTGATATTTTCTAAACTTGTTATATCTTTCACTTTTGTTGTTCGAACGAGTTGTGATATTGTTTCGGATTAATCCGCTTGTCGTTGTGACTTTTTTGAATGCGATTCCATTTCTGTGAATCTTATGTGGGTGCATGTCTTATCGTCCTTACCGGATCACCTATTGTCTCGAGCCGAGGTGTGAACTTTGGAGTTGTTATTTGATTCTTGTTGTTCATCGTGATTCGGATATGATTGTTCGACGGTTGTCGTCTTGATCGTTGTGGTTTGACCGTTTGTTGTTCGGTATTTGTTGATCTCATATCGTGGTTGTTGAGCCTTCAGACTCCTTCGTACTTTCCCCAAGTTTGGGAAATTAACTTCGTTTTCGATCTTCCAACCCTTGGGTTGTGGAAATTCGTATTCGTACAACGATTAATTTGTGCTTTGATTGTTGTACTGTTTGGGTTGGTCAACCGTATTGATCTTTGTTCGTTAGGTCTTGTTATTGTTCGGGTGTAGTTATATGGATGGTAGCAGCTACGTGATGCATGTGATTCGTTGCAAGTTGTTGGCAATGGATATCGTGTGTTATCTGAGATTGTTTTGCATTGATTGTTTTATGTCTTAAGTTTCGGGGACGAAACTTCTTTTAAGGGGAGTAGAATGTAATACCCGAGATCTTCGTTTCGGTTTCGTTGAATTTTTCTTCGGTCGAGTGGATTTTTATCGTCCGCGTCTTTGGAATCGTGTGCTTGCACTGTGGTACGTTGAGTTTCGTAGCCTGTTCGTTATTGTTTCGGATCTTAGTCAGTGTGTTTGCGTGATCGAGACGCCGTCGAGTATCGAGTCGGATTGTCGGGTGTCGGCTGCTGGGATCGAGTTACGGCCGTAAGACTCCCGCACACGCTGGCCTGGGAGGACTCGGTTACGGCTGTAAGGGTTAACCTGTTACGGCTGTAAGGCTTCGTTACGGCCGCAAGGCATTGGCCAGTTACGGCCGTAATGCGTCGGCAGATTTCAGGCAGTAGCCCTGGGGACCTGGTTACGGCCGTAAGGCCGGGTCGAGTATGGCCTTAAGGCATGCTCGTTACGTATGTAAGGCAGCAGCCATTACGTATGTAAAGGCAGTTGACCGAGTTACGGCTGTAAGGCACTGCCGGTTACGGCCGTAACACTGTCGGCCATACATAGGCCTGGGCTTCGGATAGACCTCATTTGCTTGCGTTTTCTTCACTTGGTGGCGGCTGCGGACGGGAGGAGTTATTGGACGGTTCTAATTAATTCCAAGGCGTTTTAGAAGATGCGTTTCGATTATATCATTACCGAATCCTTGTTCTTCGCCGGATCGAGGTATTTCTTCTGTAGAACCCTAGTTGTGTATTTTTTTGGGGGGGTTTCTTCGTGATTCGTTGTTTTTGTCCGAGATTGATGAATTGTTCTTGGTATTCTTGTTGTATTGATCGTGGTCTTCGGATTTTGTAACTCATTTATCGATTTTTATCACCCAGACCTTGATTCTCGATTTCCTTGAAGAAACCCTCGGATTCTTGTTGTTTTTCGGGTTGATTCGGATTCCGTTTAGCATTATTGATTCGTGGTGATATTATTTTCGTAGTTTTCGTGGAGTTGTCGAGTTCTTGGTCGTTTTTAGAAGTTCGAGGGCTACTTGACCGTGTCCGTTCGTCGTTTCCTTGCTCGTGGTATCGAGGCAAGTATCTTGCCCATACGTTTCATGTTTCTTAGACGTAATTGTTGGTGAATGATTTTATGTGCTATCCGAATGTTTAAATGAACCTTAAAAGGATCGGTATGTTCTCGATAAATGTTGTCTTTCAAAATATAACTCGTATGCTTCGTAAACAAATGTGTTTTCGGAATATGTGTGTTGGTTTCGTATGTTGGAAGATGTTACAATAATATTTAGTGAATATAGTAGACCGTATTAATTGTCGAGGATTGTGTATTGATAAGTGTAATTGTTATGAGAAAATGTGATATAATGTGATATGATTTGTGACTCCTTTATAAGGAGGTGGCGATGTTCCTTGTGGTTTGTAAATTGCACGTGCTTGTTATTGTGTGATCGTTGTAAGTGATGTGCCTCCGGGTAAGATTGTTGAATCTCCGGGATCCGTACTTTCTAGTACGGGTCGGGAGTGACCGTAGGGTTATCCAATCGGGTATGTCTTGCGGGGACTCCGAGGTTCGTGGATTGTTAGCGCGATGCCGGGGATGAGTTGTGGGGTTATCCATCGGGTATGTCTTGCGGGGACTCTGAGGTTCGTGGCTTGTTAGTGCGATGCCGGGATAACTTATGGTTGTGGATTGATCGTGTGATGTACTTGTCATGGATTTTCCAATTGGGTAAGTCTCGTGGAGGCTCCGAGGTTCGTAGCTTGCTAGTGCGATGCCGGGACAACTATGAACGTACGTATGGTTGTGATTGTGTGACTGTTGTCACTGTGATATGTGAATTGGTATGGTTTCCCATTGGGTTATTCACTCGGGTATGTTCTGCGGGAGCATATGAGGTTCGTGGCTTGGTAGCACGGGACGCGAATAATCCTTGGTAATATGTTGTTATGGATGATTGGGTCGTGGACCCCATGCTTCATGATTTGGGTCGTGGACCTCCATGCCTTGTCACCGGAATTGTATTTTGGAAAATAATTTTTGGGCTGTGTCCCTAAGTGTTTTCGAAAGACTTGAGAATTCTTAAATCCCAAATGTTTTCAAAACTCCCAAGATCGTAAATGTCTTGTAAGATGTACTTTGGGTTTATTTCCCACCTTTTATGATTTGAACTGTCTTGATCAAGTGATTTATGTCGGGAAGTATATTCACGATTATTATGTTCTTGGAGTATGTTGTGTATAGCTTGTATTCGTATTTTATACTTGCACTAGCAAAACAGTGGAGTTTTGCTAACCCCTGAGTATTCGGGGGGTGGATGTCTGTATTGCTTCCAGGTACTTGCATGTTGCCAGGGAGCGAATCACAGCATCGTTACGAAGGATGATGGAAGACGACGGTACTAATCACATGAAGACCAGTATTGAGTTTTTGGTAGAGTTCTGTTGTTTGTCTCTCCGTTGTGTTATTCTCCCGTTTTATGGGAATGTTGTTGTATGTTAACCCCTGCGTGGGTATGAATTGTGAGAAAGAGTTATGTATGCTTGATGTGTATGTTGTGTACAAGACCAAATCGGTCTAACGGTTCATTACATAGCCATGTCGGCATGTAATGTGATGTATTGTTTTTGTATTTAGCCTGGTTGATCCTCACGGAGAAGGTCTGCGGCGCTGTAATATTCCAGAGTGTGTAGAGGGTGTTACAATAAGTGTCAGCGACGGTCTTTATCTCATGTTGGACTCTACCTCCCAAAGTCTGTTTTCAGACATGGCCAGCTCTATGTTGCATTCTCTAGAGTAACAAGCAGGAAGAGGCTCAAGGATTTAGCATTGTATGAGGTAGGCAATCCCACCGACACGATCACCAACATTGTATACAATGAGGTGTTTTCAAAGTTTTGAGGTATTATTTTATCATATTAATACACTTTATGTCTAAAGTAGCAATATACATTTATTTGATTTTGTTATTGCTTACTGTTTTATACAAATATCGTTTTGCAGTTGGTAATTATTCAGATGTCTACGGTGATTGTACACGTTGAGTTCGCATTCTCTTTCTTATATTTCGATGTACTGAACCTTTAATTCTTTTTAATATCATTCATTATTTGGATGATATTTTATTTCATGTATTACTGATTTAAAGGAAATCATAGTACTAGTAGTCATTATTTTAGGTAAAATATTAAAATTCAATGTATATTTAGAAAAGACAATATAGTTGGTAATTTGTATATCAAAGGAAAAAAAAAATTTCTAATTCCGAATAAAAGAATTCGTTTCTGACGTGCATTTCGAAGACTTGGACGAACATAGCAAAAGTTGATAAATCTATATTCTTTTAATATACTATAGTTAATGTTATTCAACTACATTGCTTCTTTTTAAAAAAAAAGTGCATAATGAACAGAGTTATGTGAGGATATTGAAAGTTAATTATGGAAGGCGGACTATTATCTTCAGCCAATAGTCCAAGTCCAAAGACAAAAATATGATTGTAGGAATAATAAACTACGACTTTCTTTGTATTAAAAAATAAATGTAATGATGGTGTTAGGATTCTTCGTGATATTTCTTGTAATTACCTTAGATTATATCAATACTTATTCAACTTCAGTTTCAGTTCAGTTCAGATTTATTCAGCTCAGTTCAATTTAGTTATTCTTCTTCATATTATTATTATTATTATTAATCTTAATTATTATTATTATTATTATTACTAATAATATTTACTATTATCGTTGTTGTTGATTACTATTATTATTATTTACCATTATTATCAGTGTTAGTATTATTATTATTATTATTAATCTTAATTATTATTATTGTTATTATTACTAATAATATTTACTATTATTATTAATAATATTTATTATTATCGTTGTTGTTGTTGATTACTATTATTATTTACCATTATTATCAGTGGTATTATTATTATTGTTATTATTATTATATTTATTATCTTTATTGTTATTAATATCGTTAATATTATTACAATTTACTTTTATCAAATAGATCTCAACTTATCATTTATATTTTATTATATTATTATTATTTTTACTATTATTTTATTATTATTATTTACCCTTAATATATATTTTAGTTCAATCGATTCGATTGATTCGATTCAATTGATTCAATTCAAATAAATTCAGATCCATTCGATTGATTCATTTCATTTGCTTTAAATTCATTCACCCAAAAGAATGTTCTAATATGTTTTTCCACTAGAAGAAAGTCAGACGCACACAATATTACATTAAAAGTAATAGGGGCTTTATTTAGTAAAATTGATTAAAAAAATGATTAAAATGATAAGATACTCGATGTCTGATAAAATATTTATAAACGTACTTGATCGTTAAAGTGTCTGATTTTATAGAAAATATTTGACAGATTAAATGCTAAGATAACTCATACTTTGTAAAATAACATAAAAGGACACAAATTATTCTTAATATGAATATAGGGTCTATTACATCTATCACTCATGTTAGATGTCATCTTCTCAAATGAAGTACTTGTTGAACAACAGCGAAGCAGTAGAGTATTTCTAATTACATATAAATTCAGAAGTCAAACTAATTTTGAAATGACCAAACACATTACTATTAAATATTTATATTGCAAATTATAAATTTGACCCTAAATTATAACAAACTTTTATATTTACCTCAAATATTTATAAAGGAATATGGTAATTTTGTAAATAATTATTTTACAAACTTTATTTTGGAGTTCTATATTAAATTCTCAAAGTCACGATGAAATATAGGGCACTACTTTCAAAACTCAGAAATTTATTCTGGATTTTAGTAAATTATAATTTCTAATATTACGTATGTAATAACTTATAGAATCTAATGCACCTTATTATATAAAATTAATAATATAACTTTAATATATAGTTATAAAGAATACAAATTACCTTCTAGGAATATATTATTTATGTTCTCATAACTTTTAATGAGAAGTTACTGAATTTAATCATTTATATTTGTTTAATTAATTTACAATATCGTAATATCATGGAAAATACTATTATTGATATAAATAAGTATAAAGTTTAATATTCCTACACAAATAAGGAATATACTAGTATTATGGACTTCTGAAAATATTCAAAATTCTAAAATATTATTATAATTTTTCTAAATTTTTAATATTATAGTACATGAAATATTCAATTTATTGAGTATTCTAATAGAACTAATTTAGAAAACCCAATATTCTGAGAATACATAACATCTTATAATATATGAGATTATTTAATATTATTTACACATAATATTCTGAATTATATTCAATTTACTATTATTATAAAAGGATTTAAATTACTTAATCTCTAAATAATTATAAACATATCATAATAATTTAAAAAAATATACACAATAATTCTAGATCATATTTATGGTTCACATAATACTCCCTCCTCTGTCCACAAATAACTTGTGGAGTTGGAATGACACGTGTTTTAAGAAAAATTGGTATAAAGTGATTTTAGTGGAGAAATGGTTCCACTTTTGAGAAGAAGAAAAAGAGAAACTTTTCCTTTTATAACTGAGATAAGTTTTTGACGGACACCCCAATAAGAAAACTGGGACAAGTTTTTGACGGATGGAGGGATTACATTTTTCCATATATTATGTTTTCGATAAACACAAATAAATCAATATATACTTAATTATTTATGTTATAAAAATGAAAGAATAAGTTTCCATCGGAACTGTTGCCAGAGGTATGAACTCCTGGCATGAGACATAGAAACATTTCGCGACTTAATCACCTTAATGGATAAAATGCCTTATTCGCCGACGCCGTTTGGAGTGTTTACTTGTGGCTAATGACTTATTCGGAAGACAAAAATGACTTATTCATTAAGCGTTTAAAAAAGGTGTCCCATTAAGACAAAAAAATGACTCCCCTACCCCTAATTGAAAACCACATATTTATATATACAATATAAATGTTTAGGACAAAAAAATGACTCTCATGTTCCCATTATATATACTCATTTATATATACAATATAAAAATTTAGGTCTTAATATAAATGAATGTAATATATATTATTCATATATAAATAATATACATTATTAATTTATATGTAATATTTGTTACTATATATTATTATATAAATAAACTTTTGTATCTACAAAATATCATATATATTATGAATATATAAATAAATATTATATATTACTTATATATTACCATTTATTCATCTGTATAATATTTATTATATATGTTCTTATATATTTAAAATATATTTCTATATATAAATATATATTGTAAATTATACGTATTATTTATATATGTATTAAATATTTTATATATTACTTACATATAAAATTGAATCATTTATGTATAATATTTTGTTTAAATTTAAATAATATATATCTAGAAGATGAGTCAAACTTGATTTTTCAATAATATTTAAATTTGTCTACTTTGTGTTTGAATTTGGCTACTTTGTGATTGAACTTGACTTTTTTGTGTTTGAAATTGGATTTTTAAGTACTTTATGAATTTATGTTTTGATTTTTGGATTATATCATTTATATTGCTTAAAAAATAAACAACAATTTATAAAATAGTTTATAATTCATATTCAGGGGTAAATCGGTCATTTCTGTTATTCAGATACTTTATTCGAGATGAAAAAGTAAACAACAGGACCAATTTACCTGCATGACATATATTTACCTGCATGACAAATTTAACCAGGCAGACACAATTTACCCAGACAGACAAGTTTGGCAAACAACCCCTTAGTAAGAAGAAAAGGTTATTTTCTTTAATGTTTTAAATAATTTATTAAAATAAAATAAAAGTAAACAATAAATAACAAGATAAATGACTTAAGTTGAATTAGGAAAACTGCGAGGGATTTTTTTTCAAAATGAGAAAATAAGGTTATGTTTGGGAGCTGATTTCACTCTTTGATGAATGGGAAAATGGAAAGAAGGACCTATATGAAATTATTGGACAAATGGCTACCTAGATGTAACTAGAAAATCTAAGAGGAGTGTTAAATGAAAATCATCCTATTAATATTTTTTTTTTTGATAACTAGATGATCTCAACTTAGCCTGACTAATCCTAGTCCCTCAATGAACTCACTCCTAACCCATTGAGAGAAGTAAATCGCGAGTCGCACTACAAAAAAACAGGGCATCTGTGACGATCAAATTGCAACGAAATTTAAAGTCATCGCTAGTACCGACAGATTACCTACTAAATACCAACAATTTTTTTACACATATATAGTTTATGACATTAGCGACAACTTAACAACAAAATACCCACAGACTTAATTTTTTTATTACAAAACAGGGCAACTGTGACAATGACATTCCAACGAAAGTTTATTTCGTAGCTAGTAGTGACAAAATTACCTACGAAATACCAATATTTTTTCCACATAGTTTTCTTGTATCAATAGCAACAACATACCAACAGAATTTACTACAAATTTATTTTTGGTAGCTTTCGTTGCAATTTCGTTGCTTTGATTCCAGCAAGTTCCTTATTGCGTTGATATTTTGTAGATGCCGAAAATTCATTTTACAGCTAAAACAATTATAGTATATGAGAAGTAATGAGCATCATTTTTAATTAATTTTTAAAAGGAAAATAGTAATTGACAAAAAACAATCTCAATTTTGTTGCACCATCCAGAAAACAATCTGCATTTCATTTGCTTATATAAGTCTAGCAACAATCTAGTCAAAATAATCCTAGGTACAAACTTATAACCTCTCAAACAACCAAGAAAACTTAGCAACTAGCACTTCAACAGGATTGAAAATAATTACACTAGCTAATTACAACAACAAGATTAAGATATACAATCAACGAAATAATCCCCAATTTCCAGTTGAAATTGAGCTACAAATATATCTTTTATTTTTTACAGTCGAAATAATCCTTGTTCTTAGAGCTCCTGATGTGAGATAATTTATCAGAAAAGAAAAGTAAAAATATTGCTGAGATAATTTATTAGAAAAGAAAGGTAAAAATATTGCTGAGAGACAGTTAGCGCATGCCAAGTGTGGAGCTAGCGCGCGCCAGCGTGGCATGGCTAGCGCACGCTAAGTCTCTGTTGGAGCGCACGCTACTCAGTCTAGGCAGAAGCTCGGGAATAGCACTTTGGCCGTAGGTCTAATTTTTGTGATTGTTAGACTGATCGTTTGTGACCGTATTCTATGTGTGTTGTCCAGTGATAACAATTGTTGTGTGTGATTATGTGATCTTTCGTTGCGATAGGTTTTCAAGAAGGAAAAGAAAAAGAAAGAAGAGAAGAAAAAATTATGAACTTAAAAGTTCCCAACATGAAAACTGAAAAAACAAAAACTAAACCAAACAAAAACTAAAAACCTCAGACATTTGGGCAGGATCCTCTGCAGTACATAGCACGGTGATGTGCATTGCCAGCCGTTAGATTACACACACTCGCACGAGTATGTGTGTGTGCGTGTTCGATCCTACGCATGCAAGGCACAAAGACTGCTAGGCGTGAGCAGAAAAACCGACAAAAACCGATAATACCGAAAATACCAAAAAACCGAAACCGAAAAATCGAACCAATAAGATATTGGTATGGTACGGTTCTTAAAATTTTGAAAACCGAATTATGCGGCTCGGTTTCGGTTTCAGATATGGATCCCGACTTTAAAAACCGAACCGAACCGATAAAACACAGGAGTATTCTGCAGACTTTGTTTTTTCTTTGTGCAGGTTGTTATGAATTGATGGACTTGTGCTGAGGAGGAAATTCAAGACTTTTGTTTAATCTCATATTGGACTTTTTGAATCCTTAGTTATTATCATGTTATTGAAGTAGATTTTATTTTTATTCAAGCTTTGAAGTGGAGGATGTAGTACCATTTATTTCCTATTGGATTCATTATGTTTGAACTTTGAACATGTCTTTGTTTAATTTGGCTCAAATAGTCAAGTAGGATCATGTTCGTTAAGCCCAACAGTGCCTGTTGGATTAATTATGTCTAAATCCTTATATTTGAACTTACAATTGTCTGATTTAGTCCAAGTAGTTCAATTTGGGTTTGGTGCAAACCCAACTTAAGTGGCCCATTTAATTAGCCCATTGACACCGAACCGATACTGAAACCGATCACACCGAGCCGATTTAAAACCGAATCATTTCGATACTCAAATGCTGGATGCCGATAAGATGCAATTCGGTATCGGTTTTAGCTAGAAACCGTACCAAACCGAACCGAGCTCACCCCTACACCGTGTTGTGCACTGCAGAGGATCCTACTCCACATTTGAGCTTCATTCATTATTTTATTCACGAGCTTTGTAGCTTGTGTATGTATGTATATATATATATATATATATATATATATATATATATATATAGGATGTTGATCAGGATTCCTATCCGTACCCTTACCATTTAAATTACCGTTCATCACACCCATAGAAAATCTTTGATCCAATTCACCCCATCATTGCTAAAGTAGAAGCCATCCTCTTTCACCAGCCAAAGGCATTGTCTACGAGCGCCACACCTATACCTGTCGCGACTCGCCCGGAAAGCTTCGAATTTTTTCCGCTTTCCATCCCATTTCATGGTGCAGTCGAACTGAGACCAAGAGCTCCAAAGTACGCCGGTCGTGTCGACAGTCCAGCTATAATCGTCTCTCTCTTGGAGTGCCCTTCCGCCGATGTCACCCTTCTCATGGGAGACGCACCACACGACCAACGGCACAGATGAGTTATTGGTGAAGCCATTGGTTATACGAACTTCATAGTGTGTGTTGTTTAATTGATCAGAAGGCTGTCTGAATAGATGAAATGTCGTGAATGATGCATACGCTAAAATTAGGAGTATTAATACATGTTGATGAGTTTTCATGGTTTGAGTTGTTTATGATGAGTTGTTTGAGTTGTGCAGCCCATATATAATGCATCTCTAATCCTAAGTAATTAGTGCCCCACCCACACACAACAACAACAACATTAACCTAACGTTTTCATAGCAGGGGGTAAGAGGATCGAATGTCGTAGCGCTTATCCTTATCTTAACACATGTATACTGTTTCAGGATGATTCAAAGTAAAGCTGCATGAGAAATTATGGAATGGTAAGACTTGAGAAAAGAAGTGCGGTCAGTTTAGTCGTTTATTTATTTTTATTCCTTATAATCCGTAGAAAGAATAAGGAGTGTTTGATTCCATTGGAAAGAATCGAAAAACACACGCACCAAACAAAAAAAAAAGAGATTGGACTTCTTTATGCTGGTGGGCATTTGACATTCACGAGTAATAAATCAAAAGTCTGCATTCCACCAAATTACGAGTATTCCACCACTTGAAAACATATGCTGGTGGGCATTTGACATCACGAGTAAAAATCATTTTGTTTGATTCAGCGCCGTCTCAAACAACTGAGAGATTCTGTTAAAATATTAAAAATATCACCCTACTTTTATCAAATTGGGCACCTCAGTGACGGAGTTTTACAAAAAAAATTCGGGGGACCAAAATCATCAACAAATATTGACAATAATTAAAGATAAAAAGAAATAAATATTAATTAAAAAATGCTATAACTACAAACAAAACTAAATTTCTAAAAAAACTATTTTAATTCATCAATAGAAATTCGATTAAGAACTCAAAATCACAATATTCTTAAAAAATAAAGGTAAGTTTAATTAATTTTGGTTTTAAAATGCTAGACTTATTTTTTGGAAAATTTCAAATATTTTTCAATTATTTTTGCTAAAAATAATATATTTTTTAGTTAAATACATTTCAAAAGCAATACAATATAATATATTTAATTTAATCAGATTTTCGTAATGTTATAAAAAAACACTTGTCCTAAACAAAACAAAAAAAATAAGTCAATAAAAAAGAAATTACGTGAACAAACCAAAAAAAAAAAGGAAAACAATTAAATGTGGCATATGGGGATCGAACTAGGTTTTAGTGCACTCTACTGTGCTTCTAGCTACCACTATGCCATGCCGAAAATATTAAATATAATTACATATATCTATATATAAGGGTTTCGTTATTATTTGAGGCCCTAAAAAAACTAGCATTGGGCTTGAGTCCTGTGTAGTAGCACACTGCATACGCCCATGGGCCCCTGATTTGATTAGATTTTAGTTAGTTTGAGTTTGACTAAATAAATTTGTTTGGTAATGATATTTTATTAAAGGACAATCATCCTACCCAATTAAAAAATAAATCACATTAGTTTTTGGTTTCCAATTATGTCCCTTATTTTCTAAATTATTATGACTATTACTCATTAATGAATTCAATTATTCACTTGTTCACTATCAAGCAAAATGCTCATATTTGATATAAAGAAATATACTAATCATGTTCTCTTATTACTGCAACATCTGGATTTTCACGTTTGTGAATACACAACTTTGACTATTAGTATTACTATCTTCAATTCTTTATTTTAAAAATTATAAAAAAATTAATATTTTGAAAGTATATTTCGAGATGAATCTAACAAAACCTCACATGACTATATTTTTTATATATATATAAATCACAAAAGATGGTCAAAAGAGAGTATGTGAATAGTGCAATAGTCAAAACGTTGTAATAATAAGAGAACGGAGGAAGTATATTTTAATGTATAGAAAGTTAGAATATAATATTTGTTGTGTACAAAATTTTAATTACTTTTTTTCTTACTATTATCACTACAACCACTACTAATAATATTAATTAATAGGATGATTTATGGGGGAAGGGTTGGTGGTCAGGTGGTAGGGCGCCTCTTCACGGGACACTCCTTTGGGAGAGGTCTTGGGTTCTAACCCACCAAGGAGGTGAAAGATGAGGTTTTCTCTTTATGATCCTCTAGCTCCTGGCTAGCTCGAGCGATCGCTAATCAATGTTTAATCTCGCGTCAAGCGGCAGTGTGGGAGTATTTCCTTGTTGGGAACCGGAGAGTCTTGACCAATCGGTGGTATTCTCAGAAGCTGTCTTTGGGAACCTGAGGCGCTGTTAATCAGTTAAGGGCTTCCTCTTGTGCGCAGAAGTGTACAGAAAAGGCATTGGGAACCCTGGAATTGCTCCAGCGACACTACAAGAAAAAAGGGCTTCACTGACAGTGATTTTCGTTGCTACTTTGTTGGAGATGACTATCACCAATAATTTTGTCATTGCAAATTTGTTTGTGAAAGTGGCGTGGCTAAACAACTGCGACAAAAAAAAGAATTGTTGGTAAATTTAGCGACAACCCTTTTTTGTTGGTGAAATGTTAGTATTATGTTGGTAATGATGAAAATAATCAACGGAGTACTTTCCCTTTCTACAACAAATTTATTTGTCCGTAATTCGACACAACTTTACCAACAAATGTAGCAACCACTTTTATGTTGGAAAGTCAAGTACGAAAAGTTATAATTTTACCAACAAAATTTCACAACAATTTTTCCGTTGGAAAGTCAGCTACGATAAACATTCTCGGTATCTTATTACAAATGTATAGTGATATGACAACAAACTTAGCAACAAAATAAAGTGTTGGAACATTAGCTTCTCATATTGGTGTAGCTAATCCGTTATAGATCTAAATAAATTTTTCAACAAATAATGGTGTCGAGATTTTGTTAAAGACTAACTAAAAAATAACAACAAAATTTAATGTAGTAACATTTGTTGGAGCTTAAACTCAATTAATTACAAATATGTATGTTGCTATTTTCTTGCTAAGAATGAAATTCAACTACAGATCTTGCGCAGCTCCCTATACAGTTTGGTCCCGTGTCTTGCGCAGCTCCCTAGACTCCTCATCATCTTCGAAATCTAAGGTCTCATCAAGCCTGTAATATCCGCATTTTCTTTTTCCGGTATTTTCATTTTTGGTGTATTTTCCAACTCGCTTGTAACCATTTCGACATTTTGAATCTATTTTATTCTTGGAGTTTCTCCATTTGGACGATCTTCAGTGATGTTTTGATATTATTCCATTTTATGTCATGTATTGTGGCATGGATGTTTGATTCTCGTAAAACCCGTTCGTTTTTGTAATATCTTTGGTTTCACGAGTTCGTATGGTTGAGTTGTTCGTGTTGTGAGCTTCGGTTTGTTAATCAGACGTCGTATCGCGATTTTTGGACGTTTGGACCGTTTCGTAATTTCCCTAAGTTTAGGGTATTCTTGCTATCCTTGTTGTTCCTGAACCTTCGGGTATTCGGAATCACGATTCATCGTAACATTTTGGTTTCTGACTCGAATCCGTGGTGATTGTATCCATTGGTCGTTGTTACGCTTTGGTATTTTTCCGTTTATTCCTCGTCGAGTAGTTACTTCAGTTCTGGCATGTTTGCTGTCCCAGGCTGTGTTACGGCCGTAAGCCAGCTTCATTACGGCCGTAATACTAGAGAGTTACGGCCGTAGGCATTTCTTTATACGGCCGTAACAAGGATTCGTTTCTTACCTATTGGTCCATTTCTGAGTTACGGGTGTATCATATTTGAGTTACGGCCGTAAGTATTGATACTGCCGTAATGGTGTTCTTGATACGGCCGTATGTGTCTTTCATCAGATTGTCCAGTTTCTCTCCAGAGGCCAGTTACAGCCGTAAGAGAGTCAGGATACGGCCGTAATATTCCAATGTTACGGCCGTAAGTGGGTTGTGTTATGGCCGTAACACCTGCCAATATATAAACTGGCAGCGGCCCATTTTTTTTCCTCATTTCTCATATCTTTCCTTTCTCTTCGCGACGGGAGCGACGACAGAGGCTAGGGTTCGTTCGATTTTGATCCAAACTCCATTGTAAGGGCATATTCAAGTATCATACCATCCACCTATCGCTAATCATCCATCGTTCATCTTCGAATCTAGGTAAATCTTCTAAGAACCCTATTTTTGGGTAAATTGGGGGTTTTCGGGTTTTTGTTCGATTCGTTCCGTGTGATTGATATATTCATGATGAATATGATTAATCTTTTTAGTATCCTTAGTTTTCCTACAGATTCATGGTATATTTCGTGGTTTTTGCGTAATCGAGAGGGTTTGGTTGTGGTCCGCCCTCGTCGTTGTTCTCGGGCGAATATACATGAATCGTAGGCGGGTTTTCGGGTGTATTCCATTTCCGTATTCGTTTAGAGTTGGTTGTGATTATGTTCTTCGAATCGTTAGGTTCGGTTTCATTGGTTCCTAGTGTTCGTCGGTGATTTTCCTTTCCGTTCGTTGCGTCATCAATTATTTAAGGCAAGTATTTTTGGAAACCTTTATGCTTAACATGTAATGGTAATGTATATTGTGTGTGCTTTGCTCACCTCGGGAGGGTCCGACGGGATCACGGAGGGAATCCAATGGTTTAGCCCTGGATTCACGAGTTTGTTTCGCTAGCCAGCTCGGGAGGGTCTTTAGAGGCCTCGGGTGGGATTTGTGGCTTCGTCCCGGTCCTAGACGATGCCTGTGCGTGATTTGTTTTATAAGTGGCCATCTCAGGAGGGTCCTTAGAGGCCTCGGGTGGGATTTGTGGCTTCGTCCGGTCTGAGCAAATTGATTATTTGTTTGTTTAGGGAAAGACATGTCTGGTTTTTGGTTTTGAAATGAATTTGGTGCATTGTACTATGAAATGTGTAAGCGATTGGTTTGCCTTGATTACTTGTACTAGCATAATTACTAACCCCTTTGGGGACCCGTTGTGGGGAAATTCTTATTATGGATTTCAGGTTATGATCATCCGGACGAGCGAGCACTGGGACAGTACGGGGATGTTGGCCAGGTTCATTGACATGTGCACTCAAGTCCTTTTATTTCCGTTGTTCTATTCGATATGGTTGTTGTCTACTTTTGAAACTTATAGATTGTGCTCGCGAGTACTTAGGCTTTTCTCTTCGGATTGTGATTTGTATTCGTCGAAGTTATTTATGTTTTCCATTGTCGATTATCCCGCCGGTTGTATCAGGCGTGTTATTTGATTTTCAACTGGATGATGTGTGTTTTTACTGTGGTAAGTTGTGTCTAGCATGGTGGGTCCCATGTAAGGGTCCACGGCACTATAATATACCTTGAACTTCACGGGGGTGTTACAGAAAATGGTATCAGAGAACTAGGTTTATGGATACCTAGGCTTGTCGGTTATTTGGGTCTAGTTGTGTTTTGTGTTGCACATTGTCACGCCGCTGCCAGCATCTCGGTACTTCCAGTGCTCGTAAGTTTTCCTTACTCGATCCTTTGTTTTCTCGTATTGTATTTCTGTTTCTTGAATCGTGGATGTTTTCCTCTCTTACTTATCACCAAGTTGCTTTTGATACCTCTTAACACCAGTATGGATGCTGGAAGAGGCCGTGGACGAGGTCGTGGTCGTGGTCATGGACGCGGCCGGGGACGTGGGGTAGCCGGTGCGTAGGCCACGTCGCATTCTTCGGGAGCCGGCAGTACAGGTGACCGTCACAGTCATGCTTCTTCTCAGGAACGCGCCGACCTTGGTATTGCGGCCGTTATGCAGTAAATGGTAAACCAAATGGCGGCGATAGCTCAGGTGGTTCAGAACCCGGATCCGGCCCATGCTAATCGAGGCGGAGCAGACCGTTGGCTCCAAGATGTCATCAAGATGTATCCTCCTCGGTTTTCGGGAGCATCAGACCCGATCAGCTGGGAGGGGTGAATCAAAGAGATATCTAAAGTCTTTATTGCCACCAACTGCCCCGAGGACCGTAAGGTCCCTATTGCCCAGTACTTTCTCACTGGGGACGCTACGGATTGGTGGGAGGCCGTTGGGCCCAAAGACCATGTTGCTTCGTGGGCTGAATTTCTAGAATTGATGGAGACTGAATACTGCCCGTGGCCGGTTAGACAGGCTCGAGTTCATGCCTTTTATGATGCTCAACCACGATATATTCCTGTCTCTCAAGCTATTGCCGAGTTCAACAAGGAGTTGGGCTATGTGAAGACCCAAGTTTTCGAGGAGAGAGACAAAATTTTTCACTTTTCCCGACGGATGAAACTGTCAATTCAGGATTACATGTCTGGGCTCGTCTGTATTACTTTGAAGGATTATCAGAGTCGAGCTCTTGCCTATGATATGTCAGTGACAGCCAGTGCGGCGGTTCGGGAGAGTAAGAAACAGAAATCCGCCGGAAATTTCTCGGGCCACATGGGTGGAGGTCAACAGAAGTCTGAGTCTGCGAATATTCCTGGAGGTAATTCGGCTCGTTTCTCTGGGATCTATCGAGGTACTGCTAGTGCCTCCGTTCGGGATGCCAAATGCTTTAACTGTGGCGAGTCGGGCCATTGAAACTGGGAGTGTCCTCGTCCGCCTCTGACTTGTCAGTCGGGCCACAAGGCTCTCTTTTGTGAACGGGCACGACAGTTTCTTGGTGCTCAGACTTCTTTTCAGCACCTAGGGAGTCGAGTGTAAACCAGGGCTCGTTTGCTCCGCAGCCTCCGCCGAGTGCCGGTCGAGGTAGAGGTCGGGGTCAGCCCGCTAGAGGAGGAGCTTTCAGTGTCGGCTCTGCCCAGCCGCGTATCTATGAGATGAGGAGGGTCGATGATCCAGCAGCCACTGTGGCGACAGGTACCGTTCATATTCATTCTCATCCTGTCAGTGTGCTTTTTGATTCTGGTACTACACATTTGTTCATATCGCTCGAGTGTGTGCGCCGTTTGAGTCTCGACTGTTTGTCGCCTTGCAAGTCTTTTATTGTTAAACTTACTAGCGGTGATAGGATCGTTGGCGATCGAGAGGTCCGAGACTGCTCTGTGTTTATTTGTGAGAGAGCTTAGCTCTCTAATCTTATTGTCGTTAATATTGAGGGTGAGGATTTGATTCTCGGGGATGATTGGCTCGAGCGGCATGGCGCAATCATGAACTACTGCACGAGGATCATCACCATGTTAGCTGAGGACGGCACCGAACACTCTTTCGCGGGGCGAAAGATAGGAAACCAGAAGTTCTTTATTAACGCCTTAAAGGCGATGAGGCTCCTGCGGAAGGGGTGTACTGGTTATTGGTGCTATACCTAGAAGACGGAGGATGGTGGAGTCGAGTTTTCGTCGATTCCAGTCGTTAGTGAGTTTCTTGATGTATTTCTTAACGAGTTACCGGGATTGCCACTGGATCGTGAGGTCGAGTTTGCTATAGAGTTAGAGCCGAGCGCGGCTCCGATTTCGAAGGCGCCATACCGCATGGCACCTTCAGAGATGACCAAGTTGAAGAAGCAGTTGAGTGAGCTTCTTGAGTCGGGGTATGTTCGACCGAGCACTTCACCTTGGGGCGTACCGGTCCTGTTTGTGCGGAAGAAGGATGGTTCATTGCGTTTGTGTATCAACTATCGCGAACTAAACAAGGTGACCATCAAGAATAAGTATCCTTTGCCGAGAATTGATGATCTGTTCGATCAGTTGCAGGGGGCTTCGGTATTCTCGAAGATTGATTTGAGATCGGGGTACTATCAGCTCCGGGTGAGGGAGTCCGATGTGCCGAAAACAGCTTTTCGGACGAGATACGGACATTATGAGTTTGTAGTTATGCCCTTCGGGTTAACTAATGCACCGACGGTGTTTATGCAGTTGATGAACAAAGTCTTTATCGAGTATGTGGATAAGTGTGTCGTCGTCTTCATTGATGATATTCTTATTTATTCGAGGAACGAGGAAGAACATGCCCATCATTTGCGAGTAGTGTTAGACATTTTGAGTACCGAGCAACTCTATGCGAAGTTCTCGAAATGTGAGTTCTGGCTGAAGGAAGTGATGTTTTTAGGTCACGTGATTTCAGCCGAGGGGGTTCGTGTGGATCCACAGAAGATTGAGGCAGTGTTGGATTGGGCACCGCCCAAGAATGTGAAGGAGATCCGTAGTTTCTTAGGTTTGGCCGGCTACTACCGTAGGTTCGTCGAGGGTTTCTCGAAACTGGCTCGGCCACTTACATAGTTGCTCCAGAAGTCCAAGAAGTTCGTCTGGAATGACGAGAGGCAGTCGAGTTTTGAGGAGCTGAAGAGGCGTTTGACTTCAGCCCCGATTTTAGCGTTGCCGTGTGGCAACGGGGGTTTTGCTGTTTATAGTGATGCTTCGGGTCAGGGTCTTGGGTGCGTATTGATGCAGCACGGCAAGAACATCGCATATGCATCGAGGCAGTTGAGGACGTATGAGCTTAACTACCCTACTCATGATTTGGAGTTAGCGGCAATTGTTTTTGCGCTCAAGATTTGGCGTCACTATCTTTTCGACTATGCATGTCAGATTTTTACCGATCATAAAAGTCTGAAATACATATTTACTCAGCGGGAGTTGAATATGAGGCAGAGGAGTTGGTTAGAGTTGATTAAGGATTATGACCTCGAAATCCTTTATAATCCGGGCAAGGCGAACGTCGTGGCCGACGCCTTGAGTCGGAAACCGGTTGCGTTGCGAACGCTTGAGATCCTTACGTCTCAGTCTAAGCTTCGGCAGGTTTTGATCAAGTTAGATGTTGAGGTTTTGTTGCCTGGAGCTGTCGGGCAACTTTGTGCTTTAGAAATTTCGTCGTCTTTGATCGATGAAATTAAGCTGAAGCAGTTGGAGGATCCGATGATTACTCAAATCCGAGAGAACGTTCTTAAGGGAAAGTCTCCTGGGTTTGTGATTCACGAGGATGGTATTTTGAGATTCCAGAGTCGGATTTGTGTACCGAACGACTCAGAGTAGAGACAGAGTATTCTGCGTGAGGCCCATGCTACACCTTACTCCGTTCATCCTGGTTCGAGTAACATGTACAAGGACCTGAGAAGGAATTTCTGGTGGAATGATATGAAGGAGGAGGTCGCACACTTTGTAGCGAGATGTTTGACTTGTCAGCAGGTCAAAATCGAGCATCAACGATCGGCCGGGTTATTGCAGTCACTTCCTGTTCCGGAATAGAAATGGGAAGATATATCGATGGATTTCATTACGAGTTTGTTGAGATTGAGGTCGGGCATGAATATGGTCTGGGTGATTGTTGATCGTCTGACCAAGTCGGCACATTTTCTGGGCATCAAGGACACTTGGGGCCCGGAGAAATTGGCTCGTGTGTTTATCACACAGATCGTGAGGCTTCACGGTACTCCGAAGTCTATTGTTTCGGATCGTGATGGCCGTTTTGTATCGCACTTTTGGCATGCAGTGCATAAGGCGTTGGGCACTCATTTGCGTTTGAGTACCTCTTTTCATCCTCAGTCAGATGGACAATCGAAACGCACTATCCAGACATTCGAGGATATGTTGCGTGCTTGTGCTCTCGATTGGAGCAATGACTGGGAGGAGCATTTGCCATTGATCGAATTCACGTACAACAATAGTTGGCACGCGTCGATTCGGATGGCACCGTATGAGGCACTTTATGGGCGGCGTTGTCGATCACCGATTTGTTGGAATGAGGCGTCTGATATGGTCGGGACCGAGCCGAATATCGTTCTAGATACGAGGCGGAAGATAGAATTAATTCAGGAGCGGATGTTGACTGCCCAGAGTCGACAGAAGTCATATGCCGATGTCCGTCGTCGACCTTTGGAATTCGAGGTGGGAGATCACGTTTTGCTAAAGGTGTCGCCGACGATAGGAGTTTTCCATTTCGGGAAGAAAGGGAAGTTGAGTCCGAGATTCATTGGGCCCTTCGAGATTCTCGAGCGAGTCGGTGGGTTGGCATACCGTTTGGCATTACCCCCGTCCCTGAGTCATGTTCATAGCGTTTTTCATATTTCCCAGATGAGGAAATATGTCCCGGATCCTAGCCACGTCATCGATTATGGCGAGATTGATGTCGCCGAGGATATTACTTTTGAGGAGCATCCTTTGAAGATTTTGAAGCATCGTGAGAAGCGAATGAGGCATAAGACCATCCCTTTAGTCAAGGTGCAGTGGTCGAGACATGGTGTCGAGGAGGCAACTTGGGAAACCGAGGATAGCATGCGTGCTAGGTACCCCGAGTTGTTTGCTTCTTAAGTTTCAGGACGAAACTTATTTTTAGAGGGGTAGAATCTAATATCCGCATTTTCTTTTTCCGGTATTTTCATTTTTGGTGTATTTTCCAACTCGTTTGTAACCGTTTCGACATTTTGAATCTATTTTATTCTTGGAGTTTCTTCATTTGGACGATCTTCAGTGGTGTTTTGATATTATTCCGTTTTATGTCATGTATTGTGGCATGGACGTTCGATTCTCGTAAAACCCATTCGTTTTTGTAATCTCTTTGGTTTCACGAGTTCGTATGGGTGAGTTGGTCGTGTTGTAAGATTCGGTTTGTTAATCCGATCCTTGTTGTTCCTGAACCTTCGGGTATTCGGAATCACGCTTCATCATAATGTTTTGGTTTCTGACTCGAATCCGTGGTGATTGTATCCATTGGTCGTTGTTACGCTTTGGTATTTTTCCGTTTATTCCTCGTCGAGTAGTTACTTCAGTTCTGGCCTGTTTGCTGTCCCAGGCTGTGTTACGGCCGTAATACTAGAGAGTTACGGCCATAGGCATTTCTTTATACGACCGTAACAAGGATTCGTTTCTTGCCTCTTGGTCCAGTTCTGAGTTACGGGCGTATCATATTTGAGTTACGGCTGTAAGTATTGATACGGCCGTAATGGTGTTCTTGATACGGTCGTATGTGTCTTTCGTCAGATTGTCTAGTTTCTCTGCAGAGCCAATTACGGCCGTAAGAGAGTCAGGATACGGCCGTAATATTCCTATGTTACGGCCGTAAGTGGGTTGTGTTACGTCCGTAACACCTGCCAGTATATAAACTGGCAGCGGCCCATTTTTTTCCTCATTTCTCATATCTCTCTTTTCTCTTCGCGACGGGAGCGACGACAGAGGCTAGGGTTCGTTCTATTTTGATCCAAACTCCATTATAAGGGCATATTCAAGTATCATATCATCCACCTATCGCTAATCATCCATCGTTCATCTTCGAATCTAGGTAAATCTTCTAAGAACCCTATTTTTGGGTAAATTGGGGGTTTTCGAGTTTTTGTTCGATTCGTTCCGTGTGATTGATATATTCATGATGAATATGATTAATCTTGTTAGTATCCTTAGTTTTCCTACGGATTCATGGTATATTTCGTGGTTTTTGCGTAATCGAGAGGGTTTGGTTGTGGTCCACCCTCGTCGTTGTTCTCGGGCGAATATACATGAATCGTAGGCGGGTTTTTTGGTGTTTTCCATTTCCGTATTCGTTTAGAGTTGGTTGTGATTATGTTCTTCGAATCGTTAGGTTCGGTTCCGTTGGTTCCTAGTGTTCGTTGGTGATTTTCCTTTTCGTTCATTGCATCATCAATTATTCAAGGCAAGTATTTTTGGAAACCTTTATGCTTAACATGTAATGGTAATGTGTGCTTTGCTCACCTCGGGAGGGTCCGAAGGGATCACGGAGGGAATCCAATGGATTAGCCCTGGATTCACGAGTTTGTTTCGCTAGCCAGCTCGGGAGGGTCCTTTGAGGCCTTGGGTGGAATTTGTGGCTTCGTCCCGGTCCTAGGCGATGCCTGTGCGTGATTTGTTTTATAAGTGGCCAGCTCGGGAGGGTCCTTAGAGGCCTCGAGTGGGATTTGTGGCTTCATCCCGGTCCTAGGCAAATTGATTGACTGTTTGTTTCCGGGAAAGACATGTCTGGTTTTTGGTTTTGAAATGAATTTGGTGCATTGTACTATGAAATGTGTAAGCGATTGGTTTGCCTTGATTGCTTGTACTAGCGTAATTGCTAACTCCTTTGGGGACCCGTTGTGGGGAAATTCTTGTTATGGATTTCAGGTTATGATCATCCGGACGAGCGAGTGCTGGGACAGTACGGGGATGTTGGCCAGGGTCGTTTACATGTGCACTCGAGTCCTTTTATTTCCATTGTTCTATTCGATATGGTTGTTGTCTACTTTTGAAACTTATAGATTGTAGCTTTTCTCTTCGGATTGTGATTTGTATTCGTCGAAGTTATTTATGTTTGTCATTGTCGATTATCCTGCCGGTTGTATCGGGCGTTTGATTTTCAACTGGATGATGTGTGTTTTTACTATGGTAAGTTGTGTCTAACCTGGTTGGTCCCATGTAAGGGTCCACGGCACTGTAATATACCTTGAATATCACGGGGGTGTTACAAAGCCCTGGTGGTGCAGAAGGACTAGTTGGACAAGTACCACTGCCCTCGCAACGAGGGACATCATCATCACTCACTCACTCACTTGAAGTTCATCATTTTGCTCATCTGGTTCACGAATAGGTGAAGACGAATGCTCCACAATTGGCCTCTCCCCGTTTCGTCTGCGAGAACTGTTTGCACCCGTACTTATATTCTTGACTCTTCTAGCCATACTGCAATAAGGGATATGATATGTATATTTTTTAGATTAAAAAATACAGTAATATAACCAACATAGAAATATATATTAACACTAATATAGACATCTGGTGAAATCAGCAACTTCACAATAAGATAAACTAGTGAAATCAGCCAAAAAAATAGCAAGTAAAAATCAAATTTTATTAAAAATTAGTTTTGTTAAGTAAAAATTAATTTCAATCAATTAAACCAATTTTAGTCACTAAAATAAATTGAGTTAGAATTCAGGTGAAAAGAATAAGAGTCTTAATAGACTTGTTTCTTTATTAAGCTAAGACTATTAGTTGACCTTTTGTTTACACGAATATCCAATCAAAATTTACTTCAGTAGCTAATCTTCTAAATTTTATGTTAATAGACATAATTATAAGAGTGGAGTGAGAATGTAGCCATATAGACCCCTTACAACACAAATTATGTCATGCAACTTAATATTGTCAAATTCTAGCCAATTTCATGAAATGTGGACAAATTTGCCCTTACTGGTGGAAGTTTTTTTTTTTTTCATTTTTCAAAAGTAATCAACTGATTACTTTCGCAATTAACCCATTTATCTCACTCTCTCTCTCTTAAAATTCTCTCTTTTACAGACATAAAAGCAATCAACTGATTAATTTAATAGAATTAATCTCACACACTCTCTCTCTCTCTCTTAAAATTGAGGAAAAAATACAAAATACGTATCAAGCCCTTTTATGCAGATGAGCCCATTTATCTCTCTCTCTCTCTCTCTCTCTCTCTCTCTCTCTCTCTCTTTCTCTTAAAATTCTCTCTCTCTCTAGCCTAACCTAATGTCTCCCGCCGCTCTTCTACTCACTGGCAGCCGCTCCATCTTGCTCCGTCGCCGCCTCAATCTACTCTGTTCCATGGCTTCCGACAGCGTCCATGAGGAGCAACCCCACAAAGAAGCCGAACCAAGCCCCACTGATTCCGGCGACCAACAACACGAAGCCGCCGCCTCTGAAGCCGCTGCCGTCGCCGAGTCGGATTCAAGCGCTGATGCCACCAGACAACGAAAGCATAAGAGGAAAGAAGAGAAAATAATGGAATCCTATCCCGCTAAGAAGAAAAAAAAGGAAGAGAAGAAAAAAGGGAAGAAGATAGTAGAGGAAGAAAATAGTGAAACGAGTGAAGAAAGTGAAGCAATAGACGACGGAGAAGACAACGCAGAAGAAGAACAACCTCGTCGACCCCTCCCGTACGAGAAACGCTTGGTAAAATTTTGAATTTTTCATATCCCGGGCTTGATACGAATTTCTTGACTTAATGCGCTAATTTCTTGAACCTAAGTTTTTCTCAGATCTGTTACCCATGTTACGAAAATAGAATTTCGTATTGAATATTATTACTATTATATATCTTTGTAACACATCCGTACCGATTTGAAATTATTTATATTGGAGTTTTGGTTTACATGTTACGAATTTTCACAGTTCGTAACGTCATGTGATGCTTGTTTTGTTTCTTTGTGCGATTTAGTAAGAGTGTAAAATCTGCTATTACGAATAGGTGGTGTTACGAATTTATCAATACGTAACTGACTCTGCAATGTGAGAAGTTTATGTTAAGTTACGAAATTTGAATTTCGTAACAGAATAGCTGGTGTTACGGTTTATAATTTCGTAACATGTACCTTTTATATGTGTTATGACACCTGTTATGAAATTATCATTTCGTAATGTTGTTTGCAATTTCGTAACATGGGTTACATTTACTGAATTATTGATTTGGTTGAATGGTTTGTTTTTGTAGAACAAATGGGTTTTCAAACGAAAGAATCGGCATACGAGCACCACTGGATCATGCTAACCGGTGGTGAGAGCACAGTGGAGGAAATACGGTGTGTGCTCGAATCATTCAGCAAAAATTTAATCAAAGAATTGAGGCAATCAGCAATTGGGGCATTCATGAAGCTCCCCGACATTGTCTCGAGATCCGACAGGGCTCTACATTACATGATATCTCGCCAAGTGACACCGCATCCGGAGGTTGATGAAACATCCTTGTGGTTCCAGGTCAAAGGGAGAGTTCTACGGTTCTCAAGGGTTGAATTTGCATTGATTACCGACCTCCGATTTGGACCTACACTGCCAATTTCCAGCCTACATGGCCCACCGAATACCAGAAATTCGGTCTTCACGAAGATGCTTGGAAACAAAGAATTGCTGATTGCCTACATCCGAACAAAGTTCATCAACAAGAAATTGAATTGAAAAAGTTGGAAGTGAAGGGTACCGAAGCCGACTACTGAAAATGGCAAAGGTTCTCTTGGCTTGGCTTTATGTGCTTGGACTTGATCCTAACAAGAATAAAGTGCGGAATGGATGTGGGCGTTGGTAGAAGATGATGAGGCTTGGAAGGAGTTCTCGTGGGGAGTTATGCATATCGAATCTTGATTGACAAATTATTATTGTCAAAAGGACATTCTGGCCCCTACCATCTAAAAGGGAACACCATCGCATTCTTGGTAAGTTTCTGTGCAATTCGTACCAGTTTAGAATATATCATAGATTCGTAATGTTAAGAATTCGTAACAAGTCTGTTAAGAAACAATTATAATGTTAAGGATTCATACCATTAGAGTATATCACCGATTCGTGACATTATATCTTGTTTTGAGTAACAACTCTGTTAAGAATATCACAGATTCGTACCATTATGTTAAGAATTATTGAGTCACATATTCGTGACATTATATCTTGTTTTGAGTTACGAATTCTTGTTTCCTAATGTTAAGAATTCGTATCATTAGAGTATATCATGATTCGTGACATTATATCTTGTTTCCCAAATCCCGAATTCGTATCAAGTCTGTTAAGAATATCACAGATTCGTGACATTATATCTTGTTTCCTATTCGTATCGTTATTTGAAGCATCTTGGGTTTTTGGTGGATTGTAGTAACCTTTGTTTAATCTAATGGTATGCAATTTCCTTATTCGTAACAGTGTTACGATTCAGAAATTCGTAACTAATTCTCTTTATTATTTCGATGTTACGATTTAATAAATTTCGTAACACATGTTTGGGTTGCGATTTATTAATTACGTAATGATGTTACTTGTATTATGCATTACGAATTAATCAATTCGTAAAAGTGTGTCACTTGTTTCAATCCATTATAATAGCATGATTATTCTTAGATGTTACGAATATAATGTCATTTCGTAACTGCGTTACCATATTGACTCGTGTTACTAATTACGAATTTAACATTTCGTAATTGTAATATATATTGTTTGTAGTTATCTTATTACTTTCTGGTATGTTTGTTGTTTTGCGGTTTCGCGAGATAATCTCGGTGTCATATGTGCATCGTTATTACTCGACTCATACGTGGCTTGAAACTTATGCTGGTGAAGTGATGCCGATCCCAGATCAAGATGAATGGCTCGCACCCGATTACGTTGCCTCAAGGGTTGTTGGTACCCCTCCTAACCCTAGGCAAGCTGGTCGACCACGTGGGAAGAGGATTCAGCCTGCACATCGTGTGTGCTCTCGATGTCATCAAAAAGGTCATTACCAAAACACATGCACTACAATTTTAGAGGAGATTACTAGGGAGGAGGAAGTGAGTAGCAATCAACCAAAGATTCGGAAAAAGAATAAATGCGGGATCTGTGACGTAGAGGGGCATAGTCGTTTAACGTGTGAAGACCCGAATAGATTTGGTTGATAGTTTTTTGTTGTGAAGACCCGAATAGATTTTGTTTTGGTATTACGTCTTGTTAAGATTTTATTAATTTCATTACGAATTTATCTTTACGTACAATTTAGTGTGTTAATTTGTCTATTTCGAACCAAAATGATTTTTAGCGATTTTGTTTTTATGTTAAGATTTGATGATTTCGTTACAAAACCTTTTTGAACGATTTTGTTTTTGTGTTACGATTTGTGGATTTCATAATGAAATAATTTCTTACGATTTCTTTTTGTGTTACGATTTGCGTTACGTAACGAAATAATTTGTTACCTTGTTACGAAATTGTGTTATTCGTAACATGTTTTTTTAATGGTTGTGATTTTTTTATATGATATGTTACGAATCTGTGATATTCTTAACATTATTCTTCGATGTTACGAACATGTCATTTCGTAACTGGGTTACCATATTGACTGGTGTTACAAGTTACGAATTTAACATTTCGTAACTAAAATTTATTGTGTTTGTAGTTATCTTATTACTTTCTGGTATGTTTGTGCAGTTTCGCCTGACAATCTCCAGTGTCATATGTGCATCGTTATTACTCGACTCAGACGTGGCTTGAAAATTATTTGTTACGAAATTATAACTCTTACAAACCAGGATACGAAATATGAATTTCGTAACAGAGTAACATCTAATAATATGAAACTCTTACAAAACAGGATACGAAATATGAATTTCGTAACAGAGTAACATCTAATAATGCGTAACTCTTACAAAACAGGCCATAGAAATATTGTTTCAAAAATTACTTTCCAATACCATGGGAATGGGTTCCTCGGTGCTGTGAGCAAATATAGTTCTCGCAATGTGGTCACGATAATTATGGGCGTCCTGTTCTTTTTTCAAGTTTTTGGGCAGTGGGGTACTCGACAGGATCTGCTCCACATACTTCAATGCATAGAGCCCATATTTTACATTACCTTGTTGGTTGAAAGGATTATTTGTCTTTGGTGGTAAAGTCAACTCCCACTGTGTTAGAATCGTTTTTTTTATGCGATGATGCTGGAAGTATCCGATTTCCTTCAATATCTGAGGGAGTAGCCTTGCAATGGGTTTGTGATGTGATGATCCTCGAATATCCACTGAAATGAATCGTACAACACCAATTTTTGCTTTTTGAGATCCATTAGGAGCGTGCCCCAGTGTTCTTTGTAGTTGCAGATGGCTACCACCTACAAGGCATAGTGAGACGAAAATAAATTCGTAACATCAAATCATAACAAACTGATAAGAATTCACAAAATCATAACATGAAATTATGACAACGTGATACGAAATCATAAATTCGTAACATAGTATCATGACAAAGTGATACGAATTCATACAATCGTAACAGATAAACAGTAATGTTGATACGAAAAAAAATGCAATAGTTTTAGTTTTACCTTTTCGCAATCGATCCAGTGCTTTATGTTCGGACCCCAATTCGGCAATGTACCCTCAACATGATCACGCAGTAACAATTCGTTGTGTTATGAAATCAACAAATTGTAACACGATAACAAAGCATCACAAATCTTTTCGTTACGAAATCCAGAAATTGTAACACAAAAACAAAATCGTAACAAAAATATTTTGTTACGAAATCAACAAATCGTAACATATAAACAAACCCATAAAAACTCGTTTTGGTCCCACTGTCCTACATGATCACACAATTACGAAATCAACAAATCGTAACACAACATGATCACGCAGTAACAATTCGTTGTGTTATGAAATCAACAAATCGTAACACGATAACAAAATCATCACAAATCTTTTCGTTACGAAATCCAGAAATCGTAACACAAAAACAAAATCGTAACACAAAAACAAAATCGTAACAAAAATGTTTTGTTACGAAATCAACAAATCGTAACATATAAACAAACCCGTAAAAACTCGTTTTGATCCCACTGTCCTACATGATCACACAGTTACAAAATCAACAAATCGTAACATAACATGATCATGCTGTAACAATTCGTTGTGTTATGAAATCAACAAATCGTAACACGATAACAAAATCGTCACAAATCATTTCATTACGAAATCCAGAAATCGTAACACAAAAACAAAATCGTAACAAAAATGTTTTGTTCCGAAATCAACAAATTGTAACATATAAACAAACCCGTAAAAACTCATTTTGGTACGAAATAAAGGGAATCGCAACACACTAAATTATACGAAAATATAAATTCGTAATGAAATTAATAAAATCTTAACAAGTCGTAACACCAAAACAAAAGCATAACCAATCGTTTCGTTACGAAATCCACAAATAATAATAAAATAATTACGAAAAAAATAAATCATAACAAAAAAATAAAATCGTAACATAATGCAAAAACAGTACAAAATCGATAAACATAGCCCAATACAAAAACACAACAACAATCACAGCAACCAATCCAAAACAACGACGACAACGGAAATAATACCGACAAAATACTAAATAATACCTCAAAATCGAATTCAAGTCAAGTCGCAAAATCGGAGCAAGAGAGAGGAGATCGCCGGCGAAATCAGAGGAAGAAGAAGAGATGAGAAATCGAAGAACTCCGACGAGAGGAGAACGCCGGCGAAATCGGAGGAAGAAGAATATATGAGAAAAGAATGAAAAAAAAAAGAGGAGAAAGATGAACAGGAAAAGCGAGATAGAGAGAGAGAGAAATAGAGAGAGAAAAAGAGAAGAGAGAGAGAGGTGAGGAAAACAAAAGAAAAAGAGAGAGAAGAGAAAAAATGAAGAAACGAGAAGGAAAGAGGGAAAGAGAGAGAAAAGGAGAGAGAAAAAAGAGAAAAGAGAAAAGAGAAGAGAACAGAAATGAATAAAAAAAATGGAAAAAAGTGAAGAGAAAAGAGAGAGAAGTTGAAAAAAAAAGGAAAAGTAAGGGTAAAATTGTCCCAAAGACCTGAAAATGGCTAGAATTTGACAATATAAAGTTTCTTGACAAATATTGTATTCCACCTAATCAAAGTGGCTATATGGTTGTATTACCTCTAATTATAAATAAGTCAATTACATCAAGGTGTAAGGCAAACGGGCAACTTTGCAAGATGCTGCTTTTAGGGCAGCTTGTCCCACAGTGAAACCCCCACTCCTCAAGCCCGTTAGAGGAGAAACCCCTGTTAAATCCACACAAGTATTTCAATGGTGTATTGGATGAATTACAAGAAAGTTTTAAGTTACCGAGTATCATATTTGCATGTATATTCACTAATAATTACTTTTTTTTTCTGAGCTTTCTCATATATAATAAATAAATAAGGGTATAAATAAAAAAAATAAATGATTACTAGATTAACTATTTATTCTATATTTGTGATATATAATTATATGCCCCTATTATTTGGGATGGATAAGGGATGAATATATACATATATGTATAGATAAATAACAATCTTAACTACAATGAATGAAGCAAGCATGGGAATTTCTTACAGTGTGATTAGCAGTATACCAATCTCCAATTAAGACAGTGAAATCGTCGGCCGGGATATCGGAGGGGACAGGGATGAAGGGCCTGCTTAGTATCTTAATATCTCAACACCAGCAGTAGTCTTGTGGAATGCCAAGGATGGGAAGTAGAAATAGGATCATATTTGATCCTTCATTGAGGGACTATGATTAGTCCGACTAAATTGGGATCATCTAGTTATCAAAAAAAAAATATATTAATAGGATGATTTTCATTTAACACTCCTCTTAGATTTTCTAGTTACATCTAGGTAGCCATTAGTCCAATAATTTCATATAGGTCCTTCTTTCCATTTTCCCATTCATCAAAGGGTGAAATCAGCTCCCAAACATAACCTTATTTTCTCATTTTGAAAAAATATCCCTCGCAGTTTTCCTAATTCAACTTAAGTCATTTATCTTGTTATTTATTGCTTACTTATATTTTATTTTAATAAATTATTTAAAACATTAAAGAAAATAACCTTTTCTTCTTACTAAGAAATTTTGCCAAACTTGCATCTGTCTGGATAAATTGTGTCTGCTGCGGTTAAATTTGTGCATGCAGGTAAATTGATCCTGTTGTTTACTTTTTCATCTGAATAAACTGTCTGAATAACAGAAATGACCGATTTACCCCTGAATATGAATTATAAACTCTTTTATAAATTGTTGTTTATTTTTTAAGCAATATAAATGATATAATCCAAAAATCAAAACATAAATTCATAAAGTACTTAAAAATCCAATTTCAAACACAAAAAAGTCAAGTTCAATCACAAAGTAGCCAAATTCAAACACAAAGTAGACAAATTTAAATATTATTGGAAAATCAAGTTTGACTCATCTTCTAAATATATATTATTTAAATTTAAACAAAATATTATACATAAATAATTCAATTTTGTATGTAAGTAATATATAAAATATTTAATACGTATATAAATAATATGTATAATTTACAATATATATTTATATATAGAAATATATTTTAAATATATAAGAACATATATAATAAATATTATACATATGAATAAATGTTAATATAAAAGTAATATATAATATTTATTTATAAATTCATAATATATATGATATTTTGTAGATACAAAAGTTTATTTATACAATAATATATAGTAACAAATATTATATATAAATTAATAATGTATATTATTTATATATGAAGAATATATATTACATTCATTTATATTAAGACCTAAATTTTTATATTGTATATATAAATGAGTATATATAATGGGAACATAAGAGTCATTTTTTTGTCCTAAATTATTTATATTGTATATATAAATGTGTGGTTTTCAATTAGGGGTAGGGGAGTCATTTTTTTGTCTTAATGGGGACAACACCCCTTTTCATGCTTAATGAATAAGTCATTTTTGTCTTCCCGAATAAGTCATTAAGCCACAAGTAAACACCTCCAAACGTCTGAGCGAATAAGACATTTTATCTATTAAGCTGATTAAGTCACAAGTAAACAGCCCCCAAGTCTCCTGCCAGGAGTTCATACCTCTGGCAACAGTTCCGATGGAAACTTATTCTTTCATTTTTATAACATAAATAATTAAGTATATATTGATTTATTTGTGTTTATCGAAAACATAATATATGGAAAAATGTAATCCCTCCATCCGTCAAAAATTTATCCCAGTTTCCTTATTGGGGTGTCCGTCAAAAACTTATCTCAGTTATAAAAGGAAAAATTTCTCTTTTTCTTCTTCTCAAAAGTGGAACCCTTTCTCCACTAAAATCACTTTATACCAATTTTTCTTAAAACTCGTGTCATTCCAACTTGGACAAGTTATTTGTGGACAGAGGAGGGAGTATTGTGTGAACCATAAATATGATCTAGAATTATTGTGTATATTTTTTTAAATTATTATGATATGTTTATAATTATTTAGAGATTAAGTAATTTAAATCCTTTTATAATAATAGTAAATTGAATATAATTCAGAATATTATGTGTAAATAATATTAAATAATCTCATATATTATAAGATGTTATGTATTCTCAGAATATTGGGTTTTCTAAATTAGTTCTATTAGAATACTCAATAAATTGAATATTTCATGTACTATAATATTAAAAATTTAGAAAAATTATAATAATATTTTAAAATTTTGAATATTTTCAGAAGTCCATAATACTAGTATATTCCTTATTTGTGTAGGAATATTAAACTTTATACTTATTTACATCAATAATAGTATTTTCCATGATATTACGATATTGTAAATTAATTAAACAAATATAAATGATTAAATTCAGTAACTTCTCATTAAAAGTTATGAGAACATAAATAATATATTCCTAGAAGGTAATTTGTATACTTTATAACTATGTATTAAAGTTATATTATTAATTTTATATAATAAGGTGCATTAGATTCTATAAGTTATTAAATAAGTAATATTAGAAATTATAATTTACTAAAATCCAGAATAAATTTCTGAGTTTTGAAAGTAGTACCCTATATTTCATCGTGACTTTGAGAATTTAATATAGAACTCCAAAATAAAGTTTGTAAAATAATTATTTACAAAATTACCATATTCCTTTATAAATATTTGAGGTAAATATAAAAGTTTGTTATAAGTTAGGGTCAAATTTATAATTTGCAATATAAATATCTAATAATAATGTGTTTGGTCATTTCAAAATTAGTTTGACTTCTGAATTTATATGTAATTAGAAATACTCTACTGCTTCGCTATTGTTCAACAAGTACTTCATTTGAGAAGAGGACATCTAACATGAGTGATAGATGTAATAGACCCTATATTCATATTAAGAATAATTTGTGTCCTTTTATGTTATTTTACAAAGTATGAGTTATCTTAGCATTTAATCTGTCAAATATTTTCTATAAAATCAGACACTTTAACGATCAAGTACGTTTATAAATATTTTATCAGACATCGAGTATCTTATCGTTTTAATCATTTTTTTAATCAATTTTACTAAATAAAGCCCCTATTACTTTTAATGTAATAATGTGTGCGTCTGACTTTCTTCTAGTGGAAAAACATATACAGCCATTCTTTTAGATCGAATGAATTTGAATCGAATCAACCGAATCAATCGAATGGATTCGATCGAATCGAATCGAATCGAATGAATTGAATGAATGAATCGAATCGAATCAGATTGAACTAAAATATATATTAAGGGTAAATAATAATAATAAAATAATAGTAAAAATAATAATAATATAATAAAATATAAATGATAAGTTGAGATCTATTTGATAAAAGTAAATTGTAATAATATTAACGATATTAATAACAATAAAGATAATAAATATAATAATAATAATAATAATACCACTGATAATAATGGTAAATAATAATAGTAATCAACAACAACAACAACGATAATAATAAATATTATTAATAATAATAGTAAATATTTAGTAATAATAACAATAATAATAATTAAAATTAATAATAATAATAATACTAACACTGATAATAATGGTAAATAATAATAATAGTAATCAACAACAACGATAATAGTAAATATTATTAGTAATAATAAAAATAATAATAATTAAAATTAATAATAATAATAATAATATGAAGAAGAATAACTAAACTGAACTGAACTGAACTGAACTGAATAAACCTGAACTGAACTGAAATTGAGGTTGAATAAGTATTGATATAATCTAAGGTAATTACAAGAAATATCACGAAGAATCCTAACACCATCATTACATTTATGTTTTAATACAAAGAAAGTCGTAGTTTATTATTCCTACAATCATATTTTTGTCTTTGGACTTGGACTATTGGCTGAAGATAATAGTCCGCCTTCCATAATTAACTTTCAATATCCTCACATAACTCTGTTCATTATGCACTTTTTTTTTTAAAAAAAGATGCAATGTAGTTGAATAACCTTAACTATAATATATTAAAAGAATATAGATTTATCAACTTTTGCTATGTTCGCCCAAGTCTCCGAAATGCACGTCAGAAACGAATTTTTTTATTCGGAATTAGAAAATATTTTTTCACTTTGATATACAAATTACCAACTATATTGCCTTTTCTAAATATACATTGAATTTTAATATTTTACCTAAAATAATGACTACTAGTACTATGGTTTCCTTTAAATCAGTAATACGTGAAATAAAATATCATCCAAATAATGAATGATATTAAAAAGAATTAAAGGTTCAGTACATCGAAATATAAGAAAGAGAATGTAAACTCAACGTGTACAATCACCGTAGACATCTGAATAATCACCAACTGCAAAACGATATTTGTATAAATCAGTAAGCAATAACAAAATCAAATAAATGTATATTGCTACTTTAGGCATAAAGTGTATTAATATGATAAAATAATACCTCAAAACTTTGAAAACACCTCATTGTATACAATGTTGGTGATCGTGTCGGTGGGATTGCCTACCTCATACAATGCTAAACCCTTGAGCCTCTTCCTGCTTGTTACTCTAGAGAATGCAACATAGAGCTGGCCATGTCTGAAAACACACTTTGGAAGGTAGAGTCCAACATGAGATAAAGACCGTCGCTGACACTTATTGTAACACCCCCAAAACACTCTGGAATATTACAGCGCCGCAGACCTTCTCCATGAGGATCTACCAGGCTAAATACAAAAATAATACATCACATTACATGCCGACATGGCTACGTAATGAACCGTTAGACCGATTTGGTCTTGTACACAACATACACATCAAGCATACATAACTCTTTCTCACAATTCATACCCACGCAGGGGTTAACATACAACAACATTCCCATAAAACGGGAGAATAACACAACGGAGAGACAAACAACAGAACTCTACTAAAAACTCAATACTGGTCTTCATGTGATTAGTACCGTCGTCTTCCATCATCCTTCGTAACGATGCTGTGATTCGCTCCCTGGCAACCTGCAAGTACCTGGAAGCAATACAGACATCCACCCCCCGAATACTCAGGGGTTAGCAAAACTCCACTGTTTTGCTAGTGCAAGTATAAAATACGAATACAAGCTATACACAACATACTCCAAGAACATAATAATCCTGAATATACTTCCCGAGATAAATCACTTGATCAAGACAGTTCAAATCATAAAAGGTGGGAAATAAACCCAAAGTACATCTTACAAGACATTTACGATCTCGGGAGTTTTGAAAACATTTGGGATTTAAGAATTCTCAAGTCTTTCGAAAACACTTAGAGACACAGTCCAAAAATTATTTTCCAAAATACAATTCCGGTGACAAGGCATGGGGGTCCACGACCCAAATCATGAAGCACGGGGTTCACGACCCAATCATCCATAACAACATATTCCTAAGGATTATTCGCGTCCCGTGCTAACAAGCCACGAACCTCATATGCTCCCGCAGAACATACCCGAGTGAATAACCCAATGGGAAACCATACCAATTCACATATCACAGTGACAACAGTCACACAATCACAACCATACGTACGTTCATAGTTGTCCCGGCATCGCACTAGCAAGCTACGAACCTCGGAGCCTCCACGAGACTTACCCAATTGGACAATCCATGACAAGTACATCACACGATCAATCCACAACCATAAGTTATCCCGACATCGCGCTAACAAGCCACGAACCTCGGAGTCCCCGCAAGACATATCCGATGGATAACCCCACAACTCATCCCCGGCATCGCGCTAACAATCCACGAACCTCGGAGTCCCCGCAAGACATACCCGATTGGATAACCCTACGGTCACTCCCGACCCGTAGTAGAAAGTACGGATCCCGGAGATTCAACAATCTTACCCGGAGGCACATCACTTACAACGATCACACAATAACAAGCACGTGCAATTTACAAACCACAAGGAACATCGCCACCTCCTTATAAAGGAGTCACAAATCATATCACATGATATCACATTTTCTCATAACAATTACACTTATCAATACACAACCCCCGACAATTAATACGGTCTACTATATTCACTAAATATTATTGTAACATCTTCCAACATACGAAACCAACACACATATTCCGAAAACACATTTGTTTACGAAGCATACGAGTTATATTTTGAAAGACAATATTTATCGAGAACATACCGATCCTTTTAAGGTTCATTTAAACATTCGGATAGCACATAAAATCATTCACCAACAATTACGTCTAAGAAACATGAAACGTATGGGCAAGATACTTGCCTCGATACCACGAGCAAGGAAACGACGAACGGACACGGTCAGGTAGCCCTCGAACTTCTAAAAACGACCAAGAACTCGACAACTCCACGAAAAATACGAAAATAATATCACCACGAATCAATAATGCTAAACAGAATCCGAATCAACCCGAAAAACAACAAGAATCCGAGGGTTTTTTCAAGGAAATCGAGAATCAAGGTCTAGGTGATAAAAATCGATAAATGAGTTACAAAATCCGAAGACCACGATCAATACAACAAGAATACCAAGAACAATTCATCAATCTCGGACAAAAACAACGAATCACGAAGAAACCCCCCCCAAAAAAATACACAACTAGGGTTCTACAGAAGAAATACCTCGATCCGGCGAAGAACAAGGATTCGGTAATGATATAATCGAAACGCATCTTCTAAAACGCCTTGGAATTAATTAGAACCGGCCAATAACTCCTCCCCTCAATCACTCCCGTCCGCAGCCGCCACCAAGTGAAGAAAACGCAAGCAAATGAGGTCTGTCCGAAGCCCAGGCCTATGTATGGCCGACAGTGTTACGGCCCTAACCGGCAGTGCCTTACAGCCGTAACTCGGTCAACTTCCTTTACATACGTAACGGTTGCTGCCTTACGTACGTAACGAGCATGCCTTAAGGCCATACTCGACCCGGCCTTACGGCCGTAACCAGGTCCCCAGGGCTACTGCCTGAAATCTGCCGACGCATTACGGCCGTAACCGGCCAATGCCTTGCGGCTGTAACGAAGCCTTACGGCCGTAACAGGTTAACCCTTACAGCCGTAAACGAGTCCTCCCAGGCCAGCGTGTGCGGGAGTCTTACAGCCGTAATCGGCCAGGCCTTATGGCCGTAACTCGATCCCAGCAGCCAACACCCGACCATCCGACTCGATACTCGACGACGTCTCGATCACGCAAACACACTGACTAAGATCCGAAACAATAACGAACAGGCTACGAAACTCAACGTACCACAATGCAAGCACACTATTCCAAAGACGCGGACGACAAAAATCCGCTCGACCGAAGAAAAATTCAACGAAACCGGAACGAAGATCTCGGGTATTACATTCTACTCCACTTAAAAGAAGTTTCGTCCCCGAAACTTAAGACATAAAACAATCAATGCAAAACAATCTCAGATAACACACGCTATCCATTGCCAACAACTTGCAACGAATCACATGCAACACGTAGCTGCTACCATCCATATAACTACACCCGAACAATAACAAGACCTAACGAACAAAGATCAATACGGTTGACCAACCCAAACAGTACAACAATCAAAGCACGAATTAATCATTGTACGAATACGAATTTCCACAACCCAAGGGTTGGAAGATCGAAAACGAAGTTAATTTCCCGAACTTGGGGAAAGTACGAAGGAGTTTGAAGGCTCAACAACCACGATATTAGATCAACAAAAACCGAACAACAAACGGTCAAACCACAACGATCAAGACGACAACCGTCGAACAATCATATCCGAATCACGATGAACAACAAGAATCAAATAACAACTCCGAAGTTCACACCTCGGCTCGAGACAATAGGTGATCCGGTAAGGACGATAAGACATGCACCCACATAAGATTCACAGGAATGGAATCACATTCGAAAAAGTCACAACGACAAGCGGATTAATCCGAAACAATATCACAACTCATTCGAACAACAAAAGTGAAAGATATAACAAGTTTAGAAAATATCAATGAACACAAACAAGTCGATAGAGTTGAGGATACAGAAGTTCAAAATTCAATCCACTTCTAATAAAAGAAGTTTATCTCAGAAATTCAAAACAACAAAGCAAGGAAATAACATAACATGCGACTAGTTCTCATGGACTCCTCATAGTTAATCCTGATATCAGTGCTCAAGTCCGTTCCTCGGAAGGCTCGCTGACCAACTCGCAAAACTGAACCTGGTGTCCCTCGAGTCCGCACTTGTAACACGTTACCAGCAGATAAGGACAATGCACACGAACATGCCCCGACACATTGCAGTTAAAACACCTCCTGGCTCTACCAGGAGTCAAAGAAGACGACTTGGAACTCTCAGCCCATGCATCGAGCGATGGAGCTTCACATCGGAAAGACTACGACGTTGCAAACTAGGAACACCAACTCCGATACTGCCCACAAGCTCATCGGACTTCCTCTATTTCTTCGACTCGGGCACACGTTCCGACGGTAACGAAGCTAGCTCATAGGCTAAGGCTCGATCCTGATAATCTCTCAACAAAGCAAGTGAGTCCCGACATATACTGGCAAATCTTCGGCTTCATCCATCTGTCAAAGTGAATGATCCTCTTTTCCTCGGTTCTCACCCGATCCGGCACATAACTGAGTTATTTGCTATAGTCGATGATAGCCTGCGACACCGATATATCTTGCGGTTCTGCCACATAAAATTCGCGAATCCTCTGCTCTCTAATAGGTTTCGGACAGAACTCAGCTTCCATAAATGCCTGGAACTCCGCCCACGTGACATCACGATCACGAGGTTTAGCAGCTTCCCACCAATTAGCGACATCCTTGTCAAGAAGGTACTAAGCGATAGGCACCTTCCGCTCTTCAGGACAATCGACAGCCTCGAATATCTTCCCTAATTGAAAAAGCCAACCATCCCAGCCTAATGCATCCGTAGAACCGGCGAATCGAGGGGGATTCATATGAACTACCTCTCGAAGCCATTGATTTACACCGACGTTCTGAGTCGCGTCAGTGTTACATTGAGCGACTAGGTCAACCGAGTCATCTCATGCCGCTTCTTGTTGCAATATAGTAGCAACACCCATACCAATATCATTCCCAGCAATATTCTCTCGATTCCGCATCTGATCCCGTGGTCATCGGTATCACGGTTACGACCACGACCTCTGCCCCTCGGCATACTAATAAGCAACATTTCAAATAAATTTGAACAACCTTATATTTATTTCCTTTGTATTGATTTATACCACCGATTCTTGTGAAAGTTAATTTTTTAATACCAAACCATAAAATTGATAAGTTATATATCCTCATTCATAAGAGTGTAAGTTATTGATACCATTTTGCTTAAAAAGACTAAAATGTCCTCCAAAAAGGTGTTGATGTTGACTTTCATTTTTTACCTTTTAGTGATAGATTTAAGGGTATTAATGTCTGTTGGTATCAAAAACTTATACTCTTATGAATGAGGATATATAACTTGTTACTTTTATGGTTTGGTATTATAAAAGATAGAACCCCTATTCTTTCCAATCTCTCTAGGGCATGATGGTTCATTATCAGGGCAACTCAAGCGGACCTAGAAGATTAAAATCTGCACGTGGAATTTGCTCCAATTGAACGCTAAACACTAATCCAATTTTGGGCTGGCGTTATTCTTTTTCCTCTCTTCACCAAATATATGCCTATGCACTATGCAAACAAACCTTTTTTTTTTTTTTGGCAACCTAAACCTTTATGTTTTATGAAATGGGTAAAATGGTAGTAATGTAAAATAATGCTACTTTTTGATTATTTGTATATTTACCTTTATATATTTGTTTTTTGATAATACGTTTCTTATAAATTAATTTATACGTGTAAAAATGAAGAACAACATTGACAAAGAAAATAAGTTTCTTTAATATTAATATATAGACTAAAACAATAAAATGACACTAAAGAAAGAACAAGAAAATGATAAAATATATGCACTGTTGAAAAAAAAAAGTTGAAAAAGTCAGTGTTCAAATTGTAAAGTTAATAAATATACATGTTCTAACGAAAAATATACAAAAAGTGGTGTGGAAACGAGTAGGGAACCCCCTTTTGAGTTTGAGAATAATTTAACTACTGCAAAAACATTGAACGCATGTACGTGATGATGATCATACTTTTTTTTAATTAAAAAATTGTAAAATACTTAATAGTAAAATTACTATCAATATTATCTGTGACTACTATTACATGATATTTTTCAATAATAAATACAAAGTATTATTTGTATAAAGATCTACATTATTTATAAAATATATTTAAAAACATTTCCTTACACATGATATTATAATTTTATTATATATTTTTCTCTCTTTGTCCATTCAAATAATCTCCAATAGTTTCTTACTGTTTACGCTTGATATTGCTACATAATTTGACATATAGGGAATATTCATTTTAGAATATATAATCCAACATCCAATAGCTTTCAATTCTGACTCTTATGTTGGTTCTTATAATATAATTTCAATAAAATACAAATAAAGACAACCTACTATAATTATAGTAAATTAAAATTGAACCAAAATATAAATAAATGGAGGTGAGTAGAACTCTTCCATAAGACAATTTTGCCCCCATATAAGAGCAGACGTCTCATGCAAGATGTTCCCAAAATACAACTGCTATGTTTTTAGTTAGGTGCTCTTCAGAACTCAGAACTCAGAAGACTCTCTTTTATAAGGTCCAAAACAACTCCATGAAATGGGGAGTTACTGCAGACTAAAGTGTTTTTAATTCTCTGTAACATTCAGCTGAAAAGTCACCTCCATAAGTAGTCTTATTTAGTTCGTACAGTACACTATGGAGTGTGATGAGTCATGTTCCAGAAACTGGATTAGATCATATTTGGGTCAACTAAGTATTACATGTACCTGGGTTAGATCATATCTAGGCAAGATCAATAGTTCATGCAGCTTGGTTAGTCAGCCAATATTTCAGCCAGTTGCGTTACTCAGCTCAGCAGTTGAGGCAACTGAGTTACTCTCAGTAATTGAGACAGCCGGGTTAACAAACCTGGCTGATTTTGTTGCACTTGGCTGCAAAAATAATTTGATCTGTCCACAAGTCACAAGGCCTAAGTCGCCCAACTCGCACGAATCCAGCCCAAAATTCAATTGCCAAGAACCAAGGTCCAAAGCCCACGACTTGTGCACGAGGCTAAGCCCAAGTCGAGCTGGACGACGGACAGGCGGTGGCGGCGACAGAGCGTGCATGTGTGGGCTTCGTAACGTTAGATCACTAGTGTATACTACTAGTTTATTGACCTACCCACACTTTTTTAGTGATAAGATAGTCAAGAAGGCTTTAATTTTCCAATATGGGATGAACTTTCATTTCCCACTTAAACTCTTCAACCATACATATTAAATGACCAACTTTAATTATTTATTTTTTACTCACTGGAAATCAATTTTGTGAAAAATAAAATCCTATATTTATCTCCTCGAGATGGAGATTCACAATTTAACATTTAATTCCTAAGAATTAAATATTTGATTATCATTAAATTGGTTCCAAATTGAGTCAAAAGTACTCATTTTTCTTAAATCTGTCCAACAATCTCCCACATGAGTGGAAATAAATATATGCATAAATGCAAACTCACATACCCAGTTTTTATGAAATAATGCTGCATGGAAAAAAGTTGTTTGTGGCTTTGAACATTATTTAGTAAAATATCGTCGGATATACTGGGTGCTTAGTGGACATAGAGCCTTGAACTAATCATCCTTGGTGTATACCGACACTTATACAACAATATCTCAACACATTCTATTCTCATAGTTGTGTCCGTTTTTACCATGTACAACATCTTAGTTCTCTAAGTGTTCATTCGAGGTGGCCCGTCCTCACACTTAGATAGGTAGTCTTATTTTATAAAGTACCCTGCAATAGGCCTCCTTTTCAAGGACAATGAACCATTAAAAGTCCAGAGACTTAAGCTCACCACAATCACAGGACTCAGCACTTATACTGCTCTATAGGGATGGATTTATAATAAGTGCTTTCAATAGAACTTTCATAACTTTATTTTCCCATTGAACCAGGTTTCTGGGATCTCCAGTCATAACTTTTAAGATACGAATTTTCATTTTATTCCCTCTAGCAATTTATGAAATTGATCCCTTTTCAGCCCTTTTTCGAGTGGATCCGCGAAATTAACATTTGACCTCACATAGTCAATAGATATAACTCTATTTTTTATTAGTTCTCGCATGGTATTATGTCTCCGACTAATGTGTTGAGATTTACCATTATATATAAGACTTTGTGCTCTTCCAATTGCATCTTGGCTATCGCAATGAATCATAACACTGGGCATAAGCCTTTTTGAGCATGGAATATCCTCATGAAAGTTACGTAACCATTCAGCTTCTTCTCCAACTTTATCGAGAGTTACAAATTCTGATTTTATGGTGGATCGAGATATGCAAGTTTGCTTGCTTTATTTCCAAAACACTGCTCCACCCCTAATGGTAAATACATAGCCACTTGTAGAGTAAGAATTCTTAGCGTCTGAAATCCAATTAGCATCAGTATATACTTCCAATACTTTAGGATAATTACTATAAAATAGCCCGTAACATACGGTGTACTTTATGTATCTTCAAACCCAGGTCAATGCATTCCAATACTCTTTACTTGGATTACTCGTGTACCTGCTCAACTTGTTCACAGCAAATGTCAAATCTGACCTTATACAGTTTGTAATGCACATAAAGCTTTCGATTACTCTTGAATATTAAACCTGAGCCATCAGATCAATTCTATTCTTACTTATGTGAATACTAGTATCAAGGGGTGTTTTTACAGGTGGGTTGTCCAAAGCATTGAATTTCTTGAGCACTTTATCAACTTAATGAGATTGTGACAAGAAAATATCTTCTGGCGTCGCTAATTTTAATTCCAATAATTAAATCACTAAACCCATCCTTCTTGTCGAAGTTTCGATTCAACATCCTTTTTGTATTCATAATTACTTCATTGCTAGGCTGTCGGGTCAAGTCGAGTCGTGATTTGTCGAGTATTGTGTGGTTTTGTCATTCGAGATGTCGGGTGACAAGTTGAGTTGTGCGTAGTCACAATATGTCGGATATGTTGTCGGATGAGATTAGTATCGCGGGCGACCGTCATCTCCGTGCGGCCTGTGGACATAAGACTCCTCTTTTATGCGAGGTACCTGTGTATCATGATTTTATCTTAGTGACTTAATTGCGGTGCATAATTTTATTTACACGGTGTTGTATAATATAGTTGTATATAATACTTGTGACACACAGTATATGTATAAAAACTAGGCATATTGTTGTTTTACCTTTGAACCACCGTATGTGGTGGTATGTGTGTAAAAAAATTGAGAACCTTGATGGATTTTGAATAAGGTGTCGACGATTGAGTTCGTGAGAAACTCCGAGGAATGGTTTTGTTGCATGTTTAAACTTGATGCTGTGAGATGTATTCAATTGGATTGGCGATCCTATTTGCCGTTTGAGCATATGATTTTTAGTTTAATTGTTTTTTTTAATTGTTATGTTTATGCTGTTACGGGTAGGTTTTAAAATGTTCTTCCTGGAGGACTATACGAGATTGAACATCTTTGTGGGAATCATTTGCTATTGTTTAAAATATTCTGATGGTGCGGTTAAAACCACGGTTTATATGGATTTTAAAATCGGTTAAATTTTTGACGTAAACTTTTGACTAACTCAGTAGTAAATTGTTGTTACAGTTGTATCTGTGCCCCTTTTACTAATTATTTAATCCCTGTTAATATATTCGTGATGGTTGGCGTGGTAACATGTTGTTACCCTGTATATCGCTAGTAATGGTAATAATATATATATATATATATATATATATATAAGGTCACTTTGATGATATTGTCTATCGAGTAGGTTGGTGTTTCAAAGTGTTATTTTGCAAGTGATCTCGAATCAAAACAGTTTTGAAAATGAGATACATGGTTTTGATTAAACGACCGAGGTATTAATAGTGTTTTCAAAAATTTCATTTCACCAAATTTTTTAAACTTGAGAAATTTAAAATTTTATCATTTGAATAATACCCCGGAAATATTTTATTTGTGTTGCTAGTGTTTGGTCCCTACGATACGTGTGTGGTTTTGACCATGTTTGATTTGGTAAAATCCAAACATCTCTGTTGATGTGACTGTGTGAATTATTTTTGAAAGAAGTTCTAAAATTACAGTGTTAGTTCGTGCACTTGTGTGATGACTTGGAATTGATGTTTTATCGTGCTGCTATTTATCGTCCTATGTTGATGTTGTGATGTTTGTTTGGTTGCGTTATTCTGATTGGTCGTGTAACACCCCCAGATTTAACCAGAATATTACAGCGCTGTGGGCCCCGAGATGGAACCCACAAGGCTAAGAGGAATTTTCGCAAACATTTACAAATGCCCAAAAGGCTAACGACGGTACTATTTTTAAAAACATTCAAAGATTTAATAAAATCCATTTATCAAAACCGTCGTACAATCTCATTTGAAACCACAAGGTTCGAAGTACCAAAAACTCAACAATTTGAAAGCGTACGTTAAGCTATCGTTACACGTACCGACAAAATAGTTTAGAAAATGATTGCCAAAGTAACCTAAGTTACCAGATACCAAAAGGCCATTTAAAATACTCACGCAGCGGAAAAGACAAACAATTCAAAGTACTCTAGCAGCGGAAATACAACATCAAATCAGAACACTCGATTTACAAACACATGCCATAACCAGTATCCTCCGGGAAACTCATCTCTCCACGAACGCTACAAGCTCGATATCCAAATGACCTAAAAAGAAAGCCCACGACGGGGTCAGCTATAATATCCAACAATGATATCAATCACATCACATCAATAATTACATACCAATGAGAATACAAAATAAGAATACGACCAATGTAATCTTATCGTTATAACATTACCAAAATTCACATCTCGTATCCTCAACATCACGACTAGCTCAAATCTAATCATCTGAACTGTATCCCAAACGGAACCCAAGGTTCTCAAAACACCTTCATAACTCACTGTTACGAAATCTACTAACTCGGTCCAATCCCAATCCATCGGGTGACATCATCACATCTCAACACAAATAATCGATGTCCATCAAAAGACAATAACTAAAGGAAATACGGAACATACCTCGAAATGCACAATTCCACGACAAGCATGTCGGTCTAATCCGAGATCAGATCAATGCAACATACGAACACGGTCCTAACACAAGACCTATGAATACATACTCATATGACAACGTCAACATGCTCAAAACAATAACAACAGTGTATACTAAATGGAAATCCCATGATCCAGCGCCCTCAGCTTAGATCCCAAGATGATCCTACTAGATCAACACAAAATGGATAACCAACAATATACATATGCACAACAACACATGATAAAAATCAATGATGCGAATCCACATGATTCCATCAATACAATACCGGGTAATCCAACGATCCAGTGCCCTCAGCATAGATCCCCATGATGATCCCGTCGGACCAACGCATAGTGGAAAACCTGTCCAACGATCCAGCGCCCTCAGCATAAATCCCCACGATGATCCCGTCGAACCAACGCATGGTGGACATCCGATCCAGCGCCCTCAGCATAGATCCTCATGATCCATTCGGATCATTTACAACATAAACAATGCAATTATGCATACACATATGCAAATCAATATGTTCATCAACATGAACAACATATGAATCAAAAAATGAATGACACTATGATGAAACAACTAGGACGACTTCATGTTCAACAACATGAATGACAACCTGCATGATCAACATCATCTAAACCGAATCAAAATAAGATACATGTCCCGAATCCTTCAGGAGAAATCTCGATGTCAAGTCATCACCGGCGATTGTCCTCAATGCTTGGCGATCCAAACGTACCATGGACTATAGATACTCATATCCTCGTCTTTATCGTAACGTATCCTTGATACCCGAACATACCAATAACCGAGATAAATCATATACATTATGATTTAACTCCCAGAATCGGAAAAACAACATATAATCCGAATCTCTAGAATTCGCAGTAATAACCATTGCTATATGCATTATAAACGAAATGAAACTGAAACCATTCATTAAACATTATAGCTGAGCAAGTAATCATTTGCCTCGATACCGGTACGACGATGATGAAGCCACTACAAATTCCTCGTCATCGATCACATGATCCTCGGCTCCCGACCAAAGCGATTCACGAACGTTCCCGAACACGACCTCAACAGAGGTTCTAATCACCGATCAATAATCTCAACCTATTGAAGTAATCAATTAATACATATCCGACAACAATCAACAACCGACACGACCAACTAATCAACTCAACGTTTCAACGGTATCTCGATCGTACACAAAACCAAATAATCCAACTCAACAAATACAAATTCATATCTATAATATAAACCGCAACTCGATGATCATACTTAACGATTACTACAACCGATCAATAAACCCAAATATTCCACATTTATCCCGATTGAACATAAATGCGAACAACCCGAATCATTCAATCATAAACTCGTTACCACGATACGTTTCCATAATCTGATAATCATATCAACGATCAACTCATATAGATAACAAGGATTATGTAACATACCTTATTCTTAATTCATACGAGTAAACAAGATTCCTCTTTGTTTATAATTGTAAATTTCATAGTGGAACCATAATATCGGCATAATCGACAACCCGAACTATCCAACTAGTTCAATACCCTTGATAATCTTGTTATAAGATTAACTATAACCTTTCCAGATTCACAATTTTTGTCATGATTCGTATTTCATCAAGAACATACGAATTCTACCACTATAATCAACGGACATTAGATCTTCATATCTAAAGATACCGATAATTCAACCTACGATCGTCTTGCTATGTTAAATTCATCAAGGAGTTCCTCAAGAACACTAAATGATTCGAAATTATGTTCGTAGCCATCAAAACAACCTAATTCGATATACTTTAACTTGTAGGTAATCATCTAATTCGACATCCAAGTCATGTATCATCATATCCTTAATTAAACCCTTCATCTAACCTCAAGAATCATAATAACAACACCCTAATCATCATCATACGAATCAAATATGGATAACAATACCAAAAATCCGAAATCAAGGTGAAGAGTTCAACAACATACCTCAAGAACATGAATAACACAATAAAACCCTTCAAGAATCATTGATATCTTCATATCCAAGCTTCTAATCCATGCCTCCAAGCTCATAACCAAGATACAAGAGGTTGATTCTCACTTATATGCTTAGAGGGACGAAGGTTGGAGGAGGAAAATGTTTTTCTCTCGTGAAGAAATGATAGGACGAACTTCATTTTATAAACTGCATCGATCATTACGTACGTTAACCATAAGTATTAACATACGTAATGCAACTTAGCGTACGCTAAGTGTCCTTCATAGCTTACGTAATCTCATTCCAGAACTAACTGACCTGTTTCGTTCACTCGCTTACGAACATAACATTTCATTCATAACATACGTAATACGTATGTTGACTTGCTACAGTGAAACTCCATTTAACATACGTTATACCCCTCCCGTAGCGTACGTAATGTTCAGGGTTGACTCGCCTGTCTACATCTGCTGCCGACACCGGGCCCACCTGCCGACCACGACTCGATCCTGTCTGATTCCCCATGTTACGTACGTAAAACCTAGGCCATAACGTACATAACTCTAGCAACTTAACGTACGTTAACCTTGCTTATTAACGTACGTAATCTTTATGTCTTAGCGTACGCTAAGTGTACATCGTAGCGTGCGCTAACGTGGCTGTACTTAGCCATTTAAGCTATTCTTTTCCAACGCCTCGACATACAGAATACGAACATACGGCATACTGAATATGTATACTCAACTCATTACATCCCCGAATGCAATTGTCGACCAGATACGACAATTATACCAATACTGACATCTTAGTCCTTCATTTATTTTATCCCTACCGCATGATTCCACGCTGTACAACATAACTCGGATAAAATAATCTTAAACAACAGTAGTAGAAATTCTGGATATTACATACTACACCACTTAAAATAAGTTTCGTCCTCGAAACTTGCAATCCGTCATAAAACAAACAAACATATCGTTCAACCAAAATATCCCAAAACCATCACGACAATGATCGATCATCATTACTGAATAACTAAAAGAGCGTACTTACAAATACGCAGGTCGACGATCTCCTGAGATACTAGCAAGTGACCTCACTGTACAGTCTCAATACGCTTACAATCACAATTCCTTGAGTCTCAACAAAATATATCATCTTCGAAAGAAATAATCTGCCCCTGTCAAATCCTGCCTGCCTGATTACACGATCAAGTCCCAATTCCGATAAAATCAATAATGCGCGATACATCTGAGAAATAACTGCCCAAAACAACGACACGAATCCCGAAACATCAACACAAAATCTGAATGCTTATACGATCATTAACAATGATCAGCCAACAAATTAACCGAGAATATCATCGACACGATAATCTTCAATATGATCAACCAGAGGTCAAAACACAATCGAGAATATCATCAACATGATAAATTCCAATATGACCAATCCAACACAATCGAGAATATCATCAACATGATAACTCTAACATTACCAACGAACGATCAACGATAATCGAGAATACCTTCACACGATAAGCTCCAACACGATGAACACAGAACCACAGAGACAGATACACGAAAGAGTAAAATTCTCAAAACGCTAAACAAATCACATACAGTGGATCTCAACGAAACACAACCGACTGTTGAACGAACCTCTCAGGCGTAAGAACAACCAATCGCAAATCGGCGAACATCCCAAATCATACATGGAGTGGGATGACCAATCAGTACGGCTCAAAATTCAAAAGTAGTAAAATCATGCTACTACCACATAAATAGAGCCACATAGCACATATGCTCCAGTTTCACAAAATTCAAAGTTCCAAAATTACATCCTGTGCATCAATCTACGACACGCAGCATATTTCTCTCATCCGATAAATCAACCGATTTTCCCTAGATAACCAAACTACCATACTAGAGTTCGGATCTCTTTTCATAGTACCATTAGTGTTATCCAGTTTGTGAGTCTCACTCAGAACTTCATCATGATATGCATTATGCATTAAATGCGTAGGTATATCAATCACATTTTCAAAACCAGTTTGAATTCATATAATCTTATCACGAAGACAAATTTTCGAAAGTTCTTTCAAAAATTCCAAAACTCAAAACATAAATTTTCGTAGGACCACGAAACCAATTTTCGAAAATTAAATCAGTTTGCTTACGTCAAGTTCTTGATGAAAATTCTTTTCGAATACACACGATTAAATAAAATGAAATTTATGCAAATGCTTGACCATATCCATACTCCTGTATACCAATTCGGTTCGTCACCAAATTCACTGATATTCTATCGGAAAACCACACGATAAAATTCCAAAATCTCAATATATAGACTCTGATAAAAACTCCTCCTCCACATACTACTAGCAACGTCAATCCTTAATCCATCATGGATCACCTCGATTATGCTATGACAAAACATTGAAACAAATCAACACAGCGAAAGACTTCCCGAGAAGTTTCGTTTGAACAGGTAAACTAAAACCGCGAAAGGTAGAAACGAAATAGATAAAGATTGATAAAGTGTTTTACAATTCTCGGGAGTTTTAGAAAACAGAAAAGCTTTCTTTTGAAACATTAGGGTCTCAGCCCGTATCTTGTTCCGCATTACAAAAAGTTTAAAAAGTAGAAAACCCTTCTGGACCTCAAGTCCTGAGTTATAAATCTATTTCAAATTCAATTGGGTCTCGGCCCAAAAATCATTTTCCGCAAAACATTCGTGAAACGTTCATTTTGAAAAGTATCATTTTCAAATGCTCGAAAACAGTTCCATATGTCACAAAATGAACTAACATGACTACATGTTTTTCTCAACCATCCACAACCTTCTGCCAAATGCACAATTCCGTTCCAAAATCTACCGAACATAATGATTTCCAAAATCATAGTTTCTCAATTCATCAATCCTGTCCCAATTTTGTTACCTTATAATGTAACGCATGATATCTGCTGAATCTCAAAACGTATCAACTTAGAACGGCAATAAATCTCAATGAAATTCAAAAATCCAAATACTTACAGATCGTGAAGCCGACGATTCCCCATGATACTGGCACATGTCTCGACTCAAGGAAATACTCGACACAGATATTTTCAAAACACACGTTTTGCAAACTCAATTTGACTTGAGAACATAACACATCTCTTTCAAGAGAATCACGTTAGCACCATTTGGAAAAGTTTACAACAAACCCAATACCACACTAGTAAATCACATAATGTACAAGCCTAAGTGAATACAAAAACTCACGGCTCTAGTATTAGTCAATTTACAACTCGAATGACGCGACAAAACATGACCCAACTCGACCCAAATGCCTAGGTTTTCTCAACCTAAGCTCTGATACCATATTCTGTAACACCCCTAGATTTAACCGGAAATATTACAGCGCTGTGGGCCCCGAGATGGAACCCACAAGGCTAAGAGGAATTTTCGCAAATATTTACAAATGCCCACAAGGCTAACGACGGTACTATTTTTAAAAAACATTCAAAGATTTAATAAAATCCATTTATCAAAACCGTCGTACAATCTCATTTGAACCACAAGGTTCGAAGTACCAAAATCTCAACAGTTTGAAAGCATACGTTAAGCTATCGTTACACGTACTGACAAAATAGTTTAGAAACTGATTGCCAAAGTAACCTAAGTTACCAGATACCAAAAGGCCATTTAAAATACTCACGCAGCGGAAAAGACAAACAATTCAAAGTACTCTAGCAGCGGAAATACAACATCAAATCAGAACACTCGATTTACAAACGCATGCCATAACTAGTATCCTCCGGGAAACTCATCTCTCCACGACCGCTACAAGCTCGATATCCAAATGACCTAAAAAGAAAGCCCACGACGGGGTCATCTATAATATCCAACAATGATATCAATCAAATCACATTAATAATTACATACCAATGAGAATACAAAATAAGAATACGACCAATGTAATCTTATCGTTATAACATTACCAAAATTCACATCTCGTATCCTCAACATCACGACTAGCTCCAATCTAATCATCTGAACTGTATCCCAAACGGAACCCAAGGTTCTCAAAACATCTTCATAACTCACTGTTACGAAATCTACTAACTCGGTCCAATCCCAATCCATTGGGTGACATCATCACATCTCAACACAAATAATCGATTGTCCATCAAAAGACAATAACTAAAGGAAATATGGAACATACCTCGAAATGCACAATTCCACGACAATCATGTCGGTCTAATCCGAGATCAGATCAATGCAACATACGAACACGGTTCTAACACAAGACCTACGAATGCATACTCATATGACAACATCAACATGCTCAAATAACAACAATGTATACTCAATGGAAATCCCATGATCCAGTGCCCTCAGCTTAGATCCCAAGATGATCCTACTAGATCAACACAAAATGGATAACCAACAATATACATATATGCACAACAACACATGATAAAAATCAATGATGCGAATCCACATGATTCCATCAACACAATACTGGGTAATCCAACGATCCAGCGCCCTCAGCATAGATCCCCATGATGATCCCGTCGGACCAACGCATAGTGGAAAACCTGTCCAACGATCTAGCGCCCTCAGCATAGATCCCCATGATGATCCCGTCGAACCAACGCATGGTGGACATCCGACCCAGCGCCCTCAGCATAGATCCTCACGATCCCTTCGGATCATTTACAACATAAACAATGCAATTATGCATACACATATGCAAATCAATATGTTCATCAACATGAACAACATATGAATCAAAACATGAACGACACTATGATGAAACAACTAAGACGACTTCATGTTCAACAACATGAATGACAACCTGCATGATCAACATCATCTAAACCGAATCAAACTAAGATACATGTCCCGAATCCTTCAGGAGAAATCTCGATGTCAAGTCATCACCGGCGATTGTCCTCAATGCTTGGCGATCCAAACGTACCATGGACTATAGATACTCATATCCTCGTCTTTATCGCAACGTACCCTTGATACCCGAACATACCAATAACCGAGTTAAAGCATATACATTATGATTTAACTCCCAGAATCGGAAAAACAACATATAATCCGAATCTCCAGAATTCGCAGTAATAACCATTGCTATATGCATTATAAACGAAATGAAACTCAAACCATTCATTAAACATTATAACTGAGCAAGTAATCACTTGCCTCGATACCGGTACGACGATGATGAAGCCGCTACAAATTCCTCGTCGTTGATCACAAGCTCCTCGGCTCCTGACCAAAGCGATTCACGAACGTTCCCGAACACGACCTCAACCGAGGTTCTAATCACCGATCAATAATCTCAACCTATTGAAGTAATCAATTAATACATATCCGAGAACAATCAACAACCGACACGACCAACCAATCAACTCAACGTTTCAACGGTATCTCGATCGTACACAAAACCAAATAATCCAACTAAACAAATACGAATTCATATCTATAATATAAACCACAACTCGATGATCATACATAACGATTACTACAACCGATCAATAAACCCAAATATTCCACATTTATCCCGATTGAACATAAATCCGAACAACCCGAATCATTCAATCATAAACTCATTACCATGATACGTTTCCATAATCCGATAATCATATCAACGATCAACTCATATAGATAACAAGGATTATGTAACATACCCTATTCCGAATTCATACGAGTAAACAAGATTCCTCCTTGTTTATAATTGTAAATTTCATAGTGGAACCATACTTTCGGCATAATCGACAACCCGAACTATCCAACTAGTTCAATACCCTTGATAATCTTGTTATAAGATTAACTATAACCTTTCCAGATTCACAATTTTTGTCATGATTCGTATTTAATCATGAACATACGAATTCTACCACTATAATCATCGAACATTAGATCTTCATATCTAAAGATACCGATAATTCAACCTACGATCGTCTTGCTATGTTAAATTCATCAAGGAGTTCCTCAAGAACACTAAATGATTCGAAATTATGTTCGTAGCCATCAAAACAACCTAATTCGATATCCTTTAACTTGTAGGTAATCATCTAATTCGATATCCAAGTCATGTATCATCATATCCTTAATTAAACCCTTCATCAAACCTCAAGAATCATAATAACAACACCCTTATCATCATCATACGAATCAAATATGGATAACAATACCAAAAATCCGAAATCAAGGTGAAGAGTTCAACAACATACCTCAAGAACATGAATAACACAATCAAACCCTTCAAGAATCATTGATATCTTCATATCCAAGCTTCTAATCCATGCCTCCAAGCTCATAACCAAGATACAAGAGGTTGATTCTCACTTATATGCTCAGAGGGACGAAGGTTGGAGGAGGAAAATGTTTTTCTCTCGTGAAGAAATGATAGGACGAACTTCATTTTATAAACTGCATCGATCATTACGTACGTTAACCATAAGTATTAACGTACGTAATGCAGCTTAGCGTACGCTAAGTGTCCTTCATGCGTACGTAATCTCATTCCAGAACTAACTGACCTGTTTCGTTCACTCGCTTACGTACGTAACATTTCCTTCATAATGTACGTAATACGTACGTTGACTTGCTACAGTGAAACTCCATTTAACGTACGTTATACACCTCCCGTAGCGTACGTAATGTTCGGGGTTGACTCATCTGTCTACATCTGCTGCCGACACCGGGCCCACCCACCGACCATGACTCGATCCTGTCTCATTCCCCATGTTACATATGTAAAGCCTAGGCCATAACGTACGTAACTCTAGCAACTTAACGTACGTTAACCTTGCTTATTAACGTACATAATATTTATGTCTTAGCGTACGCTAAGTGTACATCGTAGCGTGCGCTAACGTGGCTGTACTTAGCCATTCCAGCTATTCTTGTCCAACGTCTCGACATACAGAATACAAACATACGGCATACTGAATACGTATACTCAACTCATTACATCCCCAAATGCAATTGTCGACCAGATACGATAATTATACCAATACTGACATCTTAGTCCTTCATTTATTTTATCCCTACTGTACAGATTCCACGCTGTACAACATAACTCGGATAAAATAATCTTAAACAACAGTAGTAGAAATTCCGGATATTACAGGTCGTCTGTTCAGTATGCCGAGAGGTCAAGGCCGAGGACGTGGTCGTAGTGTTGACATTGGCGCCGCCACGATCCTTCGTCAGATGGCTGACCAGTTGGCGCATATGAATCAGACCGTACACTGTGACGGGATTCTGGATGAGGATAACGGAGCTAGTAAGTGGTTACGAGTTGTGATGAGAATGCACCCGCCCCGTTTTGTAGGTTCTTCGGACTCGTTAGGCTGGGAGAACTGGCTCTTCCAGTTGGACAGAACATTTGATGCTGTAGCTTGCCCCGATGAGAGAAGAGTACCCATCGCCCAATACCTGCTTGACAGGGAAGCGGCATGTTAGGCGTATTTCTAGACGCTTATTTATCATTATTTTGTAGTGTTTTGGTAAGTGAAATCATCTAAATGAGCTTTTAATGCCTTGATTTTGTATGATTGACAGGAAATTGAAGTCCGGGAGCTAAAACGAGGCAAAACGGGCAAAAACGGCAAAACTGGACGATGAGCCGCGGCGCAAGGAATCTGAGCCGCAGACAGAAGACACCACCAAGGGCGAGTAATCAGACTCGTGCCGCGCACAGCCTGTGAGCCGCGTACGTAAAAATTATTTAACGCCTGTGTATTCGGCTTTTGGCGATGTGCCGCGGCACAGTTTAGTGAGCCGCGGCACACTTAGCGGGTTTTGTAGGCGGCGCGGATTTTGGGCCGTTTAAAGCCGATTTCGACCGATTGAGACGGACGCGTTTCTCGATGTCTGAGCTATAAATAGGGCTTAAGACCCTAATTTAATTATCTTGGAATCATTGAATCTAAACCTAGGAGAGCTTAAGCTTGGAGACAGAGAAGAGGAGGAAAGCGTAAGAATTCAAGGCGTATATGCGGAGCCAAGAACGGAGGAATCCGAGCTTCATATGCGTTTGAATTTTATGCTTTCGTTTATTTATTCTGTATTTTCGCTTTTAGTATGTCGTGCTAAAGCCCTAATCTAGTGGTTTTGATGAAACCTTTGTTTTGACGAATTGATTATGATTATCCAATTTATTACCTTTTTATTGAGTTTTCCCAATTATGTTTAATGCTTGCAATTATCCGCCAATAGTTGTATTGATTTAATCATTCACTTGAATCGGGAGAGGAGATTTGGTGAGGAACTATTGGTGAGGCCCGCTTTATTCGTGAGATAGGAATATACTCATAGAAACTACGTGGCCTTTAGGAGATTTCATGCTTTTGCCTATCGACGAGATAATTCACCTAGGGATAGAGTGCGTTAGTCGCCGTTAGATAAATCTATTGACCTCGGGAGAGGGTAGAGTATATTAGCAATCTCCGCCTTGAAGAATTGGGAAAATTATTTATTACGGATAATCGAGAGTAAATTCGGATAAACTAAGGTGGATTCGTAACTCTAGACGTATTCATCATTTGATTTCCTTAATCCAAGATATTGTTTTCCGCTTAGTATTTTAGAAATTCTTTTAGTTATTAATCCAAAACCAACTTCGATTGTTCAAATAAAATTGGAATACGAAACGCTTAGTTAGAGATTCAATCTCGTGGGAACGATACTCTACTTATCACTTTATTACTTGTAAACGATGACGTGCACTTGCGTGTAGGAAATATCGCAACAAGTTTTTGGCGCCGCTGGGGATTGAAATTTTTCTAATATCGATTTAAGTATTTCCGGTCTTAATTTGAACGTTTTATTTTTTATTTTTGTGTATTTAATTTCGTTTATTTGTTTTTCCTTTCAGACCTTTTGTGTAGTGCATGAGAAGACTCGAACGAAGGCCTACTACCTTTGGACACCGAGCTCGAGCGCACTCTAAGAAGGAACAAGAAGGAGAAAAGAGAGTTGCATTTACGGTCAACATGGCCGAGAATATTGAAATCCAAGGAGGAGACAACCAAGTGCGGCAAGTTCAACCGGAACTCGCTCTTCGAGATTATGCCATGCCGCAGGTCAACGCTAATTTTTCGGGAATCCGGCGTCCCACTATCCAAGCAAATGACTTTGAGATCAAGCCCGCCATTATTCAGATGGTGCAGGCGAGCCCATTCTGTGGATTGCCGAAGGACGACCCGAATGCCCACATTACGTCTTTCCTTGAGATATGCGATACTTTCAAAACTAATGGTGTCACCGACGATGCCATCCGATTGAGGCTTTTCCCTTTCTCTTTGAGGGATAAAGCAAAGTTTTGGTTAAATTCCTTCACGGGTCGATTACAACATGGGAGAGGTTAGCGCAAGCCTTCCTTGCCAAATTTTTCCCACCAAAGAAAAACGGCGAGGTTGAGAAACGAGATAACCACTTTTGCCCAAGACGATATGGAAACGCTCCACGAGGCGTGGGAGCGATATAAAAATTGCTACGAAGATGCCCTCATCACGGCATTCCCGATCGGCTCACTTCATACGTTTTATGGTGGTTTGAGTGCTTCTACACGCACTTTAGTGGATGCGGCCTCGGTGGGACATTCATGGCAAAATCTATGGCCGAGGCACACGTGCTTTTGGAAGATATGGCCGAAAACGCATACCAATGGCCATCGTAAAGATTGACACCGAAAAGAGTAATGGAAGTTTCAAGCAATGATCCGATCTCCACCTTGACAGCTCAAGTCGCCGCTGACACAACAGCCAGGACATTTTCGCACGCACCAGCCCCGTTACCATTGAGACATGTAATTGGTGTAACGGATCACACCCGAGCGGAGTGTCAATTTGGAAATCCGTCGAGCAAAATCGATGGAGCGTGCTCAATTCGTAGGAAATGGGAATCGACCGAATAACCCGTACTCCAATACTTATAATCCGGTGGCGCAATCATCCCAACTTTTCATGGAGAAACGGATGTAACGCACACCAGCCCCCTTTCGCTCGGAATCAACAGCAGCCCCTTCCGCTCCCAAAGTGTCTCTCGAGGAAGCGCTTGCAAAATTATGCAAATACGAGTCAATTTATGACTTGACGAAGCTACACTACAAAATCATTCTGCTTCCATTCGGAATTGGAGGTCCAAGTGGCCAAATCGCTAATGTGTTGACACTCGTCCGGAGGGAGCATTGCCGAGTACAACAGAGACTAATCCTAGAGAGAGTCTAAACGCAGCTTAGCTTGAGAAGCGGAGAGAGTTGTTGGATCACCTGAGTCGGGTAAAGAGAAGAAAGTGATTGAGGAAGAGATGGATTTAAAGCCAGAGGAGTCAAAGGATGTGAAGCCGGATAACTTGAAGACATGTGTTCCCCCCGTTCCGTTTCCGCAGAGACTACAGCAAAGAAGGGCGGACAAATAATTTTCTAAATTCCTTGATGTGTTCAAAAAGCTTCACATAAATATTCCGTTCGCCGATGCATTGGAGCAGATGCCGAGTTATGTCAAATTCATGAAAGAGATATTATCTAAGAAGAGAAAACTTGAAGAGTTTGAAACGGTCACCTTGACAGAGGAGTGCAGTGCAATTCTTCAAAAGAAGCTCCCACCTAAATTAAAAGATCCGGGAAGCTTCAACATACCTTGCACCATGGGGAATTTTTCATTTAATAAGGCACTATGCGATCTTGGTGCGAGTATCAACCTCATGCCTCTGTCGATTTTCAAAAAGCTGAATATTGGGGAAGCTAAGCCAACCACATTCTCATTACAATTGGCGGACCGATCGATAAAGTATCCGAGGGGAGTGATCGAGGATGTATTAGTTAAGGTTGACAAGTTCATCTTTCCAGCCGACTTCATCGTACTAGACATGGAGGAAGATGACAATATTCCGATCATCTTGGGACGACCATTTCTAGCGACGGGCCGAACCCTTATAGACGTGGAAAAGGGAGAGCTAACTCTGAGGGTCCAAGACGAGGAAATTACTTTTCAAGTATTCAAGTCATTTCCATGTCCAGGAAGTGCTGATAAAGGATCACAAATTGAGAGGGTGAATGCCGTTGAAAGAGGAAAGCACCGAAAACATCGTCGGTGGGAAAATTCAGATGTTGTGTTAAATGGCCCGAGTTTTAAGAAGGATGTAGAACAAGTGGCGTTCCTCGAGCATGAGGAGAAATCACTGCAATCGTGGGTTCGTTTGTGAAGGAGGAAAGTGAGCCAAAAGGCGAAAAATTAGTCATGGAGAAATCGGGTGTTTCGGAAAATTTTTCAAGTCGAAACCTTTTCACAAACAACATTTGATGACCGAACCGAAACTCGAACCAACGATGACCAATGGTCATAATTTTAACCAAAATATAAACGGTTCGATGAACGGGCGGAAGCCAAATGGAGTTTGCGAAAAGCGAACTAACGTTGTCCAATAGGTCCTATCAAGACTATAAACTTAGCGCTTCTCGGGAGGCAACCCGAGTTCGTAGTTGTAGATTTTTGCATTTCTTTATTTTTCTTGTATTCGTGATTCTTATTTTTCATCATTTTTGTGCTTCTAATTGCTTCGCCTCTCGTTTTTAACGTCTTCTTCTATAAATTACGTGCAGGAAAGTCCTGGGAAGAAATTGGAGTATGAGCCGCAAGAGTATATTGTGAGCCGCGGCACACATCAATCGCCAGGGAAGGCAAACCGATCGTACTTTGTGCCGCGGCACGGCATAAATGAGCCGCGGCACACTTGAGCAATGAGCCGCGGCACACGGAATTTGAGCCGCGGACACGAAAAACGAGAACACAGTCATAGGATCAGACCTTGTGCCGCGGCTCACTTTAGCCGTGCCGCGGCACACTATGCGGAATCCGAAAGGGCAGCTAGCATATAACACGCGAGCGGCCGGCATTTCAGTCGTTTTCTACTTTCCTTCTTCCCTCCCAGGTACCTACCAAGTTTTCCTTCAATTCTTCCCTGCGATTTTTTTCTTGCAATCTTCAAAAAGGTACGTTTCAATCTTGCGAATTCACTTGCTTATGGTTTATATTTAGAAGTTGTTTTTGCTTTGAATGGATGGAACATGCCTAGTTTTTCCTTCAAGTAGTTTCATGATTGTTAGAGTATAACAGGGTAGTTTCATCGAATTTTCTTGATTAAATTGGAATATCAATGAATTGATTGTGTTAAGTTGTTACTGATTGAATTGTATTTCTGTTTTTGGGGGTTGAATCGAGCTAGAACTATGTTTATTCTTCAAGTAAACATGCGCCCTCAAGGTGTCTGATAAATTGCCCAAATGAAAAGTTTTCTTTGAAAAAGCAATCGTTTTGAATTTTCGTGCAACGATAATTTTCGCTTCTGACAAGCCCAACCCTTACATCCAGGTTAGATGTTTAAGTCCAAATTCATCTTTCTCTCTCGTATGTGCTAGTGTCTTAAATTCGGAATTTCTGGTTTGATGTCCTTAGCCGCGCATAGATCATTGTTATCATTTTTGCGTGAATTAACCCTCGTGTTTTCACTTTTCAGGATTGATTATGGCGCGCACGAAGAAGCTGACAAAGCGTGCTAGGACCGAGTCATCCCCTACGAGAGGGGAGACCTCTCGGGGTCGGGCCGAGGCGGAGGGGCACCAATTTTCGGACCCCGAAATTCACAAAATATTCAACGAAAAGATCCGTCCACGACCACTTATTCCCGAGAGGGGTTTTACTCCAGCTCCTCAGGACGGGGAGTTGCTCACCATGATCGACGAGATGGGATGGGCCAGATTTACAGCACCTCCCGAGCCGCGGTCATCTCGATCGTCCAAGAGTTTTACGCCGCCTTCTGCTGAAGCATATCCGGCAGGGCATTCGTTGCCATCTTTAGAGTCCTGGACTCAGTCGACGTCCGAGGGGTCAGTTGATTTCTCCCGATTGCTATTCGGAGGCTTTTTGGGTTTCCGGCGGTTGACGAGACGGCTATGACCGCGTGATGACCGGCCTCACTAAGGAGGCCCGCTTGAGACGATTACACCTGGCACCGATCGGGAGCAATGAGCACAGAGCTCATCCACTTTTCACTTCAGAGCTCGCGCCTCGGCTCGGCGAGCCCGGCTTTACTTTATTTGCGCACGCATTGACCCCACCTCCCGTGATCCGCAGCTTTTTCTCTCCCGCGCCCGGATACTTTTTGCTATAACCTCCGGGCTGCATTTCGATGTGGCCCCCATTCTGGTCCGATCTATCTTCCAGAGTATCCATGGGGGGCCAAGACGGGGTTGAAGCACCCCTCCCTCATCTGCGCTTTATGCCGGCAGTCGGGGCTGACGTGGTCAGTCGACGAGCCGATGCTTGCCCCACAGGCCCCGATCGACCACCGCATCATATCGCACTTTGACCAGTGGGGCGGAGCGCCGGCACACGCTCGTGGGCGAGGATTTTTGATCGATGAGGCTCACGAGGGATCCCCCGAGCCGCTTTTGTTGACGCACGGAGAGGCCGGCCCGCAGCCCGACAGAGCGAGGTTGGATGAGCTGTTTGATGGGCTGCGGGAGGATATGAGGAGACAGAGAGACGAGCATAGGGAGGAGTTGAGGAGAGAGAGAGATGAGATGAGGAGAGAGAGAGAGAGAGCTGGATGGCTGCTATGCGGGAGGAGCGGCGGGCGGCGAGGGAGAGTGTTGTTGCTGCCGCCAGAGCCGAGATGAGAGAGCAGGCCCGCCGGGCCAGCCGACGAGCGGCTAGGCGTCTTGCTGCGAGGGATGCTTATCATCAGGAGCACCTCGCCGCATGGACGGCCCACATCATGCATCCCGACGGGCCATTTATTGCGCCCGCCCGGCCAGCCACACCACCCTCCTCACCGGACGATGCGGCATCAGCTCCCGAGCCGACCGGAGGGGAGTACTTGACCTTTACTTTTCTTGCATTTCATTTTTGTCCATTGAGGTCAATGTACGTCCTAAGTTTGGGGGATTTACATTCTACATTCATTGTCAGACTCTATTTTCTTGTCAGACATTATATTCTCATTGCACTTTTCATTTCTTCGCATAAAATTTTTTTTTCTCGTATAGCCTTGCTTGTCGTAGTTTTTCTTTATTCGTGAATTTTCGTGCTTCTATTTGTGTGATATCGATGTTACGACACTGTCTTTCTCTACGAAAAGCGGGCGAGTTTTAGTCGAGTTGTAGTCGCTATTTCGCTCGCTTAGTATTTAATTAGGTCCAAATTTTTCGTGATTGTAGAGGTCTTGGCGTATAAGATTCGATACATACTTGTTTAAAATCCCCATCAATACGTTTGGCTACATTTTCCTGGATAGTGAGTCGACTGCTTTCTTGATCGTGTTAGCACTTAGTTTGAGTTTTGAGTCGGCGAGTTTTCCCTAAAAGTCGAGATAATGTGTTCTATGATGGGAAGTCTAGTAACCTGGGGTATTCGCGTGACCCGTTGTTTACTTTCGTAAAACGACGACTCCGATTAGATTAATGATTTAGATATTTCACATGTGCCAATGATAGAAGCCTAGTAATCGGGCATTCGCGTGACCCATTGCTTACTCTCGCGAAAAACGCCAACCTTGATTCGGACAAGAGAAAAATATGTATTCGAGTAGTTTCTCCGCAGTAAACGGGAACTTAGTAACTAGAAGCATCCATCTGCACCATGAGAGTCTTTTACGTCAAACGGTTTCCGAATACATGAGAATGGAAGTTCCACCTAGGATTATCCCGATGAAACATCCCGAGATCCTAACCTAGTGGTCGACTCGAATCAAATTTTTGAGCATATATATAAGGGGATACTGTCCGAGGTTTATTTATTATGAGACTCGTGAAAATTGTGCCTTTAGACTGTGGAACGCGACGAACTAGCTTGTTTATGTTAGCCTTTCATATTGACGGTCGATTTGACTCACGTTTTGTTGATCTTTGAGCTGGATTTTCTTCATGAACGAGCGATTAGGACTGAACTTGATTACTTTGCGGAATCATTATTCTGAGTGCAGCTCGCTTTTATGACACTCGTGTTATTTAGAGAGAATTACAGGATAGTATTGATTAGGTTGAACACTATGAGTTGCACAATTATTCACGACATTCTTTTATTGACTTTAATTCTTTTTGCTTGAGGACAAGCAAAGGCTTAAGTTTGGGGGTATTTGTTAGGCGTATTTCTAGACGCTTATTTATCATTATTTTGTAGTGTTTTGGTAAGTGAAATCATCTAAATGAGCTTTTAATGCCTTGATTTTGTATGATTGACAGGAAATTGAAGTCCGGGAGCTAAAGCGAGGCAAAACGAGCGAAAACGGCAAAACTGGACGATGAGCCGCGGCGCAAGGAATCGAGTCTGCAGACAGAAGACACCACCAAGGGCGAGTAATCAGACTGTGTCATGCAAGCCTCTGTGAGCCGCGGCACGTAAGAATTATTTAACGCCTGTATTGACTTTTGGCGATGTGCCGCGGCACAGTTTAGTGAGCCGCGGCACACTTAGCGGGTTTTGTAGGGCGGCGCGGATTTTGGGCCGTTTCAAAGCCGCTTTCGACCGATTGAGACGGACGCGCTTTCTTGATGTCTTGAGCTATAAATAGGGCTTAAGACCCTAATTTAATTATCTTGGAATCATTGAATCTAAACCTAGGAGAGCTTAAGCTTGGAGACAGAGAAGAGGAGGAAAGCGTAAGAATTCAAGGGCAGAATATGAGTCAAGAACGGAGGAATCCGAGCTTCATCTGCGTTTGAATTTTATGCTTTCGTTTATTTATTCGTATTTTCGCTTTTAGTATGTCGCTAAAGCCCTAATCTAGGTTTTGATGAAACCTTTGTTTTGACGAATTGATTATGATTATCCAATTTATTACCTTTTTATTGAGTTTTCCCAATTATGTTTAATGCTTGCAATTATCCGCCAATAGTTGTATTGATTTAATCATTCACTTGAATCGGGAGAGGAGATTTGGTGAGGAACTATTGGTGAGGACCGCTTTTATTCGTGAGATAGGAATATACTCATAGAAACTACGTGGCCTTTAGGAGATTTCATGCTTTTTGCCTATCGACGAGATAATTCACCTAGGATAGAGTGCGTTAGTCGCGTTAGATAAATCTATTGACCTCGGGAGAGGCGGTAGAGTATATTAGCAATCTCCGCCTTCAGTAAATTGGGAAAATTATTTATTACGGATAATCGAGAGTAAATTCGGATAAACTAAGGTGGATTCAGAACCCTAGACGTATTCATCATTTGATTTCCTTAATCCAAGATATTGTTTTCTACTGCTTAGTATTTTAGAAATTCTTTTAGTTATTAATCCAAAAACCCAACTTCGATTGTTCAAATAAAATTGGAATACGAAAACGTCGGTAGTTAGAGATTCAATCCTCGTGGGAACGATACTCTACTTATCACTTTATTACTTGTAAACGATGACGTGCACTTGCGTGTAGGAAATATCGCAACACGGCACACTGGTGGGAGGCTGTAGCGTCTAGTGATCGTACAGATACTTGGGCCGAATTCAAGACTACTATGGAGGCCGAGTATTGTCCGCCGTCTGTTAAGGAACGTAGAATTGTTGAGTTTTTCTCGGCTACGCCTCGGGATGTGTCTATATCTCAAGCAATAGTCGATTACAATCGATAGCTGTGTTACGTTCGAGATCAAGTGCGAAGTGAGACAGATAAGGTTCGTTACTTTGATATGCGTATGAAACCTCAGGTTCTGCAGTGTATGGCCCCTTTTATGTGTACAACGCTGAAGGACTATAAAGATCGAGTCTTAGCATTTGAAATGGCTATAATGTCTACCGAGTCTGTAACACCCCCAATCCACTCAGGGATATTACACGCCGTAGACCCTCTCCTCGAGGATCTACCAGGCTGATAACTAAAATCAAACATCTAAACATCGCCTTTAAGGCTAAAATGACTCAGTAGACCGACTTGGTCTTTCAATAATAACATACAACTCATTCCCAACACATACCCACGCAGGGGTCAAAATAAAATAAACTCCCGTACAACGGGGAAAAGATACCGCAGCGGAAAAAGAAAATACAACTGGACCAATACGACATCAACGGAACCTCGTGTGATTAGTATCGTTCATCTTTCATCATCCTTCGTGCCGACCCTGTGCTATGCTCCAAAACCTGAATGCAAAATAGACATCCACCCCAGAATACTGGGGTTAGCAATACTCCACTGTTTTGCTAGTGCAAGTACAAGTGCAAAAATACGAGCCATACAATACAAGTTCCAAGAACAATAATAATCAGGAATCCTCAAAGATCCAAACGTAAAGAAAAGTACTTCCCGAGGCAAGAGTTTGGGTAAACATTTCCAAAACCGAAAGATCGCAAATAAGGGAAACAATTTACAAAACAGTTTAAAATGCCATCGAGAGTTTTAATAGAAAACAATTTAGGATTATAAAATCCTTCTCTTTCCAAAAGATCGATAGGGTCACAGTCCAAACGTTTGTTTTCGCAAATAGGAAATCACCAACAATTTACAGGGTCAAAGCCCAACATCACGTGTCCTCAACGGACGTAAAATCAACGAAACATAATCACGCACGCGCATCGCCTAGGACCGGGACGATACCACCGACATCCCACTCGAGGCCTCGAAGGACCCTCCCGAGCTGGCTAGCGAAAAAAATCACAACATCTCACGGTTGGATCAATCACTTGTTGCATCCTGGCCACATGATCGCATGCCATGTGCCACCGTAGATTAACTTTGGCGCTCACGGTTGGATCAATCACTTGTTGCATCCTGGCCACATGATCACATGCCATGTGCCACCGTAGTTTTCCTTAGGCTCTCACGGTTGGATCAATCGCTTGTTGCATCCTGGCCACATGATCACATGCCATGTGCCACCGTAGGCCCCGCCCACATTCACACAATCACACACATATCACAATGCAACAAAGATATCCAAATAATTCATCCAGAGGCATCAACACTTAGCCAAACACCACGTCAAACCACAACGCACCGAAATGAAATAATATGCGCCCACACGCAATACCAAGTGCAACATCAACACCAAACATATCCATAGAGTTCACATAGTCATTCTCAAACCACACCATTTACAAAACACACGCGTTTTGAAAGCAAGCCTTTAACAAGGCTAAACCGAATCTTTTGAAAGTTCGAAACACACGATCAAATAAACACATAGAGACGGTTACTAATTATCATATCCACAAAACAAGAATTGTATGGACAAGGTACTTGCCTCGATACCACGAGCACGGAACCACGAACGGATACGGCTCAACCGGGAAGCTTCGGAACGCCCGATGCTAACGAAAAGGGAATACGACAACGAACGGAACGGAAGAATCAAGCACGACCGTGAGGAACCGACGAAAATGAACCTAACGATTCGAATAGCACAATCACAACCACTTCTAAACGATTATGGAAATGGAATACACCCGGAACCCCGCCTACGATTCATGTATATTCATACCGAAAACAACAACGAGGGCGGACCACAACCAAACCCTCTCGATTCCGTAAAAATCCACAAAATATCCATGAATCCGTAGGGAAACTAAAGATACTAACAAGATTAATCATATTCATCATGAATCCATCAACGAAACGGAAAGAATCGGACAAAACCCCAAAATCCCCAATTATCCAAAAAGGTAGGGTTTCAAGAGATATTACCTTGAGTGATTCAAGTGTTAAGATCCGTAGAACACGCGTTAGATTGATTATCCGAGCCTCACAACCGAAAAGAAATGATGAAAATCGACCCCGGATGAAGAACTCTCTCCTCTATATCTCCTCTCTCGCGCAAAGGGAAAAATTGGAAAGAAATGAGCTTCACGCTCAAAACAACGCATTTAAAGTGTAACACAGCAGGGACCTATCGGCCGCCTATCGGCCGATAGCCCAACCGATAGCCATATCGAATGTAGGCGAGAGTCTATCGACCCCTATCGGCGAAAGGCTCCTGAAGTGCTCGCCAAAATCGAAACGACCATAACTCTCTCGTCCGGACTCGATTGACTCACCGTTTGAACCATTGGAAAGCTAACTCGATGTTCTATAATATTGCAAAGATTTATAATTTTTGGAGTCATCAAAAATTAATGGTGATCTAACAAAGACGAACTCATACTTAGAAAAGTCGTTTAGTAATCCCGAATTCAACAAAACGACACCGAAACCCGAACTCGAATACGAACCGAAGATACGGTTACGAAGTACTCACAAAGACGAATCTAAGAGCTAGTAGGACACACGATTCCGACCACCCGAAGGCTCGAATTCAACAACGGAAGTAATTACCCAAAACTTTGGGAAATTACGAAAATGGCCCAAAACGTCCGAAAATCACGATACGCGATCGAAACACCAAACCAAAGCTCGCAACATGAATAATAACATTAAATGAACTTACGAGAACTCAAACGGCAGCTGGACGAGATTCGCAAGAATCGAGCTCAAGTGCGGAAAAGTCGCTAAAAGCACGGAACTCAACAAAACAACACCGAAACGAACTCGGATGACAAAAAGTGAAGAATTAATCATTCTCGAAATGACGAAATGGTCATGAGCGAGTCGTCAAACGGACTTCCGCCAAAAAAGAAAATTACCGAATTGAAATTGCGATATTACATTCTACCCTCCTTAAAAGAAGTTTCGTCCCAAACTTAAAACAAGTAGGGGGAAGCAATATACTGCCAGAAAACTCGACGAGATACGCAAAACCGAAAACTCGCGCCCGACGGCGAAACGCCGCAAGAAACGCAAAGAGACATACGGCGTGAAAACACGCTCCACGACGACCAATACCACGTCGCCGTTAGGAACATACTAAAGTCAACAAGTGACAAGCGTCAACAAGCAGATAGTATAATCCATCGATTATCCAGACAATCACAAAACACAACGAACGAAAATCAACAGGATTGACCCACCCAACGGTACATCAATCAAAACGTGGCCAACCCGAACAAATACGAAATTCCACCGCCCAAGGGTTGGAAGATTGAAAACGAGACTAACTTCCCGAACTTAAGGGAATTTCAAGGAGTCGAATGTTCAACAATCACGAAACGAGATCAACAAAATCGAACAATCAAACGATCGAACCACAAAGATCGAGACAACAAAAATCGAACGATCATGTTCGAATCACAAAGAACAATAAAGTTCAAACAACAACTCCCGTGACGATCCGGTGAGAACTACAAGACATGCATTGCGAAGATCCACAGAAAGGGAATAGCGATTGAAAAGTCACAACGACAACGAGTTATTCGAAATAACACCACACTCGTTCGATCAACAAAAGCAAGGAGCAGGCAAGCTCAAATGTCAACGAACATAAATGAGTCGACAGAGTCGAAAACACAAGAGTTCCAAAGCCGATCCACTTCGAATAAAAGAACTTGTAGAACCAGATGATGTCACTCCCAAACAAGGTTCACAAGAATCGAATCGAACTCAAAAAAATCACAGCGATAACAGATTGACCCAAAACAAGATCACGGCTGCTCGAACGATTTAAAACCGAAATACGAACAAGTTCGAAAGTATCAACGAACACGAGCGAGTCGATAGACTCGAGAAAGAGAAAATGCAGGAGTCTAAAAACAACACGGGTACTACATTCGACCTCTTATAAAAGAAGGTCGCCCCGCAACTCGCAACAATGAAATCAAGGTGACGGCACAACAAGCAACCGTGAAACATCCTTCAAAGGCCTCTCAAAGCCGATTCCGATGACTGTCTGAAGCGCGAACTTCGAAAGTCTCGGTAGCTAATTCGCAAAACGGAATTCGGTGTCCCTCGAGTCCACACTTGAAATGTGTTACCGACGAGAAGGACAGTTTACACGTGCATGCCCGGCACATCACGGTTGAAACGTCTCGGCTCGGCATACCGAAAATACAAATGCTAGATACAATGGGGCACAACGTCGCAAAATAACATAGCGGAGATGCCAACTCAAAGACAACAAAGAATCATAACACATACTATATACAACGATTACCATCATAAAGTAATACACACACAAACACTATAGCAACGACGGTATCGTTCGGCGACCTCGACGGCCCGAACGATAACCAGCACATAATTTCAACCATCATGAAACAATCACACATGTACACAAACGTACAAACTCAAGCTTCAACAGCTCACACCCGTGCGACAACACGCAAATCACCACGAGGCGACAAACAAGAATACCACCATACCTCTCACAGAGGACTAGTACAACAAATGCGTGGCAACGCCTCGACGTTCATGCCACCATTTCGATCACAATTCGGGGTTAACACCGTAACAAAAGTTCGAAAACCATACACGCATTTCCGGTCCGCAAACAGGAATGATAGGTTTTAAAAACAAAAACCACCTTTGAAGACAGTTTGGAAACACCAATTGATCTTGAGTATCATTTTACAAAAAGTTGAACAAACATTATTTTCGAGACTTTGAAAATCATCTTGCGTTTGAACAAAAATGAGGACACCTTCTCGTAGTGAAAAACTTTCAAAAATATTCGACCCTTGGGTCTAAGCAATCGCATTTGAAAATATCTCAAAATATTTTTGGTCCTCAACCTAAATTTTTTTGAAATGTATTGCGGCATTAGAAAACACCTTGAAAACACCGCTAGAAAATAATTCGTTTTAAAAGCACGTCTCGAATTTTAATTTTCTAAGACACTCAAGGTTTTCAAAATAATTCAATGGGCTAGAATGCCCAAAAATTTCTGTAATTACAAGGAACAATATAGCGCCGTGGTCCCGCGCCGAACCCACCAGGCTAAAAACCATTCACAAAACGCCAAAAAGGCCGATGACGGTAATATTTCAAAACTCATAAAATCCATTTACAAAATACTAAATACCGTCATAAGAATTTCGCCAAAATGATCAAGGCCATAATGCCAAAAACTTCGGTTAATGGAATCAATTTTCGAAATAAAACTCATCGGTAAAATACCGAAAATCATTACAAAGGAACTCACGCAATGGATAAAAGGAATAAAGTCAAACATGCACAATCCATCAACACTACTCCTCATATGAACGAAGTATTAGAGTCGAGTAACCACATATCACGAAATCAAAATTCATAAAAGAATTCCGTCGCTTAACAAATAATCATAAAAAAAATAGCTCGTGTCACACGAGGCACAACACAAAGAAGGAGACTTACACACAGGTCGCACGAAGATGATGATCGCCCCACGATACTAATCACGACCAACAAACTCATACGACGCGTCGCGACACGACTCAGTCAGATAAAATCCGACGAGACAAAAACTCGATAGACACCACTGACCCGACAGCCTAGGTTTCCACAACCTAAGCTCCGATACCATTTATGTAACACCCCCAATCCACTCAGGGATATTACACGCCGTAGACCCTCTCCTCGAGGATCTACCAGCCGATAACTAAAATCAAACATCTAAACATCGCCTTTAAGGCTAAAATGACTCAGTAGACCGACTTGGTCTTTCAATAATAACATACAACTCATTCCCAACACATACCCACGCAGGGGTCAAAATAAAATAAACTCCCGTACAACGGGGAAAAGATACCGCAGCGGAAAAAGAAAATACAACTGGACCAATACGACATCAACGAAACCTCGTGTGATTAGTATCGTTCATCTTTCATCATCCTTCGTGCCGACCCTGTGCTATGCTCCAAAACATGAATTCAAAAATAGACATCCATTTCCGAATACTCGGGGTTAGCAAACTCCACTGTTTTGCTAGTGCAAGTACAAGTGCAAAAATACGAGCCATACAATACAAGTTCCAAGAACAATAATAATCAGGAATCCTCAAAGATCCAAACGTAAAGAAAAGTACTTCCCGAGGCAAGAGTTTGGGTAAACATTTCCAAAACCGAAAGATCGCAAATAAGGGAAACAATTTACAAAACAGCTTTAAAATGCCATCGAGAGTTTTAATAGAAAACAATTTAGGATTATAAAATCCTTCTCTTTCCAAAAGATCGATAGTGGTCACACCCAAACGCTTTGTTTTCGCAAATAGGAAATCACCAACAATTTACGTGGTCAAAGCCCAACATCACGTGTCCTCAACGGACGTAAAATCAACGAAACATAATCACGCACGCGCATCGCCAGACCGGACGATACCACCGACATCCCACTCGAGGCCTCGAAGGACCCTCCCGAGCCGGCTAGCGAAACAAATCACAACATCTCACGGTTGGATCAATCACTTGTTGCATCCTCGGCCACATGATCGCATGCCATGTGCCACCGTAGATTAACTTTGGCGCTCACGGTTGGATCAATCACTTGTTGCATCCTCGGCCACATGATCACATGCCATGTGCCACCGTAGTTTTCCTTAGGCTCTCACGGTTGGATCAATCGCTTGTTGCATCCGGCCACATGATCACATGCCATGTGCCACCGTAGGCCCCGCCCACATTCACACAATCACACACATATCACAATGCAACAAAGATATCCAAATAATTCATCCAGAGGCATCAACACTTAGCCAAACACCACGTCAAACCACAACGCACCGAAATGAAATAATATGCGCCCACACGCAATACCAAGTGCAACATCAACACCAAACATATCCATAGAGTTCACATAGTCATTCTCAAACCACACCATTTACAAAACACACGCGTTTTGAAAGCAAGCCTTTAACAAGGCTAAACCGAATCTTTTGAAAGTTCAAACACACGATCAAATAAACACATAGAGACGGTTACTAATTATCATATCCACAAAACAAGAATTGTATGGACAAGGTACTTGCCTCGATACCACGAGCACGGAACCACGAACGGATACGGCTCAACCGAAGCTTCGAACGCCCGATGCTAACGAAAAGGGAATACGACGAACGGAACGGAAGAATCAAGCACGGCCGTGAGGAACCGACGAAAATGAACCTAACGATTCGAATAGCACAATCACAACCACTTCTAAACGATTATGGAAATGGAATACACGGAACCCCGCCTACGATTCATGTATATTCATACCGAAAACAACAACGAGGCGGACCACAACCAAACCCTCTCGATTCCGTAAAAATCCACAAAATATCCATGAATCCGTAGGGAAACTAAAGATACTAACAAGATTAATCATATTCATCATGAATCCATCAACGAAACGGAAAGAATCGGACAAAACCCCAAAATCCCCAATTATCCAAAAAGGTAGGGTTTCAAGAGATATTACCTTGAGTGATTCAAGTGTTAAGATCCGTAGAACACGCGTTAGATTGATTATCCGAGCCTCACAACCGAAAAGAAATGATGAAAATCGACCCCCGGATGAAGAACTCTCTCCCTCTATCTCTCCTCTCTCGCGGCGTGATGGAAAAATTGGAAAGAAATGAGCTTCACGCTCAAAACAACGCATTTAAAGTGTAACACCAGACCTATCGGCCGGCCTATCGGCCGATAGGCCCACCCGATCGCCATACTGAATGTAGGCAGTAGAGGAAATCGACCCCCCATCGCGCCCGAAAGCCTCCGGTAAGTGCTCGGCCAAAACCGGACACGACCATAACTCTCTCGTCCGGACTCCGATTGACTCACCGTTTGAACCATTGGAAAGCTAACTCGATGTTCTATAATATTGCAAAGATTTATAATTTTTGGAGTCATCAAAAATTAATGGTGATCTAACAAAGACGAACTCATACTTAGAAAAGTCGTTTAGTAATCCCGAATTCAACAAAACGACACCGAAACCCGAACTGAATACGAACCAAGATACGGTTACGAAGTACTCACAAAGACGAATCTAAGAGCTAGTAGGACACACGATTCCGACCACCCGAAGGCTCGAATTCAACAACGGAAGTAATTACCCAAAACTTTGGGAAATTACGAAAATGGCCCAAAACGTCCGAAAATCACGATACGCGATCGAAACACCAAACCAAAGCTCGCAACATGAATAATAACATTAAATGAACTTACGAGAAACTCAAACGACAGCTGGACGAGATTCGCAAGAATCGAGCTCAAGTGCGAAAAGTCGCTAAAAGCACGGAACTCAACAAAACAACACCAAACGAACTCGGATGACAAAAAGTGAAGAATTAATCATTCTCGAAATGACGAAATGGTCATGAGCGAGTCGTCAAAACGGACTTCCGCCGAAAAAAAGAAAATTACCGAAATTCGAAATTGCGGATATTACATTCTACCCTCCTTAAAAGAAGTTTCGTCCCGAAACTTAAAACAAGTAGGGGGAAGCAATATACCCTGCCAGGAAAACTCGACGAGATACGCAAAAACCGAAAACTCGCGCCCGACGGCGAAACGCTGCAAGAAACGCAAAGAGACATACGGCGTGAAAACACGCTCCACGACGACCAATACCACGTCGCCGTTAGGAACATACTAAAGTCAACAAGTGACAAGCGTCAACAAACAGATAGTATAATCCAGTCGATTATCCAGACAATCACAAAACACAACGAACGAAAATCAACAGGATTGACCCACCCAACGGTACATCAATCAAAACGTGGCCAACCGCTGAACAAATACAGAATTCCACCGCCCAAGGGTTGGAAGATTGAAAACGAGACTAACTTCCCGAACTTAAGGGAATTTCGAAAGAGTCTGAATGTTCAACAATCACGAAACGAGATCAACAAAAACTGAACAATCAAACGATCGAACCACAAAGATCGAGACAACAAAAATCGAACGATCATGTTCGAATCACAAAGAACAATAAAGTTCAAACAACAACTCCCAGGACGATCTGGTGAGAACTACAAGACATGCATTGCCGAAGATCCACAGGAAAGGGAATAGCGATTGAAAAGTCACAACGACAACGAGTTATTCCGAAATAACACCACACTCGTTCGATCAACAAAAGCAAGGAGCAGGGCAAGCTCAGAAATGTCAACGAACATAAATGAGTCGACAGAGTCGAAAACACAAGAGTTCCAAAGCCGATCCACTTCGAATAAAAGAACTTGTAGAACCAGATGATGTCACTCCCAAACAAGGTTCACAAGAATCGAACTGAACTCAAAAAAATCACAGCGATAACCAGATTGACCCAAAACAAGATCACAGCTCGTTCGAACGACGAAACCGAAATACAGAACAAGTTCAGAAAGTATCAACGAACACGAGCGAGTCGATAGACTCGAGAAAGAGAAAATGCAGGAGTCTAAAAACAACACGGGTACTACATTCGACCTCTTATAAAAGAAGGTCGCCCCCGCAACTCGCAACAGCGAAATCAAGGTGACGGCACAACAAGCAACTGACAGAAACATCCTTCAAAGGCCTCTCAAAGCCGATTCCGATGACTGTGCTGAAGCGCGAACTTCGAAAGTCTCGGTAGCTAATTCGCAAAACGGAATTCGGTGTCCCTCGAGTCCACACTTGAAATGTGTTACCGACGAGAAGGACAGTTTACACGTGCATGCCCCGGCACATCACGGTTGAAACGTCTCGGCTCGGCATACCGAAAATACAAATGCTAGATACAATGGGGCACAACGTCGCAAAATAACATAGCGGAGATGCCAACTCAAAGACAACAAAGAATCATAACACATACAATATACAACGACTACCATCATAAACTAATACACACACAAACACTATCGCCACGACGGTATCGTTCGCGACCTCGACGGCCCGAACGATAACCAAAGACATAATTTCAACCATCATGAAACAATCACACATGTACACAAACGTACAAACTCAAGCTTCAAGCTCACACCCGTGCGACAACACGCAAATCACCACGAGGCGACAAACAAGAAATACCGGTTCATACCTCTCACGAGAGGACTAGTACAACAAATGCGTGGCAACGCCTCGACGTTCATGCCACCATTTCGATCACAATTCGGGTTAACACCGTAACAAAGTTCGAAAACCATACACGCATTTCCGGTCCGCAAACAGAATGATAGGTTTTAAAAACAAAAACCACCTTTGAAGACAGTTTGGAAACACCAATTGATCTTGAGTATCATTTTACAAAAGTTGAACAAACATCATTTTCGAGACTTTGAAAATCATCTTGCGTTTGAACAAAAATGAGGACACCTTCTCGTAGTGAAAAACTTTCAAAAATATTCGACCCTTGGGTCTAAGCAACTGCATTTGAAAATATCTCAAAATTATTTTTGGTCCTCAACCGGAAATTTTTTTTGAAATGTATTGCGGCATTAGAAAACACCTTGAAAACACCGCCAGAAAATAATTCGTTTTAAAAGCACGTCTCGAATTTTAATTTTCTAAGACACTCAAGGTTTTCAAAATAATTCAATGGGCTAGAATGCCCAAAAATTTCAGGTAATTACAAGGAACAATATAGCGCCGTGGGTCCCGCGCCGGAACCCACCAGGCTAAAAAACCATTCACAAAAACGCCAAAAAGGCCGATGACGGTAATATTTCAAAAACTCATAAAATCCATTTACAAAATACTAAATACCGTCATAAGAATTTCGCCAAAATGATCAAGGCCATAATGCCAAAAACTCGGTTAATGGAATCAATTTTCGAAATAAAACTCAGTCGGTAAAATACCGAAAATCATTACAAAGGAACTCACGCAGCGGATAAAAGGAATAAAGTCAAACATGCACAATCCATCAACACTACTCCTCATATGAACGAAGTATTAGAGTCGAGTAACCACATATCACGAAATCAAAATTCATAAAAGAATTCCGTCGCTTAACAAATAATCATAAAAAAAATAGCTCGTGTCACACGAGGCACAACACAAAGAAGGGAGACTTACGACACAGTCGCACGAAGATGATGATCGCCCACGATACTAATCACGACCAACAAACTCATACGACGCGTCGCGACACGACTCCGATAAAATCCGACGAGACAAAAACTCGATAGACACCATCGACCCGACACTAGGTTTCCACAACCTAAGCTCCGATACCATTTATGTAACACCCCAATCCACTCGGGGATATTACACGCCGTAGACCCTCTCCTCGAGGATCTACCAGCCGATAACTAAAATCAAACATCTAAACATCGCCTTTAAGGCTAAAATGACTCAAGAGACCGACTTGGTCTTTCAATAATAACATACAACTCATTCCCAATACATACCCACGCAGGTCAAAATAAAATAAACTCCCGTACAACGGGAAAAGATACCGCAGCGGAAAAGAAAATACAACTGGACCAATACGACATCAACGGAACCTCGTGTGATTAGTATCGTTCATCTTTCATCATCCTTCGTGCCGACCACGTGCTATGCTCCAAAACCCGAATGCAAAAATAGACATCCACCCCGAATACTCGGGGGTTAGCAAACTCCACTGTTTTGCTAGTGCAAGTACAAGTGCAAAAATACGAGCCATACAATACAAGTTCCAAGAACAATAATAATCAGAATCCTCAAAGATCCAAACGTAAAGAAAAGTACTTCCGAGGCAAGAGTTTGGGTAAACATTTCCAAAACCGAAAGATCGCAAATAAGGGAAACAATTTACAAAACAGTTTAAAATGCCATCGAGAGTTTTAATAGAAAACAATTTAGGATTATAAAATCCTTCTCTTTCCAAAAGATCGATAGGGTCACAGTCCAAACGTTTGTTTTCGCAAATAGGAAATCACCAACAATTTACAGGGTCAAAGCCCAACATCACGTGTCCTCAACGGACGTAAAATCAACGAAACATAATCACGCACGCGCATCGCCTAGGACCGGGACGATACCACCGACATCCCACTCGAGGCCTCGAAGGACCCTCCCGAGCTGGCTAGCGAAACAAATCACAACATCTCACGGTTGGATCAATCACTTGTTGCATCCTGGCCACATGATCGCATGCCATGTGCCACCGTAGATTAACTTTGGCGCTCACGGTTGGATCAATCACTTGTTGCATCCTGGCCACATGATCACATGCCATGTGCCACCGTAGTTTTCCTTAGGCTCTCACGGTAGGATCAATCGCTTGTTGCATCCAGGCCACATGATCACATGCCATGTGCCACCGTAGGCCCCGCCCACATTCACACAATCACACACATATCACAATGCAACAAAGATATCCAAATAATTCATCCAGAGGCATCAACACTTAGCCAAACACCACGTCAAACCACAACGCACCGAAATGAAATAATATGCGCCCACACGCAATACCAAGTGCAACATCAACACCAAACATATCCATAGAGTTCACATAGTCATTCTCAAACCACACCATTTACAAAACACACGCGTTTTGAAAGCAAGCCTTTAACAAGGCTAAACCGAATCTTTTGAAAGTTCGAAACACACGATCAAATAAACACATAGAGACGGTTACTAATTATCATATCCACAAAACAAGAATTGTATGGACAAGGTACTTGCCTCGATACCACGAGCACGGAACCACGAACGGATACGGCTCAACCGGGAAGCTTCGAACGCCCGATGCTAACGAAAAGGGAATACGACAACGAGCGGAGCGGAAGAATCAAGCACGACCGTGAGGAACCGACGAAAATGAACCTAACGATTCGAATAGCACAATCACAACCACTTCTAAACGATTATGGAAATGGAATACACCGGAACCCCGCCTACGATTCATGTATATTCATACCGAAAACAACAACGAGGGCGGACCACAACCAAACCCTCTCGATTCCGTAAAAATCCACAAAATATCCATGAATCAGGGAAACTAAAGATACTAACAAGATTAATCATATTCATCATGAATCCATCAACGAAACGGAAAGAATCGGACAAAACCCCAAAATCCCCAATTATCCAAAAAGGTAGGGTTTCAAGAGATATTACCTTGAGTGATTCAAGTGTTAAGATCCGTAGAACACGCGTTAGATTGATTATCCGAGCCTCACAACCGAAAAGAAATGATGAAAATCGACCCTGATGAAGAACTCTCTCCTCTATATCTCCTCTCTCGCGGCGCGATGGAAAAATTGGAAAGAAATGAGCTTCACGCTCAAAACAACGCATTTAAAGTGTAACACAGCAGACCTATCGGCGGCCTATCGGCCGATAGGCCCAACCGATAGCCATATCGAATGTAGGCAGAGAGTCTATCGACCCCCTATCGGCCGAAAGGCTCTGGAAGTGCTCGGCCAAAATCGAAACGACCATAACTCTCTCGTCCGACTCGATTGACTCACCGTTTGAACCATTGGAAAGCTAACTCGATGTTCTATAATATTGCAAAGATTTATAATTTTTGGAGTCATCAAAAATTAATGGTGATCTAACAAAGACGAACTCATACTTAGAAAAGTCGTTTAGTAATCCCGATTCAAAGAAACGACAGAAACCCGAACCCGAATACGAACCGAAGATACGGTTACGAAGTACTCACAAAGACGAATCTAAGAGCTAGTAGGACACACGATTCCGACCACCCGAAGGCTCGGAATTCAACAACGGAAGTAATTACCCAAAACTTTGGGAAATTACGAAAATGGCCCAAAACGTCCGAAAATCACGATACGCGATCGAAACACCAAACCAAAGCTCGCAACATGAATAATAACATTAAATGAACTTACGAGAAACTCGAAACGACAGTTTCGGACGAGATTCGCAAGAATCGAGCTCAAGTGCGGAAAAGTCGCTAAAAAGCACGGAACTCAACAAAACAACACCGAAACGAACTCGGATGACAAAAAGTGAAGAATTAATCATTCTCGAAATGACGAAATGGTCATGAGCGAGTCGTCAAAACGGACTTCCGCCGAAAAAAAGAAAATTACCGAAATTCGAAATTGCGGATATTACAGAGTCCGTATTGGTAGCGAAGAATCAGAAGATCTCCGTTGACGTATCAGAAAGTAAGGGAATTGGGATTCCCACGCCTCAACTCTCGTATCAGCCGAGTATGGGACCTTCTCGGTCAGCTAGAGAAACCAAAGGACCCAAGCCGATGTCTTTGAGTTCTGGTAATGCTCCTAGGTGTTTCAACTGTAACGTTCTAGGCCATGAACGCGCGCATTGTAAGAAACCGCTAATGACTTGTTATAATTGTGGACACGAGGGGCATCGAGTTCAGTACTGCGAGATTGTTGCCGAGATGATAAGGGACCGGAGTACCATTCCTACTTCCGGAGGGCCCAGTGATGTCCAGTTATAGTGTTTTTGGTACTAGTTGCGCGGATTGTTTCTCGTGTAGAGATGTATTTTGTGACGTTTTTACGTTTGGAACTTGTTAAATGATATTTTGTCTTGAATAAGTTCCCGTATAGTTGTTGAACCTACAAAGGCGTGACAGTGGACCTCGGGGTCATGAACATGGTATTTTATTATGTGTCGTTATATTTTGTTTCGTATCACTGTGATAACCTTAATTTAAGTTTCGGGACAAAAATTATTTTTAGTATGATAGAATGTAATATCCGGTATTCTCGTTTTCTGTTATCTTGAATTATTTGTGTTTTGACGTCGGCATTTTCTTGTTGATGAGTATCGGAGTGATTTCTATCATGATATTCTATTTGTTTCTTTCGCATAGCCATTTTAGTCGAGTGCGGCTTGTTGTCGCCCGCGCTTCTTTGATTAAATGTGTGCATGTGATGTGACGTTAATTGCTCGTTATTGTTTTGAATCATAGTCGGTGGCGTTGTGTTGGTCGTCGTGGAGCGTGTTTTCACGCTGTATATTCCTCTGCGTTGCTTGTAACGTTTCGTCATTAGGCGTAAGTTACACATTTCTTGTGTATCTCGTTGAGTTTTCCTGGCGGGATATTGCTTCTCCCTACTTGTTTTAAGTTTCGGGACGAAACTTATTTTAAGGAGGGTAGTATGTAATATCCGCAATTTCGATTTCAGATAATTTTCTTTTTTCAGCGGGGGTCCATTTTGACGACTCGCTCATGACTGTATCGTCATTCTGAGAATGATTAATTCTGGACTTTTTGTCATCCGAGTTCGTTTCGGTATCGTTTTGTTGAGTTCCTTGTCCTTAAATGACTTTTCTGCACTTGAGTTCGATTCTTGCGAATCTCGTCCGAAACTGTTGTTACGAGTTTCTCGTAAGTTCATTGAATGTTATTATTCATGTTGTGAGCTTTGGCTTAGTGTTTCAATCGTGTATCGTATATTTCGGACGTTTTGGGACGTTTTCGTAATTTCCCAAAGTTTGGGGTAATAACTTTCCGTTGTCGAAGTTCGAGCCTTCGGGTGGTCGGAATCATGTGTTCTCTTAGCGCTTGGTTTTGTCTTTGCGAGTACTTCATAACCGTATCTTCGATTTATATTCAGGTTCGGGTTTCGGGGCCGTGTCAGACTCGATATTGGCCTCCTATTGTATCACACGAGCAGGCCACACGAGCACGTGGTCGTGCGTGGCGCTCGTGCGCTATCCAGCGCTCGGCAGTGAGCTCCAGGGACGCACGAGAAGGACACACGAGCAACTACTCGTGCGCGTTGCTCGTGCGTGGTGTCAGTGGCTGGGCAGTGGCCTAGCGCATGACCAAACACACGAGCACTTGGTTGTGCATTATGGTCGTGCGTCGCTGGTGTATATAAGGGGACAGATGGGTTTCTCACCCCATTTCCTCCCCTTCTTCTATTATCTTCGCGGCTGTCGAATGGGTGAGGCTAGGGTTCGAGTTCTTGGTCGGTTCTACTCAATTCCAAGGCGTTTTGGAATATTCTTGTTGATTATATCACCATTCAATCCGTGTTCTTCGTCGAATCGAGGTAATATCTTGAAATCTCCTAGGGTTGACTTTCGAGATTTCTTTTTAATATTTGTTGTTCGTCCGAATTTCGATGATTTGGTTGATGTTATTAAACCTTATTAATCATGTCCTATGGGTTGTATGTCCATATTTCGGATTTGTTTAACTCGATTGACGATTCGAGTGTTCTTGGGAATTATTGAACATTTAGTGTTCGATTAAATGCCCCTATGAGTTTCCCTTCGATAGTTTGATGAGATTTCCGTTGTTTTCAGTTTTGATTCTTGTTGTAATCGTATCTTCGTTGTTTTTGCCGGAGGATTGTAGGTGTTCGGGGTTTTTCTGGGTTGTGCCGTATTCGTAAGAATATTCGGGCACCGACAATCGAGGCAAGTATTTTACTATACAATTTGTGCCTTGTGAATAGGGATGTCGTGTTATGGTTATGATGAATTGATTTATCTTAGAGAATGTGCTTCGTATGAATTGATTATTATGAACGATTGATGGTAACGATAATACCTTCACTTAGTTAACATCGTGGAATTGTGTTGGATGTGCAAATCATCTAAGTTTTGTGTCGGGCGTGGTTGGTTATCGTTGAGTTGTTGTGATAGTTATGATATTTGTGTTGCTTTGGTTTACATACTTGATTATACATTTCAGTGTAGTGTGGAATGGCTTGACATTTGATAATTATGAGTTGTGTCGTGTCGACGTGTGTGTTTGTTCCAGGTAGGGTCTGATGAGACCTCTGGAGTACGGTACATGATGTGTACGAACAAGGTGTGTGATTTAGGTAGGGTCTGACGAGGCCTCTGGAGTTTGGTACATGATGTGTACGAACGATGTTTGTGGCCGGGTAAGGTCCTCCGAGGCCTTCGGAGTTCGGTACATGATGTGTACGAATAGGGTGTGTGGTCCGGGTAAGGTCCGTCGAGGCCTCCGGAGTTCGGTACATGACGTGTACGAACAACGATCGTATAACAGTGATTATTTGGATAACATTTTGAATATGGGTCTCGGACTCATAATGATATCTTATCTAGTGTGTTTTGAAACTGTAATATCCGGATTTATTACGGTGTATTTCATCTGTATTCAAACCCTGTATTATTCGGATTGGTGGTTTTGATTATTGGAGTATGATATTTCTTGCATTGATATCATTGTACATAAGTATAGAAGCATGCAAAATTGCTCATGAAAACTCGTGATAGCGCATGGTAAGAATGTATCTTAACGCGCGCTATCGGGCTACTATTAGCGTACGCTATGCAGGTAGGAGTTGCGTGCGCTAAGAACTCAATTATTGAGCGGGATGGCTAGCACATGCGCCAGCCGGGACATGGGTCCGGATAAGATTCCCGCGGACGAACCTGGACAGTTCTGAAGTCAACTTTTATTAGCGCACGCTAAGGAAAGCTTAGTAGCGTGCGCTAACTTGTTAAAATGCAGAATATTATAAATGGGACAACAACTCGTTTTGGCTTACATTTTTACTCGACCATTCTGCATTCTTGAGAGGCCAGAGAGCTGAAATATCCTCCTACACACTTAGAACACATTTTGTTGGTGTTTATATATTGGTTATCACTTGGGAATAATCATTGAAGTGGAATAGCACCTTGGAGTGGCATACAACCAACCGGAGTTGGATTCTACCTTACGGTTCAGTGATTTTCATCATATTAAGGTATGTTCAATCTATCTCCAGACTTAGAGTTGGATTCTAACGATTTGGATGATCATGTTAACAAGATATGGATTTTCATAGATGAATTATCCAAAGTATATCATGTTTGGAATATTGAGATGATTAAGCCTTAAGTACCTTGATTATGATCATCATGATTCAAATCTTATTACATTGAACAAAGTAAAGGAAGCTTCTATCATTGGTAATCCGAATCTAGTAGATGACTTCATAGCAATCATGGACTTGACTTTATCACACTACACCATATATGGGTTTCAGCAACACCTGAAAAACTGTGTTCAAAAGTCCAAAAAGTGTTGCTGAAGGTAGAAAAACAAGCTATGGCTACACTTTGACCAAATTCGAAAGTGTTACAAAAACGGCCGCAACCATAGGGGTCTAAGGTAACACTTTTCTTTTTTTTGGTAACATGTTAAAAAAGTGTAGCAATAGACCCCTATGCCAACACTTTTATTGTCTCTGGCTACACTAGATTTTGTGTTGCTGTAGACTTAAGGCCACACTTTTATATTTTTAGTGACACCAAGATTTGTGTAGCCGTAGACCTATGCCAACACTCATGAGGTCTAATGTAACATTAAATTGTGAAACATTTTGACATCTTTACCAACAACTTTAACACTATGGCTACACTTATATATGAACAGTTCTAACTTTTGCCAACACAATTTTAATCTTTACCAACACAATTTTTATATTTTGCCAACAGAAAAAATTATAAATTATAGTCTATGGCTACATTTTTGCAGATTTTTACCATCATTTTTCATGCTAAAAAGCAAAATGTTATATTGAAAAATAAATATTACCATAAAACAGTCAATACCATTAAAACAATGTCAACCATAACAACATCCAAAATACATGACTGCTAATATTCAATCCATAATAGCTAAGAACAAGTTACGATCGCAATCCACAAATATAACAAAACTACTTGAGTCACTTAGCTAGCATAATATAAAATGATGAGATCAGTCAAGGAGTGACATTGTCACCGCCATAGGACTCCTCGATTTCTGAGAGTCATCAATCTTTAAGTTCAAATCTGGATTCTTCTCGGCCAACATTTTCATCATTTCTCGAGTTGAGCCCTGATCTTAGTAGTTAGGTCCGCCACGTACTGATCAGCAACTTGAACGGATGGTGATGCTGAAGACTTCGATTTCGGTTGCTCTGTAATATACTCTTCTTGACTATATATATACACTCACTGGTAAGAAGAATGAGAATATGTCACATTATGTTAAGAAGGAGATAGTTGAATTTCACAAGGAAGAGATGATAAAGTATAGGGTAAGATAAACTGCAAAATCAATGTTAAACCTTTTCTAGCATAGACTCCCTGAGCATTTACATAAGGTAGCATAAATTGCTTAGTATATCAAGAATACATATTACAGGCAATATGAATGGGTAAAAAGAAAACGAAATTCTGGAACATAACATGCGGCATTGACCATTTTCTTTTTCGTTAAGGAAGGCATAAAATTGTTAATGCGGCAAAAAAAAAGAGCTAATTTTTACCCAAACATTTGTCCGATCATATTAATAGGATTTTCACCATCGAATCTTCATCATGGAGCTGCCTCTTAGGTATTGCCTTTGGCTTTTGGTCCATTTGAAGTATGACGAGCCGCAAGTTTGGGTGGTGGTCTCCTCAACGCGATATATAGATAATAGAAATAAGAAAAAGGACACCAAAACCACAAGAGCCTATTCATGCTAACAATCATAAAAATACGACACTTCCTCATACCTGAACAAATCATCGGATAAGAAAGAATAGTCCCTCGCGTTCTTTAGAATTTCAACCTTTTTCTTCAACCGTGTCAGTTATTAGGAAAGTGAAAAAGGGGTGAAAAAAGTTATAAACCACCAACTACCAATCGGAGTATCGATAAGTCAACAGTAATTACCCGTTTGTGACTCTTGGTGGATGGTCATCGCTGGATCTTGACTTGACATGGTCGATGGAGCTCTTATTATTACGCACAATAAAATAGCTTCAAAGTGAAATAATGATTCATTCTCATCGAGAATGACCAAACAAATAACAAGGTAAAAAAAGGGCTCCAGGCTTCAACATGTAAGATAAATGACTAGACTCCTTAAAAAATTCCTTGCTTATGGTGTAGTCAACAGTATCATGATTTAGACATACTCGAGACGCACAATATCTTGAATCCACTTTGTAAAAGCGATTGCCAGAATGACCAAAAGGCATATAAATAAACCTCATGATTGAACAAATCTGCACATCACATATCTGTTAATAGAAAGGACTTAAAATAGTAGTGATGCATGCAATCAAAGGAAGCAAATTGAAATGTATATACAATTTCATAAAAGGCAATAACTGAACAGTGAAGACGATGAAGGAATTTTACACAGTAAAATAAGAAAAATTACAGTCGGATATTACATCCACCCTATGAAGAACATCCTATTATCCAACAGCCAGGCGACTATCTCGCCTATAGTTGAAAAGGAAGAAGATATATCTAAGGTAGTATCATATCATTTCCCAACAGGTACCAAGGACATTAATGTTCCTCCAGTGGTATGTTGTCCATGTAGGTCAGATAATTCCTAACTTGCACCTTGAATCTATTAGCACAAAGAAATCATCTTTTCTACCTCACCAACACCGGTGTCGAGAATCTCTTGCTTACTAAACTATATTTCTTAAAGATGTTGTCAGAGCCATAGACTCCGATAAAAATGAGCTGCTTTTCTTCATGATAGCTCAGCTCAGGTCACCAACATGTGATGTACTATCTCGGATGTAGTAGATGCTTTCAAAGCGACCACGGTGGCTATCAAGCTCGTCTTGGTATATTCACTAAAAATAAAGTAGAAATTCTGAACAACGATTAAAAAAATCCCTTGTAGATGAAGCCAAAGCGCTCTCGATCTTGAAATCACGCGATACAAACCGAAAGCTCATGACAAGAATATTGAGATCTAACCAAAGAGGTGAAGAAAAAGAATAAAGTCTATGATGAATTTGCCACCAACATTAAAGAGATTTTGAAGCGTAACGTCCCTTTATAATGCCCAAAGAGGGAGAAGTGGTGTAGGCGCAATCGATCGCGACACTAGAAGCAAGTGAATTATTTTATTTCTTTGGATGATGTTGTAGCCAATATCGTTAGTCGACTCTCATAACTGGCCCGGGGCAAGGATCTTTAGGGCATAAGTTTGGCGGCTCATAGAAGCGAGTTCTCCGATCCCAACCTTAATATGGTCACCAAGCGGCGAAACTCATTTGCCTACAGATAGGTAATACAGACCAGGACATCAAGAATTTAAAAACCAATGAACTCAACAGGTACTTTTGTACCCTAATAAAGTAGTCACGATCTTCAATAGGTTTAAGACACTCAATGATGCGGCAAGGAATTTTCTGGCTTATGGCGAAGGTAAACTCCCCAAGAGACACTCAAATGAAGGTACATGAAAAATGATTATCTTACCCACCCAAAAGATCAAGTTGTTGGTCTATGACATGTCTTTAGAAGGAAAATGTTATTACTGTAAACAAATAAATGAACAACAAGAAAACTTGTGGAAAGAAACCAACTTGATCCTTACGGTAAAAGGCGAGAGAAAAACATTAATGACAGAACATAGATGTTAATTATCTCACTTTCTTTGTTATAGATAGTTCTATTTATCTTATTTTTATTTAGTTTTTCTTGCAAATAATGTAATTGTATGCTTTTATTGCTTATGAATGAAAGTTACTTGTTCTGCCCTAAGAAGATTACGGCTCATAATTTATTATTTACTTGCATTACGTTTAACTTCAATCTTTTTGAGTTATTATGCATATTGGAACTTACTGTATGAGCTTGACTGTGCACAGTTCCTAGTTTAAAGTTGTAAGTCGTGAGCTTACTATATGAACATGCCTACAAGCCTATCATAGTTCAAGTTATGAAACTTAGTGAGTTAGGATGAATTCTTACAATTTTAGAACATGCACGTGAGTTGTTCATTTTTCTAGTTTAAGATAGACTATTAAGGTTAAGGATATAGGTTTTGACATTATCAAATTGGGGGAAATTGTTCGGATAAATCTCTTTGATTTTGATAAGTGCAAAACTTACAGCAGCATCCTACACTTGCGGCAATCAAAGGCCACAGTAGAACAGACGATGATTACATCAAAAGATATTTGAGGATACAACATTTATGCTGTCGACTCCACATATGAAATATTATAAGGAATTCCTACAATAGAAGTTCAAATAAGTGTAACCATTCTGACTAAGGGAATAGTTTAATCCTAAAGAATCTCGATGTATTTAATGCATAGATATGACGGTTGGATATAAATGAAGGATTTCAAGAGAAATAAGAAAAAAAAAATTTACTAACCATCTGATATTTTACTCAAACAAAAAAATCTTACAGGCTTGTCATGAATGCCAATTTGAGCCCATATTACGACCTCCAATAACTCCTCCATAGTGCCATAACCATCTGATAATTGTAAACAATACTGTATGACAATAAGAAACAAAGTAGAGAGAGAGAGAGAGGGAGAGAGATTGTACAAACCTAGCAAAGCAATGAAGCAATCAGAATGGCTGGCCATCTCAGCCTTCCTCTGGTGCACTCAACACAAGAGCGTTGCTGTTGGGTACGACCACTTGAACCCAGCAAGTAATCTACAGCATAAGTCTGCTCTACAAAAAAAAAAAGAGAAGTTAACACCGGGAAGCATTCAAAGCAAATCATCATCAACAAATCTACAGACCTCCTAGTATTTTCTTCTGACTGAATCCTTTTGAAAGCTAAAACAATAATCAATATAAATTATATAATAAATCAAAAATACAACAACTAAAGCACTTCAATTTTATGTAGCCCAAGCAGTCCCGACTTTCAACCATCGGGTGTCGTCGAGCCTTATTTTCACCGCCAAAATCGAGATCGGAACTTGACACCGGCTCAAACACGCTGAGTCAAGAAATCTAGCCCAGCCGGTTCACCTCAACACAACACCCAGATTCACAAAAAAATTAGGAATTCTTACTCGAGTCTTGGAATTTAAACCTCAATTTCGACCCGAATTCATGTAACCCACCTGAACCAGAACATCTGCCATGCCCCGGCCGCCGATGCCATATGCCTGCTGGAAATTAGGACAGAAACCCTAACCCGCGCCGCGCACAACGCTCTGCTCACAATTGCCGTTTTTCATTTTTCATCTTTCACTGTGTGTGTGTGTGAATTTTGTGAGAGTGTGTGTGTGTGTGTGAACTTTGTGAGTAAAGAAGAGGATAGAGGAAGAGCCGAGAAGGGAGAATCGAAAGAAGAAGAAGAGAAAAAGAAAATGAGTTACGCAGTGAGGGAGAGGAAGTAGGGAGATAACTGTGTATTATAAATTAGATATATTATTACATAAAATATTATATATTATACATAAATATTATAATGTATTATAAATTAGATATATTATTATATAAAATATTATATTTTAAATATTTATTATACTAACTTGAAATTATTAATTACATTATATGTATATATGATATATATTAAAAATATTTATATTCTTAAATATAGGGTATACGGCCGGATTTAAAAGGTGTGATATTTTGGCTCTAACCTGTTTTTAGCGAGTTAAACGGGTGGTCCGACGGGGCCGGGCCGATTATCTCTAATGTCCATTTTCAATCGAATTAGCATCTCCCAATCTTTACAAGACCCATGTTTTCAATGTCCAGTTTTAGATCGAGATTTGGCCATCTCAGCGTGCCGTTGTCCAAATGTTTTGATGATAAATGCATTTTTATTTTTCAACTTTTTATAATATTAATATAAATAAATTTTAATTTATATTTCTTATTATATTTTAAAAGAGTTGAATGTATAAATTCAATTTTTATTTTAATTTTAGATTATAATTTTCAAAATAAAAATATATGTATTCATATAATATATTTTATTATTATAATTTTAAGGAATTATTTTCTTTTTAATATTTTTAAATTTATTAGTTTAATCCGAACAAATTTTAAGTAAAAAATTATATGTGCTCTTATAAAAAAATCCGTTATAAAATGATTAAACAAATTCAAATAATTTACTTTATTTTAGTGTAAAAAACTTAAATTTGGCGATATTTTTTTAAAAATATTTAAAATAATTTTCGTAATTATTAAGATGATTTAGTATATTGCAACGCTTTAAGTTCACGTATAATCCAACACTTTAGGTTGGTGTTGCATTAACGTCTTTTGCAACAGTGCATTAAGGTCTAATGCAACACTAATTGAGTAGTATTGCAAAAGACAAAAGATCAGAGGGCTATTGCAATACTTTTCCTTGCAACACCGGAGATATGCGTTGCATATAAGCACTTATGGCGTAGTGCAATATTTCCTCTTATTTAATGCTCATCTCTCTTACATTACTCCCTCCGATTAGGACGATTCATAAAATACCTTAAAAAAATTAGGTCGTTATAGTTGAAAATAATTTATTTGGACCAACTAAAATATTTTAGCAAATCCGCCTATTTCTTTTAGTGTTTAGTTACACTTTTTCTAAATAGCAACGGCTACACCAAATTTTGTGTTAGCGTAGATATTCAATTTGGTCTACGGTAACACTAATTTATATCAATAATAACGTTAGAAAAATGTGTAGCCTTAAATCAAATTTGACCAATTTTAAGGCATCTAAGGCTACACTTTTGCTTGTAACATCAAAAAAAATGTTGTTGAAAGCCATATATGGTGTAGTGTCATTATTGTTAGATAAATCTAAGGGATTGATCATGGAAGGATTTATCTAGTATAGATGGAATGTTAAACAACTTCAGCATGATAATATTGATTGATGTAAAGGTGTTGATATCAACCGTTAAGCCTTTCGAATTGTCGTATGAAGATTTGTAGTCGAAATGGAATATGGTTTTATATGGTATGCATATCCTTGAATCCGAAGTTGTTGTTATCCGTAAGATCATTCATAAACGTATGTACATTATATTCATGGAGGTAACATGAATTATCACGGAAGATTTCATTGTTGTGATCATGATGAGAACAGTTTACTGCCCAGCAGTAAACTGCCATGCATAGATAGCGCACGCTAAACTATGAAAATTAACGTGCGCTATCGAACACTAGTTAGCGTACGCTACGTTTGGTACGTAACGTACGCTAGGCCATCAGACGAGTCAGTCGACTGATCAGTGAAGTACTGACCATACATAGTTAGCGTACGCTAGGCTTTGTTGTTTGCGTGCGCTATCGAGCAGACTTAATGCACGCTACGCAGAGTACTTAGCGTGCGCTAAGCAGTTCAGGCAGATTGCATTTTATGAACTTTTGGCCGTAAATCGAATTGTTAAACATTCGTACGACGTGAGATAAATCCTATATCATTTCTTTTGTTAAGGTTTGGTCTCGTTACGTGATTGTTTGAGGAGGACGACCTTTGAGTGTTCATTTTCGTGGAAGTGTTGTTCTTGTCTTCAAATCGAGGCAAGTACCTTAATTGTTTTATGTATTGATGTTATACGTATTGTCGTGCATGTATGTCGTTGTTGTATGTCCACCTCGCGTTGGTCTGACGGGATCATCGGGGGATCTATGCTAGCGTGCGCTGGATCATCGGACGGGTTTTTCCACCACGGGTTGGTCTGACGGGATCATCGTGGGTTCTAGGCAGTGAACGCTGGATCGACGGAATTACCATGTGTATGTTATGATATCATGTTGTGATTATCACTTGTGCATGTCATTTTTGAGTTTCTCGTAGGAGAAGACTCGTTGGTATTTTTCTTGTCGTTTACGTTATTCGTGAGATATGAATAATATGTTGTGGTACTTGTACTAGCATCGTTGTGCTAACCCCTTCGGGGGTGAACATTTTGTTTATGTTCAGGATCCAGGAGAGCGGGAAAACAACCATTGGAGTTGCATGACGACGAGGGTGCAGAGTGATGTTTCGGTCGGGTTTATTTGTCTGTTGTTTATTGGTTATTTCAATAAGTACTCGAGTACGAAGTCATTTGTGATGAATTTGAATTTGGTGATGTATTATTGAGTTCTGTTGAACAATTGTACTATTTTTGTATTTGGTCAGAATTGTCGTATCGTAATTCCGTTATTTCCATTCGTTAGTACCTTTTAATGCCTGTTCAATTCTTCAGCCTTGTAAATCCTTATGTAAAGGATTTACGGCGCTGTAATATTCCTAAATATATCGGGGGTGTTACAGAATATGGTATCGGAGCTAAGATTATGGATATCTTGGCCGTTGGGTTAAAATAGGGGTCATTTATGTCTTTTGAGGTAACCGGCCGTGAATGACATCACTGCACTGCCTACGTCTTCATGCGAACGGTGGTTGTAAGTTCTTAAACTCTATCTCGTTCTTTACATGTTGTGTCTCTTTATACTCGAATATTAGAACGATGCTGTTTCCTGTATATTGAGTATTTATGCTTACAGTATGTTGAGAGGCGGACGTGGACGTGGTCGCGGTCGTGGACGCGGACGAAGAAATGCCGAAGGGAAGCGTCGCCTTCTAATCGTGCCGCCATAGTTCAAAGTAGCCGCAACAATCTATTAATAACGAACCAGATCCTGCTGTACCAGAGATCCTTCGTCAAGTGGTGAACCAGATGACTCAGTTCGCCCAGGTCGTGGACCGAATGCAAGTGGCGGTGGGACTACAGCAGGGAGAAAGACAGCAAGGGATCCCAGACATGGGAAATTGAGGTGACCGGTGGCTGCAAGAGGTGGCGAAGATGCAACCACCCAAATTCAACGGTATTTCTGAGACTCCCACCTCGGACCATTGGTTGAAGGAACTGGAGAAAATATTTGCCAGAATTAACTGCCCAGATGACCGGAGAGCCTCTACTGGTAACGTGTTACAAGTGCGGACTCGAGGGACACCAGGTTCAGTTTTGCGAGTTGGTCACCGAGCCTTCCGAGGAACGGACTTGAGCACTGATATCAGGATTAACTCTGAGGATTCCATGAGAACTAGTCACATGTTATGTTATTTCCTTGCTTTTTTGTTTTGAATTTCTCAGGTAAACTTCTTTTATTAGAAGTGGATTGGATTTTGAACTTCTGTATCCTCAACTCTATCGACTTGTTTGTGTTCGTTGATATTTTCTAAACTTGTTATATCTTTCACTTTTGTTGTTCGAACGAGTTGTGATATTGTTTCGGATTAATCCGCTTGTCGTTGTGACTTTTTTGAATGCGATTCCATTCCTGTGAATCTTATGTGGGTGCATGTCTTATCGTCCTTACCGGATCACCTATTGTCTCGAGCCGAGGTGTGAACTTTGGAGTTGTTATTTGATTCTTGTTGTTCGTCGTGATTCGGATATGATTGTTCGACGGTTGTCGTCTTGATCGTTGTGGTTTGACCGTTTGTTGTTCGGTATTTGTTGATCTCATATCGTGGTTGTTGAGCCTTCAGACTCCTTCGTACTTTCCCCAAGTTTGGGAAATTAACTTCGTTTTCGATCTTCCAACCCTTGGGTTGTGGAAATTCGTATTCGTACAACGATTAATTCGTGCTTTGATTGTTGTACTGTTTGGGTTGGTCAACCGTATTGATCTTTGTTCGTTAGGTCTTGTTATTGTTCGGGTGTAGTTATATGGATGGTAGCAGCTACGTGATGCATGTGATTCGTTGCAAGTTGTTGGCAATGGATAGCGTGTGTTATCTGAGATTGTTTTGCATTGATTGTTTTATCTCTTAAGTTTCGGGGACGAAACTTCTTTTAAGGGGAGTAGAATGTAATACCCGAGATCTTCGTTTTGGTTTCGTTGAATTTTTCTTCGGTCGAGTGGATTTTTATCGTCCGCGTCTTTGGAATCGTGTGCTTGCACTGTGGTACGTTGAGTTTCGTAGCCTGTTCGTTATTGTTTCGGATCTTAGTCAGTGTGTTTGCGTGATCGAGACGTCCTCGAGTATCGAGTCGGATTGTCGGGTGTCGGCTGCTGGGATCGAGTTACGGCCGTAAGACTCCCGCACACGCTGGCCTGGGAGGACTCGGTTACGGCTGTAAGGGTTAACCTGTTACGGCTGTAAGGCTTCGTTACGGCCGCAAGGCATTGGCCGGTTACGGCCGTAATGCGTCGGCAGATTTCAGGCAGTAGCCCTGGGGACCTGGTTACGGTCGTAAGGCCAGGTCGAGTATGGCCTTAAGGCATGCTCGTTACGTATGTAAGGCAGCAGCCATTACGTATGTAAAGGCAGTTGACCGAGTTACGGCTGTAAGGCACTGCCGGTTACGGCCGTAACACTGTCGGCCATACATAGGCCTGGGCTTCGGATAGACCTCATTTGCTTGCGTTTTCTTCACTTGGTGGCGGCTGCGGACGGGAGGAGTTATTGGACGGTTCTAATTAATTCCAAGGCGTTTTAGAAGATGCGTTTCGATTATATCATTACCGAATCCTTGTTCTTCGCCGGATCGAGGTATTTCTTCTGTAGAACCCTAGTTGTGTATTTTTTTGGGGGGGTTTCTTCGTGATTCGTTGTTTTTGTCCGAGATTGATGAATTGTTCTTGGTATTCTTGTTGTATTGATCGTGGTCTTCGGATTTTGTAACTCATTTATCGATTTTTATCACCTAGACCTTGATTCTCGATTTCCTTGAAGAAACCCTCGGATTCTTGTTGTTTTTCGGGTTGATTCGGATTCCGTTTAGCATTATTGATTCGTGGTGATATTATTTTCGTAGTTTTCGTGGAGTTGTCGAGTTCTTGGTCGTTTTTAGAAGTTCGAGGGCTACTTGACCGTGTCCGTTCGTCGTTTCCTTGCTCGTGGTATCGAGGCAAGTATCTTGCCCATACGTTTCATGTTTCTTAGACGTAATTGTTGGTGAATGATTTTATGTGCTATCCGAATGTTTAAATGAACCTTAAAAGGATCGGTATGTTCTCGATAAATGTTGTCTTTCAAAATATAACTCGTATGCTTCGTAAACAAATGTGTTTTCGGAATATGTGTGTTGGTTTCGTATGTTGGAAGATGTTACAATAATATTTAGTGAATATAGTAGACCGTATTAATTGTCGAGGATTGTGTATTGATAAGTGTAATTGTTATGAGAAAATGTGATATCATGTGATATGATTTGTGACTCCTTTATAAGGAGGTGGCGATGTTCCTTGTGGTTTGTAAATTGCACGTGCTTGTTATTGTGTGATCGTTGTAAGTGATGTGCCTCCGGGTAAGATTGTTGAATCTTCGGGATCCGTACTTTCTAGTACGGGTCGGGAGTGACCGTAGGGTTATCCAATCGGGTATGTCTTGCGGGGACTCCGAGGTTCGTGGATTGTTAGCGCGATGCCGGGGATGAGTTGTGGGGTTATCCATCGGGTATGTCTTGCGGGGAGTCTGAGGTTCGTGGCTTGTTAGTGCGATGCCGGGATAACTTATGGTTGTGGATTGATCGTGTGATGTACTTGTCATGGATTTTCCAATTGGGTAAGTCTCGTGGAGGCTCCGAGGTTCGTAGCTTGCTAGTGCGATGCCGGGACAACTATGAACGTACGTATGGTTGTGATTGTGTGACTGTTGTCACTGTGATATGTGAATTGGTATGGTTTCCCATTGGGTTATTCACTCGGGTATGTTCTGCGGGAGCATATGAGGTTCGTGGCTTGGTAGCACGGGACGCGAATAATCCTTGGTAATATGTTGTTATGGATGATTGGGTCGTGGACCCCGTGCTTCATGATTTGGGTCGTGGACCTCCATGCCTTGTCACCGGAATTGTATTTTGGAAAATAATTTTTGGGCTGTGTCCCTAAGTGTTTTCGAAAGACTTGAGAATTCTTAAATCCCAAATGTTTTCAAAACTCCCAAGATCGTAAATGTCTTGTAAGATGTACTTTGGGTTTATTTCCCACATTTTATGATTTGAACTGTCTTGATCAAGTGATTTATCTCGGGAGGTATATTCACGATTATTATGTTCTTGGAGTATGTTGTGTATAGCTTGTATTCGTATTTTATACTTGCACTAGCAAAACAGTGGAGTTTTGCTAACCCCTGAGTTTTCGGGGGGTGGATGTCTGTATTGCTTCCAGGTACTTGCATGTTGCCAGGGAGCGAATCACAGCATCGTTACGAAGGATGATGGAAGACGACGGTACTAATCACATGAAGACCAGTATTGAGTTTTTGGTAGAGTTCTGTTGTTTGTCTCTCCGTTGTGTTATTCTCCCGTTTTATGGGAATGTTGTTGTATGTTAACCCCTGCGTGGGTATGAATTGTGAGAAAGAGTTATGTATGCTTGATGTGTATGTTGTGTACAAGACCAAATCGGTCTAACGGTTCATTACATAGCCATGTCGGCATGTAATGTGATGTATTGTTTTTGTATTTAGCCTGGTTGATCCTCACGGAGAAGGTCTGTGGCGCTGTAATATTCCAGAGTGTTTTGAGGGTGTTACAATAAGTGTCAGCGACGGTCTTTATCTCATGTTGGACTCTACCTCCCAAAGTCTGTTTTCAGATATGGCCAGCTCTATGTTGCATTCTCTAGAGTAACAAGCAGGAAGAGGCTCAAGGGTTTAGCATTGTATGAGGTAGGCAATCCCACCGACACGATCACCAACATTGTATACAATGAGGTGTTTTCAAAGTTTTGAGGTATTATTTTATCATATTAATACACTTTATGTCTAAAGTAGCAATATACATTTATTTGATTTTGTTATTGCTTACTGGTTTATACAAATATCGTTTTGCAATTGGTAATTATTCAGATGTCTACGGTGATTGTACACGTTGAGTTCGCATTCTCTTTCTTATATTTCGATGTACTGAACCTTTAATTCTTTTTAATATCATTCATTATTTGGATGATATTTTATTTTATGTATTACTGATTTAAAGGAAATCATAGTACTAGTAGTCATTATTTTAGGTAAAATATTAAAATTCAATGTATATTTAGAAAAGACAATATAGTTGGTAATTTGTATATCAAAGAAAAAAAAAATTCTAATACCGAATAAAAGAATTCGTTTCTGACGTGCATTTCGAAGACTTGGACGAACATAGCAAAAGTTGATAAATCTATATTCTTTTAATATACTATAGTTAATGTTATTCAACTACATTGCTTCTTTTTAAAAAAAAAGTGCATAATGAACAGAGTTATGTGAGGATATTGAAAGTTAATTATGGAAGGCGGACTATTATCTTCAGCCAATAGTCCAAGTCCAAAGACAAAAATATGATTGTAGGAATAATAAACTACGACTTTCTTTGTATTAAAAAATAAATGTAATGATGGTGTTAGGATTCTTCGTGATATTTCTTGTAATTACCTTAGATTATATCAATACTTATTCAACCTCAGTTTCAGTTCAGTTCAGTTCAGATTTATTCAGCTCAGTTCAATTTAGTTATTCTTCTTCATATTATTATTATTATTAATCTTAATTATTATTATTGTTATTATTACTAATAATATTTACTATTATCGTTGTTGTTGATTACTATTATTATTATTTACCATTATTATCAGTGTTATTATTATTATTATTATTAATCTTAATTATTATTATTGTTATTATTACTAATAATATTTACTATAATTATTAATAATATTTATTATTATCGTTGTTGTTGTTGATTACTATTATTATTTACCATTATTATCAGTGGTATTATTATTATTGTTATTATTATTATATTTATTATCTTTATTGTTATTAATATCGTTAATATTATTACAATTTACTTTTATCAAATAGATCTCAACTTATCATTTATATTTTATTATATTATTATTATTTTTACTATTATTTTATTATTATTATTTACCCTTAATATATATTTTAGTTCAATTCGATTCGATTGATTCGATTCAGTCCATTCGATTCAATTGATTCGATTCGATCAGTTCGAATCCATTCGATTGATTCGGTTGATTCGGTTTAAATTCATTCGATCCAAAAACGAGCAATATGTTTTTCCACTAGAAGAAAGTCAGACGCACACAGTATTACATTAAAAGTAATAGGGGCTTTATTTAGTAAAATTGATTAAAAAAATGATTAAAATGATAAGATACTCGATGTCTGATAAAATATTTATAAACGTACTTGATCGTTAAAGTGTCTGATTTTATAGAAAATATTTGACAGATTAAATGCTAAGATAACTCATACTTTGTAAAATAACATAAAAGGACACAAATTATTCTTAATATGAATATAGGGTCTATTACATCTATCACTCATGTTAGATGTATCTTCTCAAATGAAGTACTTGTTGAACAATAGCGAAGCAGTAGAGTATTTCTAATTACATATAAATTCAGAAGTCAAACTAATTTTGAAATGACCAAACACATTACTATTAAATATTTATATTGCAAATTATAAATTTGACCTTAAATTATAACAAACTTTTATATTTACCTCAAATATTTATAAAGGAATATGGTAATTTTGTAAATAATTATTTTACAAACTTTATTTTGGAGTTCTATATTAAATTCTCAAAGTCACGATGAAATATAGGGCACTACTTTCAAAACTCAGAAATTAATTTATTCTGGATTTTAGTAAATTATAATTTCTAATATTACGTATGTAATAACTTATAGAATCTAATGCACCTTATTATATAAAATTAATAATATAACTTTAATATATAGTTATAAAGAATACAAATTACCTTCTAGGAATATATTATTTATGTTCTCATAACTTTTAATGAGAAGTTACTGAATTTAATCATTTATATTTGTTTAATTAATTTACAATATCGTAATATCATGGAAAATACTATTATTGATATAAATAAGTATAAAGTTTAATATTCCTACACAAATAAGGAATATACTAGTATTATGGACTTCTGAAAATATTCAAAATTCTAAAATATTATTATAATTTTTCTAAATTTTTAATATTATAGTAAATGAAATATTCTATTTATTGAGTATTCTAATAGAACTAATTTAGAAAACCCAATATTCTGAGAATACATAACATCTTATAATATATGAGATTATTTAATATTATTTACACATAATATTCTGAATTATATTCAATTTACTATTATTATAAAAGGATTTAAATTACTTAATCTCTAAATAATTATAAACATATCATAATAATTTAAAAAAAATACACAATAATTCTAGATCATATTTATGGTTCACATAATACTCCCTCCTCTGTCCACAAATAACTTGTCAAGTTGGAATGACACGAGTTTTAAGAAAAATTGGTATAAAGTGATTTTAGTGGAGAAATGGTTCCACTTTTGAGAAGAAGAAAAAGAGAAACTTTTCCTTTTATAACTGAGATAAGTTTTTGACGGACACCCCAATAAGAAAACTGGGACAAGTTTTTGACGGATGGAGGGATTACATTTTTCCATATATTATGTTTTCGATAAACACAAATAAATCAATATATACTTAATTATTTATGTTATAAAAATGAAAGAATAAGTTTCCATCGGAACTGTTGCCAGAGGTATGAACTCCTGGCATGAGACATAGGGACTGTTTACTTGTGACTTAATCAGCTTAATGGATAAAATGTCTTATTCGCTCAGACGTTTGGAGGTGTTTACTTGTGGCTAATGACTTATTCGGGAAGACAAAAATGACTTATTCATTAAGCATGAAAAGGGGTGTTGTCCCCATTAAGACAAAAAAATGACTCCCCTACCCCTAATTGAAAACCACACATTTATATATACAATATAAATGTTTAGGACAAAAAAATGACTCTCATGTTCCCATTATATATACTCATTTATATATACAATATAAAAATTTAGGTCTTAATATAAATGAATGTAATATATATTATTCATATATAAATAATATACATTATTAATTTATATATAATATTTGTTACTATATATTATTATATAAATAAACTTTTGTATCTACAAAATATCATATATATTATGAATATATAAATAAATATTATATATTACTTATATATTACCATTTATTCATCTGTATAATATTTATTATATATGTTCTTATATATTTAAAATATATTTCTATATATAAATATATATTATCAATTATACGTATTATTTATATATGTATTAAATATTTTATATATTACTTACATATAAAATTGAATCATTTATGTATAATATTTTGTTTAAATTTAAATAATATATATCTAGAAGATGAGTCAAACTTGATTTTTCAATAATATTTAAATTTGTCTACTTTGTGTTTGAATTTGGCTACTTTGTGATTGAACTACTTTTTTGTGTTTGAAATTGGATTTTTAAGTACTTTATGAATTTATGTTTTGATTTTTGGATTATATCATTTATATTGCTTAAAAAATAAACAACAATTTATAAAACAGTTTATAATTCATATTCAGGGGTAAATCGGTCATTTCTGTTATTCAGACAGTTTATTCAGATGAAAAAGTAAACAACAGGACCAATTTACCCAGACAGACATATTTACCCAGACAGACAAATTTAACCAGGCAGACACAATTTACCCAGACAGACAAGTTTGGCAAACAACCCCTTAGTAAGAAGAAAAGGTTATTTTCTTTAATGTTTTAAATAATTTATTAAAATAAAATAAAAGTAAACAATAAATAACAAGATAAATGACTTAAGTTGAATTAGGAAAACTGCGAGGGATTTTTTTTCAAAATGAGAAAATAAGGTCATGTTTGGGAGCTGATTTCACTCTTTGATGAATGGGAAAATGGAAAGAAGGACCTATATGAAATTATTGGACAAATGGCTACCTAGATGTAACTAGAAAATCTAAGAGGAGTGTTAAATGAAAATCATCCTATTAATATATTTTTTTTATAACTAGATGATCCCAACTTAGCCTGACTAATCCTAGTCCCTCAATGAACCCACTCCTAACCCATTGAGAGAAGTAAATCGCGAGTCGCACTACAAAAAAACAGGGCATCTGTGACGATCAAATTGCAACGAAATTTAAAGTCATCGCTAGTACCGACAGATTACCTACTAAATACCAACAATTTTTTTACACATATAGTTTATGACATTAGCGACAACTTAACAACAAAATACCCACAGACTTAATTTTTTATTACAAAACAGGGCAACTGTGACAATGACATTCCAACGAAAGTTTATTTCGTAGCTAGTAGTGACAAAATTACCTACGAAATACCAATATTTTTTCCACATAGTTTTCTTGTATCAATAGCAACAACATACCAACAGAATTTACTACAAATTTATTTTTGGTAGCTTTCGTTGCAATTTCGTTGCTTTGATTCCAGCAAGTTCCTTATTGCGTTGATATTTTGTAGATGCCGAAAATTCATTTTACAGCTAAAACAATTATAGTATATGAGAAGTAATGAGCATCATTTTTAATTAATTTTTAAAAGGAAAATAGTAATTGACAAAAAACAATCTCAATTTTGTTGCACCATCCAGAAAACAATCTGCATTTCATTTGCTTATATAAGTCTAGCAACAATCTAGTCAAAATAATCCTAGGTACAAACTTATAACCTCTCAAACAACCAAGAAAACTTAGCAACTAGCACTTCAACAGGATTGAAAATAATTACACTAGCTAATTACAACAACAAGATTAAGATATACAATCAACGAAATAATCCCCAATTTCCAGTTGAAATTGAGCTACAAATATATCTTTTATTTTTTACAGTCGAAATAATCCTTGTTCTTAGAGCTCCTGATGTGAGACAATTTATCAGAAAAGAAAAGTAAAAATATTGCTGAGATAATTTATTAGAAAAGAAAGGTAAAAATATTGCTGAGAGACAGTTAGCGCATGCCAAGTGTGGAGCTAGCGCGCGCCAGCGTGGCATGGCTAGCGCACGCTAAGTCTCTGTTGGAGCGCACGCTACTCAGTCTAGGCAGAATCTCGGGAATAGCACTTTGGCCGTAGGTCTAATTTTTGTGATTGTTAGACTGATCATTTGTGACCGTATTCTATGTGTGTTGTCCAGTGATAACAATTGTTGTGTGTGATTATGTGATCTTTCGTTGCGATAGGTTTTCAAGAAGGAAAAGAAAAAGAAAGAAGAGAAGAAAAAATTATGAACTTAAAAGTTCCCAACATGAAAACTGAAAAAACAAAAACTAAACCAAACAAAAACTAAAAACCTCAGACATTTGGGCCAGGATCCTCTGCAGTACACAGCACGGTGCTGTGCATTGCCAGCCGTTAGATTACACACACTCGCACGAGTATGTGTGTGTGCGTGTTCGATCCTACGCACAGCAGTGCACAGCACCGTGCTAGGAGTGAGCAGAAAAACCGACAAAAACCGATAATACCGAAAATACCAAAAAACCGAAACCGAAAAATCGAACCAATAAGATATTGGTATGGTACGGTTCTTAAAATTTTGAAAACCGAATTATGCGGCTCGGTTTCGGTTTCAGATATGGATCCCGAATTTAAAAACCGAACCGAACCGATAAAACACAGGAGTATTCTGCAGACTTTGTTTTTTCTTTGTGCAGGTTGTTATGAATTGATGGACTTGTGCTGAGGAGGAAATTCAAGACTTTTGTTTAATCTCATATTGGACTTTTTGAATCCTTAGTTATTATCATGTTATTGAAGTAGATTTTATTTTTATTCAAGCTTTGAAGTGGAGGATGTAGTACCATTTATTTCCTATTGGATTCATTATGTTTGAACTTTGAACATGTCTTTGTTTAATTTGGCTCAAATAGTCAAGTAGGATCATGTTCGTTAAGCCCAACAGTGCCTGTTGGATTAATTATGTCTAAATCCTTATATTTGAACTTACAATTGTCTGATTTATTCCAAGTAGTTCAATTTGGGTTTGGTGCAAACCCAACTTAAGTGGCCCATTTAATTAGCCCATTGACACCGAACCGATACTGAAACCGATCACACCGAGCCGATTTAAAACCGAATCATTTCGATACTCAAATGTTGGATGCCGATAAGATGCGATTCGGTATCGGTTTTAGCTAGAAACCGTACCAAACCGAACCGAGCTCACCCCTACACCGTGTTGTGCACTGCAGAGGATCCTACTCCACATTTGAGTTTCATTCATTATTTTATTCACGAGCTTTGTAGCTTGTGTATATATATATATAGGATGTTGATCAGGATTCCTATCCGTACCCTTACCATTTAAATTACCGTTCATCACACCCATAGAAAATCTTTGATCCAATTCACCCCATCATTGCTAAAGTAGAAGCCATCCTCTTTCACCAGCCAAAGGCATTGTCTACGAGCGCCACACCTATACCTGTCGCGACTCGCCCGGAAAGCTTCGAATTTTTTCCGCTTTCCATCCCATTTCATGGTGCAGTCGAACTGAGACCAAGAGCTCCAAAGTACGCCGGTCGTGTCGACAGTCCAGCTATAATCGTCTCTCTCTTGGAGTGCCCTTCCGCCGATGTCACCCTTCTCATGGGAGACGCACCACACGACCAACGGCACAGATGAGTTATTGGTGAAGCCATTGGTTATACGAACTTCATAGTGTGTGTTGTTTAATTGATCAGAAGGCTGTCTGAATAGATGAAATGTCGTGAATGATGCATACGCTAAAATTAGGAGTATTAATACATGTTGATGAGTTTTCATGGTTTGAGTTGTTTATGATGAGTTGTTTGAGTTGTGCAGCCCATATATAATGCATCTCTAATCCTAAGTAATTAGTGCCCCACCCACACACAACAACAACAACAACATTAACCCAATGTCTTAACGGCTCCCGCAAAAAGCGGGGTAAAGAGGATCGAATGTACGTAGCCTTATCCTTATCTTAACACATGTATAAGCTTGCATTTATCTGAAAGTAAAAAATCGCATCGAGAATCGCATTGAATACTAAGTCTTGAGAAAAGAAGTGCAGTCAGTTTAGTGAGTCATTTTATTTTATTCCCTTATAATCCAGAACCAAAGAATAAGGAGTGTTTGATTCCATTGGAAAGAATCGAAAAACACACGCACCAAACAAAAAAAAAAGAGATTGGACTTCTTTATGCTGGTGGGCATTTGACATTCACGAGTAATAAATCAAAAGTCTGCATTCCACCAAATTACGAGTATTCCACCACTTGAAAACATATGCTGGTGGGCATTTGACATCACGAGTAAAAATCATTTTGTTTGATTCAGCGCCGTCTCAAACAACTGAGAGATTCTGTTAAAATATTAAAAATATCGCCCTACTTTTATCAAATTGGGCACCTCAATGACGGAGTTTTACAAAAAAAATTCGGGGGACCAAAATCATCAACAAATATTGACAATAATTAAAGATAAAAAGAAATAAATATTAATTAAAAAATGCTATAACTACAAACAAAACTAAATTTCTAAAAAAACTATTTTAATTCATCAATAGAAATTCGATTAAGAACTCAAAATCACAATATTCTTAAAAAATAAAGGTAAGTTTAATTAATTTTGGTTTTAAAATGCTAGACTTATTTTTTGGAAAATTTCAAATATTTTTCAATTATTTTTGCTAAAAATAATATATTTTTTAGTTAAATACATTTCAAAAGCAATACAATATAATATATTTAATTTAATCAGATTTTCGTAATGTTATAAAAAAACACTTGTCCTAAACAAAACTGGGCATTTTTCGTAATGGTATTAAAACATGTTCAATTTTATTAAATCAATGCCCGAATAATTTTGTCATTTAATTCATCTCATTCTCATGCAAATTCATTTCATTTTATTTTGACGCATGTCAAATTAATTAATTCACTATCTCATTCCATGTCATATTAACTCTCGTCACTTTATTTCATTGTGTCTCATCTCGTCATTTCTAGGCCCGAGTCAAATTTTAAACAATATTAATTGTTACCCAAAAATTTTTACAAGATAAATAATAATATTATATATTTTTAATATTACTATTACCATTATTAACATTATTATTACTAATTTTATTAGTACTAATATTCTTATTATTATCATTATCATTTTCCGATATTATTACCATTATTAATAATTGATTATTTTTACATTTATTATTATTACTGTATCAATTATATTTAATATTGTGTTATAATTAAACTAACTATGATTAAACTAAATTAACCATAATTAAGAACTCCCAATCGTTCCTCTCATCACAGTTCCTCAATTCATCCAAACTTCTTTGAGATATATCATAGATTTAAGATCATTTGAGGACCAAACTTTTTTTACATACCAAGAGACTAATCTCCACCTTCCATTTTCCCTCCATCTTTATTTGATCTAATGGATGAGATTAATCCCAACAATTTAAAAAACCCACTTTCATCATTTTTTTTCAAATTTCAATAACTTTCAAACCGTTAATCGTTAAGTCAAAAAAATATACCGTTACGACGAGCATTTAATTATCTTTCTATAAATAGGCACTTTGATATATTTTCGACAATTTTTTCTTTTTCGCTTTTTTCACGTTTTTTTCGGCCACGAAAAAAAACGTGAAAAAACAAAAATTTTACCAATGTAGCCTCAATTACGTAATTGACCAAGGCGCTATGTTAATTGCCTTAGAATCAGTCTTGGTTAATTGCGTTTGGTGCGTGGCAAAGCAAGCAAAGGCAGTTGTTCCATCAGAGCACGTACCGGTCATTCTCCCAATCCCAGATCCAGATTGGGCGGTTGAGATAATTTCTACCCCGGATAGATCGAGATTTGGTTCCAGGTCGAGCACCTGCATTCGTTTCGGGCCAAGCATGTCAAAAACGAGAGTCGTCTTTTCCTTCGCGAAGAGATCCGGGGTCTCAACCATCGATTTCTTTTTGGATGGATGGTGGAGATGAGTCCCTTGGTATGTAAGAAAAGTTTGGTATTTAATATAACTCTACTCTATATCATATACAATCCTAATTGAACTAAAACACTTTAAAATCTATACCTATAAATACAAGTTATTATCCAACAATAATTGATCTATACACTACACAATACCTCTGCAAATATCCCACGGCAGAAAAAAATTAAACAACAAATCTGCCATTCACAACTCACTTTTCAACTAAGGAGAAGAGAAACAATTTACAATACAAGAAACGAAGAAATCAAGGAGGTCAGATCTCAAAACGTTCGTCATCCGATCAGATTCTAGCTGGGTTCCATCCAGTCTCCGTCTAATCTAACGGAGGTAAAACTTTAACACCCTCAGCCCAGTTTTGAGTTCGCACGACCAACCTCTTCTTCTCGGCAGTCCATATTCAACCAATTTCAGCACCCTGAAATTCTACAATAAAGGTAAAATTCTACAAACCATCACCTTGTATTCTCTGTTGTACTTTCCTGTTAATATAAACTTGCAGATTCTTTACTTACAAGGTAATCAAAATTCCATACAACTACTGTGTATCCTCTCAACCGTAATATTTGGCCTAACAAAACTACTCAACACCGAGCCTGAATTCACCAATTTGAACCCCAAACCCATGTTCAAAAATCAAAAGCACCGCCACCGACTTTGCACTGCCAACCGCGACTCCCAGCCATACACCAGAACCTTTCCCCAACTCCAGACATAAACTTCCCAAATTTACTCACAACCTAACCAAAAATCCAAAACCCTCAACCTCTTTTTCCAGAATTGAAAATTTAAAATCCAGCCCGAACTCATGGCCGAATCCATATCGGAACTCCCATACAACGACCAATCCGAACTAGAAAATTTAATAGGCCATCAATCAAGAACCAGTTCCTTACCTCTATTTCCTTGCTGTGACTTCCCGTCGAAATCTTTCTTGGCTGCGCCGTCCATCGGAGGACAAGGGCCGAAGCCCTTTTGTTTAATCTCTGTTTTTTTTTTGATCTGTATGAATCGATCACACTTTGGTGTGTATAAGTCTTGTGAGTGTGTGTGTGTGTGGTTTTTTTTGGAGAGAGATCGATTATTTCTGGCAGAGGAGTTGAGAGAGAACCGAGGGAGAAGTGAGAAATGTCGGCCGAGGGAGATGAAGTGAGAATCAGGCGAGAAGAAGAGAAATGCGGTCGATTAATTAGGGATTAGGGTTTTTATACCCTGATTTTCATTGAATTTCTACCACAGCCCCACTCTTTTGAATCTTATCAAAAGTGACCCCAATTCTTTTTCTAGCATTTTTATTTCAAACCATTCAGTCTCCAATTCTCTCAAAATATCCCCATCATATTTATAATTGCTTCAATTTCAGTCCTTAAATATTTAGTTCCTTCACGTTTACTTGAATCAGCTTTTCAATAATTATAAATCCAAGCCATTTAAAATATTAATTGTATTCATTAATATTAATAATTCAATTTTAATCTATGCCTCATATTTTATTTCCCAGTTATTGTATATTTATAAATTATAATAATAGTGATTACCATTATTATTAATTGTAGATAATAACAAGAATTTACGGGCCTAGAATTGTCGAGTCAAGCATCTTCATCACATTCAAGTTCAGAACTACAATTTTATCCAGGTGTGGGGATTTATTACGCTTTTGTTTATTTTAATTGCTTTATATATTGTCTCGTATGTGCACATGAAATCAGTCAGAAGCACTTAAATGTGCAATCAGTCAGAAGCACTTAAATGTGCAATCAGTCAGAAGCACTTAAATGTGCAACCAGTCAGAAGCACTTAAATGTGCAAATCAGTCAGAAGCACTTAATTGTGCATAAAGCCTTCGGGCTAGCCGACGGGCTTCAGAATTTATCAGTCATGTTGTTTATACTTGCTAATATATTTAGTAATTAACGTAGACATATTGCGTACTCTCCACACTGAGCGAGTTGGAAGCTCACCCCACTATTTTACCCCCTTTCAGGTTGAGGAGCTCGATGTGGCATGGGCTTGAGTGTGGGATGATCAAGCTTCACGAGTTGTTATTTATTTAATTACTATTATTTTCCTCAAACTATGTTTTACGAACAAGTATTCGATTTGTTTTAATTTCACGTCGAAGGTTGTTTTTATTTAATGGTGACTTGAAAATATTACTTGCGATTATTAAGTTTGCCTTTTTAAAATGTATTTCCGCTCCAAAATTTTTATTTATTCTTCTCTAAATTAGAAGAATTATTTATTTAGAAAAGTGGTCGCTACATAAGTGGTATCAGAGCGGGTCTATGGTTCTGTAGACTCGTTAAAATGGTCTCTTTTTCTAAACTGAAATTTTATTTTCGCTAGTAGTCAAATATTTTTAGCAATTATGATCATCCACCTCTGCCGCTCCACGTCGACTCCAAGGTACATTAAGTTATGATTATTCATTATGCGATAAATGCAGTTTGCCAGATCAACCATGATTCATGTATTACAGATGCATTTTCAGTCTATTTTATGCATACGAATTTTATGATAAAGTATTTGGGCATGAAATTGTTTTCTTATAAATTCATAAGTATATGTGTGACATGCGTAAATCATCATTGCTAGAAATCTCTGGTTCTCAACCTATAGATGCAATGTAACTCCCCCTTTTATTTCTCCCTCTCGTTGGGTAAGTGCTGAAGGATTCGTTGCGTGTGGTGTGCCTTAGGATAATGGCAACTCGTGGACGTGGACGCCCAGCTAACCGAGGTGCAGATAATCTCGGTGGTCAGAATGCCAACTTTGGTGGTGGTGACGGAGGTCAGGATAACCACAACAATAACGTGCCAGCTCCTACTCAGGCACAAGTCGTGCAACAGTTCCGACGTTTCACCCCACCAACATTCAACGGTCGAGAAGGACCAGCTTTCGTTGATGAATGGTTCATGTCACTCGAGCGCACCTTTGAGCTCATTGGGTGCACTGATGCGCAAAGAATTCTTTGCGGCCAATACCAAATGGTGGAGGATCTTTGGGCCGGTGGATAAGCTATTGGCGTTTGAGGCCGGCAGCCGAGCGTGCTGCATTGACTTGGGAACGATTCAAGGAAATAGTGATGGAACAGTACTACCCACAGCATTATCGAGAGAAGATGGAGAGAGAGTTTTGGAATCTCGAACAAGGAGGGATGACGGTTGAAGAATATGAGAGGAAATTCAACCAAATCAGCTTCTTTGTGGAGCACATGGTGGATACAGATCGGAAGAGGGCCCTTAAGTTTCGGAGTGGTTTACGCCCGAGTATTCGTCACATCGTGGCGGGTCATGGAGTGCTACCGTATACGGAGACAGTGTTTCGAGCTCAAGAGGTTGAGGCTAGTCACAATCTGGATCAAGAATACCAACTAAGCCTAGTACTAGGTAAAGGAATTGGAATCTGAATAAAAATAAGGCCGTGGTTTATAAAAAGCAAGCAAAGGATGATCAAAGGTCGGGACCAAAGCATCAAACCAAGAAGCGAGTGTTCGAAGTGTGGTAAGAATCATGGCGGAGAGTGTTTGTATGGAAAGGGTGTCTGCTACAGATGCAAGGAGCCAGGGCATGCATCTTCGAACTGTCATCTCCAAAGGGCCAAAGGTCAAGGTTCTGGAGGAAAGGCTCGTATTTATTATTTGACCCAAAAGGACGCAGATGAGAATCCCGGCACGGTGTCAGGTATGCTTATGATATCTAATATGCCCGCTTTTGCTTTATTTGACACTGGTGCCACACATACTTTTATGTCTGCAAAGTTTTATCATGCTATTGGTCATAGAAGCGTTAGAACTGTTGAGTCTCTGGAGGTTAGCTTACCGTCAGGAAATACGATCATCACTAATACAATGATTGACGAGAATATTGAGATAGGAGGTAGAGAATTTGACGCTTCTTTGTATTTAATTAACTCGATGGATTTTGACGTGATCCTTGGTATGGACTGGCTCGATAGACATGATGCCGATATAAGGTGTCGTGAGAAGATGGTAACATTGAGGTGTTCGGACGGTGAGTCGATCACTTTTTATGGTACTAAGAGTAGGACAGTACCCAGTGTAATCACTGCCATGAAGGCACTGAGAAGTTTAAGGAAGGAGGAATGTCAGGGTTACTTGGTGAGTTTAGTCGACACTCGTACTAATGAGGTGTCCCCCACAGACGTACCTATAGTACGGGAGTTTTTGGATGTGTTTCCAGAAGATTTGCCGGGAGTCCCACCCGACCGACAAGTGGAGTTTAGTATTGATTTAGTCCCTGGGGCGGCCCCAACGTCCAAAGCGCCATATAGGATGGCTCCGAGGGAACTTCAAGAATTGAAGGTCCAAATTCAAGAGTTGCTGGAGCTCGGATTTGTTCGTCCTAGTGTGTCACCATGGGGTGCACCAGTGCTGTTTGTAAGAAAGAAGGATGGGTCACTTCGGATGTGTATAGATTACCGAGAGCTGAATCGACTCACGGTGAAGAATAAATACCCGCTGCCGAGAATCGAGGATCTATTCGATCAGTTGAGGGGAGCCGGAACCTTTTCGAAGATCGATTTGCGGTCGGGGTACCACCAATTGAAGATTAGAGAGTGTGACATTCCCAAGACGGCTTTCAGGACCCGTTATGGACATTTTGAATTTGTAGTGATGCCATTTGGTTTGAGTAATGCACCAGCAGTCTTTATGGATTTGATGAACAGGGTGTTCCAACCTTACTTGGATAAGTTCGTGATCGTCTTCATAGATGATATCTTGGTGTATTCTAAGGACAAGGAACAACACCAAGAGCATTTGAGAGTTACATTGGAGACGCTTCGCAAGGAGAAATTGTATGCCAAGTTCAAGAAATGTGAGTTTTGGTTAAACAGAGTTGGATTCCTTGGACATGTGGTGACCTCAAAAGGAATTGAGGTAGATCCCGATAAGGTTGTAGCAGTGAGTAGTTGGGGAGTACCCAAGAATGCGAGCGAAGTTCGTAGCTTCGGGCTAGCCGCTATTATAGAAGATTTATTGAAGGATTTTCTAAAATCGCCACTCCTATGACCCAGTTAACAAGGAAGGGCGTGAGGTTTGAATGGAGTGAGAGGTGCGAGGAAAGTTTTCAAGAGTTGAAAAGGAGACTAACCTCGGCACCAGTATTAACGATTCCTGATCCGACGGATGACTTTGTTATTTATAGTGATGCTTCAAAGTAGGGTTTGGGTTGTGTTTTAATGCAACATGGTAAAGTAGTAGCCTATGCATCGAGACAGCTTAAACCACATGAGTTGAACTATCCAACACATGATCTGGAGTTGGCTGCTGTAGTTCATGCGCTAAAGATTTGGCGCCACTATCTCTACGGAGGGAAGTGTGAGATATACACGGACCATAAAAGTTTGAAATATCTTTTCACACAGAAGGATCTTAACATGAGGCAAAGGCGATGGTTAGAATTGGTGAAGGACTATTATTGTACCATCCATTACCATCCCGGTAAGGCTAATGTGGTAGCTGATGCCTTGAGTCGGAAGACTAGAGGTGAGTTAGCTTGCTTGACCGATCAGGAGAGTTTGATAAAGGAGTTCTCCGAGTTGAGGATTGAGGTAGTTGAGTCTTCAAAGGGTTCGAAGGCAATCATATCATCTTTGGTCTTGCAACCAAACTTGAGGGATAAGATTAAGGAGGCTCAACCACGTGATAAGTTCTTGTGTAAGATGAAGGATCGAGCACAAAATGGGAGTATTGAGAAATTTGTCGTTGCAGACGATGTTTTGACTTATGATGGGAGGTTATGTGTTCCTAAGGATCCATCCCTTAGGAAGCAAATTCTTGAAGAAGCTCACGGTGCACCATACTCCGCTCACCGGGAGGTACAAAGATGTACCACGACCGAAGAAGTTATTTTGGTGGAGAGGAATGAAACGGGACATTGGTGTATTTGTGGAGAGGTGTATGATATGTCGGCAGTGAAGGCGTAACACCAACGACCAGGAGGTTTACTCCAACCGTTGGAAATCCTGAATGGAAATGGGAGCATATCACAATGGATTTCGTGGTTGGTCTGCCACGAACCGTGAGGAAAAACGATGCTATTTGGGTGATAGTGGATCGTTTGACGAAGTCATCTCATTTTCTACCTGTGAGGATGACTTATACTATGGAACAGTATGCAAGGATTTATATTCGGGAGATTTTGAGGCTACATGGTGTTCCAGTGTCGATCGTCTCGGATAGAGATCCGCGATTTACGTCGAAATTTTGGAAGAGTCTTCAGAGTGCGTTGGGTACTAAGTTAAATTTCAGTACTGCATATCATCCGCAAACCGATGGTCAATCTGAACGAACTATCAAGACACTTGAAGATTTGTTGAGGGCATGTGTTCTTGATATTGGTGATAATTGGGAGAATATTTTGCCGTTAGTAGAGTTCGCTTATAACAATAGTTACCAAGCAACTATACAAATGGCCCCGTATGAGGCTCTCTACGGAAGGAAATGTCGATCGCCTCTTTATTGGAGTGAGGTTGGGGAAGGAAAAATTTTGGGTCCAGAATTGATCGAGCAGACTGTAGAGAAAATAGCCGAGATCAGAAGCAGAATTAAGACTGCCCAGGATCGGCAGAAGGCTTATGCTGATAAACGAAGGAAAGATATCCAATTTGAGATTGGAGAGAAAGTGTTCTTGAAGGTAGCGCCTATGAAAGGAGTGATACGATTCGGTAGAAAGGGAAAGCTACAGCCTCGTTATATCGGGCCTTTTGAGATTTTGGGTCGTGTTGGTGACCTTGCTTATCGTTTGGCACTGCCGTTGGAGTTATCAGGAGTGCACAATGTCTTTCACGTCTCCATGCTGAGAAAGTACATACATGATCCTAGTCACGTATGCAATTTCAAAGAGTTACATGTAGCCAAGAACCTGACTTATGAGGAGGTGCCTACAGCTATTTTGGAGCGTAAGGTACATCAGTTACGGAATAAAGAGGTTAAATTGGTGAAAGTTCAATGGGGTCGTCATGGACCAAATGAGGCAACTTGGGAACGTGAAGAGGAGATCCGTTCTAAGTATCCAACATTCATTTTTCAAGGTACGTAACTTAATTTTCGAGGACGAAAATTTGTTAAAGGAGGGTAGGTTGTAACGCCCCGATTTCGCATATACATTTATTGTGAATTAAAGAAAACATGTTCAATTTTATTAAATCAATGCCCGAATAATTTTGTCATTTAATTCATCTCATTCTCATGCAAATTGTTTCATTTTATTTTGACGCATGTCAAATTAATTAATTCACTATCTCATTCCATGTCATATTAACTCTCGTCACTTTATTTCATTGTGTCTCATCTCGTCATTTCTAGGCCCGAGTCAAATTTTAAACAATATTAATTGTTACCCAAAAATTTTTACAAGATAAATAATAATATTATATATTTTTAATATTACTATTACCATTATTAACATTATTATTACTAATTTTATTAGTACTAATATTCTTATTATTATCATTATCATTTTCCGATATTATTACCATTATTAACAATTGATTATTTTTACATTTATTATTATTACTGTATCAATTATATTTAATATTGTGTTATAATTAAACTAACTATGATTAAACTAAATTAACCATAATTAAGAACTCCCAATCGTTCCTCTCATCACAGTTCCTCAATTCATCCAAACTTCTTTGAGATATATCATATACAATCCTAATTGAACTAAAACACTTTAAAATCTATACCTATAAATACAATTTATTATCCAACAATAATTGATCTATACACTACACAATACCTCTGCAAATATCCCACGGCAGAAAAAAAATTAAACAACAAAAAATCTGCCATTCACAACTCACTTTTCAACTAAGGAGAAGAGAAACAATTTACAATACAAGAAACGAAGAAATCAAGGAGGTCAGATCTCAAAACGTTCGTCATCCGATCGATTCTAGCTGGTTCCATCCGTCTCGTCTAATCTAACGGAGATAAAACTTTAACACCCTCGGCCAGTTTTGAGTTCGCACGACCAACCTCTTCTTCTCGGCGATCCATATTCAACCAATTTCAGACCACGAAATTCTACAATAAAGGTAAAATTCTACAAACCATCACCTTGTATTCTCTGTTGTACTTTCCTGTTAATATAAACTTGCAGATTCTTTACTTACAAGGTAATCAAAATTCCATACAACTACTGTGTATCCTCTCAACCGTAATATTTGGCCTAACAAAACTACTCAACACCGAGCCTGAATTCACCAATTTGAACCCCAAACCCATGTTCAAAAATCAAAAGCACCGCCACCGACTTTGACCGCCAACCGCGACTCCCACCATACACGGAACCTTTCCCCAACTCCAGACATAAACTTCCCAAATTTACTCACAACCTAACCAAAAATCCAAAACCCTCAACCTCTTTTTCCAGAATTGAAAATTTAAAATCCAGCCCGAACTCATGGCCGAATCCATATCGGAACCCCCATACAACGACCAATCCGAACTAGAAAATTTAATAGGCCATCAATCAAGAACCAGTTCCTTACCTCTATTTCCTTGCTGTGACTTCCCGTCGAAATCTTTCTTGGCTGCGCCGTCCATCGGAGGACAAGGGCCGAAGCCCTTTTGTTTAATCTCTGTTTTTTTTTGATCTGTATGAATCGATCACACTTTGGTGTGTATAAGTCTTGTGAGTGTGTGTGTGTGTGTTTTTTTTTGGAGAGAGATCGATTATTTCTGGCAGAGGAGTTGAGAGAGAACCGAGGGAGAAGTGAGAAATGTCGGCCGAGGGAGATGAAGTGAGAATCAGGCGAGAAGAAGAGAAATGCGGTCGATTAATTAGGGATTAGGGTTTTTATACCCTGATTTTCATTGAATTTCTACCACAGCCCCACTCTTTTGAATCTTATCAAAAGTGACCCCAATTCTTTTTCTAGCATTTTTATTTCAAACCATTCAGTCTCCAATTCTCTCAAAATATCCCCATCATATTTATAATTGCTTCAATTTCAGTCCTTAAATATTTAGTTCCTTCACGTTTACTTGAATCAGCTTTTCAATAATTATAAATCCAAGCCATTTAAAATATTAATTGTATTCATTAATATTAATAATTCAATTTTAATCTATGCCTCATATTTTATTTCCCAGTTATTGTATATTTATAAATTATAATAATAGTGATTACCATTATTATTAATTGTAGATAATAACAAGAATTTACGGGCCTAGAATTGTCGAGTCAAGCATCTTCATCACATTCAAGTTCAGAACTACAATTTTATCCAGGTGTGGGGATTTATTACGCTTTTGTTTATTTTAATTGCTTTATATATTGTCTCGTATGTGCACATGAAATCAGTCAGAAGCACTTAAATGTGCAATCAGTCAGAAGCACTTAAATGTGCAATCAGTCAGAAGCACTTAAATGTGCAACCAGTCAGAAGCACTTAAATGTGCAAATCAATCAGAAGCACTTAATTGTGCATAAAGCCTTCGGGCTAGCCGACGGGCTTCAGAATTTATCAGTCATGTTGTTTATACTTGCTAATATATTTAGTAATTAACGTAGACATATTGCGTACTCTCCACACTGAGCGAGTTGGAAGCTCACCCCACTATTTTACCCCCTTTCAGGTTGAGGAGCTCGATGTGGCATGGGCTTGAGTGTGGGATGATCAAGCTTCACGAGTTGTTATTTATTTATTTACTATTATTTTCCTCAAACTATGTTTTACGAACAAGTATTCGATTTGTTTTAATTTCACGTCGAAGGTTGTTTTTATTTAATGGTGACTTGAAAATATTACTTGCGATTATTAAGTTTGCCTTTTTAAAATGTATTTCCGCTCCAAAATTTTTATTTATTCTTCTCTAAATTAGAAGAATTATTTATTTAGAAAAGTGGTCGCTACATTTGACATTCACGAGTAATAAATCAAAAGTCTGCATTCCACCAAATTACGAGTATTCCACCACTTGAAAACATATGCTGGTGGGCATTTGACATCACGAGTAAAAATCATTTTGTTTGATTCAGCGCCGTCTCAAACAACTGAGAGATTCTGTTAAAATATTAAAAATATCACCCTACTTTTATCAAATTGGACACCTCCGTGACGGAGTTTTACAAAAAAAATTCGGGGGACCAAAATCATCAACAAATATTGACAATAATTAAAGATAAAAAGAAATAAATATTAATTAAAAAATGCTATAACTACAAACAAAACTAAATTTCTAAAAAAACTATTTTAATTCATCAATAGAAATTCGATTAAGAACTCAAAATCACAATATTCTTAAAAAATAAAGGTAAGTTTAATTAATTTTGGTTTTAAAATGCTAGACTTATTTTTTGGAAAATTTCAAATATTTTTCAATTATTTTTGCTAAAAATAATATAATTTTTAGTTAAATACATTTCAAAAGCAATACAATATAATATATTTAATTTAATCAGATTTTCGTAATGTTATAAAAAAACACTTGTCCTAAACAAAACAAAAAAAATAAGTCAATAAAAAAGAAATTACGTGAACAAACCAAAAAAAAAAAAGGAAAACAATTAAATGTGGCATGTGGGGATCGAACCAGGTTTTAGTGCACTCTACTGATACCATATTCTGTAACACCCCCAAACCAATCGGGAATATTACAGCGCCGCAGACCCTCTCCGCGAGGATCTACCAGGCTAAATACAAAACAATGCGTCACTTCACATGCCGACATGGCTACGTAAAGGACCGTTAGACCGATTAGGTCTTATATCACAACACACACAACATTACATACATGATACTTGCCCAGAACACATACCCACGCAGGGGCTAGAATACAATAACACTTCCATAAATCGGAGTAACAACACATCGGAGGGATAACCAACATGACTCTATCATATACTCTACAATTGGTCTTCACGTGATTAGTATCTTCGTCTCCCATCATCCTTCGTATCGATCCTGTGATTCGCTCCCGCCTACTGCAAGTACCGGACGCAATCTGAGACATCCACCCCCCGAATACTCGGGGGTTAGCAAAACTCCACTGTTTTGCTAGTGCAAGTATAAAACCAAAAGTACAAGCCATACATAACTTGCTTCAAGAATATAAAATCTTGAATATATTTCCCGAGATAATTCACTTAATCAAAACAGTTTGATTTATAAAAGGTAGGAAAAGAACCATGTGTCTCATACAAAATATTTTACGGTCTCGGGAGTTTGAAAACATTTGGAAATAATGAATTCTCAAGTCTTTCGAAAACACTTGGGGACACGGCCCAAAATCATCTTTCCAAAATACGATTCCAATAATAAAACGCGGTTCCACAACCCAATTCACAACACACGGGGTCCAAGACCCAAATCATAAGCCACAGGGTCCACGACCCGAATCACATAACACATGTTCCTAAGGATTATTCGCGTCCCGTGCTAACAAGCCACGAACCTCAGATGCTCCCGTAGAACATACCCGAGTGAATAACCCAATAGGAAACCATACCAAATCACATGTCCTCGTGACAACAGTCACGGAACCATTCCATACCACAACCATAAGTTATCCCGGCATCGGGCTAACAAGCCACGAACCTCGGAGTCCCCACAAGACATACCCGATGATAACCCCACAAGTTATCTCGGCATCGGGCTAGCAAGCCCCGAACCTCGGAGTCCCCGCGAGACATACCCGGATTGGATAACCCTACGGTCACGCCCGACCCATACTAGCAAGTATGGATCCCGGAGATTCAACAATCCTACCCGGAGGCACATCACTTTCAGCAATCACATCACAAGGAGTAGAACATCAAGCCAAGCAACACTTAAACATCACAGCCTCCTTTCAAAGGAGTAACAACTAATATCCCACGTAATACATTCTTAACGAACAAGTACCCATAATATTACGTAATCCCCGCCAAAGGATTACGGTCTAATAGACTCATTCAAAATGATCATATCATCTTTTCAACATACAAATCCAACACACATATTCCGAGAACACATATATTCACGAAGTACATAAATTATCGTTGGAAGACAACATTTATCGAGAACATACCAATCCCTTTTACGTTCATTAAACATTGGGTTTCGTATATAATCATTTATCAATAATTACGCCTACGAAACATGAAACGTATGGACAAGATACTTGCCTCGATATCACGAGCAACGAAACGACGAACGGGCGCGATCGGGCAACCTTCGAACCTCCAAAAACGATCAAGACTTCGACAGCCCACGAATACTACGAAAATAGCATCACCACAATTCAATAACACTAATCGAAATCCGAAACGATCCTAAAAACGACAAGGATCTAGGTATTCTCAAAGAAATCAAGAATCGTTGATCCGGGCGATAAAAGTCGATGAACGGTTAACAAAATCTGAAGATTACGGTCAAGACAAACAAGAACAAATAACCGATCGGATGAGATCGGTCAAGAATCACAAATCCAAGCAAAAACCCCAAATTTAAGAAAATAGGGTTCTAACAAGAGATTACCTTGATTTGGACCAAGAAGACGATTAGATGTTGTTAAACATCTACAAATCCACTCAAAGATGAAGCTAGAAGAAAAGGATCGGTCCTACTCGCCTCTGGATCTCACTCCCGTCGGAAGAGATGAAGAAAAGTGGGAAAATGACGACTTAACGCCGTTGTCCAAGATTTATCTCGATATTAGCGTGCGCTAATCATCCTTCATTAGCGTGCGCTAACGGGGTCAACGCTCCAGAGAAACCGCGTATAACCTAGTTAGCGTGCGCTAGCCCAAAAGCCGTAGCGTGCGCTAACGGGTCACAAAACCAGTCCAGTAGCCTCTGGACAGAACTGCACCTACCGAGTAGCGTGCGCTAGAAAGAAGAGGGAGCGTGCGCTAAGCAGTCGATAGCGTGCGCTAGCTATCGGCCTTAGCGTGCGCTAACAAAGCTCCAGTCCTAGTCCAGTAGTTACTGGACTGCCTCTGAACTGCCAGTTTAGCGTGCGCTACACATTCGGTAGTGTGCGCTAAACACCACGCAGTAGCGTGCGCTATGCTTCAAGCATTAGCGTGCGCTACACCACAAAATCTCAAAAACTCACAAAGTGATCCGAAATGCCTCCAAAAACATGTCCCAACAAGTCACAACCAAACATGGCACAAAATTCCTACGATGAGGACCATGACAATCCGATAAAACCCAGAAAACCCAACGAATCCGGAATAAAGATCTCGGGTATTACATTCTACCCCTCTTAAAAGAAGTTTCGTCCTCGAAACTTGAAACATAAAACGAACGACGCAAAACAAACTCAGATAACACACGTTATCCGTTGCCGAAATAACAAAACACGACGAACGAAAATCAATACGGTTGAATAATTCAACAGTACATCAACCAAAACACGAGCTATACGCTGGACCAATACGAAATTCCACAGCCCAAGGGTTGGGAGATCGAACACAAAACAAATTTCCTGAACTTAAGGAAATTACGAAGGAGTCCTAACGCTCAACAATTACGAAACGAGATCAACAAAAACTGAACCATCAAACAATTGAGTTACAACGATCGAGACAACAACAGTCGATCAATCATGTTCGAATCACGACGAACAATAATACTCAAACAACCACCCCAAAGTTCACATCTCGGCTTGAGACAATATACGATTCGGTGAAGACAACAAGATGTGTATTCACAAATATTAAATATAATTACATATATCTATATATAAGGGTTTCGTTATTATTTGAGGCCCTAAAAAAACTAGCATTGGGCTTGAGTCCTGTGTAGTAGTACAACTTGCACATGTCCATGGACGGCCCTGATTTGATTAGATTTTAGTTAGTTTGAGTTTGACTAAATAAATTTGTTTGGTAATGATATTTTATTAAAGGACAATCATCCTACCCAATTAAAAAATAAATCACATTAGTTTTTGGTTTCCAATTATGTCCCTTATTTTCTAAATTACTATGACTATTACTCATTAATGAATTCAATTATTCACTTGTTCACTATCAAGCAAAATGCTCATATTTGATATAAAGAAATATACTAATCCTGTTCTCTTATTACTGCAACATCTGGATTTTCACGTTTGTGAATACACAACTTTGACTATTAGTATTACTATCTTCAATTCTTTATTTTAAAAATTATAAAAAAATTAATATTTTGAAAGTATATTTCGAGATGAATCTAACAAAACCTCACATGACTATATTTTTTATATATATATAAATCACAAAAGATGGTCAAAAGAGAGTATGTGAATAGTGCAATAGTCAAAACGTTGTAATAATAAGAGAACGGAGGAAGTATATTTTAATGTATAGAAAGTTAGAATATAATATTTGTTGTGTACAAAATTTTAATTACTTTTTTTCTTACTATTATCACTACAACCACTACTAATAATATTAATTAATAGGATGATTTAGGGGGGAAGGGTTGGTGGTCCAGTGGTAGGACGCCTACTCACAGGACACTCCTTTGGGAGAGGTCTTGGGTTCTAACCCCACCAAGGAGGTGAAAGATGAGGGTTTTCTCTTTATGATCCTCTAGCTCCCCGGGGCTAGCTCGAGCGATCGCTAATCAATGTTTAATCTCGCGTCAAGCGACAGTGTGGGAGTATTTCCTTGTTGGGAACCCGGAGGTGCTGACCAATCAGTGACTGTTCTCCCGAGAACTGTGCTGGGAACCTGAGGCGCTGTTAATCAGTTAAGGGCTTCCGTAAGTATTGATACTGCCGTAATGGTGTTCTTGATACGGCCGTATGTGTCTTTCATCAGATTGTCCAGTTTCTCTCCAGAGGCCAGTTACGGCCGTAAGAGAGTCAGGATACGGCCGTAATATTCCAATGTTACGGCCGTAAGTGGGTTGTGTTATGGCCGTAACACCTGCCAATATATAAACTGGCAGCGGCCCATTTTTTTTCCTCATTTCTCATATCTTTCTTTTCTCTTCGCGACGGGAGCGACGGCAGAGGCTAGGGTTCGTTCGATTTTGATCCAAACTCCATTGTAAGGGCATATTCAAGTATCATACCATCCACCTATCGCTAATCATCCATCGTTCATCTTCGAATCTAGGTAAATCTTCTAAGAACCCTATTTTTGGGTAAATTGGGGGTTTTCGGGTTGTTGTTCGATTCGTTCCGTGTGATTGATATATTCATGATGAATATGATTAATCTTTTTAGTATCCTTAGTTTTCCTACAGATTCATGGTATATTTCGTGGTTTTTGCGTAATCGAGAGGGTTTGGTTGTGGTCCGCCCTCGTCGTTGTTCTCGGGCGAATATACATGAATCGTAGGCGGGTTTTCGGGTGTATTCCATTTCCGTATTCGTTTAGAGTTGGTTGTGATTATGTTCTTCGAATCGTTAGGTTCGGTTTCATTGGTTCCTAGTGTTCGTCGGTGATTTTCCTTTCCGTTCGTTGCGTCATCAATTATTTAAGGCAAGTATTTTTGGAAACCTTTATGCTTAACATGTAATGGTAATGTATATTGTGTGTGCTTTGCTCACCTCGGGAGGGTCCGACGGGATCACGGAGGGAATCCAATGGATTAGCCCTGGATTCACGAGTTTGTTTCGCTAGCCAGCTCGGGAGGGTCTTTAGAGGCCTCGGGTGGGATTTGTGGCTTCGTCCCAGTCCTAGACGATGCCTGTGCGTGATTTGTTTTATAAGTGGCCATCTCGGGAGGGTCCTTAGAGGACTCGGGTGGGATTTGTGGCTTCGTCCCGGTCCTAGGAAAATTGATTGACTGTTTGTTTCCGGGAAAGACATGTCTGGTTTTTGGTTTTGAAATGAATTTGGTGCATTGGACTATGAAATGTGTAAGCGATTGGTTTGCCTTGATTACTTGTACTAGCATAATTACTAACCCCTTTGGGGACCCGTTGTGGGGAAATTCTTATTATGGATTTCAGGTTATGATCATCCGGACGAGCGAGCGCTGGGACAGTACGGGGATGTTGGCCAGGTTCGTTGACATGTGCACTCAAGTCCTTTTATTTCCGTTGTTCTATTCGATATGGTTGTTGTCTACTTTTGAAACTTATAGATTGTGCTCGCGAGTACTTAGGCTTTTCTCTTCGGATTGTGATTTGTATTCGTCGAAGTTATTTATGTTTTCCATTGTCGATTATCCCGCCGGTTGTATCGGGCGTGTTATTTGATTTTCAACTGGATGATGTGTGTTTTTACTGTGGTAAGTTGTGTCTAGCATGGTGGGTCCCATGTAAGGGTCCACGGCACTATAATATACCTTGAATATCACGGGGGTGTTACAGAAAATGGTATCAGAGAACTAGGTTTATGGATACCTAGGCTTGTCGGTTATTTGGGTCTAGTTGTGTTTTGTGTTGCACATTGTCACGCCGCTGCCAGCATCTCGGTACTTCCAGTGCTCGTAAGTTTTCCTTACTCGATCCTTTGTTTTCTCGTATTGTATTTCTGTTTCTTGAATCGTGGATGTTTTCCTCTCTTACTTATCACCAAGTTGCTTTTGCTACCTCTTAACACCAGTATGGATGCTGGAAGAGGCCGTGGACGAGGTCGTGGTCGTGGTCATGGACGCGTCCGGGGACGTGGGGTAGCCGGTGCGGAGGCCACGTCGCATTCTTCGGGAGCCGGCAGTACAGGTGACCGTCGCAGTCATGCTTCTTCTCAGGAACGCGCCGACCTTGGTATTGCGGCCGTTATGCAGCAAATGGTAAACCAAATGGCGGCGATAGCTCAGGTGGTTCAGAACCCGGATCCGGCCCATGCTAATCGGGGTGGAGCAGACCGTTGGCTCCAAGATGTCATCAAGATGTATCCTCCTCGTTTTTCGGGAGCATCAGACCCGATCAGCTGGGAGGGGTGAATCAAAGAGATATCTAAAGTATTTATTGCCACCAACTGCCCCGAGGACCGTAAGGTCCCTATTGCCCAGTACTTTCTCACTGGGGACGCTACGGATTGGTGGGAGGCCGTTGGGCCCAAAGACCATGTTGCTTCGTGGGCTGAATTTCTGGAATTGATGGAGACTGAATACTGCCCGTGGCCGGTTAGACAGGCTCGAGTTCATGCCTTCTATGATGCTCAACCACGGTATATTCCTGTCTCTCAAGCTATTGCCGAGTTCAACAAGGAGTTGGGCTATGTGAAGACCCAAGTTTTCGAGGAGAGAGACAAAATTTTTCACTTTTCCCGACGGATGAAACTGTCAATTCAGGATTACATGTCTGGGCTCGTCTGTATTACTTTGAAGGATTATCAGAGTCGAGCTCTTGCCTATGATATGTCAGTGACAGCCAGTGCGGCGGTTCGGGAGAGTAAGAAACAGAAATCCGCCGGAAATTTCTCGGGCCACATGGGTGGAGGTCAACAGAAGTCTGAGTCTGCGAATATTCCTGGAGGTAATTCGGCTCGTTTCTCTGGGATCTATCGAGGTAATGCTAGTGCCTCCGTTCGGGATGCCAAATGCTTTAACTGTAGCGAGTCGGGCCATCGAAACTTGGAGTGTCCTCGTCCGCCTCTGACTTGTCATACTTGTGGTCAGTCGGGCCACAAGGCTTTCTTTTGTGAGCGGGCACGACAGTTTCTTGGTGCTCAGACTTCTTTTCAGCACCTAGGGAGTCGAGTGTAAACCAGGGCTCGTTTGCTCCGCAGCCTCCGCCGAGTGCCGGTCGAGGTAGAGGTCGGGGTCAGCCCGCTAGAGGAGGAGCTTTCAGTGTCGGCTCTGCCCAGCCGCGTATCTATGAGATGAGGAGGGCCGATGATCCAGCAGCCACTGTGGCGACAGATACCGTTCATATTCATTCTCATCCTATCAGTGTGCTTTTTGATTCTGGTACTACACATTTGTTCATATCGCTGGAGTGTGTGCGCCGTTTGAGTCTCGACTGTTTGTCGCCTTGCAAGTATTTTATTGTTAAACTTACTAGCGGTGATAGGATCGTTGGCGATCGAGAGGTCCGAGACTGCTCTGTGTTTATTTGTGAGAGAGCTTAGCTCTCTAATCTTATTGTCGTTAATATTGAGGGTGAGGATTTGATTCTCGGCGATGATTGGCTCGAGCGGCATGGCGCAATCATGAACTACTGCACGAGGATCATCACCATGTTAGCTGAGGACGGCACCGAGCACTCTTTCGCAGGGCGAAAGATAGGAAACCAGAAGTTCTTTATTAACGCCTTAAAGGCGATGAGGCTCCTGTGGAAGGGGTGTACTGGTTATTGGTGCTATACCTTGAAGACGGAGGATGGTGGAGTCGAGTTTTCGTCGATTCCAGTCGTTAGTGAGTTTCTTGATGTATTTCTTAACGAGTTACCGGGATTGCCACTGGATCGTGAGGTCGAGTTTGCTATAGAGTTAGAGCCGGGCGCGGCTCCGATTTCGAAGGCGCCATACCGCATGGCACCTTCAGAGATGACCAAGTTGAAGAAGCAGTTGAGTGAGCTTCTTGAGTCGGGGTATGTTCGACCGAGCGCTTCACCTTGAGGCGTACCGGTCCTGTTTGTGCGGAAGAAGGATGGTTCATTGCGTTTGTGTATCAACTATCGCGAACTAAACAAGGTGACCATCAAGAATAAGTATCCTTTGCCGAGAATTGATGATCTGTTCGATCAGTTGCAGGGGGCTTCGGTATTCTCGAAGATTGATTTGAGATCGGGGTACTATCAGCTCCGGGTGAGGGAGTCCGATGTGCCGAAAATAGCTTTTCGGACGAGATACGGACATTATGAGTTTGTAGTTATGCCCTTCGGGTTAACTAATGCGCCGGCGGTGTTTATGCAGTTGATGAACAAAGTCTTTATCGAGTATGTGGATAAGTGTGTCGTCGTCTTCATTGATGATATTCTTATTTATTCGAGGAACGAGGAAGAACATGCCCATCATTTGCGAGTAGTGTTAGACATTTTGAGGACCGAGCAACTCTATGCGAAGTTCTCGAAATGTGAGTTCTGGCTGAAGGAAGTGATGTTTTTAGGTCACGTGATTTCAGCCGAGGGGGTTCGTGTGGATCCACAGAAGATTGAGGCAGTGTTGGATTGGGCACCACCCAAGAATGTGAAGGAGATCCGTAGTTTCTTAGGTTTGGCCGGCTACTACCGTAGGTTCGTCGAGGGTTTCTCGAAACTGGCTCGGCCACTTACACAGTTGCTCCAGAAGTCCAAGAAGTTCGTCTGGAATGACGAGAGGCAGTCGAGTTTTGAGGAGCTGAAGAGGCGTTTGACTTCAGCCCCGATTTTAGCGTTGCCGTGTGGCAACGGGGGTTTTGCTATTTATAGTGATGCTTCGGGTCAGGGTCTTGGGTGCGTATTGATGCAGCACGGCAAGAACATCGCATATGCATCGAGGCAGTTGAGGCCGTATGAGCTTAACTACCCTACTCATGATTTGGAGTTAGCGGCAATTGTTTTTGCGCTCAAGATTTGGCGTCACTATCTTTTCGACTCTGCATGTCAGATTTTTACCGATCATAAAAGTCTGAAATACATATTTACTCAGCGGGAGTTGAATATGAGGCAGGGGAGTTGGTTAGAGTTGATTAAGGATTATGACCTCGAAATCCTTTATCATCCGGGCAAGGCGAACGTCGTGGCCGACGCCTTGAGTCGGAAACCGGTTGCGTTGCGAACGCTTGAGATTCTTACGTCTCAGTCTAAGCTTCGGCAGGTTTTGATCAAGTTAGATGTTGAGGTTTTGTTGCCTGGAGCTGTCGGGCAACTTTGTGCTTTAGAAATTTCGTCGTCTTTGATCGATGAAATTAAGCTGAAGCAGTTGGAGGATCCGATGATTACTCAAATCCGAGAGAACGTTCTTAAGGGAAAGTCTCCTGGGTTTGTGATTCACGAGGATGGTATTTTGAGATTCCAGAGTCGGATTTGTGTACCGAACGACTCAGAGTAGAGACAGAGTATTCTGCGTGAGGCCCATGCTACACCTTACTCCGTTCATCCTGGTTCGAGTAAGATGTACAAGGACCTGAGAAGGAATTTCTGGTGGAATGATATGAAGGAGGAGGTCGCACACTTTGTAGCGAGATGTTTGACTTGTCAGCAGGTCAAAATCGAGCATCAGCGATCGGCCGGGTTATTGCAGTCACTTCCTGTTCCGGAATAGAAATGGGAAGATATATCGATGGATTTCATTACGAGTTTGTTGAGATTGAGGTCGGGCATGAATATGGTCTGGGTGATTGTTGATCGTCTGACCAAGTCGGCACATTTTCTGGGCATCAAGGACACTTGGGGCCCGGAGAAATTGGCTCGTGTGTTTATCGCACAGATCGTGAGGCTTCACGGTACTCCGAAGTCTATTGTTTCGGATCGTGATGGTCGTTTTGTATCGCACTTTTGGCATGCAGTGCATAAGGCGTTGGGCACTCATTTGCGTTTGAGTACCTCTTTTCAGCCTCAGTCAGATGGACAGTCGAAACGCACTATCCAGACATTCGAGGATATGTTGCGTGCTTGTGCTCTCGATTGGAGCAATGACTGGGAGGAGCATTTGCCATTGATCGAATTCACGTACAACAATAGTTGGCACGCGTCGATTCGGATGGCACCGTATGAGGCACTTTATGGGCGGCGTTGTCGATCACCGATTTGTTGGAATGAGGCGTCTGATATGGTCGGGACCGAGCCGAATATCGTTCTAGATACGAGGCGGAAGATAGAATTAATTCAGGAGCGGATGTTGACTGCCCAGAGTCGACAGAAGTCATATGCCGATGTCCGTCGTCGACCTTTGGAATTCGAGGTGGGAGATCATGTTTTGCTAAAGGTGTCGCCGACGATAGGAGTTTTCCATTTCGGGAAGAAAGGGAAGTTGAGTCCGAGATTCATTGGGCCCTTCGAGATTCTCGAGCGAGTCGGTGGGTTGGCATACCGTTTGGCATTACCCCCGTCCCTGAGTCATGTTCATAGCGTTTTTCATATTTCCCAGATGAGGAAATATGTCTCGGATCCTAGCCACGTCATCGATTATGGCGAGATTGATGTCGCCGAGGATATTACTTTTGAGGAGCATCCTTTGAAGATTTTGAAGCATCGTGAGAAGCGAATGAGGCATAAGACCATCCCTTTAGTCAAGGTGCAGTGGTCGAGACATGGTGTCGAGGAGGCAACTTGGGAAACCGAGGATAGCATGCGTGCTAGGTACCCCGAGTTGTTTGCTTCTTAAGTTTCAGGACGAAACTTATTTTTAGAGGGGTAGAATGTAATATCCGCATTTTCTTTTTCCGGTATTTTCATTTTTGGTGTATTTTCCAACTCGTTTGTAACCGTTTCGACATTTTGAATCTATTTTATTCTTGGAGTTTCTTCATTTGGACGATCTTCAGTGGTGTTTTGATATTATTCCGTTTTATGTCATGTATTGTGGCATGGACGTTCGATTCTCGTAAAACCCATTCTTTTTTGTAATCTCTTTGGTTTCACGAGTTCGTATGGGTGAGTTGGTCGTGTTGTAAGCTTCGGTTTGTTAATCCGACGTCGTATCGCGATTTTTGGACGTTTGGGCCATTTCGTAATTTCCCTAAGTTTAGGGTATTCTTGCTATCCTTGTTGTTCCTGAACCTTCGGGTATTCGGAATCACGCTTCATCATAATGTTTTGGTTTCTGACTCGAATCCGTGGTGATTGTATCCATTGGTCGTTGCTACGCTTTGGTATTTTTCCGTTTATTCCTCGTCGAGTAGTTACTTCAGTTCTGGCCTGTTTGCTGTCCCAGGCTGTGTTACGGCCGTAATACTAGAGAGTTACGGCCGTAGGCATTTCTTTATACGACCGTAACAAGGATTCGTTTCTTGCCTCTTGGTCCAGTTCTGAGTTACGGGCGTATCATATTTGAGTTACGGCCGTAAGTATTGATACGGCCGTAATGGTGTTCTTGATACGGTCGTATGTGTCTTTCGTCAGATTGTCTAGTTTCTCTCCAGAGCCAATTACGGCCGTAAGAGGATACGGCCGTAAGAGAGTCAGGATACGGCCGTAATATTCCTATGTTACGGCCGTAAGTGGGTTGTGTTACGGCCGTAACACCTGCCAGTATATAAACTGGCAGCGGCCCATTTTTTTCCTCATTTCTCATATCTCTCTTTTCTCTTCGCGACGGGAGCGACGACAGAGGCTAGGGTTCGTTCTATTTTGATCCAAACTCCATTATAAGGGCATATTCAAGTATCATATCATCCACCTATCGCTAATCATCCATCGTTCATCTTCGAATCTAGGTAAATCTTCTAAGAACCCTATTTTTGGGTAAATTGGGGGTTTTCGAGTTTTTGTTCGATTCGTTCTGTGTGATTGATATATTCATGATGAATATGATTAATCTTGTTAGTATCCTTAGTTTTCCTATGGATTCATGGTATATTTCGTGGTTTTTGCGTAATCGAGAGGGTTTGGTTGTGGTCCACCCTCGTCGTTGTTCTCGGGCGAATATACATGAATCGTAGGCGGGTTTTTGGGTGTTTTCCATTTCCGTATTCGTTTAGAGTTGGTTGTGATTATGTTCTTCGAATCGTTAGGTTCGGTTCCGTTGGTTCCTAGTGTTCGTTGGTGATTTTCCTTTTCGTTCATTGCATCATCAATTATTCAAGGCAAGTATTTTTGGAAACCTTTATGCTTAACATGTAATGGTAATGTGTGCTTTGCTCACCTCGGGAGGGTCCGAAGGGATCACGGAGGGAATCCAATGGATTAGCCCTGGATTCACGAGTTTGTTTCGCTAGCCAGCTCGGGAGGGTCCTTTGAGGCCTTGGGTGGAATTTGTGGCTTCGTCCCGGTCCTAGGCGATGCCTGTGCGTGATTTGTTTTATAAGTGGCCAGCTCGGGAGGGTCCTTAGAGGCCTCGAGTGGGATTTGTGGCTTCATCCAGGTCCTAGGCAAATTGATTGACTGTTTGTTTCCGGGAAAGACATGTCTGGTTTTTGGTTTTGAAATGAATTTGGTGCATTGTACTATGAAATGTGTAAGCGATTGGTTTGCCTTGATTGCTTGTACTAGCGTAATTGCTAACTCCTTTGGGGACCCGTTGTGGGGAAATTCTTCTTATGGATTTCAGGTTATGATCATCCGGACGAGCGAGTGCTGGGACAGTACGGGGATGTTGGCCAGGGTCGTTGACATGTGCACTCGAGTCCTTTTATTTCCATTGTTCTATTCGATATGGTTGTTGTCTACTTTTGAAACTTATAGATTGTAGCTTTTCTCTTCGGATTGTGATTTGTATTCGTCGAAGTTATTTATGTTTGTCATTGTCGATTATCCTGCCGGTTGTATCGGGCGTTTGATTTTCAACTGGATGATGTGTGTTTTTACTATGGTAAGTTGTGTCTAACCTGGTTGGTCCCATGTAAGGGTCCACGGCACTGTAATATACCTTGAATATCACGGGGGTGTTACAAAGCCCTGGTGGTGCAGAAGGACTAGTTGGACAAGTACCACTGCCCTCGCAACGAGGGACATCATCATCACTCACTCACTCACTTGAAGTTCATCATTTTGCTCATCTGGTTCACGAATAGGTGAAGACGAATGCTCCACAATTGGCCTCTCCCCGTTTCGTCTGCGAGAACTGTTTGCACCCGTACTTATATTCTTGACTCTTCTAGCCATACTGCAATAAGGGATATGATATGTATATTTTTTAGATTAAAAAAGACAGTAATATAACCAACATAGAAATATATATTAACACTAATATAGACATCTGGTGAAATCAGCAACTTCACAATAAGATAAACTAGTGAAATCAGCCAAAAAAATAGCAAGTAAAAATCAAATTTTATTAAAAATTAGTTTTGTTAAGTAAAAATTAATTTCAATCAATTAAACCAATTTTAGTCACTAAAATAAATTGAGTTAGAATTCAGGTGAAAAGAATAAGAGTCTTAATAGACTTGTTTCTTTATTAAGCTAAGACTATTAGTTAACCTTTTGTTTACACGAATATCCAATCAAAATTTACTTCAGTAGCTAATCTTCTAAATTTTATGTTAATAGACATAATTATAAATAAGTCAATTACATCAAGGTGTAAGGCAAACGGGCAACTTTGCAAGATGCTGCTTTTAGGGCAGCTTGTCCCACAGTGAAACCCCCACTCCTCAAGCCCGTTAGAGGAGAAACCCCTGTTAAATCCACACAAGTATTTCAATGGTGTATTGGATGAATTACAAGAAAGTTTTAAGTTACCGAGTATCATATTTGCATGTATATTCACTAATAATTACTTTTTTTTTCTGAGCTTTCTCATATATAATAAATAAATAAGGGTATAAATAAAAAAATAAATGATTACTAGATTAACTATTTATTCTATATTTGTGATATATAATTATATGCCCCTATTATTTGGGATGGATAAGGGATGAATATATACATATATGTATAGATAAATAACAATCTTAACTACAATGAATGAAGCAAGCATGGGAATTTCTTACAGTGTGATTAGCAGTATACCAATCTCCAATTAAGACAGTGAAATCGTCGGCCGGGATATCGGAGGGGACAGGGATGAAGGGCCTGCTTAGTATCTTAATATCTCCAACACCAGCAGTAGTCTTGTGGAATGCCAAGGATGGGAAGTAGAAATAGGATCATATTTGATCCTTCATTCAGGGACTAGGATTAGTCCGACTAAATTGGGATCATCTAGTTATCAAAAAAAATATATATTAATAGGATGATTTTCATTTAACACTCCTCTTAGATTTTCTAGTTACATCTAGGTAGCCATTAGTCCAATAATTTCATATAGGTCCTTCTTTCCATTTTCCCATTCATCAAAGGGTGAAATCAGCTCCCAAACATAACCTTATTTTCTCATTTTGAAAAAATATCCCTCGCAGTTTTCCTAATTCAACTTAAGTCATTTATCTTGTTATTTATTGCTTACTTATATTTTATTTTAATAAATTATTTAAAACATTAAAGAAAATAACCTTTTCTTCTTACTAAGGGGCTGTTTGCCAAACTTGTCTGTCTGGATAAATTGTGTCTGTCTGGTTAAATTTGTCTGTCTGGGTAAATTGATCCTGTTGTTTACTTTTTCATCTGAATAAACTGTCTGAATAACAGAAATGACCGATTTACCCCTGAATATGAATTATAAACTGTTTTATAAATTGTTGTTTATTTTTTAAGCAATATAAATGATATAATCCAAAAATCAAAACATAAATTCATAAAGTACTTAAAAATCCAATTTCAAACACAAAAAAGTCAAGTTCAATCACAAAGTAGCCAAATTCAAACACAAAGTAGACAAATTTAAATATTATTGGAAAATCAAGTTTGACTCATCTTCTAGATATATTATTTAAATTTAAACAAAATATTATACATAAATGATTCAATTTTGTATGTAAGTAATATATAAAATATTTAATATGTATATAAATAATATGTATAATTTACAATATATATTTATATATAGAAATATATTTTAAATATATAAGAACATATATAATAAATATTATACATATGAATAAATGTTAATATAAAAGTAATATATAATATTTATTTATATATTCATAATATATATGATATTTTGTAGATACAAAAGTTTATTTATACAATAATATATAGTAACAAATATTATATATAAATTAATAATGTATATTATTTATATATGAAGAATATATATTACATTCATTTATATTAAGACCTAAATTTTTATATTGTATATATAAATGAGTATATATAATGGGAACATAAGAGTCATTTTTTTGTCCTAAATTATTTATATTGTATATATAAATGTGTGGTTTTCAATTAGGGGTAGGGGAGTCATTTTTTTGTCTTAATGGGGACAACACCCCTTTTCATGCTTAATGAATAAGTCATTTTTGTCTTCAGAATAAGTCATTAAGCCACAAGTAAACACCTCCAAACGTCTGAATAATAAGACATTTTATCTATTAAGCTGATTAAGTCACAAGTAAACAGCCCCCAAGTCTCCTGCCAGGAGTTCATACCTCTGGCAACAGTTCCGATGGAAACTTATTCTTTCATTTTTATAAATAAATAATTAAGTATATATTGATTTATTTGTGTTTATCGAAAACATAATATATGGAAAAATGTAATCCCTCCATCCGTCAAAAACTTGTCCCAGTTTCTTTATTGGGGTGTCCGTCAAAAACTTATCTTAGTTATAAAAGGAAAAGTTTCTCTTTTTCTTCTTCTCAAAAGTGGAACCCTTTCTCCACTAAAATCACTTTATACCAATTTTTCTTAAAACTCGTGTCATTCCAACTTGGACAAGTTATTTGTGGACAGAGGAGGGAGTATTGTGTGAACCATAAATATGATCTAGAATTATTGTGTATATTTTTTTAAATTATTATGATATGTTTATAATTATTTAGAGATTAAGTAATTTAAATCCTTTTATAATAATAGTAAATTTAATATAATTCAGAATATTATGTGTAAATAATATTAAATAATCTCATATATTATAAGATGTTATGTATTCTCAGAATATTGGGTTTTCTAAATTAGTTCTATTAGAATACTCAATAAATTGAATATTTCATGTACTATAATATTAAAAATTTAGAAAAATTATAATAATATTTTAGAATTTTGAATATTTTCAGAAGTCCATAATACTAGTATATTCCTTATTTGTGTAGGAATATTAAACTTTATACTTATTTATATCAATAATAGTATTTTCCATGATATTACGATATTGTAAATTAATTAAACAAATATAAATGATTAAATTCAGTAACTTCTCATTAAAAGTTATGAGAACATAAATAATATATTCCTAGAAGGTAATTTGTATACTTTATAACTATGTATTAAAGTTATATTATTAATTTTATATAATAAGGTGCATTAGATTCTATAAGTTATTACATAAGTAATATTAGAAATTATAATTTACTAAAATCCAGAATAAATTTCTGAGTTTTGAAAGTAGTACCCTATATTTCATCGTGACTTTGAGAATTTAATATAGAACTCCAAAATAAAGTTTGTAAAATAATTATTTACAAAATTACCATATTCCTTTATAAATATTTGAGGTAAATATAAAAGTTTGTTATAAGTTAGGGTCAAATTTATAATTTGCAATATAAATATCTAATAATAATGTGTTTGGTCATTTCAAAATTAGTTTGACTTCTGAATTTATATGTAATTAGAAATACTCTACTGCTTCGCTATTGTTCAACAAGTACTTCATTTGAGAAGAGGACATCTAACATGAGTGATAGATGTAATAGACCCTATATTCATATTAAGAATAATTTGTGTCCTTTTATGTTATTTTACAAAGTATGAGTTATCTTAGCATTTAATCTGTCAAATATTTTCTATAAAATCAGACACTTTAACGATCAAATACGTTTATAAATATTTTATCGGACATCGAGTATCTTATCGTTTTAATCATTTTTAATCAATTTTACTAAATAAAGCCCCTATTACTTTTAATGTAATAATGTGTGCGTCTGACTTTCTTCTAGTGGAAACATATTACAGCCTCGTTTTTAGATCGAATGAATTTGAATCGAATCAACCGAATCAATCGAATGGATTCGAACTGATCGAATCAATCAATTGAATCGAATGGACTCGAATCGAATCGAATCAATTGAACTACAATATATATTAAGGGTAAATAATAATAATAATAAAATAATAGTAAAAATAATAATAATATAATAAAATATAAATGATAAGTTGAGATCTATTTGATAAAAGTAAATTGTAATAATATTAACGATATTAATAACAATAAAGATAATAAATATAATAATAATACCACTGATAATAATGGTAAATAATAATAGTAATCAACAACAACAACAACAACGATAATAATAAATATTATTAATAATAATAGTAAATATTATTAGTAATAATAAAAATAATAATAATTAAGATTAATAATAATAATAATACTAACACTGATAATAATGGTAAATAATAATAATAGTAATCAACAACAACGATAATAGTAAATATTATTAGTAATAATAATAATTAAAATTAATAATAATAATAATATGAAGAAAAATAACTAAACTGAACTGAACTGAACTGAATAAACCTGAACTGAACTGAAACTGAGGTTGAATAAGTATTGATATAATCTAAGGTAATTACAAGAAATATCACGAAGAATCCTAACACCATCATTACATTTATTTTTTAATACAAAGAAAGTCGTAGTTTATTATTCCTACAATCATATTTTTGTCTTTGGACTTGGACTATTGGCTGAAGATAATAGTCCGCCTTCCATAATTAACTTTCAATATCCTCACATAACTCTGTTCATTATGCACTTTTTTTTTTTTAAAAAAAGAAGCAATGTAGTTGAATAACCTTAACTATAATATATTAAAAGAATATAGATTTATCAACTTTTGCTATGTTCGCCCAAGTCTCCGAAATGCACGTCAGAAACGAATTTTTTTATTCGGAATTAGAAAATATTTTTTCACTTTGATATACAAATTACCAACTATATTGCCTTTTCTAAATATACATTGAATTTTAATATTTTACCTAAAATAATGACTACTAGTACTATGGTTTCCTTTAAATCAGTAATACGTGAAATAAAATATCATCCAAATAATGAATGATATTAAAAAGAATTAAAGGTTCAGTACATCGAAATATAAGAAAGAGAATGTAAACTCAACGTGTACAATCACCGTAGACATCTGAATAATCACCAACTGCAAAACGATATTTGTATAAATCAGTAAGCAATAACAAAATCAAATAAATGTATATTGCTACTTTAGGCATAAAGTGTATTAATATGATAAAATAATACCTCAAAACTTTGAAAACACCTCATTGTATACAATGTTGGTGATCGTGTCGGTGGGATTGCCTACCTCATACAATGCTAAACCCTTGAGCCTCTTTCTACTTGTTACTCTAGAGAATGCAACATAGAGCTGGCCATGTCTGAAAACAGACTTTGGAAGGTAGAGTCCAACATGAGATAAAGACCGTCGCTGACACTTATTGTAACACCCCCAAAACACTCTGGAATATTACAGCGCCGCAGACCTTCTCCGTGAGGATCTACCAGGCTAAATACAAAAATAATACATCACATTACATGCCGACATGGCTACGTAATGAACCGTTAGACCGATTTGGTCTTGTACACAACATACACATCAAGCATACATAACTCTTTCTCACAATTCATACTCACGCAGGGGTTAACATACAACAACATTCCCATAAAACGGGAGAATAACACAACGGAGAGACAAACAACAGAACTCTACTAAAAACTCAATACTGGTCTTCATGTGATTAGTACCGTCGTCTTCCATCATCCTTCGTAACGATGCTGTGATTCGCTCCCTGGCAACCTGCAAGTACCTGGAAGCAATACAGACATCCACCCCCCGAATACTCAGGGGTTAGCAAAACTCCACTATTTTGCTAGTGCAAGTATAAAATACGAATACAAGCTATACACAACATACTCCAAGAACATAATAATCCTGAATATACTTCCCGAGATAAATCACTTGATCAAGACAGTTCAAATCATAAAAGGTGGGAAATAAACCCAAAGTACATCTTACAAGACATTTACGATCTCGGGAGTTTTGAAAACATTTGGGATTTAAGAATTCTCAAGTCTTTCGAAAACACTTAGGGACACAGCCCAAAAATTATTTTCCAAAATACAATTCCGGTGACAAGGCATGGGGGTCCACGACCCAAATCATGAAGCACGGGGTCCACGACCCAATCATCCATAACAACATATTCCTAAGGATTATTCGCGTCCCGTGCTAACAAGCCACGAACCTCATATGCTCCCGCAGAACATACCCGAGTGAATAACCCAATGGGAAACCATACCAATTCACATATCACAGTGACAACAGTCACACAATCACAACCATACGTACGTTCATAGTTGTCTCGGCATCGCACTAGCAAGCTACGAACCTCGGAGCCTCCACGAGACTTACCCAATTGGACAATCCATGACAAGTACATCACACGATCAATCCACAACCATAAGTTATCCCGACATCGCGCTAACAAGCCACGAACCTCGGAGTCCCCGCAAGACATACCCGATGGATAACCCCACAACTCATCCCCGGCATCGCGCTAACAATCCACGAATCTCGGAGTCCCCGCAAGACATACCCGATTGGATAACCCTACGGTCACTCCCGACCCGTACTAGAAAGTACGGATCCCGGAGATTCAACAATCTTACCCGGAGGCACATCACTTACAACGATCACACAATAACAAGCACGTGCAATTTACAAACCACAAGGAACATCGCCACCTCCTTATAAAGGAGTCACAAATCATATCACATGATATCACATTTTCTCATAACAATTACACTTATCAATACACAATCCTCGACAATTAATACGATCTACTATATTCACTAAATATTATTGTAACATCTTCCAACATACGAAACCAACACACATATTCCGAAAACACATTTGTTTACGAAGCATACGAGTTATATTTTGAAAGACAACATTTATCGAGAACATACCGATCCTTTTAAGGTTCATTTAAACATTCGGATAGCACATAAAATCATTCACCAACAATTACGTCTAAGAAACATGAAACGTATGGGCAAGATACTTGCCTCGATACCACGAGCAAGGAAACGACGAACGGACACGGTCAGGTAGCCCTCGAACTTCTAAAAACGACCAAGAACTCGACAACTCCACGAAAACTACGAAAATAATATCACCACGAATCAATAATGCTAAACAGAATCCGAATCAACCCGAAAAACAACAAGAATCCGAGGGTTTTTTCAAGGAAATCGAGAATCAAGGTCTAGGTGATAAAAATCGATAAATGAGTTACAAAATCCGAAGACCACGATCAATACAACAAGAATACCAAGAACAATTCATCAATCTCGGACAAAAACAACGAATCACGAAGAAACCCCCCCAAAAAAATACACAACTAGGGTTCTACAGAAGAAATACCTCGATCCGGCGAAGAACAAGGATTCGGTAATGATATAATCGAAACGCATCTTCTAAAACGCCTTGGAATTAATTAGAACCGGCCAATAACTCCTCCCCTCAATCACTCCCGTCCGCAGCCGCCACCAAGTGAAGAAAACGCAAGCAAATGAGGTCTGTCCGAAGCCCAGGCCTATGTATGGCCGACAGTGTTACGGCCGTAACCGGCAGTGCCTTACAGCCGTAACTCGGTCAACTTCCTTTACATACGTAACGGTTGCTGCCTTACGTACGTAACGAGCATGCCTTAAGGCCATACTCGACCCGGCCTTACGGCCGTAACCAGGTCCCCAGGGCTACTGCCTGAAATCTGCCGACGCATTACGGCCGTAACCGGCCAATGCCTTGCGGCTGTAACGAAGCCTTACGGCCGTAACAGGTTAACCCTTACAGCCGTAAACGAGTCCTCCCAGGCCAGCGTGTGCGGGAGTCTTACAGCCGTAATCGGCCAGGCCTTATGGCCGTAACTCGATCCCAGCAGCCAACACCCGACCATCCGACTCGATACTCGACGACGTCTCGATCACGCAAACACACTGACTAAGATCCGAAACAATAACGAACAGGCTACGAAACTCAACGTACCACAATGCAAGCACACTATTCCAAAGACGCGGACGACAAAAATCCGCTCGACCGAAGAAAAATTCAACGAAACCGGAACGAAGATCTCGGGTATTACATTCTACTCCACTTAAAAGAAGTTTCGTCCCCGAAACTTAAGACATAAAACAATCAATGCAAAACAATCTCAGATAACACACGCTATCCATTGCCAACAACTTGCAATGAATCACATGCAACACGTAGCTGCTACCATCCATATAACTACACCCGAACAATAACAAGACCTAACGAACAAAGATCAATACGGTTGACCAACCCAAACAGTACAACAATCAAAGCACGAATTAATCGTTGTATGAATACGAATTTCCACAACCCAAGGGTTGGAAGATCGAAAACGAAGTTAATTTCCCGAACTTGGGGAAAGTACGAAGGAGTCTGAAGGCTCAACAACCACGATATTAGATCAACAAAAACCGAACAACAAACGGTCAAACCACAACGATCAAGACGACAACCGTCGAACAATCATATCCGAATCACGATGAACAACAAGAATCAAATAACAACTCCGAAGTTCACACCTCGGCTCGAGACAATAGGTGATCCGGTAAGGACGATAAGACATGCACCCACATAAGATTCACAGGAATGGAATCACATTCGAAAAAGTCACAACGACAAGCGGATTAATCCGAAACAATATCACAACTCATTCGAACAACAAAAGTGAAAGATATAACAAGTTTAGAAAATATCAATGAACACAAACAAGTCGATAGAGTTGAGGATACAGAAGTTCAAAATTCAATCCACTTCTAATAAAAGAAGTTTATCTCGAAATTCAAAACAACAAAGCAAGGAAATAACATAACATGCGACTAGTTCTCATGGACTCCTCATAGTTAATCCTGATATCAGTGCTCAAGTCCGTTCCTCGGAAGGCTCGCTGACCAACTCGCAAAACTGAACCTGGTGTCCCTCGAGTCCGCACTTGTAACACGTTACCAGCAGATAAGGACAATGCACACGAACATGCCCCGACACATTGCAGTTAAAACACCTCCTGGCTCTACCAGGAGTCAAAGAAGACGACTTGGAACTCTCAGCCCATGCATCGAGCGATGGAGCTTCACATCGGAAAGACTACGACGTTGCAAACTAGGAACACCAACTCCGATACTGCCCACAAGCTCATCGGACTTCCTCTATTTCTTCGACTCGGGCACATGTTCCGACGGTAACGAAGCTAGCTCATAGGCTAAGGCTCGATCCTGATAATCTCTCAACAAAGCAAGTGAGTCCCGACATATACTGGCAAATCTTCGGCTTCATCCATCTGTCAAAGTGAATGACCCTCTTTTCCTCGGTTCTCACCCGATCCGGCACATAACTGAGTTATTTGCTATAGTCGATGATAGCCTGCGACACCGATATATCTTGCGGTTCTGCCACATAAAATTCGCGAATCCTCTGCTCTCTAATAGGTTTCGGACAGAACTCATCTTCCATAAATGCCTGGAACTCCGCCCACGTGACATCACGATCACGAGGTTTAGCAGCTTCCCACCAATTAGCGGCATCCTTGTCAAGAAGGTACTAAGCGATAGGCATCTTCCGCTCTTCAGGACAATCGACAGCCTCAAATATCTTCCCTAATTGAAAAAGCCAACCATCCCAGCCTAATGCATCCGTAGAACCGGCGAATCGAGGGGGATTCATATGAACTACCTCTCGAAGCCATTGATTTACACCGACGTTCTGAGTCGCGTCAGTGTTACATTGAACAGCCTAGGTCAACTGAGTCATCTGTGCTGCTTCTTGTTGCAATATAGTAGCAACACCCATACCAATATCATTCCCAGCAATATTCTCTCGATTCCGCATCTGATCCCGTGGTCATCGGTATCACGGTTACGACCACGACCTCTGCCCCTCGGCATACTAATAAGCAACATTTCAAATAAATTTGAACAACCTTATATTTATTTCCTTTGTATTGATTTATACCACCGATTCTTGTGAAAGTTAATTTTTTAATACCAAACCATAAAATTGATAAGTTATATATCCTCATTCATAAGAGTGTAAGTTATTGATACCATTTTGCTTAAAAAGACTAAAATGTCCTCCAAAAAGGTGTTGATATTGACTTTCATTTTTTACCTTTTAGTGATAGATTTAAGGGTATTAATGTGTGTTGGTATCAAAAACTTATACTCTTATGAATGAGGATATATAACTTGTTACTTTTATGGTTTGGTATTATAAAAGATAGAACCCCTATTCTTTCCAATCTCTCTAGGGCATGATGGTTCATTATCAGGGCAACTCAAGCGGACCTAGAAGATTAAAATCTGCACGTGGAATTTGCTCCAATTGAACGCTAAACACTAATCCAATTTTGGGCTGGCGTTATTCTTTTTCCTCTCTTCACCAAATATATGCCTATGCACTATGCAAACAAACCTTTTTTTTTTTTTTGGCAACCTAAACCTTTATGTTTTATGAAATGGGTAAAATGGTAGTAATGTAAAATAATGCTACTTTTTGATTATTTGTATATTTACCTTTATATATTTGTTTTTGATAATACGTTTCTTATAAATTAATTTATACGTGTAAAAATGAAGAACAACATTGACAAAGAAAATAAGTTTCTTTAATATTAATATATAGACTAAAACAATAAAATGACACTAAAGAAAGAACAAGAAAATGATAAAATATATGCACTGTTGAAAAAAAAAAGTTGAAAAAGTCAGTGTTCAAATTGTAAAGTTAATAAATATACATGTACTAACGAAAAATATATAAAAAGTGGTGTGGAAACGAGTAGGGAACCCCCTTTTGAGTTTGAGAATAATTTAACTACTGCAAAAACATTGAACGCATGTACGTGATGATGATCATACTTTTTTTTAATTAAAAAATTGTAAAATACTTAATAGTAAAATTACTATCAATATTATCTGTGACTACTATTACATGATATTTTTCAATAATAAATACAAAGTATTATTTGTATAAAGATCTACATTATTTATAAAATATATTTAAAAACACTTCCTTACACATGATATTATAATTTTATTATATATTTTTCTCTCTTTGTCCATTCAAATAATCTCCAATAGTTTCTTACTGTTTAAGCTTGATATCGCTACATAATTTGACATATAGGGAATATTCATTTTAGAATATATAATCCAACATCCAATAGCTTTCAATTCTGACTCTTATGTTGGTTCTTATAATATAATTACAATAAAATACAAATAAAGACAACCTACTATAATTATAGTAAATTAAAATTGAACCAAAATATAAATAAATGGAGGTGAGTAGAACTCTTCCATAAGACAATTTTACCCCCATATAAGAGCAGACGTCTCATGCAAGATGTTCCCAAAATACAACTGCTATGTTTTTAGTTAGGTGCTCTTCAGAACTCAGAACTCAGAAGACTCTCTTTTATAAGGTCCAAAACAACTCCATGAAATGGGGAGTTACTGCAGACTAAAGTGTTTTTAATTCTCTGTAACATTCAGATAAAAAGTTACCTCCATAAGTAGTCTTATTTAATTCGTACAGTACACTATGGAGTGTGATGAGTCATGTTCCAGAAACTGGATTAGATCATATTTGGGTCAACTAAGTATTACATGTACCTGGGTTAGATCATATCTAGGCAAGATCAATAGTTCATGCAGCTTGGTTAGTCAGCCAATATTTCAGCCAGTTGCGTTACTCAGCTCAGCAGTTGAGGCAACTGAGCTACTCTCAGTAATTGAGACAGTCGGGTTAACAAACCTAGCTGATTTTGTTGCACTTCGCTGCAAAAATAATTTAATCTGTCCACAAGTCACAAGGCCTAAGTCGCCCAACTCGCACGAATCCAGCCCAAAATTCAATTGCCAAGAACCAAGGTCCAAAGCCCACGACTTGTGCACGAGGCTAAGCCCAAGTCGAGCTGGACGACGGACAGGCGGTGGCGGCGGCAGAGCGTGCATGTGTGGGCTTCGTAACGTTAGATCACTAGTGTATACTACTAGTTTATTGACCTACTCACACTTTTTTAGTGATAAGATAGTCAAGAAGGCTTTAATTTTCCAATATGGGATGAACTTTCATTTCCCACTTAAACTCTTCAACCATACATATTAAATGACCAACTTTAATTATTTATTTTTTACTCACTGGAAATCAATTTTGAGAAAAATAAAATCCTATATTTATCTCCTCGAGATGGAGATTCACAATTTAACATTTAATTCCTAAGAATTAAATATTTGATTATCATTAAATTGGTTCCAAATTGAGTCAAAAGTACTCATTTTTCTTAAATCCGTCCAACAATCTCCCACATGAGTGGAAATAAATATATGCATAAATGCAAACTCACATACCCAGTTTTTATGAAATAATGCTGCATGGAAAAAAGTTGTTTGTGGCTTTGAATATTATTTAGTAAAATATCGTCGGATATACTGGGTGCTTAGTGGACATAGAGCCTTGAACTAATCATCCTTGGTGTATACCGACACTTATACAACAATATCTCAACACATTCTATTCTCATAGTTGTGTCCGTTTTTACCATGTACAACATCTTAGTTCTAAGTGTTCATTCGAGGTGGCCCATCCTCACACTTAGATAGGTAGTCTTATTTTATAAAGTACCCTGCAATAGGCCTCCTTTTCAAGGACAATGAACCATTAAAAGTCCAGAGACTTAAGCTCACCACAATCACAGGACTCAGCACTTATACTGCTCTATAGGGATGGATTTATAATAAGTGCTTTCAATAGAACTTTCATAACTTTATTTTCCCATTGAACCAGGTTTCTGGGATCTCCAGTCATAACTTTTAAGATACGAATTTTAATTTTATTCCCTCTAGCAATTTATGAAATTGATCCCTTTTCAGCCCTTTTTCGAGTGGATCCGCGAAATTAACATTTGACCTCACATAGTCAATAGATATAACTCTATTTTTTATTAGTTCTCACATGGTATTATGTCTCCGACTAATGTGTTGAGATTTACCATTATATATAAGACTTTGTGCTCTTCCAATTGCATCTTGGCTATCGCAATGAATCATAACACTGGGCATAAGCCTTTTTGAGCATGGAATATCCTCATGAAAGTTACGTAACCATTCAGCTTCTTCTCCAACTTTATCGAGAGTTACAAATTCTGATTTTATGGTGGATCGAGATATGCAAGTTTGCTTGCTTTATTTCCAAAACACTGCTCCACCCCTAATGGTAAATACATAGCCACTTGTAGAGTAAGAATTCTTAGCGTCTGAAATCCAATTAGCATCAGTATATACTTCTAATACTTTAGGATAATTACTATAAAATAGCCCGTAACATACGGTGTACTTTATGTATCTTCAAACCCAGGTCAATGCATTCCAATACTCTTTACTTGGATTACTCGTGTACCTGCTCAACTTGTTCACAGCAAATGTCAAATCTGACCTTATACAGTTTGTAATGCACATAAAGCTTTCGATTACTCTTGAATATTAAACCTGAGCCATCAGATCAATTCTATTCTTACTTATGTGAATACTAGTATCAAGGGGTGTTTTTACAGGTGGGTTGTCCAAAGCATTGAATTTCTTGAGCACTTTATCAACTTAATGAGATTGTGACAAGAAAATATCTTCTGGCGTTCTGCTAATTTTAATTCCAATAATTAAATCAGCTAAACCCAGATCCTTCTTGTCGAAGTTTCGATTCAACATCCTTTTTGTATTCATAATTACTTCATTGCTAGGCTGTCGGGTCAAGTCGAGTCGTGATTTGTCGAGTATTGTGTGGTTTTGTCATTCGAGATGTCGGGTGACAAGTTGAGTTGTGCGTAGTCACAATATGTCGGATATGTTGTCGGATGAGATTAGTATCGCGGGCGACCGTCATCTCCGTGCGGCCTGTGGACATAAGACTCCTCTTTTATGCGAGGTACCTGTGTATCATGATTTTATCTTAGTGACTTAATTGTGGTGCATAATTTTATTTACACGGTGTTGTATAATATAGTTGTATATAATACTTGTGACACACAGTATATGTATAAAAACTAGGCATATTATTGTTTTACCTTTGAACCATCGTATGTGGTGGTATGTGTGTAAAAAAATTGAGAACCTTGATGGATTTTGAATAAGGTGTCGACGATTGAGTTCGTGAGAAACTCCGAGGAATGGTTTTGTTGCATGTTTAAACTTGATGCTGTGAGATGTATTCAATTGGATTGGCGATCCTATTTTCCGTTTGAGCATATGATTTTTAGTTTAATTGTTTTTTTTAATTGTTATGTTTATGCTGTTACGGGTAGGTTTTAAAATGTTCTTCCTGGAGGACTGTATGAGATTGAACATCTTTGTGGGAATCATTTGCTATTGTTTAAAATATTCTGATGGTGCGGTTAAAACCACGGTTTATATGGATTTTAAAATCGGTTAAATTTTTGACGTAAACTTTTGACTAACTCAGTAGTAAATTGTTGTTACAGTTGTATCTGTGCCCCTTTTACTAATTATTTAATCCCTGTTAATATATTCGTGATGGTTGGCGTGGTAACATGTTGTTACCCTGTATATCGCTAGTAATGGTAATAATATATATATATAAGGTCACTTTGATGATATTGTCTATCGAGTAGGTTGGTGTTTCAAAGTGTTATTTTGCAAGTGATCTCGAATCAAAACAGTTTTGAAAATGAGATACATGGTTTTGATTAAACGACCGAGGTATTAATAGTGTTTTCAAAAATTTCATTTCACCAAATTTTTTAAACTTGAGAAATTTAAAATTTTATCATTTGAATAATACCCCGGAAATATTTTATTTGTGTTGCTAGTGTTTGGTCCCTACGATACGTGTGTGGTTTTGACCATGTTTGACCAAACATCTCTGTTGATGTGACTGTGTGAATTATTTTTGAAAGAAGTTCTAAAATTACAGTGTTAGTTCGTGCACTTGTGTGATGACTTGGAATTGATGTTTTATCGTGCTACTATTTATCGTCCTATGTTGATGTTGTGATGTTTGTTTGGTTGCGTTATTCTGATTGGTCGTGTAACACCCCCAGATTTAACCAGAATATTACAGCGCTGTGGGCCCCGAGATGGAACCCACAAGGCTAAGAGGAATTTTCGCAAACATTTACAAATGCCCAAAAGGCTAACGACGGTACTATTTTTAAAAACATTCAAAGATTTAATAAAATCCATTTATCAAAACCGTCGTACAATCTCATTTGAAACCACAAGGTTCGAAGTACCAAAAACTCAACAATTTGAAAGCGTACGTTAAGCTATCGTTACACGTACCGACAAAATAGTTTAGAAAATGATTGCCAAAGTAACCTAAGTTACCAGATACCAAAAGGCCATTTAAAATACTCACGCAGCGGAAAAGACAAACAATTCAAAGTACTCTAGCAGCGGAAATACAACATCAAATCAGAACACTCGATTTACAAACACATGCCATAACCAGTATCCTCCGGGAAACTCATCTCTCCACGAACGCTACAAGCTCGATATCCAAATGACCTAAAAAAAAAGCCCACGACGGGGTCAGCTATAATATCCAACAATGATATCAATCACATCACATCAATAATTACATACCAATGAGAATACAAAATAAGAATACGACCAATGTAATCTTATCGTTATAACATTACCAAAATTCACATCTCGTATCCTCAACATCACGACTAGCTCAAATCTAATCATCTGAACTGTATCCCAAACGGAACCCAAGGTTCTCAAAACATCTTCATAACTCACTGTTACGAAATCTACTAACTCGGTCCAATCCCAATCCATCGGGTGACATCATCACATCTCAACACAAATAATCGATTGTCCATCAAAAGACAATAACTAAAGGAAATACGGAACATACCTCGAAATGCACAATTCCACGACAAGCATATCGGTCTAATCCGAGATCAGATCAATGCAACATACGAACACGGTCCTAACACAAGACCTACGAATACATACTCATATGACAACGTCAACATGCTCAAAACAATAACAACAGTGTATACTCAATGGAAATCCCATGATCCAGCGCCCTCAGCTTAGATCCCAAGATGATCCTACTAGATCAACACAAAATGGATAACCAACAATATACATATGCACAACAACACATGATAAAAATCAATGATGCGAATCCACATGATTCCATCAACACAATACCGGGTAATCCAACGATCCAGTGCCCTCAGCATAGATCCCCATGATGATCCCGTCGGACCAACGCATAGTGGAAAACCTGTCCAACGATCCAGCGCCCTCAGCATAAATCCCCACGATGATCCCGTCGAACCAACGCATGGTGGACATCCGATCCAGCGCCCTCAGCATAGATCCTCATGATCCCTTCGGATCATTTACAACATAAACAATGCAATTATGCATACACATATGCAAATCAATATGTTCATCAACATGAACAACATATGAATCAAAAAATGAACGACACTATGATGAAACAACTAGGACGACTTCATGTTCAACAACATGAATGACAACCTGCATGATCAACATCATCTAAACCGAATCAAACTAAGATACATGTCCCGAATCCTTCAGGAGAAATCTCGATGTCAAGTCATCACCGGCGATTGTCCTCAATGCTTAGCGATCCGAACGTACCATGGACTATAGATACTCATATCCTCGTCTTTATCGTAACGTATCCTTGATACCCGAACATACCAATAACCGAGATAAATCATATACATTATGATTTAACTCCCAGAATCGGAAAAACAACATATAATCCGAATCTCTAGAATTCGCAGTAATAACCATTGCTATATGCATTATAAACGAAATGAAACTGAAACCATTCATTAAAAATTATAGCTGAGCAAGTAATCACTTGCCTCGATACCGGTACGACGATGATGAAGCCACTACAAATTCCTCGTCGCCGATCACATGCTCCTCGGCTCCCGACCAAAGCGATTCACGAACGTTCCCGAACACGACCTCAACAGAGGTTCTAATCACTGATCAATAATCTCAACCTATTGAAGTAATCAATTAATACATATCCGACAACAATCAACAACCGACACGACCAACTAATCAACTCAACGTTTCAACGGTATCTCGATCGTACACAAAACCAAATAATCCAACTCAACAAATACAAATTCATATCTATAATATAAACCGCAACTCGATGATCATACTTAACGATTACTACAACCGATCAATAAACCCAAATATTCCACATTTATCCCGATTGAACATAAATGCGAACAACCCGAATCATTCAATCATAAACTCGTTACCACGATACGTTTCCATAATCTGATAATCATATCAACGATCAACTCATATAGATAACAAGGATTATGTAACATACCCTATTCTTAATTCATACGAGTAAACAAGATTCCTCTTTGTTTATAATTGTAAATTTCATAGTGGAACCATAATATCGGCATAATCGACAACCCGAACTATCCAACTAGTTCAATACCCTTGATAATCTTGTTATAAGATTAACTATAACCTTTCCAGATTCACAATTTTTGTCATGATTCGTATTTCATCAAGAACATACGAATTCTACCACTATAATCAACGGACATTAGATCTTCATATCTAAAGATACCGATAATTCAACCTACGATCGTCTTGCTATGTTAAATTCATCAAGGAGTTCCTCAAGAACACTAAATGATTCGAAATTATGTTCGTAGCCATCAAAACAACCTAATTCGATATACTTTAACTTGTAGGTAATCATCTAATTCGACATCCAAGTCATGTATCATCATATCCTTAATTAAACCCTTCATCTAACCTCAAGAATCATAATAACAACACCCTAATCATCATCATACGAATCAAATATGGATAACAATACCAAAAATCCGAAATCAAGGTGAAGAGTTCAACAACATACCTCAAGAACATGAATAACACAATAAAACCCTTCAAGAATCATTGATATCTTCATATCCAAGCTTCTAATCCATGCCTCCAAGCTCATAACCAAGATAGAAGAGGTTGATTCTCACTTATATGCTCAGAGGGACGAAGGTTGGAGGAGGAAAATGTTTTTCTCTCGTGAAGAAATGATAGGACAAACTTCATTTTATAAACTGCATCGATCATTACGTACGTTAACCATAAGTATTAACGTACGTAATGCAACTTAGCGTACGCTAAGTGTCCTTCATAGCTTACGTAATCTCATTCCAGAACTAACTGGCCTGTTTCGTTCACTCGCTTACGAACGTAACATTTCATTCATAACATACGTAATACGTACGTTGACTTGCTACAGTGAAACTCCATTTAACGTACGTTATACCCCTCCCGTAGCGTACGTAATGTTCAGGGTTGACTCGCCTGTCTACATCTGCTGCCGACACCGGGCCCACCTGCCGACCACGACTCGATCCTGTCTGATTCCCCATGTTACGTACGTAAAACCTAGGCCATAACGTACATAACTCTAGCAACTTAACGTACGTTAACCTTGCTTATTAACGTACGTAATCTTTATGTCTTAGCGTACGCTAAGTGTACATCGTAGCGTGCGCTAACGTGGCTGTACTTAGCCATTTAAGCTATTCTTGTCCAACGCCTCGACATACAGAATACGAACATACGGCATACTGAATATGTATACTCAACTCATTACATCCCCGAATGCAATTGTCGACCAGATACGACAATTATACCAATACTGACATCTTAGTCCTTCATTTATTTTATCCCTACTGTACAGATTCCACGCTGTACAACATAACTCGGATAAAATAATCTTAAACAACAGTAGTAGAAATTCTGGATATTACATACTACACCACTTAAAATAAGTTTCGTCCTCGAAACTTGCAATCCGTCATAAAACAAACAAACATATCGTTCAACCAAAATATCCCAAAACCATCACGACAATGATCGATCATCATTACTGAATAACTAAAAGAGCGTACTTACAAATACGCAGGTCGACGATCTCCTGAGATACTAGCAAGTGACCTCACTGTACAGTCTCAATACGCTTACAATCACAATTCCTTGAGTCTCAACAAAATATATCATCTTCGGAAGAAATAATCTGCCCCTGTCAAATCCTGCCTGCCTGATTACACGATCAAGTCCCAATTCCGATAAAATCAATAATGCGCGATACATCTGAGAAATAACTGCCCAAAACAACGACATGAATCCCGAAACATCAACACAAAATCTGAATGCTTATACGATCATTAACAATGATCAGCCAACAAATTAACCGAGAATATCATCGACACGATATTCTTCAATATGATCAACCAGAGGTCAAAACACAATCGAGAATATCATCAACATGATAAATTCCAATATGACCAATCCAACACAATCGAGAATATCATCAACATGATAACTCTAACATTACCAACGAACGATCAACGATAATCGAGAATACCTTCACACGATAAGCTCCAACACGATGAACACAGAACCACAGAGACAGATACACGAAAGAGTAAAATTCTCAAAACGCTAAACAAATCACATACAGTGGATCTCAACGAAACACCACCGACTGTTGAACGAACCTCTCAGGCGTAGGAACAACCAATCGCAAATCGGCGAACATCCCAAATCATACATGGAGTGGGATGACCAATCAGTACGGCTCAAAATTCAAAAGTAGTAAAATCATGCTACTACCACATAAATTGTAATATCTGCAAATTTTCGATTTTCGGTAAATTTCTTTTTTCGGCCGAAGTCCATTTTGACGACTCGATTTTGACCGTTTCGTCATTTGGAGAATATTTAATTCTGCACTTTTTGTCATCCGAGTTCGTTTCGGTGCTGCTTTGTTGAGTTCCGTGCTTTTAGCGACTTTTCCGCGCTTGAGTTCGGTTCTTGCGAATCTCGTTCGAAACTGTCGTTTGGGGTTTTTCGTAAGTTCATTTAACGTTGTTATACATGTTGTGAGCTTCGGTTTGATTATTCGTTGTCGTATGGTGATTTTCGGGCATTTGGGCCATTTTCGTAATTTCCCAAAGTTTGGGGTAATTACCTTCCGTTGTCGAATTTTGAGCCTTCGGGTGGTCGGAATCGTGTGTTCTACTAGCTCGTAGATTCGTCTTTGTGAGTACTTCGTAACCGTATCTTCGGTTCGTATTCAGGTTCGGATTTCGGTGTCGTTTTGTTGAATTCAGGATTACTAAACGACTTTTCTAAGTATGAGTTTGACTTTGTTAGATCACCATTAATTTTTGGTAACTCCAAAAATTCTGAATCTTTGCAATATTATAGAGCATCGAGTTAGCTTTCCAATGGTTCAAACGGTGAGTCAATCGGAGTCCGGACGAGAGAGTTATGGTCGTTTTAGCTCACCCGCTCGTTATTGGCCGATCACTGCCGGCCGAACTCGGCCGTGTCGTCCGACACGGCCCGTGCCGTACTCGTCCGGATAAGCCAGAAGTCTCTGCCCAGAGGCCCGACCGTGTTCCAGGACACGGTCGAGTCAATGCCGCCGCGGACGGGTCACTATCGGGCGACGCGACCGTGTCTAGCAGGACACGGTCGAGTCCCTGCCGGCCAGGGTCGGCTATTTAAGGGCCTGGACCGAGTCATCCGGCCATTTTCACCCTTTTTCTTCGTTTCTTCGCGTTTCTTCGTCAATAATGGATGGATTTGGATGGATATGACATGGAGCAACATGTTTTGGAAGTTCTAATCATTGATTAACATCATCTTCCACCCGGATCGAAGGTAAGAACACCTAAACTTTTGGTTTTTGGATGTTCTTGAGGTTTCTTGGTGTTTTGGCCGATTTGCTTCGTTTTGATTCATATTATTGTTAGAACTTGATTGTAAACTCGTAATCATTCAATACCCTTGAAGTTTTGTGGAACGGATTTGAGTATTCCTTTGAATAATCGATTAAATTGGACTACGCCCTCAAAGTGTCCGATAAAATGCTTCAATGGGTAGAACTTGGAAAGTTCCATACGTATTAGAATTGTGATTGAATTGATATCGTTGTGACCTAGGAACGAATTCTTGTGAAGAACTCGAGTCGGAACCCTTCCGTTCGTTGCCTTCTTTGGGGTCCGAGCTTCCCGGTCGAACCGTGTTCTTCGGAGCGTTCGGTAGCGGTTATTAAGGCAAGTATCTTATTATACGACTTGTATCTTGCGACTAGTAATTACGTATGATTTGTATGACGATTTTGCTTGCCTCCGTAAATATGTTTCGTTGAGTTGGTTGTGTTTCCCGAAATTTGAAGGCTTTGTGATAATAGTGATATATTGGTATACGTGTTCGGCGTTGTGCCATTTGTGCAGGATTGCGATGTACATATGAGATGGTTGTACACGTGGTTGTGCAATGTATTGTGTACCGAATGTGTGTTATGTTGGTTAAGAGTCGTTGTGACGATCATGATATTCGTGTTGCTTTGGTTTACATGCTTGATTGTACATTTCGGCGTAATGTGGAATGACTTGACATTTAATGATTATGAATTGTGTCGAGTCGATGTGTGTGTGAACCGGGTAGGGTCCAGCGAGGCCTGCGGAGTTCGGTACATGATGTGTACGAACAAAGTGTGTGAACCGGGTAGGGTGCAGCGAGGCCTGCGGAGTCGGTACATGACGTGTACGGACAAGGTGTGTGATCCGGTAGGGTCAGCGAGACCTGCGGAGTTCGGTACATGATGTGTACGAACGATGTGTGTGGCCGGGTAGGGTCCGTTGAGGCCTCGGAGTTCGGTACATGATGTGTACGAACAGTGTGTGTGGTTCGGGTAGGGTCCGTTGAGACCTCGGAGTTCGGTACATGATGTGTACGAACAGTGTGTGTGGCCGGGTAAGGTCCGTCGAGGCCTCGGAGTTCGGTACATGATGTGTATGAACAATGATCGTGTAGCAGTGATTGTTCGGGTAACATTTTAAATATGGATCTCGGACTCATAATGATATATATTATTTAGTATGCTTTGAAGCGAGAATCGGGCTAAGGCCTAATGTTTACGAAAAGGTTTTGTAAATTAGGACTCGAGGTCCAAAAGAATTTCGCTTTAAAAATCCCGAGATGATGTGTTCCTTTTCAAATATCTCTTACTTGAGTTCGAAATTCTAAAACTTCTCGGGAACATTTTGATAATTGATTTCCGTATTAAATTCGTAGTTGCTATTTGCTTGTTACATTTCGTATGGTTTGATACTTGCACTAGTAAAACAGTGGAGTTTTACTAACCCCAGTATTCGGGGGTGGATGTCTGCTCGCATCCGGTACATGCGAGTTCGGGGAGCGATCACGGGATTGGCACAAGGGGATGACGAGCTGCGATACTAATCAAGAGTTGAGAGTTGGTAGAGTTTAGTTGTATTGTTAGAGTTGATTCAGTCTTCCGCTGTATTGTATTTCGACCCCTGTGTGGGTAATGTTATTTAAGTCAGTTTTGTCGATTGGGTTGTGTGACCTCATCGGTCTGTGTATTCACGTGTAAGTGACCATATCGGTCTATATCATTTTATTGTTTGACCCTGGCTGGGCAAGCAATTGGTTGTTTATGGATGTTTAGACTGGTAGATCCTTGTGGAAAGGGTCTACGGCGTGTAATATTCCCTTATGGTTTTGGGGGTGTTACATTTATGGTATCGGAGCTTAGGTTGCGGAAACCTAGGCTGTCGGGTCGAGTCGAGTTGTGATTTGTCGAGTAATGTGTTGTCTTGTCGTTCGAGTCGTCAGGTGACAAGTTGAGTTGTGCGTAGTCACAACGCGTTGGATATGTTGTCGGACGAGATTAGTATCGTGGGCGACCGTCACCTCCGTGCGACCTGTGGATGTAAGTCTCCTCCTTTATGCGTAGTACCTGTGTATCTCGATTTTATCTTAGTGAGTTAATTGCGGTGCATGATTTTCTTTACGGTATTGTGTAATATAATTGTGTTTAGTACTTGTGGCATATAGTATGTGTATAGAACTGGGCACATTATTGTTTTATCTTTGAACCACCGGGTGGTGTGGTATGGTGTGGAAGTTGTAAACCTTGATGGATTTCGAAAAGGTATCGGCGATGAGTTTTATTTTGAAAACCGATTCCTTTAACCGAGTTTTGGCGTTATGGCCTTGAGCGTTTTGGCAAAATTCTTGTGACGGTACTTAGTATTTTGTAAATGGCTTTTGTGAGTTTTGAAATATTACCGTCATCGGCCTTTTAACGTTGTAAATGGTTTTAGCACGGTGAGTTCGGAGCGGGACCCACGGCGCTATAATGTTTTGCGTAATTACGAAGTTTTGGGCATTCTAGCCCATTGAATTATCTTTGAAAATCTTGAGTATCTTAGAAATAAATTTGAGACGTACGTTTAAAATGAATTGTTTTCTCATGGTACTTCCAAGGTGCCACGATATGTTTCCGAATTCTTCTACCTCGAGGACCAAAATGTTTTGAGATATTTTTCAATGTTTTATAAACACTTTTACTTAGACCCGAGGGTCGAATATTTCCAAAAGTTTTTCACGAAAAGAAAGTGTCCTCATTTTTATCGAATGCGAAATAGTTTTCCAAAGTCTCGATAACGATGTTTCACGATTGTAATTTTTTTTGAAGGGTGATACTCAAGATCAATCGGTGTTTCCAAAATTATTTTCAAAAGGAGGTTTTCGTTTTTAAAAACCTATCGATTCCCGTTTGAGGGCTGGGTATGTATGTATGATGTTCACGTTGTCGTTATGATGTTTGCTCCCGAGTATGATCGAATTGGTGCCATGAACGTCGAGGCGTTGCCACGCATTTGCGGTACTAGCCCTCTGTGAGAGGTGTGAACCGGTGTTTATTGTTTATCGCCTCGTGGCGATTTGCGTGTTGTCGCACGAGTGTGAGATGTTGAAGCTTGGGTTTGTACGTTTGTGTACATGTGTGATTGTTTCATAATGTTTGTAATTATGTGCTGATTATCGTTCGGGCCGTTGATGTCGCCGAACGATACTGTCGTTGTTATAGTGTTTGTGTGTGTATTACTTTACGATGGTAATCGTTGTATATGATATGTGTTATGATTCTTTATTATCTTTGAGTTGGCATCTCCGGTATGTTGTTTTGCGGTGTTATGTTCCATTGTATCTAGCATTTGTATTTTCGATATGCCGAGCCGAGGCATTTGAGCGTATTATCTTGGGGCATGAACGTGCCAATTGTCCTTCTCGTCGATGCGCTTTTCAAGTGTGGACCCGAGAGACACGGATCGATTTTGGGAGTTGGGTTCCGAGTCTTTGGGCGCGAACTTCGATATAGATATGAGGATCGGATCCGAGAGGCCCTTGGGAGATATTTCTGTCGTTTGCTTTTTGTGTTGTCACCTTACTCCGGTTGTTGTGAGTTGCGGGAACGACATTTCTTTTATAAGAGGTCGAATGTAATGCCCGTATCGTTTTGACTTGCATTTCCTCTTTCTCAGGTCTATCGACTCGTCGTGTTCGTTGATACTTTATGAACTTGTTACGTATTTCGGTTTCATCGTTCGAGCAGGCGTGATCTTGTTGTGGGTCGATCGGTTATCGATGTGACTTTTTGGGTTCGATTCGATTCTTGTGAACCTTGTTCGGGAGTGACCTCATCTGGTTCTATTAGTTCTTTTATTCGAAGTGGATCGGATTGGAACTCTTGTGTTTTCGACTCTGTCGACTCATTATGTTCGTTGACATTTACGAGCTTGTCCCGCCCCTTACTTTTGTTGATCGAACGAGTGTGGTATTGTTTTGGAATAACTCATTTGTCGTTGTGATTTTTCAATCGCTATTCCCTTTCTGTGGATCTTATGGGAATGCACGTCTTGTTGTTCTCACCGGATCATCACGGGAGTTGTTGTTTGAATTTTCTTATCCTTCGTGTTTGAACATGATTGTTCGATTTTTGTTGTCTCGATCGTTGTGGTTCGATCGTTTGTTTGTTCGGTTTTGTTCTCGTTTCGTGATTGTTGAGCATTCGGGCTCCTTCCTAATTCCCTTAAGTTCGGGAAATTAGTCTCGTTTCGATCTTCCAACCCTTGGGCGGTGGGATTCCGTATTTGTTCGGCCATTGGCTCGCGTTTTGATTGATGTACCGTTGGGTTGGTCAATCATATTGATTTTTCGTTGTGTTTTTTGATTGTCGGAGAATTGACTTTGCTATATTATCCGTTTGATGACGCTTGTCATTTGTTGGTTTTATTATATCCCTAACGGCGACGTTGTGTTGGTCGCCGTGGAGCGTGTTTTCACGCCGTATATTCCTTTGCGTTGTTAGTAACATTTCGCCGTTGGGCGTTAGTTACGCATTCTTGTGTATCTTGTTGAGTTTTTCCTGGCGGAATATTTCTTCCCCTATTTGTTTTAAGTTTGGGACGAAACTTCTTTTAAGGAGGGTAGAATGTAATATCTGCAAATTTTCGATTTTCGGTAAATTTCTTTTTCGGCCGAAGTCCGTTTTGACGACTTCGCTTTTGACCGTTTCGTCATTTGGAGAATATTTAATTCTGCACTTTTTGTCATCCGAGTTCGTTTGGTCTTTGCTTTGTTGAGTTCCGTGCTTTTAGCGACTTTTCCGCGCTTGAGTTCGGTTCTTGCGAATCTCGTTCAAACGTCGTTTGGGGTTTTCGTAAGTTCATTTAACGTTGTTATACGTGTTGTGAGCTTCGGTTTGATTATTCGTTGTCGTATGGTGATTTTCGGGCATTTGGGCCATTTTCGTAATTTCCCAAAGTTTGGGGTAATTACCTTCCGTTGTCGAATTTCGAGCCTTCGGGTGGTCGGAATCGTGTGTTCTACTAGCTCGTAGATTCGTCTTTGTGAGTACTTCGTAACCGTATCTTCGGTTCGTATTCAGGTTCGGATTTCGGTGTCGTTTTGTTGAATTCGGGATTACTAAACGACTTTTCTAAGTATGAGTTCGAATTTGTTAGATCACCATTAATTTTTGGTAACTCCAAAAATTCTGAATCTTGCAATATTATAGAGCATCGAGTTAGCTTTCCAATGGTTCAAGCGGTGAGTCAATCGGATTAGGACGAGAGAGTTATGGTCGTTTTAGCTCACCCGCTCGTTATTGGCGATCACTGCGGCCGAACTTCGGCCGTGTCGTCCGACACGGCCGTGCCGTACTCGTCCGGATAAGCGAAGTCTCGCCCGGAGGCCCGGCCGTGTTCCAGGACACGGTCGAGTCAATGCCGCGCGGACGGGTCACTATCGGGCGGCGGCCAGGTGTCTAGCGAGGACACGGTCGAGTCCCTGCCGGCAGTCGGCTATTTAAGGGCCTGGACCGAGTCATCCGGCCATTTTCACCCTTTTTCTTCGTTTCTTCGCGTTTCTTCGTCAATAATGGATGGATTTGGATGGATATGACATGGAGCAACATGTTTTGGAAGTTCTAATCATTGATTAACATCATCTTCCACCCGGATCGAAGGTAAGAACACCTAAACTTTTGGTTTTTGGATGTTCTTGAGGTTTCTTGGTATTTTGGCCGATTTGCTTCGTTTTGATTCATATTATTGTTAGAACTTGATTGTAAACTCGTAATCATTCAATACCCTTGAAGTTTTGTGGAACGGATTTGAGTATTCCTTTGAATAATCGATTAAATTGGACTACGCCCTCAAAGTGTCCGATAAAATGCTTCAATGGGTAGAACTTGGAAAGTTCCATACGTTTTCGTAGAATTGTGATTGAATTGATATCGTTGTGACCTAGGAACGAATTCTTGTGAAGAACTCGAGTCGGAACCCTTCCATTCGTTGCCTTCTTTGGGGTCCGAGCTTCCCGGTCGAACCGTGTTCTTCGGAGCGTTCGGTAGCGGTTATTAAGGCAAGTATCTTATTATACGACTTGTATCTTGCGACTAGTAATTACGTATGATTTGTATGACGATTTTTCTTGCCTCCGTAAATATGTTTCGTTGAGTTGGTTGTGTTTCCCGAAATTTGAAGGCTTTGTGATAATAGTGATATTGGTATACGTGTTCGGCGTTGTGCCATTTGTGCAGGATTGCGATGTACATATGAGATGGTTGTACACGTGGTTGTGCAATGTATTGTGTACCGAATGTGTGTTATGTTGGTTAAGAGTCGTTGTGACGATCATGATATTCGTGTTGCTTTGGTTTACATGCTTGATTGTACATTTCGGCATAATGTGGAATGACTTGACATTTAATGATTATGAATTGTGTCGAGTCGATGTGTGTGTGAACCAGGTAGGGTCTGACGAGGCCTCTGGAGTTCGGCACATGATGTGTACGAACAAAGTGTGTGAACCAGGTAGGGTCTGACGAGGCCTCTGGAGTCCGGTACATGACGTGTACGGACAAGGTGTGTGATCCAGGTAGGGTCTGACGAGACCTCTGGAGTTCGGTACATGATGTGTACGAACGATGTGTGTGGCCGGGTAGGGTCCGTTGAGGCCTCCGGAGTTCGGTACATGATGTGTACGAACAGTGTGTGTGGTTCGGGTAGGGTCCGTTGAGACCTCCGGAGTTCGGTACATGATGTGTACGAACAGTGTGTGTGGCCCGGGTAAGGTCCGTCGAGGCCTCCGGAGTTCGGTACATGATGTGTATGAACAATGATCGTGTAGCAGTGATTGTTCGGGTAACATTTTAAATATGGATCTCGGACTCATAATGATATATATTATTTAGTATGCTTTGAAACGAGAATCGGGCTAAGGCCCTAATGTTTACGAAAAGGTTTTGTAAATTAGGACTCGAGGTCCAAAAGAATTTACCTTTAAAATCCCCGAGATGATGTGTTCCTTTTCAAATATCTCTTACTTGAGTTCGAAATTCTAAAACTTCTCGGGAACATTTTGATAATTGATTTCCGTATTAAATTCGTAGTTGCTATTTGCTTGTTACATTTCGTATGGTTTGATACTTGCACTAGTAAAACAGTGGAGTTTTACTAACCCCCGAGTATTCGGGGTGGATGTCTGATACTGCGTCCGGTACATGCGAGTTCGGGAGCGATCACGGGATTGGCACAAGGGGATGACGAGCTGCGATACTAATCAAGAGTTGAGAGTTGGTAGAGTTTAGTTGTATTGTTAGAGTTGATTCAGTCTTCCGCTGTATTGTATTTCGACCCCTGTGTGGGTAATGTTATTTAAGTCAGTTTTGTCGATTGGGTTGTGTGACCTCATCGGTCTGTGTATTCACGTGTAAGTGACCATATCGGTCTGTATCATTTTATTGTTTGACCCTGGCTGGGCAAGCAATTGGTTGTTTATGGATGTTTAGCCTGGTAGATCCTTGTGGAAAGGGTCTACGGCGTGTAATATTCCCTTATGGTTTTGGGGGTGTTACATAAATAGAGCCACATATCACATATGCTCCAGTTTCACAAAATTCAAAGTTCCAAAATTACATCCTGTGCATCAATCTACGACACGCAGCATATTTCTCTCATCCGATAAATCAACCGATTTTCCCTAGATAACCAAACTACCATACTAGAGTTCGGATCTCTTTTCATAGTACCATTAGTGTTATCCAGTTTGTGAGTCTCACTCAGAACTTCATCATGATATGCATTATGCATTAAATGCGTAGGTATATCAATCACATTTTCAAAACCAGTTTGAATTCATATAATCTTATCACGAAGACAAATTTTCGAAAGTTCTTTCAAAAACTCCAAAACTCAAAACATAAATTTTCGTAGGACCACGAAACCAATTTTCGAAAATTAAATCAGTTTGCTTACGTCAAGTTCTTGATGAAAATTCTTTTCGAATACACACGATTAAATAAAATGGAATTTATGCAAATGCTTGACCATATCCATACTCCTGTATACCAATTCGGTTCGTCACCAAATTCACTGATATTCTATCGGAAAACCACACGATAAAATTCCAAAATCTCAATATATAGACTCTGATAAAAACTCCTCCTCCACATACTACTATCAACGTCAATCCTTAATCCATCATGGATCACCTCGATTATGCTATGACAAAACATTGAAACAAATCAACACAGCGAAAGACTTCCCGAGAAGTTTCGTTTGAACAGGTAAACTAAAACCGCGAAAGGTAGAAACGAAATAGATAAAGATTGATAAAGTGTTTTACAATTCTCGGGAGTTTTAGAAAACAGAAAAGCTTTCTTTTGAAACTTTTGGGTCTCAGCCCGTATCTTGTTCCGCATTACAAAAAGTTTAAAAGTAGAAAACCCTTACGGACCTCAAGTCACGAGTTATAAATCTATTTCAAATTCAATTGGGTCTCGGCCCAAAAATCATTTTCCGCAAAACATTCGTGAAACGTTCATTTTGAAAAGTATCATTTTCAAATGCTCAAAACGATTCCATATGTCACAAAATGAACTAACATGACTACATGTTTTTCTCAACCATCCACAACCTTACGCCAAATGCACAATTCCGTTCCAAAATCTCGAACATAATGATTTCCAAAATCATAGTTTCTCAATTCATCAATCTGTCCCAATTTTGTTACCTTATAATGTAACGCATGATATCTTGAATCTCAAAACGTATCAACTTAGAACGGCAATAAATCTCAATGAAATTCAAAAATCCAAATACTTACAGATCGTGAAGCCGACGATTCCCCATGATACTGGCACATGTCTCGACTCAAGGAAATACTCGACACAGATATTTTCAAAACACACGTTTTGCAAACTCAATTTGACTTGAGAACATAACACATCTCTTTCAAGAGAATCACGTTAGCACCATTTGGAAAAGTTTACAACAAACCCAATACCACACTAGTAAATCACATAATGTACAAGCCTAAGTGAATACAAAAACTCACGGCTCTAGTATTAGTCAATTTACAACTCGAACGACGCGACAAAACATGACCCAACTCGACCCAAATGCCTAGGTTTTCTCAACCTAAGCTCTGATACCATATTCTGTAACACCCCTAGATTTAACCGGGAATATTACAGCGTTGTGGGCCCCGAGATGGAACCCACAAGGCTAAGAGGAATTTTCGCAAATATTTACAAATGCCCACAAGGCTAATGACGGTACTATTTTTAAAAAACATTCAAAGATTTAATAAAATCCATTTATCAAAACCGTCGTACAATCTCATTTGAACCACAAGGTTCGAAGTACCAAAATCTCAACAGTTTGAAAGCGTACGTTAAGCTATCGTTACACGTACTGACAAAATAGTTTAGAAACTGATTGCCAAAGTAACCTAAGTTACCAGATACCAAAATGCCATTTAAAATACTCACGCAACGGAAAAGACAAACAATTCAAAGTACTCTAGCAGCGGAAATACAACATCAAATCAGAACACTCGATTTACAAACGCATGCCATAACTAGTATCCTCCGGGAAACTCATCTCTACACGACCGCTACAAGCTCGATATCCAAATGACCTAAAAAGAAAGCCCACGACGGGGTCATCTATAATATCCAACAATGATATCAATCACATCACATCAATAATTACATACCAATGAGAATACAAAATAAGAATACGACCAATGTAATCTTATCGTTATAACATTACCAAAATTCACATCTCGTATCCTCAACATCACGACTAGCTCCAATCTAATCATCTGAACTGTATCCCAAACGGAACCCAAGGTTCTCAAAACATCTTCATAACTCACTGTTACGAAATCTACTAACTCGGTCCAATCCCAATCCATTGGGTGACATCATCACATCTCAACACAAATAATCGATTGTCCATCAAAAGACAATAACTAAAGGAAATATGGAACATACCTCGAAATGCACAATTCCACGACAATCATGTCGGTCTAATCCGAGATCAGATCAATGCAACATACGAACACGGTTCTAACACAAGACCTACGAATGCATACTCATATGACAACGTCAACATGCTCAAAACAATAACAACAGTGTATACTCAATGGAAATCCCATGATCCAGTGCCCTCAGCTTAGATCCCAAGATGATCCTACTAGATCAACACAAAATGGATAACCAACAATATACATATATGCACAACAACACATGATAAAAATCAATGATGCGAATCCACATGATTCCATCAACACAATACCGGGTAATCCAACGATCCAGCGCCCTCAGCATAGATCCCCATGATGATCCCGTCGGACCAACACATAGTGGAAAACCTGTCCAACGATCTAGCGCCCTCAGCATAGATCCCCATGATGATCCCGTCGAACCAACGCATGGTGGACATCCGATCCAGCGCCCTCAGCATAGATCCTCATGATCCCTTCGGATCATTTACAACATAAACAATGCAATTATGCATACAAATATGCAAATCAATATGTTCATCAACATGAACAACATATGAACGACACTATGATGAAACAACTAGGACGACTTCATGTTCAACAACATGAATGACAACCTGCATGATCAACATCATCTAAACCGAATCAAACTAAGATACATGTCCCGAATCCTTCAGGAGAAATCTCGATGTCAAGTCATCACCGGCGATTGTCCTCAATGCTTGGCGATCCAAACGTACCATGGACTATAGATACTCATATCCTCGTCTTTATCGCAACGTACCCTTGATACCCGAACATACCAATAACCGAGTTAAAGCATATACATTATGATTTAACTCCCAGAATCGGAAAAACAACATATAATCCGAATCTCCAGAATTCGCAGTAATAACCATTGCTATATGCATTATAAACGAAATGAAACTCAAACCATTCATTAAACATTATAGCTGAGCAAGTAATCACTTGCCTCGATACCGGTACGACGATGATGAAGCCGCTACAAATTCCTCGTCGTTGATCACAAGCTCCTCGGCTCCTGACCAAAGCGATTCACGAACGTTCCCGAACACGACCTCAACCGAGGTTCTAATCACCGATCAATAATCTCAACCTATTGAAGTAATCAATTAATACATATCCGACAACAATCAACAACCGACACGACCAACCAATCAACTCAACGTTTCAACGGTATCTCGATCGTACACAAAACCAAATAATCCAACTAAACAAATACGAATTCATATCTATAATATAAACTGCAACTCGATGATCATACATAACGATTACTACAACCGATCAATAAACCCAAATATTCCACATTTATCCCGATTGAACATAAATCCGAACAACCCGAATCATTCAATCATAAACTCATTACCATGATACGTTTCCATAATTCGATAATCATATCAACGATCAACTCATACAGATAACAAGGATTATGTAACATACCCTATTCCGAATTCATACGAGTAAACAAGATTCCTCCTTGTTTATAATTGTAAATTTCATAGTGGAACCATACTTTCGGCATAATCGACAACCCGAACTATCCAACTAGTTCAATACCCTTGATAATCTTGTTATAAGATTAACTATAACCTTTCCAGATTCACAGTTTTTGTCATGATTCGTATTTAATCAAGAACATACGAATTCTACCACTATAATCATCGAACATTAGATCTTCATATCTAAAGATACCGATAATTCAACCTACGATCGTCTTGCTATGTTAAATTCATCAAGGAGTTCCTCAAGAACACTAAATGATTCGAAATTATGTTCGTAGCCATCAAAACAACCTAATTCGATATCCTTTAACTTGTAGGTAATCATCTAATTCGATATCCAAGTCATGTATCATCATATCCTTAATTAAACCCTTCATCAAACCTCAAGAATCATAATAACAACACCCTTATCATCATCATACGAATCAAATATGGATAACAATACCAAAAATCCGAAATCAAGGTGAAGAGTTCAACAACATACCTCAAGAACATGAATAACACAATCAAACCCTTCAAGAATCATTGATATCTTCATATCCAAGCTTCTAATCCATGCCTCCAAGCTCATAACCAAGATAGAAGAGGTTGATTCTCACTTATATGCTCAGAGGGACGAAGGTTGGAGGAGGAAAATGTTTTTCTCTCGTGAAGAAATGATAGGACGAACTTCATTTTATAAACTGCATCGATCATTACGTACGTTAACCATAAGTATTAACGTACGTAATGCAGCTTAGCGTACGCTAAGTGTCCTTCATAGCGTACGTAATCTCATTCCAGAACTAACTGACCTGTTTCGTTCACTCGCTTACGTACGTAACATTTCCTTCATAATGTACGTAATACGTACGTTGACTTGCTACAGTGAAACTCCATTTAACGTACGTTATACACCTCCCGTAGCGTACGTAATGTTCGGGGTTGACTCATCTGTCTACATCTGTGTAACACCCCCAAGTTATTCAGGGTATATTACAGCGCCGTGAGCCCCGCCGTGGGACCCACAAGGCTAAACATACGCGGAACTATAAACTTGACCGATAAGGTCTACATACAAAAGAAAGGAAGACGATACAAATGGTATTCAAAACCATAACCAACGAAAACATATACATCACTTCACAAATCAATACCTCGGCAACACAGGCCGGAACATCAAGGAAACTGAAATACAATACTCGAGTATTTAAAAATCCATTCCAAGATAACAACACCGAATGGAGGAATCCAAGAAAATAACAGGAGACAAGACACGATCACACTTGCCCATCATCTTCACGCCGACCGGTACCGCCTCGTCCGCTCTCCGGAACACGAAATACATGAAACGTATTTCCCCCATAAAGGGGTTAGCCGTCGAATAGCTAGTGCAAGTATAACAATATGAAACATAATACTCCTCGACAATAAAGTAAATGTAATCCGTCAATTCATCAATATCCGTCAATTCATCAAGGTCAGACTAGTATTCCGGAATAACTAAATCTCATAGCATCACATCAAGACGTATATGAATACCGTGGAACCGCACCAGAGGCTACGGAACCCTTAGGGGACCTGTCGTCCCGCCCCAAAGTGGTTCGTTCATATCATCCGTCATCAATACATATATTAATACCGTTGAACCGCACTGAGGCTACGGAACCCTCGGAGGACCCGTCGGCCCGTCCCGGAGTGGTTAATTCATATTATCCATGGAATCGCACCAGAGGCTACGAAACCCTCAGAGGACCCGTCGGTCCGTCCCGGAGTGGATATAAATAAGCATGCCATCAATATTTCATACTTTCAAAGTCGAGAACGCACATTCATAAATATATACTTGCCTTAATACACGTTACCGAAGATCCCGAAGAACACGGTTCGACCGGGAAGCTTGAACCACGAAGAAGACAACGAACGGAAGGGTTTTGACTCGAGTTCTTCACAAGAATTCGACCCTAACAACATAAATTCAATAAATCATCGATCATACGAGGAAGAATAATCGTAGAACGCCCGAAAACCCCTCTATGACATTTTACCGGACACCTTCAAGGCGTCGGTCAAGAACTCGACCAAAACAACGAATCGATACGATCCAACTATGGGATAACAAGGGAAATGATACAATACATCTAAATAATCATCAATCCATCACAATCCTAAGTTAAATCGGATTAAACGGACGAAATCGAACAAAATACCCAAAATCCCCAAAACTAGATTTCTAGGAAATCTGACCTGATTCGGTAGATCGGAGGATGTTATAGGACAGATGATTGATGATATGAACCTCCAAACTTCATGGATTCATTGTCCAACAACATCTCTAGAAGATTCACACACCCACAGCCGCGTACGGGAAGAAAAGAATGAGAAAATGGCTGAAGAAAACGCCGCCGGGCCTTAAATAGCCGATGAGACTCGACCGTGTCCGCCCGACACGGTCGTGGCGCGCAGCTGACCGCGAGGACTTGACCGTGTCTGCTAGACACGGTCGCGGCGCGAGGGGCCTTCCGATAGTGACCCGTCCGACGGTGACTCAAGATTTACTCGGCCGTGTCTGGAACACGGTCGGCGTCTGGCGGGTTCAGCCTGCCTATCCGGAAGAGTTCGACTCGGCCGTGCTGCACGACACGGTCGGGTCCTGAGGCAGAGACTCCAGCTTTTCCGGACGAGTACGGCACGGGCCGTGTCGGACGACACGGCCGAGTTCGGCCGGCAGTGATCGGCCAATAACGAGCGGGTGAGCTAAAACGACCATAACTCTCTCGTCTGGACTCCGATTTACTCACCGTTTGAACCATTGGAAAGATAACTCGATGCTTTATAATATTGCCAAGATTCAGAATTTTTGGAGCTTCCAAGAATTTATGGTGATTTAACAAAGTCGAACTCATACGTGGAAAAGTCGCTAAAGAACACGGAATTCAACAGAACGATACCGAAACGAACTCGGATGACAAAAAGTGTAGAATTAATCATTCTCAGGATGACGAAACGGTCCCAAGCAAGTCGTCAAAATAGACTTCCGCCAAAAATAGAAAATTTCCGGGGAACAAAAATTACGGGTATTACATTCTACCCTCCTTAAAAGAAGTTTCGTCCCGAAACTTAAAACAGGTAGGGGGAAGAAATATTTCGCCAGGAAAACTCAACGAGATGCACAAGAACCGAAACATATGCCCAAACGGTGAATCATCAATATAGAACACAACAATACATTACCCGAAGGTAAACCAAACCAATGCCGAAAAAGATACGAATTCACAATGCCCGAAGGCTCCAACGGAAATACCGATACATCACAATGGCCTGAAAGCCGAACAGCCCAAAGTCAGAAATCATCACAATCTGAGATCTCAAAGAAGCAAACTCGATCGGACATACCCCTCGGCGTATGAACAACCAGTCGCAAATCGTCGGACATATCCAATACAACATGGACTACGAACGATCAATCAATAAAGCTCAAGAGGGACATCACAGTACGCACGATCCGGAAATGTGTCCGTGCACATGTCCACCCCGTATACGTAATCCAGAATATACGTGTGACAATGTACCTAATTAGCCTCAAGAACTACGTCTCGTGTGCACGGTCCAATGCGGAAATATCCATGCATGACCATCGGGTGCCTGGCTAAAAATCTTACACATAACCAATCGGCACGCAGACATGATTCCAGATATGCCATGATACAACATGACAACGAAACTCAAGGGATAAAACATCCAATACGGATCATACGACTCACCAAGTGAACGATGACACACGAATAATGAAAGATCGACACGACCAACGATATTCAAAACAACCATCCTGGGATCAGAATTCCCTAAGGACCGATTAACACGGCAATAATCACAACACGACAGTTCGGGAAATCCTCAACCTTCAAAGATTACAAAATTACCGAGTTCACAAGAATAATAGTGTGCTGCCTTGAGTCGGCCAACACGGCAATAATAATTCAACGGATGGAACTATCCTTGACAGTCCCAATTCAATGCTTCGATTACCGTAGAATGGCCAATCGATAACAACGATACAACGGATGAGAGTATCTTCGACAACGGATGGGAATTATCTTTGATAATCCCAATTCAATACCTCGATTACCCTAGAACGGTCAATCGATAATCAATGATACGATAGAATAGATGTCCCGGTGTCTTAAACCGACCACCGAAACGGAGATGACAAAAGGATATATCAAACGTCCCCAATCGGTTAACGCAACATCATAGCAACAGATCCAATTCGATGACAAAGATTCAACGATGTCTCAGAACGACATTAATCGCGAATAATAATAATCGATACATCGATACCGCGAACCAGCTATCGATAGCAACTTTACCAACAAGTATCGTAATGCCTTAAATCGGCCATTTACGAACAACAATAATATTTGGCATAATTTGCCGAAGGGTACCATATCAAACAATCCCCTGATATCAACAAAATCATAAAGAGACCAAGTCTCGAAATGATACACACATTCATACACATACATGATAACATTAATCTCATTGACCAGTACAAGTATAAAACTTGCCTCGATATCAATACAACGTACTGTTACCAATTCAGTTGATTTCGTCTTACGAATTCCCTCAGTCTCGACCAAGTTAATCTACGAACCCTTCAACCTTAACCGCAACACAACAGTCATAATTCACGATCAAACATCATACCTTATTGTAAAACGAAGGATTAATAATCAACCGGTTCGATGACGACCAATATCAATACCACCAAACCACGAACTCAATCGTTTTACCATATCTCGACTAATCACAGTCTGAACAATCCAACTCAGACACTTACAAATCCTGTCCACAATACGAGTGAAATATGATGATCATATCAGCAACCAATTCGACCAATAATAAGGGTCTAAATGTTCCAAACTCAATTCTTAAATACGAATTGACAAGGTTCCCTTCTCGTAAATCCATCGTTAAAATTTACTTATAACCGTCATCAATTCGAATCATCCGACTGGTTCAAAACAATAGATAATCATATTAAAAAGGTTATCAAACAATCCAATCATTCGATTTGAATATTTGCTCCATACGTATGGGCTTCCAAATTCAGAGATGAATAATAGTCTCATCAAACTCATAATCACATTCGTATTCCTATACGAATATTATTTCCAACACATAGTTTAGCTCTAGATATGAATATTCCATATTCATTTTCAAAACATCAACACTTCTAAAAAAAATTTTCATCACCTCGTATAATTCAAGAGTTCTTCAAGAACATGAAATATCCGAAATCACGTTCAGAACAACATATCCGAGGTATATATCTCCATGTTACCATTTTCTTCATCATGTCATTCATACAATCTCAAGAATCGCAACAAAACCCTTATCACTATATGAAGAAGATCTCAATGATCATGTCAACATCCGAAATCTCTTATTACAATTCCAATAAATCTCGTATAACATTATCACATGATACCATAATTGTAACACCCTGCATCCTCACAGGAATATTACACGCCGTAAACCCTTCTCACAAGGATTTACCAGGCTAAGCACAATTTCCACGTCATTCCAAAAATGTCAAAAAGACCGATGACGGTAATATTTTTCAAATACTAAAAAAAAATCATTTTCCAAATACCGTCAAAACGATCAAGGTTAGAATGCCAAAAACTCAGTTTAGGGAATCGGTTTTACAAAATAAAATTTTAGTTGGCAAAATTCCAAAATCCATTTCAAAAATACTCACGCAGCGGATAAAAGTACAGTCCAATTTATGCATTTTCATTGAAATAAGACGAACATCAAGATATACGATTCCCAACATACTCCCTCCCAAGTAGTAATCCAAAAAGAAAAAAAATGAGCCACTATCAAAGGGATACGAGGATTACCTTGTATGGACGAACCACGAAGAAAGAATAATTGAACTTCATTCCAAGAATCATTAAATCATCATAGTCATCATATGGCCTCAAGAACATCAAGATCTCTATGATTCCATAATCATAATCAACATATTCAAAGCATATCATTATCTTCCTTCGACATAAACCTCATAGAATATGGATAACACAAGAAATCACTTCAAGAATCAACAATAGTTCCATAACCAAGCTCTAATTCCATGATTCCAAGCTCACAATCATGTTAAAAGTGTTTCGAACCCTCTTAAAAGTGAAGAGGGATGAGTTTTGGAGAGAAATATCTCAAAGGATCGTGAGAGAAATGAAAGGCAACACTTCAATATATAAATTGCACTCTCATTACGTACGTAAGTGTCCTTTCTTAATGTACGTAACAACTTTAACGTACGTAATCCAATATCCATAACGCACGTAACCAACTCACTGTCTCATTCCGAGCAGTCCATTACGTACGTAACCCATACCATATAACGTACGTAATATACCAGTTGACTTGCTACAGTACAATGGTTGTATTACGTACGTAACACGTCCTGTATAACGTACGTAACACGTCCTGTATAACGTACGTAACACGTCCTCTATAACGTACGTAACACGTACGTTGACTCACCTGTCAACATCCTCCGCCGAAAGTTGCCGAAACAGGGTCCCACCTGCCGACCAGGACTCGGTTCTGTCCGATGCCTTCGTTACGTACGTAATACCTTAGCCTTAACGTACGTAATCATGCCAATCTTACGTACGTAATCTCACCTTATTAACGTACGTAATAATTCCATACTTAGCCAATTTCAACAATTCCTGTCCAAAGTCATGACATACCAAATACGAGCATACGGCAAAATCAATACATATACTCAATTCAATAACATTGTCATACGTTCACAACGTCCTCGAGCATAATTAACCATCCACGATATCCAATATATAAACGAAAAAAATATATCCGAAAAATCGGGGTATTACACTCTACCCCCCTTAAAAATAAGTTTCGTCCTCGAAACTTGCAATCACTCGCACAAACAACATTTCAACGGAAAATCCAAAATCACCAAGATAACCAAGAATTTTGAATAATCCGAACAACATACTTACAGTGCAGTGAAGACGAAGATCTCCGTGATACTAGCATGCGACTCCTAAACAAAGTCTCAACATAATACCGTTACACACCAATATCGCAATTAGCAATTTAACAAAATCTCAAGAAAGGGTTCACGTCCGTGATCACGATACGATTCTTCCTACTTTCACCAACATTCGAAGGGCACATACGTGCGTAAGTATAATCCAAATCGCACATTCTCGAAGTGACCAATTCCCAAGATTACCCAGCTATAAACGAACCGATGAAGAAAAAAATACAAGAAGAGGGAGAGGACTTACAAGTACCGGTCGCACTGTGATGATGGCAGAGTAGTGATACTGTGGGCAAATGACAACTCAATCGACCCAAAAAAAACCGGCAGCCTAGGTATCCATAAACCTAAGCTCTGATACCATATTCTGTAACACCCCCAAGTTATTCAGGGTATATTACAGCGCCGTGAGCCCCGCCGTGGGACCCACAAGGCTAAACATACGCGGAACTATAAACTTGACCGATAAGGTCTACATACAAAAGAAAGGAAGACGATACAAATGGTATTCAAAACCATAACCAACGAAAACATATACATCACTTCAAAAATCAATACCTCGGCAACACAGGCTGGAACATCAAGGAAACTGAAATACAATACTCGAGTATTTAAAAATCCATTCCAGTACAACAACACTGAATGGAGGAATCCAAGAAAATAACCGGAGACAAGACACAGTATCACACAAGCCCATCATCTTCACGCCGACCCGCACTCCGTCTGTCCGCTCTCCCGGAACTGAAATACATTAAACTTATTTCCCCCATAAAGGGGTTAGCAGTCGAATAGCTAGTGCAAGTATAACAATATGAAACATAATACTCCTCGACAATAAAGTAAATGTAATCCGTCAATTCATCAATATCCGTCAATTCATCAATGTCAGACTAGTATTCCGGAATAACTAAATCTCATAGCATCACATCAAGACGTATATGAATACCGTGGAACCGCACTGCAGGCTACGGAACCCTTAGGGGACCTCCGGCCCGCCCCAAAGTGGTTCGTTCATATCATCCGTCATCAATACATATATGAATACCGTGGAACCGCACTGCAGGCTACGGAACCTTCGGAGGACCCGTCGGCCCGTCCCGAGTGGTTAATTCATATTATCCATGGAATCGCACGAGGCTACGAAACCCTCGGAGGACCCGTCGGTCCGTCCTGAGTGGATATAAATAAGCATGCCATCAATATTTCATACTTTCAAAGTCGAGAACGCACATTCATAAATATATACTTGCCTTAATACACGTTAGAAGATCCGAAGAACACGGTTCGGCAGGAAGCTTGAACCACGAAGAAGACAACGAACGGAAGGGTTTCAACTCGAGTTCTTCACAAGAATTCGACCCTAACAACATAAATTCAATAAATCATCGATCATACGAGGAAGAATAATTGTAGAACGCCCGAAAACCCCTCTATGACATTTTACCGGACACCTTCAAGGCGTCGGTCAAGAACTCGACCAAAACAACGAATCGATACGATCCAACCATGGGATAACAAGGGAAATGATACAATACATCTAAATAATCATCAATCCATCACAATCCTAAGTTAAATCGGATTAAACGGACGAAATCGAACAAAATACCCAAAATCCCCAAAACTAGATTTCTAGGAAATCTGACCTGATTCGGTAGATCGGAGGATGTTATAGAACGGATGATTGATGATATGAACCTCCAAACTTCATGGATTCATTTTCCAACAACATCTCTAGAAGATTCACACACCCACAAATACAGACGGAAGAAAAGAATGAGAAAATGGTGAAGAAAACGCCGCTGTGCCTTAAATAGGCTGACAGACTCGACCGTGTCCGCCTGACACGGTCGTGGCGCGCAGTTGACCGGCAGGGACTCGACCGTGTCCTGCTAGACACGGTCGCGGCATGGAGGGGCCTTCCGATAGTGACCCGTCCGACAGTGACTCGGCACGACTCGACCGTGTCCTGGAACACGGTCGGGCGTCTGGGCAGTCGGTTCTGGCCTATCCGGAAGAGTTCGACTCGGCCGTGCCAGACGACACGGTCGGGTCCTGAGGCAGAGACTCCGGCATTTCCGGACGAGTACGGCACGGGCCGTGTCGGACGACACGGCCGAGTTCGGCCGGCAGTGATCGGCCAATAACGAGCGGGTGAGCTAAAACGACCATAACTCTTTCGTCCGGACTCCGATTGACTCACCGTTTGAACCATTGGAAAGCTAACTCGATGCTTTATATTATTGCCAAGATTCAGAATTTTTGGAGCTTCCAAGAATTTATGGTGATTTAACAAAGTCGAACTCATACGTGGAAAAGTCGCTAAAGAACACGGAATTCAACAGAACGATACCGAAACGAACTCGGATGACAAAAAGTGTAGAATTAATCATTCTCAGGATGACGAAACAGTCCCAAGCAAGTCGTCAAAATAGACTTCCTCCAAAAATAGAAAATTTCCGGGGAACAAAAATTACGGGTATTACAATCTGCTGCCGACACCGGGCCCACCTGCCGACCATGACTCGATCCTGTCTGATTCCCCATGTTACATATGTAAAGCCTAGGCCATAACGTATGTAACTCTAGCAACTTAACGTACGTTAACCTTGCTTATTAACGTACGTAATATTTATGTCTTAGCGTACGCTAAGTGTACATCGTAGCGTGCGCTAACGTGGCTGTACTTAGCCATTCCAGCTATTCTTGTCCAACGTCTCGACATACAGAATACAAACATACGGCATACTGAATACGTATACTCAACTCATTACATCCCCAAATGCAATTGTCGACCAGATACGACAATTATACCAATACTGACATCTTAGTCCTTCATTTATTTTATCCCTACTGTACAGATTCCACGCTGTACAACATAACTCGGATAAAATAATCTTAAACAACAGTAGTAGAAATTCCGGATATTACAGGTCGTCTATTCAGTATGCCGAGAGGTCAAGGCCGAGGACGTGGTCGTAGTGTTGACATTGGCGCCGCCACGATCCTTCGTCAGATGGCTGACCAGTTGGCGCATATGAATCAGACCGTACACTGTGACGGGATTCTGGATGAGGATAACGGAGCTAGTAAGTGGTTACGAGTTGTGATGAGAATGCGCCCGCCCCGTTTTGTAGGTTCTTCGGACTCGTAGTAGGGAGAACTCGGTTCTTCCAAATGATGCAACATTTGATGCTGTAGCTTGCCCCGATGAGAGAAGAGTACCCATCGCCCAATACCTGCTTGACAGGGAAGCGGCACACTGGTGGGAGGCTGTAGCGTCTAGTGATCGTACAAATACTTGGGCCGAATTCAAGACTACTATGGAGGCCGAGTATTGTCCGCCGCCTGTTAAGGAACGTAGAATTGTTGAGTTTTTCTCGGCTACGTCCCGGGATGTGTCTATATCTCAAGCAATAGTCGATTACAATCGATAGCTGTGTTACATTCGAGATCAAGTGCGAAGTGAGACAGATAAGGTTCGTTACTTTGATATGCGTATGAAACCTCAGGTTCTGCAGTGTATGGCCCCTTTTATGTGTACAACGCTGAAGGACTATAAAGATCGAGTCTTAGCATTTGAAATGGCTATAATGTCTACCGAGTCCGTATTGGTAGCGAAGAATCAGAAGATCTCCGTTGACGTATCAGAAAGTAAGGGAATTGGGATTCCCACACCTCAACTCTCGTATCAGCCGAGTATGGGACCTTCTCGGTCAGCTAGAGAAACCAAAGGACCCAAGCCGATGTCTTTGAGTTCTGGTAATGCTCCTAGGTGTTTCAACTGTAACGTTCTAGGCCATGAATGCGCGCATTGTAAGAAACCGCTAATGACTTGTTATAATTGTGGACACGAGGGGCATCGAGTTCAGTACTGCGAGATTGTTGCCGAGATGATAAGGGACCGGAGTACCATTCCTACTTCCGGAGGGCCCAGTGATGTCCAGTTATAGTGTTTTTGGTACTAGTTGCGCGGATTGTTTCTCGTGTAGAGATGTATTTTGTGACGTTTTTACGTTTGGAACTTGTTAAATGATATTTTGTCTTGAATAAGTTCCCGTATAGTTGTTGAACCTACAAAGGCGTGACAGTGGACCTCGGGGTCATGAACATGGTATTTTATTATGTGTCGTTATATTTTGTTTCGTATCACTGTGATAACCTTAATTTAAGTTTCGGGACAAAAATTATTTTTAGTATGATAGAATGTAATATCCGGTATTCTCGTTTTCTGTTATCTTGAATTATTTGTGTTTTGACGTCGGCATTTTCTTGTTGATGAGTATCGGAGTGATTTCTATCATGATATTCTATTTGTTTCTTTCGCATAGCCGTTTTAGTCGAGTGCGGCTTGTTGTCGCCCGCGCTTCTTTGATTAAATGTGTGCATGTGATGTGACGTTAATTGCTCGTTATTGTTTTGAATCATAGTCGGTGGCGTTGTGTTGGTCGTCGTGGAGCGTGTTTTCACGCCGTATATTCCTCTGCGTTGCTTGTAATGTTTCGTCATTAGGCGTAAGTTACGCATTTCTTGTGTATCTCGTTGAGTTTTCCTGGCGGGATATTGCTTCTCCCTACTTGTTTTAAGTTTCGGGACGAAACTTATTTTAAGGAGGGTAGTATGTAATATTCACAATTTCGATTTCAGATAATTTTCTTTTTTCGGCGGGGGTCCATTTTGACGACTCGCTCATGACTGTATCGTCATTCTGAGAATGATTAATTCTGGACTTTTTGTCATCCGAGTTCGTTTCGGTATCGTTTTGTTGAGTTCCTTGTCCTTAAATGACTTTTCTGCACTTGAGTTCGATTCTTGCGAATCTCGTCCGAAACTGTTGTTACGAGTTTCTCGTAAGTTCATTGAATGTTATTATTCATGTTGTGAGCTTTGGCTTAGTGTTTCAATCGTGTATCGTATATTTCGGACGTTTTGGGACGTTTTCGTAATTTCCCAAAGTTTGGGGTAATAACTTTCCGTTGTCGAAGTTCGAGCCTTCGGGTGGTCGGAATCATGTGTTCTCTTAGCGCTTGGTTTTGTCTTTGCGAGTACTTCATAACCGTATCTTCGATTTATATTCAGGTTCGGGTTTCGGGGCCGTGTCGGACTCGATATTGGCCTCCTATTATATCACACGAGCAGGCCACACGAGCACGTGGTCGTGCGTGGCGCTCGTGCGCTATCCAGCGCTTGGCAGTGAGCTCCAGGGACGCACGAGAAGGACACACGAGCAACTACTCGTGCGCGTTGCTCGTGCGTGGTGTCAGTGGCTGGGCAGTGGCCTAGCGCATGACCAAACACACGAGCACTTGGTTGTGCGTTATGGTCGTGCGTCGCTGGTGTATATAAGGGGATAGATGGGTTTCTCACCCCATTTCCTCCCCTTCTTCTATTATCTTCGCGGCTGTCGAATGGGTGAGGCTAGGGTTCGAGTTCTTGGTCGGTTCTACTCAATTCCAAGGCGTTTTGGAATATTCTTGTTGATTATATCACCATCCAATCCGTGTTCTTCGTCGAATCGAGGTAATGTCTTGAAATCTCCTCGGGTTGACTTTCGAGATTTCTTTTTAATCTTTGTTGTTCGTCCGAATTTCGATGATTTGGTTGATGTTATTAAACCTTATTAATCATGTTCTATGGGTTGTATATCCATATTTCGGATTTGTTTAACTCGATTGACGATTCGAGTGTTCTTGAGAATTATTGAACATTTAGTGTTCGATTAAATGCCCCTATGAGTTTCCCTTCGATAGTTTGATGAGATTTCCGTTGTTTTCAGTTTTGATTCTTGTTGTAATCGTATCTTCGTTATTTTTGTCGGAGGATTGTAGGTGTTCGGGGTTTTTCTGGGTTGTGCCGTATTCGTAAGAATATTCGGGCACCGACAATCGAGGCAAGTATTTTACTATACAATTTGTGCCTTGTGAATAGGGATGTCGTGTTATGGTTATGATGAATTGATTTATCTTAGAGAATGTGCTTCGTATGAATTGATTATTATGAACGATTGATGGTAACGATAATACCTTCACTTAGTTAACATCGTGGAATTGTGTTGGATGTGCAAATCATCTAAGTTTTGTGTCGGGCGTGGTTGGTTATCGTTGAGTTGTTGTGATAGTTATGATATTTGTGTTGCTTTGGTTTACATACTTGATTATACATTTCAGTGTAGTGTGGAATGGCTTGACATTTGATAATTATGAGTTGTGTCGTGTCGACGTGTGTGTTTGTTCCAGGTAGGGTCTGATGAGACCTCTGGAGTTCGGTACATGATGTGTACGAACAAGGTGTGTGATTTAGGTAGGGTCTGACGAGGCCTCTGGAGTTTGGTACATGATGTGTACGAACGATGTTTGTGGCCGGGTAAGGTCCGCCGAGGCCTTCGGAGTTCGGTACATGATGTGTACGAATAGGGTGTGTGGTCCGGGTAAGGTCCGTCGAGGCCTCCGGAGTTCGGTACATGACGTGTACGAACAACGATCGTATAACAGTGATTATTTGGATAACATTTTGAATATGGGTCTCGGACTCATAATGATATCTTATCTAGTGTGTTTTGAAACTGTAATATCCGGATTTATTACGGTGTATTTCATCTGTATTCAAACCCTGTATTATTCGGATTGGTGGTTTTGATTATTGGAGTATGATATTTCTTGCATTGATATCATTGTACATAAGTATAGAAGCATGCAAAATTGCTCATGCAAACTCGTGATAGCGCACGCTAAGAATGTATCTTAACGCGCGCTATCGGGCTACTATTAGCGCACGCTATGCAGGTAGGAGTTGCGTGCGCTAAGAACTCAATTATTGAGCGGGACGGCTAGCACATGCGCCAGCCGGGACATGGGTCCGGATAAGATTCCCATGACGAACACAGACAGATTCAAGTCAACTTTTATTAGCGCACGCTAAGGAAAGCTTAGTAGCGTGCGCTAACTTGTTAAAATGCAGAATATTATAAATGGGACAACAACTCGTTTTGGCTTACATTTTTACTCGACCATTCTGCATTCTTGAGAGGCCAGAGAGCTGAAATATCCTCCTACACACTTAGAACACATTTTGTTGGTGTTTATATATTGGTTATCACTTGGGAATAATCATTGAAGTGGAATAGCACCTTGGAGTGGCAAACAACCAACCGGAGTCGGATTCTACCTTACGGTTCAGTGATTTTCATCATATTAAGGTATGTTCAATCTATCTCCAGACTTAGAGTTGGATTCTAACGATTTGGATGATCATGTTAACAAGATATGTATTTTCATAGATGAATTATCCAAAGTATATCATGTTTGGAATATTGAGATGATTAAGCCTTAAGTACCTTGATTATGATCATCATGATTCGAATTTTATTACATTGAACAAAGTAAAGGAAGCTTCTATCATTGGTAATCCGAATCTAGTAGATGACTTCATAGCAATCATGGACTTGACTTTAACATCATTATTGTTAGATAAATCTAAGGGATTGATCATGGAAGGATTTATCTAGTATAGATGGAATGTTTAACAACTTCAGCATGATAATATTGATTGATGTAAAGGTGTTGATATCAACCGTTAAGCCTTTCGAATTGTCGTATGAAGATTTGTAGTCGAAATGGAATATGGTTTTATATGGTATGCATATCCTTAAATCCGAAGTTGTTGTTATCCGTAAGATCATTCATAAACGTATGTACATTATATTCATGGAGGTAACATGAATTATCACGGAAGATTTCATTGTTGTGATCATGATGAGAACAGTTTACTGCCCAGCAGTAAACTGCCATGCATAGATAGCGCACGCTAAACTATGAAAATTAACGTGCGCTATCGAACACTAGTTAGCGTACGCTACGTTTGGTACGTAACGTACGCTAGGCCATCAGACGAGTCAGTCGACTGATCAGTGAAGTACTGACCATACATAGTTAGCGTACGCTAGGCTTTGTTGTTTGCGTGCGCTATCGAGCAGACTTAACGCATGCTATGCAGAGTACTTAGCGTGCGCTAAGCAGTTCAGGCAGATTGCATTTTATGAACTTTTGGCCGTAAATTGAATTGTTAAACATTCGTACGACGTGAGATAAATCCTATATCATTTCTTTTGTTAAGGTTTGGTCTCGTTACACCCTTCGGCAAATTATGTCAAATGTTATTGTTGTTCGTAAATGGCCAGTTCGAGGCATCGCGATACTTGTTGGTAATATTGTTGTCGATAGCCCGTTCACGGTATCTATGTATCGATTGTTGTTGTTGATATTGATGTCGATTTAAGACATAGTTGTGATCATTGTTATTGATATTGGTGCTTCGTTATTGATGTTTTATTGGCCGGTTGAAGATATTGACGTATTCGATTATCATCTTCGTTATCGGTAACCGATTGAAGGTGCCGAGACATCTGTGGTATTGTTGTTGTCGATTGGCCATTCTAAGGCAATCGAGGTATGGAATTGGGATTGTCGAGGATAATTTCCATCCGTTGTGTCGTGGTTATCGATTGGCCATTCTAAGGCAATCGAGGTATTGAATTGGGATTATCGAGGATAGTACCCATCCATTGTATTATTGTTATCGATTGGCCATTCTAAGGCAATCTAGGTATTGAATTGGAATTATCGAGGATAGTTCCCATCTGTTGTGTCGTTGTTATTGATTGGCCATTCGAAGGCAATCGAGGTATTGAATTGGGATTGTCGAGGATAGTTCCCATCCGTTGTATCGTTGTTATCGATTGACCGTTCTAAAGAAATCGATGTATTGAATTGGGACTGTCGAGGATAGTTCCCATTCGTTGTATCGTTGTTATCGATTGGCCATTCTAAGGCAATCGAGGTATTAAATTGGGATTATCGAGGATAATTCCCACCCGTTGTGTCATGGTGATTGATTGGCCATTCCAAGGCAGTCAGGGTATTTAATTTGGGACCGCCGAGGATGGTGCCCATCTGTGAGTTATTGTTATCGTGTTGGCCGACTCAAGGTAGCACACTATTATTCTTGTGAATTCGGTAATCTTGGGATCATTGCCGTTTGTGATTAATTATGTTCTAGAGGCTAGTCTCGGCTAGTGCTCGATGGGGAAGTTTGGGGCTTCAACCGTCGCGGTTGGTTTCCCAACACCTACAGTTCAGTAGGTCACGGTCACTGGGTGATCTCATTATGGGTAAGCTTGGGGCTTGAACCTTTGTGGTTGATTTCCCAACACCTACAGTTCAGTAGGTCACGGTTATTGGATGGCCTCATTGTGATACGGCTTCGTGCCGTGGCTTCGGCCCTCATTGTGATACGGCTTCGTGCCGTGGCTTCGGCCCTCATTGTGATATGACTTCGTGCTGTGGCTTCGACCCTTATTGTGATACGGCTTCGTTTCGTGGCTTCGGCCCTCATTGTGATACGGCTTCGTGCCGTGGCTTCGGCCCTCATTGTGATACGGCTTCGTGCCTTGGCTTCGGCCCTCATTGTGATACAGCTTCGTGCCGTGGCTTCGGCCCTCATTGTGATACGACTTCGTACCGTGACTTCGGCCCACAGATGATACAGCTTTAGGATGTTTGGCTTCGGGCCATTGTGATGATTAACAGCTTCGGTTGAGTGGCTTTCAGGCCATCGTGATGTTTTTGTATTTTCGTTGGAGCCTTAGGGCAATGTGATTCGTATCTATTTCAGCTTTATCTTGGTTTACCTTCGGGTAACGCATTGGTGTGTTCTATATTGTAATATCCGGAATTTCTACTACTGTTGTTTAATATTATTTTATCCGAGTTATATTTTACAGCGTGTGTTCTCTAAAGTATGGATAAAATAAATTAAGGACTGAGATGTCAGTTTTGGTATAATTGTCGTATTTGGTCGACAATTGCACTTGAGGATATAATGTGTCGAGTATATGTATTCAGTATGCCGTATGTTCGTATTTGGTATGTTGAGATGTTGGATGAGGATAACTGAAAATGGCTAAGTACAGCCACGTTAGCGCACGCTATGAAATATGCTTAGCGCACTCTACGAGGTATGAGTAGCGCACGCTACGTGGTGCATTTAGCGTACGCTAATTCGTTCGCATTACGTATGCCAAGGAGGATCCTTAACGTACGTTAGGCATTCTGGGAAAGGTTCGGAAGGCGGACGACAGGTAGGCCCGGGTTGATGTTTATCGGCATTTAGCGCATGCTACCAAGGATGGTTAGCGTACGCTAATATCAGATCATCCGACAGGGAATCTTGGCTTTCGGCGAGTGGACCCGGCCACTTGTGACGCGTGTCCAGATAAGGTCAGCGGGTGTTTGTCATGTAGGGCTAGCGCGCGCTAATTCGATATCGGTCAGAGGAATCCCAGAAATCGCGGATGCTTTCGGCATGTGGGGGCACGAGTGGTAGGTGAATATTGTAGTAAGTCAACTTCAGATAGCGCATGCTAAGGGCAAGGACTTGCGTACGCTAGACATGATGTTTTACATACGTTAATGCATAGGCATTACGTACGTAAGCTAGTTTACCAAGCGAGGCAGTGGCCTCTGGGTTGCGATAGTGCACGCTAACAAAGTCAGTTAGCGCACGCTAGGGCAATAACGCGCGCTATTTTATGAGAGTAGCGCGCGCTAGTAATGTTTATTATATAAGGGGATAGACGGGTTTTGAGATGCATTTCGTCCATTCTTTCTCCTTCAGTCGATAGAGAGAGCTTTGGGAGGTTCTTGAGGTTCCCAAACATGGTGAGATGATGATCTTTTAACAAGATTAAGATGGAGATCATGGATTCAAGCCTTGTTCTTCAAGTTATTCATGATTCTTGGAATGGAGTCAAGTGTTCTTATTCTTGGTTCATCCAATCCAGGTAATTTTCATATCCCTTTGATGGTTGTTCGTTTTTCTTGGATGATTACATGTGAGGAGCATGTTGGATAATCATATGATGATGTATATGAGATTCAATGGAATTTTGATAAGAGTTTCGGATGTTAGTTAAGATTCTTTATATTATAAGGATGTTGATTCATTTAACCCGATCTAAGATGGATTTCTGAATCTTGGTAATTATATTGGTCGATTTAGATGAGATGAATCATGATACTAGGTTGAATTCCAGATTGAGTATGATATGATCTTTGTTATCGAGTCGGTTTGATTGTTGATGTTGTTATTGATATATGGACAATGATATGATCCTTGTGATAGTTATGGTGTCGTTTATCTTCAAGAGATATGGAGATTTATGTCTCCCTTCATTCGGATTCGTAGTCGCAAGATGTTAGTCGATGCTTGGAATGCATGCCACTGTACAACATTAGCGCACGCTAAGCTTACTGGCTAGCGCACGCTAATGAGAGAAACTTAGCGCACGCTACGTTAAGTGATTAACGTGCGCTAAGAAGGCAGAAAGTGCAGTATTTTCGTGTTGTGGTTCTGAATTCGTGCTAGTTTGAGTTGGATTGATCCGACTAGTGTTTAATCGAGATTTTGTCAAGCCGTTGGGTTTGTGATTTGGTTTTATTGATTGTTGATTTTTATCGAACTTGTTGTATATCGATTATTGTAATAGGTTGAGATTATTGATTGGTGATTAGAACCACGCTTTGCGGTCGTGTTCGAGAATGTTCGTGAATTGCATTGATCAGGGCCAAGGGACTTGTAGATGACTGTAATACCCGGTTGTAATTCAGTCACTATCATTCAGTAATTTCATTCGGTGATTGTCACTCAGTGGATTTTCACTCATTAATAATTATTCATCAATCATGTTCATTCATCCATGTTCACCGTTCGGAATAACTTCGAGTTGTGTATCGATATTGTTCATTGTTTCAACTTTCCACGTATGAGTTCGACTTTATAAAATCACCATTAATTTTTGGAAACTCCAAAGATTTTGAATCTTTTCAATATTATAGAGCATCAAGTTAGCTTTCCAATGGTTCAAACGGTGAGTCAATCGGAGTCCGGACGAGAGAGTTATGGTCGAAATAGCTCAGACACTCATTTTCCAGTTTTTGGCCGAGCAGCCTGTACCGTGAGCCGCGACACATGCCGGCAGGGCCGCGGCACACTGCCGAGTCAATGCCGCGGCATATGCCGGCAGGGCCGCGGCACACTGCCCACCTCTGGGCGCAGTTTTGGCCCTGTGCCGCGGCACACTTCGGCTGGGCCGTGGCACACAGTGCAGTCAGCACTATAATTTGCAATTTTTGCGTGAATCAACTCATTTCTTCCATTTCTTCACTTTGGTCCGAGATAGAAGGCTTGAGGGAGAGAATTTTCATCACCAATCACTTGAGTTTTCGTTTTTCATCATTTTCATTCGGTTGTGAAGCTCGGATTGTGGATCTAACGCGATTTCATCGGATTAAAGTACTTGGATCTTCAAAGGTAATATTTATCAAACCTCTTGGATTTCGATTTTGTATTGAGATATGATGTTTTGGATGTTAAGATCATGTTGTATGAAGTGATATATGCATGATTATGGACATGTTTGATTATTCATTGGATTAGTGAAGGATTATTCAAGAACACTTTGAATATTGTGTTGGATTTGGGGGTTTTCGATTAATTGTTGTTGAAATCACGATTTTGGATATTCATGATGGATTATTGATCGTATTGAAGATGTTTTGTTGGTTTTAAACACTTCTTGGGGATTGATGTTGGTATTATTGAGGTTTGGTTTTAAACAATCGAAGTTTGGCCACAAAGTGTTCGATATAATGCCCCAATGGACTTGGTTTAATCGTATGGACGTTTTGAGTTCGTTATATGCATGTTTAATTCGTTTATTGAACGGATTGTTGGTCATTATATTATTCAAGGTTGTTCGAGCGACCGATATCTCAATTAGGACGTTGTTCGTGGAAGGCTAATTGTCACCGGTGTTGAGTAAGTTAATTCTTACTCGGTTAAAAGGATATTCATTCCTTTTGTTGTTGTTCATTCATAATCATAACTCATTCATCATTGTATTAACCGTATCAAAAACTTGTCATTGTCAATTAATCACCTCAGTCACAAGGAACGACGGTTCCAATCATTTCATTGAGCTGTCATTCATTTCACTATCATTTCATCTCGGTGAGTCATTATTCATTTTTGATGTCACTTTTGTTATATCGTGGCATTCCGGGTCATACTGGCGTGCCGGTTAGTATGTGTAGGATTTTCATGTCGGGCACATTTAAGTCGTGTGTTGGTTGGTGGCCTCACATTGGACTGTGCACACGAGTTGATGGCTTTGTGAGACTGATTAGGTACAAGACCACACGTGTATTCGATCGATACTCGTTGGTGGCTTGTGCACGGACACATTTCCATCCCAGACGTAGTGTGGCGCCATTCCTTTGAGCCGTACTGTTAGTTGTTTCATATAGCATGTTTGATTGCGTATGTTTCGACATGATTTGTCATAACTAAAGATAACTCATGATTGTGTATTTTCAACTCTGGAGGATTGTTGTTCTGTGTAACTGACCCCGGCTGGGGATTTTGTTTTTCAGGTCATGGCAAGGCAAAAGCACGGGAATAGCATGTTGACGGCGAGGAGTCCCAGTGATACCAGTAGGGGGCCCCAATCCTTCAGTTCTTCATGTTGTTGTCCTTTATTTTCCGCTGCAGACTTTCATTTGGATACTCCGTTTCATTCAGTGTTGTGTATTTTATCTTCATATAAAATATACTAGTATTCGGTATTGTCCTGGTGTATTGTTCTTAAACTCCTCATCGGAGTATTTGGTAATATAATGTGGTTCGGTACTACAATTATATTATTTAATTCATCATTTTCATTCGCCTGGTGGGTCCCAGTCGGGGATTCACGGCACTGTAATATCCGCCTAGTTTGGGGTGTTACAATGACGGCAATGGAATTGGTAACGGCTTCATCGGTATCGAGGTAAGTTATTACTTGCTCAGTTTATAATATTTAATGAATGGTTTCAGTTTCATTTCGTTTATAATGCATATAGCGATGATTATTATTGTGAACTCTGGGTATTTGGATCGTATATCGTTCTTCCGATTCTGGGAGGTAAATCATAATGTATATGCTTTATCTCGGTTATTGGTATGTTCGAGTATCGATGTTATGTTGCGATAAAGACGAGGATATGAGTATCTATAGTTCATTGTACGTTTGGATCGCCGAGCATTGAGGATAATTGTCGGTGATGATTTGACATCGAGATTGCTCCTGAAGGACTCGGGACAAGTATCTTAGTTTGATTCGGTTTAGTGTTAATGATGTTGATCATGCAGGTTTTCATTCATGTTGCTGAGCATGAAGTCGTCCTACTTGTTTCATCATAGTGTCGTTCATGTTTTGATTCATATGTTGTTCATGTTGATGAACATTTTGATTTGCATATGTGTATGCATAATTGTGTTGTTTGTGTTGTGTTGATCCGATGGGATCGTGTGATCTATGCTGAGGGCGCTGGATCAGATGTCCACCTCGTGTTGGTCCGACGGGATCATCTTGGAATCTATGCTGAGGGCGCTGGATCATTGGACGGGTTTTTCCACCTCGTGTTGGTCCGACGGGATCATCTTGGGATCTATGCTGAGGGCGCTGGATCATTGGATTACCTAGTGTCGTGTTGATGGAATCATGTGGATTCGCATCGTTGGTTTTATATATGTTGTTGTATGTATATTATTGGTTATCCACCTCGTGTTGATCTTGTAGGATCATCTTGGGATCTATGCTGAGGGCGCTAGATCATGGGATTGCCATTGAGTATACATTGTTATTCTTTTTGAGCATATTGACGTTGTCACATGAGTATGCATTTGTAGGTCTTGTGTTAGGACCGTGTTCGTATGTTGCTTTGATTTGATCTCGGATTATACTGACATGATTGTCATGAGATTGTGCATCTTGAGGTATGTTCTGTATTCCTTTGGTAATTGTCTTTAGTGGACAATCGATTATTGTGTCGGGATGTGATGATGTCACCCGATGGATTGGGATTGGACTAAGTTAGTAGATTTCGTAACAGTGATTTATGATGATGCTTTGAGAACCTTAGGGTTCTATTTGAGATACAGTACAGATGATTGGTTATGGGCTTATCATGTTGTTGAGGATACGAGATGTGAACTTTGGTAAAGTTATGACGATAATATTACTTTAGTCGTATTCTTATTTTTGTATTCTCATTGGTATGTAATTATTGATGTGATGTGATTGACATCATTGTTGGATATTATGGCTGACCCCGTCGTGGGCTTTCTTTTTAGGTTCTTGGATTTTCGAGCTTGTACCGGTCGTGGAGAGATGAGCTTCCCGGAGGATACTGTCTAGGGCATGTATTTGTGTATTGAGTTTCCTTATCAGTTGCTGTATTTCCGCTGCTAGAGTACTTTTAACTATTGTCTTTTCCGCTACGTGAGTATTTTGAAATGACCTTTTGTTTCTGATAATTTCAGTTACTTTGGGAATCTTTTTCTAAACTATTGAGTTTCGGCCGTTTGGCCTTGCCCTTTTCGAAATGAGATTTTACGACGGTTTTGATAAACAGATTTTATATAGTCTTCAAATGTTTTAAAGATAGTACCATCGTCGGCCTCTTGGGCATTTGTAAATATTTGCGAAAATTTCCTTTAGCCTTGTGGGTTCCATCTCGGGGCCCACGACGCTGTAATGTTTCCGGTTAAATCTGGGGGTGTTACAGAATATGGTATCAGAGCTTAGGTTGAGAAAACCTAGGTATTCGGGTCGAGTTGGGTCGTGTTTTTTGTCGCATCATTCGAGTTGTCGATTGACAAATATTGGAGCCGTGAGTTTTTGTTGTTCACTCGGGCTTATGCGTTATATGATTTACCAGTGTGGTACTGGGGTTGTCGTAAACTCTTTCCAAATGGTGTTAACGTGATATATTGTGTTCTTCAGTTGCACTGAGTTTGCAAAACGTGTGTTTTGAAAATATCCATGTCGAGTATTTTCTTGAGTCAAGACATGAGCCAGTATCACGGGGAATCGTCGGCTTTACGATCTGTAAGTATTTGGATTTTCGAATTTCATTGAGATTTACTGCCGTTTTAAATTGATATGCTTTGAGATTCTGAAGAATATTATGTGTTATGTTATGAGATAACAGAACACAGTAGTTGGGACAGGATTGATGATCTTGAGAAGTTATGATTTTGGAAATTGGTTAAATTTTGGAACGTAGTTGCGCATTTGGGAGAAATGCTAGGGATGGTTGAGAAGAACATGTAGTCATGTTAATTCATATATGAATTGTTTTGAGCATTTGAAAATGATACTTTTCAAAATGAATGTTTTACGGATGTTTTACGGAAAATGATTTTTGGGCCGAGACCCAATCGATTTTGAAATATTTTTATAACTCAGGACTTGAGGTCTAGAAGGACTTTACTACTTTTGAATTTTGAGTCGTGCTGAATGGCCATTCCCACTCCATGTATGATTTGGGATGTTAACCTTCGGGACGTCATACTCAAGGAGTCGATCAGACTGAGAGTGGACACGTCGACCCTTTTCTTGATTATGAGTGGCATGATGGCCCAGATGACTCAGATGACGCGGATAGTGGAGACCATGCAGACCTCGATGGTTTGTGGTCCACCACAGTAGGGATTCCATGTGCCGTTTCATGGGCAGACTGGGGAAGTGAGTCAGATTATTGGCGATATCTCTCGTCAGAGGCCGCCTACTTTTGAGGGTTCGTCGAAACCAACTGATATTGTTTAGTGGCTTTAGCATTTTGATAAACTCTTCGACATGGTTCAGTGCCCGGAGGAGAGTAAGGTGGCAGTCGTGGCTTACTATCTAAGTAAGGGTGCTTATTCTTGGTGGATTTCTGTGAAATCCACCGATCGTGATTGTGTTTGGGGTGAGTTCAAGACTCTCATATTAGAGAGGTATTATCCGGCTCCACTTCGTGAAGCCAAGTTGTCATAAGTTTTGAACCCCGAATCCGTCGAGGACGAGGGTGTTATTGTCATTGCTGAGAAGTTTCAGGGACTTCTTCAGTTTGCTTCGTCTGTTACCCGTACTGAGGCAGATAAGATCAAGTATTTTAGCAAGAGGCTAAACTCGTGGTTGAGGATGTAGTTGCTCAATCATAATTGTAATTCACTTGGTGAATTTATCGAGAAGGCTCTTGGAGCAGAACTTTTGATCAAGGAGCTTGCTCGGAAGAACCCTTCAGTTTCTTCTGGTGAGAGGACTAGGATGCCGGTTCATTCAAAGGGACATCGGGCTCCGACAAGATGTCGTTTTCTAGTCATATTCATGCTGGTAAAGCATCTTCGTCTCAGACGACGAGTTCGACTGTTGTTTGCTTTAACTGTGATTCAGCGGGGCACGTTAGCACTCGTTGTACGGTGCCAGCTTTTGTTTGTCGTTCATGTGGGAGGCGTGGACACCTTCAGAAATACTGTAGGAGTCCTGGTGCCAGTAGGTCTCGAGAGAGCTCACGGGCCTCTAGAGATTTTGTTACTCCAGTCTGTATTTCATCCAAGGGGTCCTATCAGGCCTCTGAAGCCGAAGGTAAGAACAGCCAAGGAGGAACAGCGAGTTCAGATTTGGGTCTTCCTCGATTCGATGAGATCAAGGAAATAGATGATTAGGAGGATATCAATGTTGGGTACACTTGAGATCTAGCCTTGATTTATGTATTCCTTTATTTGATTTTCAGATTGATGTTTAACTCAGTCTGTATTGTAGTATTGTGGTTGTGTACCATTTGTTGTTGGTCTCTCTTATAATGATAGTATTTGAGAATCTTGAGATTTAAGGTCGTTGATGCATTTTTATTTTCCTTTTTGGTGTTGTACCTGAGATTTTGTGATAATCCGGGTAATTGTTCATTGTGATTTGCGACGTCAAGTCGTGAGGACTTGGGTGCGCGATTGATATGGTCCCGAGGACTATGTCGGTGTTGTTATTATTTTTGTGTGGCGTGAGTCAGTGTTTGCATGGGCGTCCGATGCCGACGAGAACAGGGAAGTGTACACCGATGATTGTAGACATGTACATTGGGTGGCTCCTGTGGGGTGTGTACAGCGGTGTTACGAGTCATGCGGTTGGTACGACTTTCTAGCTCGTCTATAGCGGAGGAGTCATGATTCGACTGATCTCGCACTTGGTTGAGTGTTTTATCACTTGATTTTTCGCCTTGGGACCCGTGGGGTTGTCCCAGTTACTCAGGCGAAGTGGTTTGCAGTAAGGAGTATTCCTAGAGATGTTGTTTTCAGTTCCTGATGGATAGTTGGTACCCTGAGTTGTGCACCCTGAGTTTCGGGGACGAAACTCTTTTTAAAAGGGGGGTATGTAATATCTAGGGGAATTTTTTTCCTGTTACTGTTGTGTTGTACGTATTCATTTGGAATTATACAAGTGTTGTTTTATTTGACTGATATAATGTATATTGTATTGGGATATTTTGGAATCGAAATATTTATACTTGTCGTCGGTTTTGTTTCGTCGTTTGGATGTTGCTTGGTGAGTTTGGAATTTTGGCTAAATATATTAGCCATAGCGTACGCTATATGTATAGCATTACGTATGCTATGGTCGGCGTGTTACATGCGTTAATCCGTCTAGGTTACGTACGTAACGCAGGGTATCCGGAAATATCTATCTTTCGGCGTGTGGGGCCGGGTGAGGTTGATTTTCCCGTGGCTTTATCGGGACAGGCAGGTCAACGTACATTATGTACACTATACCAGGAGGTTAACGTATGTAATGGTGAGGTTGGTTACATACGTAATTTTGATAATGTACGTAAGGGACACCCCGTTTTGTGGCAGTAGGATATGGACTACGTAGCGTACGCTACGTAGAGGCGCTAACGTATGTTAAAGAGCATAACGTACGTTAAGGAGGCTACATAGCGGCCGTAATGTGATGTGCAGATTATAAAGACATGATTTGTCTTTCATTTTCTCACGATCCATTTTCGATTTCTTCCTCTAGAAATCATCCCTTTGCATCCCTTAGTCTTTTCCAGCCTCTTCCAACCTATTGTGGAGCTTCATAACTTGGATTGAAGCTTAGGAACTTGGAGTTTGGAGTGTTTCTTGATGGTTTGAGGTTGTTCTTCACTTCTTCAAGAGGTATGTCATTAATTTGGTGTTGAACTCGAGATTATGATGTTGTTATTGTTAGTTACTTCATGTTTTGATGATTTGTTGGAGGGTAGTATGGTTCTTCATAGTTTTTATGAACTTATGATGAAGAACATGATGTTATAGTTTGAGTTTGATTGTGTTCTTGATGTTTTAGAATGTTTGGAGGTTATAATCATGTCTAGAAAGGATTGTGTTAAGATTGTTATATGATTAACATAGTCTTGATATGATTGTTGTTGTTGTTTGTGTTTCTTGGGGGGATTATAACCATTTTAGTAAGGAATTATGATGAATTATGTAATGATCATCATATGTTGAAATGGTTGATTTAATCTTGTTGATTAATCCGAATTCATGATGAATTTGTGGTTGATTATCGTTTAAACATCATGTTTGTTGTGTTGGTGTTGTTCTTAAGTAATTATTGTTAAATTGTTTTTCACAAGTGTTAAGAACACGATGATCATGTTATTTGATCATTGAGGAGGATTGGAGGAAGTTAGAATTCATAGTTGAGAACTATGATTTTCGTTTGGGGAATTTAACAGATTCGTAATTGAATCGGGATTGTCTTTGGTATTGCTGTTTTTATTGATTTTATGTTATTGAATGAATTGTAGTTCATTCAAGGTTGTTCTAGTGCTTGTGATCGTCGGAGCGCCATTCGTCGTTTCGTGGGAGGACGTTGATCGTGGAAGGACTTTCTCGTTTTTGGTTTGAGGCAAGTTTTATACTTGTACTAGTCAATGAGATTAATGTTATTATGTATGTGTATGAATGTGTGTATCATTTAGAGACTTGGTCTCTTTATGATTTTGTTGATATCAGGGGATTGTTTGATACGACACCCTTCGGCAAATTATGCCAAATGTTATTGTTGTTCATAAATGGCCGGTTCAAGGCATCGCGATACTTGGTGGTAATATTTTTGTCGATAGTCGGTTCGCGGTATCGATGTATCGATTGTTGTTGTTGATATTGATGTCGATTTAAGACATAGTTGTGAGCATTGTTATTGATATTGGTGCTTCGTTATTGATGTTGTATTGGCCGATTGAAGGCATTGACGTATTCGATTATCATCTTCATTATCGGTAACCGATTGAAGGATCCGAGACATCAGTGGTATTGTTGTTGTCGATTGGCCATTCTAAGGCAATCGAGGTATTGAATTAGGATTGTCTAGGATAATTGCCATCTGTTGTGTCGTAGTTATCGATTGGCCATTCTAAGGCAATCGAGGTATTGAATTGGGATTATCGAGGATAGTACCCATCCTTTGTATTATTGTTATCGATTGGCCATTCTAAGGCAATCGAGGTATTGAATTGGAATTATCGAGGATCGTTCCCATCTGTTGGGTCGTTGTTATCGATTGTCCATTGTAAGGTAATCGAGGTATTGAATTGGGATTGTCGAGGATAGTTCCCATCCGTTGTATCGTTGTTATCGATTGGCCGTTCTAAAGAAATCGATGTATTGAATTGGGACTGTCGAGGATAGTTCCCATCTGTTGTATCGTTGTTATCGATTGGCCATTCCAAGGCAATCGAGGTATTGAATTGGGATTGTCGAGAATAATTCCGTATATTGGTGATTGATTGGCCATTCCAAGGCAGTTGAGGTATTTGAATTGGGTCCGCCGAGGAAGGTGCCCATCTGTGAGTTAATGTTATCGTGTTGTCCGACTCAAGGCAGCACACTATTATTCTTGTGAATTCGGTAATCTTGGGATCGTTTCCGTTTGTGATTAATTATGTTTTGGAGGCTAGTTTTGGCTAGTGCTCGATGGGTAAGTTTGGGGCTTGAACCTTCGCGGTTGGTTTCCCAACACCTACAGTTCAGTAGGTCACGGTCACTAGGTGATCTCATTACAGGTAAGCTTGGGGCTTGAACCTTAGTGGTAGGTTTCCCAACACCTACAGTTCAGTAGTTCACGGTCATTGGATGGCCTCATTGTGATACGGATTCGTGTCGTGGCTTCGGCCCTCATTGTGATACGGCTTCGTGCCGTGGCTTCGGCCCTCATTGTGATATGGCTTCGTGTCGTGGCTTCGGCCCTCATTGTGATATGGCTTCATGCCGTGGCTTTGGCCCTCATTGTGATACGGCTTCGTGCCGTGGCTTCGGCCCTCAGATGATACATCTTCGGTCCGTTTGGCTTCGGGCCATTGTGATGATTGACAGCTTCGGTTGAGTGGCTTTCAGGCCATCGTGATGTTTTGGTATTTTCGTTGGAGCCTTCGGGCACTGTGATTCGTATCTATTTCAGCTTTAGCTTGGTTTACCTTCGGGTAATGCATTGTTGTGTTCTATATTGATTATTCGTCGTTGGGCACTTGTATTCTAACCTGTTGAGCAGGTACCTATTGTATGCCGTGGGTATAGTGTTTCACGAATGCTTGATTCTTACATTGATTTGTGAGAATCTCATATTACCATTGTTGTACCATTTCATTCTGCCTTTGGATGCATATCATGTTGTACATATATTTGATATTCATTATCTGGATGACTGACCCCGTGGGGGCGGAACATGTTTACATATTTTAGGTGCTTGCGATGAGAGAGTTTAGACACAGGGGCATGATGATGGCGACGAGGCATTCGAGCGATACTAGTCCGAGATGTTTTGGTGTTCATGTTGGTCAGACAGTTTGGAGTACTCCAAATTCGTCAGTTGTTGTTATTTTGAGTTATCCGAGCAAGGCTCATGGATGTTGTTGTATCTTATTTTGGTCATGTAGGCCCACCCTTATCGTTGAAATCGCATGTCGGAATATTGTGTCGGACATCATAGTAGGGACTGTGATTTTCCTTTTTGGTCAGATTGTTGTATGTTAGTCGTGTTCGCCTGGTGGATCTCCCGGCATGGGGTCCATGACACTGTAATAACCCAATGGAACTTTGGGGGTGTTACAATTCTTGCTCCAACCAATGAGATCGCCGAAGAAGTAAATGATTATATAATTTCTCTTTACCTGTAGATGCCACAGAATTCATGAGTTCAGATAGTATTGTTGGGATTCCGAAAATAAAACGAAATACGCAGCGGAAATAAATACGAATCCCAAACAGGATCGATCAAGTAACGTATATACGAAAAAAAAAATACAAAGATAAAGATTCATACCCTTGAAGCCTTTGAAATAAATCTTCGTAAAGTATAGACGATGATCATGATCCCGTCCCGAACACGAAATCCCTTCGTTCCAAGCACCGAAAATTCGAAACCTCTACTTCACACGCGTCGGAAGTTGCCTGGAAAAATCTACAACACTCCGTTCTATGAAGAACACAGCTAGGAAGTGTTGTAGGAATTTTTTCTCTCTTAATTTTTCTTCTTTTCACCTCAAAGATGAACAAAATGAAGAAGGAAAATTTTTCTCTCTCTCTCTTCACTTAAACTCACGTCCAGGGCTGTTTTTGCAGGTTTGTATGTGTGTGTGTTGTAGTTGTTATATTATGTTGTTTTTATATTATCTCAAACAAATAATACAAATCATATAATTGAGATAAAATGTCAACACATAATAACAAAAATACAACTAACACATACACATGCATGGAAATGATTCCATGTGATGTGGGGAGAGGGAGGGCGGCCCATGGTGGAAATTTCCTAGAAAACGAACCGAGTCACTCGGCTCGTGTACCGGACGTTCGTCAAACGACTCCGTTAAATACACTTCGTTTAATCACCAATGTATTTATATTAATTAATTAATCTAATTAATTAATAATATCAAATACAAATATATTTCTCTAAGAAATATAATTTATGAATTAAATTAATCACCCTTAACTTAATTTTAATTCATAAGACCGCTATTTTGATTTATCTAATAAATCATAATTAGATATCCAATATCTAATATTTATAGAGAGATAATAAATTCACATTTATCCGTCAACGCTCCCGATGCGCGACTCGTAGGTCCGTCTCGGTAGGCATTGGGAGGAACTAATGAGTGCGGGCGGACTTAGCGACTAGCGGCCGCACTGTAAACCCCGGCGAGAACGAATGAAGGGATCATTCCGAACCATTATGTCGTGAATACTATATACGTATAGACCCTTTATCGGATGTCGGTCAAGTCTTCGGTCACGGTAAAGTCAAACCCTACTATTGACTAGACTCTATACATGTGTTAATGCAAATCAAGACCGACCGATTAATAGTGTATCTAATACGACTATATCGTAATGCTTTGCCAAAGACTCATGATCTTATTTGCCATTAACCGTATAGGACATACGCCGCTCACTAACAGAGATAAAATCCTTTCTTGGCATACAAGAAAGATCGCTACCGCCCGTATAGTCCGCACTTCGAGGTCGACTCAAAGAATTAAGCAAATGAGTCTAACTACTCTAATGACAAACTAAACGTCACGCACATCTTCTCTTTGAATCCTCAAGTCAAAGGTCCACATACACTATCACAACCTTTTGATTCGTCATCGACTCTTCGAGAGTGAATACCGTGTGACTGAATCGAGTATGAGTCGTGTTCGAGTATACTAGTCCCACCAATATACTTTATAACTATGCTATCAAGACGTGCACACGTCCTAGCATCAGTTATACAAGTCTTATTAAAACTTAATGCCCATTTAAGTTTATTGACTTGCGAACGATTTTCGTAAATAAACTTTAAACACTTCCAATACATTTTCTCTTATCCCATAACGAGAATGGAATGTTCAGTTTATTTACATGGACTTCACTTCAATGTTTACCAAGTCAAGAATGCAATTGAAATACAATAAACAGTGAATGAATCGAAGCTACACCCCGGTTGGCCTATCGCTTGCCGATTGCTTTATTATTTATTCCATAATTACAAGTACAATGCCCCTACTCTCTCATCCCCTGAGTGGCATTCGAGGGCATATTCCTAACAATCTCCCACTTGCACTCAATGCCACACATCATGATATCCAATACCCATGTTCTTCAGATGTCTTTCCAAGACGGCCTGAGATAATGGCTTAGTCAATGGGTCGAGACATTGTCTTCTGAGTCTACTCTTTCCAATGAAACATATCCTTTTTCCACCATCTCTCGAACGATGTGGTACTTTCTCTCTATATGCTTGGTGTTGTGGTGAGCCCTCGGCTCCTTGGCTTGGGCGACAGCTCCATCATTATCACAAAATAGTGATATAGGCAACTCCGCGTTAGGCACCACTTGAAGTTCTTGTATAAACTTCTGCATCCAAAATGCTTCTTTGCTAGCCTCTGAGGCAGCTTGATACTCTGCTTGGCAGGTGGAATCTGCAGTAGCGGTTTGCTTGGAGCTTCTCCAAGATACTGCTCCTCCATTGAGAGTAAATAAATACCCAGATGTCGACTTAGAGTCGTCATTGTCTCCTTGAAAATCAGAATCGGTGAATCCAATCACCTTCAGTTCTCCACCACCATAAGTAAGAACTAAATCTCTAGTTCTTCTTAAGTACTTAAGAATGTTCTTTACGGCAGTCCAATGTTCCCTTCCCGGGTTTGCTTGAAATCGACTTACCATACTCACAGCGTAAAGTCTGGTCTCGTACACAACATAGCGTACATGAGGCTACCCACTGCCGAGGCATAGGGTACCTTACTCATCTCTCTCTTGTCTTCCTCACTTTGAGGACACATTTTCGTGGTGAGATGAATTCCATGTCGCATGGGAAGGAACCCTCTTTTAGATTCATACATCTTGAATCTTCTCAGGATTTTATCGATATAAAGGGCTTGGGAAAGTCCTATCATTCTTCACGGTCTATCTCTGTAAAGACGGATCCCTAGAATATAGGAAGCTTCTCCCAAGTCTTTCATGGAGAACGTTTTAGAAAGCCAAGCGTTCACAGTGCTGAGCATTGCTATGTTATTTCCTATAAGTAGAATATCATCTACATATAGTACTAAGAACGCAATGTTGCTCCCACTGATCTTTTTGTAAACACACGGTTCCTCCTCATTTCGTTCGAAGTCAAAGTCCTTAACTGCTTCGTCAAATCGAAGGTTCCAACTCCGAGAAGCTTGCTTCAGACCATAAATGGCTCGTTGCAGCTTACACACTTTATGAATATTAGCTTTGGACACAAAACCTTTAGGCTGTTCCATATAGATTTCCTCCTCGAGGTATCCATTTAGAAAAGCCGTTTTGACATCCATTTGCCATATTTCATAATCATAATAGGCAGCAATGGCAAGCATCATGCGAATCGACTTTATCATAGCTACGGGCGAGAAGGTATCATGATAATCGATTCCTTCCCTTTGGGTATAACCCTTTGCCACAAGCCTGGCCTTATAGGCATCAACCTTGCCATCCCCATCAGTCTTTCTCTTATAGATCCATTTATTTCCAATAGTCCTCATGCCAGTTGGAAGATCTACTAGAGTCCAGACCTGATTGGTATGTATCGAGTCTATCTCAGCTTTCATTGCTTCTTGCCATTTATCGGAGTCTATATCCACTATCGCTTGGTCATAGGTGACATGGTCGTTTTCACTGCTATCAGGTGTGTCGTGGAGACCCAGTTCCTCAACATGTGTATAGCCATACCTCTCAGGTAAGTGAGATTCTCTATCAGACCTTCGAAGTGGAGGTTGTGTTACAATAGGTTCGGTTCTTGATCCCTGATCAGATGTCTCCTTAGGAGTTTCATTATGCTCTTCCAAAGAGATATTTCTACCCGAGCCACCTTCCTGAATGAATTCATCCTCAAGGAAGTGCGCTTGTAATGCCACAACGACCCTATGGTCTTCTGACATGTAGAATAGATAACCCATTGAGTCCTCTGGGTATCCTATGAAACGTCCTTTTATGGACCTCGCTTCCAGTTTGTCCACCTTAGCCTTTTTGACATAGGCTGGACATCCCCAAATCCTTATGTGATTAAGGCTTGGTTTCTTACCCTTCCACATCTCATGCGGAGTGATAGGAACAGATTTGGAAGGACATCTATTTAGGATATAGGCGGTTAGTAAGGCATACCCCACGGGTAAATAGGTAAATCGGTGTAATTTAACATGGAGCGAACCATGTCCAACAAAGTCCGATTTCTCCTTTACGAAACACCATTTAAGCGTGGGGTTCTGGAGGCGTGAATTGTGAAACTATTCCATGTTCCTTAAGGAACTCATCAAACTCGAGTGCTCATATATTCGCCACCTCGGTCCGACCAAAGTGCTTTGATATGACATCCAGTTTGTTTTTCAACTAGGGCCTTAAATTCTTTGAATTTAGCAAAGGCTTGATTTATGTTTCATTAAGTACACAATCCCATACCTAGTATGATCATCGTGAACGTTATGAAATATTGATATCCGTCTCGGGCTACTTCTAAAGCACCACAAACATCGGTATGCACCAATCCAAGTTTATCGGACCCTTTCAAAAGTCCTGTGAAGGAGAACTTAGTCATTTTGCCTCTAAGGCAAGATTCACAAGTTGGATAGGGTTCTACACCCAATGGACTTAAAAGTCCATCTTTCTCCATTTTCGAACCTTGGTCCGACCAACATGACCAAGTCTAAGGTGCCATTTAAGAGCTTGATTAGTATCTTGCCTACCACGTTTCCTAGTTATAGTGTTCATTCTGTTTTATTTTGCATGTTCGGATGATATAAACCATTCAACAATGTAGTCGTTCCAACCAATTTATTTGAAAATAAATTTTACAACCGCCATTGCCAATGAAGAAACAAAATCCTTTCCGGTCCAAGACTGGAATGGATAACTTGTTTTTATGCCCCTTGGGCAAACCTAGTACTTCTTCTAAGGTCTAAATAAAACCAGATTATAAACCCAGAAGGATTGATCCAATATCGGTTGCCTCGACACTTTGTCCGCTTCCAACAGTGATCATTATTTCCCGACTTCAAGTTTTCTACTTCGTTCCAGATCCCGATTCATAGTACAAATGTGAGAAGTGGCACCGAATCCGTAATCCATGAAGCGTAATATACGATGAGCGAACAATTAGTTTCAAAAACAAAAAGTTCCGTACTGATGCGCCATTAATCTTGGGACAAGTCCTTCGCCAAAGGGCTGACTCACCGCATTCAAGGCATTTGTCCGTAGGTTTTGGACCGCCTACCTTTTGAACCTTTCGGCCTTGCCCTTTCCTTTGCACCCTTTCTTGGGTTTGTCTTGCTCGTAGGTCTTTTTCTTCTTGTTCTTGGACCTCTTAGGCCCGTAATAAATCACAAGAGCAAATTTCTCTCGGTTTAGTCTTCATGTTAGACTGCGTCGTCACCAGTTTATTCATTAGCCCAGCTAATGTGCATGTAATTTCATTACAGTTGAAATTCATTACAAACTGCATGAAAGAGTCAGGTAGAGATTGAAGGATGAGATCAATTTGAAGGGATAAATCCATATTAAAGTTGAGCACCTCGAGCCTCTCAATCATAGAGATCATCTTGAGGACGTGGTCTCCCAATTTCTCCCCTTCTTTCATCCTAGCACTGAACAACTGCTTTGATATCTCATATCTAGCAGTCCTACTGTGCTCTCCATAAAGTTCGGTCAAGTGTGCGAGAATCTGCCTAGCAGAAGTCATTTTCTCGTGCGCTCTCTGCAGCTCATTAGTCATTGAGTCCATCATAAAACCACGGACTAGCACATCATCCTTGACCCATTTTTCATGGACGTCAATGTCTTCCTGATTACCCCTAGTCCGGATTGGAGTCGGTGGAATGTCCGCCTCCAAGACGTATCCCAGAGACTCCATACTGAGTACAATCATCAGATTCCGCAACCAGTCAACAAAGTTAGGGCCAGTTAGGAGATTCTTTTCAAGTAGTATTGCAAGTGGGTTTTTAGCCATTTTAGAGAGATTCAATTTCGTTTTCTGCAAAGATTTAGACAAGATTAAATTAGTGACTTGTTTATTTATGACCGAGTATAGAACTTAAGGTCTTGTATAATTCTTGTCTTGGCTCCCACTAATTTTATCGGAATTATACACTCCCATGTTATAATCCGGAAATCATGGTTAGATCGACTTCTTAGTGGTGATCAAGTTCTTTACAAATTTTAACAGACGCAACCTATCAGGTTTCTTGCCAATTAATTTACGTAAAGTGGTGTCTAACACCAACCCGTCTAATGATGATTTGATCTTCTTTACCCCTAGTCTTCATGCCCTCAACCTATTAGGTTTCTTGGCAATCCCGACTATCTAAGTTGTTGACCATCAACGTCTATCGGTTGACTATTGAATCTCACCCTAAACCTATCAGTTTCTAGGCGAAATTTATCACCAACCGAAGGCATCTAATGCACTCAAGAATTTTTCAACCTCTACCAAATGTACTACCCCGATAACTCGGAAGCATAGCACACCACTCGGGTATCAATTTTCTACGAGTTTGATGGAGGGTAGGAAACCTCGTAACCTTTTTCAAACTTAGTCTGCTTGTAGTCGGAGAATTTCCGATTAATGTTACACTTTGCACATTAATTCAATTATACGCGCGTTTGTTGGTTTGTCAATCATTCAAAATGAAAATGTAAAAACAAGAACCTAGTTACTACCAACATATAGCTCATGGACCTAATTCCTAAGTACTGGGCCAAGCGAATGACCCAATAAATAAAAAAAAGCAGTCTTCGATTCTTCGTCTTCTCGGTCGGTTGTCTTCGGTCTTCTTCATACCCAAAATAATAATTACATCATTGAAAAAATTGCATCCTATACAAGTTTTTCTAGTAAATATAAATAGACTCAAAACGGCCTTTACAACCCAATCGAATCGAACAAATCAAAAAACTAAGTCCACGAGCTATATCACCATCACATAAGGATTCCATACATCATGTAATGGCAACGAAATTAAACAATTAATCTTAATATAAATTAATCTAATCAATTTCTACTAAATTAATCCAATTAATATAAAGTGGCATTAAAATTAAATAATCAATTAATATATTAATCCAATCAATATAAAATTAATCTATTAAATTTTAATGGTATTAATCCAATTAATACTAATATTCGTCATTTTAATTTGTTCGAAGTAATCCGGCCAAAATAATATTCTCGTTTAATTTATTTCCCTTAACACAAAAAATATTCCAAATATTAATTTAGTCAAATTAAAATCCAATATAAATTTTGGGAAATAATTACAACGAAATATAAACTTAAAACGAGTCCGGATAATTCGGTTTTAGGCCAGCCGCGCCCGATTCAAAATCGGGCCAAAAACCCGAGGGCACTGGCCGAGCCAAGCTTGGCGGCTGCCGAGTCCTCGATCGGCAGCATCACGCCTCTCGGCGGCCGAGACATGGCCGAGCATGATCGGCAACCCGGCAGTACGGCCAGTGATCACGCCGCACCACCGCCGGCACCGTTCTTCGTTTTCGGCCGTTTCCAAAAACGTGATGCTACAACGAACAATTTAAAATCTACGATTATTCCAAACATGATTCTAAATCATAATCATCATCCAAAAGCATTCAAAATGCACAAATAATCGTATATACGGAAACATTGACCTCGCTCCGATACTACTGTTGGGATTAGAAAATAAAACGAAATATGCAATGGAAATAAATACGAATCCCAAACAGGATCGATCAAGTAACGTATATACGAAAAAAAATACAAAGATAAAGATTCATACCCTTGAAGCCTTTGAAATAAATCTTCGTAAAGTGTAGACGATGATCACGATCCCGTCCCGAACACGAAATCCCTTCGTTCCAAGCACCGAAAATTTGAAGCCTCTACTTCACACGCGTCGGAAGTTGCCCGGAAAAATCTACAACACTCCGTTCTATGAAGAACACGGCTAGGAAGTGTTGTAGGAATTTTTTCTCTCTTAATTTTTCTTACTTCTTTTCACCTCAAAGATGAACAAAATGAAGAAGGAAAATTTTTCTCTCTCTCCTCACTTAAACTCACGTCCAGGGCTGTTTTTGCAGGTTTGTATGTGTGTGTGTTGTAGTTGTTATATTATGTTGTTTTTATATTATCTCAAATATATAATACAAATCATATAATTGAGATAAAATGTCAACACATAATAACAAAAATACAACTAACACATACACATGCATGGAAATGATTCCATGTGATGTGGGGAGAGGGAGGGCGGCCCATGGTGGAAATTTCTTAGAAAACGAGCCGAGTCACTCGGCTCGTGTACCGGACGTTCGTCAAACGACTCCGTTAAATACACTCCGTTTAATCACCAATGTATTTATATTAATTAATTAATCTAATTAATTAATAATATCAAATACAAATATATTTCTCTAAGAAATATAATTTATGAATTAAATTAATCACCCAGAACTTAATTTTAATTCATAAGACCGCTATTTTGATTTATCTAATAAATCATAATTAGATATCCAATATCTAATATTTATAGAGAGATAATAAATTCACATTTATCCGTCAACGCTCTGATGCGCGACTCGTAGGTCCGTCTCACCGGCATTGGGAGGAACCAATGAGTGCGGCAAGGCACTTAGCCACTAGCGGGCCGCATGTAAACCCCGATCGAGAACGAATGAAGGGATCATTCCATAACCATTATGTCGTGAATACTATATACGTATAGACACTTTATCAGATGTCCCGGTCAAGTCTTCGGGTCACGGTAAAGTCAAACCCTACTATTGACTAGACTCTATACATGTGTTAATGCAAATCAAGACCGACTGATTAATAGTGTATCTAATACGACTATATCAGAATGCTTTGGCCAAAGACTCATGATCTTATTTTCCATTAACCGTATAGGACATACGCCTGCTCACTAACAGGAGATAAAATCCTTTCTTGGCATACAGTAAAGACTGCTACCTGCCCGTATAGTCCGCACTTCGAGGTCGACTCAGCAATTAAGCAAATGAGTCTAACTACTCTAATGACAAACTAAACGTCACAGGCACATCTTCTATTGAATCCTCAAGTCAAAGGTCCACATACACTATCACAACCTTTTGATTCATCATCGACTCTTCGAGAGTGAATACCGTGTGACTGAATCGAGTATGAGTCATGTTCGAGTATACTGGTCCCACCAATATTCTTTATAACTATGCTGTCAAGACGTGCACACGTCCTAGCATCAGTTATACAAGTCTTATTAAAACTTAATGCCCATTTAAGTTTATTGACTTGCGAACGATTTTCGTAAATAAACTTTAAACACTTCCAGTGTATTTTCTCTTATCCCATAACGAGAATGGAATGTTCAGTTTATTTACATGGACTTCACTTCAATGTTTACCAAGTCAAGAATGCAATTGAAATACAATAAACAGTGAATGAATCGAATTGCCTTTTTATTATTTATTCCATAATTACAAGTACAATGCCCCTACTCTCTCATCCCCTGAGTGGCATTCGAGGGCATATTCCTAACAAGTATATGCCCTGACGAAGATGATACCGTCAATAAAGAAGATGTTTATTCTGTCAAGTTCCTAAACACTATAAGGACTTCTGGGATACCAAATCATATAATTGGACTTAAGTTTGGTTGTCCTATAATGCTTCTTAGAAATATTGACTAGTCTGTCGAGCTTTGTAATGGGACTAGATTGATTGTTACTGCGATTGGCAAGCACGTTATTGAGGCTAAGACGACACATGGAAAGAATGCTCGAATGAAGGTTTTCGTACCTAGGATGATACTTTCACCTTATGATATTACCAAGTTTCATATTAGATATCAGCGAAGGCAATTTCCTATATCAGTCTGTTATGCAGTGACAATCAATAAGTGTAATACCAGAGATCTTCGTTCCGGTTTCGTTGAATTTTTCTTCGGTCGAGCGGATTTTTGTCATCCGCATCTTTGGAATCGTGTGCTTCCACTATGGTACGTTGAGTTTCATATCCTGTTCGTTATTGTTTTGGATCTTAGTCTGTGTGTTTGCGTGATCGAGACGTCGTCGAGTATCTAGTCGGATGGTCGGGTGTTGGCTGTTGGGATCGAGTTACGGACGTAAGACCTGGACAATTACGGCCGTAAGACTCCCACACACGCTGGCCTGTTAGGACTCTGTTATGTCCGTAAGGGTTAACCTGTTACGGCCGCAAGGCATTGGCCGGTTACGGCCATAATGCGTCGACAAATTTCGGACAGTAGCCCTGGGGACCTGGTTACCGCCGTAAGGACACGTCAAGTACGGCCATAAGGCGTGCTCGTTACATACGAAAGGCAGCGGCCATTACGTACATAAAGGCAGTTGACTGAGTTACGACCGTAAGGCACTGCCGGTTACGGCCGTAACATTGTCGGCCATATATAGGCCTGGGCTTCGGCCAAACCTCATTTTCTTGCATTTTCTTCACCTGGTGGCGGCTGCGTACGGGAGTGATCAAGGAGAGGAGTTCTTGGCCAGTTCTAATCAATTCCAAGGCATTTTGGAAGATCCGTTTCGATTATATCATCACTGAATCCTTGTTCTTCGCCAGATCGAGGTGTTTCTTCCGTAGAACCCTAGTTGTGTATTTTTTTTGGGGGGGGGGGGGGTTCTTCGTGATTCATTGATTTTGTCCGAGATTGATGAATTGTTCTCGGTATTCTTGTTGTATTGATCATGGTCTTCAGATTTTGTAACTCATTTATCAATTTTTATCACACGGATCTTGCTTCTCGATTTCCTTGAAGAAACCCTTGGATTCTTGTTGTTTTTAGGGTTGATTCGGATTCCGTTTAGCATTATTGATTCGTGGTGATATTATTTTCGTAGTTTTCGTGGGGTTTTTGAGTTCTTGGCCGTTTTTAGAAGTTCGAGGGCTACCTGACCGTGTCCGTTCGTCGTTTCCTTGCTCGTGGTATCGAGGCAAGTATCTTGCCCATACGTTTCATGTTTCGTAGACGTAATTGTTGGTGAATGATTTTATGTGCTATCCGAATGATTAAATGAACCTTAAAAGGATCGGTATGTTCTCAATAAATGTTGTCTTTCAAAAGATAACTCGTATGCTTCGTAAACAAATGTGTTTTCGGAATATGTTTGTTGGTTTCGTATGTTGGAAGATGTTACAATAATATTTAGTGGATATAGTATACCATATTAATTGCCGAAGATTGTGTATTGATAAGTGTAATTTTTATGAGAAAATGTGATACCATGTGATATGATTTGTGACTCCTTTATAAGGAGGTGGTGATGTTCCTTGTGGTTTGTAAATTTCATGTGCTTGTTATTGTGTGATTGTTGTAAGTGATGTGCCTCCGGGTAAGATTGTTTAATCTCCAGGATCCGTACTTGCTAGTACGGGTCGGGAGTGACCGTAGGGCTATCCAATCGGGTATGTCTTCCGGGGACTCCGAGGTTCGTGTATTGTTAGCGAGATGCCGGGGATAACTTGTGGGGTTATCCATCGGGTATGTCTTGCGGGGACTCCGAGGTTCGTGGCTTGTTAGCGCGATGCCGGGATAACTTATGGTTGTGGATTGATCGTGTGATGTACGTGTCATGGGTTGTCTAATCGGGTAAGTCTCGTGGAGGCTCCGAGGTTCGTAGCTTGCTAGTGCGATGTCGGGACGACTCTGAACGTACGTATGGTTGTGATTGTGTGACTGTTGTCACTGTGATATGTGAATTGGTATGGTTTTCCATTAAGTTATTCACTCGGGTATGTTCTGCGGGAGCATCTGAGGTTCGTGGCTTGGTAGCACGGGACGCGAATAATCCTTGGGAATCTTTTGTTATGGATGATTGAGTCGTGGACCACGTGCTTCGTGATTTGGGTCGTGGACCCCGTGCCTTGTTACCGGAATTGGATTTTGGAAAATAATTTTTGGGCTGTGTCCCTAAGTGTTTTCGAAAGACTTGAGAATTCTTAAATCCCAAATGTTTTCAAAACTCCCGAGATCGTAAATGTCTTGTAAGATGTACTTTGGGTTTATTTCCCACCTTTTATGATTTGAACTGTCTTGATCAAGTGATTTATCTCGGGAAGTATATTCACGATTATTATGTTCTTAGAGTATGTTGTGTATGGCTTGTATTCGTATTTTATACTTGCACTAGTAAAACAGTAGAGTTTTGCTAACCCATGAGTATTCGGGGGGTGGATGTCTGTATTGCGTCCAGGTACTTGCAGGTTGCCGGGGAGCGAATCACAGGATCGTTACGAAGGATGATGGAAGACGACGGTACTAATCACATGAAGACCAGTGTTGAGTTTTTTGTAGAGTTCTGTTGTTTGTCTCTCCGTTGTGTTATTCTCCCGTTTTATGGGAATGTTGATGTATGTTAACCCCTGCATGGGTATAAGTTGTGAGAAAGAGTTATGTATGCTTGATGTGTATGTTATGTAAAAGACCAAATCGGTCTAACGGTTCATTATGTAGCCATATCGGCATGTAATGTAATGTATTATTTTGTATTTAGCCTGGTAGATCCTCATGGAGATGGTCTGCGGCGCTGTAATATTCCCGAGTGGTTTGAGAGTGTTACATAATATGGTATCAGAGCTTAGGTTGCGGAAACCTAGGCTGTCGGGTTGAGTTATGTGTTTCCGGGTCTTGTCTTGTCAGATTTTGTCTGACTGAGTCGTGTCGCGATGCGTCGTCTGATGTGTCGGTCGTGTTTAGTGTCGAGGTGCAGCCATCATCTTCGTGCGATCTATGGATGTAAGTCTCCCTACTTTGTTGTGTCTCGTGTTATACGAGCTTGTGTGATTTTCATGTTATGATGTGGAGTTAAATGCGAATCGTGAATATGTGATCCGTGCTTGTTGATTTTCGTACTGTGCTGGAATGAAGAGTGATGCCGGTATATATATATATATATTTGTATAAACCGTTTTTACAGGAGTAATGTTTTGGTATGGTTACGCAATGAAAGGTTATCGATGTGATATTTCGAATATTTTGGGAAGTCATGTAAATCTTATTTTAAAACATCCTTCAAGAAAAGGGAAAAAGTTTGATTTCCGTGTAATGACCTCGAGACCGAAAACTTTGAGAATTTAAACTACTTATATTTTATTTTCATCTTGCATTACAAATTTTCAAAATGTGAAATTTGATTTTGAAAACTCAAACAATGTCTATCAAAAATTTTTACTTGAGACGTGACTTTCGTTTTCAACTTTTCGATTTCTTGGATTCCGATTAAAAGGTATGTAGTGGGGATATTGTTATTTTGGATATGATGCTCAGAATTGTGATTTAGTAGTGGTGTGAATGCTGACGTTCAGTATGCACCCGTCGAGATAGTTCTCTTGACCGAGAGGTGGAGAGTCGGTTTAGAATGTTGTTTAACTTCTGATGGTTATTTGTGCAATGTTATAATGATGTGAACTGTCAGTGTTTGGATTCGTATGTTGTTTATTTATAACCTTCGGCTTTTGATACTGTTTGGTATATGTTCATGAACGTGTTGCTAGATTAGGACAGTTAGCGCATGCCAAGTGTGGAGCTAGCGCGCGCCAGCGTGGCATGGATAGCGCACCCTAAGTCTCTGTTGGAGCGCATGATAATCAGTCTGGGCAGAAGCTCGGGAATTGCACTTTCGCCATAGGTCTAATTTTTGTTATTGTTAGACCGATCGTTTGTGGCCGTATTCTATGTGTGTTGTCCAGTGATAACAATTGTTGTGTGTGATTATGTGATCTTTCATTGCGATAGGTTGTTGCTTATTAGTATGCCGAGGGGCAGAGGGCGTGGTCGTAACTGTGATACCGATGACCACGGGATCAGATGCGGAATCGAGAGAATATTGCTGGGAATGATATTGGTATGGGTGTTGCTACTATATTGCAACAAGAAGTAGCACAGATGACTTAGTTGACCCAGGCGGTTCAATGTAACACTGACGCGACTCAGAACGTCAGTGTAACTCAATGGCTTCGAGAGGTAGTTCATATGAATCCCCCTCGATTCGCCGGTGCTACGGACGCATTGGGCTAGGATGGTTGGCTTTTCCAATTGGGGAAGATATTCGAGGCTGTCGATTGTCCTGAAGAGCGGAAGGTGCCTATCGCTCAGTACCTTCATGACAAGGATGCCGCTAATTGGTGGGAAGCTGCTAAACCTCGTGATCGTGATGTCACGTGGGCGGAGTTCCAGGCATTTATGGAAGCTGAGTTCTGTCCGAAACCTATTAGAGAGCAGAGGATTTGCGAATTTTATGTGGCAGAACCGCAAGATATATCGGTGTCGCAGGCTATCATTGACTATAGCAAACAACTCAGTTATGTGCGAGATCGGGTGAGAACCGAGGAAGAGAGGATCCTTCACTTTGACAGACGGATGAAGCCGAAGATTCGCCAGTATATGTCGGGACTCACTTTCACTTTGTTGAGAGATTATCAGGATCGAGCCTTAGCCTATGAGCTAGCTTCGTTACCGTCGGAACGTGTGCCCGAGTCGAAGAAATAGAGGAAGTCCGATGACCTTGTGGGCAGTATCGGAGTTGGTGTTCCTAGTTTGCAACGTCGTAGTCTTTCCGCTGTGAAGCTCCATCGCTCGATGCATGGGCTGAGAGTTCTAATTCGTCTGCTTTGACTCCTAGTAGAGCCAGGAGGTGTTTTAACTGCAATGTGTCGGGGCATGTTCGTGCGCATTGTCCTTCTCTGCTGGTAACGTGTTACAAGTGCGGACTCGAGGGACATCAGGTTCAGTTTTGCGAGTTGGTCACCGAGCCTTCCGAGGAACGGACTTGAGCACTGATATCAGGATTAACTCTGAGGAGTCCATGAGAACTAGTCACATGTTATGTTATTTCCTTGCTTTGTTGTTTTGAATTTCCGAGATAAACTTCTTTTATTAGAAGTGGATTGGATTTTGAACTTCTGTATCCTCAACTCTATCGACTTGTTTGTGTTCGTTGATATTTTCTGAACTTGTTATATCTTTCACTTTTGTTGTTCGAACGAGTTGTGATATTGTTTCGGATTAATCCGCTTGTCGTTGTGACTTTTTCGAATGCGATTCCATTCCTGTGAATCTTATGTGGGTGCATGTCTTATCGTCCTTACCGGATCACCTATTGTCTCGAGCCGAGGTGTGAACTTCGGAGTTGTTATTTGATTCTTGTTGTTCGTCGTGATTCGGATATGATTGTTCGACGGTTGTCGTCTTGATCGTTGTGGTTTGACCGTTTGTTGTTCGGTTTTTGTTGATCTCGTATCGTGGTTGTTGAGCGTTCAGACTCCTTCGTACTTTCCCCAAGTTCGGGAAATTAACTTTTTTTTTGATATTCCAAACCTTGGGTTGTGGAAATTCGTATTCGTACAACGATTAATTCGTGCTTCGATTGATGTACTGTTTGGGTTGGTCAACCGTATTGATCTTTGTTCGCTAGGTCTTGTTATTGTTCGGGTGTAGTGATATGGATGGTAGCAGCTACGTGCTTCATGTGATTCGTTGCAAGTTGTTGGCAATGGATAGCGTGTGTTATCTGAGATTGTTTTGCATTGATCGTTTTATGTCTTAAGTTTCGGGGACGAAACTTCTTTTAAGGGGAGTAGAATGTAATACCCGAGATCTTCGTTCCAGTTTCGTTGAATTTTTCTTCGGTCGAGCGGATTTTTGTCATTCGCGTCTTTGGAATCGTGTGCTTGCACTGTGGTACATTGAGTTTCGTAGCCTGTTCGTTATTGTTTCGGATCTTAGTCACTGTGTTTGCGTGATCGAGACGTCGTCGAGTATCGAGTCGGATGGTCGGGTGTTGGCTGCTGGGATCGAGTTATGGCCGTAAGGCCTGGCCGATTGCGTCCGTAAGACTCCCGCACACATTGGCCTGGGAGGACTCGGTTATGTCCGTAAGGGTTAACCTGTTACGGCCGTAAGGCTTCGTTACGGCCGCAAGGCATTGGCCGGTTACGGCCATAATGCGTCGGCAGATTTCAGGCAATAACCCTGGGGACCTAGTTACGGCCGTAAGGCCGCATTGAGTACGGCCGTAAGGCATGCTCGTTACGTACGTAAGGCAACAACCGTTACATATGTAAAGGCAATTGACCGAGTTACGGCCATAAGGTACTGTCGGTTACAGCCGTAACACTGTCGGTCATATATAGGCCTGGGCTTCGGCCAGACCTCATTTTCTTGCGTTTTCTTCACCTGGTGGCGGCTGCGGACGGGAGTGATCAAAGGGAGGAGTTATTGGCTGGTTCTAATCAATTCCAAGGCGTTTTGGAAGATGCATTTCGATTATATCATTACCGAATCCTTGTTCTTCGTCGGATCGAGGTATTTCTTCCGTAGAACCCTAGTTGTGTATTTTTTTGGGGGGGTTTCTTCGTGATTCGTTGTTTTTGTCCGAGATTGATGAATTGTTCTTGGTATTCTTGTTGTATTGATCGTGGTCTTCGGATTTCGTAACTCATTTATCGATTTTTTTCACCCGGACCTTGATTCTCGATTTCCTTGAAGAAACCCTCGGATTCTTGTTGTTTTTTGGGTTGATTCGGATTACGTTTAGCATTATTGATTCATGGTGATTTTATTTTCGTAGTTTTCGTGGGGTTATCGAGTTCTTGGTCGTTTTTAGAAGTTCGAGGGCTACCTGACCGTGTCCGTTCGTCGTTTCCTTTCTCATGGTATCGAGGCAAGTATCTTGCCCGTACGTTTCATGTTTCGTAGACCTAATTGTTGGTGAATGATTTTATGTGCTATCCGAATGTTTAAATGAACCTTAAAAGGATCGGTATGTTCTCGATAAATGTTGTCTTTCAAAAGATAACTCGTATGCTTCGTAAACAAATGTGTTTTCGGAATATGTGTGTTGGTTTCGTATGTTGGAAGATGTTACAATAATATTTAGTGAATATAGTAGACTGTATTAATTTCCGAGGATTATATATTGATAAGTGTAATTGTTATGAGAAAATGTGATACCATGTGATATGATTTGTGACTCCTTTATAAGGAGGTGGCGATGTTCCTTGTGGTTTGTAAATTGCACGTGCTTGTTATTGCGTGATCGTTGTAAGTGATGTGCCTCCGGGTAAGATTATTGAATCTCCGGGATCCGTACTTGCTACTACGGGTCGGGAGTGACCGTAGGGTTATCCAATCGGGTATGTCTTGTGGGGACTCCGAGGTTCGTGGATTGTTAACGCGATGTCGGGGATAACTTGTGGGGTTATCCATCGGGTATGTCTTGCGGGGACTCCGAGGTTTGTGGCTTGTTAGCGCGATGCCGGGATAACTTATGGTTGTGGATTGGTCGTGTGATGTACGTGTCATGTATTGTCCAATCGAGTAAGTCTCGTGGAGGCTCCGAGGTTCGTAGCTTGCTAGTGCGATGCCGGGACAACTATGAACGTACATATGGTTGTGATTGTGTGACTGTTGTCACTGTGATATGTGAATTGGTATGGTTTCCCATTGGGTTATTCACTCGGGTATGTTCTGCGGGAGAATCTGAGGTTTGTGGCTTGGTAGCACGGGACGCGAATAATCCTTGGGAATATGTTGTTATGGAAGATTAGGTCGTGGACCCCGTGCTTCTTGATTTGGGTCGGGGACCCCCGTACCATAAAACGGGAGAATAACACAACGGAGAGACAAACAACAGAACTCTACCAAAAACTCGTAGCAGACTTCCTCCGCCCAAGATCACGAAGCACGGGATCCGCCGCCGCCGAACCTAATTCGTAGCATACTTCCTCCGCCCAAGACGCAACCAAGTCCCAGTTCGATCCAGATCGCCCGTTCCAATCGCAACTAGCCGATCGCCTCCCCGCCAGAGCGTGACCCGTCGGCTGCCCGTCGCCTTCTTCAGTCGCGATGAAAGAAGATGGGGTTGCACCTTCAACAGTCATTGACGTATGATTGATTTGGGCTTTATTTTGGGCCTAATTTCTGCTAATTACTTGGGCCTATTTTCTTTGATTGTGTTATTGGTCTTGTGGAAGTTTGACAAGTCTGGGCTGAACCGGAAACAGCTTACTTAAACGAGCAGGCCAACCCTAACCTGTTCGCAAACCCAGTTTTCGGCACACCCGAACCCAACTTGCGATCCAGTCCAGCCTTGGACTTGGTTGCTGACCCGATCCGACCCGCCCAGCAGTCCCGTTTTCGTCCAGCCGACTGTTGCCTAAAGCTGCGACCCGATCTGATCGAAGCACCGCTGGATTTTCCTATGGTTTTATGTACGTGATATTTGCTGTTTGAAAACCTAGTGCAATCGAGACAAAACCTATCAAAATCGAAAAAAAAAAACCGAGAGACGAGAATTTCCGCGCGTAAATTTTCTGCACAGTGCAGTGGTACCAAAATCATGTTTTCCGATTCGTTAACCGTCGAATCGGTGTGATATTTTGACAGAAACTTCCCAACACAAATATATGTATATTCAACGGTGGAGATCGGATTCTGAGTAATATTGATTACTGAATCTACTGCCGAACAGAAGCAGATTTTTACGAGGAAATTTGGAGATCCGACCTCATCTAATACCGAGCTGCTGCACCGCCGCGCCCGAGTCCTTTTTCGGCCGATTATCGAGCCCAATAGCCCTTTTCGGGCGTTTCTCAACTCTCCATCTTTTCCTAATTAATGATTCATTTGTTCATTAATTTGTACACTTATGAATCTTACCATGTTTATGTTTTACGTGTATATAGGAAAATACGTCGCTCATGATGATGTGCACGCTATGGAGAAAATCCATATTTGTTATCCCGTTCAAGGATCAAAGTAAATATGGAACCGAGTAACACGAAAATATGTTGCTCATATGGAGAGAAGCTCCCGTTCAAGGATCAAAGCAAATATGGAACCAAATACCCGTAAGATTTTATTAAAATTCCCGTTTTTCAATTTCTCTCTTTTGGGAATTTTTTTTGGGAAACTGGGTATTTGGGTTCTTTATCTCCCACGCTACTTTGCGGTGGATGAGACTATGAGAGGAGGTATCACTCTCGTATGTCGAAGTAAATTGTGTGACGGCCCTGGGGGAGTCACGGATAATTGTTGAAAGTCGATATTTGTGGTTGTTGCATACACCACATTTTGGGTGCGATTTGACATCGCCGTTTTGTCGATTTTAAACCAACAATTGAAAAAAATGAAGATTGTCGGTAACGGTAAAGTTATGACTCTTTCATGATTAGTCACGGATTTGTGACGTACAAATGGGACAAACATCGATTGCGACGGATATGTCGTGGTTAAAATCGATTTATGCCGGAATCGTCACGTTGAATTGAGCGACCACCACACTGGTCTTGACCCAATCCCATACTTGGAAAACTCCATCTTTCATCTTATTAAAATAAAATATTGCATGTGGGTGTAGTCATGTACCGTATCCTTGCAATATGATATATGAAATAATGTACGAGTAATTCTCATGAATTTTAACATGTAAAGCAATGGCATATTGCGGTAAATACATGAATTCGTTGACCTCGATTATAGTTCGTATGACTATAGGTCCGAATACTTTTCTGAGTATTTGTAAAGGCATGTGTCTTATACATTTGACTATGTTTAGTCGATCTTATTGGATGGTTAAGACGAGTTGGTTATGGTATATTCATTATGTCTCATGGTTCAAAATGCTTAATTATGATGCACCGCGTTGTATCTATATAACATGGCTATTATGACGTATACTTGCAAATTGAGAATTAAAATTCTTGGTTGATTTGATGCACTTTGGTGGATTTTGTCTACACTTTGATCATGACTAGGCGCATCCTCCTTGGTATTTGTTTATGCTTTGAAAGTTCAAACGGAATCAGTGGTTTTTAAACAGCCTTAGCTGTATCGACATTCCTACTTTCTCTGCAAGTATACCAAGTTGGAGTTACCGAAAGGATCATCAGTCGAGATAAGAAATCGAACACCCTGCTGTGTTTAAACGCACCTATGGCTGTCATTGCCATGTTTTTGCATCAACACTTATGCCATTGGATATGGTCTCAACCTTGTTTTCTCACTAAACTTGAAAAATACTAAAGCAGTCAATTAAAACATGCACTGTGATCTGTGTTTAATGATCCGTGTGGTGCACAATATATGGATAGAAATATACGGAAGTCTAGTTTCCAGAAAATATGACCGTTCGTCCATAGCCTTCCTAACAAGGGAGTTATCGCTGTTTTAGTGAACAAAGGTCAAGCTGCATGGAATTTTATTTCTAGTGATTGTGCTAACTTTTGTCCCAACCAACTTGGTTCCCATCTTGAATTTGCAAGTAGTCTTATGACACATATTTTTCAACCTCTTTTTTACCGAATTTGCCATAGATGATGCAGTTTTTGGTATGCGTTGTACGCTAAACTATCATCTTTCAAATGTTGAAAAACAGTTTCCTTGGGGAAACCCAAAATACGCACCCTTATAAGAAGGTCGAGCGTGTGCATGGTAGTGTTACACCATGCTTGTGTCGTAATTTTGCCCCTTAGGCATATAACCTTGCCATGTTATGCAATCAATATGATAGATCATTTTGATCGTATCTGGTATAAAATCTCTATGTTGTTAGAGTGTTCGCTATGCTCATATTTGTAAAATTTTGCAAGCAAAATTAAGTGCGTATTAAGCTATTTTCAAGGAACACGATATTTTTGGATTTCGGTTTATAAATCCACTGTTACTATGATGAATAGATAATCACAATCAATGAGCGGTATAATGCTCAAGTTGTTGAATGCCCAATGGCGTTTTCTAGTCACATATGTTCCGTAACAATTTGAACCATGTTATGACTCGATGATACATATGCCAAAGTGTATCACTCATAGCATCTTATTGTGATTTGTGAGAAATAAAATCTTATGCATCACTTGTATTGTATATGTGAAAGGAAAAATATTCATGAGTCAATATGGTCCGGCTTGCATCGATTTGTGTAACCACAAGATGTATTGGGACATTGACAAATTTAGGCTTTAATAGTCCGGAGTTTGGATAGTTTGATGATCCATATACCACGGTATTGTCATGGACATCATTTTCTTTGAACTAAGAAACTAGTTGGATCAAATACACCATAGTACGTTGGTGGAGTCATGAGCAGGGCTCATGACCGATGATGATATTTATGTCATCCACGTCTTGTTTTCATAAACATGTGTGACGCCAAAACCCCCCCAATGATCCTTTTTAGCCATGTTCATTGATTCAAGCCTATTCTTTGGCACGAATAGGAGATGACACCCTCCTATGCTAAAGAGGATAATGTAGTGACTCGCATAACCATGGTGCTGAGTCCTCCCTTTTCACCGAGTCCTTATACATACATGATCATAAGTATTAGCCTGGGTGGGTTATGATGCTATGATGGTGTTCACAAATGGTCGTACTCAAGTGATAACATTTGTATGTTATGTTGTTCCTTTGACAATGATTGATAAGTGGATGAAACCTGAGTTATGGTTGTCCAACTTGTGGACCAGTCATTGTAAAGGTCGGTTCACCCACTTTTTAGACCTAGTATTAAAGTGAAATTTTAACAAGTACTTCATAACATCCAAGGTTACCTTCTCACAAATTTTGATTCCATTTGGAGACTTGGAAGGAGGTGAACCACTTAAATGAAGTTTTCACTTATCACCAGCCATCCGAACGACAAGTTCGATGTCATTTCGACTGGTTTTTGACCACAAGGTTGATGATTGTGGAATCCTAAACACCCGTTTATACATGCTCATGAAATTTTGAGGTGTTTGGGGCTGGTGAAGGGAGTGAAATCTTCAAGAAATCACTAGAGGTTCGATAAAACCAACGGCCTATCATCGGTTCAATCGTTTCTTTATGTTCGATCCCGGTGGTGCATGGTGGCGGTTTTGTTGGATTCTCAAGACCAATAGCTATGGTTATGTAGCATCGGTCAAGATGTCATATTCACCTATACCTATCATCATTCAAATGCTTAGTTACGAGTGTAAAAGTATGCAATTTTTTAACTGGATTGCGTTAACACTGAAAACCTTTATCGTCCACATGTTCATGTGCCAAAGTGCGTCACCACAACGCATTATGATGGGTTATAAATGATGAATATGACATGCGCTTTCACTTATAGTCCGCTTAAATTATACCTTGGCAGACGATCTCGTAAGTCACTTTGATGAGCCAGTCTTCCGGTCGTTAGGGGGAGATGCGAACAATCATGTTCGAGTAGAACGACTTGGAATTGTCATAGTTTGTCCCTACTGTGCCTCACCAAGTTCTCTAAAGTGACGAGATTAAATACATGCTGCAAACATGTCTGTAAGGATTGTGTCCGGTCATGGACGTTCGTCACCTATAAATGGTGATATGGTAACACCACAAATTGTGGTAGATGGTGTTACTAGGCCGTGGATCTCATCGAGTATTGGAATGCCATTTGGTTCGATAAATACTCTCGCTAAGAGTGTATGCGAGCTTGGTACATGAAACTTGATCATATGATCAAATGAACTTATCCATCTCATGTGATTCTGGATTATAGTCATCATTGGGGGACGCCTCAATGAATGCCAATCCATAAAGAGTACTCTATGAATAAAGCCGGTACATGAGGACGTAGAATGTGAGTTTAATCGAACCATACTTCGTTGAAAATCTACAACGTTGTAGCCTTGGCCTAAAATGAAAATATATGCGATTTCAGTATAAACAAAGTGATAGCCCTTTGTTGAAGTGGTGCCGACACTCCAAAGATAAGATCTATCCGTATACTTTGTTAAAGCGAGTGAGAGAAGGAGTTAAACTCACCTCATGGCGCGAGGTTTCTCATGAACGCACTGGTATCGACTACGATGACATGAAACTTAGTTGTGCTATCGTAATAGATGTTATAGCATCCACTATCTTTTCAGTTAGATAGTTTCCTAAAAACTGACATGCAGCTTGTGGTTAAATCTTATCTTAGTGGGGAACTAAGTTAAGTGATGAAAGGATCTCGTGGTGGATCAGACTCAAATCAAGTGGCTCCTGACCACGGAGCGCGTCGGGAACGCATACTAAGTATATACTTGATTTGGAAGAGATATGAAGCTTTTGCATGTAAAACTAAGGTTTTATAGTGATGTACTCTTGTGAGACTAAGAGATTCCGCTAAATCCAAAGTTAAGAATGAAAGGATCTTGGGGACACTTGATGATGTATATTCATCAATCAGTTTAAGGCAATCTAAGGGAAGGTTTCCCTAAGAGACGATAAAGTAATGCCTATATGATTCCCAATGACTAGTCGAAGTCATCATAAGACTTGGCTCACTTAAATGATGATGCAGTCTTAAGAGAAAAGTACAGTATTATGTACTCATGTTTGACTCGATGTACTCATTCGTAATAATCCGGTAAATCCACTGTGATGATGGCCTGGGATACGCTCACGCAATGTCTGTGATTGACAAGAAGCTTGAAGCTCGTTCTATCTCGATAAAAAGGACACTTGAAAACTGATACCCGAATCTGCCCAGAATGTGTTGGTCTATATCCCATATGACCTACAGGGCAACTCACTTGATGGAAAATGGTGAAATTGGTGCCATTGGAAAGGTTTGTGTCTACTTCCCAAGGAAACCAACCATTTGATCACATCCATCATGTTGAGTGACATATGACTATTGTTGCAAAGTAGGACAGGATATGTCCGGTAATTTGCCGAGTCAACTTCGATAGAGATTTGTGATCTGCTCAGGTCGATCTAGGTTACGTACTGTATATGAATGAAAAACTATGGGTGTCTAGTTTTCATACGTTCTTACAGTTTCGTCGATACCTATTGAATCAAAGAAGTTATGACTGATTTAGTGCATGGAGGTCAAGACTTTAGAAAACTTGATAAGTCTTTAGCGACTCTGCACTTTGGATGTGTCGCGCTATTTTTGTCCTTAGACCAAGGTTTGTTTTTTCCCACTGGGTTTTCACTTGGTAAGGTTTTTAACGAGGCGGCCTATGAGAACATCCATACAATGATGCGTTGTACTTCTGTTCAACTTAGACCAAGAGGTATTTTTCCCACTGGGTTTTTCCTTGATATAGTTGTGAGGGCAACTTGGTATCCGACTCCTATGATTTGAGGTACTCATCAGGGGGAGTCGTTATGTATACATCAAGGGGAGTATACATGACATGTTATCTTGGTGCGTTGCAATCTTTTCCTCATCAAGCCTTTATTTTTCCCATGGGGTTTTGTTTTGGCTTGGAATAGGTTTTTACGAAGGCAACATCTTCTGCACCATTGTTGTATTAGTGCTCGACACAGAGGGAGTGTTCTGGGAATTATTATTCCCGTGATGTGTCTTACCTAATACTGGTTGTAGATACATAGATGGAAGGTTCTAGATCCTTCTAGAGGCAGTAGGATCCTATTAGATGTCCTACCTTATTTAGGAATCCTATGTATGGAAGGACTCTCATTGTAATGCCTATATAAAGGCCCCTCTATCAGTGTTATGAATGCAATTGATTGACTCTATTTACAGTCTTTTTACTTTCTCATGAAACAACAATTTCGTAATATCATGGAAAATACTATTATTGATATAAATAAGTATAAAGTTTAATATTCCTACACAAATAAGGAATATACTAGTATTATGGACTTCTGAAAATATTCAAAATTCTAAAATATTATTATAATTTTTCTAAATTTTTAATATTATAGTACATGAAATATTCAATTTATTGAGTATTCTAATAGAACTAATTTAGAAAACCCAATATTCTGAGAATACATAACATCTTATAATATATGAGATTATTTAATATTATTTTACACATAATATTCTGAATTACATTCAATTTACTATTATTATAAAAGGATTTAAATTACTTAATCTCTAAATAATTATAAACATATCATAATAATTTACCAAAATATACACAATAATTCTAGATCATATTTATGGTTCACATAATATCCCTCTGCCCACAAATAACTTGTCCAAGTTGGAATGACACGAGTTTTAAGAAAAACTGGTATAAAGTGATTTTAGTGGAGAAAGAGTTCCACTTTTGAGAAGAAGAAAAAGAGAAATTTTTTTCCTTTTATAACTGGGATAAGTTTTGGGCGGACATCCCAATAAGAAAACTGGGACAAGTTTTTGACGGATGGAGGGATTACATTTTTTCCATATATTATGTTTTTGATAAACATAAATAAATCAATATATACTTAATTATTTATGTTATAAAAATAAAAGAATAAGTTTCCATCGGAACTGTTGCCAGAGGTATGAACTCCGGGCAGGAGACTTAGTAAAAAGAAAAGGTTATTTTCTTTAATGTTTTAAACAATTTATTAAAATAAAATAAAAGTAAACAATAAATAACAAGATAAAGGACTTAAGTTGAATTAGGAAAAATGTAAGGAATATTTTTTCAAAATGAGAAAATAAGGTTATGTTTGGGAGAAAACTGATTTCACTCTTTGATGAATGGAAAAATGGAAAGAAGGACCTATATGAAATTATTGGACTAATGGCTACCTAGATGTAACTAGAAAATCTAAGAGGAGTGTTAAATGAAAATCATCCTATTAATATCTTTTTTTTTTGATAACTAGGTGATCTCAGCTTAGCCGGACTAATCCTAGTCCCTCAATGAACCCACTCCTAACCCATTGAGAGAAGTAAATCGCGAGTCGCACTACAAAAAAACAGGGCATCTGTGACGATCAAATTGCAACGAAATTTAAAATCGTCGCTAGTAGCGACAGATTACCTACTAAATACCAACAATTTTTTTACACATATATAGTTTATGACATTAGCGACAACTTAACACAAAATACCCACAGACTTAATTTTTTGTTACAAAACTGGGCAACTGTGATGATGATATTCCAACGAAAGTTTATTTCGTAGCTAGTAGTGACAAAATTACCTACGAAATACCAATATTTTTTCCACATAGTTTTCTTGTATCAATAGAAACAACATACCAACATAATTTACTACAAATTTATTTTTGGTAGCTTCCGTTGCAATTTCGTTGCTTTGATTCCAGCAAGTTCCTTATTGCGTTGATATTTTGTAGATGCCGAAAATTCATTTTACAGCTAAAACAATTATAGTATATGAGAAGTAATGAGCATTATTTTTAATTAATTTTTAAAAGAAAAATAGGAATTGACAAAAATCAATATGAATTTTGTTGCACCATCCAGAAAACAATCTGCATTTCATTTGTTTATATAATTCTAGCAACAATCTAGTCAAAATAATCCTAGGTACAAACTTATGACCTCTCAACAACCAAGAAAACTTAGCAACTAGCACTTCAACAGGATTGAAAATAATGACACTAGCTAATTACAACAACAAGATCAAGATATACAATCAACGAAATAATCCCCAATTTCCAGTCGAAATTGAGCTACAAATATACCTTTTATTTTTTATAGTCGAAATAATCCTTGTTCTTAGAGCTCCTGATGTGAGATAATTTATCAGAAAAGAAAAGTAAAAATATTGCTGAGATTATTTATCAGAAAAGAAAGGTAAAAATATTGCTAAGAGACAGTTCAGTGGATGTTGTGGCTTGCTGAGCATGGTATTTATTTAAAAACTCGACATTTATACTCGAGTTACTCGAATAACTTGGTTGGGTTACTCGGCCATAATCGTGTAACCGAGTAACAATTCAAGTTACTCGGTATATACTCGAGTTACTCGACCCGCGTTGCCCGAGTCACGCTTCGTGTTACTCGATGAAAAGATGTGTTACTCGATTGTTTAATCCATATTACCCGTCAACATTCCTCAATATTTTATATTTTTTTAAGTTGACTCGAAATTACATTTTTCTTTAAAATAAAATATATGATTCCAACGTATTCGAGTAAAGGTCAATTCGACAATTTAAATATAAAAAAATTGATGTTAGACTAGAATTAAAAAAGAATAATTATATATCTAAAAGGGCAAAATAAGTTTTGTCCCTAAGAAAAAATGAAAATAATTTTAACCTTTGCCCACTTTAATTAAAATCCTCATGTGACTTTGAATATCCACTTACAAAAAAACTATTTTTTCTACTATCCACTTGCACTTCATACTATTCTTATGCTCAACTTTGTTCGTATCTATCACATCTCGCTCGCTCGACTCTCTCTCTCTCTCTCTCTCTCTCTCTCTCTCTCTCATCTCTCGCCGGTCGGCGATCATCGTCCCTCCACTCCACACCGGTCACCGCCACCGCCGCCAGAGAGGGCTACTTCGCGAATCGCGCGCGCAGCAGCAGCCAGCCGCCGCTCTATCCCGATACGCCTCTCCACCCCGTTGCGATGTCGCCGGTCACTGTCCAGCCCTCCGCCGCTCAAAACAAGAGAGAAAGAAAGAAAGAGAGAGAGCCGAGGAGAAAGAGGAATTAGAAAGAGAGAGGAAGATGAATTAGAAAGAGGGATTGCAGCGTGGCTAAAAAAAAAAAGAGGGATTGCAGATTTGCAGTGGTGCCAAATCGATTCCTGAAATCGATTTCTTGATATTTACTTGTTTAGCCAAATCGATTTGCTCCAAAAATCCAGACGACTCAGCCTCCATCCTTCCTCCCCTTCCATCGTTCCATAGTTCTTCATCAATCGTTCATCGACTTCATCACAGGTAAACTCGAATCTCCATTTATATTCGTCGTTCCTCCATATTAATTTCTGAAATCGTTTTCCTAAAACATTTTCTAAATTGATTTCTGACTTGGGGTCGCCAAATCGATTTCTGAAATCGAGCCAAATTGATTTCTGGATGTTTTGCCAAATCGATTTCTGAAATCGATTTCTAGAAGTTTACTTGTTTAGCCAAATCGATTTCGGGATGTTTTGATAAATCGATTTCTTAATGTTTTGCCAAATCGATTTCCGTAATGTTTAGCCAAATCGATTTCTGAAACTCACACCTTGTTGGTTTGCATATATCACTTGCATCATGTTCATCTATACTCATTTGGTTGAGATAACTAGTAGGCTACGTGACATGGCATTTTTTATCAATTTTCTGCACTTCCTTATCAATTTTCTGCACTTTCCTTCCACTTTCTGCACTTTTTTTATCAAAATTTTCTGCACTTTTTCTCAAAACCCTAATTAACGCCCAATCGAGATCTGGATCTAGATCGATCGACCGATTGATGCAGGTTTTTCGTATCCTCTTCTAATCTTTTTTTATCCAATAATTTTGGGGAGATTAATCATCAAATTTTCGTTCAACCGAAATCGTATAAAAATTTGAGGAACACTAATTCAGAACAGAAGAAATTCGTACGAAGACGGAGTTTATGGGACGACGTGTTCGATCCCTCCCGGTAAGAATTTCACTTACATTCTTCAAATGAAGGATCAAATAGGATCCTATTTCTACTTCCCATTCTTGGCATTCCACGAGACTGCTGCTGGTGTTGGAGATATTAAGATACTAAGCAGGCCCTTCATCCCTGTCCCCTTCGATATCCCGGCCGATGATTTCACTGTCTTAATTGGAGATTGGTATACTGCTAATCATACTGTAAGAAATTCCCATGCTTGCTTCATTCATTGTAGTTAAGATTGTTATTTATCTATACATATATGTATATATTCATCCCTTATCCATCCCAAATAATAGGGGCATATAATTATATATCACAAATATAGAATAAATAGTTAATCTAGTAATCATTTATTTATTTTTATTTATACCCTTATTTATTTATTATATATGAGAAAGCTCAGAAAAAAAAGTACTCCCTCTACCCGCCACCCATGTGCAACAATTTTCTTTTCCATCTGTCCGCAACCTATGTGCATTGTTTATTTTTGGGAATTCTTTTACCCTTTCACAAGACAAGTGGGTCCATTTACTCCACTCACAACACATCCTACCAACTAAGTCAACTCAAATATTAAAACCCGTGCCGGTCAAAAGTGTGCATATGGGTGGTGGACGGAGGGAGTAATTATTAGTGAATATACATGCAAATATGATACTCAGTAACTTAAAACTTTCTTGGAATTCATCCAATACACCATTGAAATGCTTGTGTGGATTTAATAGGGGTTTCTCCTCTAACGGGCTTGAGGAGGGGGGGGTTTACTGTGGGACAAGCTGCCCTAAAAGCAGCGTCTTGCAAAGTTGCCGGTTTGCCTTCCACCTTGATTTAATTGACTTATTTATAATTATTTCTATTAACATAAAATTTAGAAGATTAGCTACTGAAGTAAATTTTGATTGGATATTCGTTTAAACAAAAGATCAACTAATAGTCTTAGCTTAATAAAGAAACAAGTCTATTAAGACTCTTATTCTTTTCACCTGAATTCTAACTCAATTTATTTTAGTGACTAAAATTGGTTTAATTGATTGAAATTAATTTTTAATTAACAAAGCTAATTTTTAATAAAATTTGATTTTTACTTGCTATTTTTTGGCTGATTTCACTAGTTTATCTTATTGTGAAGTTGCTGATTTCACCAGATGTCTATATTATTGTTAATATATATTTCTATGTTGGTTATATTACTGTCTTTTTTCATCTAAAAATATATATATATATATCATATCCCTTATCCTATCCCTTATTGCAGTATGGCTAGAAGAGTCAAGAATATAAGTACGGGTGCAAACAGTTCTCGCAGACGAAACGGAGAGAGGCCAATTGTGGAGCATTCGTCTTCACCTATTCGTGAACCAGAAGAGCAAAATGATGAGCTTCAAGTGAGTGAGTGATGATGATGTCCCTTGTTGCGAGGGCAGTGGTACTTGTCCAACTAGTCCTGCTGCACCACCAGGGCTTGATGAGACCTTAGATTTCGAAGATGATGAGGAGTCTAGGGAGCTGCGCAAGACACGGGACCAAACCGTATAGGGAGCTGCGCAAGATCTGTAGTTGAATTTCATTCTTAGCAAGAAAATAGCAACATACATATTTGTAATTAATTGAGTTTAAGTTCCAACAAATGTTACTACATTAAGTTTTGTTGTTATCTTTTAGTTAGTCTTTAAAAAAATCTCGACACCATTATTTGTTGAAAAATTTATTTAGATCTATAACGGATTAGCTACACCAATATGCGAAGCTAACGTTCCAACACTTTATTTTGCTGCTAAGTTTGTTGTCATATCACTATACATTTGTAACAAGATACCGAGAATGTTTATCGTAGCTGACTTTCCAACGGAAAAATTGTTGTGAAATTTTGTTGGTAAAATTATAACTTTTCATACTTGACTTTCCAACATAAAAGTGGTTGCTACATTTGTTGGTAAAGTTGTGTCGAATTACCGATAAATAAATTTGTTGTAGAAAGTGAAAGTACTCCGTTGATTATTTTCATCATTACCAACACAATACTAACATTTCACCAACAAAAAAGGGTTGTCTCTAAATTTACCAACAATTCTTTTTTTTTTTTTGTCGCAGTTGTTTAGCCACGCCACTTTCACAAACAAATTTGCAATGACAAAATTGTTGGTGATAGTCATCTCCAACAAAGTAGCAATGAAAATCACTGTCAGTGAAGCCCTTTTTTCTTGTAGTGTCGTTGGAGCAATTCCAGGGTCCCCAATGTCTTTTCTGTACACTGCGCAGGAAGGCTCTTAATCGATTAATGCGCTCGTGTTCCCTGCAAGATTCTCGGAGAATCACTGATTGGTCAGCACCTCCGGGTTCCCAACAAGGAAATACTCCCACATTGTCGTTTGACGCGAGATTAAACATTGATTAGCGGTCGCTCGAGCTAGCCCCGGGGAGCTAGAGGATCATAAAGAGAAAAACCTCATCTTTAACCTCCTTGGTGGGTTAGAACCCAAGACCTTTCCTAAAGAAGTGTCTTGGGAGTAGGCGTCCTACCACTGGACCACCAACCCTTCCCCCTAAATCATCCTATTAATTAATATTATTAATAGTGGTTGTAGTGATAATAGTAAGAAAAAAAGTAATTAAAATTTTGTACACAACAAATATTATATTCTAACTTTCTATACATTAAAATATACTTCCTCCGTTCTCTTATTATTACAACGTGTTGACTATTGCACTATTCACATACTCTCTTTTGACCATCTTTTGTGATTTATATATATAAAAAATATAGTCATGTGAGGTTTTGTTAGATTCATCTCGAAATATACTTTCAAAATATTAATTTTTTTATAATTTTTAAAAATAAAGAATTGAAGATAGTAATACTAATAGTCAAAGTTGTGTATTGACAAACGTGAAAATCCAAATTTACAGTAAGAGAACGGGATTAGTATATTTATTTATATCAAATATCAGCATTTTGCTTGATAGTGAACAAGTGAATAATTGAATTCATTAATGAGCAATATTCCTAGTAATTTAGAAAATAAGGGACATAATTGGAAACCAAAAAGTAATGTGATTTATTTTTTAATTGGGTAGGATGATTGTCCTTTAATAAAATATTATTACCAAACAAATTTATTTAGTCAAACTATGGGTCTGTGCAAGCTGTGCTACTGCACAGGATCCACGTTCAATGTTAGCTTTTTTAGAGCCTCAAATAATAACGAAACCCTTATATATAGATGTTTGTAATTATATTTAATATTTTCGGCATGGCATAGTGGTAGCTAGAAGCACAGTAGAGTGCACTACCTGGTTCGATCCCCACATGCTACATTTAATTGTTTTCTTTTTTTTTTTTGGTTTGTTCATGTAATTTCTTTTCTATTGACTTATTTTTTTTGTTTTGTTTAAGACAAGTGTTTTTTTATAATATTACGAAAATCTGATTAAATTAAATATATTATATTGTATTGCTTTTGAAATGTATTTAACTAAAAAATATATTATTTTTAGCAAAAATAATTGAAAAATATTTGAAATTTTCCAAAAAATAAGTCTAGCATTTTAAAACCAAAATTAATTAAATTTACCTTTATTTTTTAAGAATATTGTGATTTTGAGTTCTTAATCGAATTTCTATTGATGAATTAAAATAGTTTTTTTAGAAATTTAGTTTTGTTTGTAGTTATAGCATTTTTTAATTAATATTTACTTCTTTTTATCTTTAATTATTGTCAATATTTGTTGATGGTTTTGGTCCCCCGAATTTTTTTTGTAAAACTCCGTCACTGAGGTGTCCAATTTTATAAAAATAGGGTGATATTTTTAAAATTTGAACAGAACCTCTCAATTGTTTGAGACGGCGCTGAATCAAACAAAATCTCAATGATGTCAAATGCCCACCATCATGTGTTTTCAAGTGGTGGAATACTCGTAATTTGGTGGAATGCAGACTTTTGATTTATTACTCGTGAATGTCAAATGCCCACCAGCACAAAGAAGTCCAATCTCTTTTTGTTTGGTGCGTGTGTTTTTCGATTGTTTCAATGGAACCAAAGACTCCTTATTTTTTGGTTCTGAATTATAAGAGAATAAAATAAAATGACTCACTAAACTGACTGCACTTCTTTTTCTCATGAAGTACTAGTCATTCCATGCAATTCTCGATGCAATTTTTATTTTGGATCATCCGAAAATAGCCTCTCTGTGTTAAGATAAGGGTAAGGCTGCGTACATCCGATCCCCCTTTACCCCGCTTTTTGCGGGAGCCGTTAAGACATTGGGGTAATGTTGTTGTTGTGTGTGTGGGTGGGGCATTAATTACTTAGGATTAGAGATGCATTATATATTGGCTGCACACTGAGCAGGATCATAAACAACTCAAACCATGAAAACTCATCAACATGTATTAATACTCCTAATTTTAGCGTATGCATCATTCACGACATTTCATCTATTCAGACAGCCTTCTGATCAATTAAACAACACACACTATGAAGTTCGTATAACCAATGGCTTCACCAATAACTCATCTGTGCCGTTGGTCGTGTGGTGCGTCTCCCATGAGAAGGGTGACATCGGCGGAAGGGCACTCCAAGAGAGAGACGATTATAGCTGGACTGTCGACACGACCGGCGTACTTTGGAGCTCTTGGTCTCAGTTCGACTGCACCATGAAATGGGATGGAAAGCGGAAAAAATTCGAAGCTTTCCGGGCGAGTCGCGACAGGTATAGGTGTGGCGCTCGTAGACAATGCCTTTGGCTGGTGAAAGAGGATGGCTTCTACTTTAGCAACGATGGGGTGAATTGGATCAAAGATTTTCTATGGGTGTGATGAACGGTAATTTAAATGGTAAGGGTATGGATAGGAATCCTGATCAACATCCTATATATATACAAGCTACAAGGCTCGTGAATAAAATAATGAATGAACTCAAATGTCTGCGAGTAGGATCCTCTGCAGTGCACAGCACAGTGTAGGGGTGAGTTCAGTTCGGCTTGGTACGGTTTCTAGCTAAAACCGATACCGAATCGCATCTTATCGGCATCTAGCATTTGAGTACCGAAATGATTCGGTTTTAAATCGGCTCGGTGTGATCGGTTTCAGTGTCGGTTCGGTAGCGGTTCGGTGTCAATGGGCTAATTAAATGAGCCGCTTAAGTTGGGCTTGCACCAAACCCAAATTGAACTACTTGGGATAAATCAGACAATTGTAAGTTCAAATAGAAGGATTTAGACATAATTAATCCAATAGGCCCTGTTGGGCTTAACAAACATGATCCTACTTTTTGAATTGAGCCAAATTAAACAAAGACATGTTCAAAGTTCAAACATAATGAATCCAATAGGAAATAAATGGTACTACATCCTTCACTTCAAAGCTTGAATAAAAATAAAATCTACTTCAATAACATGATAATAACTAAGGATTCAAAAGGTCCAATATCAGATTAAACAAAAGTCTTGAATTTCCTCCTCAGCACAAGTTCATCAATTCATAACAACCTGCACAAAGAAAAAACAAAGTTTGCAGAATAGTCCTGTGTTTTATCGGTTCGGTTCGGTTTTTAATGTCGGGATCCATATCTGAAACCGAAACCGAGCCGCATAATTCGGTTTTCAAAATTTTAAGAACCGTACCATAACAATATCTTATTGGTTCGGTTTTTTCGGTATTTTCGGTATTATTGGTTTTTGTCGGTTTTTCTGCTCACCCATAGCACGGTGCTGTGCACTGCTGTGCGTAGGATCGGATACGCACACACACATACCCGTGCGGGTGTGTGTAATCTAACGGCTGGCAGTGCACAGCACCGTGCTGTGCACTGCAGAGGATCCTGACCCAAATGTCTGAGGTTTTTAGTTTTTGTTTGGTTTAGTTTTTGTTTTTCAGTTTTCTTGGGAACTTTTAAGTTCATAACTTTTTCTTCGCTTCTTTCTTTTTTTTTTCCTTCTTGAAATTCAAATCAAACTACTCGATGCTCGATTTGAACTCGACTGATAAAAAATTCATTTGAGCTCTGTTCAGTAACATAATGAATCAAGTTTGAACACCAATTTTTGTTTTATAAAATATAAAGTTCGGCTTGAGCTCTACTTGATTTGAATAAAAATACATATAAAACGTCAAACTACTCAGCTTGATTCGTGTTCGACTTAATTAAAGTTTGTTCGAGCTTGCATTGATTACTAATCAAATCAAGTCCAAACATACTATGTAAAGCTCGACAAAATTTCAAACAAATTTGAATAACCGTATATTTATTTCCTTTGTATTGATTTATACCACCTATTCTTTCCAATCTCTCTAGGGCATGATGGTTCATTATCAGGGCAACTGATCAAGCGGACCTAGAAGATTAAAATTTGCACGTGGAATTTGCTCCAATTGAACGCTAAACACTAATCCAATTTTGGGCTGGCGTTATTCTTTTTCCTCTCTTCACCAAATATATGCCTATGCACTATGCAAACAAACCTTTTTTTTTTTTTGGCAACCTAAACCTTTATGTTTTATGAAATGGGTAAAATGGTAGTAATGTAAAATAATGCTACTTTTTGATTATTTGTATATTTACCTTTATATATTTGTTTTTTGATAATACGTTTCTTATAAGTTAATTTATACGTGTAAAAATGAAGAACAACATTGACAAAGAAAATAAGTTTCTTTAATATTAATATATAGACTAAAACAATAAAATGACACTAAAGAAAGAACAAGAAAATGATAAAATATATGCACTGTTGAAAAAAAAAAGTTGAAAAAGTCAGTGTTCAAATTGTAAAGTTAATAAATATACATGTACTAACGAAAAATATATAAAAAGTGGTGTGGAAACGAGTAGGGAACCCCCTTTTGAGTTTGAGAATAATTTAACTACTGCAAAAACATTGAACGCATGTACTTGATGATGATCATACTTTTTTTTAATTAAAAAATTGTAAAATACTTAATAGTAAAATTACTATCAATATTATCTGTGACTACTATTACATGATATTTTTCAATAATAAATACAAAGTATTATTTGTATAAAGATCTACATTATTTATAAAATATATTTAAAAACACTTCCTTACACATGATATTATAATTTTATTATATATTTTTCTCTCTTTGTCCATTCAAATAATCTCCAATAGTTTCTTACCGTTTACGCTTGATATTGCTACATAATTTGACATATAGGAATATTCATTTTAGAATATATAATCCAACATTCAATAGCTTTCAATTCTGACTCTTATGTTGCTTCTTTGAATTTACAATAATATAATTACAATAAAATACAAATAAAGACAACCTACTATAATTATAGTAAATTAAAATTGAACCAAAATATAAATAAATGGAGGTGAGTAGAACTCTTCCATAAGACAATTTTGCCCCCATATAAGAGCAGACGTCTCATGCAAGATGTTCCCAAAATACAACTGCTATGTTTTTAGTTAGGTGCTCTTCAGAACTCAGAACTCAGAAGACTCTCTTTTATAAGGTCCAAAACAACTCCATGAAATGGGGAGTTACTGCAGACTAAAGTGTTTTTCATTCTCTGTAACCTTCAGCTGAAAAGTCACCTCCATAAGTAGTCTTATTTAATTCGTACAGTACAGTATGGAGTGTGATGAGTCATGTTCCAGAAACTGGATTAGATCATATCTGGGTCAACTAAGTATTACATGTACCTGGGTTAGATCATATCTAGGCAAGATCAATAGTTCATGCAGCTTGGTTAGTCAGCCAATATTTCGATTCGTTACTCATTTCAAATGATTGAGGCAACCGAGTTACTCTCGAGACTGAGACAGTAGGTTAACAAACCTGGCTGATTTTGTTGCACTTGGCTGCAAAAATAATTTGATCTGTCCACAAGTCACAAGGCCTAAGTAGCCTAACTCGCACGAATCCAGCCCAAAATTCAATTGCCAAGAACCAAGGTCCAAGGCCCACGACTTGTGTGTTGGGTACCGATTCGGATAGTTGCGCCGTTTGCGGAAGCGTAAATAAAAGGTGCGGGAAATAAAGGACACGAGGATTTATAGAGGTTCGGCTATAAACGAGCCTACGTCCTCTCTTTATCTTTTTCAATAGGTTAAAGATAGCAACCTCTTCGCCTCTCTTCTATCGGTCGAGGTATAACCGTTTACAATCACGTCTTCTATTGGTCCGTGATAAACCACTCGTACTTGTCTTTGCGTCGGTCCAAGTTAAACCGTTTTCCTTTTCTATCGGACAAGGAATCAACCGCTCTAGCTTTCTATGGGTACTAGATAAACCTCACTAAGATAGCGATTGCGATTCTAACAATGCCGGATCCTTGATCCTAATAACACCGAATCCAGTCGTATCTTTTCTTTTACCACTCGTGTATGATTTTGTGTATAACACTCAATCACTCAATGTAAGCTCAATATTACAACAACAATACAATGAATATCAATCTCAGAAGAATGTGTAGTATGCTTGAAGTTGTTGTACTCAAACAATACCATAGGGATGGTATTTATAGGCTCCATCTTCAAACTAGCCGTTAGCTGCCAGACTGCTCATTACGTACGTTATATGCTCTCCATTACGTACGTAAGCCTCATTACGTACGTTAACCATGGTGGTTACGACGTTAGCATCTTCACAAATCACCCGGTGAGTTTCATCATTTGAGTTACGTACGTTAGACTTTCCTTTGTTACGTACGTTAACATTACGTCACTCATGACGTCATATATTCGTTGTATGCTTTGCTGACTTTGACTTCTCCAACGTTCACTTGTTTGAACTCCTTTACGTACGTTATCTCTCATCCATTACGTACGTTAAGCTGCTTCCATTACGTACGTTAATGATCACATATTACGTACGTTAGCTTTGTGTTTTTCCAGCTTTTTGCACTTCGTTTTCCTTTGATGCTTGCTTCGTCTCTTCGTTGTTTTGTTTTGCTTATCAACATTAATCATCAAAACACTTTTAATTTATGTATGGAACTAAATGTTCCAACAATCTCCCCCTTTTTGATGATTACAAAACAACACTTCGTCAATGGGATTTTCCTGCAAAAATACAAATATATGTATATCTTTACAGACCAAAGTTTTCGACTTTGTCCGTTTCGTTAGAATCTTCTCCCATTTCTTTTTCGACTCCTTCTTTCTCCTTACCTTTAACTTTTTGAATTTTTCGAATTAATATCGTCTTTTCGACCTCTCCTCATTTTTCTTCAACTCCTTCGTTTTTCTAATTCTCTTTGAATGCAATCGATTTTCTTCGATTTTTCTCCCCCTTTCACGGTTAATCACATTTTCGACTTATTTCTCCATTCTCCTATCTCTCCCCCTTTTTGTATTCATCAAAAAGTGGATAAAATATCAATTGAAATAATACCAAAATATAAAATATGCATGATACTAATTTATGATAAATAAATGCATAAAGGGTAAAAACTCCCCGAAAATATTATCTCCCCTTTTTAAAAAATACTCCCCGAGTAAAATACAAAAATCAATTTTTGGGGATCCAACCTATAGTTGGTTTTGTTTGGAAACATAGACGGTATTTGAAACCATTGTTCCTTTAGGAACCCAAATTTTCTTAATTTTTATCGTCCGCTTCGGGCTTTTGCAACTTGAAATATGATGCCCGATTTTCAAACACTTTTCACAATGGGGTATTTTAAAATTAACGGATTCGTTTTGAACGTGGTTTGAATCCTAACCCCTCTTTATTCAAAGTAAATTTTTGAACACCAAGCATTTGTTCAAATTTCTCGTTTCGTGAGAATTTCTTTGTCAAAGATTTAAGCTCGGTTTGGATTTTAGCGAGATCATTCTTCAAAATATTTTCATTTTCAATACACTTTGAATGATCGATTTCGACAAATTTTCCCTTTTCGATAATTTTAGAATTTTCAATTTCCAAAGATTTAATTTTAGACTTAAGGGATTTAATTTCCGATAATGCATTTTGAAAATCCGTATGAAGTAATTCAAATGCATCAAAAAGTTCGTCACGGGAGGATGTACTAACCTGACTTTCGACGTCACTGTCGTCGAACGAACTCCGGGCCATGAGAGCGAGATTATTTTGATTGATGAAATCATCGTCTTCATCTTCATCGCTCCATGTTGCTACGAGAACCTCCTTCTTGGGTTTGACACGGCAATTTTTAGCAAAGTGGCCTGGTTTACCACATTTTCGACAGGAGTTGTCGAACTTCTTCGTTTCGCTCGAGATATCCTTCTTCCTCCGGTTTAATAAGGTTTGTAATTTATTAATATTCTTGGCATAATATGCCGCTTCTTCGTCGCTTTCCTCCACCGGGATTTCTTCTTTCTTCCTCGATATCTTAGCCTTCATGGCTAACGATTTTTCTTTCGGTTTCGGCTTGACACTTCGTGATTTTAACACGATCTCATAATTAATTAGCGAACCAACGAGGGCGCTAAAATCGAGTGTGTTGAGATCTTTGGATTCCATAATTGCGGTCACGGTGCCGTCCCATTCGCTAGGTAGTGATCTTAAGATTTTCTTGACTTTTTCACTACTAGATAATGGTTTGCCAAACGAAGCTAGTCCATTGGTGATGACCGAGAATCGGTCGAGCATATTGGTGATGGACTCGTTACCCTTCATCATGAATAACTCGTAGTCATGGAGAAGCATATTTATCTTCGTCTCCTTGACTTGAGTCGTCCCTTCGTGTGTGATTTCAAGAATTTTCCATATTTCTTTCGCACTCTCACACGATGAGATTCGATTGACCTCTTCCGGATTTAAAGCACAAAATAAGAGTTGAGTAGCCTTACAATTTAGATGGTCATTTTTCCAATCGGCATCGTCGTATTCTTCGAAAGATTTGAGCGTACCGTCGGATTTGATAGGAACTTTCGGGCCAAGGCAAATAATCTTCCAAATTTCGATGTCGTATGCTCGGATGAATATCGACATCTTCTTCTTCCACGTCAAATAATTTGAGCCATCAAAGAATGGTGGTCGGTTGAGAGCAAGGCCTTCGACTGGAGAGAATTGAAACGCCATTGGATCTTTTTCTCCTCGGATGTTAAGCCGCGTATTGGAGTACTGCTCCGATACCAATTGTTGGGTACCGATTCGGATAGTTGCGCCGTTTGCGGAAGCGTAAATAAAAGGTGCGGGAAATAAAGGACACGAGGATTTATAGAGGTTCGGCTATAAACGAGCCTACGTCCTCTCTTTATCTTTTTCAATAGGTTAAAGATAGCAACCTCTTCGCCTCTCTTCTATCGGTCGAGGTATAACCGTTTACAATCACGTCTTCTATTGGTCCGTGATAAACCACTCGTACTTGTCTTTGCGTCGGTCCAAGTTAAACCGTTTTCCTTTTCTATCGGACAAGGAATCAACCGCTCTAGCTTTCTATGGGTACTAGATAAACCTCACTAAGATAGCGATTGCGATTCTAACAATGCCGGATCCTTGATCCTAATAACACCGAATCCAATCGTATCTTTTCTTTTACCACTCGTGTATGATTTTGTGTATAACACTCAATCACTCAATGTAAGCTCAATATTACAACAACAATACAATGAATATCAATCTCGGAATGTGTAGTATGCTTGAAGTTGTTGTACTCAAACAATACCATAGGGATGGTATTTATAGGCTCCATCTTCAAACTAGCCGTTAGCTGCCAGACTGCTCATTACGTACGTTATATGCTCTCCATTACGTACGTAAGCCTCATTACGTACGTTAACCATGGCTGGTTACGTACGTTAGCATCTTCACAAATCAGTCCAGTGAGTTTCATCATTTGAGTTACGTACGTTAGACTTTCCTTTGTTACGTACGTTAACATTACGTCACTCATGACGTCATATATCCGTTGTATGCTTTGCTGACTTTGACTTCTCCAACGTTCACTTGTTTGAACTCCTTTACGTACGTTATCTCTCATCCATTACGTACGTTAAGCTGCTTCCATTACGTACGTTAATGATCACATATTACGTACGTTAGCTTTGTGTTTTTCTAGCTTTTTGCACTTCGTTTTCCTTTGATGCTTGCTTCGTCTCTTCGTTGTTTTGTTTTGCTTATCAACATTAATCATCAAAACACTTTTAATTTATGTATGGAACTAAATGTTCCAACATTGTGCACGAGGCTAAGCCCAAGCCGAGCCGAGCTGGACGACGGACAGGCGGCGGCGGCGGCAAAGCGTGCGTGTGTGGGCTTCGTAGCGTTAGATCACTAGTGTATACTACTAGTTTATTGAACTACCCATACACTTTTTTAGTGATAAGATAGTCAAGAAGGCTTTAATTTTCCAATATGGGATGAACTTTCATTTCCCACTTAAACTCTTCAACCATACATATTAAATGACCAACTTTAATTATTTATTTTTTACTCACTGGAAATCAATTTTGAGAAAAATAAAATCCTATATTTATCTCCTCGAGATGGAGATTCATAATTTAACATTTAATTCCTAAGAATTAAATATTTGATTATCATTAAATTGGTTCCAAATTGAGTCAAAAGTACTCATTTTTCTTAAATCTGTTCAACAATCCCCCACATGAGTGAAAATAAATACATGCATAAATGCAAACTCACATACCCAGTTTTTGTGAAATAATGCTGCATGGAAAAAAGTTGTTTGTGGCTTTGAACATTATTTAGTAAAATATCGTCGGATATACTGGGTGCTTAGTGGACATAGAGCCTTGAACTAATCATCCTTGGTGTATACCGACACTTATACAACAATATCTCAACACCTTCTGTTCTCATAGTTGTGTCCGTTTTTACCATGTACAACATCTTAGTTCTCTAAATGTTCATTCGAGGTGGCCCGTCCTCACATTTAGATAGGTAGTCTTATTTTATAAAGTACACTGCAATAGGCCTCCTTTTCAAGGACAATGAACCATTAAAAGTCCAGAGACTTAAGATCACCACAATCACAGGACTCAGCACTTATACTGCTCTATAGGGATGGATTTATAATAAGTGCTTTCAATAGAACTTTCATAACTTTATTTTTCCATTGAACCAGGTTTCTGGGATCTCCAGTCATAACTTTCAAGATGCGAATTTTAATCTTATTCCCTCTAGCAATTTATGAAATTGATCCCTTTTCAACCCTTTTTAGAGTGGATCCGCGAAATTAACATTTGACCTCACATAGTCAATAGATATAACTCCATTTTTTATTAGTTCTCGCATGGTATTATGTCTCCGACTAATGTGTTGAGATTTACCATTATATATAGGACTTTGTGCTCTTCCAATTGCATCTTGGCTATCGCAATGAATCATAACACTGAGCACAAGCCTTTTCCAGCATGGAATATCGTTATGAAAGTTACGTAACCATTCAGCTTCTTCTCCAACTTTATCTAGAGTTACAAATTTTGATTTTATGGTGGATCGAGATATGCAAGTTTGCTTGCTTTATTTCCAAAACACTGCTCCACCCTAATGGTAAATACATAGCCACTTGTAGAGTAAGAATTCTTAGCGTCTGAAATCCAATTAGCATCAGTATATACTTTCAATACTTTAGGATAATTACTATAAAATAGCCCGTAACATACGGTGTACTTTATGTATCTTCAAACCCTAGTCAATGCATTCCAATACTCTTTACTTGGATTACTCGTGTACCTGCTCAACTTGTTCACAGCAAATGTCAAATCTGACCTTATACAGTTTGTAATGCACATCAAGCTTTCGATTACTCTTGAATATTAAACCTGAGCCATCAGATCAATTCTATTCTTACTTATGTGAATACTAGTATCAAGGGGTGTTTTTACAGGTGGGTTGTCCAAAGCATTGAATTTCTTGAGCACTTTCTCAACTTAATGAGATTATGACAAGAAAATATCTTCTGGCGTTCTGCTAATTTTAATTCCAATAATTAAATCAGCTAAACCCAGATCCTTCTTGTCGAAGTTTCGATTCAACATCCTTTTTGTATTCATAACTACTTCATTGCTAGACAGACTATGACAAATGATTCAGGTGTGCATTTATTATACACACATTTTACACATTCATTACTCTTGAACCCATTTGCCAACATTATTGTATCAAACTTCATATGTCATTGTTTAGGAATTTGCTTTAGCCAATATAATGACTTCAAAAGTTTACACACTTTCTTTTCCTGACTAGGCATAGTGAAATCTTTAGGTTGTTCCATATAAATTTCTTCTTCTAATTCACTATTCAAACATGCAGTTTTGACGTTCATTTAATGAAGCTCGAGGTTGTGCACTGCGGCGATAGCAATAACCACTCAACTAGTACAAAATAAAGCTTAGATAGCGCTTTTTTAGAGCTTAGATAGCGCAAAAAAGCGCTACATTAGCTAGCGCTATGCAAGTTTCCGTAGCGCTTATTTTGCGCTAGATTAGCTCACGAACTTAGACAGCGCATAAAAAACGCTATGCAAGCACTTTTTTTATTTTTCTAGAAATCAACTTCTGCAGCGTTTTTTATATGTTATTTAAACCCTTTTTTTTATTATATTGCTTCGATAGAACATAAAAAACACTATCTAAGCACATTACTTGCTTTTATTATATATCGCATAACAAGCGCTATCTAAGGGCTATTTTTCATTTTTTTTTCTGCTGCATCTATTTTAAATTATATAAACAAAAATAGTAGAAACTAATAATCATAATTTCATTCAACAATAATAATCAACCTTTCATTTATTATACAATAATAATTCTTACAATCATTCAAAAGAGTTATAAACTAACATAGTCAAAGATATTTGTTCTCGATCATCAATAATGTCGTCAATATTACAATCGACACTAGTTAGAACCAAAAAATTTTGTACTACTTATTTTCTACTACTCCCTGCCATCTTCTCCTTAAGAAATCGGTTATACAAGTATCCTACCCAATTAACCTGAAAACTCTGCATTTTTGTCCGAGGATAACACTCGATTCGGTTTGTATGGACAAACTGTACCAAAAACATTACAAGACATTTATTAGAAATAACATTATTGAAAAATATTAAGCCAATGGAAGGAAACCAAATCCAGGGACTAGGAGTACGTACCAATGGAAGGAAACCAAATCCGGGGACATGGAGTACAAATAAAAGGAAACCAAATCCGGGGACGGGGAGTACCAATTAAAGGAAACCAAATTTAGGGACGGGGTAGAAATGAAAGGAAACCAAATACGGGGACTCGGAGGACGTACCAATGTAAGGAAACGAAATCCGGGGACGGGGAGTACAAATGAAAGGAAAATAAATTCGGGGACAGGGAGTACAAATGAGTGATTTACTTACAGAAACAGGAATACTTGTTTCACCGGTTAGCAATATACTCTCAATGAAGCATCCAACATAGTGGCCACAATGAATTCCATCCAGTTGCTTCGGGCACTATTAATTACAATTGATGATTATATTAAAAGTTTCTAAAATCTGAATTCATTTCTACTCTATCGACAAGTTTGAAATAGTAAAATACCTGAATGTTATTCTATTTGAAACTGTTGAAGTCGGTCTTCTTAGTATTCCCTGGACGACAGGTCCGAAAAGCTCTCATACCACTATTAAAATATGAAATAAACATGTCAAGACATATTTAAATGTATAATTCTAGTATTCATTAAAATAAAGTCTAAAAGATAACACATTACAGATGAACAAGCTGTTTCAAGTTCCGATTTCTTGAAATTCTTCCATCTTCAGCTGGATCCATATAGTAGATGCTCTCTGTCTTGGTATTGATGGCAACCAATACCCAATGTTTCCTATATAATATTTGAAAGAGTTCAAATAATTTACTTTATATTTACTAAGTATAAAATTGCATGATATATTTAGTTAACTTACCCCACATTATTAGGTATTAAAATAAGGTAGTCTGCTCCAACATACTTGAGCAGACAATCAGCCAAATAATTGGACGCATCAGGAATATCTACTAGATGGAGAACCATACGGGGCGAAGCGAAAGAGAACTTAGCAGCTAACTCATGATTTTTGGAAAGATAAGCACCACCCAAATACCTTTTATTAAAACAAAATACATGATTATATAATAGTTACAACAAATATATCGACGTTAGCAATTTTACCTTATGTACAAGATAATAGAAGAGGGACTTAGCCACTGGTCATCCAAAATCTCCATAATTTTCTCCCGTTCAATGTGCTCAATCCAAGATTGTCCATCAAAATATGATTTGATGGGAACTTCAATGTCAGTAACAACATCCGTCTGAATGACTGCACGTAGAAGTACCAAGATGATATCATCATGAATAGAATCCCCAGGAAGGGGATAACCTAGTGGTCTCTGTGGCACTCCACCGGTGGACTCTAATGTTCTCTCCTTTTTCTTTCCCGTTCTAGATTGATGAACTTCCTTGACAAGCTTTCTGTTCCCCTTATCCATCTTCCTTGGCTTCAAGATCTACAGACATTGCAATAGAATTAAAATACCAAATTAGATATTTATAAAAATTGAAGTGTCTTTAACAATGAAAAGAATGCAAGTTATAACTACTTAATTTTGCTTCCAATATTTACCGGTTTCTCCAAAGACACCAACTTTTTTGGCCATGGAATAAAATACCCAGGAGCTCCTCCAATAGTTCTTGCTTCATCACATGGAACCGGTAGCACTGTATCCTTTTCCTCTTCGACTGCCACCTCAAACTGAACTCTCTCGTAACCATCTTCGAGCCGAACACCATGGCAAGTTTCATTAGGACCATTGTGCAAGATCCCTTTCCCAACATATCTATGAGGTGGTTCCTGGTACAAATAACACTCGATCGGGCCCTACCCATGAATTATCAAAATAGAAAACAAATAGTGAAAACAGAAAATGAATATCAATTTCTAAAAAACAGAAAATAAAATCCACATCCACGAGAACTATAAACATTAACAATTGTTATTGTAAAATAAATACCTCAGGAAAGTCTATATTTGGATCACCATGTCTATGAAAATCATGAAGATCATCAGGAAGGTCTTCATGTAGACCGACACAATCATCCATCTCAAAATTATCCATTTGACTTGATCCTCCAGATGACGGCTCACAAAAGAATTTACCTTTCATCTTTCCCACCTCTTTTTCTAAAGAAAAACTTTCTTTTTCAACTGAGCCAATTCAGAGACATGGGGTGCCGACTCTAATGAAGTTTTGGTGATGCCACAACCATAACCCCGTACGCATCCATGGTACCCCAAGGGTATGGCTGGAGCAAGCAAATCGTCAGTTCTAATATTGGTAACCTCATCTTCGCCTAGAGTCTTAGATATTTGAACCTGAGCAAAATGTATTACCAAGATTAGTAAACACTTTACTTCTGTTCATTTAACTATAAGAACAATATTAACATAATTACCACATCCTCAAGTATTTGCAATGCTTCTGGATCATCAACAACACCATCAGCATTTCTCCTAGCAGCCTCCCACAATTCCAATCGAGTCACAATTGGATTCTCTTCTCCCCTCTGAATCCTCTCTGCAATCTGCATTGACCATCATAACCTTGAATATTTAGGTATGTATTACATTTAAAGAAATTTAAGTTCACATATTATATATGCCTTACAATCTTCTCCCTAAGACGGGCATAACCAACACAAGCACTCTTATATCTCGCCTCCATTGCTTTTGCTCTCTCTTTATTTTTATTGCTCTTCTCCTATCAAATGTACTAAATTTGTTATTTTTTCATTAAAAAAATAAGGACACTTTAAGTTTCACTTTTGATATAACAGTAAATATACCTTGAATTCCTCTTTCAATGGTTGTTCCACAAACTCACTCCAATATGTAGTTACCGTACTTAATTCTCGATACAGAAGTGGTGGCTGTGCTGAGTAGTTACCATCATCATCTCTAGCAAGATTTCTCAACCTTGTCCTAAACATCCTGTGATAGTAACCGGCACGAGAAATGATAATCTTCTTTTGTTTTTCATCCAACCCTATGAAAGTCGCCTACAACATAGATTTAAACAAATAAGAAATAGATAATTTAGATTGGCAAGCATAAAATAAATTTGACAATTTAAATAATCATATTATACCATAATCTCATCCCAAAATCCTTCCTTAGCCTGAGTCAACTCCTTCTTGCGAAAATCATTAATAGTGATAGGGAACATCCTCCTATCTAAAGCCCCAACATAATGTGCAAGGGTTACTGACTCCTTACCAATCGGTTAGCCTATCTTATTCTAATTCACCTGAAAATAACATATATTTAAAAAATGCAAATGAAGCAGGCCCTATTACAAATTAAAGAATCATTTACATTGCAAAAAATAAGTAACTAGTCAAACTATTTACCTCCACCAATATTCCCTTGCTTCTGTTTTTTTTTTACTTTGAGCATACTTACTATTCCTCGCGCTGGAGGATGAGAGATCTTGCTACTATCAGAAGTGCCTGAACCTTGGCTCCCACTATTACCATCATTCTCCCGATCAATATTACCACATGCGCCTCGAGTACTATGTCTGTATAATCAAATTTATATAAACCAGAGATTAGTATTAGCCTTAAGGAAATACAAACATCATAAATAATATGAATAAAGGAGGGGAAAAGAGGAGAAATGTTCCACCATAAATTCAGCATGGTTTTCTAGGACCGAAATGAACCAACATTCAAAATACTCATGTAGGTCGCCCCCACGTTTGTCACTTGGTGACTTATTATTTCATTTTGTTTGATATGAGATATGGTATTATAAGGTGGGGACTTATTTTTACATGGTGTATAAATAATCATTAAAATCATATTTGAAAGGGTTAATGACGCCAAAATCCACAACCTTTCGTCCGACTTTCATTTTTTCCACAACCTTTTCAAAAATCCTGTAAATCCACAACCTTTGGCACTTGTTCGATTTTTCCATAATTTTGATTTAGCCCCAAATTCGGTCCTACGTGGATCCTACGTGACGCTGCCGCTAAAAATTCAAATCAAGGCTGCCGTTTAAGCTTAGGGTTAATAACGCCAAAATACACAACCTTTGATGCCCCTTTCATTTTTCCCACAACCTTTGGCACTTATTCGATTTTTCCATTAGCGGCATCTTAAAAGTTGAAAAATATTTTCAATTTTTAGTTTTTTTGCACAATTTTAAGGGCTGCTTTATAATGTAGTTCTATTATTTTTTTTTTGGTTTTCCAAAACAAAAATAAAAATCAGTTTATAAAGTTCCTCTTTTTAGATTTTGACTAGTTAGTTTTAAAGAGTTTCAGATAATATTAAAACACTCATTTTAATGTTTTTTTTTCTTGTGTGTGTGTGTGTGTTTTTCGGATGTCAATTGTTTGTTTGTAAGGTGATTTGGTTTCATGGAAATAAATAGGCAAGAATGTTTTCCTTAATTATTTGCACTTATGTAATATAATATGTTTTTTCCCATATTTCAACTGTTTTTTTTGGGGGGGGGTTCTTAGCTTTCAGTTTTTAGGAAGTATATTGTTTTAAGATCATGATATACTAATTGGAAAACTAACTAGTCAAAATCTAAAAAGAGAAACTCTACAAACGGATTTTTTTTTGGAAAAACCAAAAAAAAAATAGAACTACATTATAAAGCCGTCCTTAAAATTGTGCAAAAAACTAAAAATTGAAAATATTTTTCAACTGTTATTAACCCTAAGCTTAAAACGACGCAGTTTGAATTTTCGGCGGCGACAGCGTCCACGTAGGATCCACGTAGGACCGAATTTGGGGCTAAATCAAAATTATGGAAAAATCGAACAAGTGCCAAAGGTTGTGGATTTACAGGATTTTTGAAAAGGTTGTGGAAAAAATGAAAGTCGGATGAAAAGTTGTGGATTTTGGCGTCATTAACCCTATTTGAAAAGATTTGAAGTGAGGTGCTTTTATGTTATAAAAAAAAACATCATCCTCACTTCAAAATAATGAATTTGGCCGTGAGGTATAGAGAGAGAAGGAGAGAAAACTTTCTAAGTTTTACACTTAAGTTTTAAGTGTATTTTAGAGGAAAAATATTTTTTTATAAAATACTTAGAGTATTTATAAAAATAAGTATAAGCTTATTCTATCAACTTCTAGTCGTATACTTAGAGTATAAGTTGATAAAAATATTTTTCGGTCATCTTTCGATGCGTGATACGTAGAGGCATGGTGATTTTAGTGGAACAATGAATTTTTCCACGCCACACTTAAATCCAGGGGGACTGCTGGGATAAATGTCCTTTTTGATGCTGATGGGAACAGGCTAATTGGGGAAGAGAAGATTAAAAGAGAAGTATTGACTTTCTACCATAAGCTACTTGGTACTCCTGCAACAACAAGCTTCGCAGTAGATATACAGACTGTGTACTCAGGTCACACCTTAACAAATGGTCTGAGGACAAAGCTGGTTAAGTCTGTTACAGAGAAGGAAGTGTATGAAGCTTTACTCTCTATTGGAGATGGGAAGGCTCCACGGGCTGATGGCTTCACTTGTAAGTTCTTTAAAGGCTCTTGGAAAATTATTGGAAAAGATATAACTGAAGCAGTTCAAAACATTTTCAGATCAGGTAAACTTTTTAGGAGCATTAACACTACACTTATTACCTTGATCTCTAAGAGCCAGAATGCCACCACAATCAAGGACTATAGGCCTCTAACTTGTTGCAGTGTACTTTATAAGATCATATCAAAAATCATGACTAATAGGATGAGTGAATTCATGTGTTCATTGGTTTGAGATGAACAAGCAGCCTTTGTGCCTAGGAGGTATATCCATTGTAATACCCGGATTTTCAGTACAAAATTTTCGCGTTATTTTATCTGAGATATACTGGATAGCTTGGTGTCTATACAGTATGGGTAGAATAAATTGAGAACTAAGACAGCTGTATTGGTATATTTGTCGTAGTTGGTCGATAATTACATTTGAGGATATCTTGTATCAGGTTATCGTACTTTTGATATTGGGTATATCATGTGAGAATATTATTGGATTGAATATATCTATTTAATATGCCGTATGTTCGTATTCTGTATGCCGAGACATTGGACAAGAATGGCTGGAAATGGCTAAGTACAACCACGTTAGCACACGCTACAATGTATGTCTAGCGCACGCTAAGATGTATACTTAGCGCACGCTAGGGTGCATACTTAGCACACGCTAAGAGGTTTGAGTTATGTACGCTAAGGAGGCACCGACCTATCTGCCATTTGAAGAGTCATTCTTGTTGGTTTGATTCCTCCGAGTCCAAGCCTTAAATAAGTCGAGGATGGCATGAGATTCACACTTGCTCCCAAATCGAGCATGCCACGAGCAACCTTCTTATCTCCCATAGTGATGTCAATCATAAAACTTCCGGGATCGCCCCTCTTTTGACTCCTTGCTTCTACCTCGTAGAGCACCACTTTTTCGTTCCCAAAATATCGTATCTTGTTGGAGGTCAATTCTTTGAAAAATTTTGTGTAAGCGGGAATGTTCTTCACATCATCCAAGAGAGGTAAGTTGACATGAACCTTCGAAAGCATGTCGTAGATTTTGAAAAATTGCTCATCTTGCTTTGCTTTTCTAAGTCAGCTTGGAAAAGGGACCGGTGGCTTATATGGTTGAGCAGATTTGTGAAGCTTAGAAGTCGAAGTTGCTTCGTCTACTCTCTCTTCTTGATTTCCCGACCCATCTTCTTTCTCACCGCCCCTCTCCCTCTCTTTGGAAATCGTTTCTCTATTTCTCACTTTACCACTTCGGAGGGTGGTAATAGCTTGAGCTTGCTCGGGCTGACTTGGTAGTTTACCCCTTTCTTGTCTGCGTGCCTCGGTAGCAAGTTGCCTAATTTGAATCTCTAGTTTCTTCATCGAAGCTTCTAAAGATTCGAACCTTTTATTGCTTTCCTTAATGAATGCCGCAACACTCTCCTCAAGAGAGTTACTTTGTTGTGGAGGTGGTTCACTTTGTGTTGTTTGTTGGGCTCGGTTTCCTCCGTTGTATTGAGCTTGGGCGCTTGTGTCATACGACATCGGGTTATTGTTTTTCCATGAGAAATTTGGATGGTTTCTTAGCCCAGATGATAAGTGTTCGAGAGAGGTGCATTTCTTGCATTTCCGCCATAAATATTCCTCCTCTCCTCCCACTCGGGCCTTCCTGTGCTTTGTCCCATAGCCCAATTCACTTGTTCGATTTGTTCTTCTGGAAAAGTATATGGGCAAGAATTAGCATCATGTCCGGGTCCCCCACAAATTTCGCAAACTCGTGAGCTCGAAGATTTATTTTGAGTCTCTAGTTGTCTTAGTTCCCTTGTTAACTCATCGATTTTAGATTGCATCTCGTCCTTCTCGCTTACTTGGTTTACAGCTCCCATACGAACACGGACAGTTTTTTGTTGTGAATTAGCTCCCAATGTTTCATACACATCATAAGCTTGTCTCTCCGTTAACCCCCAAAACGAACCACCGGCTGCGTTATCCACTGCGCTTTGGCAATATTGAGTCAATCCATCATAGAAGAATCAATTAAGTAGTTGAAGCGGATAGTGATGGTGTGGGCATTGAATGAGGAGTATCTTGAATCGGTCTCATGCTTCGTGAAATGCCTCTCCATCTTGTTGTCCGAATGTTGAGATTTGGACTCTCAACTATGTAGTCTTCGAATGAGAGAAATATCGGTTAGGGCCAGAATGCCCCGGCCGCCATGATGGGTCGCTTCCTAGGCGGCTGAAAATGGAACCGTCCCGCCTCTCGAGTGTTTCTTCTCGTGAATCGGGGCTTCCTAACGATCGCTCGACAAGTAACCCCTTGATCTTCCATTTGCCCGCGCGGCGGATGGCTGATGGGGTAATTGCGGGCGTACCGCATGCTCTCTGTCGCTCCCGTAGGATGGCCATGGCCTCCTCGATCTGTTCCGCTGTTTGGAACTGATCGAGCGAGAAGCTAGGGCCGTCCCTCGGGGGCGGGATCGAGAGTCTCGCGCCGCCGTGGCTACCCTCCGCCGTAGGTTGGGGCTCGGATTGAGCCGGAATAAGGCGTCTGGCGGATCGGAGAGTGGCTCTCTTCGATGTGGTGGCAGACTTCATGATTCTGAAGGTTTTTATTTGAAGAACAGTGAGTGTTTCTTCAAGTATATGCTCCGGAGAACAGTGGGTGGTCTTCGAAATGGTCGGAATGAAAATGAAGGTAAAGATGCCCTCCGTCTAGCGCCAATTGTTGTTACCCAAAATATTATCCGGAGATAATATGCTGGAATGGACGAGTAACAAACAAAATGCGAGAACACGTCCGTGGGAAAGTAAATAACACAAGATTTGCCGGGGTTGTTAGTCCCAGGCTTGAATGCTTTCGCGAGATATTATTAATATGAATATTTGGGAGTACAAATATTAATGTTAGAGTACAATTACAATGAGTGTAAATACCCTAGTTATCTTAGCTCTTGAGTGCTGAAGATTACCGGAAGAACCAGAGATGATGCTCTGTGAGTCCTTGTAACAACGATGGAGTGCTAAGTTCTTTAGCTGAATATCTGAGCCTCTGAACTTCTGAACTCTTAAAATTTGAACAGTAGGGAGTTCTCGTTACTGCCGACCGTCTTTTGGTTAAGAGGTTCTGAGAGAGAAATCCTAGATAGAGTCAAGAGAAAAGTCGATGGATTTCCAAGTGCAGGAAGCCTTCTATTTATAGGAGAGGAGGTAGCTGGGATGTCTTGATTCCGAGTGGGCGATCGCCTTTCTCGTATTATAATAAGCGGGCAATCGTCTCAGCACGTGGGTTGGTTACCTTAAAGTCCGCGGCTGCTACAGACAGCCAACTGTGCGAACCAGTGATAAAACGCCATGTGCCTTATGTTGCTGTCTTGGGAGGTCCACTTTGGACCTTTCAGCGGGTCTGTCGGTAGGTGAGGTTTGTCCTTGTCGTTGACAACTGTTGATGGGATGGAGTCAAAGGCCTTTCCCTACGGCGCCTTTTCCGGATCTGCACACTAGCCTTTACTCCGAGATCTGGTCTTGGTATATACGACGGACGATGGCCTTATACGTGGCATAGTACGGTCGTCCTTGGTCGGGCACCAGAGTCGATCGCTAGGTGTCAAGAGGTGGTTGCTTCGGACTCCGATCGCTCGGTACCTGAACTCGGTCTAGACTCTTCACTTGGCAAGTTGCCTTGGTTCATTTGACGCTGACTCAGTCGCTCGGCCCTTATGACGATCGCCATCGAGATGTTTTAATCACGACACAACACTATATTCTTGGGATTCGACTCTACTGGGATAGATCGAAGAGAATGATAAGTTTTTCCCAAGCCCTCTATATAGATTTAATCTTAAAGAGGATTCCTTCCGATGCGACATGGAATAAAAATCACCTTGAAGATGTGTCCTCATAGTGTGGAACAATGAAAGGAAATGAGTTATAAACCATATGATTCGGTAGTGGGTAGCCTTACATATACTATATTGTGTACGAGATGTGTAATATCCGCAAATTCGATTTCCGGTAATTTTTCTTTTTGGCGAAAGTCCATTTTTACGACTTGCTTGGGACCGTTTCGTCACCCTGAGAATGATTAATTCCACACTTTTTGACATCCGAGTTCGTTTCGGAGTCGTTTTGTTGAGTTCCGTGCTTTTTAGCGACTTTTCCGCTCTTGAGTCGATTCTTGCGAATCTCATTCGAAACTGCTGTTTCGAGTTTCCTGTAAGTCTGTTTAACTTTGTTAGACGTGTTATGAACTTCGGTTTGGTTATTCGATCACGTATCATGATTTCCGGGCGTTTTGGGCCATTTTGTAATTTACCTAAAGTTATGGGTATCCGTATCTGTATTTGTTGTCTCGACCCTTTTCTTGGTCGCGTATGATTAATTATTGCATTACGTTTTCATTTCGAGTCGTTGATATCGTCCGCAAACTTTTCGTCGTGTTCGCCTGTGCGCTTTGGAAATCGAGGCGTGGTCGTGGCGGCCGAAAGTACTGGCCGGACCGTGCGGTAATCGCCGAGTCTTGGCACCGCCGAAAGCAGCACGGCAGAACCGGCGAGCGCACGCCACGGCCGGGACGCCGCGCGCTAGCTCGGCAATGTAGCGCACGCTGCCGAGTCACCAGGGCCAGACGCCATCGGCCCGGGCGCAGGGGTTACGAGGTTCGACTCGTGTAGATCGGCAGTAGCGCACGCCATCGCTTGGCCGTGGCGCACGCTAACCGGGCAGGGTAGCGCACGCCGTCGGACGACTAGCGACGCACGGATGAGTTTGTTAGTCCGAGGCTCTCGACAGTCGGCTAGCGCGCGCAGAGCTTCCGGCCGTAGCGCACGCTAGCTGAGTCGGGCGACAAGTCATGGTCGGCAGACTGGTCGGTGGTGCCGGTCATGCGGGCCATGGCCGAGAGTCTTTGGCCGACATCTTGACCGATAGCGCACGCTAGTCCGGGAAGGCTAGCGCATGCTAGTTCCGGCCCAGTATATAAATGACAGAGCAGCCACTTTTTCATTCATTTTTCATTTCCTTTCTCTTCGGTCCGCGGCTAGAGCTTTGGAGGAGATGAAGCCATGTTTTTAAACAATAAATCCATGAAGTTTCTAAGTTTATATCACCGATCAATCATCCTATAACATCCTTCGATCCAGCGAATCAAGGTTAGATCTTTAGAACCCTACTTTTGGGGAGATTTGGGGATTTTCGCGTTTTTGTCCGATTCATTCGGTTTTGCTGAGTAATTCATGATGAATATGATTAATCTTGTTGGTATTCTTAGTTTCCCTACGGATTCATGGTATATTTCGTGATTTTTACGAAATCGAGAGGGTTTGGTTGTGGTCCGCCCTCGTTGTCGTTTTTATACGAATATAAATGAATCGTAGGCGGGTGTCCGGGCGTATTCCAATTCCGTATTCATTTAGAATCTGTTGTGATTGTATTCTTCGAATCGTTAGGTTCGGTTTCGATGGTTCCTAGCATTCGTCGGTGACTTTCCATTCCGTTCGTTGCGTCGTCGATTATTCAAGGCAAGTATATATTTATGATTGTACGTTCTCGACTTTGAAAGTAAGTAATATTGATGGTATGATATGAACGAACCGTTTTTACGGCATTCATAGATATATTGATGGCATAATATGAACGAACCGTTTTTACGGCATTCATATATGTATTGGAGGCATGATATGAACGAACCGTTTCTACGGCATTCATACATGTATTGGCGTATGATATGAATGAACCGTTTCTACGGCATTCACATACCTCTTGATGTGACACTATGAGATTTAGTTATTCCGGAATACTAGTCTTGAATTGATGAATTGACGGTTACATTTACTTTATTGTCGAGGAGTATTCTGTTTCATACTTGATATACTTGCACTAGCTATTCGACGGCTAACCCCTTTATGGGGGAAATACTTTTTATGTATTTCAGGTTCCAGGAGAGCGGACAGGCGGGTATCGGGTCGGCATGAAGATGATGGGCAAGTGTGATACTGTGTCTTGTCTCCGGTTATCTTTTTGGATTCCTCCATTCAGTGTTGTTGTACTGGAATGGATTTTAAATACTCGAGTATTGTATTTCAGTTTCCTTGATGTTGCGGCCTGTGTTGCCGAGGTATTGATTTGTGCAGTGATGTATATGGTTTCATTGGTTATGGTTTTGAATACCATTTGTATCGTCTTTCTTTCCATTGTATGTAGACCTTCTCGGTCAAGTTTTATAGTTCCGCGTTTGTTTAGCCTTGTGGGTTCCACGGCGGGGCTCACGGCGCTGTAATATACCCTGAATAACTTGGGGGTGTTACAGAATATGGTATCGGAGATTAGGTTTATGGATACCTAGGCTGTCGGTCTTTTGGGTCGATTGAGTCGTCATTTGCCCACAGTATCACTACTCTGCCACGGACGTGAACTCTTCCTTGAGATTTTTTAAGTTGCTAATTGCGATATTGGTGTATATCGGTATTATGTCGAGACTTTGTTTAGAAGTCGCATGCTAGTATCACGTGAGATCTTCGAATTCACAGACTTGTAAGTATGTTGTTCGGATTATTCGATAATTCTTGGTGAATTTGAATTTCCGTTGAAATGTTGTTTGTGCGAGTGATTGCAAGTTTCGAGGACAAAACTTATTTTTAAGGGGGGTAGAGTGTTATTCCCTGATTTTTCGGATGTATTTTTTTTCGTTTATTTGTTGGATGTCGTTTATGGATAATTGTGCTTGAGGATGATGTGAACGTATGACAATGATGCTGAATGCGTATATGTATTCATTGTGCCGTATGATCTTTTGGTATGTCGAGATGTTGGTAGAGAATAGCGGAAAATGGCTAAGTACAGCTACGGTAGCGCACGCTAAATATAAGGTCTAGCGCGCGCTAGTGATGTGTTTTATAGAGAGGATAGACGAGTGCTGAGAGGCATTTTGTCCATTCTCCTTCCGTCAGTCAATAGAGAGAACCTTGGGAAGTACTTGTAGTTCCTAAACATTGAGAGATGATTCTCTTAAACAAGATTAATATGGAGAGCTCGGATTTAAGTATTGTTCTTGAAGTTTTTGATGATTCTTGGAATGGAGATCAATTATTCTTCTTCGTGATTCGTCCATACAAGGTAATCCTCGTATCCCTTTGATAGTGGTTCGTTTTTTTTAAGGATTACTACTTGGGAGGGAGTATGTTGGGAATCGTATATTTTGATGTTCGTCTTATTTCAATGTAAATGCATAAATTGGACTGTACTTTTATCCGCTGCGTGAGTATTTTGAAATGGCTTTTGGTATTTTGCCAACTGAATTTTATTTTGTAAAACCGATTCCCTAAACTGAGTTTTTTGGCATTTTGGCCTTGATCGTTTTGACGGTATTTGGAAAATGATTTTTTTTAGTATTTGAAAAATATTACCGTCATCGGTCTTTTTGGCATTTTTGAAATGACGTGGAAAATTGTGCTTAGCCTGGTAAATCCTTGTGAGAGGGGTTTACAGCGTGTAATATTCCCAGGAGGATCTGGGGTGTTACAATTATGGTATCATGTGATAATGTTATACGAGATTTATTGGAATTGTAATAAGAGATTTCGGATGTTGATATGATTATTGAGATCTTCTTCATATGATGATAACGGTATTGTTGCGATTCTTAAGGTTGTATGAATGGCATGATGAAGGAAATGGTAACATGGAGATATATACCTCGGATATGTTGTTCTGAACGGGATTTCGGATATTTCGTGTTCTTGAAGAACTCTTGAATTATACGAGGTGATGAAATTTTTTTTAAGAAGTGTTGATGTTTTGAAAATGAATATGGAATATTTATATCTAGAGCTAAACTATGTGTTTGAAATAATATTCGTATAGGAATACGAATGTGATTATGAGTTTGATGAGACTATTATTCATCTCTGAATTTGGAAGCCCATACGTATGGAGCAAATGTTCAAGTCGAATGATTGGACTATTTGATAACCTTTTTAATAGGATTATCTATTGTTTTGAACCAGTCGGATGATTCGAATTGATGACGGTCATAAGTAAATTTTAACAATGGATTTACGAGAAGGGAACCTTATCAATTCGTATTTAAGAATTGAGTTTGGAACATTTAGACCCTTATTATTGGTCCTAATTGGTTGCTGATATGATCATCATATTTCGACTCGTATTGTGGACAGGATTTGTAAGTGTCTGAGTTGGATTGTTCAGACTGTGATTAGTCGAGATATGGTGAAACTATTGAGTTTGTGGTTTGGTGGTATTGATATTGGTCGTCATCGAACCTGTTGATTATTAATCTTTCGTTTTACAATAAGATATGATGTTTGATCGTGAATTATGACTGTTGTGTTGCGGTTAAGGTTGAAAGGTTCGTAGATTAATACGAATGATATTGGTCGTCATCTATATGAGTTGAAAGGTTCGTAGATTAATATGAGTTTGTGGTTTGGTGGTATTGATATTGGTCGTCATCGAACCTGTTGATTATTAATCTTTCGTTTTACAATAAGATATGATGTTTGATCGTGAATTATGATGTTTGGTGGTATTGATATTGATCGTTTTACAAGGTTGAAAGGTTCGTAGATTAACTTGGTCGAGACTGAGGAATTCGTAAGACGAAATCAACTGAATTGGTAACAGTTCGTTGTATTGATATCGAGGCAAGTTTTATACTCGTACTAGTCAATGAGACTAATGTTATCGTGTAGGTGTACGAATGTGTGTATCATTTCGAGACTTGGCCTCCTTATGATTGTATTGATGTCAGGGGATTGTTTGATACGACACCCGTTGACAAATTATGCCAAATGTTATTGTTGTTCGTAAACGGCCGATTGAAGGCATTGATGTATTCGAATTTCATCTTCATTAACGGTAACTGATTTAAGTGTGCCGAGACATCCGTTGTACCGTTGTTATTGAGTTTCTGTTCTAAGGTAACCGAAGTATTGAATTGAGACTGTCGAAGATAGTTCCCATCCGTTGAGTCGTTATCGATTGGTCGTTCGAAGACAATCGAGATATTGAATGGGGATCGCCGAGGATAGTGCCCATCTTTGAGTTATTATTGTCGTGTTGGCCGACTCAAGGCAGCACACTATTATTCTGGTGAACTCGGTAATTTTGTGATCGTTGAGGGTGGAGGATTTCCCGAATTGTGGTGTTGTGGTTATTGCCGTGTTAATCGGTCCTTAGGGATTCTGGTCCCAGGATGGTTGTTTTGAATATCGTTGGTCGTGTCGATCTTTCATTATTCGTGTGTCATCGTTCACTTGGTGAGTCGTATGATCCGTAATGGGTATTTTATCCTTTGAGTTTCGTTGTCATGTTGTATCATGGCATATCTGGAATCATGTCTGCGTGCCGATTGGTTATATGTAGGATTTTTAGCCAGGCACTCGATGGTCATGCGTGGATGTTTCCGCATTGGACCGTGCACGCGAGACGTAGTTCTTGAGGGTAATTAGGTACATTGTCACACGTATATTCTGGATTCCGTATACGGGGTGGACATGTGCACGGACACATTTCCGGATCGGGCATACTGTGATGTCCCTCTTGAGCCTTATTGTTTGGTCGTTCGTAGTCCATGTTGTATTGGATATGTCCGACGATTTGTGGCTGGTTGTTCATACGCCGAGGGGTATGTCCGACAGTCAGGTTTGCTTCTTTGAGATCTGTATTGTGATGATTTACAGCTTTGGGCTGTTCGGCTTTCAGGCCATCGTGATATACAGCTTCGTCTGAGGGGTTTTCAGGCTATTGCGATGTATTGGTATTTTTGTTGGAGCCTTTAGGCATTATGATTCGTATTTACTTCAGCGTTGGCTTGGATTCCCATCGGGTAATGTATTGTTGTGTTGCTTGTAACGTTTCGCCGTTGGGCGTAAGTTACGCGTTTCTTGTGTATCTCGTTGAGTTTTCCTGGCGGGATATTGCTCTCCCTAGTTGTTTTAAGTTTCGGGACGAAACTTCTTTTAAGGAGGGTAGAATGTAATATCCGCAAATTTGATTTCCGATAATTTTTCTTTTTGGCGAAAGTCCGTTTTTACGACTTGCTTGGGACCGTTTCGTCACCCTGAGAATGATTAATTCCACACTTTTTAACATCCGAGTTCGTTTCGGAGTCGTTTTGTTGAGTTCCGTGCTTTTTAGCGACTTTTCTGCTCTTTAGTCGATTCTTGCGAATCTCATTCGAAACTGCTGTTTCGAGTTTCCTGTAAGTCTGTTTAACTTTGTTAGACATGTTATGAACTTCAGTTTGGTTATTCGATCACGTATCGTGATTTCCGGGCGTTTTGGGCCATTTTGTAATTTACCCAAAGTTATGGGTATCCGTATCTGTATTTGTTGTCTCGACCCTTTTCTTGGTCGCGTATGATTAATTATTGCATTACGTTTTCATTTCGAGTCGTTGATATCGTCCGCGAACTTTTCGTCGTGTTCGCCTGCGGCGTTTCGGAAATCGAGGCGTCGGGTCGTGGCGGCCGAAAGCACCGGGCCGGACCGGGTGCGGCATCGCTTCGGATCTTGGCACCGCCGAAAGCAGGCACGGCAGGAACCGGCGTAGCGCACGCTACGGCCGGGACGCTGCGCGCGCTAGCTCGGCAATGTAGCGCACGCTGTCGAGTCAGCCCAGCGTACGCTATCGGGCCTGGGCAGAGGGGTTCTGAGGTTCTGGACTCAGGTAGGATCGGCAGGTAGCGCACGCTACTGTCGGTCGTGGCGCACGCTAACCGGCAAGTGTAGCGCACGCTGTCGGACGACTAACGTACGTTACCGGGATGTGTTTGTTAGTCCAGAGGCTACTGGAAAGGTCGGCTAGCGCGCGCAGGCTTCCGGCCGTAGCGCACGCTAGCGGGAGTCGGGCGGACAAGTCATGGTCGGCAGAATTGGTCGGTGGTGCCGGGTCATGCGGGCCATGGCCGAGAGTGCTGGGCCGATACTGACCGATAGCGCACGCTAGTCCGGGAAGGCTAGCGCACGCTAGTTCCGGCCCAGTATATAAATGACAGAGCAACCACTTTTTCATTCATTTTTCATTTCCTTTCTCTTCGGTCCGCGGCTAGAGCTTTGGAGGAGATGAAGCCATGTTTTTAAACAACAAATCCATGAAGTTTCTGAGTTTATATCACCGATCAATCATCCTATAACATCCTTCGATCCAGCGAATGAAGGTTAGATCTTTAGAACCCTACTTTTGGGGAGATTTGGGGATTTTCGCGTTTTTGTCCGATTCATTCGGTTTTGCTGAGTAATTCATGATGAATATGATTAATCTTGTTGGTATTCTTAGTTTCCCTACGGATTCATTGTATATTTCGTGATTTTTACGAAATCGAGAGGGTTTGGTTGTGGTCCGCCCTCATTGTCGTTTTTATACAAATATACATAAATCGTAGGCGGGTGTTCGGGCGTATTCCAATTCCGTATTCGTTTAGAATCTGTTGTGATTGTATTCTTCGAATCGTTAGGTTCGGTTTCGATGGTTCCTAGCATTCGTCGGTGACTTTCCATTCCGTTCGTTGCGTCGTCGATTATTCAAGGCAAGTATATATTTATGATAGTACGTTCTCGACTTTGAAAGTAAGTAATATTGATGGTATGATATGAACGAACCGTTTTTACGGCATTCATAGATATATTGATGGCATAATATGAACGAACCGTTTTTACGGCATTCATATATGTATTGAAGGCATGATATGAACGAACCATTTCTACGGCATTCATACATGTATTGGCATATGATATGAACGAACCGTTTCTACGGCATTCACATACGTCTTGATGTGACACTATGAGATTTAGTTATTCCGGAATACTAGTCTTGAATTGATGAATTGACGGTTACATTTACTTTATTGTCGAGGAGTATTCTGTTTCATACTTGATATACTTGCACTAGATATTCGACGGCTAACCCCTTTATGGGGGAAATACTTTTTATGTATTTCAGGTTCCAGGAGAGCGGACAGGCGGGTATCGGGTCGGCATGAAGATGATGGGCAAGTGTGATACTGTGTCTTGTCTCCGGTTATCTTTTTGGATTCCTCCATTCAGTGTTGTTGTACTGGAATGGATTTTAAATACTTGAGTATTGTATTTCAGTTTCCTTGATGTTCCGGCCTGTGTTGCCGAGGTATTGATTTGTGCAGTGATGTATATGGTTTCATTGGTTATGGTTTTGAATACCATTTGTATCGTCTTTCTTTCCATTGTATGTAGACCTTCTCGGTCAAGTTTTATAGTTCCGCGTTTGTTTAGCCTTGTGGGTCCCACGGCGGGGCTCACGGCGCTGTAATATACCCTGAATAACTTGGGGGTGTTACAAGATGCGCATGCTGGGAGCGTGGTAAGTAGGTTTCGGGCTAACCCAATTCGGGAACATTAGACCGCCATAAAGAACGTTCTCAAGTACTTTAGAAGGACTATAGACCTGGTTCTTATATATGGTGGTGGAGAACTGAATGTGATGGGATTCACTTGTAATACCCGGTTGTAATTCAGTCATTATCATTCAGTAATTTCATTCGGTGATTGTCACCCAGTGTATATTCACTCGATTATAATCATTCACCAATCATATTCATTCACCGTGTTCACCGTTCGAAAAAAACTTCGAGTGGTGTATCGTTATTGTTCATTGTTTCAACTTTCCTCATATGAGTTCGACTTTGTTAGATCACCATTAATTTTTGGTAACTCCAAAAATTCTAAATCTTTGCAATATTATAGAGCATCGAGTTAGCTTTCCAATGGTTCAAACGGTGAGTCAATCGAGTCGGACGAGAGAGAGTTATGGTCGCTTTAGCTCAACCGCTCATTGCCGATCACCGCCGAACGAACTCGCCGCCGTCGTCCGACACGGCCCGTGCATTTCGTCCGGAAAGTGCCGGCAGCCGCCAGACCCGACCGTGTCGCTCAGCACGGCCGAGTCGCACCCTTCCGGATAAGCGTAACCGATCGCCAAAGACGCCCGACCGTGTCGCCCGGCACGGCCGAGTCATGCCGAAGCCGCCGGACGGGTCATCGTCGGGAGGCCCTCGCGCCGCGACCGTGTCGAGCAGACACGGTCGAGTCACTGTCGGCCACTGCGATACACGACCGTGCCCGATCGGGCACGGCCGTGTCCGGCAGCGCCAACTCCTATAAATTCATTTTTTCAAAGATTTCAGCCCATTTTTCTTCCTTTTCTTCACCTTCAACCGAGAGATAAGGCTTGAGGAGGGTTTTTCCTTCACAAATCATTTGGGTGTTTGATTTTTTTCATCTCCTTTCGATCGTGAAGCTTGGGATAATCAATCTAACGCGTGTTCTTCGGATTAAAGCACTTGGATCATCAAGAGGTAATTCCTTCAACACTTTGGACTTCGATTTTGTGTTGAAATAGGATGTTTTGGACGTTATAATCATGATATATGAAGGGATATGTATATGATTATGAGTTTGTATAAGGATTCATTGGATCATTGAGGGTTTATTCAAGAACACTTTGAATATCGAGTTGGAATTGGGGATTTTCGACTAATTGTTGTTATAATCACATTGTTGGATATTCATAACGGATTATTGATCGTATTGGAGATGTTTTGTTGGTTTGAAACACTTCTTGGGGATTTTGATATTGGGATATCGAGGTTTGATTGTAAACAATCGGAGTTTGGATACAACGTATTCGATATAATGCCCCAATGAACTTAGTTTAATCGTATCGACGTTTTGAGTTCGTTATATTCGTGTTTAATTCGTATATTGATCGGATTGTCGGTAATTGTATTGAATTAAGGTTGTTCGTGCGACCGACACTTCATTTAGGACGTTGTTCGTGGACGGACATTCTTCATCGGTGTTGTGTAAGTTAATTCTTACTCGGTTAAAAGGATATTCATCCCTCTTGTTGTTGTTCATTCATAATCATAACTCATTCATAATTATATTAACCGTATCAAAACTTGTTGTTATCAATTAATCATTTCACCATAAGGAGCAGCGGTTCCAACCTTTTCATTGGTGTCATTTATTTCATTACCATTCCACCTCGGTGAGTCATTATTCATTTTCGATGTCACTTTTGTTATCGTGGCATTCCGGGTCATACTGGCGTGCCGGTTGGTATGTGTAGGGTTTTCATGTCGGGCACATTATAGTCGTGTGTTGGTTGATGGCCTCACATTGGGCTGTGCACACGAGATTGATTGTTTCGTGAGACTGATTAGGTACAAGACCACACGTGTATTCGATCGATACTCGTTGGTGGCTTGTGCACGGACACATTTCCATCCCGGGCGTAGTGTGGCGCCACCCTTTGAGCCGTACTGTTAGTTGATTCATATAGCATGTTTGATTGCGTATGTTTCGACAGGATATTTCATAATTTCAGATATAATCATGATTGTGTATTTTCAACTCTTGAGGATTGTTGTTCTGTATAACTGACCCCGTTTGGGGATTTTGTTTTTCGGGTCTTTGCTAGGCAAAGGCACGGGAGAACATCTTGACGTCGAGGAGTCCCAGTGATACTAGATAGGGGCCCCATGCATTCGATCACTTATTCGATCATTTATGTTTCCTTTATTTATTCCGCTGAGACATTCCGTTTGAATACTCGTTTCATTCGGTGTTGTGTATTTTATCGTCACATAAGATACACATGTATTCTATTTTATCACAGGTGTGTTGTATGAAACTCCTAATCGGAGTAATTGATGTTGTAATGTGGTTCGGTACTACATTTACCCTGTGTAAATCATCCTTTTTCATTCGCACAGTGGGTCCCGATCGGGGTCCACGGCCTTGTAATATCCGCCTAGTTTGGGGTGTTACGAGTTGGTATCGGAGCGTGGTTTTGAATACTACCTTCCGAGTCATGTCTCATTTGAAATCATCGTCATCGGACTAGTATCATTGGACTTTCGCGTCACGTGTGACTGTGCAAATGCCGAGCCAATCGAATAGGAAGAAGCGTAAGATTTCTAACGCCATGGTATATTTTCCGGCAATAGTCATTCATTCATCATTCATCAATTAACAATCCTCAAACATCATCATTCATTGTGATTAGACGATCATGTTAACTCATTAATCACTTAATTCATTTCATTACTCGATTAATAATCGGGACGATCATGTTAACTCATTAATTACTCAATTCATTTCATTATCCAGTTGTCAACTGGATGATCATATTATCAATCTTGTTAAGTTATTCAAGATAATCATTTCAAGAATTTCATCAGATAATCATGTAACTTGATAAATCATTCATATAATCACTAAGTTAGAGCATGTATACTCATTTTCATCATCTCATGACATAATCATAACGTGCTAATCATGCGGGAAATATAATCATTATGCGACCTTCCTACTCCGGTATGGAGAGAACTGTCAAGGGATGCATGGGGAGAGGCAGCGGTGCTAACCGAAACCCGAGAAAAAATCACTCATTCGGAAATCGTGCCCAGGACTCGGTTCGATCAGAAGATGTACGGGTTGATCCACTCACTTTTATGCAGGCCATGATGACCCATGTGCAGTTGCTCAATCATCATTGCGCCACTCTGGCCGGATTAATCGAGCGAACTCTCCCGTACGAGCCAGTTGCTAAGGAAATTGCTGAGCAGCAACCTGCATATGTCAACAGGAAATCAACGAAGCGTAATCTATCCGAAGGCGGTCAGTCAACCTTCAAGAAGCCTCATGTGAGTCTTATCGTTTCTGAGCGATCTCCTACGGCGCCTAATCCTACGGGATCTCAGTCCCGAGCAGCCAGTTCGGCCATCATCTGTTTCAACTGTGGGGCGCCGGGCCATTTCAGTACTAGGTGTACGACGCCGTCTATCACATGTCATAATTGTGGGAATAAGGAATAAGGCATAAGGCCCGTTTTTGCCGAAAGGACTCCAAGTCGGCCCCGGCGGCATCTCAGGCCCAAGCAACCAGCGTTTCAGAATCAGACTGCCTTGTCATCGTCGTTTAAGACAATGGAAGCAAATAGAGTTGGAGCTCGTATTTATCAGATGGGAGCGTACGGTTCGGGGACCAGCAAGTCCCAGATTCATATGATGAGGAGGATCGACGATCCGGTGGTCCGAACGATTTCAGGTATACTCGTAATTTTATTTCAACTTGTGTGTACCTTTTGATCTTGGTACACCGCATTCATTCATTTTCGAATCATGCTTGAATAGACTTATTTCGGTATAGTCCTACTTAATGACCGCGATTGGTTGATGGATCTAATCGTGGTGAATTTATCTTAGGACGATGTAATTTTCGGTATTAGTTGGTTTGATCGTCTCGATACTATCCTCAGTGTTTGTTAGCGTTTAGTCGCTATCTTTCCGTCGTTGGTTGTCGAATGTGTGCTTCAGGGAAGTAATCCCGTTGTTCCATAGAATTTTTATTATGGCGGAGGCGAAGAAATTCCAATCGAACTATTCAATCATTCATTATATCATTTTCATCGATTGGCCTTTCTAAGGCAATCGAGTTATTCAGTCATTCCTTATATCATTTCCATCGATTGGCTTTTCTAAGACAATCGAGTCATTCAATCATTCATTGTATCATTTCCATCGATTGGCTTTTCTAAGACAATCGAGTCATTCAATCATTCATTGTATCATTTTCATCGATTGGCCTTTCTAAGGCAATCGAGTTATTCAATCATTCATTGTATTATTTTCGTCGATTGTCCTTTCAAAGGCAATCGAGTTATTCAAACATTCATTGTATCATCTTCATCGATTGGCCTTTCTAAGGCAATCGAGTTGTTCAATCATTATTGGTATCTCTTTTTATCAATTGACCATTCTAGGGCAATCGAAATGTTCAATCATTCGTGGTATCATTGTCATCGATTGACGATGTATTTCCAGGCGAGTTATCTAGTTGCCTTCACATAGAGTAAGGGAATTCATGAGTGAGTTGGAGCCGGTACTTCCCCTTTATCGAAGGCACCGTATCGGATGGCCCCGACCAGAATGCAGGAGTTAAAGATTCAACTTGAGGAGTAGTTCGAGAAAGGTCATCTCCGACCGATTGCGTCCCCGTGAGGAGCACCAGTGTGATCTGTCAAGGAGAAGGATGGCTCGTCTCGTGTGTGTATTAATTACCAAGAGTTGAACAGGGCGATGATCAAGAGTAGTACCCTTTACCTCGTATTGATGATCTTTTAGATCAACTTCAGGGAGCTTCAGTATTTTCCAAGATCGACTTAAGATCTGGATATCACCAGTTGCGGATTCGAGAGTCGGATATCGCGAGGACAGCGTTTCATACACGCTATGGTCATTGTGAGCTCGTAGTTATGCCGTTCGGGCTAACTATTGCACTGTGGTATTCATGGAGTTAATGAATCGGGTTTTCATCGACTTTTAGATCAGTTGTTGTTGTCTTCATCGGCGACATTTTGATTTATTCTCTTAGCCGAGAGGAACACGAGGTTCATTTTCTTCAAGTTCTCGGCGTGTTGAGACGAGAGCAACTTTATGGAAAGTTTTCCAAATGTGAGTTACGGAGGTCCGAAATGACTTTCTCGGGCATGTAATTTCATCCGCGAGTTCTTGTCGACCCTCGGAAGACGGAGGCTATCCGAGATTTGCAACCTCCGTAAGATATTAAGTAAATCCGATGTTTCCTCGGATTAGGTGGTTAATTATCCAACCCGGCGGAGCTAGTAACCGTGGTTTTCGCGTTGGAATTTTGGCGTCGTTACCTTTATGGAATCACTTGTCGGATCTTCACCAATCACAAGAGTTGAACTATATATTTACTCACAAGGAGTTAAATATGCGGCAGGGGACAGTGGTTGGAACTAATCAAAGATTTTGATATCGAGATCCTTTACCACCGGGCAAGGCGAACGTTGTCGCCGACGCCTTGAGTCATAAGTCCGTTCGGGAGCAGATGCATGCTCGTTTACGATTCGAAGGAGCTTCAACAGAATTCCTTAGACCCGAGATCGAGGTCCGGCCAGCGAGTTCGAGAGACGACTTTGTATGTTAGAGATTTCATCATCTCCGAGAATGCAATCGGGGAGAATCGGGGTTCGGACCCGGCATTGTTGCGCATTCGTGAAGATGTGGCTCAGGAAAGCCCACGATTCGTGGTCCACGAGGATGGACTTTTGAGGTTTAAGAACCGGTTGTGCGTGCGGCGAATGACGAGTTGAAAAATTCTATTTTGAGAGAAGCTCATGCTACCCCTTATTCTGTTCATCCGGTCCAAAGAAGATTTACAAAGACTTGAAACAAAATTACCGGTGGAGTAATATGAAGCGAGAAGTCGCAGAATTTGTTTCGAGATGCTTAACTGTCAACAAGTCAAGATGGAACCTCGGCGGCCGTGAGTATGCTGATACCGCTCCCTATTCCGGAATGGAAGTGGGAAGACATTTCTATGGATTTCATCACGAGTTTGCCGACGAGTCGTCGTGGCATGAATGCGATCTGGGTGATTGTGGACCGCTCAACTAAATCAGCTCATTTCCTTGAGATAAAGGATACGTGGGGTCCCGAGAGACTGGATCAGTTGTTCATCAAGGAGATAGTGAGACTGAACGGTACTCCTAAGAGTATCGTTTCCGATCGTGGCGGACGAATTGTTTCCCATTTTTGGAAATCAGTTCATCGTGCTATGGGAACTCAGCTTAATCTCAGTACTGCCTTTCATCCTCAGTCCGACGGACAATCAGAGAGGACTATTCAGACATTAGAAGACATGTTGAGGGCATGCGTCCTCGATTAGTAGACGATGGGGAAGCCCAATTACTGTTGTTTAAGTCCACGTACAGTATAGTTGGCATGCCTCCATTAAGATGGCACCTTACGAGGCCTTGTGCGGTCGTCTTTGTCGATCTCCTTTGTGTTAGGATGACTTGTTAGAATCAATCGGCACCGAGCCCGATATGCTTATAGCCGTCCGGGAGAAGGTAGCTTTGATCAAGAGTCGTATGTTGATTTCAGAGTCGACAGAAATCGTATGCGGATAATCGTCGTCGACCACTAGAGTTCGAGATGGGTGACCATGTTTTGGTCAAGATATCCCCGAGTCGAGGTATTTTTCCGTTTCGGAAAATGGGGGAAGTTGAGCCCAAGATTCATTGGACCGTTTGAAATTTTGGATCGAGTAGGCGAGTTAGCTTATCGATTGGCGTTACCTCCGGCTTTGAGCAGGATTCATAATGTGTTTCACGTCTCTCAGTTGCGGAAGTATGTTGCCGACCCGAGTCACATACTTCAGTTCGACGAAATCGAGATCGCGGATGATCATTCGTACGAGGAGCGTCCTGTACGAGTGTTAGAGCGGCGAATCAAACAGTTGAGGAACAAGACGATCCCTTTGGTCAAGATTCAGTGGTCTGGACACGGAGTCGAAGAGGCCACTTGGGAAACCGAGGAGAATATGCGGGAGTGTTATCCCGAGTTATTTGACCCTTAGTTTCGGGGACGAAACTCTTTTAAGGAGGGGTGTATGTAATACCCGGTTGTAATTCAGTCATTATCATTCAGTAATTTCATTCGGTGATTGTCACCCAGTGTATATTCACTCGATTATAATCATTCACCAATCATATTCATTCACCGTGTTCACCGTTCGAAAAAAACTTCGAGTGGTGTATCGTTATTGTTCATTGTTTCAACTTTCCTCATATGAGTTCGACTTTGTTAGATCACCATTAATTTTTGGTAACTCCAAAAATTCTAAATCTTTGCAATATTATAGAGCATCGAGTTAGCTTTCCAATGGTTCAAACGGTGAGTCAATCGGAGTCCGGACGAGAGAGTTATGGTCGTTTTAGCTCAACCGCTCATTGGCGATCACCGCCGAACGAACTTCGGCCGTGTCGTCCGACACGCCCGTGCCGTACTCGTCCGGAAAGTGCCGAAGTGCCGCCTCGAGGACCCGACCGTGTCAAATGCAGCACGGCCGAAGTCGCACCCTTCCGGATAAGCGAACCGACCGCCAAAGACGCCCGGCCGTGTCGCCTGCACGGTCGAGTCATGCCGAAGTCGCCGGACGGGTCATCGTCGGGAGGCCCTTCGGCGCGCGACCGTGTCGGCGGACACGGTCGAGTCACTGTCGGCCAGGTGTGCGACACGGCCGTGCCCGATCGGCACGGGCCGTGTCCGGCAGCGATCAACTCCTATAAATTCATTTTTTCAAAGATTTCACCCATTTTTCTTCCTTTTCTTCACCTTCAACCGAGAGATAAGGCTTGAGGGAGGGTTTTTCCTTCACAAATCATTTGGGTGTTTGATTTTTTTTCATCTCCTTTCGATCGTGAAGCCCGGATAGTCAATCTAACGCGTGTTCTTCGGATTAAAGCACTTGGATCATCAAGAGGTAATTCCTTCAACACTTTGGACTTCGATTTTGTGTTGAAATAGGATGTTTTGGACGTTATAATCATGATATATGAAGGGATATGTATATGATTATGAGTTTGTATAAGGATTCATTGGATCATTGAGGGTTTATTCAAGAACACTTTGAATATCGAGTTGGAATTGGGGATTTTCGACTAATTGTTGTTATAATCACATTTTTGGATATTCATAACGGATTATTGATCGTATTGGAGATGTTTTGTTGGTTTGAAACACTTCTTGGGGATTTTGATATTGGGATATCGAGGTTTGATTGTAAACAATCGGAGTTTGGATACAACGTATTCGATATAATGCCCCAATGAACTTAGTTTAATCGTATCGACGTTTTGAGTTCGTTATATTCGTGTTTAATTCGTATATTGATCGGATTGTCGGTAATTGTATTGAATTAAGGTTGTTCGATGACCGACACTTCATTTAGGGCGTTGTTCGTGGACGGACATTCTTCATCGGTGTTGTGTAAGTTAATTCTTACTCGGTTAAAAGGATATTCATCCCTCTTGTTGTTGTTCATTCATAATCATAACTCATTCATAATTATATTAACCGTATCAAAACTTGTTGTTATCAATTAATCATTTCATCATAAGGAGCAGCGGTTCCAACCTTTTCATTGAAATGTCATTTATTTCATTACCATTCCACCTCGGTGAGTCATTATTCATTTTCGATGTCACTTTTGTTATCGTGGCATTCCGGGTCATCTTGGCGTGCAGTTGGTATGTGTAGGATTTTCATGTCGGGCACATTATAGTCGTGTGTTGGTTGATGGCCTCACATTGGACTGTGCACACGAGATTGATTGTTTCGTGAGACGGATTAGGTACAAGACCACACGTGTATTCGATCGATACTCGTTGGTGGCTTGTGCACGGACACATTTCCATCCCGGGCGTAGTGTGGCGCCACCCTTTGAGCCGTACTGTTAGTTGATTCATATAGCATGTTTGATTGCGTATGTTTCGACAGGATATTTCATAATTTCAGATATAATCATGATTGTGTATTTTCAACTCTTGAGGATTGTTGTTCTGTATAACTGACCCCGTTTGGGGATTTTGTTTTTCAGGTCTTGGCAAGGCAAAGGCACGGGGAGAACATGCTGACGTCGAGGAGTCCCAGTGATACTAGAAAGGGGCCCCAGTCTGTTCAGTCACTTATTCAGTCATTTATGTTTCCTTTATTTATTCCGCTGCAGACATTCCGTTTGAATACTCGTTTCATTCAGTGTTGTGTATTTTATCGTCACATAAGATACACATGTATTCTATTTTATCCTGGGTGTGTTGTATGAAACTCCTAATCGGAGTAATTGATGTTGTAATGTGGTTCGGTACTACATTTACCCTGTGTAAATCATCCTTTTTCATTCGCCTGGTGGGTCCCAGTCGGGGGTCCACGGCACTGTAATATCCGCCTAGTTTGGGGTGTTACATCACTGTATTTGACTTCCAAGGACAGAAAGACGATTCTATATCTACTTCTGGCTACATTCACTCTTAGTGGAGGAGCAGTATCATGGCATAGTCCCAAGTATAGCGTGACTGCTAATTCCACCTGTTAGGCTGAGTATAAAGCGGCCTCGGAGGCCTCCAAAGGAAGAATTTAGAAGTTGCTAGGTAAACTTCACGTGACACCTTGTGCTGTGCTGCCAGAGCAGTAGCATAGGCCTAGGAGCCGAGGTTTCACAATAGTACCAAACATATTGAGAGAGAGTATCATCTCGTAAGAGCATTTGTTCGCAAAGAGATACATTGTGCTTCATAGAGTAGAGTCAGTCGACTACGTCGCTGATCCACTGACCAAGCCACTTTATCAAATTAGGTTAGAGCGTCATCTGGAGGACATGGGTATTAGATACCATAGTGTGTGGCATTGAGTGCAAGTGGGAGATTGTTGGGAGTATGCCCTCGAATGCCACTCAGAGGATGATTGAGTGAGGGTATTGTACATCTAATTATGTAAATCACTAATATAAGGCAATGGATGTTTCTTTACTTACTGGTAGTTACTCGCATTCCTAACTCGTAAATATACATATAGAAACTAGTCCATGTATTTGAGAGCGAAATGTTCCACTCCTTATTGGATAAGGGGGTCGGCACTGGAAAGCTTTATAGCTCAAATACTCAATCGTTCGCAAGTCGATGAAACTTGACTGGGCGTTAAGTTTATGTGAAGACTTGTATGACGTGTTCTTTGACATGGAGAGTGCCTGTCGAACGCTAATGGTTAGTGGGAGGATACGTATAGGTATGCTAATTGGATTAGTATACTCGAACCGACTCATCCTCGATTCGTCACACGGATTTCACTCCGGGACAGTCTATGGCAGAATCGAAAGGTTGTGATAGGTATTCGTGAACCTTCGACTTGAGGATTTAGTAGGGATGTGCTTGTGACGTCAAGATTTTCACTAGAGTAGTTCGACCCTGTAAACCGGAAGGCGGGGGTCAACCTCGACGTGCACCTTGACGGGGAAGTAGCAGGTCCTACTGAATACCAAGATAAAATTCTTTCTCCCGTTAGTGAGCGGGTTATATGTCCTATGAGGTTATTGGCATATGAGATCATAAGTTTTTGGCCAAAGCATTGGAGCTAGTTGTATTAGATACACGACAGCTCAATGATCTCGATTTGCATTAACGCATGCATAGCGTCAAGTACAGATAAGGTTTGACTGACCGTGACCCTATAACTTGATCGGGACATTTTAAAGAAGGGTTTATACGTTTACTGGTATTCACGACAGAATGGTTCTTGAATGATCCCATCATTCGTTCTCAGTTGGGGTACAGTGTAGGCTGCCAGGCTGGCTAGGTGGTGCTACTACTCTTTGGTTCCTCCCATTGCTGACTGAGACGAACCTACCAAGTCGCGCAATAGGATTGACGACGGAATGAATCGAGCTTATTCTCTCATTATTAATATTAGATATTAGATATCTAATTTATTGGACATTAGATGTCTAAATTGATTTATTGGATAAATTGATTTTCGGCCTAATGAATTAAATAAATTACTGGATGATTAATTTAATTAATGGATATAATTATTTCTTGGAGAAATTAATTATGTTATTATGTATTTGATATGTTTAATTAATTGGATTAATTGATCGATATAAATATATCGGAACGGAATCGGAGTTTATCTGTTTAGACTCACGGGAGTCCGAAACGGACCGAACTTTTTCCTACCCTTCTAGATCGCCCCCCCCCCCCCCCCCAATTTCCTCCACCTTTCATCTTTTCTTTTGTTTCCATTTTTAAATGGAAGACAATGACTTGAAAGGCATCTCTCATGTGAGATGAGATGTTTAGTGGGTTGTTGGTGTATAAAGAATGAATAAAGGGAGAAGACTTGTGACTCTCTTACACACACTCTTGATTCCATACGTAAGTGGTAGAGAGAGAAAGAGTGAGAAAGAACTTAGAGTTCATTCCAAAGTCTTCAACCCCTTCTTCATCTTGTTCTTGTTGTTCTTGGAGAAAAATCAAGAAATCAAAGATAGAAAGTGAATTATACACTTAGAGTGCTATAATTTCATATTGGAAGCTTCATCACTTAGCTCTAGCCATATCCTCGGAGGATAGCAAGGTGATCGTCGTTCCGGTCGTTTCTCCGGCGCGTGGCAAGTAGAGATGCAGTGCTTTCGACGTTGGATCATTCAAGAGCTTGGAGCGGATTGAATTGCAGGGAGATCGCCTAAAGCTTGGGGAATAGCTCAAGAGAAGGATACCATTTAATCAACGGACTACAAGGGTATGTTTTCTTGTAACTCTTGTGTTTCGTTTATATATTCGTATATACGTAGCTCGATCGATCCTCATAGGGATTCAGATCGAATTAATTTTCATTTTACCACTTCCGCTGGGCCTTCGTTTTAGGCACCGAATCCCAACAACGGGTCCATTGGTATCGGATCTCTATACAACTTGTGAATCTTACCTTCAAGGTAAAATGACTAAGTTACCCTTAGCAGGGACTTTTGAAAGAGCTTCTGAAAAACTTGGATTGATCCATACCGACGTGTATGGCCCTTTTGAAGTAGCACGAGATGGCTTTCAGTATTTCATTACATTCACTGATGACCATACTAGGTATGGTTTCGTATACTTAATGAAACATAAATCTGAAGCTTTTGATAAATTTAAGGAATTTAAAGCCCTAGTTGAAAATCAAACAGGTAACCGTATTAAGTCTATTCGGTCAGACCGAGGTGGTGAGTACATGAGTACTGAGTTTGATGAGTTCTTAAGAACTAGGAATAGTGTCACAATTCACTCCTCCATCTACTCCACAAATAAATGGTGTATCATAAATAAGGAACCGGACCTTGTTAGACATGGTTCGCTCCATGCTTAACAATACTGATCTACAGATTTATCTGTTGGATCACGCGCTCCTTGCTGCTGTGCATATCTTGAACAGATGTCCTTGTAAATCCATTCCTAAGAATCCATATGAGATGTGGAGAGGTAGGAAACCAAGTCTTAATCAAATTAGGATTTAGGGATGCCCTACTTATGTCAAGAAGACTAAAGTAGAGAAATTGGAATCTAGGCCTGTGAAAGGTCATTTCATAGGATATCCATGGGATTCCATGGGATATCTATTCTACATGCATGAAGATCACAGGATCATTGTTGCTTTACAAGCACACTTCCTCGAAGATGAGTTCATTCATGAAGAAGGCGCGAGTATAAATATTTCTTTGGAATAAATAAAAAAAACACCAAATGAGACACCTGTGCAAGATATTAGAACTAAACCTTCTGAAGTACAAACACAACTTCGCAAATCTAGTAGAATTTCTCAATCACCTTACAGGAACTAGGTGTCCATGAGATGACAGAATATAGTCATGGGAATGATCCTTATACATACGACCAAGCGATGGTAGATGTTGACTCCGCCAAGTGGCAAAAAGCTATGGAAGCTGAGATAGACTCGATGCATGCTAATCAGGTCTGGACTTTAGTAGATCGTCCTAAAGGTATGGTGCCTACTGGAAATAAATGGATCTATAAAAGAAAGACTGGTGGAGATGGCAAGGTTGATACCTATAAGGCCAGACTTGTGGCAAAGGGTTATTCCCAAAGAGAAGGAATTGAATATTTCAAGACCCTCTCGCCTGTAGCTATGATTAAGTCTATTCGCATGATGCTTGCCATATCAGCCCACTTAGATTACGAAATATGGCAAATGGATGTGAAAACGGCATTCCAAAATGGATTCCTCAAGGAGGAGATTTACATGGAACAGCCTAAAGGATTCATATCTGAAACCAATATTCATAAAATATGCGAACTTCAGCGTGCCATTTATGGACCGAAGCAAGCTTCACGAAGTTGGAATCTTAGTTTTAACGAGACAATCAAAGAGTTTAATTTTGTCTAAAACAAAGAGGAGCCCTGTATTTACAATAAGGTTAGTGGGAGCAAAATTGCATCCTTAATACTATATGTAGATGACATTCTACTTAGAAGAAACGATGTAGGAATGCTCAGTTCTGTGAAAGCTTGGACTTCTAAAGAGTGCTCAATGAAAGAATTGGGAGAAGCTACCTATATTCTGGGTATTCGCCTCTACTGGGATAGAGCAAAAAGAATATTAGGTCTTTCCCAATCCCTCTATATAGAGAAGATCTTGAAGCGATTTAGAATGGAAAATTCTAAAATATGGTTCCTACCTATGCAACATGGTGCAAAATTTTCCTTAGAGATGTGTCCTCAAAGTCAGGAAGACAGAAAAGAAATGAGCAAGGTACCCTATGTCTCGGCAGTTGGTAGCCTCATGTATGTTATGATTTGCACTAGACCGGACATTGCCTATGATGTGAGCGTAGTAAGTCTGTTTCAGCCAAATCCAGGGCAGGAATGTTGGACTGATGTGAAGAACATTCTTAAGTACCTGAAGAGGACTAAAGACTTGGTTCTTATATATGGAGGTGGAGAACTTAGAGTGATGGGTTATAGAGAATCAGACTTTTCGGGGGACATGGATGCTCAGATGTACACATCAGGGTATATCTTTACTCTGAATGGTGGGGAAGTCTCTTGGAGAAGGGCCAAGCATATCTCGACTGCAATCTCTACATGTCAAGTTGAATATCAGGTAGCCACGAAGGCTGCTAAAGAAGCTTTTTTGATTAAGAAGTTCACTGAGGAACTTCAAGTGGTTCATAACGCAGAGAAGCTCGTGACGCTGTTTTGTGACAACGACGGAGCTGTTGCACAGGCTAAGGATCCTAGGGCTCACCACAACACCAAACATATTGCGAGAAAATATCATTTTGTTAGAGAAATGGTTCAAGAAGGGAATGTTATACTGCAGAGAGTAGATACAAAAAATAACGTTGTTGATCTGCTTACCTAGCCACTATCTCAGAAGGTCTTAGAGAGACATTTGTAGAGTATGGATATGAGATACCATAGTTTGTGGCATTGAGTGCAAGTGGGAGATTGTTAGGAATATTCCCTCAAATGCCACTCAAAGTATGAGAGAGTGAGAACTTTATATTGTTATTATGAATATTATATTAAATAGGGCATTTATTATTTCTATATTATTATATATCACAAGCATTGTGATTTGGTATATAAAGTAACAGTCCTTGCATTTGAGAGCAAACATTCCACTTTTTATGGAGATAAAGAGATAGGCACTGGAAGTGTTTAGGACTCGAATGCCTAACTGGTTCGCAAGTCGATAAAACTTAATTGCACGGTAAGTTTAGACAAGACTTGTATAACGTGTACTTTGACATGTAGAGTGCTTGTCTTCACTAAGGGTTAGTGGGAGCACACGTTATAGGGATGCTAATGGGATTAGTATACTCGAACACGACTCAACTCGATTAGATCACATGGATATCACTCAGGTATTGTCAATGGCTGAATCGAAAGTTTTTGATAGGTCTACGTGGACATTTGGCTTCAGGTTTCAGTAGGAGATGTGCTTATGACATTAAGTTAGTCATTAGAGTAGTTTGATCCAATCGCCGGTTGGTGGGATCAACCTCGAAATGCAACTTAGTGGGCAAGTAGCATGCTCTACTAAATACCAAGATAGGATTCTTTATCTTGTTAGTGAGCATGTAAATGTCATATGTGGTTAATTGTAACACCCCCAAAGCCAACCGGGAATAATACAGCACCATGGGCCCCGCATTGGAACCCACAAGGCTAAAATCATTTTCGTAACCGTATCAAATACGGCAAAGAGGCGAAGACGGTAATGTTTTAAACACTCAAATATTTTAGAAAACATAGTTCCCAATCACCGTCAGAAAATACCATTTGAAACACAAGGCAAAGACGCCAAAAGGGCACTTAGAAAGTAAACACGAGTTGGGAAAATACTGAAAGCCATTATAAAATTTCACATGCAGCGGATAAAGACATGATTAAATACATTTGCAGTGGAATCATAACAACCAGAAAAGATTACACAAATCCCAATAAACATGCCATAGCCAGTATCACCGGAAAGCTCATACCTTCACAACCGCTACTAGCTCGAACTCCGAGTACCTAAAAATAAAGCCCACGACGGGGTCAACCATAATACTCAACAATAATATCGATTACATCAACATATACAATTACATATCAATGTAATTACAAGGTAAGAATATTTCCAATGTAATCTTACCGATCCATCACAATCCTTATCAAATCAACCCTTACCATAATCCACACCTCGTGTTCTCAAGTGATGAATGGATTCAAAATAACCATCAGTACTATATTCAAAATGATACCAAGATTTCCAAACATAAATACATCTCAAATACGGAGTAATCTGTCCATGACCAATCTTGTCCGCTGGGTCGCACAATCGGATCCCAATTCTGATAAAACCGATATCACACGGTACATCTATAAATCAACTATCCCGAGACAATGGCAAGTCCCAGATATCAATACAAAGCATGGATGCTCACACAATCAATAATGATAAACAACAAATGCATCAAAACGGGAATATCAATGACATGATAACTCCACACAAGATCAACAAAGGATCAACCACGAACGAGAATACCATGATGTGGTAACTCCAACAAGATCAATGAAGGACCAACAACCGGGAATACCAACAATACGGTAAACACCAACAAAATAAAGGATCAATAACCAAGAATACAAATGACACGATAAACTCCAACAAGATCAATAAAGGATCAACGACCGAGAATACCGACGACACGGTAAACTCCAACAAGATCAATAAAGGATCAACAACCGAGAATACCGACGAAACGGTAAACTCCAACAAGATCAATAAAGGATCAACAACCGAGAATACCAACGATATGGTAAACTCCAACAAGATTAATAAAGGGTCAAGAACCGAGAATACTGATGATGCGGTAAATCCCAACAAGATCAATAAAGGATCTACAACGATAGAGAATACCAACGGCAAGGCAAACTCCAAACGGAATCAATAAGGATCATTAACGATCGAGATTACCAATGATAGGGCGAACTCCAAACGAGATAAATAAAGAGTCATTAACAAACGAGTTGACCATCGATATGGTAACTCCAAATGAGATCAGTAGGGAACCAATAACAAACGAGATTGCCAACGATATGGTAACTCCAAACGAGATCAGTAAAGGATCAGCGAGGACAGATACACGAGAGGATAAAATCATCAACCATATACAAATCATATATACGGGATTTCGAGGACAAAATCGACTATCGAATAGATCCGATTATACATGGACTGTGAACGACCAATCAATATGACTCAAGATTGACGTCACGATACGCCTGATCCGGAAATGTGTCCGTGCACAAGCCAACCACAGGTATTGATCAGATACACATCTGGTCTCGTGCCTAATCAGTCTCACAAAGTATGTCTCGTGTGCACGGTTCAATGTGAGGTCGAAACTAGCACATGCTACACGTGCCCGCCCTAAAAATCCTACACATGACCGATCAGAACGTATCTTACTCCAGATATGCCACGATACGAAATGACAACGAATATCAAAGAAACACATATCCAATGAGGGACAGAGGACTCTCCAAGTGAGCAACGATAACTTGTTCATGAAAGACCGACACGACCACAATGTCGTATTTCCGTGAGACAACAATTCACAGCATGCTCAACAATGCATATAATATTAGCACATAAACTCCCAAGGTCTCAACCAAGGGTCACAGAAGCATCTACTCAGGAATACTCCGGACGTGGGTACCATTCATGTTTTATCCCGCAACACAGTTCCATAAGGTATATCAACACATAAACTCCCAAGGCCGCAACTAAGGGTCACGGAAGCTTCTACACAGGAATACTCCAGATATTATCACAAAATATACCAATAATGATGCACACTCATCACATGAAGTATCAATACACACATGTACAACAATGCACCAGGATAATTATCATAATTTAGCAATACTAGATTACCTCAAAGCCAGAGACACTAATCTTTCCACGAACAACACCCCTGAACGAATACACAGTTATACGAATAGTCTATAATGAAGTACAATCCATCACTGTCAACAATCCATCACCTCGAGATCAACATCAGCACAGTAAACTATCTTCGATATCCAACATTTCGTATAATAGACCAAGGATAATTTCACATCTCCGTTTTCGCTAGACATCTTTAAATCATATACATTGTGATTTAATCCAAACCAAATTACAATATACAAACCATCATCCCTACAATTCATATTTATAATAACATTGCTATATGAATCATAAATGAAATGAACACGAAACCATTTATTAAATATTACGAACTAAGCAAGCATAACTTGCCTCGATACCGATACGATGAAGTTGTTACCAATCCCGTCGTCTTCATCTACAAGATCCACAGCCCCGACTAAGACGACCCATGCATTATCTAATCTCAAGCGCAGCACAACGGTTAATAATCAACGATCACTTGTCGCAACCTAATGCAACAATTGTTAGATGTATTTTTGTGCGCTTAATTATCATTATTTTATCTCCATTTTATGTTTAAATCTGCATAAATGAGCTTTTGATGCATTATGTTTATATGTTTTGAAGGAAATTAGAGTCTGGAAGCTTAAACAAAGAAAAACGGGCCAAAACGACATTTTTTGGTCAAGGGCCACGTCACATCAAGCCAGAGCCGCGGCACAGGCACACCCAGAAGCACGGCGGTACAATCTGTAACGGGGGCCGCGGCACGCTCATTCTGAGCCGTGGCCCGTAAGAAAAATATCGCGGGTTCCTTGAATTCAGCCCGCGATTTGGGCAGTTCTGAAGGCCGTTTTCGACCTAATTCTCGGATGCGTTTTGGAGGTGGAAGGAAAGTTATAAAAAGGCATTGAAGGTCATAAAATAGGATCATCGAAGAGAAGGAGAAAATACCTAGCAGCAGAAAGCAAGGCCAGAGAACGGAAGAAGCCAGTCTTCAATTGTGTTTGATTTTTTCTTCCTTATGATTAATTTGAATATTTGTATACTGTTTTCCAGCATGTCGGGCTAGACCCCTTTTTCTAGGATTGTGATGAAACCGATATTTTGACGGATTAACTCTTGATTTTACATTATTAATATATTTCCCTTTTCTATCGAGTTTTCCCAATTGTTCTTAATGCTTTCAATTGTGTGGCCTATAATTGAATTGTTTTAATTTCGTAACTCGAATCGGGAGAGGAGAGTTAGTAGGAAATTGGTGAGAACTGTTTTGTCTTGTGAGATAGGAATATACTCATAGGAATTACGTAGCTCGTTTGAAGATTTTATACCTTTTGGCTATTGTTGAATTAACTCACCTAGGAATAGAGTGATTTATTCACCTTAGAAAATTCTACTGTCCTCGGGAGAGGCATTAGATTATCTTAGAATCTTCGCTGTCCATAAATTGGAAATTACATAAATTATATTAATCAAAGTTAATTCGGATTAATCGAGGCGGATTCTCAATCCTAGATTCTTCTCTTATTTGATCTCCTTTCACCAGACTATTGATTTTATTAGCTATTTTAGTTTATTGCTTTATTTGGTTTCTAATAATTCTTCAACCACAAAATTCGAACATTCAAATAAAACTAGAATACAAATAAATTGGTAATTAGTACGTCAGTCCTCGAGGGAACGATATCTTTCTCATTACTTTATTACTTGATTACGACAACGTGCACTTGCGTTCACTAAAATATGTAACAAGTTTTTGGCGCCGTTGCCGGGGACTGATTGTTTTTACTAATATCAATTTCAGTATTTTTAGTCTTAATTTGAACATTATTTTATTTTTGTGTAAATTTGTTTTTATTTGTTTTCCTTTCAGGAGTTTCGTTTAGTGCATGAGAAAATTTGGTGACGAAGGTTTATTCCCTTTGGATACCGAACTCGAGCGCACCTTGCGGAAAAACAGGAAGGAAATGCGTGAGTTGTCAACTACGGATACCATGGCTGACAACACCGTAAATCAAGGGATCGACAATCCTATTCAGCAAGCTCAACCGGTATTGGCACTCCGTGATTATGCGCTTCCACAAATTAATGCGAATTTTTCGGGGATTCGGCGTCCAACCATTCAAGCGAACAATTTCGAGACTAAGCCGACTATCATCCAAATGGTGCAAGTGAGCCAATTTTGCGGACTGGCGAATGACGATCCTAATGCTCATATTGCATCCTTTCTCTGCGACACATTAAAAAATAATGGAGTTTCTGATTATGCCATTTGTCTACGGCTTTTGCCATTCTCTCTAAGGGACAAAGCCAAGTTCTGGCTGAATTCACTCCCGCTTGGCTCTATCACGACTTGGGAAGAATTAGCACAAGCTTTTCTGGCTAAGTTGTTTCCGCCGGCGAAGACAGCGCGACTCATAAATGAGATAACTACTTTTGGGTGATTTGAGATCGAATCGCTTCATGAAGCTTGGGAGCGATACAAGGATTTGCTAAGGAGATGCCCACATCATGGTCTACCGGATTGGCTGCAGATTCAGACTTTCTTCAATGGACTGAGTGCTTCTACATGCACTCTTGTTGATGCAACTGCTGAAGGAGCTTTAATGGGGAAGACGATGGCTGAAGCTCATTCTTTATTGGAAGCTATGGCTGCAAACGCTTATCAATGGCCTTCTGAATGTGTGAACCCAAAGCGAGTTATGGGAATTTCCGACAACGATCCAATCTCTACATTATTAGCCCAAGTGTAGCTTTAACTCAAACAATTGCAAGCTTTTTCACATACCCCTTCTACCTACCATGGAAACATGCAATTGGTGCAACGGGTCTCATCCTAGTGCTGAATGCCAAGTCGGAAATCCTTTCGAGCAATCTCAGATGGAACAAGCTCAATTTGTGGAAAATGGAAATCGCCAAAACAACCCGTATTCCAACACTTACAACCAAGGGTGGCGAAATCATCCGAATCTTTCATGGAGGAATGGGCAAACTTTAAATAAACCTCCGCAGGCTCAATTCACTCGGCCACCACAGCAGCCCCCTCAACCACCGAAGGTCTCTTTGGAAGATGTTCTTGCTCAAATGGCGGCTAACACGAGCCAATTCATGACTCGCATGGAGACTACTCTACAAAATCACTCCGCTTCTATTAGGAATCTAGAAGTACAAATGGGGCAGATCGCAAATTTATTATCCTCTCGACCTCAAGGTGGATTACCAAGTGCTACCGAGATGAATCCCAAGGAAAATGTGCAAGCTATCGAGCTACGAAGTTGAAAGGAGCTACACGAGCAGCTCAAGAGTAGCAAGGAAAAGAGCATCCCCATTGAGAAAACGAAGGATGAAGAGCACAAGTCAAAAGCAGCCTCGACCACTCATCCCACACCACCAATCCCATTCCCACAACGCCTGGAAACGCAAAAATTGGACAAGCAATTCTCCAAGTTTCTTGACGTCTTCAAGAAATTACATATCAATATTCCATTTGCCGATGCCTTAGAACAAATGCCGGGCTATGTGAAATTCATGAAGGAAATCTTATCTAACAAAAGGAAGCTCGAAGAGTATGAGACAGTGGCTTTGACAGAAGAGTGCAGCGCTATTTTACAGAAGAAGCTCCCGCCTAAATTGAGGGATCCGGGAAGTTTCACTATTCCATGCACTATTGGAAATTCGTCCTTTGACAGAGCCTTATGTGATCTCGGAGCCAGCATTAATCTTATGCCCTTTTCCATTTTTAAGAAGCTAGGTATTGGGAAGGCCAAGCCGACTACGGTCTCTTTGCAACTAGCTAACAGATCTATCAAGTATCCGAGGGGGGTAATAGAAGACGTCTTGGTCAAGGTCGATAAATTCATCTTTCCTGCTGATTTTATTGTGCTCGATATGGAGGAGGACGATGACATCCCAATTTTCTTGGGAAGACCATTTTTAGCAACCGACCGAACTCTTATCGATGTGGAGAAAGGGAAACTCACTTTACGAGTTCAAGAGGAGCAAGGTACTTTCAATATATTTCGATCCATGCAACATCCTAGGGATGTTGAGACTTGTTTTCAAGTTGACGTCATTGACTCGTGTGTAAGAAGAGCTTTTCGGGAGAGCTATCCATCAGATCTACTGGAGTCCATTTTAGTCGGGTCCGCTACCGAGTTGAATTCAAAGCATGCAGCCTATCTACAACACATGGATACGTCACCGCCGTTTTTCACTCGTAGACCATGTGAGGAGCTCGGAAGTTCACTAACTCGACCCGTCCCATCAATTGAGAAGCCCCCAAAGCTAGAGCTCAAGCAACTACCGAATCATTTGAAATATGCATTTTTGGGGCCCGACGATTCCCTGCCTGTCATACTTTCTGTCACTTTGGCGGGTGATCAAGAGGAGAAATTATTGAGGGTTTTGAGGGAGTACAAATCTTGGATGGTCTATTACGGATATCAAGGGAATCAGCCCGTCCATTTGTATGCATAGGATTTTGATGGAGGAAGACTACAAACTATCTGTGGAGCACCAACGTCGTTTAAATCCAAATATGAAAGAGGTGGTAAAAGTCGAGGTTTTAAAACTCCTCGACGCAGGTATGATCTTTCCTATTTCTGATAGCAAGTGGGTAAGTCCGGTTCAAGTTGTGTCGAAGAAAGGTGGGATAACAGTTATTCAAAATGATAATAATAAATTAATTCCCAGTAGAATTGTTACGGGGTGGCGTATGTGCATAGATTATAGGAAATTAAATAAAGACACTAGAAAAGACCACTTTCCTTTACCATTTATTGATCAAATGTTGGATAGATTAGCCGGACACGATTTTTACTGTTTTTTTGATGGTTATTCTAGGTATAATCAGATTTATATATCCCCATAAGACCAAGAAAAGACGGCGTTTACATGTCCTTATGGCATTTTCGCTTATAGGCGCATGCCTTTTGGTTTATGTAATGCGTCGGCCACTTTTCAAAGGTGTATGATGGCTATTTTTTCTGACATGGTAGAGCATTGCATTGAAATTTTTATCGATGATTTTTCTTTTTTTGGTGATTCGTTTGATTTATGTTTGCAGAATTTGCAGAAAGTCCTAAAAAGATGCGACGAAACAAATCTGGTGTTGAATTGGGAGAAGTGCCATTTCATGGTCCAGGAGGGCATTGTACTAGGCCATCGCATATCTGCCCATGGGATTGACGTCGACCGTGCTAAAATTGAAACGATTGAGAAGATGCCTCTGCCTACTTCTGTAAAAGGGGTGAGGAGTTTTTTGGGACACGCCGGTTTTCACCGCCGTTTTATTAAAGATTTTTCGAAGATCACAAAGCCGTTGTGAAATTTTCTCATGAAAGATATCTCGTTTGATTTTGATGAGTTCTGTAAAGAAAGCTTCGACCTATTGAAGAAGGCTTTAAGCACCGCTCTCGTCATAGTCGCTCCAGACTGGAGCCTTCCATTCGAGTTAATGTGTGATGCTAGCGATTTTGCCATTGGGGCTGTTTTGGGACAGCGACGAGGGAAAGTGTTTCACGTCGTGTATTATGCAAGCCAAACTCTTGACGACGCCCAAAGAAATTATTCCACGACATAAAAAGAATTATTGGCCGTGATTTTGCTTTTGATAAATTCCGGGCTTATTTATTGGGAACGAAAGTAGTCGTGTGGACTGACCATTCGGCGATCAAATACCTTTTGGAAAAGATGGATGCTAAACCAAGGTTGATTAGGTGGGTGCTTCTCCTACAAGAATTCAATTTGGAAATTCGAGACAAGAAGGGGACCGAGAATGTCATTGCCGATCACCTTTCACGCTTAGAAAATCCCGTCGAGAAGGCGGAGAGTCATCCACAAATTGTGGAAAACTTCCCCGATGAACATCTCTACAAGGTGGGTTCGCAACAAGCACCTTGGTACGCTCACCTAGTGAACTATCTTGCAAGCAAACTAATTTCGAATGATCTCTCGCGTCATCAAAAGAAGAGGCTGATTTTAGATGCTAAGTATTACTTGTGGGACGACCCTTTTCTTTTTAAAAGATGTCCTGATTGAATCATTCGCAGATGTGTTCCGTACGAGGAAATTCGCAGTGTGCTGAACCATTGCCATGCATCACCCTACGGAGGGCATTTTAGCAGAAATAGAACAGCGGCAAAGGTCTTGCAATCGGGTTTCTATTGGCCATCATTATTCAAGGATGCTCATTCCTTTATGTCCACGTGTGACCAGTGTCAACAGACGGGAAACATCTCAAAACGACATGAAATGCCGTTAAACACCATACTTGAGGTTGAATTGTTCGAAGTATGGGGGATCGACTTTATGGGTCCATTCCCTCCATCAAATAAGAACCTTTATATTCTAGTAGGAGTGGACTACGTCTCGAAGTGGGTCGAAGTGGTGGCACTACCAACAAATGGGTCCAATGTCGTGATCAAATTCATAAAAAAATATATTTTCACGCGTTTTGGGACTCCACGTGCTATTATCAGTGATGGTGGCTCGCACTTTGACAACAAGTTCCTTGATGCGGTTGTAAAGAAATACGGAGTCACTCATCGTGTTGCTACAACCTACCATCCCCAAACGAGTGGTCAAGTCAAAATATCCAATCGAGAGCTAAAGTGGATCTTAGAAAAAATAGTCAACTCGTCTCGAAAAGATTGGTCCCTTAAACTCGATGATGCACTTTGGGCATACCATACTGCGTACAAGACACCTATCGGCATGTCACCGTATAGATTGGTTTTTGGGAAAGTTGTCATATGCCGGTAGAGATGGAGCATCGTGCATATTGGGCGATAAAGAAACTAAATTTTGATCATCAGCTGGTGAAAAGTGTTGTTTGCAGTTGAATGAGCTGGAGGAGATACGTCATGATGCGTACGAGAATGCGAAACTTTATAAGGAGCAGACCAAGAATTGGCACGATAAGCACATTACACATCGAGAGTTTGTTTAGGGTCAAGAGGTGTTATTATTTAATTCTCGCTTGAGGTTGTTTCCTGGGAAATTACGTTCACGATGGTCGGGACCATTCACGGTAGTTCAAGTATTTCCACACGGAGTAGTGGAAGTACAAAAAGATGACCGAAAATTTAAAGTAAATGGGCAGCGGTTGAAGGTCTACACGGGTAATCCAATGGACATGCAAAAGTCGACAGTCGCCCTATCCGCCGCAGAGTGAATTCTAGCAAAATCCGGCTGAAGACTATAAACTTAGGGCTTCTAGGGAGGCAACCCAAGTACTAGTATAGATTTTAGTTTTTTTTCGCTATTTTCCTTCATTTTAGGAGTCTATTTTTTTTTTTTTTTTGCGTTTTTGACTTTGCTATGCTTATCTCTCATGTTCTAGGTGTTTTCATTTGAAAATTCTGTGCAGGAACCCTCCAGGGGAAATTTTAAGGTTAGGACCGCTGCACATAAAGAGCGGGCCGCGGCACACGCAAGTCTAAAATTTTTTACAAACTTTCTATACTCTGTGCCGCGGCACGAAGATGCTGAGCTGCGGCACACTTGCCCCAGGAGCCGCGGCACGATGAAGCCAGGCCGCGGCACGTCGAAGACCCATAAAAGCGCCCAGGAATCTGTACTCTGTGCCGCGGCACGAAGATGCTGAGTTGCGGCACACTAAACCTGGAAGCCGCGGCACACTGCGAGACCCCCCAACGCCCAAAACTAACTGTACTACGGGTCGTGGCTCACTTTCTACGTGTCGCGGCCCCTACCGAGAATTTAAAAGGGGCTGGGCTGCTTTTGACATCAGTCGACCGAAACAAATAAGGTATCACATATCTTTCCCTCTTCCGCGCGGCGCTGTAGGACTCCAATAGAATTTCTTCTTCTTCTCATTTTCTTCGATCCAACACAAGGTAATCCTTATTCCTTAAGCTTAATTGCAACATGGATTGAGAAGTGGATTAATGTTCTTCATTGATGAATTTGTTTTTATTTCCTAAAGTTATCAAGATTTTTGTCGGAATATGGTGATTATCGATTGATTGTTGATTTTCTTTCGTTGTTTTGTCATGAATCGCTGTGATTATCGATTGATATTGTTGTTGTTGGGGATTGAATTGAGCAATTATTGCTTTTGTTCTTCATTTAAGTTTACGCACGCAAGGTGTTCGATGAAATGCCCCAATGAAATTTTTAAAGCTAAACATCTCTAATTTATCTGCAACGAATACGGTTATCGGAATAAGATGTCCCCCCAACCCTTACGTCAAGTTTGAGTTTAAATTTTTGCATCATATTGTAGGTCACAAGTCGTCCAGGAACAAGTCTAGAGGGGGGGGGGGGTGAATAGACTTGTTGAAACTCTTTAACTCTTTTTCACGAAGAGTGAGTTTCTTCAGCTGATAGGTAAACAAATGACTTGGAGTCGTTTGTTCTTTAATATATGCGGAAGTCAGCTGATGACGAATATAAAGCAACTAATGAAACACTTAACACTGAATGCAACAGTTCAAGTATGATGCAATAAAACAGTAAAGAACACAGGCAATTATAGTGGTCTCAGAGGTGGGGTAATCCTCTACTAATCCACTTTTCTCCAAACCAGTTGGAGATGAATTCACTATAATTCTCAACCAGTGATAAATATTACAGTGATTCAACAAACTACATGACTTCCAACCAGGTGGAAATTCGTGCCGTTGTACCACACTGATCGCTTGCACCTCTTGATCCTCGATCCTCGGATGCCTTTACAGTCTTTAACTTCAACCAGTGAAGTACCCCGAACTCAGGATTATAGACAAGAGTTTTTGTCTTCTCCAACTAAGAGCTTCTTTAAGTATGAACTTTTAGAACCGCTCTTTTCACGATGCTATAGATTGCTTTTTGATTGCTTGAATGCTTTGATCACTTGAAAGTATGTTAGCACCGGTAGTTGCTCAGCTTCAAATCTTCGGATATTTATAGGTGACTATCTCTGAGCTTTTTCCTTCATAGCCGTTGCAAATCTTTTCAACAAATCCTTCCGTTGGAGGGAGACTTCTTTGTTTAATCTTTCTGAACATTGCAAGGTTGGATTCCCATATTTTAATCTATCTTCCGACCGTTGTGAAGACTCTGCATGTGATGCGCCGAATCTTTTGAATATAAAATGATTAAAGTCTTCAAGGTGGGTCTGGATGATTTATTTAAATCATATCTCTTGCGGGAATCACTCCAATTTGTCTCTTCACGTTGCATGTGACTTTCCGTAATACTTGACTTTTCAACGCATGCTGACGTGGACTTGGAGTACTTGGCTGATCTCGACTAGGCTGATGAGCATTTAACTTCTCTGCAGTCTGGACCTCTCTGATGTTCACTGTTTATGACTTGGTCGTCGTGACTTTTCCGAGGTACCTTGGGCCGCACCGTCAAACATCCCTGATAATTTTTGTTGACCAGAACTACTATGACTTGACTCGGCTGATCCTCTCTGATGGACTTAGTTGTACTTTAGTACTTAGCCGATTTTTAGCCTAACTTATTTTTGGCCTATAGAAGATACTCATTTGGTTCTTCTTTACATTTTGCCAAGTTTTATACTTAACATATTTGGCCTATGGAAGATACTCATTTGGTTCTTCCTTACATTTTGCCAAGTAATAAACATTTGAATTTATACTGATGACATCATCAAAATCTAACAAGTATTCCTAACAAATTCCCCCTATTTTGATGATGGCAAAACTTAAACAAGTATTCAAATGAACAAGTCTGCACTTTAGTGCAAGACACAAACTAAAATCAGTCTAATATTGAGACAATTGGAAATTGTCATTCAACAGACTGTTATAAAACTTTCTGACTTGATTATGATTGAAATTTACAATAAAGTTTTTACAGGTACAGAAATAAAATTACAAGTACAAAGAAATAAAGTCATCTGCCTCTTCCTCTGCCTCTGCGAATAGGCTGTTTGGCAGGTCTGAAGGGTTTAGCTCCGATTGGTCTTATCTTGACTGGAGCAAGACCATACTTCCTTCTTATGACTAGGGCAGCAAAGTCTTGGTCTTCTTTTGAAGAGAACTTGTGCTCTTCACATAACTTCCTAATTTCTCTTTGAATCTCTAGCTCGTTAAGCTCATTGTCCAAACGGGTCGGCGCTTCCTCTGCTCTGAATGTGGGAATCATAGGATAAGCCTGCCATTTGGCTGCATACTTAAGAATTATCTTCCACAGAGTAGGCCATCTAGTATCCATGTAGTTGATGAATGAATGTTGGGGCGAGCATTCTTTATCATCAAGTATCTCCCAGAGGTAGAACTGCTCTATGAATTGTTTCTTGGCATCCGCCCAACGAGTCATGAATTTTGTTGGCAAGAATTCTTCAACAAAACACAACTGTTTGCCTTCCCATTCGAATCTTTGTAGCTCTTCTTTCTTACTTCTCTTCTTCTCCATGGACTGCTCTTCAGGTTGACTGGGGGCAGATATCTCCTTTCTTTTCAGGCTTGATGGTCCTTCAATTTGAAGAATATCTTGCCTCTTCTTTGTTCTTAGCTCTGCCCTTATCTCTCCTTGATCATTTCCTTCCCCCTGCATTCTCTCTTCCCCCTTTTTGCCAGCATCAACTAAGGTAGTCAATTGCTGCTCCATTCTGCTCATCCAATCAGACATGCCAAATGGCATTCTGTTGTTAGTAGGGGGAGGAGGCTGAGGAATCTCTCTCTGTATCAAAGTGTCGATCTTTGCATTGATGGTTTGAAGGTCAAGAGTGATCTGTGATGCCAGCATCTCTCCAATCGTATCCTTCACAATACTGATCAACGGGCCACCAGTGAGAATCGAGCCGGTGGAGAGTGCTCGCCCGAGCCTTCGCAATTGAAGCACTGGATCGCAAGCTTGTCTGCACTGTACTCAGATGGGGTCTTCTCTGGGGTCCTGATCTGAGTCTCGGCTAACTCCGCGTCTAGGTGGTGTACTGCGGCAGTACCACGATCTATCTGCAGCTTCTTGTGTCGGCTCTGGCTCCTGCTCCTTTTCTTCTTCTGCCTTCTCTTCCTCTTTCTCCTTCTCTTCCTCCTTTTCTTCTTCAATATTTTCTTTTTCTTTTTCCTCATCCTTTTCTTTTTCTTTTTCTTTTTCTTTTTCAGCTGCTTCATCTCCTCCATCATCATCCTCATCATCATCATCATCATTATTGTCATCATCACCCTTCTTCTCATCTTTTTCTCCTTCATCCTCGTCATCTTTTTCTTTTTCTTCATTATCCTCCTCTCCTTCATCCTGTTCTACTTCTTCTCCTTCTTCTTCTTCTTCTTCTACATTCAACTCTTCTGTCTTCTCAACTTCCTCAGTTTGATTTTCATCTAAAATCTTTTCTTCTTCTCTTCTCTCTTCCTGCTCTTCTTCTTCATCATCTAAAACAACAACTTCTTCATTTTCTTCTCCATCTACCTCCTCAATCCTTATTTCCTTTTCAACTTCCTCCTCAACAGCTTTCTCATAAGATCCATCAAAAATACTAAGCATAATGCAGTGGATAAACTGGTCCATGTTGGTTTTAAAATTAGACATGAACCAGTCCTCCTGAAGGATTAAAATTGTGTCTGATGTTTTACAAAAACTATCAGCACATCCTCCGTGGCTTGGGGATAGTCCCAACCACAAGTGTTAATGAAGGCTTGAAGTTTGGCAAAAGATAGGGATTTCAAAAATTTCCATTCTTCAAAAACTTCAAGGAACGATTGTTTTAAGGCTAGAGGTTTAACAAGTTGTAGTTGTTCGATGGATAGGTTGAAAGTATTGTTTTCTAGGAGGTTAAAGATATAATTAGCTTCAGGAATTGAGATTATTATACCTGCTTCTTCTTCTTCAGGAATGTAGGCTGGGGTGAGTACAGCCACAATCTGAGTCTCGTGGGTGCCTGGGGCAGGCTGGTCTTCCAGGTGAATCGGTGACCTGGCTGTGGGGCTGGCAAGGTAATCGGACTGCTCTTCATCACTAAACTTCAGTCTCCTATGCCTCTTGGGAGAGGGTTCTGGAGATGATTGCATGATAGAGGGTCCTTCAGGGGATGGTCCCCTTCTCTTAAAACGGACTGCTATGGGAGTGTTGTCGTATTCGGAGTCTGACTCGACTGCAGTTGGGTTATCGGCTGCAGGTCGGTCCGACTCGCCTGACGAATAGTATCTCGGGTAGGTCCTTGTGTCAGGCAGCTCCTTCAGCATCTGAGCTGCTCTCCTTGTGCCTTCCAATTTTCTCAGCGTCTCTTGGTCTAGATGACCAAGTCTTTTGTTGGGGTGGAAGGGGTCAGTACTTCCCTTCGCTGCTCCTGACTTCTCAAGAAACCAACTCAGCTGCATTCCGAACGCCAGATTTGTTTTAAATCTCTTCTCATCAACAAGCCATTCGGCTTTGTTGACTTCTCAAACTAGTTGCCTAAATATGTAATCTGCCCAATCAATTTCTTCATCCTGAATTAGTGCTCCCAGCACCATGAACTTCGCTGACGATAGTTGATCATAACTGCCGGCCATCCCCATGATGATTTTGTTGGTTATGTCCAACGCAAAATGATAAACCTTTTTAATCTCACTCCTTTTGGCAGTGAGTTTCAGCTTTTCCGGCAAATTCTCCACTTTGATCTTTTTCCAGGTTTCGGCGGCGGATTGCTTGAGAGCTTCGACGGCTATGCCGCGGTGCTTCATACCAAACACTCTGCGAATCGAATCACGCGATATTTCGACTGGTATTCCGCAAACTGTGCTCCGAATTCCATCTTGAATCAAATAGGCTTCGCGGTATAACGCTATAACACCCTCCTTGTACAAATGTTGGGGATTGATGTCCAGAAATGGGTAGATCCCATTTAGCTTCATCGTGCGAATTAGGTCAAGCACATCATAATCCTCTAGATTAGCTTCCAATAAGCCTTCAAAATCGACGACCAGTGAGAAAATAATCTGGTCCTTGACTGCCTTTAGGTTGACGCCTTCGAAGTAGGATGCCATTTCTGCAAACAAAGATTTCTTAGTGTATTTGAAGTTCAGTAATTTTTGCTCTGTAAATTTTTGCTCTGTAGATCTAGGGTAAGCGTAAAAGGTAAAGTGAAGGGGTTTCTTTCCTTATAAAGAACATGAAAAGACGGTTTGGATTAAATTAATATATATTTGAAACGGTGGTACGCCTTTTGAGATTCTTTTGAATTTCAAATTTGAATCGGTGGACCATTTTAAAATTTGACGGTTGGTTTTGATTGGCCACCGTGGGGGTCGATTAAATAAGCGATTGCCACGTGTATTTAAAATGCCACTTGTGAATCAGAAATTAATATAATATTGTTATACATAAGGCAGATAATAATTAAATATTCAGAGGTTGGTTGTGTTTAGAAAACTTAGCTGGTTTGACTTGTTGACTGTTGACTGTTGACCGCTCTGCATCAGGTGAGTTGACTTCATGGACTTCTCGCCTGGGATTCTGACCAGCTAGGTTCCTTTGTCCGTCCTTTGTCTTCTTGTCTGCATCAGCTAGGATCTGATTCTTCAGTCAGCTGGGTCTATCCTTCCTCTGATTTGCTTCAGCTTGCTTCTGTACTAGATTCCCAATCTAGTAATCCGAGATCTCTGCTCAGTTCCAAAAACCTTTCTTCTGGCAAGGGTTTGGTAAAGATGTCAGCTATTTGGTAGTCTGTGCTGACTCTTTCAACTCTAACCCTTTTGTTAAGCACATGGTCTCTGATGAAGTGGTGCTTAACATCAATGTGCTTCGTCCTTGAATGCAAAACCGGATTGTTGGTTATTGCAATAGCACTATTGTTGTCACACCAGATAGGAACTTCATTGGCAATGATATTATAATCCCTTAGCTGTTGTCTGATCCATAAAATCTGTGCACAACAGCTACCTGCAGCTAGGTATTCTGACTCTGTGGTGAGATAGAGTTAGAAACCTGCTTCTTGCTAAACCAGGATATCAGTCTGGTTCCTAGGAATTGGCACGTTCCACTAGTGATCTTCCTGTTGATTTTGCATCCTGCGAAATCTGCATCTGAGTATCCTGACAGCTCGAAGTTATCATCCTTGGGGTACCATAGTCCAACATTGATTGTAGACTTAAGGTATTTTATTATCCTCTTGGATGCATCTAGGTGTGATTGCTTCGGCTTGGACTGGAATCGTGCACAAACTCCTACGGCATAGGATATGTCTGGCCTGCTTGCAGTGAGGTACAGAAGAGATCCAATGAGTCCTCTGTAGTGGGTTGAGTCTACTGATATGCCTGCCTCGTCTGCATCCAGGTGAGTACTTGTGCTCATAGGAATTCTTGTTGGCTTGGCTGATTCCATTCCATATCTCTTGATCAGGTCTTTGGTATACTTAGCTTGGTTGATGAAAATTCCTTTTTCCATCTGCTTAACTTGTAATCCGAGAAAGAAGTTAAGCATTCCCATCATACCCATCTCAAATTCTCCTTGCATGAGGTTGGAGAATTTCTCGCATAACTCTGGATTGGTTGATCCTAATATGATGTCATCCACATATATCTGGACTATTAATATGTGGCCTTCGTGCTCCACTCTGAATAGAGTCTTGTCCACCTTCCCTTTGCAGAAACCATTCTTCTCAAGAAACACAGACAATGTTTCATACCATGCTCTAGGTGCTTTCTTAAGTCCATAGAGAGCCTTCAACAGCTTGTAGACTTTGTCTCCTTTGACAAAACATGGGGGTTGCTCTACATAGACTTCTTCTTCTAAGATTCCATTTAGAAAAGCACTCTTTACATCCATTTGATATACTTCAAAATCCTTGAATGCAGCATATGCGAGGAATAGTCTGATGGCCTCTAATCTTGCAACAGGTGCATAGGTTTCATCAAAATCTATTCCTTCACACTGTGCATAACCTTTTGCTACAAGTCTGGCCTTATTCCTAACAACAGCTCCGTATTCATCGCTCTTATTTTTGTACACCCATTTGGTGCCAATAACCTTCTTGTGATCAGGTCTGTCTGTTAGTTCCCAAACTTTGTTTATTTCCATCTGCTCCAGTTCCTCTTGCATGGCATTTATCCATGAATAATCTTCTAGGGCTTGTTCTGTTGTTTTAGGTTCTATATGTGACATAAAGCATGAGAACATAGCCATTCCTGCTAGTAGGGTTGACTGTCTCGTCTTAACTCCATCAGTCAGCTTCCCGATTATTTGCTGGATTGGGTGATCTTTGAGCTACTTGGGGATATCGTCTTCTTCTGGGACTGTTCCCCCTGTTGGATTGCTCTGGTGGATTTCTGCATCAGCTGGGTTCTGGTATGCAACTAGATCAGCTAGTCATCTACAGGTTGGATCTGATCTGCAGTGAGTCTTTATCAGCTACGGCTGGGTCTTCATCAGCAGCAACTGGATCATATAGGTTTGGTGATCCTGTCTGATCTGCAGTTGGGTCTTCAGCAGCTACAGTTGGATCATCAAGTTGGTCTGCAGGTGAGTCCACCATTCCAGTGTCATGTACAATGACTTCTTCAAGGGTTGCTGACTTGAGCTTGTTCTCAATTAGCTCAACTTGCTTCCTCATAAGGAGTTTTGCCATGTCTCCCTACTATCATACTCCTGTTCTGGGTGTGACAGGCTGTGTTGACAGCTTCAGCCCAGAACCTCTTGGGCAGGTCCGCTTCTGCAATCATGGACCTTGCTGCTTCCTTCAGGGTTCTGTTTCTTCTTTCAGCAACGCCATTCTGCTGGGGAGTCCTGGCTGCAGAGAGCTCATGCTGGATCCCATTCTGATCGCTGTAATCAGTGATCGCCTTGTTGAGAAACTCTCCTCCTCTATCTGATCTGATCTTGATGATGGATAGGGATTTCTCATTCTGGATCTTTCTCAGCAGCTCAGGTAGCTTGGTCAAGGTTTCACTTTTCTTATACAAGAAGATAATCCAAGTGTACCTTGAATAATCATCTACTATAACAAGTGCATGCTTTCGGCCGCTCAAAGTTCTTGGATTTATGGGACCAAATAGATCCATGTGGAGTAGATCTAAGATCCTTGTTGTGAGAGTTGTAGGTTGGACTGGCTTGAATGATGCTCTGGTTTGCTTTCCTTTCTGACATGCATCACAAAGCGCTTCCTTCTTGAATGCTTCATTTGGAAGTCCTCTGACCAGCTTCTGAGAACTAATCTTGTTGTTGGCTTTGAAGTTCAGGTGACATAGTCTTTTGTGCCACAGCCATCCGTTCTCAGCTACTGTCTTGGATAGGAAACAGGAGTTAGGTGTTCCTGTGTTCCAATCTATCATGTAGACATCTCTCCTTCTGAAACCTTGGAGCTTCACTTCTCCAGACAGGAAATCTATCACCATACATTTCCAGATGGTGAAGACTACTAGGTTTTTCTCGTCGCAGAACTGGCTTATGCTCAGGAGATTGTACTTGAGCCCTTTGACATAATGAAATTTAGATATCACAATATTTCCTCGATGCATCTCTCCAAGGCCCTTTGTTTGTCCTCTAGAGCTATCTCCAAAAGTTACATCGGGACCTCTTTCTTTGGTGTATTTGGATAGCATCTTCTTGTTCCTAGTCATGTGCCTCGAGCATCCAGAATCTACAAACCATTCTTCACCTCCAAAATTTGAGCTTGTGGAGATGTGGTTGTAGTCCTTGCACCTTTTATGCAATCAGACAAGCAGATATTTAGGTACCCAAATCTGTGTGGGTCCTTTGGGGTTAGCTGGTTTCCTGGAGAATTGATTTCTCCTTGGATTGTAAAAGTTGTTATTATTATAACCCTCATAAGGTGTGTAAGGTCGAGGTCTGAATCTCCTGTTGGGATTGTATACTGGATATTCCTCAAAATTTTGATAGTGTGGGCCATTTCTAAATCTTGGCTGAGACCATTTATTAAATCTTTGAGGTCTCCACACTTGTTCATTTTGGAAATTGGGATAACCTTGAGGTTTCCATCTGCCCCTCCCATTTTGAAATCTGTTTTTAGGGAGTTGTTGGTAATAGTGGGTATGTTGTATGGGCTGCTGCTTTTGCCTGGGCCATTGCCTAGTCGCCTGTCTAGGTGGCTGCCTTGTGTAACATGACTGCAGCCTAGACATGTGACTTGGTTGTTGCCTGTTTTTAAATATCGGTTTATATGTAGGCTCAACAATCGAGACAATTGTTTCTCCCTTGATAAACTTTCTTTTAGAACTAGAGGGAGTGTGAGGATCATATCCAAGGCCTGATTTGGAATATAGTGGCCTTTTATTGGTACACAATTCTTCCAGAGTTGAAGATGCCTTCATGGAGGTTATTTCCTACGCCTGAGTCTTATTTACCTGTGTCAGCTTAGTAAACTCGGTTTTGGCATGAGCAAGTGCAGCTGATTTTTCTTTAAGTAAAATAGTTAGTCGATTTATGTCAGCTGTATTAACATCAGCCTGGTTTTTAAAGTCAGCTGCAGTTATCTCAACCTTATTCAGTTCTAGGCTGAGTTTTTCGAAATCATTTTTCAGCTGCCTATTCTCATCTTGCAGCTGAGTCTTCTACTGACATAGCTTTGGTGTGCAGATTTGAGTGTTTCAAAATCTTTAAATAACTGATTTATCGATTCGTGCAGATCCATATCTTGTGACATGGCTGAACTATTATTTGAACCGGAGGGTTTAGATGTTACCTCTTCATCAGCTAAGTTGGCCATCAGGCAATCATACTCTTCATCATCATCGGAAAAGAATCCGCTGCTTGATTCTACATGCTCCTGGTCTTCTCCGATGAGGGCCTTTCTTCTATCTTCTTTTCTGCCCACCTCCTCCTTGCTTTCGTCCTTCTTGAGCTCAGATACCCATTTGGATGTGTCCTGTCTTGTGACAATTGTAGCACTCTACTTTCCAGCCTTCCAACTTTTCTCGGTTCCTTCTTGGATTCTCCTTATAATTTTTCTTGTATTTGGAGTAGTTCTTTCTAAAGTTGCTGAACCTTTGCATTATAAACGCCATTTCTTCCTCAAAATCTAGTGGATTTGGAGGCTTTACATCAGATAGACTCTTGGCGGGGGACTCGGCTGCAAATGCTATTCCCTTCTCTGCAGGCTCAGTCGAGGATGAACTTGGAAGCTCGAACTCATAAGCCTTCAGATCAGAGAACAACTCTTGAATTTTTATTTTATTCAGGTCCTTGGACTCTCTCATGGCTACGGCCTTCATGCTCCATTCAGGGTTGAGAGATCTGAGGACCTTCAGTGCCATTTCCCTGTTGCCATAGGTTTTGCCGAGGGAGTTGATCTCATTAATAATCTCAGTGAACCTTGTGTCCACTTGATCTATGGATTCGCCGTTCTTCATTTTGAAATTGTCAAACTTTTGAATGGCGATTGACAATTTATTTTCTTTGATTAGCTTTGTTCCCTCACACATTAAAGCTAATGTGTCCCAGATTTCCTTGGTATTCTTGCAGTTCTTGATCTTGACCATGGTGGATTTGTCAAGAGTTTGATATAACACATCTCTGGCCCGGTTGTCAAGGTTGGCCAACTTTCTTTCTTCGGGAGTCATCTCTGTTCTCTTCTTGGGAATCTTCTCTGGCTTCCCTGCTGCGATCTCCTCTGCTGTGTTGTCCTTCTCGAAGATGAATGGACCATCCTCTATGATGCACCGCATGTTGTCATGAATCGAAGATAAGTGTGCCTGCATCGTTATCTTCCAAAGATCATACTCGTCAACTGAAAACACAGGGAGTCTAGAATGCATGTGTTCCATTATAAAATGAGAGTAAAGATATATCTCTGATATAGATCTGGTTCGTGAAAAAAAATGAACCAACCTCTCCGATACCACTTGTAGGTCACAAGTCGTCCAGGAACAGGTCTAGAGGGGGGGTGAATAGACTTGTTGAAACTCTTAAACTCTTTTTCACGAAGAGTGAGTTTCTTCAGCTGATAGGTAAACAAATGACTTGGAGTCGTTTGTTCTTTAATATATGCGGAAGTCAGCTGATGACGAATATAAAGCAACTAATGAAACACTTAACACTGAATGCAACAGTTCAAGTATGATGCAATAAAACAGTAAAGAACACAGGCAATTATAGTGGTCTCAGAGGTGGGGTAATCCTCTACTAATCCACTTTTCTCCAAACCAGTTGGAGATGAATTCACTATAATTCTCAACCAATGATAAATATTACAGTGATTCAACAAACTACAACAGCTTCCAACCAGTGGAAATTCGTGCCGTTGTACCACACTTGACTGCCTTGCACCTCTTGATCCTCGATCCTCGGATGCCTTTACAGTCTTTAACTTCAACCAGTGAAGTACCCCGAACTCAGGATTATAGACAAGAGTTTTTGTCTTCTCCAACTAAGAGCTTCTTTAAGTATGAACTTTTAGAACCGCTCTTTTCACGATGCTATAGATTGCTTTTTGATTGCTTGAATGCTTTGATCGCTTGAAATTATGTTAGCACCGGTAGTTGCTCAGCTGCAAATCTTCGGATATTTATAGGTGACTATCTCTGAGCTTTTTCCTTCATAGCCATTGCAAATCTTTTCAACAAATCCGTCCGTTGGAGGGAGACTTCTTTGTTTAATCTTTCTGAACGTTGCAAGGCTGGATTCCCATATTTTAATCTATCTTCCGACCGTTGTGAAGACTCTGCATGTGATGCGCCGAATATTTTGAATATAAAACAATTAAAGTCTTCAAGGTGGGTCTGGATGATTTATTTAAATCATATCTCTTGCGGGAATCACTCCAATTTGTCTCTTCACGTTGCATGTGACTTTCCGTAATACTTGACTTTTCAATGCATGCTGACGTGGACTTGGAGTACTTGGCTGATCTCGACTAGGCTGATGAGCAGTTAACTTCTCTGCAGTTTGGACCTCTCTGATGTTCACTGTTTATGACTTGACTGGTCAGGTGACTTCTCTGAGGTACCTTGGCTGCAGTCTGGTCAAACATCCCTGATAATTTTTGTTGACCAGAACTACTCTGACTTGACTCGGCTGATCCTCTCTGATGGACTTAGTTGTACTTTAGTACTTAGCCGATTTTTAGCCTAACTTATTTTTGGCCTATAGAAGATACTCATTTGGTTCTTCTTTATATTTTGCCAAGTTTTATACTTAACATATTTGGCCTATGGAAGATACTCATTTGGTTCTTCCTTACATTTTGCCAAGTAATAAACATTTGAATTTATACTTATGACATCATCAAAATCTAACAAGTATTCCTAACACATATCCCTCGTACGGAAGTGCAAGTTTTTGTTGCTATATTCGTTTCCCGCACGTCATAAGTTGAGATTGGTGTATTGTTATTTAAAGTCGTCTAAACTATCCTGCGTTTATTTTTCAGGACTTCGCTATGGCTCGGAAGAGAAAGTTGAGCACAAGGACGAGGACTCGATCATCCCCCACGAGGGGGGAAACCTCGCAAAACTGGATGGAATGGCAATCTCACCAATTTTCTGACCCCGAAATCCATCGAATTTTTAACGAGAGAATCCATCCTCGTCCTTTAATTCCTGAGCGGGGATTCACTCCCGCTCCCCAAGACGGAAAGCTATTAACGATGATTAATGAAATGGGATGGACTCGATTTGCTGCACAACCCGAGCCGGCGGTAATTTCTATCATCCAAGAATTCTACGCCAGCGCGTTATTACTGCATATCCAGGCAGGGCAGATGATGGGATGACCGGATACACGTACTGAAGTCGTCGTCCGTGGCCAGAAAGTGGATTTCTCGGTAGCTGCGATACGGAGCTTATACGAGCTTCCCGAGGTTGACGAATCGGCATACACGCGGACCGTGAGTAGCCTCTCGAGGGAAGCTTTGCTAGAGGCGCTTGCTCAGCCAGATTCGGTTTGGGAAACACGCATCCTGGGATTGACGGCCTTCTTCTTCAAGAGTTCCCGCCTCAGTCGGCTCGGGCGAGCTTGGCTTTATTTTCTCTGCTCGCGAGTCGACCCGACCTCGCAGATCCGCTCTGTCCTGTTTCCCCGTGCCAGACTGTTATATGTTATCACGGATGGATTGCGATTCGATGTGGCCCCATGGCTGGTCCGGTCTATTCTACTGTGCATCCAAGGAGGGGCCAAGACGGGGCTGAAACACCCCTCTCTCATCTGTGCCTTATGCCGCCAGTCAGGCGTCACTTGGTCGGATGACGAGCCGACACTAGCACCCCAGGGTCCGATCGATCATCGCATTATCTCTCACTTCGACTAGTGGGGTGGCGCGCGGGTACATCTGCGGGGATGAGGATTTCTTCTGGACGAGCCGCATGAGCACTCCCCCGAGCCACTTCTTCTGATGCATGAGCTGGCGGCTGATACTGAGGATCAAACTGAGTCCACCCCTCCGCCAGCGAGAGATCACGTCCTTCAGGCGATGTTTGATGGCTTGAGGGAGGAGATGCGAGCTGAGAGAGACAGCATTCTCACAGCCATTCGAGAGGAGATGTACGAGCAGGTCCGCCGGGCCAACCGGCATGTGGAGAGATGCTTAGCTGCGAGAGACACCTACCACCTGGACTATTTAGCTGTTTGGATGGACCACATCCTTCGCCCGGAGGGACCTTTCATTCCTCTAGTCAGGCCACCTACACCACCCTCTTCGCCGGACGAGGTTGATGTCAGTACCTGAGCTTATCTTAGGGGAGTACTTGACCTTTCTCTTACTGCATATTATTATTTGTTGTCCATTGAGGTCAATGTACATCTCAAGTTTGGGGGGGGGTGTACTTTTTAGTTGTTATTTATTTTTCGTTATTAATTCTAGCCTTGCTTGTCTTCTATGATATTATGGACTTTGTTTGCATTCGTGAATATTTCGTGTAGCCTTGTGTAAGACTGATTATATGATACTGATTTCTTTTCGAAGAAATGGATGAGTATTGGTCGAGTTCGCATTATGTGATTTTTGTTTCCCTCGAGTATTCATTTCGGTCTGATTTTTTTACATCATTGTGGTAGTCTTAGTATATAAGAAATGAGACATACGTGTTTGTAGTGTCCGCATTACACGAGTCGTCGTCTATACGTTTGGTTGCGCTTTTCACTTAGCTATTCGTCCTGTAACATTAGTCTTGTTGGCATTGAGTCGGACAGTTTTTCCCAAAAATTTGAGAAAGTGTGCATGTTCTATAATGAAAAGTATAGTAACCGGGGGTATTCACGTGACCCGTTGTTTACTCTCACATAAAACGACAACCCTGAATAGACGAATGGTTCAGAATAATCACATCTCTGATGATGGGAAGCCTAGTAACCAGGGGTATTCACGTGACCCGTTGTTTACTCTCGCATAAACAGCAACCTTGAATCGGACGTGCGGGAATAGCTATTTGAGTTTTTTCTCCGCTTTAGAGGGAGACTTAGTAACTAAAAGCATTCATGAGTTCCAGGAGTGTCTTTTACGTCAAACGGTTCCCCAATACATGAGAATGGAAATCCACCCTAGCGTTATTTCATGAAACATACCGGGAGTCGAAACCTAGTGGTTAACTCGAATTATTATAATGATAAGGGAGTGCTGTCCGAGGAATATTATGAGATTCTTGTGTTTTTGCTACGGGACTATGAGACTGGGTGAGTTGGCTTGTTTAATCAAAACATTCATATTGGCGGTCGGCTCAATTCACGTTTGTTAATCTTTGAGCCTTGATTTTCTTCATGAGCTATTGATTTGCACTAGAAATGTTTACCTTGTGGAATCATTTTCCGTACTGAGACTCACTGGTACGATATTCGTATTATTCTTTGAGATTTTCAGGGTAGTATTGATTAGTTGAGCACTATGGATTTGCACGATTGTCCACGATACTTGTCGTCTTATTTGAAATTGATTTTTGCTTGAGGACAAGCAAAGGTTTAAGTTTGGGGGGATTTGTTAGATGTATTTTTGTGCACTTAATTATCATTATTTTATCTACATTTTGTGTTTAAATCTGCATAAATGAGCTTTTAATGCATTATGTTTATATGTTTTGAAGGAAATTAGAGTCTGGAAGCTTAAACGAAGAAAAACGGGCCAAAACGACATTTTTGGTCAAGGTCCGTGTCACATCGAGCCAGAGCCGCGGCACAGGCACACCCAGAAGCACGGTGGTACAATCTGTATCGGGGGCCACAGCACACTCAGTCTGAGTCGTGGCCCGTAAGAAAAATATCGCCCAGGCCTGGTAGCAAAAGGACAGTGGCCGCGGCACACTTAAGCCAGGCCGCGGCCCGCGGCGCGGGTTCCTTGAATTCAGCCCGCGATTTGGGCAGTTTTGTAGGCCGTTTTCTACCTAATTCTCAGAAGCGTTTTGGAGGCGGAAGGAAAGTTATAAAAAGGCATTGAAGGTTAGAAAATAGGATCATCGAAGAGAAGGAGAAAATACCTAGCAGCAGAAAGCAAGCCAGAGAACGGAAGAATCCAGTCTTCAATTGTGTTTGATTTTTTCTTCCTTATGATTAATTTGAATATTTGTATACTGTTTTCTAGTATGTCGGGCTAGACCCCTTTTTCTAGGATTGTGATGAAACCGGTATTTTGACGGATTAACTCTTGATTTTACATTATTAATATATTTCCCTTTTCTATCGAGTTTTCCCAATTGTTCTTAATGTTTTCAATTGTGTGGCCTATAATTGAATTGTTTTAATTTCGTAACTCGGCTCGGGAGAGGGGAGTTAGTAGGAAATTGGTGAGAACCATTTTGTCTTGTGAGATAGGAATATACTCAAAGGAATTACGTAGATCGTTTGAAGATTTTATTCCTTTTGGCTATTGTTGAATTAACTCACCTAGGAATAGAGTGATTTATTCACCTTAGAAAATTCTACTGTCCTCGGAAGAGGCATTAGATTATCTTAGAATCTTCGTTGTCAATAAATTGAAAAATTACATAAATTATATTAATCAAAGTTAATTCAGATTAATCGAGGCGGATTCTCAATTCTAGATTCTTCTCTTATTTGATCTCCTTTCATCAGACTATTGATTTTATTAGTTGTTTTAGTTTATTGCTTTATTTGGTTTCTAATAATTCTTCAACTATAAAATTCGATTGTTCAAATAAAACTAGAACAAATAAATTGGTAATTAGTACGTCAGTCCTCGATGGAATGATATCTTTCTCATCACTTTATTACTTGATTACGACAACATGCACTTTCGTTCACTAAAATACGTAACAACAGTCGATTAACAACACATCCGATAACAATCAACGACCGATAAAATCAACCAATCAAACTCAACGGTTCAATGATATCTCGATCATGCGAAACCAAACCATATCAACTCTTAACAATATGAATACAAGCCGAAATTCGATAATCAATAATTCTAACAATGTCTTCAACATTCTTGGTTCCGACTTCAATCTTAATTTCGGATTAACACGGCTCATGTTTGTAAGCTCATAGAAATTCAATTACTGGTTTTCATCACGAATAACCATATACCGAAATTAACCGTAATCTTTCCAAATTCTGTAAAATCACGACATATATAACTCGAGAGTTCTTCAAAATTATGAATTAATCCATAATCATGTTTGCAACCAACAAAATGACGTAATCCGATGGGTTCTATCATCTAAACCATCCTCACTCACAGTTCAAGGTGTATATTATCATATTCTCTAATATACAATTCTCCTAAAATCAAGAGTCGCAACAATACTACCAAGAACCAAGACCACTAAGATAATTAAAGGTATAAATCATCATATCATCATCCTCCTTAACAAAATTCCCATGAATACCAAGAATCATCACAACTACTCCATAAACTAGCACCACAAGAATTAATCATCAATAACAACATCAAAAATCCGTATTGAAAGAGAGGATTATCCGACATACCTCTTAGAAGATGAAATACACAAGTAACCACCTCAAGAATTAATAATCTACATATCTCAAGCTCCAATCCCATGTTTCCAAGCTCATAATCGACTTAGAAGGACTGAAAACTCCATATATGAGTGTTTGAAGGCGAAAAACAAAGTGGAGTTCTGAAGAAAATGAAATGACGGGCATCTACTTTTATAAACTTTCAGCTCGTTACATACTTAACCTGCCAAGGTTAACGTACGTAACAGGCTTTACGTACGTTATATATCCACGATAGCGTACGTAATGCCGACCCAGAGGCAACTGACTCATTTCGTACAAAGCCTTACGTACGTAATCCTTTCTCCGTAGCGTACATAATATCGTCGTTGACTTGCTACAGTAACTTACCCTCTTAACGTACGTAATACACCTTGCATAGCGTACGTAATGCTCAAGGTTGACTCGCCTGTCCACATCCGCGCCGAAAGCTGTCGACACCGGGCCCTACCTGCCGACCATAGCTCGTACCAGTCTGATTCCCTTCTTAACGTACGTTGTGTACACAACTTAACGTACGTTAAGCTTGCTTAGTTATGTATGTAAGCTCCATTGCTTAACGTACGTAATGGATTTCATACTTAGCCATTTTTGCTCCTGTCTGCCGTCTCAATACACTGAATACGTAAATGCGACATACTGACTATATATACCCGTTCCGATAACATTCTCATACGATACATCTGATGCACGATATCCTCAAATACAACTGTAGACCAAGTATGACAATTGTACAAATACTCATACAGTATATCCAACATCGAAAACATATCAAGGATGTAATATCCTAGAATTAAATATAACCTCGATAGATATACCGGCACGACTGTCATGGTTCCCAAAATTATCCACCTATATTGTGTCGGTCCCACTCTATACAGTACAACTCGGATAAAATAATGCGAAAATTCGTAGCGATATTCTAGGATATTACATATCTTCCCACTTAAATAAGTTTCGTCCTCGAAACTTAAAATCCTGTCACCAATATCTCAATCCCGAATATCTTAAAAATCATGTCACCATGTTCAAATAATCATCATCGAAACCGAATAACTGAAAGAACATACTTACAGGTCCGTGAAGTCGATGATCTCCCGTGATACTAGCATACGACTCCTATACAAGGTCTCAACACAATAACAACACACCGGCATCGCAAATATAGCAATTTGAAAATATCTCAAAAATTTTGGAACCTCCAAAAATCAGTTTGACTTGAAAGTTAGAGAATTATTTTCAAATGTCACGCTACTACGGCACCGGTAGAGCCACATAACACACATGCCCGGGTTTTACGAAACCCAAGCTCCGATACCATCTTCTGTAACACCCCCAAAGCCAACCAGGAATATTACAGCATCGTGGGCCCCACATTGGAACCTACAAGGCTAAAATCATTTTCGTAAACGTATCAAATACGCCAAAGAGGCGAAGACGGTAATGTTTTAAACACTCAAATATTTTAGAAAACATAGTTCCCAATCACCGTCAGAAAATACCATTTGAAACACAAGGCAAAGACGCCAAAAGGGCATTTAGAAAGTAAACACGAGTTGGAAAAATACTGAAAGCCATTATAAAATTTCACACGCAGCGGATAGAGACATGATTAAATACATTTGCAGCGGAATCATAACAACCAGAAAAGAATACACAAATTCCAATAACCATGCCATAGCCAGTATCACCGGAAAGCTCATCCCTTCACGACCGCTACTAGCTCGAACTCCGAGTACCTAAAAGATAAAGCCCACGACGGGGTCAGCCATAATACTCAACAATGATATCGATTACATCAACATATATAATTACATATCAATGTAATTACAAGGTAAGAATATTTCCAATGTAATCTTACCGATCCATCACAATCCATATCAAATCAATCCTTACCATAATCCACACCTCGTGTTCTCAAGTGACGAGTGGATTCAAAATAACCATCTGTACTGTATTCAAAACGATACCAAGATTTCCAAACATAAATACATATCAAATACGGAGTAATCTGTCCATGACCAATCCTGTCCGCTGGGTCACACAATCGGATCCCAATTCTAATAAAACCGATATCACACGGTACATCTGTAAATCAACTGTCCCGAGACAATGGCAAGTGACGGATATCAATACAAAGCATGAATGCTCACACAATCAATAATGATAAACAACCAATGCATCAAAATGGGAATATCAATGACATGATAACTCCACATAAGATCGACAAAGGATCAACCACGAACGATAATACCATGATGTGGTAACTCCAACAAGATCAATGAAGGACCAACAACCGGGAATACCAACAATACAGTAAACACCAACAAAGTAAAGGATCAACAACCGAGAATACCAACGACACGGTAAACTCCAACAAGATCAATAAAGGATCAACGACCGAGAATACCGACGACACGGTAAACTCCAACAAAATCAATAAAGGATCAACACCCAAGAATACCGACGACACGGTAAACTCCAACAAGATTAATAAAGGATCAACAACCGAGAATACCAACGATATGGTAAACTCCAACAAGATTAATAAAGGTCAACAACCGAGAATACCGATGATGCGGTAAATCCCAACAAGATCAATAAAGGACCTACAACGACCGAGAATACCAACGGCAAGGAAAACTCCAAACGGAATCAATAAGGATCATTAACGAACAAGATTACCAACGATAGGGTGAACTCCAAATGATATTAATAAAGGGTCATTAACAAACGAATTGACCATCGATATGGTAACTCCAAACGAGATCAGTAGGGAACCAATAACAAACGAGATTACCAACGATATGGTAACTCCAAACGAGATTAATAAAGGATCAACGAGGACAGATACACGAGAGGATAAAATTGTCAACCATATACAAATCATATATACGGGATTTCGACGACAAAACGGACTATCGAACAGATCCCATTATACATGGACTGTGAACGACCAATCAATAAGACTCAAGATGGACGTCACGATACGCCTGATCTGGAAATGTGTCAGTACACAAGCCAACCACGGGTATTTATCAGATACACGTCTGGTCTCGTGCCTAATCAGTCTCAAAAAGTATATCTCGTATGCACGGTTCAATGTGAGGTCGAAACCAATACATGCTACACGTGCCCGCCCTGAAAATCCTACACATGACCGATCAGAACGTATCTGACTCCAGATATGCAACGATACAACATGACAATGAATCTCGAAGAAATGCATATCCAATGAGGGTTAGAAGACTCTCCAAGTGAGCAACGATAATTCGATCATGAAAGACCGACACGACCACAATGTCGTATTTCCGTCAGATAACAATTCACAGCATGCTCAACAATGCGTATAATATTAGCACATAAACTCCCAAGGTCGCAACCAAGGGTCACGGAAGCATCTATTCAGGAATACTCCGGAAGTGGGTACCATTCAGGTTTTATCCCGCAGCACAGTTCTATAAGGTATATCAACACATAAACTCCCAAGGCCGCAGCTAAGGGTCACGGAAGCATCTACAGAGGAATACTCCGGACATTATCACAAAATATACCAATAATGATGCACACTCATCACATGAAGTATCAATACACACATGTACAACAATGCAACAGGATAATTATCATAATTTAGCAATACTAGATTACCTCAAAGCCGGAGACACTAATCTTTCCACGAACAACACCCCTGAACGAATACACAGTTATACGAATAGTCCATAATGAAGTACAATCCATCACTGTCAACAATCCATCACCTCGAGATCAATATCAGCACAGTAAACTGTCTTCGATATCCAACATTTCATATAATAGACCATGGATAATTTCACATCTCCATTTTCGCTAGACATCTTTAAATCATATACATTATGATTTAATCCAAACCAAAGTACAATATACAAACCAATATCCCGACAATTCATATTCATAATATCATTGCTATATGAATCATAAATGAAATGAAATCGAAAACATTTATTAAATATTACGAACTGAGCAAGCATAACTTGCCTCGATACCGATACAATGAAGTTGTTACCAATCCCGTCGTCTTCATCTACAAGCTCCGCAACCCTGACTAAGACGACCCATGTATTATCTATTCCTAAGCGCAGCACATCAGTTAATAATCAACGATCACTTGTCGCAACCTAATGCAACAATCAATTAACAACACGTTCGATAACAATCAATGACCCATAAAATCAACCAATCAAACTAAACGGTTCAATGATATCTCGGTCATGCTAAACCAAACCATATCAACTCTTAACAACACGAATACAAACCGAAATTCGATAATCAATAATTCTAACAATGTGTTCAACATTCTTGGTTCCGACTTCAATCTTAATTTCGGATTAACACGGCTCATCTTTGTAAGTTCATAGAAATTCAATTACCGATTTTCATCACGAATAACCATATACCGAAATTAACCGTAATCTTTCCAAATTCCATAAAATCACGACATATATAACTCGAGAGTTCTTCAAAATCATGAATTAATCCATAATCATGTTTGTAACCAATAAAACGACATAATCCGATGGGTTCTATCATCTAAACCACCCTCACTCACAGTTCAAGGTGTATATTATCATATTCTCCAATATACAATTCTCCTAACATTAAGATTCGCAAAAATACTACCAAGAACACCAAGACCACTAACATAATCAAAGGTATAAATCATCATATCATCATCCTCCTTAAAAAAATTCCCATGAATACCAAGAATCATCACAACAAATCCATAAACTAGCACCACACGAATTAATCATCAATAACAACATAAAAAATCTGAATTGAAAGAGAGGATTATCCGACATACCTCTTAGAAGATGAAATACACAAGTAACCACCTCAAGAATGAATAATATCTCCATATCTCAAGCTCCAATCCATTGTTTCCAAGCTCCTAATCGACTTAGAAGGACTGAAAACTCCATCTCTGGGTGTTTGAAGCCGAAAAACGAAGTGGAGTTCTGAAGAAAATGAAATGACGGGCATCCACTTTTATAAACTTTCAGCTCGTTACGTACGTAACCTGCCAAGGTTAACGTACGTAACAGGCTTTACATACGTTATATATCTATGATAGCGTACGTAATGCCGACCCAGAGACAACTGACTCATTTCGAACAAAGCCTTACGTACATAATCCTTTCTCTGTAGCGTACGTAATATCGCCGTTGACTTGCTACAGTAACTTACCCTCTTAACGTACGTAATACACCCTGCATAGCGTACGTAATGCTCAAGGTTGACTCGCCTGTCCACATCTGTGCCAAAAGCTGCCGACACCGGGCCCCACCTGCCGACCATAGCTCGGACCTGTCCGATTCCCTTCTTAACGTACGTTATGTACACAACTTAACGTACGTTAAGCTTACTTAGTTACGTACGTAAGCTCCATTGCTTAACGTACGTAATGGATTTCATACTTAGCCATTTTTGCTCCTGTCTGCCGTCTCAATACACTGAATACGTACATGCGACATACTGAATATATATACCCGTTCTGATAACATTCTCATACGATACATCTGATGCACGATATCCTCAAATACAACTGTCGACCAAGTACGAAAATTCTACAAATACTCATACAGTATATCCGACATCGTAAACATATCAAGCATGTAAATATCCTATAATGAAATATAACCTCGATAGATATACCGGCACGACTGTCACGGTTCCCAAAATTATCCACCCATACTGTGTCGGTCCCACTCTGTACAGTACAACTCGTATAAAATAATGCCAAAATTCGTAGCGATATTCTAGGATATTACATTAATAGCAAATGAGATCATAAGTGTTTGTCCAAAGCAGTTAGAGCTAGTTGTATTTGATACACGAGAGCTCGGTGATCTCGGTTTGTATTAACAAATGCATAGAGTCAAGATATAATAAGGTTTGACTTTACCGTGACCCTAATACTTGACTGGGACATATGATTTAAGGGTTTATATATATATATATATGGTATTCACGACATAATGGTTTTGTAATGATCCGATCATTCGTTCTTAGTTGGGTTACGGTACGGAGCACTAAACTGGCTAAGTGTTATCCGTACTCCTTGGTTCCTCCCATTACCGACTAAGACGGAACTATGGAGTCGCGCACTAGGATATTTGATGGATAAAATATGTATTTATTATCTCTTTATTAATATTGGATATTTGATATCTAATTTGATTTATTTAATAAATCATGCGGTCTAGTGAATTGAAATTAATTACCGGGTGATTAATTTAATTCATATAATTATTTCTTGGAGAAATATATTTATTATTTTGTATTTTATAAAATTAAATAATTGGATTAATTAAGTATAAATACATTTGAGATAAAACGAAGTGTACTTAACGGACTAGACACGCGAACGTCCAGTGCACGAACTAAGTAGCCTGATTCGTTTTCTCACCCACCACCAATGGGCCGCCCCTTCCTCTTTGCTCTTAGCTTACTTTAAGTATCTTGACAATGTGGTAGTGTTTTAATAATGAGATGAAGACAAAATGAATGAGTAGGTAAATCTCATCGTTTTATTCTCACCTTTGTATTATTAATAAGAAAGTCTTTTATTTGGAATGTAGACTTTAGAAAACACACAAATACAGACCAAGAGAGCCGTGAGTTTATATGTGGGAGGATAGAAATTATTTTCTTTATTTCTTGTTTATCTTAGAGAGAAAGAAAATGAATAAGAGAAGAGAAGAAAAATATTATATCGATTCCTAGTCGTGTTCTTTGAAAACGGGTACATATGTATTTTTCGATCAATATCCGACGCGTGATAACATAGAGACACTCGGCATATTCAGTGTTTTGATCATTCATCATGTTTGAACGAATTGGATTCATATTCGTGTTGGTGATCGGGAAACGATCAAAGCTTGGTCGGGAACTTTTCCTTCAAGAAGATATTATCAAAGGTCTACGAGGATATGACTTCTAAATTTTATCTTCGTCAATTTTTATATTAGTTTATACGATGCTTGATCGATCCGTTTTTGGGTTTCGGTTTTTTCCAGTTGGACCGATATATCTTTCGCTGCGTATCTCAATTTTAATCACCTAATCCCAACACAAAATTCATCCCTAAAAGTAATACAAGTGCAATAACATGAGAATTATGGTGAGGTTAATTCACGGAGACTTCTAATGAATCATATACCTTGTAAAAATGGAGTATTGCTGGGTACTCTTGAAGGGAGGTCACCTACGTAAGTATGAAGTATGGGACGCTTCAAATGTAAACACTTATGAATGCAAAGTAATGTCCATGGCCAAAACAGACACAACTGAACAATGGAAATATGTTGATATTTTATTGTGTGAATATCATTGTTTCGATATACACTATGAAGGAGTAGTTCAAGGCATTTACGTCTATCCGACCGTCAGTATATCTGATGATATTTACTAAGGATTGTTCAAAGCCATAATGTACATATTCTAATGCAATAAAAAACTCATGTGTACTGTGCAAAAGAGTCTACATCCATACATGCATTAATTTCTATTCATGTGGTGACTGTTAAAAATTACTTTTTTAGTTTATTTTTTAATCGCTGAAAAATTAATTTGTGTAAAAGTAAATGGTCCAAGATTAATATATGCTCAAAGTACATAATCATAGTATATCTAATTTTGCAAAATTAATTTTTGGTGAGTGAGAAATTTATGATTAAAGTTAGCCATTTGGAAAGGCGAAGTTGAGATGAATGTGAATATGAAGAATCCCATCCCATATTGAATATGTGATGAAGTTCAAGACACTTAATAAAGTAAAAAAGGTTAGATAGCATGCACGATGACCAAGACTATGCCCCTAGTCTTGGAGGTGGCTCTGCCACATGCCTATGCGCACATCCGCCAGCCCGGCCGACCAACTAGCTCAATTTCGGCCTCCACCTTAGTCTCAGCCTAGGCCTTGTAACACTTCCTAAACCACAAGGGAATTTCACATCCCGTAGACCCTTCTCACAAGGATATACTAGGCTACAAACTGCAAAAGACATCACAAGGTTTGACTAGCCAGAGTCAAACTATATAACTGATAAGGCCAAAAAGTCAAAATACCCAGACTGATGAGGTCACACTCAAGACATGAGTAACACAATCCGATTAGTTTACATCATATACCCACACAGGTATAACACCCCGAGATATTCAGAATTATCACAGCATCGTAAATCTTTAATGTAAAGATTTAGCAGGCTAATAAATAAAACAAACACTTATTAAAATACCAACAATGCAGTTATTAGTACAAACCGGGGTTTTTAAAAGTATACGACAACATTGAATAAAATTCATCAATATGTAACCATCCAAATCGATACAAAAATCCAATGTACTCAAGCACTTATTCAAACACAAAAACAAACTGAAATAAATTCTCCGGACAACCAACATCACTGTCCATCCTCGTCATCATTTGCCCCTGTGATTGTTTCCCATTCCCCTGGATCCTGAACATAAAACATGTGTCCATCCCCGAAGCGTTTAGCAAAATGATGCTAGTACAAGTACGATAATTATCTAACAAGAGATTATTCCAAAATTCAGCAAAGAACAATAACGACTTACAAACTTCTCCTACGAGAAGACCTACACTGCTTTACTCAACATGACAATCTCAACATACACATGGTAATCCGTGATCCAGCATTCACTGCCTAAATCCTAAGATGATCCCGTCGGACCAACACGTGGTGGAAAATCCATCCAATGATCTAGAGCATGCTAGCATAGATCCCAAGATGATCCCGTCGGACCAATACGTGGTGGACAAACAACAACGACATATATATATGCACGACAACATCAATGACATTAATACAGAAAACATAATTAAAGTACTTGCCTTAGAATGACAACATGGATTAAATACTTTTGACGAACATCAATACACTTGAAGGACGTCCCTTCGATCAACCACATGCAAATCTCTAACCTTATACAAAAGAAATAACAAAGAGTTCAACTTCATATTCATAACTACACGAGCATCTAACGTTCTTATGATATGATTGAGTTAATCAGCCTATGTATGGCCGGTTTTGATGGTTCAACAATCCAATGAACACTTAGTCGAACTTTCAACATGCATCATGAGAATCGAATGGTAATAACGGTGATGATTTGACGACGTCCACGAAATTCAAGTATATTTAAGTCATCAACAATTCAATACTCAAACCATGACAATCAACTCAAATATATACGGTTTAGCTACTCGATGGCTCTCTATCAAGAGCATGATCATTATGAACGAATTCCAAAACTTCTTACAAAGGAACTTATTCATTTGGGTTTCTATTTTTAATTCATAACTTTACTAAAACTCCAATTCTTTCTTTGTGATCAATCCTCCTACAAGAGTTTTAATAGTTCAACATATCTATCATCATCATATTTATCTCCTAATAGTGATTGATATAGGAAGGATACATAATCAATGAATCTCTACAAAGGGTAAATATTATACTTTTGGTGAAGGCTTCTATAGTCCTCATTAATATTCACCTATTATGAGTATTTTCAACTTGTCATCTAATCCCCATGTATTTAGTAATCATCAAGAAGAAGACATGAATATTACTGAAAACTTCATCATGTTACTCAGCATAATAATAAGCCAACATATATATACATGTCTTAGTAGGGGAATATCCTAGGTTTAATCATCTCAATCCTCCTAAATCATGATGTTCAGTTCATTAAGTCATATCAAGCCTGATCGTCTTAGAAATGTGTTCATAATAATCCTAGAAACATGAACTCAATGCTGGAGTAGTATCAACATACATTATATGGAGATAAACGACGAAAACAATCGATAGAACTCAACACCGAAACCTACGATCTTCAAAACCAAGTTGAAAGGCTGATATAAGGAGTTTATGGGGCTGGAAAGCTCTCATTGGTGCAGAACTCGGACAAGGTACGTAGAGGAAATGAAAAAGGATTGGTGTCTTTAAATAGAATACTATCCTTAATATATGCTAGTTTCTCAACGTTACATACACTGGATCTTTAACATACGCTAGCTCACAACAATTGTGTACACTATCGATTTACGTAGCTCACTGCCTTATTTCTGTCCTGTTTTGCTTATGTTGTGCAATGCTTACTATTGACTTAACATACATTATTTGCATGTTGTAGTGTAAGGTAATAGTCATTGACTTACGTTTTTAAAAGTTGTCCGACTGTTTGTGGAAGATGGCCGACACCCGAGCTCCACACGCCATCCACGTCTTATCTGATCCTAACTACCCATTACTTACACTAGGTAACAGCATTAACGTACATTAGATGTGATCATTAGCGCACGCTAGGTCTATCTGTTAGTGTACGCTAGGTCTATCTGTTAGTGTACGCTAGTATCATGCAGTTACATGCATGAATTATCAATTATCACACAATGCAGTCATGAATACTAGAACACGGATAAGGGAAATCATACTTCAAATATTATATGACACAATCATACACCACATGATTCAAATACAGATAAAAATACACAATAAATATTCGGGTATTACAACAGGGGTCAAGATACAGTAGTGAAAATGGGGTACAACTCAATAATAAAAAGAACCCACACTCCCGATTGAATAGTATCGCAACTTGTCATCTTCCATGCCGACCCTGTTACTGCTCCCTCGAACTAGGAGTACCTGAAATGCATAAAATGCATTTTTCCCATTCAAGGAGTTAGTAACTGGAATTTTCTATACAAATAATACATAATATACCAAGCACATATCAGTCATAAATCAAACGACATCAAACATTAAAAGAAGTCCCAAGAGGTTTTATTTTTTAGAAAAACAAACTCAAGGATTTGGAAACAAATCATCATCTCAGAAGCTTTAGAAAACAGAAAGTCTTTAGGACCTCTACTCTTTAGTTATAATACATTTTTCAAGAGTATTAGGGTCTCAAACCAAATCTTGTTCCACATCACATATGTTTTATAAAATGAAACACCTTTTAAAAATCGATTGGGTCTCAACCCAACAATCATTTTCATAAAATGTCCTTTCAAACTCCTTAAACACTAAAACATGCTCGTGACCCCGTGATCTCCTACCACGTGTCTCATAGGTTCAATAACCCGCACGGTTTGAGCCAAACAAAACAATCACAACATCTGATCTTCGACTCTATGATCCCTTGCCACGAGCCACTGTAGGTCCCGTCGAGTCTGCATGGTTGGACTATGCTAGGTAACGAACCCATGGTCTCCTGTCATGTATCATAGTAGGCCTCGTCAATACCACACAATTGGACCTTAGAACCCCTTACTAAGTTTTAATCTCATGGTCCCTTGCCATGTATCCTCGTAGGCTCCATTAAACCCACACGAGTGAACTTAGCACCACAACACACAATATTCACATTCAATCACACCACAGTGCACACTGTCAATCATTTCCACAACCATATCGAACATTATACAACCAACACAAAATATCCTTCGATCAACAACTTGGCATGATCCATATCTAAGTGTACAAACAAAATAACACAATATGTATCCATCAATCACAACTCGGCACAATACACATCAAAGAGTACAAATATGATCAACCCAACTGTAACAACCTCAGAGTCCCACAATGAGGATCAAGAACAATAGTAAAACAACTATATACTTATCACAAACAACCACATAAATCACATTCAATGAGAATGGCCAAACCAATACAAAACCAAACGCACAACTTCAATTCACAAGGTATAAATTTTATAGACAAGGTACTTGCCTCAATAATCGCCACCCAAATACTTCGACGAACAAGGCTTGACCGAAAAGCCCCCAAAACCTACAACTTTCACGAGAATATAACAAAAACACAATTACTGCAGACATAGCAACCAAACACGATGGAAAGTACGCCCAACATCTAAAGGGAAACCCATTGAGACATTTAACCGAATATTAAATATTCAAGGTTTCTCAAGAATACAAAAATCATCAACCAATAAATCTAAGACATTGATATACGATCCATAGAATAAGATCAACAACATCGTATAACAGCAACCGATTCATTAAAATCGACTAAAATCAAAATCTAGAGAAATCCTCAAAAAGTCAACTTGGGGATTTTTAAGAATTACCTTCGATTTGGAAGAAACAGGGTAATGGTGATGTTAATCACGAATAAGGTTTCTAAAAATGATGAACAACGATACCCAGTAACTCTAGACTTCTCATCCAAAATGGGGCAAGAAAACCAAACGGGAAGGAAAATGGTAAAAAACACAAAATGAATTGTTGCTCTGCTATATATAGCAGCAACATGTTACGGCCATAACACATGATGTTTACGGTCGTAACCTCATTCCTTACAGCCGTAATATGGACGTAAGTAGCCTCTGCCCACCTACATGAAAAACCACAACACTTGGATTACGGCTGTAGCACAAGGCCATTACGTCCATAACACTAGCAACTTTATGTCCGTAACTCAAGATCTTTACGGCCATAACTGTACTGCTGGGATAGCAAATAGTATCCAAAAGTTCAATCGCTCCATTATGACTCTCAACAAGCCTCAACCCCACTACGCGCCACCTGTTGGAGCAAGACCGAAATATGCGCCATGTTGCGGAAGCATAAATTAAATGCAGAAATTAAATGACGCACGGATTTATAGAGGTTCAGCTATAAACGAGCCTACGTCCTCTCTCGGTATATTTTTCAATAGGTTTAAGATAAAAACCTCTGCACCTCTCTTCTATCGGTCGAGGGATAACCGTTACAATCACGTATTCTATTGGTCCGTAATAAACTACTCGTACTTGTCTTTGTGTTGGTCCAAGTTAAACTGTTTTCCTTTTCTATTGGACAAGGAATCAACCGCTCTAGCTTTCTATGGGTACTAGATAAACCTCACTTAGATAGCGATTGCGATTCTAGTAATGCCGGATCCTTGATCCTAATAACACCGAATCCAATCATATCTTTTCTTTTACCTCACGTGTATATGTTGAATGTATAAACACTCAAACTAACAATATAAGCTCAATATCACAACAATAATAATATCAATATGAATATCTGATCAATGAGATGTTTTCTTGAAGTTGTTGTAGTGAAACAATACCATATGAATGGTATTTATAGGCTCTAAAGCATCAACTAGCCGTTAGCCTTCTGACCTTTCATTACGGCTGTTAGCACTTCAATATTACGACCATTAGCATTTTAACGTATGTTAACTCGTCCCAGTTACGTATGTTAACTCGTTTTGATCATTACGTACGTTAATCAATCAACCGTTACGTATGTTGTATATAGTCAATATGTCTCTTGCTTGCTGACCTATGCTATGACGTCATCTCCAACGTTCTTCTCGTTTGAACTCAGAGACACTTGGTTACGTACGTTAATATTCATCTATTACGTACGTTAAGACATTCACATTACGTACATTATGCTCATATCATTGTGTACGTTATGCATGTTCAGAACACCTTTTTGCGACTTCGTTTTTTTCGATGCTTTGCTTCGCCTCTTTGTTGTTTTGTTTTGTGTAACAACTTAATCATCAAAACATTATTAAAGCATGTATGGAACAAAATGTTCCAACAATCTCCCCCTTTTTGATGATTACAAAACAACACTTCATCAATGAGATTTACCTGCAAAAATACAAATATATGTATATGTGTACACACCAAAGTTTTCGACTTTGTCCGTTTCGTTAGTTTCTTCTCCCATTACTTTTTCGACTCCTTCTTTCCTTTTCTTTTTCTTTTTGAATTTTCAAATTTTCATCATCTTTTCGACGTCTCCTCATTTTTCTTTTCAACTTCATCTTTTCGACTTTTCTTCTCCTTTTCTCCTTTCAACTGCCATTTTTCTTTTCAATTTCAACTTTTCGACTTTTCTTCGATTTCTCCCCCTTTTAGGGTTAATCCCATTCTCCTTTCTCCCCCTTTTTGTTTTCATCAAAAAGTGTAATAAATAAAACGAGTAATAAATACCAAATTAATAAAAATATGTGATACCAAATGATAAATATAATTATATGCAAGAATAGGGTATAAACTCCTCCTGAAAATATTATCTCCCTTAAAAAATTATCACTCCCCCTAAGTATAACACCCCCAATCCGCTCAGGGATATTACACGCCGTAGAACCTTTCCTCAAGGATCTACCAGGCTGGTAACAACATATAACAACTCAACCATGCCTTTAAGGCTAAAATGACTCATTAGACCGATTTGGTCTTTCAATAAATACATACAACTCAAATACAACTCATGCCCACGCAGGGGTCAAAACACAACCACACCCGTACAACGGGAAAAATATAGCAGCGGAAAATAAAGTACAACTAAACCAATACACGACGTACGGTTCCTCATGTGATTAGTATCGACCATCTTTCATCATCCTTCGTGCCGACCCTGTGTTATGCTCCAAAACCTGAATGCAAAAACAGACATCCACCCCCCGAATACTCGGGGGTTAGCAAAACTCCACTGTTTTGCTAGTGCAAGTACAAGTGCAAAAATACAAGCCATACAATTCAAGTGCCAAGAATAACAATAATCAGAAATCCTCAAAGATTAAAATACAACGAAACGAATACTTCCCGAGGCAAGAATTTGAGTAAAACTTTCCAAATCCGAAAGATCACAAATAACAAGAACGGTTTGCAAAATGGTTTAAAATACCCTCGGGAGTTTTAATAGAAAACAAATTAGGATTACCAAATCCTTATCTTTCCAAAATCAAGAGGGGTCACAACCCAAAGGTTTTGTTTTCGCAAATAGAAAATCGACAACAATTCACAGGGCTAAAACCCAAATCATGTGTCCTCGACGGACATAAAAATCAATACCAACTCGTGAAGTTTTTACTCGTGAATCCCGGACTCAACCCATTGGAATTCCCTCCGTGATCCCGTCGGACCCCCCGAGGTGAGTAAAATACATTCACTAAACATACACCAACCTGTGAAGTTTTTTACTCGTGAATCCCGGACTCAACCCATTGGAATTCCCTCCGTGATCCCGTCGGACCCCCCGAGGTGAGTAAAATACATTCACCACTCGTGAACCCAGGGCGCAACCCATTGGAATTCCCGTCGTGGACCCGTCGAACGAACCCACGGTGAGCGAAGAAATCATGCACAAATAACATATCACACCAAGGATATCCAAACAATTCACCCAGAGCATCAAACACTTAGCAAAACACCACGTCAAACCACAATGCACCGAAATGAAACAATATACGTCCACACGCAAATACCAAGTGCATCATCAACACCAAACATATCCATAGGATTCACATAGTCACTTACAACCCACACAATTTACAAAACACACGCGTTTGAAAGTGAGCCTTTAACAAGGCTAGCCAAATCTTTTGAAAACTCGTTTCAAACAATCAAACAAACATATAAAGACGATCACCAATTATCATATCCACAAAACAAGAATAGTATGGATAAGGTACTTGCCTTGAACAACCACAACGCGGAGAATCGACCGGAGTAGGTTGGCACGAACTGACTACGAACCCGCCGACTCCACCGAACGCCAACTCGCGATAATAAACTACGGAGGACAATAACAACAATGAAAATGAATTCCATAGCATGACTCAAAGCCGTTGAATTCAAAGAACGAACGACGAATGTTCAAGTGTTTTCCCCAAAACGGCCAAGAACACAATTCGTCCCGACAAAACACGAAAACGGAATTCCAAGTTGAAATATGGATATACAATCCATAGAATATGTTTAACAACATCATTTAACCATAATAGATCCATCAAAAATGGATGAAAAACGAGATCGAGGACAAATCCCCCAAAAAGTCGATTCAAAGGAAATCAAGAAATATACTTCGATTCGACGAAGAACAATGGATTAAATGATGTTGAACACAAGAATACTACCAAGATTAATCATACCCATCATGAATTAATCAACAACACGGAACGAATCGGACAAAAATGCAAAAACCCCCAAATTCACGAAATTAGGGTTCTAAGGAAGATTACCTTGATTCGCTGGATCAAATGATGATAACGGATGATTGATTGATGTTATGAACTCAAGAACTTCATGGATTTGTTGTTAAACAACATGGCTTCGTCACCTATGAATCGCCATCATGGATGAGAGAAGGAAGGAAGTGAAAATGAATGAAAACGCTGATCGCCGGTCACATTTATCTCGGGCCGGACTAGCGCGCTAGTCGCCGAGCTAGCGTGCGCTATCGCCTGTGCCGCAATCCGATGACTCCATCGACTAGATCGCCTGGCCGTAGCGTGGCGCATCTTCCGGCCAGAAGGCGGCGCTACTCACGGGCCAGAAGCGTGACGCGGGCCCGACAGAGCGTGCGCTACTGCCGAGCCTAACCGATTCGTAACCCCGTGATTCCACCGCCTGCACCCGATGGCGGCGTTAAAGCCGGCCGATAACGTGCGCTACACCTGCCGGTTAGTGCACGCAGCCTTCCGGCCGTAGCATGCGCTACGCCGGTTCCTGCCGCACCCGTCCGGTCGGTGCCCGCAATCGTCCGGCCAGTCCCGCAACCCTCCGACCAGTGCTCGAACACCAGGGCTCGACGACTCGATTTTCGAAAATGTACGGAACGAACACGACGAAAAGTTCGTGGACAACATCAACGACCCGAAATGAAAACATAATGCAATAATTAATCATACGCGATCAAGAAACGGGTCGAGACAACAATTACAGATACAGATACCCATAACTTTGGGTAAATTACAAAATGGCCCAAAATGCCCGAAAATCACGATACGTGATCGAATAACCAAACCGAAGTTCACAACACGTCTAACAAAGTTAAACGGACTTACGGGAAACTCAAAACAGCAGTTTCGAACGAGATTCGCAAGAATCGAACTCAAGTGCGGAAAAGTCGCTAAAAAGCACGGAACTCAACAAAACAACACCGAAACGAACTCGGATGACAAAAAGTGTAGAATTAATCATTCTCAAAATGACGAAACGGTCATGAGCGAGCTGTAAAAACGGACTTCCGCCAAAAAAAAGAAATTACCAGAAATCGAAATTACGAGTTTTACATTCTACCCTCCTTAAAAGAAGTTTCGTCCCGAAACTTAAAATAAGTAGGGAGAAGCAATATCCCCTGCCAAGAAAACTCGACGAGATACACAAAAACCGAAAATTTGCGCCCGACGGCGAAACGCTGCAAGAAACGCAAAGAGACATACGGCGTGAAAACACGCTCCACGGCGACCAACACAACGTCGCCGTTAAAGATATAATAAAACCAACAAATGACAAGCATCATCAAATGGATAATATAGTCAAGTCAATTATCCGAACAATCACAAAACACAACGAACAAAAATCAATACGATTGACCAACCCAACGGTTCATCAATCAAAACGCTAGCCAAACGCTGAACAAATACGGAATTCCACCGCCTAAGGGTTGGAAGATCGAAAACGAGACTAATTTCCCGAACTTAAGGGAATTACGAAGGAGACTGAACGCTTAACAATCACAAAACGAGAACAAAAACCGAACAAACAAACGATCGAGACAACAAAAATCGAACAATCATGTCCGAAACACGAAGGATAATAAAATTCAAACAACAACTCTCAGGATGATCTAGTGAGAACAACAAGACATGCATTCCCATAAGATACACATGAAAGGGAATAGCGATTGAAAAGTCACAACGACAAACGAGTTATTACGAAACAATACCACTCTCATTCGATCAATAAACGCAAGGGATAGGGAAAGTTCAGAAAATGTCAACGAATATAAACGAGTCGACAGAGTCGAAAATACAGAGATTCAAAATCCGATCCACGTCGAATAGAAGAGTTAACAGAACCAAATGATGTCACTTCCGAACAAGGTTCACAAGAATCGAACCGAACTCGAAAAAGTCACAGCGATAACTAGATCGACCCACAACAAGATCACAGCTCGTTCAGACAATGAAACCGAAATACAAAACAAGTTCAGAAAGTATCAACGAACACGAGCGAGTCGATAGAATTGAGAAAGAGAACATGCAGAAGCCAAAAATAATACGGGTATTATATTCGACCTCTTCTAAAAGAAGTGTCATCCCCGAAACTCACAACAACGAAATCAAGGATGCGACACAACAAGCAACCGACAGAAACATCCTTCGAAGGCCTCTCAAAGCCGATTCTGATAACTGTGCTGAAACGCGAACTCCGATAGTCTTGGTAGCCAATTTGCAAAACTGAATTCGGTGTCCCTCGAGTCCACGCTTGAAATGTGTTACCGACGAGAAGGACAATTTACACGTGCATGCCCCGGCACATCACGGTTGAAACGTCTCGGCCCGGCATACCGAAAATACAAATGCTAGATAAAATGGGGCATAACGTCGTAAAACAACATAGCGGAGATGCCAACTCAGCACAACAAAGAATCATAACACATATCATATACAACGATTACCATCGTAAAGTAATACACGCACAAACAATACAGCAACAACGGTATCGTTCGGCGACCTTAACGGCCCAAACAATAACCAGCACATAATTACAAACATCATGGAACAATCACATATGTACACAAACATACAAACCCAAGCTTTAACAGCTCACACAGGTGCGATAACATGCAAGTCACCACTGGCCTGACAGCCTAGGTTTCCACAACCTAAGCTCTGATACCATTTATGTAACACCCCCAATCCGCTCAGGGATATTACACGCCGTAGAACCTTTCCTCAAGGATCTACTAGGCTGGTAACAACATATAACAACTCAACCATGCCTTTAAGGCTAAAATGACTCATTAGACCGATTTGGTCTTTCAATAAATACATACAACTCAAATACAACTCATGCCCACGCAGGGGTCAAAACACAACCACACCCGTACAATGGGAAAAATATAGCAGCGGAAAATAAAGTACAACTGAACCAATACACGACGTACGGTTCCTCATGTGATTAGTATCGACCATCTTTCATCATCCTTCGTGCCGACCCTGTGTTATGCTCCAAAACCTGAATGCAAAAATAGACATCCACCCCCCGAATACTCGGGGGTTATCAAAACTCCACTGTTTTGCTAGTGCAAGTACAAGTGCAAAAATACAAGCCATACAATTCAAGTTCCAAGAATAACAACAATCAGAAATCCTCAAAGATTAAAATACAACGAAACGAATACTTCCCGAGGCAAGAATTTGAGTAAAACTTTCCAAATCCCAAAAATCACAAATAACAAGAACGGTTGGCAAAATGGTTTAAAATACCCTCGGGAGTTTTAATAGAAAACAAATTAGGATTATCAAATCCTTATCTTTCCAAAATCAACAGGGGTCACAGCCCAAAAGTTTTGTTTTCGCAAATAGAAAATCGACAACAATTCACAGGGCTAAAACCCAAATCACGTGTCCTCGACGGACATAAAAATCAATACCAACTCGTGAAGTTTTTACTCGTGAATCCCGGACTCAACCCATTGGAATTCCCTCCGTGATGCCGTCGGACCCCCCGAGGTGAGTAAAATACATTCACTAAACATACACCAACCTGTGAAGTTTTTTACTCGTGAATCCCGGACTCAACCCATTGGAATTCCCTCCGTGATCCCGTCGTACCCCCCGAGGTGAGTAAAATACATTCACCACTCGTGAACCCAGGGCGCAACCCATTGGAATTCCCGTCGTGGCCCCGTCGAACCAACCCACGGTGAGCGAAGAAATCATGCACAAATAACATATCACACCAAGGATATCCAAACAATTCACCCAGAGCATCAAACACTTGGCAAAACACCACGTCAAACCACAATGCACCGAAATGAAACAATATACGTCCACACGCAAATACCAAGTGCATCATCAACACCAAACATATCCATAGGATTCACATAGTCACTTACAACCCACACAATTTACAAAACACACGCGTTTGAAAGTGAGCCTTTAACAAGGCTACCCAAATCTTTTGAAAACTCGTTTCAAACAATGAAACAAACATATAAAGACGATCACCAATTATCATATCCACAAAACAAGAATAGTATGGACAAGGTACTTGCCTTGAACAACCACAACGCGGAGAATCGACCGGAGTAGGTTGGCACGAGCCGACTACGAACCCGCCGACTCCACCGAACGCCAACTCGCGATAATAAACTACAGAGTACAATAACAACAATGAAAATGAATTCCATAGCATGACTCAAAGCCGTTGAATTCAAAGAACGAACGACGAATGTTCAAGTGTTTTCCCCAAAACGGCCAAGAACACAATTCGTCCCGACAAAACACGAAAACGGAACTCCAAGTTGAAATATGGATATACAATCCATAGAATATGTTTAACAACATCATTTAACCATAATCGATCCATCAAAAACGGATGAAAAACGAGATCGAGGACAAATCCCCCAAAAAGTCGATTCGAAGGAAATCAAGAAATATACTTAGATTCGACGAAGAACAATGGATTAAATGATGTTGACCACAAGAATACTACCAAGATTAATAATACCCATCATGAATTAATCAACAACATGGAACGAATCGGACAAAAATGCAAAAAACCCCAAATTCACGAAATTAGGGCTCTAAGGAAGATTACCTTGATTCGCTGGATCAAAGGATGATAACGGATGATTGATTGATGTTATGAACTCAAGAACTTCATGGATTTGTTGTTAAACAACGTGGCTTCGTCACCTATGAATTGCCAGTCGCGGACGGAGAAGGAAGGAAGTGAAAAATGAATGAAAACACGACTGCTCGGTCACATTTATACTGGTCCGGACTAGCGCGCGCTAGGCTGCCGAGCTAGCGTGCGCTATCGGCCCAGGCCGCAATCCAGTGACTCATCGACTAGACTGCCGACTGTGTAGCGTGCGCATCCTTTCGCCACAAAGATGCGCCACTCGCCGGCCAGAAGCGCACGCAGAAGGCGACAAGAGCGTGCGCTACTGCCGAGCCAAACCGATTCCACACCCCCAAGACTCCACTGTCTGCACTGAGAAGCAGGCAAAGCGGGCCTGATAGCATGCGCTACACCTACCGGTTAGCGCAGCCTTTCCGGCCAGAAGGCGTGCGCTTACGCCGGTTCTCGCGCACCCGTCCGGCCGGTGCCCGCAATCGTCTGGCTAGTCCCTCAACCGTCCGGCCAGTGCTCGAACACCAGGGCTCGACGACTCGATTTCCGAAAACGTACGGAACGAACACGACGAAAAGTTCGCGGACAACATCAACAACCCGAAATTAAAATATAATGCAATAATTAATCATACGCGACCAAGAAACGGTTCGAGACAACAATTACAGATACAGATACCCATAACTTTGGGTAAATTACAAAATGGCCCAAAACGCCCGAAAATCACGATACGTGATCGAATAACCAAACCGAAGTTCACAACATGTCTAACAAAGTTAAACGGACTTACGGGAAACTCGAAACAGCAGTTTAGAACGAGATTCGCAAGAATCGAACTCAAGTGCGGAAAAGTCGCTAAAAAGCACGGAACTCAACAAAACAACACCGAAACGAACTTGGATGACAAAAAGTGTAGAATTAATCATTCTCAGAATGATGAAACGGTCATGAGCGAGTCGTCAAAACGGACTTCCGCCGAAAAAAAAAGAAATTACCGGAAATCGAAATTACGAGTTTTACACTAAGTAAAATATTTTGATAAAAAAGAAATTTTTGGGGATCCAACGGAGAGTTGGTTTTTCATTTGAAATATAGATTTAAAATATTTGTTCCTTTAGGAACCCAATTTTTTTTAATTTTAATCGTCCGGCGTGGGCTTTTACAGTTCGAAATATGTTGCCCAATTTTCAAACATTTTTCGCAACGGGTTATCTTTAAATTTAAGGATTCATTTTTAGAACAAGGTTTGAATCTCAAACCCTGTTTATTTAAAGTTAACTTTTGCACCGAGAGCATATTTTTAAATTTCACGTTTCCGAGAGAAAATTTCTTCGTTACATTTTTTAGCTTGATTTGCATTTTGACAAGTTCGTCCTTTAAAATATTTTTGTTTTCAAGGCATTGTGAACGATCGGACTCGATAAATTTCCCTTTTTCAAGAATTTTGGAAATCTCATTTTCCAATGATTTATTTTTAAATTGAAGGGATTTAATTTCGGATAAAGCATTTTGATAATCCGTATGCAATAATTCAAATGCTTCAAAAAATTCGTCGTAAGAATTACTTACTTGACTTTCGACGTTGCTATCGTCGAATGAACTTCGGGCCATGAGAGCGAGATTATTTTCATTGATAAAATCATCATCTTCGTCGTCATCGCTCCATGTTGCAACGAGAACTTCCTTCTTGGATTTAGCTCGGCAATTCTTGGCAAAGTGGCCTGGTTCGTCACATAATCGACAATTATTGTCAAATTTCTTATATTCGCCCGCTTGGATGTTCTTCTTCCTCCGGTTTAATAAGTGTTGGAACTTATTAATATTTTTGGCATAGTATCCCGATTCTTCGTCGCTATCATCCACCAGAATTTCTTCTCTTTTAGATATCTTAGCCTTCATGGCTATTGATCGTTCCTTCAGCTTTGGCTTGACACTTCGTGATTTTAACACTATCTCATAATTAATTAGCGAACCAACGAGGGTGCTAAAATCAAGCGCATTGAGATCTTTCAATTCCATAATCGCAGTCACGGTGCCGTCCCATTCGCTAGGTAGTGATCGTAAAATTTTCTTGACTTTTTCAGTAGTAGATAATGGTTTACCGAATGAAGCAAGTCCATTGGTGATGACCGAAAATCGGTCGAGCATGTTGGTAATGGACTCATCACCTTTCATCATGAATAATTCATAGTCATGGAGAAGCATATTGATCTTCGTCTCCTTGACTTGATTTGTCCCTTCGTGTGTGATTTCAAGAATTTTCCATATCTCTTTAGCACTTTCACATGATGAGATACGATTGACCTCTTCCGGATTTAAGGCACAATATAGAAGTTGAGTAGCCTTACAATTTAGATGGTCGTTCTTCCAATTCTCGTCATTGTATTCTTCGAAACTCTTAAGAGATCTGTCAGGTTTGATTGGAACTTTCGGGCCAAGACAAATGATCTTCCAAATCTCGATGTCATACACTCGGATGAATATTGACATCTTTTTCTTCCATTTCATGAAATTTGCGCCATCAAAAAATGGTGGTCGGTTAAGAGAAAGGCCTTCGACTGGAGCAAATTGAAACGCCATTTGGATCGAATCCTCGGATGTTAAGTCGTGTATTAGAGGTACCGATCCGATACCAATTGTTGGAGCAAGATTGGAATATGCGCCGTATTGCAGAAGCGTAAATTAAATGCGGAAATTAAATGACGCACGGATTTATAGAGGTTCGGCTATAAACGAGCCTATGTCCTCTCTCGGTATCTTTTTCTATAGGTTCAAGATCAAAACCTCTGCACCTCTCTTCTATCGGTCGAGGGATAACCGTTACAATCACGTCTTCTATTGGTCCGTAATAAACCACTCATACTTGTCTTTGTGTCGGTCCAAGTTAAACCGTTTTCCTTTTCTATCGGACAAGGAATCAACCGCTCTAGCTTTCAATGGGTACTAGATAAACCTCACTTAGATAGCGATTGCGATTCTAATAATACCGGATCCTTGATCCTAATAACACCGAATCCAATCGTATCTTTTCTTTTACCTCTCGTGTATATGTTGAATGTATAAACACTCAAACTAACAATATAAGCTCAATATCACAACAACAATAATATCAATATGAATATCTGATCAATGAGATGTTTGCTTGAAGTTGTTGTAGTGAAACAATACCATAGAAATGGTATTTATAGGCTCCAAAGCCTCAACTACCCGTTAGCCTTCTGACCTTTCATTACGGCTGTTAGCACTTCAATATTACGGCCATTAGCATTTTAACGTACGTTCACTCCTCCTATTTACGTACGTTAACATCCCCCAATTTCAGTCCAGTAGCATTCGTTTTGATCATTACGTACGTTAATCAATCAACTGTTACGTACGTTATATATAGTCAATATGTCCGTTGCTTGATGACCTATGTCATGACGTCATCTCCAACGTTCTTCTCGTTTGAACTCAGAGACACTTGGTTATGTACGTTAATATTCATCTATTACGTATGTTAAGACATTCACATTACGTACGTTATGCTCATATCATTGCATACGTTATGCATGTTCAGAACACCTTTTTGCGACTTCGTTTTCTTCGATGCTTTGCTTCGCCTCTTTGTTGTTTTGTTTTGTGTAACAACTTAATCATCAAAACATTAATAAAGCATGTATGGAACAAAATGTTCCAACACCACCAAAGACTCAAGATAAAATGATATACATTGTTGTGTCGCGATTAACACGCCTCGACGGCTATCGGCATAGGGGCCGAGCGACCATGTTAGCGTTAAATGAACCACGGCACACCTACCAATTGGAGATCCTAGATCAAGTCCGAGTGTCGAGCGATCGACATCCAGGGCGATCGACTCTGGTGCCCGGCCAAGGACGACTGCCTCATGCCACGTGTAAAGCCAACATCCGTCAAGTCTGCGAAGACCGAATCTCGGGATGAAGGCCCACATGCAGATCCGGAAAAGGCACCGTAGGAAAAGGATCTTTGACTCCAGCCCATCTATAGTTGTCAACGACAAGGACTGCCTCACCTACCGACAGATCCGCCGAAAGGTCCTAGGTGGGACCTCCCAAGACAGTGACTTAAGAAGCATGTTGACCTCTCATTGGTTCGCACATCTGGCTGCCAGCAGCTGCTGCGGACTTTAAGGAGACCAACCCATGTGCTAAAGATGATCGCCCGCTTATTATAATACAGGAAAGGCGATCGCTCAGCTGCCTCCTCTCCTATAAATAGAAGACTTCCTGCACTTGGAAATCTCTCGGCTTTTCTCTTCACTCTGTCTAGGATTTTTCTCTCAGAACCTCTTAACCAAAAGACGGTTGGCAGAAACGAGAACTCCCTACAGTTCAAGAACTCACAGAGCAGCACTCAAGAGCTAGATAACTAGGGTCTTTACACTCATTGTAATTGTACTCTTACGTTAATATCTGTACTCCAAAGTATTCGTATTAATAATATCTCGCGAGAGCATTTAAGCCCGGTCCTAACAAACCCGACAAATCTTGTGTTATTTACATTCCCTCGGACGTGCTCTCGCATTTTGTTTGTTACTCACCCGTAGCCATATCCAGCAAACCACTACGTATAATATTTTGGGTAACAACATACACGACAGAATATGACATGCAATGTCACATGCACATGAACACAATCAAAATAACACATGCGATAACGAGTCACACTCGGAGAATATCACGAAATGATCGAAACAAACGGTATACACCACGTCAAAATAATTTCACTTAATCGACAAGTAAAAAAACATTCAACACAAAAGGACACATAATTCAAGATAACCGGAAATAAAAATCTCAAGTATTACATTCTACCCCACTAAAAATAAGTTTAGTCCTTGAAGCTTAAAACAAAGAAAAAGAAAGTTCCAAATAACATAACAAAAATGCTGAAGCGGCAAATTAAAAATCTCCACATGATATTCAATCCATTGAACAACTTTTGGATAATCCTCACAAGGTATCGCTAGGTCCTCTCGAAGTAGAAGTGGGACCTTGGTTCCCAAAAACATTGGCGATATTCTCACAATGCACTGCCTAGTGCTCCGCTCGGCCACACTCCAAACAGTTAACATGTGGAGAATGATAGTTCTTCTGGGTATGGTCAACATGTCAACAGTTGAAACACGTCTTCACACCGCTCATCTTACTCATTGCATGAGTAAGACTCTTGGTCTGATCTAATGAATAGGGAGTCCTTTCAAAAGAACCATGCGATACAATAGGCTCCAAGAACTCACTCCTATGACCCTCTGAAAAACTACTAGAGGTCTTCTGTCTCTTACCTTCTGAACCAGCCTATGTCACGGAAATCGCCATCTCGACAGCTAATGTAATACCCCCAAGACATTCAGGACATATTACAGCGCCGTGGACCCCACACTGTTGAATCCACCAGGCTAACGTACCAAACAAGACATTCGACAACGACCAACAATCATTAACAAAAACGACAATTCAAATAAAAGACTACAATCGACGAATAAAATCTGACATCAAATCCATTCCCCAAAACGGGAACACAACATTACCAAATTCAAACAGGAAGTACTCGAGTACTTAAACCAATTTTATAATATAGAAATCCCAAAATCAGACATCAATAATAACCGACAGACAGAACACCAATAATCAACTACTGGACAATATCATGCTTGCCCATCATCCTCATACGGCTCGAGTGCTCGCTTGTCCCCACGATCAATACCTGAAATACAAAAAAGTATTTCCCCCATTTAAGGGGTTAGCGACAACTGCTAGTGCAAGTACAATCCATTTGAACTACATTCTAATCAGATGAATATATGCGCCAAAAATCATTTTAGAAATCATTTTATATTCCGGAATATTCACAATGTACAATCACAAAAACATTATCTCCAACAATCATAATTCAAAGTTAACCTTGGTACGAGACTCACGGCCACCGTACCCCGCAGAGCCCCATCAGACATCCCTGGGTGGTTAACCGTAGTTTGTGATACGCACACACACATGGCAATACGTATTCCTAGAGGCCCCGTCGGACCGTCCCTAGGTGAACATACACATATCTATCCACAACAACCACGATGCAGCCATAATTCAAATACTAGAACACGTAAACAAATGTAAAGTACTTGCCTTTGTGACATCTTCGAAGAATCGAAAGTGAAAAACGACTACGGATGATCCGAGTGGAAGACGACGGTTCCTAACGAAGAATTAACATAACTCAGTCCCAACGGACATCAATAAATGAAATGAATACTCCCATAACCCCGATTACAATACACGACAATAGACGATCAATCGATACGGGCGAGGGTTTACGCAAAATCTCCCCGTATTGATAATTCACGGATTAATTAGAAGAAAACGGATTGGGAATCACCCAATAACAACAATCGGTAAGAAGTTTCGCTACATACATGAACAATTCGGAATCAATCAAGAAAAACCCGAAAAACCCCCAATTTATACAAGTTAGGGTTCGTGAAGAAAATACCTCGGATTCGGACGATGGAGGATGATTACGCTGATGGTGATATGCTACTACGATTCTACGGTGATGGAACACGAAGAATTCTTCGATCAAAACTGAAGGAAATCGCCTCTGGAGTCGCCCCGTGAAGAAAACGAAAGAAAGGATAGAAAATGAGGTGTCGGACCTCGCTACTGCTTTAAAACAATGGGCGTTACGGCCGTAATAGGACACTTACGGCCGTAACATGGCCAACTTACGGCCAGAACTCCGGGTGTTACGGCCAGAACACTCTATCGATGAAGATCGGCAAATTTGTCCAAACGATTCCGGATGACCCCGAAACCCGAACCTGCTATCGAACCAAAAATACGACTACGAAGAATATTCGATGACGAGTCTAACCATCACAAGAAAACATCAATCCGACTACCCGGGAATCCGAAATACGACAACGAATATGAAATTCCCTAAGCTTATAGGAAATTATGAAAATGACCCAAGTGCCCGAAAATCACGATACGACGTCGGATTTGCAAACCGAAAGTCTCGACACGACCAACTCAATCATACGAACTTGTACAAACCAAGAAACAATGGAAACGAACGATTTTTACAAGAATCGAACGTTCATACGGCAAAACATGACGAAAAATGAAATTACGTGAAAACATCACCAAAACTCATCCAAATGGAAAAACTCCAAGAATAAAGTAGATTCACAATGTCGAAATGGTTACAAGCGAGTCGATAAAATAGACATACACCGAAAATGGAAACTGCAAAAAATGGAAAGTTACGGATATTACATTCTCCCCCTCTAAAATAAAGTTTCGTCCCGAAACTTAAGAATCAAAAAGCTCGGGGTGCCAACTCACCGACTCTCTCCAATATCTCGAAGGGCCCAATATACCTCGGACTGAGCTTCCCCTTTTTCCCAAAACGGAAATCTCCCTTAGTCGGAGACACTCTCAACAGAACATGATCTCCCACCGCAAACTCCAAGGGTCGACGCCTAACATCCGCATAAGACTTTTGTCGACTCTGAGCAGCCAACATTCTCTTTCTAATCAACTCAACTTTCTCCCTCATCTCTAACACGAGGTCTGGTTCGGTGCCACCTAAATCGGACGGCTCATCCCAACATATCGGTGATCGGCAACATCGGCCATAAAGTGCCTCATACGGTGCCATCTTAATCGACGCGTGCCAGCTATTATTATAAGTAAACTCAATCAAGGCCAAATGCTCCTCCCAGTCACTACTCCAATCTAACGCACACGCGCGCAATATATACTCGAACGTCTGAATAGTACGCTCGGACTGCCCATCGGTCTGGGGATGGAACGAAGTGCTCAAACGTAACTGTGTCCCCAATGCTTTATGTACCGCCTGCCAAAATGCGATACAAATCGGCCATCTCTGTCCGAAATAATGGTCTTCGACATACCATGAAGTCTCACTATCTGCGCGATAAAAATACGAGCTAATTTTTCTAGGCCCCAAGTATCCTTGATGCCCAGAAAATGCGCCGACTTAGTCAGCCGGTCTACAATCACCCACACCATATTCATACCAGTCTTCGTCCTCGGTAAACCCGTGACAAAATCCATAGAGCTATCCTCCCACTTCCACTCCGGGACGGGAAGTGGTTTCAACAGCCCGGCTGGCCACTGATGCTCAATCTTGACTTGCTGATAAGTCAAACACTTAGCCACAAACTGAACTACCTCATTCTTCATGTCGTTCCACCAGAAATTTTTCTTCAAATCTTTATACATTTTACTCAAGCTCGGATGGACTCAGTAAGGTGATGCATGAGCCTCACGCATAATACTCTGTCTTAATCCCAAGTCGTTCGGAACACACAACCGACCTTGGAATCTCAACACACCGTCCTCATGAATAACGAATCCCGGGGCTTTCCCCTTTCCTACACTCTCTCGGAGCTGAATACAATTCGGGTCCTCCAACTGTCCCGATTTAATGTCATGGATCATAGATGAAGAAACCTAAAGAGTACGCAACTGCCCGGAACTCTCTGGTAGTACAACCTCAATGCTCAACCTCATAAACTCTCGCTGAAGTCCCGACTGAGCCGTAAGTAGCTCAAGCGCCCAAAGCGATACCGATTTCCGGCTCAAGGCATCTACCACCACATTTGCCTTACCCGGATGATATAGAATCTCGAGGTCGTAGACCTTAATCAACTCCAACCATCTCCTGTCTCATATTAAGCTCTTTCTGTGTAAAAATTTACTTCAGGCTCTTGTGATCGGTGAAAATCTGACATGACGAGCCATACAAGTAATGACACCAGATCTTTAGCTCAAATACAATTGCGGCCGACTCAAGATCGTGCGTAGGGTAATTCAACTCGTACGGTTTCAACTGACCGGAAGCATAGGCAATCGTCCTCCCGTGCTGTATAAGTACACATCCGAGCCCTTGGCCCGAAGCATCACTAAAAAGTGAGAAACCCTCATTGCCACTCGGTAAAGCCAAAACAGGAGTGGTCGTCAACCGCTTCTTCAACTCCTCAAAACTATTCTGCCTTTCATCGGTCCACACAAACTTCTCTCGACTTCTCAGAATAACCGAGCCGGCCGAGCGAGCTTAGAGAACCCTCGACGAATCTACGGTAATACCCGCCAAACCCGTAAAACTACGCACTCCTTCACGTTCTTGGGCGGCGCCCAATCCAACACGGCCTCTACCTTATGTAGGTCCACACGAACACCCTCGGCCGAGATCACATGACCGAGAAACATAACCTCCCGTAACCAAAACTCACACTTTGAGAACTTTGCAAAAAGATGCTGAGTTCCCAAAATATCTAATACGATATGCAAATGACGGGCGTGCTCTTCCTCGTTCCTCGAGTAAATCAGGATGTCATCGATAAAAATGAATACACACTTATCGAGGTACTCGATAAAGACCTTGTTCATAAGCTGCATGAACACGGGTGGTGCGTTGGTTAGCCCAAAAGGCATAACCACAAACTCGTAGTGACCGTATCTCGTCCGAAAGGCTGTCTCCGGAATATCGGTATCCTTCACTCGGAGCTGATAATACCCCGATCTCAAATAAATATTAGAAAACACAGTTGCCCCTTGCAACTGATCAAACAAGTCATCAATCCTCGGGAGCGGATACTTGTTTTTGATGGTCACTTTGTTCAACTCTCGGTAGTCGATACACAAACGAAGTGACCCGTCCTTCTTCTTCACAAACAGGACCGGTGCGCCCCAAGGTGAAGCACTCGGTCGAATATACCCCATGTCTAGAAACTCTCCCAACTGTTTCTTCAGCTCCAGCATCTCGGCAGGCGCCATATGGTATGGCGTCTTAGAGATAGGTGCTGCACCGGGCTCTAAATCGACGGTAAACTCAACTTCTCGGTCCAGCGGCAAACCCGGCAACTCGTCTGGAAAAACGTCAGGATACTCACACACTACCAGGATAGACGAGAACTCGACTCCCCCTTCTTCTGATCTCAAAGCGTAACACCAATAGCCCGTGCAACTTCCTCGAAGAAGTCTCACCGCCCTCAAGGCGCTGATCAGGAGTCTCTGGCCACTCCACTTACGCCCCACGAAAGAATGCTCGGTACCATCAGAGGCTAACATCGAAACAGTCCTCGTTCTATAATTCATGATCTCCCCATGACGGTCCAGCCAATCCTCACCCAGAATCAAATCCTCATCTCTAATTTCTACCGCAATCAGATTGGAAGGCCAAACCCTCCCCGCGATACTCACTGGAAAATCTCTAACCTCACGATATGATGCTATCCCCACTAGGAAGTTTAACAACAAAAGGCTCACAAGCAACAAGGTAATCAACTTGCAGACGACGCATACAATCCATAGATATAAAAGAATGCGTAGCACCAGAATCGAACAATACGGAAACAGGATGATCAAGGATGTGGACGGTACCTGTAGCCACCGTCGCGTCAGGATCTCCTGCTCGTCTCATCTCATACACTCGTGGGCGGAATGCACTCCGCACTAGAAACTCCCCTCTAGAAGGCCGCCCACGTCCTCGACCTCTACCAAAACTCTCACAAGGGCCGAGGAACTGCTTGCCTAATTCACACTCGCTCTCCCGCAGCTGGGGCTGATATCTGAGTAACTGGAGTTCGAGCCGCATCCGTACAAAACTTAGCACGATGACCCATCCGACCACAAGCAAGACACTGAATTGGAGGCCTATCACACTCACTCATCATGTGGCCCGGACGACTACAGTTGAAGCACGTAGGACCACGGACGGAACCAGTAGGAGCAGACCTAGAACCGTTTCCTCACCCAACTGATGGCGACTGACTCCCAAAGACTCGAAGAACCAGACTGAGCCTTCGGATACCCTCCTGACTTGCCTCCCAAAAACTGACCGGAGGTCTTCTGCTTCTTTCCTTCGGTTGCCGTCTCTATCGCAGAAAACGACATCTCATAAGCCATCGCTTTATTCTGATATTCTTTCAAAGTCGTGCACCCCAAACCAGATATGTAGTGGCACACCCTCGGTTTCATCCGCATATCAAAGTGGCGGATCTTATCATGCTCATCCCGGACTTGGTTTCTCACATAATGCAGCTGTTGGTTGTAGTCTTTGATAGCTTGACAAATAGGAACATCTTGGGGCTTAGCCTCAAACAAGGCTCGGATCCTCCCCTCTTTCACTGGCCATGGACAGAATTCATCTTCCATCAGATCCCGAAACTCTGCCCACGTAGCTGCCCGGTCACGCGGTTTCACCGCTTGGCACCACGTTGCTGCCTCCTTGGCGAGGACGTACTGAGCAATGGGTACTTTCCTCTCCTCGGAACAATTAGCAGCCTCAAATACTTTCTCCATCTCGAATAGCCAATTCTCCCACCCAAGGGCTCAAGCACCATCAAACCGTGGAGGACGCATACGAATCACGCCCCAAGTAACTTATCATTGCCGGATCCAAGAGGGCGGAATCGGGTTGACATTAGCTTGACCGACTGAATGGCTCGAGCCGCAGCGCCATATGGTTCGCTACTTGCTGCAAAATATTGGCCACTCCAACATTTTCATGTGCATTACCGGAGCTAGCAGACTGGTCCTGCTGACCTCCGGAACTAGGGGGAACACTGTTCAAAAAAGAAGGCATCGCCGAATTAGTTCTTGAGTGATCGGACATGGCCGCCCCACCGGCTGCGCCACGTCCCCTACCGCGTCCGCGACCGCGTCCGCGTCCTCTACCAGCAGGAATTCTGAAGAAGTAGCGGGTAAGTACAATTCAAACGTAAAACGCAACAAGATACTAAGACAGTGATAGAACAGAACGGTGAAACGAGTCAAATTAGGAAACACTTACGAGCACCGGCGTACTGAGATGATGGCATAGCAGTGATACTGTCCCAAAAACGACACTTGACTAGACCCAAACATCCGACAGCCTAGGTATCCATAAACCCAAGCGCTCTGATACCATATTCTGTAACACCCCCAAGACATTTAGGTCATATTACAGCGCCGTGGACCCCACACTGTGGAATCCACCAGGCTAACGTACCAAATAAGACATTCGACAACGACCAACAATCATTAACAAAAACGACAATTCAAATAAAAGACTACAATCGACGAATAAAATCTGACATCAAATCCATTCCCCAAAACGGGAACACAACATTAACAAATTCAAACAGGAAGTACTCGAGTACTTAAACCAATTTTATAATACAGAAATCCCAAAATCAGACATCAATAATAACCGACAAACAGAACACCAATAATCAACTACTGGACAATATCATGCTTGCCCATCATCCTCAAACGGCTAGAGTGCTCGCTTGTTCCCACGATCAATACCTGAAATATAAAAAAGTATTTCCCCCATTTAAGGGGTTAGCGACAACTGCTAGTGCAAGCACAATCCATTTGAACTACATTCTAATCAGATGAATATATGCGCCAAAAATCATTTTAGAAATCATTTTATATTCCGGAATATTTACAATGTACAATCACAAATACATTATCTCCAACAATCATAATTCAAAGTTAATCTTGGTACGAGACTCACGGCCACCGTACCCCGCAGAGCCCCGTCGGACATCCCTGGGTGGTTAACCACAGTTCGTGATACGCACACACACGACAATACGTATCCCTAGAGGCCCCGTCGGACCGTCCCTAGGTGAACATACACATATCCATCCACAACAACCACGATGCTGCCATAATTCAAATACTAGAACACGTAAACAAATGTAAAGTACTTGCCTTTATGACATCTTCGAAGAATCGAAAGTGAAAAACGACTACGGATGATCCGAGTGGAAGACGACGGTTCCTAACGAAAAATTATCATAACTCAGTCCCAACGGACATCAATAAACGAAATGAATACTCCCATAACCCCGATTACAATACACGACAATAGACGATCAATCGATACGGGCGAGGGTTTACGCAAAATCTCCCCGTATTGATAATTCACGGATTAATTTGAAGAAAACGGATTGGGAATCACCCAATAACAACAATCGGTAAGAAGTTTCGCTACATACATGAACAATTCGGAATCAATCACGAAAAACCCGAAAAAACCCCAATTTATACAAGTTAGGGTTCCTGAAGAAAATACCTCGGATTCGGACGATGGAGGATGATTACGCTGATGGTGATATGCTACTACGATTCTACGGTGATGTAACACAAAGAATTCTTCGATCAAAACTGAAGGAAATCGCCTCTGGAATCGCCCCGTGAAGAAAACGAAAGAAAGGATAGAAAATGAGGTGTTGGACCTCTGCCCGCTGTTTTAAAACAGAGGGCTGTTACGGCCGTAACAGGGGACACTTACGGCCATAACATGGCCAACTTACGGCCAGAATCTCCGGGTGTTATCAGTAACACCCTACCGACAAAGAAGATCGGCACCTTGCCCAAACGATTCCGCACGACCGAAACCCGGACCTGCTATCGAACCAAAAATACGACTACGAAGAATATTCGATGACGAGTCTAACCATCACAAGAAAACATCAATCCGACTACCCGGGAATCCGAAATACGACAACGAATATGAAATTCCCTAAACTTATAGGAAATTACGAAAATGACCCAAGTGTCCGAAAATCACGATACGACGTCGGATTTGCAAACCGAAAGTCTCAACACGACCAACTCAATCATACGAACTTGTACAAACCAAGAACAATGGAAATGAATGATTTTTACAAGAATCGAACGTTCATACGGCAAAACATGACGAAAAATGAAATTACGTGAAAACATCACCTAAACTCATCCAAATGGAAAAACTCCAAGAATAAAGTAGATTCACAATGTCGAAACGGTTACAAGCGAGTCGATAAAATAGACATACACCAAAAATGGAAACTGCTAAAAATGGAAAGTTACGGATATTACAGCTAAGGCTCGATCCTTGTACTCTTTCAAAATAGCACACATGAGAGGAACCATGCTCTCTCGAATATGGTGTTTCATGCGTATATCAAAGTAACGGGTCTTATCTGCTTCACTTCTCACCTGATCATGAACATAACACAACCATCAATTTTAATCGACTATGGCCTGGGATATCGACACATCCTGGGGCGTAGCTGAGAAAAGCTCACAATCATGTGCTCTCGAACAGGCAATGGATAATACTCGGCCTCCATGGCGGCCCTGGATGTCGAACAAATCAATTTCGATGATGTATTTTCTAAAAACAACATTTAGTAAAAAATAAAATATCAAGACTCATTCAGACAAAAATGAAGCATATTGCATCAAAGAAACACTCTACAAACAACGTGAATAGTGCATGCTATTCATATGTAATAGGGTACGCTATCGGGCTCCATAAGGCTAATATTTCAATGCTAGTAACGCATGCAACATGCTACTCCGAATTTCAACATATATTCACTAACGCACGCTACCAAGAGAAGTAATGCATGTTAAAAAGATCAAATCGCATTATTAATCAGGATAGAAAGGCAATGCTCTCAACCGTCTACCATTATTTGACGATTCCAACTTCACGACTTGGAAGAAAAAGATGGCTATTTTTATCCAAGCATATGGTTCTAAAATTGCCAAGAAAGAAGAATGGTCGTTGAAGAAATTTGATGAATATAACGATGAAGATTGGGAAAACACACACATCAACTCCCGTGCTACTCAACTTCTATGTTGTGCTCTCAATCCTGAAGAACTGAATCGTATCTCTGCATATGAAAGTGCTAAAGAAATATGGGAGATTCTCAAGGTCACTCACAAAGGTACGACTCAGGTCGGAGAAACTAAAATCTATATGATCCTTCATGATTACGAAATATTTTCTATGAAAGGCGATGAATATGTTGGATCATTTCTCGGCTATAAACAACGGTCTTGCTTCATTTGGAAAACCAATATCAAGCAGTGATAAGGTCAAGAAAAATCTTCTATCTTTACCTCGTGAATGGGAAGTCACGGTCACGACATTTATGGAGTCCAAAGATCTCAACAAACTTGAATTTAGTGCCCTTATCGAGTCACTTATTAATTATGAGATTGTGCTCAAATCAAGAGGATCCAAACCAAAGCCTCGTGAAAAAGTGGTCGCTTTCAAAGCCGACAACAACATTGAGAAAGAAGGTCTGGAGGATCAAGACGACGAGGAACTTGTCTTATATGCCCGGAATTTCAGAAGGTGTAAAAATTTAATCCAGAAAAGGCGAAACTTCCTTGGTCGGGATTCTAAAATGGAAAAAAATTAAAATACATATGTTCCTACCAAGAAATTCGATAATAATTGTCGAAAGTGCAGTCAACCTAGACACTATGCTACAGAATGCCGAGTTTCTACCTCCAAACCTCAAGTCGAAAAATATATAAAAAAAGAAGTATTGATCGCTTCTTGGAGTGATGACGAGGAGGAAATTGAAGGATACTTAGATGCAAATCTCGCTCTCATGGCTTGTGAATAAGAAAACTCTATCGAGGTACCTCTTTCAAAAAAATCAAATAGTACATAGATAGTGGTTGCTCGAGACACGTGTGGCACCAAAGAGCTATTCGATGATCTTTGAATACCAAGAACAAGGATAGGTAACTTTTAGTGACAACAAAAAGGGGGAGATTATGGGCATCGGCAAGGTAGGTAAGGAACCTTCACCCTCTATTAATAAGTTTTATTTGTGAATGTCTACATCATAATCTACTTAGTATATCTCAATAGTGTGATGCGGATTTGAAATTTCTATTGAAAAAGCATATTGTAGTGCTTTCAAAAATAACAAAGTTCCATTTATTGGACTAAGATGTAGAAATATTTATGTCATTGATCTTTGTGATAAAAACTCCTTCAACGACAAATGTCTTATGATTTCAGATAAAAATGCATTTTTATGGGATCGAAAATTAGGACATACATCTTTACCAATCATTTCAAAATTATCAAGTTATGATTTAGTTCGTGGTTTACTAAGATTGAAATTTGATCGAAAACACTTGTGTGAATCATGTATTAAACGGCAACACACAAGAGAAACATTCAAATCTAAATTTGAAATTCCTACTAGTCGCACTCTTGAACTTGTTCATATGGATTTAGTTGGTCCATCTAGATATGCTAGTTTAAATGGAAAATTTTATATTTTGGTAATTGTAGATGATTTCTCTCAATTTACATGGGTTAGATTTCTAACTCACAAAGATGATACATTTATGAAATTTTCTAAATGGTGTCATTTAGTTTAAAATGAGAAAAATCTTTCTATCATTTCTATTCGAACCGACCATGGTGGAGAATTTGACTGCTCTCCTTTTTAAATTAGTTGTGATAAATATATTATTAATCATAACTTCTCAGCTCACAAAACTCCTCAACAAAACGGGTTTGTTGAAATAAAAAATCGCTCTTTAAAAGAAATATCTAGAACTATGTTAAATGAATACTCTTTTCTGCATTACTTTTGGGCTGAAGCTACCTATATGGCATGTTATACAATAAACCAATTTCATCTTCGTAGAGCTCAGCTTAAAACTCCGTATGAAATTTAGAAGATTAAAAATCCAAACATTTCTTATTTTCATCCATTTGGTTGCAAAGTATTTGTTTTAATAATGGTAAAGAAAACCTAGAAAAATTCGATGTAAAATCCAACTCAGGTATTTCTCTAGGATAGTCATTGAATAGCAAAGCCTTTCATATTTATAACTTGAGAACAAATAAAGTGTAGGAATCGATCCATATCAAATTCGATGATGCCATTTCATCCCCGAGAAAGGTACAATATTTTGATGATGCAGGTACAATTCCGAATCTTCCTCAAAAGAAATGGAGAAAAATCACAAGATTCAAGAAAATGAATTGCCTATAGGATGGAGGCATATCAAATATCATCCAGATGATCTTATAATCGGAAACATAGAAGATTGTGTTCAAACTCGAAGGAGAACTCTAGATTATTTAAACAATTACGTCATTGTGTCTGAGTTCGAACCCAAAAGTGTCTCAAAAGCACTAAATGATGAGAATTGGATAATGTCAATGCAAGAAGAACTTGCACAATTCGAGCGAAACAAAGTATGGAATTTAGTTCCCGCACTGGAAGACAACTATTATCGGGACTAAATGGGTACATAAAATCAAGTGGGACAAAGATGTCTATCCAGTAAAAAAATAAATCTCGTTTAGTTGCCCAAGGCTATAATCAACAATAAGGCCTTGATTATGAATAAAGTTTTGCACCTGTTGCTCGATTTGAAGCCATTTGACTTCTCTGTGCATTTGCATCACATAAGAAGATCAAACTATTTCAAATAGATGTTAAAAGTGCATTCCTAAATGGCATAATTTATGAAGAGGTTTGTGTGATACAACCTCCACGCTTTGAGGATTATGAATTTCCGGACTATGTCTACAAGCCCAACAAAGCTCTTCACGGATCGAAGCAAGCACCTCGAGCATGATATAATCGTTTAAGTGGATTTCTGATTTCTAATGACTACAAACGAGGTAACACACACACACACACACACACACATATATATATATATATATATATATATAACATTCTTTTTGTGAAAATTTTAGATAAAGATATCCTTGTGTGTCAAATTTATGTAGACGATATTGTTTCTGGGGCTACTAACAACTCTCTTTGTCAATAAGTTGTTAATATTATGAAGGAGGAGTTTGAAATGAGCATGATGGGAGAATTGACGTTCTTTCTTGGACTCCAAATAAAATAAGTGAAGATGGAATATTTATTCGTCAAACTAAATATACAAACGATCTGATCAAGAGATTCAAAATGGAAGGTAGCAAAGCAATTTCAACTCCAATGTCATCTTCATTAAAATTAGACAAAGACGAGAATGGAAAATCAGTAGATCAAAAGCTTTTTCGAGGTAAGATCCACAAATGGCTCTTATGGCTCAAACCGAAGGCAGTGCTCTCAACTGTCCACCATTCTTTGATGGTTCTAACTTCATGACTTGGAAGAAAAAGATGGCTACTTTTTCCCAAGCATACGATATCAAAATATGGAAGGTCATTGCTCTTGGTCCTATGATTGCCAATAAAGAAGATGGGTCGTTGAAAATTTTTGATGAATATAACGACGAAGATCGAGAAAACACACACATCACCGTGCTACTTCAATTCTATATTGTGCTCTCAGTTTCTAAGAACTCAATCGTATCTATACATATGAAAGTGCTAAAGAAATGTGGGAGATTCTCAAGGTCACTCACGAAGGGACGACTCGAGTCAAAGAAACTAAAATTAATATGCTCCTTCATGATTACGAATTATTTTCTATTAAAGACGATAAAACAATCACCAATATGTTGGATCGTTTCTCGGCTATAACCAACGATCTTGCTTTACTCGGAAAACCAGTATCACGCAGTGATAAGGCCAAGAAAATTATTCGATCTTTACCTCATGAATGGGAAGCCACAGTCACGACAATTATGGAGTCCAAAGATCTCGACAAACTTGAATTTAGTGCTCTTATTGGGTCACTTATTAATTATGAGATTGTGCTCAAATCAAGAGGATCCAAACCTAAGCCTCGTGAAAAAAGTGGTCGCTTTCAAAGCCAACATCAACATTGAGGAAGAAGGTCGGGAGGATAAAGACGACGAGGAACTTGCCTTATATGCACGGAATTTCAGAAGGTATAAAAATTTAATACAGAAAAGGAAAAACTTCATTGGTCGGGATTCCAAAATGGAACAAAATAAAAATATATATGTTTCTATCAAGAAATTCGACAATAATTGTTCCAAAGTGCGGTAAACCCAGACACTATGCTAAAGAATGACGAGTGTCTACCTCCAAAACTCAAGTCGGAAAATATATAAAGAAAGTATTAATCGCTTATTGGAGTGATGACGAGTAGGAAATTGAAGGATCCTTATACACAACTCTCGCTCTCATGGCTCCTGAATTGGAAAATGCTATTGAGGTACCTATTTCAAAGAAAAGTAAATGGTATAAAGCGGTTGCTCGAGACACGTGTGTGGCACGAAAGAACCGTTCGAAGATCTTGAATACCAAGAATAAGGACAAGTAACTTTTGGTGACGACAAAAAGGAGAAGATTATGGGCATCAGCAAGGTAGGTAAGGAACCTTCACCTTCTATTAATGAAGTTTTATTTATTGAAGGTTTACATCATAATCTACTTAGTGTATCTCAGTTGTGTGATAACGGATTTAAAATTCTTTTTGAAAAAACACATTGTAATGCTTTCAAAAGTAACAAAGTTCAAGGCATCACGTCTATTCGAACTTCAGTATATTCGATGATATTTACTAAGAAAGGTTCAATACCACAGGCTATCTATCCTGATGCAATAAAAAACTCATGCGGACTGCGCAAAAGTGTCGGCATCTTTGGACTGTTTGATGATGTCATGAAATTGATACGTGTGTTGGGTTCGGAAAAATTAATGACCGGGAATTGGGAGGTGTATGATGATTTAACATATGAGTTCTTTAGTTCGATTCAGTTGTATGAGCGTGCAGGGGTGCACGAATATTATTTCCGTTTAAATGGAAAAGGTTTTTCGTGGAAAGCGGACGAGTTTATTGAGGCTTTCGGACTCCCCCGGGAAGCCGACATCATAGGGCTGCCCAACGAGGGTGATATTTGGAAAATGATTTCTCACAGTGTAGCCCCATTCGTCGCCGGGAAGACAAAGCCACTTTTATTAGAAATCTAGTGATCCGATACATTCAGCGCTTAATGGCGTGCACAATGACCAGCCGTTATACGAACCGAAATGTGATTCTGGTTTTTGAATTAAAAATGATATATGCTTCGGCACCCGCGTCCGATGCGCCGAAGACCTATTTATGTTGTTGGTGGGAGAAAATGAAACAAAGAATCCAATTGTCATGGGAGGCCTCGTAACATGCATAGCTCGATATGGTATTGATTTATGAGCTCGAATCCCAGTGGGAAAAATCGAGCTGTTGGATAAGACTTTGCTTGCCAAAATGGGGATACTTGAGAAAATCGGCCAGCAATTTGTGTGGAAAATCTCAGAAAAAGAGTCGATTGTCTTGCCGAACCCTGACTACACCGCGCCGGTCAGCGAAACCAATATCAAAATGACACATCCGAGCTTTCCCCTCACTCCAGCAAACCCAGTACCAAATCTTGCACCACGAGCCGAAGCAAGTTCTAGTGTTGAGCTAGAGCTAAAACGCCGGATTAAGGATCTTGAGAGAGGACACCGTGAGCTTGAAGAAAAAGTTGCTTATCTGACCGCCCTGATCGAGTCCCTACCAAACTAGCCCGGTGCACTCTTTTCCTTTTCCATAGTTGATTTGCGCTTTATTTTTACATACTGGGTTATATGTTGCGCTTTATTGATGTTTTTTCATGACTTCGCTAAAATTGTGTCTCCTCGCACTTTGATTTAGATTTGTAATAATTGTCCTTTAGTCAATTGAGAACAGTTGGTGAGAAGCATAATGGTTTTTAGAGTTATTTGCTCGTTTGGAATATTAGTTGGAATTAGCTCAATATGTGGTTTTAGTTCCGCCTTTCTGTAAAAATTGGTTGGTTTTGTGTTAGCTTTTAATGGAATATTTCTGTGATTTAGAGACATAAAAATTGCAACACTATTAGAAAAGCTAGGAAGGAAGATTATTATTAAGATTTCACTTTTGATTTGTACTTGGTCATTCACCCTCTCCTTAAAATTTCGTTGGTCGTTGAATTTTTTGGGCTTACCGCATGCAAGGAGGTTAGTTGAAAAAAAAGGGGAAAGATGTTGAGCAGCAACAGCTGCCTAATTTTGGGGGTCCTAAAATATTATGAAAAAATAACAATAAAAAATAAAGGACTAACCCATTGTTGGTGCGTAGCTGCCGTCTCACACGATAGAAAAAAATATTGGTGAAAAGAGCTACACGTTAGCAAATAACAGTGTGAAAGCTATCACCTAAAAAAAAAAAAAGAGGGAAAATGTATTGGTGAAAAGAGCTACACGTTAGCAAATAACGGTGTGAAAGATATCACCTACGAAATATGATGAAGCTTGTGGATAGTGCGTTCGCGTAAGTTTCTATCAATAAACAACCAATTGAAATAATAAGTTTGGAGAGATAATTAAAGTCTTTAGCATAAGTTGAAATTTTTTTAACCATTCTTCTCTTCTTGGAACTGTTTAATAGGATTGCACTTTTATGTTTGATAATTCTATGTAATTTTCATTAATTGTTCATACAAAAAGTGTTCTGATTACGCAAAAGAGGCGATTATTACACCACTATTTGAGTTAATGAAGGCTGAATATTTCAGGGCAGGCAAATCATATTCTTACTTTTGTTATCGCTTCGATCCAACTCATTCTAAATTGCTTGAGGACAAGCAAACTTTTAAGTTTGGGGAGATTGGGGAATTTGAACTTTTATTTTAAGCAAATACTTGTGAATTTTGGGTCGGTAAATGGAATTTAAAGTTTTATCGAGCGTTTTCTAGGGCGAAAATTTTTCGAATTTTTTCAAATTTTTCGATATTTTTATGCTTGAGGACAAGCATCGATTTAAGTTTGGGGAGATTTGATCGGTAAAAAATATTACATAATTATATGTGCTAAATGCATAATTATAGTATATTTATTTTAGCACAACTTGATGGTTTTCTACCTATTTGATTTATTAAGGTAATTTTCTTCACTAATTGATTTTACTCATTATTTCAGGAATTTATAAAAAAGAATCGAAATAATTATCGGACAAAGAAATAAATAAAGTCAACAGTCCAAGAAGAGTCCCGACCGAAATAAAAGACTGAAGAAGAGGAAGAATCCTACTAGAATACTTCGGCCGAAGGAGAATAAAAGAAAAGAGTCTACTCCTACTAGAAAAAAGCGGTTGAAGTGTCCAGAAAAGAAAAAAGAAAACTCCATGCTGCACATTATAAATAGAGGAGAGAGTATTAATAAAAACCAACCATCAACATCATCAGCAGGATTCACGTGAAGAAGAAAAAGAAAGAAGTTCATCTTTCTCCATACAAAAGGCATGGCTCCCTAGGCAGAAAACCGAAAAAAATAATAAAAGGAGGAGCACAGCATTTGGAAGAAATTTGGCCGAGCAGCTAGTTTTAATCTTATGCCTATTAAGTATCTTTTGTTTTATTTAGCCATCGTGTCCGGCTAATTTATCTATTCCAGTTCTTAGGGATGTTTGAACCCGTATCTACATTATTTATGTTTTAATCTCGTAGCTTATTCTTGACTTAATTTCTTTGAATTATCTTTGTGTTATTGAGTAGATTTATTTATGATATAATCCACTTTAATTGGTATGATCAACTTAATTGAGGTTTTTATATCTATTGCTAGATTTAGGGTTATAATACGTTATCGTTATAATTCAAAATCACAAGTAGCAACAATTGATTTTATTCAGTTGGGTAACACAAAATCAAGATCCCCTGGGTCGAGCTTGTGAACTCAATATCTTGTCTATTTCCATCGTTTTGGTTCCTAATGCATCTAACGAACAAGATTTGAAGAGCTTGTTTTGAATCCTTCATCTAGATAGGTTTAATTGAAAAGCTTGTTTTGATTAAATAAACTTAAGAAACGATTGGGGTTAATAGAGCTTGTTGTTGACTTCGGAGTAGGAGTTCATTAGGAATTAAGGAAAGATAAAGTGTTGCATTAATTCATAAATTAAATTAGAACGGGGGATAACGGAACTAAGAACTGGATATTAATCGCAGTCATTTTTCCTTACTAAAATTTTACTTCCTATTTTTATTTGCTTACTTGTTATTTTATTTTGTCTTGTTTACTTTACATCAACCAAAATCCCCCCCCCCCTTTTATTATATCTAGTATTATTATTTTTAGCACTATTATTTAGTACTATTATTTTTGTTTCTCAAAAAAAAATATTCAACTCAAGAAGTTCGATTAATTCATCTGTTCCTCGTGGGATCGACCCTTACTTACCAATACTACTATTTAGTATAAGTGAGTCAAGGACTTTTTATAAATATCTAATTTTGACGCGTCTCGATAGCGCGGTCAACAGACAGTGGAAATCTCAACCTCCCAGACTTGTAATTCGTGATCAACAGCGTGCTCTCCGAGAATATCATAAGCGCCAGCAGCCATTCAGAAAGAAGACTGTATCTAAATATCAAAGGCAAGCACCACAATACTACCAACAGTACAGTGTGCCTAGATATTGGATACAGGAGCACCGTTGTCCATCTAGAAAGCAGGTCGCCGCGCAGTTTCAACAACAACTCTCGGAATCCAACTGGAACCCCAGAAGGCAAGCTGTAAGGCCGAAGAAAATGGCCCCACCTCTAGACGGCAGTCGTACTGGAATAATAATCCTAGACCTTGTTAGGAATACTTGTTAGATTTTGATGATGTCATTAATGTAATTCAAATATTTATTACTTGGCAAAATGTAAGGAAGAACCAAATGAGTGTCTTCCATAGGCCGAATTATGTTAAGTTTAATACTTGGCAAAATGTAAGGAAGAACCAAATGAGTGTCTTCCATAGGCCGAATTATGTTAAGTTTAATACTTGGCAAAATGTAACGAAGAACCAAATGAGTATCTTCTATAGGCCAAAATAAGTTAGGCTCAAATCGGCTAAGTACAAATGTCCAGCTGAGTTCATCAGAGAGGTACAGCCGAGTCAAATCAGAGAATTTCTGGTCAACAAAAATCATCAGAGATGTTTGACCAGACTACAGTCAAGTGACTTCAGACAAGTCATCTGATCAGGCGAGTCCCAATCAGCCACCATCAGAGATGTCCAAAGCTGCAGAGAAGATGACTATTCATCAGCCTACTTGAGATCAGCCAAGTACTCCAAGTCCACATCAGCATGCGTTGAGAAGTCAAATATTACGGAAAGTCACATGCAACGTGAAGAGACAAATTGGAGAGATTCCCGCAAGGATATGAATTGAATAATTCATCCAGGCCTACCACTGAAGACTTTAATCTTACTATATTCAAAGGATTCGGTGCATCACATGCAAAGTCTTCGCAACGGTCGGACGATGGATTAAAATATGGGAATCCAGCCTTGCAACGTTCAGAAAAGAATAAACAAAGAAGTCTCTCTCCAACGGACTGATTTGTTACAGGATTTGCAACGGCTATGAAAAATTCTCAAGGATCAACACCTATATATATCCGAAGATTTGAAGTTGAGCAACTACCGGTGCGAACATAATCTCAAGCAATCAAAGCATTCAAAGCAATCTAAAAGCAAACTATAGCATCGTGAAAAGAGCAGTTCTCAAAAGTTCATACTTGAAGAAGCTCTTAGTTGGAGAAGACAAAAAATCGTGTCTTTAATCCTGAGTTCGGGGTACTTCACTGGTTGAAGTTCGAGACTGTAAAGGCATCCAAGGATCGCGGATCAAGAGGTGCAAGGCAGTTAAGGGAGGTGCAACGGCAAGGATTTCCACTGGTTGGAAGCTGTTGTAATTTGGTTGAATCACTATAATATTTATCACTGGTTGACAATTATAGTGAATTCATCTCCAACTGGTTTGGAGAAAAGTGGATTAGTAGAGGATTACCCCACCTCTGAGACCACTATAACTGCCTGCGTTTTTTATTGTTTTCTAGCATCATACTTTAACCGCTGCATTCATTGTTAAGTGTTTCATTAGTTGTTTTGTATTTGTCATCAGCTGACTTCCACACATATTGAGATCAAACGACTCTAAGTCATTTGCATTTCTATCAGCTGAAGAAACTTACTCTTTGTGAAAAAGAGTTTAAGAGTTTCAATAAGTCTATTCACCCCCCCTAGACTTATTCCTGGACGACTTGTGACCTACAAGTGGTATCGGAGCGGTTGGTTCATTTATTTCACAAACCAGATCTATATCAGAGATATATTTTTACTCTCATTATAGAATGGAACACATGCATTCTAGACTACCTGTGTTTTCAGTTGATGAGTATGATCTTTGGAAGATAAGGATGCAGGCACACTTATCTTCGATTCATGACGACATGTGGTGCATCATAGAGGATGGTCCATTCATCTTCGAGAAGGACAACACAGCAGAGGAGATCGCAGCAGGGAAGCCAGAGAAGATTCCCAAGAAGAGAACAGAGCTGACTCCCGAAGAAAGAAAGCTGGCCAACCTTGACAACCGGGTCAGAGACGTGCTGTATCAAACACTTGACAAATCCACCATGGTCAAGATCAAGAATTGCAAGAATGCAAAAGAAATCTGGGACACATTAGCCTTAATGTGTGAGGGAACGGAGCTGATCAAAGAAAACAAGTTGTCAATTGCCACTCAAAAGTTTGACAACTTCAAAATGAAGAATGGAGAATCAATAGACCTAGTGGACACAAGGTTCACTGAGATCATCAATGAGATCAACTCCCTCGGTAAATCTTATGGCAACAGGGAAATGGCGCTGAAGGTTCTAAGATCTCTAAATCTTGAATGGAGTATGAAGGCAGTGGCCATGAGAGAATCCAAGGATCTTAATAAAATAAAGATCCAAGAGTTGTTCTCAGACCTGAAGGCTTATGAGTTCGAGCTCCCAAGTTCATCCTCAACCGAGCCTGCAGAGAAGGGAATAGCCTTTGCAGCCGAGTCCCCCACCAAGAGCTTATCTGATATAAAGCCTCCAAATCCATTAGATTTTAAGGAAGAGATGGCGTTCATAATGCAAAGGTTCAGCAACTTACGGAAGAACTACTCCAAATACAAAAAAAATTATAAGGAGAATCCCAGAAGGAACCAGAAAGCTGGAAGTTGGAAGGTAGAGTGCTACAACTGTTATAAGACAGGACACATTCAAATCGACTGTCCTAATCTTAAGAAGGACGAGAGCAAGAAGGAGGTGAGCAGAAAAGAAGACAGAAGGAAGGCCCTCATCGGAGAAGATCAAGAGCGCGTAGAATCAAGCAGTGGATTCTTCTCTGATGATGATGAAGAGTATGACTGCCTGATGGCCAACCTAGCTGATGAAGAGGTAACATCAAAACCCTCTGGTTCAAATAATAGTTCAGCCATGTCACAAGATATGGATATGCACGAATCTGTAAATCAACTACTTAAAGACTTTGAGATATTAAAATCTACACACCTATCTGTATCAGCCGAGAAGACTCAGCTGCAAGATGAGAATAGGCAACTGTAAAATGATTTTGAAAAACTCAGCCTAAAATTAAATAAAGTCAAAACTGATTTTGAAAACCAGTCTGTAGTTAACTTGAAAAACCAGGCTGACGTTACTATAGCTAAGATAAATCGACTAACTGTTTTAATTAGAGAAAAATCAGCTGCACTTGCTCATGTGAAGGCCGAATTTACTAAACTGACTCAGGTAAGTAAAACTCAGGCACAGGAAATTACCTCCCTGAAAGCGTCTTTAACTCTGGACGAATTGTGTACTAATAAAAGGCCACTATATTCCAGATCAGGCCTTGGATATGATCCTCACACTCCCTCTAGTTCTAAAACCACTTTCATCAAGGGAGAAACAATTGTCTCAACTGCTGAGCCTATATACAAACCGATATTTAAAAACAGGCAATAGCCAAGTCACAAGTCTAGGCTGCAGCCGGGGTTCACAAGGCAGCCACCTAGACAAGCAACTAGGCATTGGCCAAGGCAGAAGCAGCAGCCCAGACAACATGCCCACTATTATCAACAACTCCCCAAAAATAGATTTCAAAATGGGAGGGGCACATGGAAACTTCAAGGTTATCCTAATTTCCAAAATGAACAAGTGTGGAGACCTCAAAGATTTAATAAATGGTTTCAGCCAAGATTTAAAAATGTCCCACACTACCAGTATTTTGAGAAATATCCGGTATACAAACCCAACAGAAGATACAAACCTACACCTTACACACCTTACAAGGGTAATAATAATAACTTTCACAATCCAAGGAGAAATCAATTCTCCAACAAACCATCTAACCCGAGAGGACCCACACAGATTTGGGTACCTAAATCTCTGCTTGTATGATTGCAGAAAAGGTGGAAGGACTACTACCACATCTCCACAAATTCAAACTTTGGAGGTGAAGAATGGTTTGTAGATTCTGGATGCTCGAGACACATGACCGGGAACAAGAAGATGCTGACCAAATACACCAAAGAAAGAGGTCCAGATGTAACCTTTAGAGATAGCTCTAGAGGACAAACAAAGGGCTTTGGAGAGATGCACCGAGGAAATATTGTCATATCCAAAGTTCACTATGTCAAAGGGCTCAAGTATAATCTACTGAGCATAAGCCAATTTTGCGATGAGAAGAATCTAGTAGTCTTCACCATTTGGAAGTGTATGGTGATAGATATCCTATCTGGAGAAGTGAAGCTACAAGGATTCAGAAGGAGAGATGTCTATATGATAGATTGGAACACAGGAACTCCCAACACCTATTTTCTATCTAAGACAATAGCTGAGAATGGATGGTTGTGGCACAAAAGATTGTCACCTGAACTTCAAAGCCATCAACAAAATCAGTTCTCAGAAGCTGGTCAGAGGACTTCCAGATGAAGCATTCAAAAAGGAAGCTCTCTGTGATGCGTGTCAGAAAGGGAAGCAGACGAGAGCATCATTCAAGCCAGTCCAGCCTACAACTCTCACAACAAGGATCTTAGATCTACTCCATATGGATCTATTTGGTCCTATCAAGCCAAGGACTCTAAGTGGCAGAAAGCATGCACTTGTAGTAGTGAATGACTATTCAAGGTACACTTGGATCATCTTCATGTACAAGAAGAGTGAAACCTTGAACAAGCTACCTGAGCTGCTGAGAAGGATCCAGAATGAGAAATCCCTCTCAATCATCAAGATCAGATCAGACAGAGGAGAAGAATTTCTCAACAAGGCGATCACTGATTACAACAATCAGAATGGAATCCAGCATGAGCTCTCTGCAGCCAGGACCCCACAACAGAATGGCGTTGCTGAAAGAAGAAACAGAACCCTGAAGGAAGCAGCCAGGTCCATGATTGGAGAAGCATACCTGCCCAAGAGGTTCTGGGCTGAAGCTGTCAACATAGCTTGCCATACTCACAACAGGAGTATGATAGTAGAAAGACATGGCAAAACTCCCTATGAGGTTTGGAATAACAGAACTCCTACTGTTGCTTACTTTCATGTTTTTGGTTGTAAGTGTTTCATCCACAACAACGGTAAAACACAACTAAATGCCTTCGATGCTAAAACTGATGATGGTCTCTTTATAGGATACTCACAAAGAAGCAAGGCATATAGAGTATTTAACAAAAGAACCTTAGTTGTGGAAGAAACATCCCACGTTGTATTTGACGAATCTACTGTTGAGTACAGAAAGCAAGTTGAGCTAATTGAGAATAAGCTCAAATCAGCAACCCTCGAAGAAGTCATTGTACATGACACTGGAATGGTAGACTCATCTGCAGACTAGGCTGAAGACGCAACTGTAGCTGCTGAAGACCCAACTGCAGATCAGACAGAAACACCAAGCCTACCTGATCCAGTTGCCGCTGATGAAGACCCAGCTGTAGCTGATAACGACTCATCTGCAGATAAGATCCAACCTGCAGATGACAAGATGGTAGCTGATCCTGTTGCAGACTAAGGAGACCAGATCCAAGCTGATGCAGACAGAGAGGAAATCCACCAGAGCATATCTACAGGGGGAACAGACCCTGAAGAAGATGATATTCCCAAGTGGATCAAAGACCATCCAATCCAGCAAATCATTGGGAAGTTGACTGATGGAGTTAAGACAAGACAGTCCACTCTACCCGCAGGAATGGCAATGTTCTCATGCTTCATGTCTCAGATAGAACCCAAGACAATAGAACAAGCCCTGGAAGATTATTCATGGATCAATGCCATGCAAGAGGAACTGGAACAGATGGAAAGGAACAACGTTTGGGAACTAACAGACAGACCAGATCGCAAGAAGGTTATTGGCACCAAATAGGTGTACAAAAACAAAAGCGACGAAGATGGAGCTGTTGTTAGGAATAAAGCCAGACTTGTTGCTAAAGGATATGCACAGTGTGAAGGAATAGATTTTGATGAAACCTATGCACCTGTTGCAAGATTAGAAGCCATCAGACTATTCCTCGCATATGCTGCATTCAAAGATTTTGAAGTCTACCAGATGGATGTAAAGAGTGCATTTCTAAATGGCATCCTAGAAGAAGAAGTCTACGTGGAGCAACCCCCAGGTTTTGTCAAAGGAGACAAAGTCTACAAGCTGTTGAAAGCTCTCTATGGACTTAAGCAAGCACCAAGAGCTTGGTATGAAACCCTATCTGTATTTCTTGAGAAGAACGGTTTCTGCAAAGGAAAGTTGGACAAGACCTTATTCAGAGTGGAGCACGAAGGCCACATATTTATAGTTCAGATATATGTAGATGACATTATATTTGGCTCAACCAACCTAGAGCTATGTGAGAAATTTTCAAACCTCATGCAAGGAGAGTTTGAGATGAGTATGATGGGAAAGCTTAACTTCTTTCTTGGATTACAAGTTAAGCAGATGGAAAATGGAATTTTCATCAATCAAGCCAAGTATACCCGAGATCTTATCAAGAGGTTTGGAATGGAATCAGCCAAACCAGCAAGAATTCCTATGAGCACAAGTACTCATCTAGATACAGATGAGGGAGGCATATCAGTGGATTCAACCCACTACAGAGCACTAATTGGATCATTGCTATACCTCACTGCAAGCAGACCAGACATATCTTATGCCGTAGGAGTATGTGCACGATTTCAATCCAAGCCAAAGCAGTCGCACCAAGATGCAGCCAAGAGAATAATTAAATACCTTAAGTCTACAGTCAATGTTGGACTATGGTATCCAAAGGACGATAACTTCGAGCTGTCAGGATATTCAGGTGCAGATTTCGCAGGATGAAAAATTAATAGGAAAAGCACTAGTGGAACGTGCCAATTCCTAGGAACCAGACTGATATCTTGGTTTAGCAAGAAGCAGGTTTCTAACTCTATCTCCACCACAGAGTCATAATACCTAGCTGTAGGTAGTTGTTGTGCCCAGATCTTATGGATCAGACAACAGCTGAGGGACTACAACATCATTGCCAATGAAGTCCCTATCTGGTGTGACAACAACAGTGCTATTGCAATAACCAACAACCTAGTTTTGCATTCAAGGACCAAGCACATTGATGTTAAGCATCACTTCATTAGAGACCACGTGCTTAACAAGAGATTCAGAGTTGAAAGACTCAGCACAGACTATCAAATTGCTGACATCTTTACCAAACCTTTGCCAGAAGAAAGGTTTTTGGAGCTGAGCAAAGAACTTGGTCTACTAGATTGGGAATCTAGTACAGAAGAAAAAGCTAGCTGAAGCAGATCAGAGGAAGGACGGACCCAGCTGATTATAGGAATCAGACCCTACCTGATGCAGACAAGAAGACGAAGGACGGACAAAGGAACCTAGCTGATCAAAACCTCAGGCGAGAAGTCAAAGGAGTCAACTCACCTGATGCAGAGCAGTCAATAGTCAACAGTCAACCAGCTAAGTTTTCTAATGTTAACCGACTTCTGAATATTATATTATTATCTGCTATATAATAATATCATATTATTTTCTTTTGGTTCACAAGTGGCATAATACTATATGCTTTAAATACACGTGACAATCACAGGTTAAATCGACCTCCACTGTGACCAATTAAAATCCAACCGTCCATTTTTAAACTCAAAACCTGGACCACCAATTAGAATTTGAATTTTAAAAAGGAATCTCAAAAGGCGGACCACCGATTTAAAATAAATAATTATTTAATTCCAACGTCGTTTCACTTTCTTTTTAAAGACGGAAAAACCCTTTACTTTACCTTTACCAGTCTTTCAAAAAAACCCTAATTTACAGAGCAAAATTCCTTTGAACTCTAAATACACTAAGAAATCTCCTATATTTGCAAAAATGGAAGCTTACTTTGAAGGCGTAAATATGAAGGCTGTCAAGGACCAGATCATTTTTTCTCTGGTCGTTGATTTTGAAGGTCTCTTGGAATCAAATCTGGAAAACTACGATGTTCTTGACCTTATTCGTTCGATGAAGCTGAACGGGATCTACCCATTTTTGGATATCAGTCCTAAACACCTGTACAAGGAGGACGTTATTACCTTTTACCGCGAAGCTCGTGTGATTGAAGAAGGAATTAGGAGCACTGTCGGCGGAGTTCAAGTTGACATATCGCCGGAGATGATCCGTCAAGTTTTTGGTATGAAGCATTGTGGCATAGCGGTCGAGGCCCTCAAGCAGACCACAGCCGACACATGGCTGAAGATTAAGGCGGTCGACCAGCCGGCGAAGCTAAAGCTCACCGCCAAGAGGAGCGAAATTAAAAAGGTGTATCGGTAAGTGTTGGACATCACCAACAAAATCGTCATGGGCATGGCTGGGAGCTACGACCAATTATCGTCGGCCAAATTGATGGTGTTGGGTGCACTAATTCAGGATGAGCCGATTGATTGGTCAGACTACATTTTCAGACAATTTGTTCGCGAGGTCAACAAGGCCGAATGGCTTGTTGATGAGAAGAAGTTCAGATCCAAGATGGCGTTTGGAACGCAGCTAAGTTGGATCTTGGAGAAGCTGGCTGTGGCGAAGGGAAATACTAACCCCTTCCACATCAACAAGAAACTTGGTCACCTAGACCAAGAGACTTTGAGGAAGCTCGGAAGCAATAGAAGAGCAGCCCAGATGATAAAAGAGTTGTCTGATTCAAGGACCTACTACAAGCCTTCACCAGACGAGTCGGACCAACCTGCAGACGACAACCCACCTGTATCCAAGTCGGATTCGGAGTCAGACAATATGCCCATTGCTGTTCGTTTCAAGATAAGGGGACCAGCCCCTAGTGAGCCATCAATCATGCAATCTTCACCAGAACCTTCACCAAAAAGGCCCAGGCGACTGGAGTTTAGCCAGGAGGAGCAGCCAGAACACTTTCCCAGTCCTACAGCCAGGTCACCTATTCACCTGGAGGAACAGCCTGCTCCGGGTATCCTGGAGACCCAGGTCATCCCTCTTCTCAACCCCCAGTACATCTCAGAAGAAGAGGAAGCAGGTTTAATAATTTCCATCCCTGAAGCAAATTACACTTTTCACGTGCTAGACAACAATATTTTTAACTTATCATTAGAGCAACTTCAATTGGTCAAACCACAAGCTCTAAAACATTCTTTTGTCCATATTTTTGAAGAATGGAAAACCTTCAAATCACTTTCTTTCTCTGAACTTGAAGCTTATATTGAAACCAGTGGTTGGGGATATCCCCAAGCCACAGAAGATGTGCTGATACATTTTTGCAAAGTATCAGACAATTTTAATTCTTTAGGAGAATTGGTTCATGTCCAATTTCCAAACCAACATGGACCATCTACTCCATAATGTACAGCATTTTTGACGGATCTTTTGGTAAGGAAGATGATGAGGAGGAAGAAGAAAAGTAAATAAGAAGAGAAGAAGTGAATGGAGAAGAAGTAGAAGAAGAAGTTATTGTCATTAATGATGATTAAGAGAAGCAGGAAGAAAGGGAAGAAGAAAATATTTTAGTTGAAAAAGAAACTAGAGAAGAAGAAGTTGAAAAACGGTTGAATTAGTAGATGAAGAAGAAGAAGAAGGAGAAGAAGTTGAATAGGAGGATGGATAAGAAAAGGAGGATGATGAAAAAGATGATGAGAAAGATGATGAAAAAGATAAAAAAGATGATAAGGATGATGGTGATGATGATGATGATGATAAGGATGAAGGAGGAGAACAAGAGGCTGAGAAAGAGAAAGAGAATGTTGAAGAGGAAGAAAAGGAGGAAGAAGGAGAGAAGGAGTTAGAAAAAGAAGAAGAAGAAGAAAAAAGAGAAGGAGCCGGAGAAAGAGCCAGAAAAAGAGGCTGCAGACAAGGCTGGGGCGCGTGCCCGGTATACCAGCCTAGACGCAGAGTTGGCTGAGGACTCCAAATCAGGGACACATGAAGAGACTCCATCTGGAATACCAGCTGCAGATAGAAGTCTGCATTCAAGTGGATCGTTCGCAGAAGGCTCAGGCAAGTACTCTCCACCAACATCACAGATCTCACCTGCGATGACCGAGCTGATCAGACAATTTGTTAAGGACACTATTAGAGAGCTTCTTGCTTCTCAGGTCACCCCTGATCTCCAATCTATCAATGCAAAAATTGATACCTTGCTATAGCAGAACGTCCCTCAACCTCCTCCTACAAACAACAGAATGCCTTTTGGCATGTCTGACTGGATGCATCGAATGGAGCAGCAGTTGACCGTCCTAGTTGATGCTGGCAAAACGGGGGAAGAAAGGTCTCAGGGGGAAGGCACCAAGCAAGGAGAAATAAGGGAAGTTTAAGAGCTGAGATCTAAGAAGAAGCAAGATATCCCATTGATCATTGCTGGGACATCTTCAGCTAAGAGGAAGGGAGAAGCAGAATCAGAAAAGGCTGATGATCAGCCTACAGGCAAAAGAAGGAGGATCAGAAGTGTATTCGAGCCTACACTAGAATGGGAAGGCAAAGAGTTGTGGTACGTTGAAGAATTTGTACCTACCGAAGCTTTAGTTATGTGGGGATCTGCAAGGAAAAGGTTCATCAGAGATTACTATATCTGGGAAATACTCCAGGATTGTAGTTGTTCCCCACAACATATCTTCATCAATTTCATGGAGGAAGCATATCCACAACTCTGGGCCATCCTTCTAAAACATGCTAAGGCATGCAATGCTTATCCCATGATCCCTCCTTTCAGGGCAAAAGAACCTCCCACTTCGGAGAATAATGATTTGAATGAACTAGCTCTCCAAAGGAAGATAAAAAAATTGTGTGTTGAGAATAAGTTCTCATCTCAAGAAGAGCAAGATTTTGCAGCTCTTGTTGTAAGAAGAAAGTATGGTCTTGTTCCTGTCAAGATAAGACCAATTGGAGCTAAACCACTCAGACCTGCCAAGCAGCCTATCCGAAGAGGCAGAGGCAGAGGCAGATGATTTATATTCATTTTTTTGTACTTGTAAAAATTTTCTGTAAATGTTTTTAGACATGTATTTGTAATCAATATAGAAATTTTATAACAGTCTTTTGAATGACAATTTCCAGTTGTCTCAAAACTAGACTGATTTTAGTTTGTGTCTTGCACTCAAGTGCAGACTTGTTTATTTGAATAGTTTGCTTAATGTTTTGCCATCATTAAAATAGGGGGAATTTGTTAGGAATACTTGTTAGATTTTGATGATGTCATTAATGTAATTCAAATATTTATTACTTGGCAAAATATAAGGAAGAACCAAATGAGTGTCTTCCATAGGCCGAATTATGTTAAGTTTAATACTTGGCAAAATGTAAGGAAGAACCAAATGAGTGTCTTCCATAGGCCGAATTATGTTAAATTTAATACTTGGCAAAATGTAAAGAAGAACCAAATGAGTATCTTCTATAGGCCAAAATAAGTTAGGCTCAAATCGGCTAAGTACAAATGTACAGGTGAGTTCATCAGAGAGGTACAACCGAGTCAAATCAGAGAAGTTCTGGTCAACAAAAATCATCAGAGATGTTTGACCAGACTGCAGTCAAGTGACTTCAGACAAGTCATCTGATCAGGCGAGTCCCAATCAGCCACCATCAGAGAATTCTAAAGCTGCAGAGAAGATGACTGTTCATCAGCCTACTTGAGATCATCCAAGTACTCCAAGTCCACATCAGCAAGCGTTGAGAAGTCAAATATTACGAAAAGTCACATGCAACGTGAAGAGACAAATTGGAGAGATTCCCGCAAGGATATGAATTGAATAATTCATCCAGGCCTACCACTGAAGACTTTAATCTTACTATATTCAAAGGATTCGGCGCATCACATGCAAAGTCTTCACAACGGTCGGACGATGGATTAAAATATGGGAATCCAGCCTTGCAACGTTCAGAAAAGAATAAACAAAGAAGTCTCTCTCCAACAGACTGATTTGTTACAGGATTTGCAATGGCTTTGAAAAATGCTCAAGGATCAACACCTATATATATCCGAAGATTTGAAGTTGAGCAACTACCGGTGCAAACATAATCTCAAGCAATCAAAGCATTCAAAGCAATCTAAAAGCAAACTATAGCATCGTGAAAAGAGCAGTTCTCAAAAGTTCATACTTGAAGAAGCTCTTAGTTGGAGAAGACAAAAACTCGTGTCTTTAATCCTGAGTTCGGGGTACTTCATTGGTTGAAGTTCGAGACTGTAAAGGCATCCAAGGATCGTGGATCAAGAGGTGCAAGGCAGTCAAGGGAGTTACAACCGCAAGGATTTCCACTAGTTGGAAGCTATTGTAATTTGGTTGAATCACTGTAATATTTATCACTGGTTGACAATTATAGTGAATTCATCTCCAACTGGTTTGGAGAAAAGTAGATTAGTAGAGGATTACCCCACCTCTGAGACCACTTTAACTGCTTGCGTTTTTTTACTGTTTTCTAGCATCATACTTTAACTGATGTATTCATTGTTAAGTGTTTCATTAGTTGTTTTGTATTCATCATCAGCTGACTTCCGCACGTATTGAGATCAAACGACTCTAAGTCATTTGCATTTCTATCAGCTGAAGAAACTTACTATTTGTGAAAAAGAGTTTAAGAGTTTCAATAAGTCTATTCACCCCCCCCCCTCTAGACTTATTCCTGGATGACTTGTGACCTACAGACCTTACATGCATATTAATAAAGGTTATAGCGACTACGTGCCTGCCCCACGTAGAAACCGTAAGACAGGACCAAAAATAACCTACAACAAACCAATAGATGTCAAGCACATTTAGGTACCAAAAGGCACTAACACACATGGACCCAACAATCAAAGGGGACCTAAATCTACTTAAATTATTTGCTTATAGGATATCAAAGAAAAGGACATTTGGTACTTTGACAGCGGATGTTCTCAGCACATGAAAGATGATATCAGCAAGCTGTCAGATTATGTAGAAGGTCACGGTCCAAAGGTGCGTTTTGGTGACAAGTCCAAAGGAAGAACAAGAGGGAAGGGAACCCTGCTTGTAGGAAAGTTCAAAGTCACCGACGTTGCCTATGTTGAAGGCTTATAGTACAATATACTTAGTATTAGCCATTTCTGTGACAAATAATTCTCAGTTAAATTCTATGTAGACCACTATAGGGTGAAGGACATCAAGACCAAAGAAATCATCCTCATAGGAAGCAGATCAGTTAATATGTATATTGCTGACTCGAAGCCTACGAGCTCTACTGTTCCATGTTTTGTTGCTAAAGGCACTGCAGATCAAAGCTGGCTATGGCAGAAGAGGATATCTCACATCAACTTCAAGACAATCAACAAACTCGCCAGATAGGGAATGGTTAGAGGTTTGCCTGACATGTCATTCCATAAGACAGCGTCCCCTGTCAGAAAGGCAAACAAGTAAACACCACCCTGAAAAGAAAATTATATCTATCCACCCACAGGGTTCTGGATATGGTACACATAGATCTCTACCATCCTGTAGACCCTGTAAGTTTGGGAGGTAAGAAATACTGTCTCGTTATTGTTGATGATTTTTCCAAATATGCTTGGATAATCTTTCTAAGCAAGAAGAAAGAAACCACAACAAAGTTGCCAGAGCATCTGAAAAAGCTCCAGAATGAGAAAGGGTTGAGTATCGTGTCCATTCATTCTAACAGAGGTACTGAATTTACAAATCGCTTTATGGAGCAATACTACTCGGACAATGGAATACAACACGAATACTCAACAGCCCGTACTCCTCAACAAAATGGTGTTGCCGAGCAAAAGAATAGAACACTCAAGGAAGCAACTAGAACCATGATTGGCGAAAGCAAATTGCTGCAGCGGTTCTGGAGCGAAGCAATAAATACAGTGTGCTATACATAACCGGTGTATCATCAACAAGCATCACAACAAAATAGCCTATGAGGTATGGAACAATAAAACTCCATTAGTTGCACACTTTCACATCTTTGGATGCAGGTGTTATGTTATGAATAATGGGAAAGATCAATTGAAGACCTTCGACGAAAATTCGGAACTGTCAGCAAAGCTTTCAGGATCTTTAACAAAAGGAAGCTGACAATAGAAGAATCTGTCTATGTAGTGTTCGATGAACCTCACTTTGATCCTATAAGAGTAGAAGACTTAACCCAGAATATCCGAACACTTTCCAATGCTGATCCTAAAACTCCAACAGAGCCTGTCGTAGACATAGAAATAAATCCCGCAGCTGTAAGATTAGAAGTAGTCGAAGCCGATGCTGTACAAGCTGAAGCCGAGACTACAGCAACACAAGATACAGTATGGGATGCCGAATTAGAACTTTATAGGAGATGGTTTAGAGATCACCCACATGAGTCGATTATAGGTGATATTGATGCTGGTGTATCTACTCGAAGAAGAATACGGATTACACAAGGAACTGTACTGTGTATGCAAGAAGAAAATGATTCTAAGCAATTTCCATTTCCTGTATGGAAATCTCAAGCTGAACTTAGGAGAATAGCTATGTGCACCTTAGCTGTAGTCTTAGCTCAATCCGAACCTGTTTCAACTAATGAAGCTTTGAATAATTCTCATTGGATCACTTCTATGGATGAAGAGCTTAATGGTTTCGAAAGAAACAATGTATGGTATCTAGTACCCAGGCCAGAACATCAAGCTGTAATTGGAACTAAATGGGTATTTAGAAACAAGAAGGATAATAATAGACTTGTTATCAGGAATAAATCCCACGCACAAGGCTACAGATAGGAAGAAGGCATAGATTATGATGAGACTTTTGCCCCTGTAGCTAGACTAGAAGCTATTAGGATATTCCTAGCTTTTTCCAGCCATAAGAGTTTTATAGTATATCAAATGGATGTGAAGAGTGTATTCCTGAATGGAGATCTTAGCGAAGAAGTCTATGTTGAGCAACCACCAGTGTTTGCCAACATTGAAGGCGGAGACCTAGTATACAGACTACGGAAAGCTCTGTATGGACTTAAGCAAGCACTTAGAGCTTGGTATGAAACACTGTCCCTGTACCTTATTAACAATGGATTTGAGAAAGGTGTTGTCGACAAGACTCTACTTAAGATACAAGAAGGTGATGACCTGTTAATGGTGCAAATATATGTCGATGATATTATATTTGGTTCTACTAACCTTGGTTTATGTTAAAGGTTCTCTCATATCATGCAAAGTGAATTTGAAATGAGTATGATGGGGAAATTTATTATTTTCTAGGACTGCAGGTTAAGCATCTACCTACAAGAATCTTTATCAACTAGGAGAAGTACAACAAGGAGCCGCTCAACAAGTTTGGAATGAACAACTCAAAAAATCTGGAAGTCTTACAGGGTCGCCTCGTATGACACCCTGTACCACTGGGTTGACTGGAAGGATGAGGAAGTATTTGCTCTGGAGGTCACGGACACCCAGAATGTCGAAGTCCTGATCCGCTGGGAGGATCACTTTTGCCGCAAGCTTATCTCTGACTTTTACACAGCAAAATAAAAGGCTAGACTCAAAGGGAAGTCACAGTTGTAATATCCGTACCTTTCCATTTTAGCAGTTTCCATTTTTGGTGTATGTCTACCTTTATCGACTCGCTTGTAACCGCTTCGACATTTTGAATCTACTTTATTCTTGGAGCTTTTCCATTTGGTCGAGTTTTGGTGATATTTTCACGTAATTTCATTTTATGACATGTTTTGCCGTATGAACGTTCGATTCTCGTAAAACTCGTTCGTTTTTGTTGTTTCTTGGTTTGTGAAAGATCGTATGGTTGAGTTGGTCATGTTGAAACTTTCGGTTCTTTAATCTGACGTCGTTTCGTGATTTTTGGGCACTTGGGCCATTTTTGTAATTTCCTATAAGTTTGGGGAATTCCATTATTGTTTGTCGCATTACGGACCTTTCGGTGGTCGGAATTATATTTTCTTTCAGCGGTTAGCTCTGTCGTCTTGTATATTTCGTGTTTATGTTTCTGGATTCTGGCCTTGTTATGCGTTTGGAGTTTTGTACCTTCGGCAGCAGCAGAGTGATCTGAGCAGTACTGAACTGCTGCGTGGGTAGCGCACGCTACTCCTTGTTCCCTTGCGTGCGCTATCGGTGTGCAGTTAGCGTACGCTAACTAGTTATTTTTAGCGTGCGCTATCGAGTGGTATTTAGTGCGCGCTAAGCATGTCTAGCGTACGGTAACGACGTCGGGCAGTAACTACTGGACTGTTTGTAGCCCCGTTAGCGCGCTACCTTTTAATGGTTAGCGTGCGCTAACTATACGTTTTAAATAGATCAGCGGGCTGGTCAGAACAGCAGTTTTCATTCTTTTCTTCCGTTTTCTTCACCAGGCGACTCCAGAGGGCGATTCCCTTCAGTTTTGATCGTAGAATTCTTCGTATTCCATCACCGTAGGTTCGTGCTAACATATCATCATCAACGTAATCGTCCTCCATCGTCCGAATCCGAGATATTTTCTTCAGGAACCCTAAACTTGTCTAATTTGGGGTTTTTATGGGTTTTTCGTGATTGATTCCGAATTGTTCATGTATGTTACGAAATTCCTTACCGATTGTGGTTATTGGGTGATTCCCAATCCGTTTTCCTCGAGTTAATCCGTGAATTGTTGATACGGGGAGATTTTGCGTAAACCCTCGCCCGTATCGATTGAACGTTTATTGTCATGAATTGTAATTGGGGGTTATGGATGTATTCCATTCGATTATTATTGTTCGTTAGGACTGAGTTATGTTGATCCTTCGTTAGGAACCGTCGTTTTCCGTCCGGACCATTCATAGTCGTTGTTCGTCCCCATTTCGTCGGAGATGTCTCAAAGGCATGTACTTTACATTTGTTTACATGTTCTAGTATTTGAATTGTGGCTATTCGTGGTTGTTGTGGATGGATATGTGTATGTTCACCTAGGGACGGTCCGACGGGGCCTCTAGGGATACGTATTGCCGTGTGTGTGCATATCACGACCTATGGTTAACCACCCAAGGATGTCCGACGGGGCTCTGCGGGGTACGGTGGCCGTGAGTCTCGTACCAAGGTTAACTTTGAATTGTTTTGTTGGAGAAAATGTGTTTTGTGCTTGTGCACCGTATAATATTCCGGAATATAAATGATTTCTAAAATGATTTTTGGCACATATATTCATCTGATTAGAATGTAGTTCAAATGGATTGTACTTGCACTAGCAGTTGTCGCTAACCCCTTAAATGGGGGAAATACTTTTTGTATTTCAGGTACCGGTCTTGGAGAAAAGCGAGCATTCGAGCCGTACGAGGATGATGGGCAAGCATGATACTGTCTAGTGGTCATCTGTTGGTGTTCTGTTTTGTCATTTACATATTATGTCGATTGGTTTACGTACTCGAGTACTTTCTTTTTTTGAATTTGAAACGTTGTGTTCCCGTTTTGGGAAATGGATGTGATGTCAGATTTTATTTTTCGGATTGTAGTCTTTTATTTGAATTGTCGTTTTGTTGATGGTTGTATGTTCTTGTCGGATGTCATTTTGGTACGTTAGCCTGGTGGATTCCACAGTGTGGGGTCCACGGCGCTGTAATATGCCCTCATCGTCTTGGGGGTGTTACAGAATATGGTATCGGAGTTTAGGTTTATGGATACCTAGGCTATCGGTTATTTGGGTCTAGTCGAGTGTCGTTTTTGAACAGTATCACTGCTATGCCATCATCTCAGTACGTCGGTGCTCATAAGTTTTTCCTAACTTGACTCGTTGCGTTGTTCTGTTCTATACCTTTCTTGGTATCTTGTTGTGTTTTGCGTTTAAATTGTACTCACCCACTACTTCTTCAGAATTCCTGCTGGTAGAGGAGGCGGACGCGGTCGCGGACGCGGTAGGGGACGTGGTGCAGCCGGTGGGTCGGCCATGTCCGATAACTCGGGAACCGATTCGGCTATGCCTTCTTTGTCGAACAGTGTCCCGCCTAGTTCCGGGGGTTAGCAGGACCAGTCTGATAGCTCCGATAATGCACATGAGAATGTTGGAGTGGCGAACATTTTGCAGCAAGTAGCGAACCAGATGACGCTACTAACTCTGGACGTCCTGGTCGGCCAAGCAAATGCCAACCCGGTTCCGCCTACTGGATCCGGAAATGATAAGCTACTTCAGGACATGATTCGTATGCGTCCTCCGCAGTTTGATGGTGTTTCCGACCCTTCCGGTTGGGAGAGTTGGCTATTTGAGATGGAGAAAGTATTTGAGGCTTCTGATTGCTCTGAGGAGAGGAAGGTACCCATCGCTCAGTACTTCCTCGCCAAAGAGGCGGCAACGTGGTGGCATGCGGTGAAACCACGTGATCAGGCAGCCACATGGGCAGAATTCCGAGAGCTGATGTAAGAAATTTTTGTCCGTGGCCAGTTAAAGAGGGGAGGATCCGAACCTTCTTTGAGTCTAAGCCCCAGGATGTTCCTATCTTTCAAGCTATCAAGGACTACAACCAACAGCTTCATTATATGAGAAACCAAGTCCGAGATGAGCTTGATAAGATCCGCCACTTCGATATGCGGATGAAACTGATGCTGCGTCACTACATGTCTGGTCTGGGATGCACAACTTTGAAAGAGTATCAGAATAAGGCGATGGCTTATGAGATGTCGTTTTCTGCGACAGAGTCGGCAGCCGAGGGGAAGAAACAGAAGACCTCCGGCCAGTTTTCGGGAGGAAAGTCTGGTGGGCATCCGAAGGCTCAGTCTGGTTCGAGAGTCTTCGGGGTTCATTCTTCGTCATTTGGGCGAGGAAACGGTTCTAAGTCTGCTCCTACTGGTTCCGTTCGCGGTCGTACGTGCTTTAACTGTGGTCGTCCCGGCCACATGATGAGTGAGTGTGATAGGCCCCCGATACAGTGTCTTGTATACGGTCGGATGGGACATCGAGCTAAGTTTTGTACGGATGCAGTTCGGACGCCAGTTACTTAGATATCAGCCCCAGCTGCGGGAGAGCCGAGTGTGAATCAGACACCGACAGTTCCTCAGCTACAGCAGAGTTTCGGTAGAGGTCGATGACGTGGATAGCCTTCTAGAGGGGGAGCTTCTAGTGCGGGGTCTGTTCCGCCCCGAGTATATGAGATGAGATGAGCAGGAGATCCTGACACGACGGTGGCTACAGGTACCGTTCACATCCTTGACCATCCTGTTTCCGTATTATTCGATTCTGGTGCTACGCATTCTTTCATATATATGGATTGTGTGCATCGTCTACATGTTGATTGATTGGTTGCGTGTGAACCATTTGTTGTTAAACTGCCTAGTGGGGATAACATCGTGGGGGATCGTGAGATTAGAGATTTTTCAGTGAGTATCGCGGGGAGGGTTTGGCCTTCTAATCTGATTGCGGTGGATATTAGAGATGAGGATTTGATTCTGGGTGCGGATTGGCTGGACCGTCATGGGGCGATCATGAATTATAGAATGAGAACCGTTTCGATGTTAGCCTCTGACGGTACCGAGCATTCTTTTGTGGGGCGTAAGCGGAGTATCCAGAGATTCCTGATCAGCGCCTTTAGGGCGGTGAGACTTCTTTGAGGAGATTGCACGGGTTATTGGTGTTACGCTTTGAGATCGGAAGAAGGGAGAGGCGATCTATCGTCTATTCCGGTAGTGTGTGAATATCCTGACGTCTTTCCAGACGAGTTGCCGGGTTTGCCGCCGGACCGAGAAGTTGAGTTTACCGTCGATTTAGATACGGGTGCAACACCAATTTCTAAGACACCATATCGTATGGCGCCTGCCGAGATGCTTGAGTTGAAGAAATAGTTGGGGGAATTGCTAGACATGGGGTATATTCGACCCAGCACTTCGCCTTGGGGCGCACCGGTCCTGTTTGTGAAGAAGAAGGATGGGTCACTTCGTTTGTGTATCGACTACCGAGAGTTGAACAAAGTGACCATCAAAAACAAGTATCCGCTCCCGAGGATCGATGATTTGTTCGACCAATTGCAAGGGGCAACTATGTTTTCGAAGATTGATTTGAGAGCGGGGTATTATCAGCTCCGAGTGAAGGATACCGATATTCCAAAGACGGCCTTTCTGACGAGATACGATCACTACGAGTTTGTGGTTATGCCTTTTAGACTAACCAACGCACCAGCCGTGTTCATGAAGCTTATGAACAAAGTCTTTATCGAGTACCTCGATAAGTGCGTAGTCGTTTTTATCGATGATATCCTAATTTACTCGAGGAGCGAGGAGGGGCATGCCCGTCATTTGCATATCGTGTTAGATATTTTGAGAACTCAGCATCTCTATGCGAAGTTCTCAAAGTGTGAGTTTTGGTTACGGGAAGTTATGTTTCTCGGCCACGTGATCTCGGCCGAGGGTGTTCGTGTGGACCTACATAAGATAGAGGCAGTGTTGGATTGGGCGCCGCCCAATAATGTGAAGGAGGTCCGTAGTTTTCTGGGTTTGGCCGGATATTACCGTAGATTCGTCGAGAGGTTCTCTAAGCTCGCTCGACCACTGACTCAGTTGTTACAGAAGTCAGAGAAGTTTGTGTGGACCGATGAGAGGCAGAATAGTTTTGAGGAGTTGAAGAAGCGGTTGACGACCGCTCCTATTTTGGCTTTACCGAGTGGTAATGAGGGTTTCTCAGTTTTTAGTGATGCTTCGGGCCAAGGGCTCGGATGTGTACTTATGCAGCACGGGAGGACGATTGCTTATGCTTCCCGTCAGTTGAAACCGTACGAGTTGAATTACCCTATGCACGATCTTGAGTTGGACGCGGTTGTATTTGCATTGAATATCTGGCGTCATTACTTGTATGGCTCATCGTGTCAGATTTTAACCGATCAAAAGAGCCTGAAGTACATTTTTATGCAGAAAGAGCTTAAAATGAGACAGTGGATATGGTTGGAGTTGATTAAGGATTACGACCTCGAGATTCTCTATCATACGGGCAAGGAAAATGTGGTGGCAGATGCCTTGAGCTGGAAATCGGTATCGCTTCGGGCGCTTCAGTTGCTTATGGCTCAGTCGGGACTTCAGCGAGAGTTCACGAGGTTGAGCATTGAGGTTGTGCTACCAGAGAATTCTGGGCAGTTGCGTACACTTAAGATTTCGTCGTCTTTAGTCGACGACATTAAGTCGGGACAGTTAGAGGACCCGATGCTTATTCAGCTTCGAGAGAATATAGGGAAAGGGAAAGCCCCGGGATTTGTGATACATGAGGATGGTGTGTTGAGATTCCAAGGTCGGCTTTGCGTTCCGAACGACATGGAATTGAGGCAGAGTATTATGCGAGAGGCTCACGCGTCACCTTACTCAGTCCATCCGGGCTCGAGTAAAATGTATAAAGATTTGAGAAAGAATTTCTGGTGGAATGACATGAAGAATGAGGTAGTCGAGTTTGTGGCTAAGTGTTTGACTTGTCAACAAGTCAAAATCGAGCATCAACGGCCAACCGGATTGTTGAAACCACTTCCTGTCCCGGAATGGAAGTGGGAGGATATCTCCATGGATTTTGTCACGAACTTGCCGAAGACGAAGACCGGAATGAATATGGTGTGGGTGATCATAGACCGACTGACTAAGTCGGCACATTTTCTGGGCATCAAGGACACTTGGGGTCCGGAAAAGTTGGCTCATGTTTTTATCGCACAAATAGTGAGACTTCATGGTACGCCGAAGACCATTATTTCGGACAGAGAGGGCCGGTTTGTATCGCATTTCTGGCAGGCGGTACATAAGGCATTGGGAACACGTTTGCGTTTGAGTACATCTTTCCACCCTCAGACCGATGGACAGTCCGAACATACTATTCAGACATTCGAGGATATGTTGCGTGCGTGTGCGTTAGACTGGAGTAGTGACTGGGAGGAGCATCTGGCCTTGATTGAGTTTACGTATAATAATAGTTGGCACGCGTCGATTAAGATGGCACCGTATGAGGTACTTTATGACTGACGTTGCCGATCACCGATATGTTGGGATGAACCTTCCGATCTAGTTGGCACCGAGCCGGACCTTGTGTTGGAGATGAGGGAGAAAGTTGAATTGATTAGAAAGAGAATGTTGGCGGCTCAGAGTCAACAAAAGTCTTATGCGGATGTTAGGCATCGACCTTTGGAGTTTGAGGTGGGAGATCATGTTCTGTTGAGAGTGTCCCCGATGAAGGGAGTTTTCCGTTTTGGGAAAAAGGGGAAGCTCAGCCCGAGGTATATTAGGCCTTTCGAGATATTGGATCGAGTCGGTGAGTTGGCATACCGTTTGGCTTTGCCTCCGTCCTTGAGTCATGTTCATAGCGTATTTCACATCTCCCAGCTGAGGAAGTATGTTCCGGACCCGTCCCATGTTATTGATTTTGGGGACGTGGAGATCGAGAAGGATGTTACGTTTCAGGAGAGGCCCGTCCGAATTTTAGAGCGTCAAGTCAAGCAGTTAAGGCACAAAACCATTCCTTTGGTTAAGGTGCAATGGTCGAGGCACGGAGTAGAAGAAGCGACGTGGGAGTTAGAGGAGGATATACGTTCAAAGCACCCCGAGCTTTTTGATTCTTAAGTTTCGGGATGAAACTTTATTTTAGAGGGGGAGAATGTATTATCCGTACCTTTCCATTTTTAGCATTTTTCATTTTTGGTGTATGTCTACTTTTATCGACTCGCTTGTAACCGTTTCGACATTTTGAATCTACTTTATTCTTGAAGTTTTTCCATTTCGTCGAGTTTTGGTGATATTTTCACGTAATTTCATTTTATGACATGTTTTGCCGTATGAACCTTCGATTCTCGTAAAACTCGTTCGTTTTCATTGTTTATTGGTTTGTGCAAGTTCGTATGGTTGAGTTGGTCGTGTTGAAACTTTCGGTTCGTTAATCTGACGTCGTTTCGTGATTTTCGGGAACTTGGGCCATTTTTGTAATTTTCTATAAGTTTGGGGAATTCCATTAATGTTTGTCGCATTACGGACCCTCCGGTGGTCGGAATTATATTTTCTTTCAGCGCTTAGCTCTGTAGTCTTGTATATTTCGTGTTTATGTTTCTGGATTCTGGCCTTGTCGTGCGTTACGAGTTTTGTACCTTCGGCAGCAGCGTACTGATCTGAGCAGTACTAAACTGCTGCGTGGGTAGCGCATGCTACTCCTTGTTCCCTTGCGTGCGCTATCGGTGTGCAGTTAGCGTACGCTAACTAGTTATTTTTAGTGTGCGCTATCGAGTGGTATTTAGCGCGCGCTAAGCATGTCTAGCGCACGTTAACGACGTCGGGCAGTAACTACTGGACTGTTTGTAGCCCCGTTAGCGCGCGCTACCTTTTGATGGTTAGCGTGCGCTAACTATACGTTTTAAATAGATCAGCGGGCTCGTCAGAACAGTAGTTTTCATTCTTTTCTTCTGTTTTCTTCACCGGGCGACTCCAGAGGGCGATTCCCTTCAGTTCTGATCGTAGAATTCTTCGTATTCCATCACCGTAGGTTCGTGCTAACATATAATCATCAACGTAATCGTCCTCCATCGTCCAAATCCGAGGTATTTTCTTCAAGAACCCTAAACTTGTCTAATTTGGGGGTTTTTCGGGTTTTTCGTGATTGATTCCAAATTGTTCATATATGTTACGAAATTCCTTACCGATTGTGGTTATTGGGTGATTCCCGATCCGTTTTCCTCGAGTTCATCCGTGAATTGTTGATACGGGGAGATTTTTCGTAAACCCTCGCCCGTATCGATTGAACGTTTATTGTCATGAATTGTAATCGGGGGTTATGGGTGTATTCCATTCGATTATTGTTGTTCGTTAGGACTCAGTTATGTTGATCCTTCATTTAGGAACTGTCGTTTTCCGTCCGGACCATTCATAGTCGTTGTTCGTCCCCATTTCGTCGGAGATGTCTCAAAGGAAAGTACTTTATATTTGTTTACATGTTTTAGTATTTGAATTGTGGCTATTCGTGGTTGTTGTGGATGGATATGTGTATGTTCACCTAGGGACGGTCCGACGGGGCCTCTAGGGATACGTATTGTCGTGTGTGTGCGTATCAAGAACTATGGTTAACCACCCAGGGATGTCCGACGGAGCTCTGCGGGGTACGGTGGCCGTGAGTCTTGTACCAAGGTTAACTTTGAATTGTTTTGTTGGAGAAAATGTGTTTTGTGCTTGTGCACCGTATAATATTCCGGAATATAAATGATTTCTAAAATGATTTTTGGCGCATATATTCATGTGATTAGAATGTAGTTCAAATGGATTGTACTTGCACTAGCAGTTGTCGCTAACCCCTTAAATGGGGGAAATACTTTTTGTATTTCATGTACCGGTCTTGGAGACAAGGGAGCATTCGAGCTATACGAGGATGATGGGCAAGCATGATATTGTCCAGTGGTCGTCTGTTGGTGTTCTGTTTTGTCGTTTACATATTATGTCGATTGGTTTAAGTACTCGAGTACTTTTTTTTGAATTTGAAACGTTGTGTTCCCGTTTTGGGAAATGGATGTGATGTCAGATTTTATTTGTCGGATTATAGTCTTTTATTTGAATTGTCGTTTTGTTGATGGTTGTATGTCCTTGTCGGATGTCATTTTGGTACGTTAGCCTGGTGGATTCCATAGTGTGGGGTCTATTGTCGTTTTGTTGATGGTTGTATGTCCTTGTCGGATGTCATTTTGGTACGTTAGCCTGGTGGATTCCATAGTGTGGGGTCCACGGCGCTGTAATATGCCCTGATCGTATTGGGGGTGTTACAACAGTCCATCGACAAAGCTCCACCGACCAACCACCACTCCTACTTGACTCGAACGACGATGTCCTACAGGCCGGTCTGTTGTGCGGCGATTAATACGCCTCGAAGGCGATCGGCATAACGATCAGAGAGCCAACCATAGAAGACATACTCTGGGCAAACACCCAGCAGTCGGCACCCACGGCGATCGTCCTTTGGTATCCGGCGATCGTCTTTTGGTACCTGGTGATCGTCTATGATGTCCAACCAGAGACGATCGTCTCGTGCCACATATGAACCCAACATCCATCAAAGTCGTCGAAGACCGAATCTTGGATGGTGACCCACGTGCAGATCCACAAAGGGCGCCGATAGATAAGACGTTTGACCCCAGCCTGTCACCTACCTCACCTACCGACAGGGCCTCCGAAAGGTACAAAGTGGGCCCTCCCCAGAAAGCGACTCAGGACGCGTGCGGGCTTCCCATTGGCTCGCACAGCTGGCCGCCAGCAGCAGCCCCAGACTTTAAGGGAACAGCCACACGTGACGGGACGATCGGCCGTCTTATTATAATATAGAAAACGAGGGTCGCCCGCGATCGCCGGAGAGGTCCCAGCAACCTTGTCTCCTATAAATAGGAAACTCACAACAACGGCCAAGGAGAGGCTGATATTACCGTGAATACAGTGCAAAATACACACAGAGAGAGAATCAAAGACTCATCTGGAAATTACTTACACATTCATAGTGATATCCATACACACTTACATTACATCCAAAGCAAGAACTCACAGATCTTCATATCTGGTTTTTCCGGCAATCTACACACTCTACAACTTAGATAACTAGAAGTCTTTACACTCATTGTAATAGATTCTAACATTAATACTTGTACTCCACAGTATATTTATTAATAACATCTCACAAGAGCATTCAAGCCCGGGATTAACAACCCCGACAAATCTTGTGTTATTTATTTTCCCGCGGAAGTGTTCTCGCATTTGTTTGTTACTCGATCATTCCAACAATACTATCTCCAGATAATATTTTGGGTAACAACAATTGGCGCTAGAGGAAGGGCGTCTAAAACCTTCATTTTTATTCCTACCGTCTCGAAGAACACTCACTGTTCTCCGGACATATACTTGAAGAAACACTCACTGTTCTTCAACAGAAAAGCCTTCAGAAAAATGTCGTCTACTACGACCTCCAAGAGAGCCGCCCTGCGATCTGCCGGAAATCTTATTTCGGCCCGGACCGAATCCCAGCCCACGGCAGAAGGTGACCGCGACGACGCTAGGCTCTCACTCCTGCCCCCGAGGGACGGTCCTAGCCTCTCACTCCGTTATCCATCCGCTGGGCAGGAAAACGGAAGCTCAAGGGGATCTATGTTGAGAAATCGACAGAAAGCCCCGAGGCGCAGGAGAAAGCTCTCGTCAGGCGGGATGACTCCGTCTTCAGCCGCCTGGGAAGCGATCCCTCATGGCGACCCGGGCACTCGGGCCCCAGCCGAGAGACATCGGAGTCCGAATCCTTTACCAGGAGTTCGGCATATTCGACTCCCAGGAGACAAGTTGGTTAGCGGGCCCCCGCTCGCCCAAGAAATGAACCCACTGGCAGGGAGCTCTTCATTCACCATGGGGCCAGGGGATCAGTACACGATCGCCTTGGCTCACGCTCCGGGAGCCAATCGGCGAGCAGTCAGGCAACGGCGATGGCCGCCATGCAGCGCCAGCTCGACGAGATGAAGGCGATCCTGTAAACTGAGGCAGGCGCCAGGAGATCGATCGTTGGTCCAAGTGAACCACTAGCGGTTCAGATCGATCTCGCCCCAGTCCAACCAAAGATCGCTCCCCCACAAACACCTCTATATGAGGGGAGATCGGATCCGGAGACCCACTTGAGCAAATTCCGGATCTACATGACCGGATGCGGAGCATCAGATGCGACGAAGTGTCGAATGTTCCCATTAACTCAGGGCGACCTCGCCCACAGGTGGTACATCTCACTACCACCTCGCTCAATCAATTGCTTTGAGAAACTAGCGAACGACTTCACGTCGTACTTCACCGCCAAAGTCGCTCGCCCTGAAGGCCCCCACCGCATGATGAAAATTAGGCAGGGGAAGGACGAATCAGATGAGGATTACATCAACTGGGTAGATGAGATAGTCCTCACCGACGAGCCCATCAGCGACGAGCTCGCTCTCTACTCAGTCCTGGGGGGATTCTGCGGCCACTCACCCATGTTCAGGCACCTCACAAAGGATATCCCCCCGACCTACTCGGTCTTCCGCGTCAAAGCTGCCGATTTCTTAGCCAGGCAAAGGATGCTCTCCCTCCGCTTAGGCGAGGGATCTGCCGGAGAAGGGAAGGCACCGTCCCACGTCCAGAAGAAGGCGGTCGCCAAGCCCAGAAAGGCGGTCGCCAAACCGCCTGGTGAGTTCAAAGCCTTCGAGGATGTGGAGGTCCACCTTCTCCACAATCTCAACTTATCTCCAGACCACATCTTCAACACAATCAAGGGGCACGAGTGGCTTTCCAAACCAAATCCGATAAGGGACCACAGTCATCTAGACCGCAGCAAGTTCTGTGCCTACCACAAGAGTCCCGGCCACAACACCAGCCAATGCCGCGACCTCCTCAGACAACTCTGGCGACTATTTGAGGATGGCAAATTAGACAACTTGGTCACCAAGCCAGAACCTAGGACAGAGAGGACCGGAGGGCGAGAGCGCCGACAAAACGAAAGGACCCCTCCCAATCCGGTCGCCAGGATTGAACATGAGCCGGAGTACTCTGATGAATCGATCCCTCCGATCAACTCTGGCGGTCGGATCAATATGCTTCAAGCAGGAGGTGGATACCTTGGGGGCCTTTCCCCGGTTTCCACCATGTCAAACAGGAAGCGAAAGGCCGAACTGAGGGCGTTCGCCGGGGTCCATGTCGTGGTACCTCCAGATCCAACCATCTCTAAAGACGCGCTCATCACCTTCTCCAACAAGGATAGGGAGGGAGTACAATGCCCCAAAGAGGATGCATTGGTGATCTCTGCTTGTATCCTTGGGAAGATGGTCGATCGCGTGTTGGTTGACAACGGGAGTTTCTGCAACATTATATTCAAATCCGCTCTTGACCAACTCGGCAACCTGACCAAGTTCATCAAGCCGTTCGACACCGTACTTCAAGGGTTCGGCGACAGCACAGTCCAAGCCTATGGAAGGATCAAGCTCTCTGTCGAGCTAATATGCTTTTACGATCCCAAGGTTAGGATTACTAGGAACCTAAATTTTGTAATCATAGATAGGCCCAGCATCTATAATGGGTTCCTAGGTCGCCCCTTTCTAGAAACCTTTGAGGCGGTCGCCTCATCTTTCTTTTACTGTATCAAATTCCCCACTACCGATGGGACGGTCAGTACTGTAAAGGGAGATCAGCTAATGGCAAAGAAATGTTTGAACTACTTCTATGTCGTCACTGCTTTTAATACTTCCCAAGATATGTGTAACAGTGAAACGATCGACAATCAACCCATGGAGATCGACGAACCAAGCACATCGTACCAACCCGACTCAGAAGACGCCATCTCGGATCAATTAATGGACGACATCGAGCCAAAGATCGGTTTCGAGCCAAGTCTCGACATCGATCCAAGGATCGAGTCCGGAAATCGTTCCAAACGAGAGGCGACCGTCCCCGTCGAAGAGTTGGAGAGTATAACGATAGATCAGGCTCATCCAGAATGGAAAGTACAGATCGGTGCAAGCATCGACCGCAGGATCTGATCAATTTGCTACGTAAGAACATCGGAGTCTTTGCCTGGTCGCATCAAGATATGGTTGGCATAAGTCCTGAGCACGCTTGCCACTATCTAAAGATCGACCCGGAAATGAAGCCTGTTCACCAGAAACATAGAAAATTCGGTCCCGAGAAATACACGGCGCTCGACATAGAAGTCCAAAAGTTACTCAACAACAAATTAATCGGAGTATCTATAGACGAACCACAATGGGTCGCCAACGCGGTGCTCGTCAAAAAGCCAACTGGCTCCTGGAGATTATCCATCGACTTCACCGACCTCAACGCAGCATGTCCAAAAGATCACTTTCCGATGCCTCATATCGATCACTTGGTCGATAGTACTGCAGGCTGCGAAATGATGTCGTTCATGGATGCCGTCGCCGGATACCATCAAATCCCAATGGCGGAGAAAGACATAAAGCACACATCTTTCCACACGGAAAAGGACATATACTTTTGGGTCTGAATGCCGTTCGGCTTGAAGAATGCGGCGGCAACCTACCAGCGTCTAGTCAACAGAATGTTCGCCAATCAGATCGGCAAGACCATGGAGGTCTACATTGACGACATCATGGTCAAAAGCCTCAAGAAGGAAGATCACCTCAATGATCTCGCCGAGACGTTCGCCATCCTCGAGAAGTTCAACATGAAACTGAACCCCAAGAAATGAAACTTCGTGGTGGGCTCCGGAAAATTCCTGGGGCACATCGTGAGCCAAAGGGGGATCGAGGCAAACCCCATCAAGATTCAGGCGATCCTCGACATGCAGGAGCCGCGGAACGTTAAGCAGGTGCAACGCCTCACAGGTTGTCTGGCCGCCCTCAACCGTTTCATATCTCAGCTTGACGATAAAAGTAAGCCATTCTTCGCGACCATAAAGAACAAGAAGTTCGCATGGACGAAGGAGAGTCAAGTAGCGTTCGTCAAAATCAAGGAATATCTATCTAATCCCGAGATCCTGGCAACGCCGATCCCCGGTGAGAAATTATTCCTTTACCTAGCGGCCTCGGGGGTCGCACTGAGTGCCGTTTTGGTGCGAACGTAGGGACAAGTCCACTTGCCGATCTACTACGTTAGTCAAGCGCTCCATGACGCAGAAACACGTTATACACCATTGGAGAAGATCGCCTACGCTCTAGTCATGAGTGTTCGCAAGCTGAGGGCTTACTTCTTCGAACATCAAGTGGAAGTCCTGACAACTCTACCTCTAAGGCAAGTTCTACACCGACCAGATACCAACGGGCGACTCCTCAAGTGGTCACTGGAGATCGCCCAATACGGTATCACATACGCTCCTCGCACGGCGATCAAAGGGCAAGCTCTGGCAGACTTCGTGGTGGAATTAACATTCCCTCACAGTCCAACCCAGATCGGCCGACCTACCTGGAAGCTATATGTGGATGGCTCGGCGACCAATTCGCGAGCAGGGGCAGGGATTGTCCTCATCAGTCCCGATGGGCAAAGTTTCACAAATGCTGTGCGTTTCGGATTTTGCGCAACCAATAATGAAGCCGAATACGAAGCCTTGGTAGGCGGGCTCGATCTAGCCCTCGCCCTGGATGTTCATCGCCTCCATATATTCATGGACTCCCTCTTGGTCGTGAACCAAGTCAAGGGAGAATATGAGGCGCGCGGCGAACAGATGGTCAAATACCAAGAGCTGGTCGCCGAAATGTGCATGAAATTTGAGGAAGTGCTAATCGAACAAGTCCCGAGAGAGCACAACTCCCAAGCCGATGCCTTATCCAAACTAGCGTCATCTGATGGGGCAGCCGATTTCTCTAATATCCAAATTACAAAATCAGCAAGGCCGGCGATCGAAAGAAGCATGGTTACCATGGTTGTTGTTGCCGAGGAGAACTGGATGACTCCGTTCATCAAATACTTAAAGGACGGAACGGTCCCCGATGACCGTGTCAAAGCTCGCCAACTCCAGCTCTGTGTGACCAGATACACCCTATTGGACGATAGGCTTTACAAGCGAGCTTTCAGCCTTCCCCTCCTCAAGTGTATTACACCGGAGGAAGGTCGGCTCGTTTTAGCCGAAATCCATGACGGGATCTGTGGAAACCATGCTGGCGGACGAGCTCTCATCCATAAAACAACCAGGCAAGGTTTTTTCTGGCCATCACTTCAGAAGGACGCGATCGCCTATGCCAGATCGTGTCACAGGTGTCAAGTAATGGGCCCAAACATTAAACTCTCCCCCGAGCAGCTCACCTCAATGTACAGCCCATGGCCATTCGTGCAATGGGGCATCGACCTTATAGGTCCCTTGCCGACGGCTCCAGGGGGCTGTAAGTTCGCCATCGTAGGGGTCGACTATTTCACCAAATGGGCTGAGGCCGAACCACTCAACAAAATCGGCCAAGAACAAGTGATCAAATTTATCTGGAGAAACATCATATGCCGATTCGGTCTGCCCCAGGCCATCATCTCCGACAACGGAAAGCAGTTCGACGGTTTAGAAGTCATGCAATTCTGTGAGAAGTGGGGAATCAAAAGGTTGTTCTCGGCACCCTATCACCCTCAGACGAACGGGCAGGTAGAGGCTGTGAACAAGATCCTCAAACACACAATTAAAGCGTGACTCGAATCCAGGAAAGGACGATGGGCGAGCGAGCTCCCAGACGTTTTGTGGTCTTATCGAACGATGACCCATAATTCAACCGGCGAAACCCCATTCACCCTCGCCTTCGGAACAGAAGCAGTGATTCCCTCGGAGATCGCCGTCCTCAGCCATCGAACCGAACAAGAGATGACGACCGACAATGATGTGGCCCGACGGATCGACCTCGACATGCTCGAAGAATGACGTCTGACCTCAGAAATTAAGAACACAATCCACAAAAGGATATCCGAGAAGTTCTTCAATTCGAAGGTCAAAGAAAGAAGGTTCCAGGTGGGCGATCTCGTCCTCAAAAAGATCCAGACCCACACAGGTGTCTTTGGTCCGAACTGGGAAGGCCCTTTCAGGATATCTAAATAGCTAACTAAGGGAGCCTACGAACTTGAACACCCTGACGGTACTCCGGATCAATATCCTTGGAACGCCGTGCATCTGAAGAAATACTACCAGTGAAAATTTTGTATTCAGTTTCAACTGCCCAATGTACAAGGAATATAATGAGATTTTTTCCTATCCCATCTATTCTGGCGATCGCCCTACCAGGCAAATCGTATACCGCCGAAGATCGTCGTTCAAACATGGCGATCCGAGGTAGAATTAATGCAGCCATGGTCCTGGAGGTCGATGGAACCGACAGCTTCGCCCATGCAAGGTTCCTTTGGGCTGAGATCGCCCGCCCTTCGTTTAAATACGAGGTCGGCGTAGCCGAAGGACCCTCTAAAATAATTTATGGACACGTTCGCACGCCCTCGAAGTACGTTATCTAACATGATGTACTAGGACAAGGCGACGCGTCCCTACCCCGTTACAACGTATACCGTCGAGGGCCCGACATCCAACATGCCGACCTGAGGTAGAAAAGTGCTGATAAAGCCGCGGACGTGGAGTTGAATAAACCGACGACTGTAATACCCGGTCGAAAGTCATGTCATTTCAAACCTCTTCTTGTTCTTCGAATCGTGATTTATTGGGCGAACCCTTGTAATCATTGCTTGGAACCACCGTTTTGGGGTTCCCGTACTTCTATTTCGTGTTATTGTTGCCCAGACATTGAATCCTATTGCTTTTATCCTCTTTCCGGGTCATTTTTCATCATTTTAGGACCCGAAGGGGTGTGAGCCGCGGCACAAGGAGTGTGCGCCACGGCACACACATTTCCTAAACCTGGCCGAGCGGACTGTACCGGGTGCCGCGGCACACTGCCGAGTCAATGCCGCGGCACACCTATGCTGAGCCGCGGCACACTGGTGTTGCATCCTCAGCCAAAAACCGTCTGTACCCGGTGCCGCGGCACACCTGGGCTGAGCCGCGGCACACTGCCGAAACCTGGGAACAATTTTTAGGCCTGTGCCGCGGCACACAATGTGGTCAACTGCATATTTCGGCTTTTTAAGCGAGATTGCAGCTCATTTCCTCCATTCCCTTCTTCCACCTGCGAGAGAGAGAGAGAGAGTTGAGTGGAGGAGTTTTCTCGCATCTATCACTTGTGTTTTGGATTTTTACCGTTTTCATTCAGTTGGGAAGCCCGGATAGTCGATCTAACGCATATTCCTCGGATCATAGAGCTTGGATATTCAAGAGGTAATTTCTTCAACATCTTGATTCTCGATTTTGTATGGGTATTGACGTTTTGGATGTTAAAATCATGGAGTATGAAGTGGTATATGCGTGATTATGGACATGTTTGAGTATTCATCGGATTATTGAAAGTTTATTCAAGAACACTTTGAATTTTGTGTTGGATTTTGGGGGTTTTCGTAGATTCGTCCGTTTTATCCGATTGAAGCTTGAGAACTTTGAGGTTTTGATATATCTATATCGTATGCGTGTTTTCTTACGATTTTACGGGTTGAATTGTGTCGTTTTCGGACTTGTGGGAGTTTGGGTGATTTCCCAACCTCGAGTCGTTCACCCGTGTATTTTTCTTGGATCGTAGACGAGTTTCGGGAGTCTCTTCGTGTAATTTGAGTATGGATAATTAATTGTCATATTCCTTGCGAATCGTTTAGGTGCCGGAAGTGCGTTCTTGGACCTACCGAACTTATACCTTTCCTCTGTTCGATTTCTCGATGTCTCAAAGGCAAGTATATATTTATGAATGTGCGTTCTCGACTTTGAAAGTATATAATATTGATGGTATGATTATTTCTAGCCACTCTGGGGCGGGCCGACGGGTCCCCTGAGGGTTTCGTAGCCTCTGGTGCGATTCCACGGTTGATATGAACGAACCGTTTCTACGGCATTCATATGAAATATTGTTGGCATGTAATGAACGAACCGTTTTGACGGCATTCCTACATGTAACGGCGTATGATATGAACGAACCGTTTCTACGACATTCACATACGTCTTGAGATTTTAGTCATTCCAGAATACTAGTCTTGAATTGATGAATTGACGGTTACATTTACTTTATTGTCGAGGAGTATTGTATTTCATACTTGATATACTTGCACTAGCTATTCGACGGCTAACCCCTTTATGGGGGAAATACTTTTTATGTATTTTAGGTTCCAGGAGAGCGGACGGGCAGGTATCGGGTCGGCATAAAGATGGTGGGCAAGTGTGATACTGTGTCTTTCTTCCAGTTATGTTTGGAGTTTCCCGTTCAGTGTTGTTGTACTGGATTGGCTATTGAATACTCGAGTATTGTTTTCCCTTTTTCCTTGATGTTCCGGCCTGTGTTTGCCGAAGTATTGATTCGAGTTGTGATGTTTGTGAATACATTGATTATGTTTCGAATACCTTTGTATTGTTTTTCATTCCATTGTGTGTAGACCTTATCGGTCAAATTTTATGGTTCCGCGTATGTTTAGCCTTGTGGGTCCCACGGCGGGGCTTACGGCGCTGTAATATCCCTGAATAACTTGGGGGTGTTACAGAATATGGTATCAGAGCTTAGGTCTATGGATACCTAGGCTGTCGGTCTTTTGGGTCGATCGAGTCGTTAATTGTTCGCAGTATCACTACTGCCATCATCACAGTGCGACCGGTACTTGTAAGACCTCTCACTCTTCTGGTGTTTCCTTATTCGTTTTGCTTCCTTTTATCGGTATTCTTGAGAATCGGACACTTTGATGACGCGTGATTGAATTTTGCTTACGTGACTTGTGTGTTCTTCAGTATGTCAGCTGGTAGGGGCCGTGGTCGTGGTCGTGGCCGTGGACGAGGAAGAGGTCGTGGCGCGGCCGTTTCCATCAGTTCAGTTGCGGAGTCGACCAACCCCAGTTTGTCGAACTCGGTGCATCCCGACACCGAGAGTCAGCACGACCAGTCAGACGGTCAGGGGAACAACGCGGACGTTGGAGTGGCGAATGCACTTCAACAATTGGCTACTCAAATGACTATTTTGGCCCAAACTGTTCACCTGAATAACCCGAACCCAAACACGGATGCCTTGCTTCAGAATGTAATCCGTATGCACCCTCCACGCTTGGTCGCGCATGCACTGTTAAGTGGGAAGATTGGATAGCAGAATTAGAGAAGATTTTCGAGGCAGTTGATTGCCCCGAGGTGAGGAAAGTACCGATTGCTCAGTATTTCCTCACTAAGGAGGCCGCTACTTGGTGGAAGGTCATCTAGCCACAGGATCGTATTGCCTCGTGGGATGAATTTAAGGAGCTCTTGGAGGCCGAGTTTTGTCCTTGGCCGGTACGAGAGAGCCGAATCCGAGCCTTCTTCGAGGCTAAACCACAAGATATTCCCGTTTCGCAGGCGATCGTGGAGTACAACCAACAATTGATCCATGTGAAGGATCAAGTGCGTAACGAGCGTGATAAGATCCGTTATTTTGATATGCAGATGAATTTGGACTTACGGCGGTATATGGCCGGATTTGCTTGCACCACACTGAAGGAATACCAGGACAGAGCTTTAGCCCCTGATATGTTAAGCCCCGACAACGATACCGGGGAAGAATCGAAGAAGCAGAAAGTAGCGGGGAATTTTTCTAACTCTAAGAGTGCCAACTTTCAGAAGTCACAGACGACTAACCGTTCTGCCGGACAGTCGTCGCGTTCTAATAAAGGAAAGAGGGGTTACCGTCCTACTTCGGGTACCACAAATCGCACGGTGACTTGCTATAATTGTGGCCGTTCAGGCCACATTAATTTGGAATGCCACTTTCCACCGTTGAAGTGTCACACGTGCGTACAGATGGGACATAGAGCGGCTTATTGTTCCGAGCCGAATCAGACTTTGGACACTCGGGCTTCCGCCCCAGCTGGTCAACCTCAGCAGAATTTCGGCAGGGGCCGGGGACGGGGTCAGAATGCTGGAGGGGGAAACTCTAGCGTCGGTTCGGTGCAACCACGAGTTTATGAGATGCGTCGAGCAGACGAACCCGACGTGGCGGTGGATTCAGGTACCATTCATATCCTATCTCATCCAATCCGTGTACTTTTTGATTCGGGTGCTACACATTCTTTTATTTCTTTGGAGTGTGTACGCCGTTTGAATATAACTTGTCTGACTGCTTGCGATCCCTTCATCGTGAAACTGCCGAGCGGGGATAGAATTGTGGGGAACCGGGAGATTAGAGATTTTCCGGTGATTATATCCGGTATGGATTGGTTATCGAATTTAATTGTAGTTGATATGGAAGGCGAGGATGTGATCCTCGGCGAAGATTGGCTTGATAGTCATCAAGCGATTATGAACTACCGTACTAAGGTTATCACCATGATGACTAAAGACGGATCTGAGTACTCATTTTTGGGGCGTAAGTCGGGACTATCCAAGTTACTTATCAGTGCCATGAAGGCCGTAAAACTTTTGAATAAAGGTTGTGCGGGCTATTGGTGTTATGCCTTGAATACGGAAGGAAATGAAATCGATTTCTCTTTGATTCCGGTTGTTAGTGAGTACCCCGATATTTTTCCAGATGACCTCCCGGGATTACCGCCAGATCGAGAGATATAATTTGCCGTGGACTTGGAGCCAGATGCGGCTACGATTTCTAAAGCACCTTATCGGATGGCACCTTCCGAGATGCAGGAATTGAAGACTCAGTTGGGAGAACTTTTGGAAAAAGGGTACATCAGACCGAGCGCTTCGCCTTGGGGCGCGCCTGTTCTTTTTCTGAGGAAGAAGGATGGTTCACTACGTTTGTGCATTGACTACCGTGAGCTGAACAAAGTAACCATCAAGAACAAGTATCCTTTGCCTCGTATAGACGATTTATTTGATCAATTGCAAGGGGCTGCAGTTTTCTCGAAAATTGATTTAAGATCCGGTTATTATCAACTCAGGGTGAGGGAGTCAGACGTTCTGAAGACGGCATTTCGGACGAGATATGGGCATTATGAATTTGTAGTTATCCCTTTTGGGTTGACTAATGCACCATAGCTTTCATGCGCTTAATGAATAAGATATTCATCGAGTACCTCGACAGATGTGTAGTCGTCTTTATTGACGACATCTTGATCTACTCTCGAGATAAGGAGGAACATGCCCGACACCTGCGTTTGATATTAGACATTTTGAGAACCGAGCACCTCTATGCAAAATTCTCGAAATGTGAATTTTGGTTGGAAGAAGTTATGTTTCTCGGCCATGTGATTTCGGCCGAAGGGGTTCGTGTAGACCCGCAGAAGATTGAGGCAGTGCTAGATTGGGCACCGCCTAAGAATGTTAAGGAGGTTCGTAGCTTTTTGGGCCTTGCTGGGTATTACCGTCGGTTTGTCGAGGGTTCTCGAAACTCGCTGGCCGCACATAAAATTGCTCCAGAAAACCGAAAAGTTTATCCGGACGGATGAGAGACAACAGAGCTTGATGAATCAAGAGACGATTGACTTCAGCGCCGATTCTAACTTTACCACATGGTAGCGAGGGCTTTGCAGTTTATAGTGACGCTTCGGGTCAAGGCCTGGGCTGTGTGCTTATGCAGCATGATAAGACGATAGCTTTTGCATCTCGACAATTAAAGCCTTATGAGATGAATTATCCTACTCACGATTTAGAGTTGGCCGCAATTGTCTTCGCACTCAAGATTTGGCGGCATTATTTGTATGGTTCACCATGCCAGATTTATACCGATCACAAGAGCCTGAAATATATTTTCAGTCAGAAGGAGCTGAATATGAGACAGAGACGTTGGTTAGAGTTGTTAAAGGATTATGATTTGGAAATTCTTTACCACCCCGGGAAAGCCAATGTCGTTGCGGATGCTTTGAGCCGCAAATCGGCGTCTCTTCAAATGCTCGAGGTTCTTACACCTCAGACGAGAATTCGGCAGGACTTAATTGAGCAAGGGATAGAAGTTTGGCTTCAACGAGTACAGGGACAGCTGTGTACTCTCGAAATTACTTCGTCTTTAGTTGATGACATCAAAGGGAAGCAGTGGAGTGGCCCGATGATTTCTCAACTGAAGGAAGATGTAATTAAAGGAAAAGCTCCTGGCTTTATGGTTCACGAGGATAGTATTCTGAGATTTCAAGGCAGGCTTTGTGTTCCGAACGATTTAGAGTTGAGGCAGAAAATTCTCCGAGAAGCGCATGCTACGCCTTACTCAATCCACCCCGGGACGAGTAAGATGTACAAAGATTTGAAGCGTAATTTTTGGTGGAATAACATGAAGAAGGATGTTACGGAGTTTGTACTACGGTGCTTGACGTGTCAACAAGTCAAGATCGAACATCAACGACCAGCGGGGTTGTTGAAACCGCTTCCCATTCCCGAGTGGAAATGGGAAGACATTTCTATGGATTTCATCACTGGCATGCCGAGAACTCGGGCCGGAATGAATATGATTTGGGTAATTGTCGATAGGCTGACCAAGTCTGCACACTTCTTGGGTATTAAGGATACTTGGGGACCGGATAGACTGGCTCGAACCTTTATCGCTGAGATCGTGAGGTTACACGGTGCCCCCAAGACCATTGTTTCTGATCGAGACGGCCGTTTCGTATCGCATTTTTGGCAGGCCGTTCATCAGGCTCTGGGTACTGAGTTGAGATTGAGCACTTCCTTTTAGGCATGGCAATTTGGCCCGCCCCGCCCCGAAACCCGCTCCCCCCGACCCGATCGGGGCCGGGGATTCCCCGCCAAACCGGGTACCAGGGCCGGGGCCGGGGATTCTTCATTAAAAAAAAACGGGGACGGGTCCGGGGCCGGGGATGGGGGTCCCCAACCCGCCCCGGACCCGGTATATATATATATATATTAAAAAAATTATAAATTTTACTAAATATATATATATATATATATTAAAAAAACTATATATTTATTAAATATATATATATATTAAAAAAATTATATATTTTATATTAAATCGAGCGTTGACCGGGGGTTGATCGGGGTTTGACCGGGGGTTGACCGGGGCCGGGGGAGGGTATCACAAACCGGGGCGAGGCCGGGGCCGGGGGAGTGTTTTACAAACCGGGGCCGGGGCCGGGAATGGCGATCCCCGCCCCATCCCCGCCCCGTTGCCATGCCTACTTCCTTTCATCCTCAGTCGGACGGTCAGATAGAGAGGACGATTCAGACTTTGGAAGATATGTTGCGGGCTTGTGCCTTAGACTGGAGTAATGATTGGGAGCTTCACTTGTCGTTGATCGAGTTTGCTTACAATAATAGTTGGCATGCGTCGATCAAAATGGCACCCTTCGAGGCACTCTATGGTAGGCGATGTAGGTCGCCATTATGTTGGGACGAGGCTTCTGAGCTAGTTGGGACGGAATCGGATATGTTATTGGAGACCAAGGAAAAGATTTCTATTATCCGAGATCGATTACTGACTGCCCAGAGTCGTCAGAAATCTTACTCCGATACTCATCGTCGACCCTTGGAGTTTGAAGTGGGGGATCACGTCTTGCTCAAAGTATCGCCGACTGCAGGAGTTTTCGCCGGGAAAAGGGAAAACTCACCCAAGGTATATCGGACCTTCGAGATTTTGATAGAGTTGAGATTTAGCTTATCGCTTGGCGTTGCCTCCAGCTTTGAGTCACGTCCATAGTGTTTTTCATGTGTCCCAGTTGAGGAAGTACGTACCGGATCCGAGCCACATTATCGACTACAGTGAGATTGATATTGCCGAGGATATTACCTTTCCGGAGAAACCCGTGGAGATTCTTGAGCGCCGTGAGAAACAACTTCGGTATAAGACCATTCCACTGGTTAAAGTTCAATGGTCGAGGCATGGAGTCGAAGAGGCGACTTGGGAGATGGAAGAGAAGATGCGGGTGGAATACCCCGAACTATTTATTTCTTAAGTTTCGGGACGAAACTTCTTTTTAGAGGGGGAGAATGTAATACCCGGTCGAAAGTCATGTCATTTCAAACCTCTTCTTGTTCTTCGAATCTTGATTTGTTGGGCGAACCCTTGTAATCATTGCTTGGAACCACCGTTTTGGGGTTCCCGTACTTCTATTTCGTGTTATTGTTGCCCAGACATTGAATCCTATTGCTTTTATCCTCTTTCTGGGTCATTTTTCATCATTTTAGGACCCGAAGGGGGTGTGAGCCGTGGCACAAGGAGTGTGCGGCGCGGCACACACATTTCCTAAACCTGGCCGAGCGGACTGTACCGGGTGCCGCGGCACACGCCAGCAGTGCCGCGGCACATTTCCGAGTCAATGCCACGGCACACTGCCGAGTCAATGCCGCGGCACACCTATGCTGAGCCGCGGCACACTGGTGTTGCATCCTCAGCCAAAAACCGTATGTACCCGGTGCCGCGGCACACCTGGGCTGAGTCGCGGCACACTGCCGAAACCTGGGAACAATTTTTAGGCCTGTGCCACGGCACACCTGGGATGAGCCGCGGCACACAATGCGGTCAACTGCATATTTCGGCTTTTTAAGCGAGATTGCAGCTCATTTCCTCCATTCCCTTCTTCCACCTGCGAGAGAGAGTTGAGTGGAGGAGTTTTCTCGCATCTATCACTTGTGTGTTGGATTTTTACCGTTTTTATTCAGTTGGGAAGCCCGGATAGTCGATCTAACGCGTATTCCTCGGATCATAGAGCTTGGATATTCAAGAGGTAATTTATTCAACATCTTGATTCTCGATCTTGTATGGGTATTGACGTTTTGGATGTTAAAATCATGGAGTATGAAGTGGTATATGCGTGATTATGGACATGTTTGAGTATTCATCGGATTATTGAAAGTTTATTCAAGAACACTTTGAATTTTGTGTTGGATTTTGGGGGTTTTCGTAGATTCATCCGTTTTATCCGATTGAAGCTTGAGAACTTTGAGGTTTTGATATATCTATATCGTATGCGTGTTTTCTTACGATTTTACGGGTTGAATTGTGTCGTTTTTGGACTTGTGGGAGTTTGGGTGATTTCCCAACCTTGAGTCGTTCACTCGTGTATTTTTCTTGGATCGTAGACGAGTTTCGGGAGTCTCTTCGTGTAATTTGAGTATGGATAATTAATTGTCATATTCCTTGCGAATCGTTTAGGTGCCGGAAGCGCGTTCTTGGACCTACCGAACTTATACCTTTCCTCCATTCGATTTCTCGATGTCTCAAAGGCAAGTATATATTTATGAATGTGCGTTCTCGACTTTGAAAGTATGAAATATTGATGGTATGATTATTTCTAGCCACTCTGGGGCGGGCCGACGGGTCCCCTGAGGGTTTCGTAGCCTCTGGTGCGATTCCACGGTTGATATGAACGAACCGTTTCTACGGCATTCATATGAAATATTGTTGGCATGTAATGAACGAACCGTTTTGACGGCATTCATACATGTAACGGCGTATGATATGAACGAACCGTTTCTACGGCATTCACATACGTCTTGAGATTTTAGTCATTCCGGAATACTAGTCTTGAATTGATGAATTGACGATTACATTTACTTTATTGTCGAGGAGTATTGTATTTCATACTTGATATACTTGCACTAGCTATTCGACGGCTAACCCCTTTATGGGGGAAATACTTTTTATGTATTTCAGGTTCCAGGAGAGCGGACGGGCAGGTATCGGGTCGGCATAAAGATGGTGGGCAAGTGTGATACTGTGTCTTTCTTCCAGTTATGTTTGGAGTTTCGCTCGGTTGTTGTACTGGATTGGCTATTGAATACTCGAGTATTGTTTTCCCTTTTTCCTTGATGTTCCGGCCTGTGTTTGCCGAAGTATTGATTCGAGTTGTGATGTTTGTGAATACATTGGTTATGTTTCGAATACCTTTGTATTGTTTTTCATTCCATTGTGTGTAGACCTTATCGGTCAAATTTTATGGTTCCGCGTATGTTTAGCCTTGTGGGTCCCACGGCGGGGCTTACGGCGCTGTAATATCCCTGAATAACTTGGGGGTGTTACAACGATGCCCCGTGCAAGGACTCTTCCAGACCAAGATCGCCCATCTTTCGTTTAAATACAAGGCAGGCGCAACCTAACGGAGGACCCTCACAATAAAGTGAGTCGCGGGATAGGCAATGTCCCTCGCACACAAAGACACGGTTGGGGAGGTCGGTCCATCGAACTCCGCGACCGTGCACGATTCCTCAAAGTCGGCAAAACTGAAGATAGCTCACCAAACATACTATTTTTGTTCCCTTACTTACAATAAGTAAACAAAAACAAGGGGGCAGAGAAGGGGAGCTAATCCTAAATGCGATCGGACAGAAGGAACCGTACTCGATCGGCTTCGTCCAAACACACGCAGGATGATCGGTTTTGTTCAACAATATTTACAAGTAAGAATTTCCAAACATGTCAATACATTCAAACATTCAGACAATCGGTCGGATGAACAAGACTTTGGAAGCAATCATACACATACTTGTAAAAATTCGCATGCAAACATTCAAAGGCGATCGTACATGAAAAGAATCAAGTGCGAAAAAGGAGTATTTTATTCATAACAAAGAGTTCGTACAATACAAAGTCCGAAGGCAATACAAAGAGAAAGCAGAAAATTACAAGTTACAATGAAGACAAGAGATCTCTCAGGGTCCCGCCGGCTGGTCTTCGCCCTCAGGTGGCAGATCGGCACGCGCTCCCCCATCGGCCTCAGGATAGATGAGTTTATCCGGAAAAGGATACCAACTCAAGTCGATCCCCAAGTCGATGAGGTCAAGGATCGGCAGGGAAAACTCCGGGTGCAAAGTGTGATCGAGTGCATAGACCTTGAAGCTCTCCATCAAAGGACCGATCTCGATACCTACCTTTTTGGCGGCTCGTACTGCGTCGGTGTAGGCCACGTAATAGGCGAACTCGCCAATGAGTGCAACATTGAGGTAGGGATCAGTCTCGATCGCCTTTAGCTGCCCTCTCAACTCTGCGGTCGTCTTCTCAGCTTCTGGCAGTTCGACCACCTTGGCGGCCATTTCTCCCTTAGCCTTCTCCAGCTCTCCCTTCGCCGCCTCCATCTCGCTGTTGAGCCGATCCACCATCGCCTTCAACCCGGCTGCCTCCTCCTGCGAAGCCACTTGCATCCGGCGAGCCTCCTTCTCCTGGTCGCGGAACCGATCGGCCACTTCCTTGGAGCGGCTCAGCTCCTGCTTCATTCGGTCGATGTCCTGTTTAGCTCGTTTAGCCGTCTCCAAGTACTCCTTCTCCATAGACTGGATCCGGTTGGCAAATTCAATGTTTTTGTTTCGGGCGGCCTCGAGGTCGCTATGGAGGCGAGCATTAGAGGGTCGCCCCTCAAAATCCCTGGCGGATTGGACGGCCATCGTCGCCGCCTGGAGAGTCAGGGCGATGGTCGCCTGCATGGCGTCTCTAGACCGCCGACGAGCGATCGCATCAAGATCGGTCGTCCAAGCCTTAGGCAGAGCGGTGATGGCCTTATGGACGTAAGTAGGGACGTCGAGGGACTTTTGCGGAGCCTTACTCGCCAAGAAATCCAGCACCATAGGCGAGACGTCCGGATTAGAAAGACGGACCCTGCAGCACAAACAAAAGAGACAAAGGAGTTAGATCTATACCTTACTCAAATTGCCTAACTCGGAAAGTTCAATCCGATCTTACCTGTTGACCAGCTCGGGATCGCGGCCAAAATAGGGCTTGTCCCGAAAAGTTTCAGCTTCGGCAATCACCAACTTTTTCAAGAAACCGCCTGATGACCTGGATCCAGATGCCGAAGGCCTAGAGCCTGACCCCTCCACCATTGGAACAGCGGAGATAGGAGCCGCGGCGACCAGAGGCTCCAATATAGACACGTCCGCCTCAGTAGTCGGCAGGGACTCCTCCGGACTCCGGCTCTTGTGGTTACGCTGGAGTTGTTCCTCCTCTTGACTTTCCGGCTCGGCGACCGGCACCACAGCAGGCTTCACCACAGGGATAGGGAGAGACGTCGTCGCGGCAACGCGACCCGTCTTCTTCCCCTGGTGAAGACGACCGATGAGAGCAGGGTTAGACATAGCGATCTCTTGTGGTGGCTCGACGAAACGGGGAAAGTGAATCTCTGTCAAAGAAAAAATTCAGACTAGTTAAACACCACTTTCAAATCAGACGATCGTCAAGCAAAGAAGAGGAAGAAAAATTTATACCTGGAACTTTCAGATGACGGGGGAAGCGAAAAAATCGAGCCCCCAACCGATGAAGTTCATCACCGAGTGAGCGAACGTCTATATATGAGTCTGGCAAGGCACGTATCCGCTCCCAAACGATCAAGAAATCAAAGGGGAGATCGCCGATGGCTGGAACAAGGGATCCTGCAAAAAGGAAACGAAATTAGATCAGTTCAAGACATGCCCGATCAAAGGGAGAGTTAAAACCCTTACTCAGATTCCTCTCCCGAAAATTGGTGGGAATCTCCAACTCTTCCTCCGGCCTATCACTCGATGCCGATCGCCACGCTCCGCCGACCCAGCACCATTTTGCCAGGTCACCCCGAGTCTTGTTCGGCACACCAAGGACCACTCTTCCCATTCAACCTTGAATGTGATTACCGCCGATCGACCCTTTCTGCGCAGCCAGTTTAAAGAGATAGTTCATCTCCATCGCAGAAAGGAGACGGAACAACCGGTAACCGCCGAAGAGTGTCAAAGCACAGATGACCTGTAGCCAGGCGTTCGACGTCAGTTGGAGCGGCGCCAAATTCCAGGCGATCAATAAATAGGATACGGCGAACGGCAAGGGGAATCGCAGACCGGCCTCCATAATCATCTCACTAACGGTGACCAGACCCTCGGGAGGTTGATCGACACGTTCATTTTCTGAAGGCACGTGCAATGAGACATCAGAAGGAATATGATATTTGGCCCTCCAGCGGCTCAAGTCTTTCCGGGTCGCCGAACTCCGGATCTGACCAAGAGTCCACTGAGACGGGTCTGCGGCCCGAAACACCATCCGCTTCACATGTTCGTAAGGATGAGCGGCGGAGTAAGCTTCAAAATTAAATTCTGGACAGGGTCCGGCGATCCCCTCCATAATCTTGGCGAAAGCCATATAGGCGGGGCCGAATACACTATTCCGTTCCCAAGTCATCCGCACCAGTTCATCTTCATCCACCGGCGAGCCCCCCTGCTCCGCCGTCGCCGCCGTTCTCGCCACAACGGCCTCGTTGAAGATATCTTCGAGTTCTGCGCGTGCAATCTCTGCACGAATGGCCTCAACGGCCATTTCCATATTAAGTCCCACGGGAATCTCCTCCCGGTCAGGTGAAGCCGCGGCGGTGGAGGTGCTTCCGGTCTCGAAGGTCTTAGATCCTCCAGACATATTATAAAAAGTAAAGGGAGAAAGAAGATTGGTTTTCTTACCTAAAGAAAGGAAGACGATCGGCACAAGAAGCTTCGGAAATTTCTGAAGAATCTCGGCTAGAATGCAAGGGTGCGTGAAGAGTGAAAATGAAGAAGCCCTAGCCCCTTTTATAGGCGGGAGCAGGGGTCTCTGTGCAAATAGGCGAAATTTCGAGGGCTAGAGTGCAACCGTCGGGGAGGGGACACATTAAATTCAGCCTTCGAATCCCGCGTACGCGTCTTTTCGAGGGCATGCCAGGCGACAAGTCTGATAAACCGTCGGACTCCCCTAATGGTAGCGCGATGCGTGTCCTTGCAATGTTTCGAGAGCCCGCCTTCATTTCCCGCTGCTCCCAGCGCAAAAGGAGATCGTCCAAATTTGAAACCAGATCGTCTGATCATCTAAATATTGGCAATCGCCAACAGTGCCACCTCACCCCGTGTTTTCAACATTGAAACGAGCTGGGAGGCAATTATTGTGTGGCGATTAATATGCCTCGAAGGCGATCGGCATAACAATCAGAGAGCCAACCATAGAAGACATACTGTGGGCAAACACCCAGTAGTCGGCACCCACGGCGATCGTCCTTTGGTATCCGGCGATCGTCTTTTGGTACCTGGCGATCGTCTATGATGTCCAACCAGAGACGATCGTCTCGTGCCACGTATGAACCCAACATCCGTCAAAGTCGTCGAAGACCGAATCTTGGACGGTGACCAACGTGCAGATCCACAAAGGGCGCCGACAGATAAGATGTTTGACCCCAGCCTGTCACCTACCTCACCTACCGACAGGGCTGCCGAAAGGTACAAAGTGGGCCCTCCACGACAAATGACTCAGACGCGTGCGGCTTCCCATTGCTCGCACACTGCCGGCCAGCAGCCCCAGACTTTAAGGGAACAGCCCCACGTGACGGGACGATCGGCCGTCTTATTATAATATAGAAAACGGCGGTCGCCCGCGATCGCCGGAGAGGTCCCAGCAACCTTGTCTCCTATAAATAGGAAACTCACAACAACGGCCAAGGAGAGGCTGATATTACCGTGAATACAGTGCAAAATACACAGATAGAGAGAATCAAAGACACATTTGGCAATTACTTACACATTCATAGTGATATCCATACACACTTACATTACATCCAAAGCAAGAACTCACAGATCTTCATATCTGGTTCTTCCGGCAATCTACACGCTCTACAGCTTAGATAACTAGAAGTCCTTACACTCATTGTAATAGATTCTAACATTAATACTTGTACTCCACAGTATATTTATTAATAACATCTCGCGAGAGCATTCAAGCCCGGCATTAACAACCCCGGCAAATCTTGTGTTATTAATTTTCCCGCGGAAGTGTTCTCGCATTTGTTTGTTACTCGATCATTCCAGCAATACTATCTCCGGATAATATTTTGGGTAACAACACGGTCTAAGGATCAGCCGCGAGGAGGCCAGAGAAGGAGAGATGACCAAATTCATGAACCAAAATGATCAGGGGATATCTGATAGACAAAAGTCCCCTCCCCCGCAACACGAAGCTGCACAAGAACAAAAACAGTAGGAATCAATCCCTCCTGTCATCTCTGAAAAGCATGCTGCTCCCAAACAGGTCTCCAGCATGTTCCCCATTCCATGCCATCGGCCAAGAGGATTCAGTCCCTCTTCCGGAGTAGGCGGAAGCTGAGAGTCGGCAGGAGGGTTCAGTTCCTCCTATACTTCCGACTATAGACGAACAACCCAGACAGGAGGAATCAGTCCCTTCTGTCTCCGAGACTGATCCTACAAAACTACCTTCCGAAGCCCTTGCTTCTGAAGCTCCTGCTCCAGATGCTCCTGCATATCCCATCTCTGTAAGCTCAAAATCAGATTCTGATGATGGTTTTGTAACAGAAGACAGACCATGACGACCCCATCATCATGTGGTTCTTCGTCAACTTGGAGAACCTAAGGACTCCAAAATTATGCACTCTGGCTCCCCGCGCACCGAAGCCCGCATAGATCAACTCCATGCCATCGGTCGATAGACAGTGTTCTTGTAGGATACCGTAAAGGCCTTGTATGGTGTCAGAAAAGAACTCGACTGGATTTGAGAGACAACACTAGATGAGCTTCCCAAACTAAAATCTGCCATCAATGACGTGGAGGACGCATTCCGCCTAATGCCTACTGCATTGTGGCAAGCGCTCACCCAACTTAAGCATCATAAGAATAAAATCCTAAGGCAAGAGCAGAAGAAGATCATGATTGCCTAGGCCAAAAGGGTTGTCGCTCTAAAACATACCAACACCAAACTGACTGAGATCATAAGATCGATGATCTGTGTTTGGTACTCTGGTTCAAAGCATCAATGATCTGAAGACCAAATAGGACAAGTCCATGAAGCTCCTACAGGAGATTCATACCACTATCAGATATTGATGATGCCAAAAAGGAGGAAGAGTCCAGTGAGGCTGCCCAGAAATGGAGATTATAGAGAGAGAGATGAATGCAGTGCTTGAAGAGAGTGTTGCTACTGCCATTGGACGATTGGCCTCACCTGGGTCTAGTCAAGCTACAAAAGGATACATGGTATCTCGACCTGAGTTCCAAGATCCCAATATTCCTTGAAAGAACAATGTGCGAATGCCCGCCGAGATTTTGCTACCCACTGGCCGACAGTCTTCAGCCGATGATCTGAAGAGTTGGAATAAAAATGAACTAATGAGATACTTGTGTACTCTCATCAGGGAGTCTGCCCTCTTCAACAGATTAAAGATGCTGGAAGATGCCGCAAATGAATTCTTAAGGCTGTTAGCGGAAGGAAGGTTCCCTCTGCAAATCCTAATGAATCAGAGGCACCAGAAAGGTGAACGACTTACCCATTCGGAAGACTAGATCCTTGCTTACGATCAATCCCCTGAAGAAAGAAGCATTTATTGGGATCGAGGCAAGGACTCCCTAGTCAACTGGTGGAAAGAAACTGTTAATGATCCTGACCGAAGGCCTTGGCAGCACTCCCAATATAGGAGCTAGCCTGTTTGCCTTTTCGCTGTATTTGTTTCTTCTGTAGGCTTACCAATTCAGTATGCATTTATCTTTACATTTATCTTTCAAGACTTGCAATTTTTCCAATTTTATCAATAAACGTTGTTTTCTTGAAATATTACAGCTCGTAATCTACATTTACTGTTTTTACTGTTTGATTATGAAGTCTTGCTATATTTGAACAAGTACAAACTTGTTAAGTCACAAAGTTGTAAGAACTTGTCTGCGAACAGTTCATAGGTTAAGTTGTATTGAACCTAGACTACACACTGTAAGGTTATAAATAGCCCCAAGCAAGAGGACTTTAAACACTGAAGCATTATTCATTCTCGCGTAAACTCTGACAGTTTACTTTGACAATCTAGGTATACAAGAGTAGTATATTTCGTGAGCATTCAGCAGTATTCAACCGAAAAAATATACCAAGTCCTCAACGCAAACAGCACAACATACAGCGAACGTTTATCAAAGATCTTGCTGCTGTTTGGATTTGTTCTACCCTTACCGTTGAGTTTATCATTAGACATGTGTGGAATAAGGATCCTTGCTTATTCTGACCTGTGTGGGAAGAATAGCATTGAAGAGGAAGCTTCGATCTGTGTGAGAAGAAGCGAGTCGAAAGAGCTTGAAGCTAATCTGTGTGAACGGCGAAAGCTACAGTCCCTGTATCAATCTGTGTGAACGATACAGAGACATGTTTAGTTAAAGTCACGTAGTTGTGTACGTAGTGATTTTAATACTCTATTTACTCCTGTATGGAGGACCAGTGGACGTATAGAGATTTACCTCGAACCACTTTAAACTGTGTGTTATTTACTTTCAGTCTTACTGTTTTCATTCTATTGTGATTTATTAGTATACATTGTAAAACCCTGTACGCATCAAGCAAACAGGAGAACACCGAGTTGATAAGCAACTCACTTAACAAACTTTCGCTACCCAATTAACTTCGTAAATCGTACAGCTTATTGTACATCTATCTTCTAAAATATTACTGTATACTGTGTGGCCAACACTTTGTGTTCTTCCTTTATCTAGACATACTGCTGCATCATTTGATATCTAGTTTCCAGTCACACGATCCATAACGCCACACAAACATGAAGCAAATCGCGATGCACTTGTCGATAGATTGCATGAACTAAATGTATAATTTTGAACCATTGTCCAATTACTTCAGGCACATACGATAGACGCCCATGCGCGTTCCTGACCAACAGCAGTGACCCCACCATGCTCTACCCCTACAAACACCTCTGCTGATGACGAGGTCACGGTAGAGAACCCATTTGCAGCCTTGGCAGGCTGCGCCAATCGTGACGCTAATCATAGCAGAAAGTGGGAAGAGAGTTTTAAACTAGACCTCCCTGAATTTCACGGCAGTATCCACCCCGACGATTTCCTTGATTAGTTGATTGTCGTTGAGGAAGTGTTGGATTTCAAAGATGTGCCATAGGACAGGCGTGTCGCGTTTGTAGCCACCCACTTCCAAGGTCGCGCGTGGTGGTATCAAATGAAGGTGTCCGGCTCACAATGAGGTAAATGTCGTATTACATCGTGGGATAAATTTACGAAGCACCTGCGATGGGAATTTCTTCCTCTCAATTACGCATGCCTCCTATACCAGAAATTGGAAAACCTTCGTCAGGGGAATCATACACTTGATGAATACACTGATGAATATTATCAATTGTTATCTCGCTACAATCTATGAGAATTCGAGGAATAGTTAATTTCGAAATACATTCAGGGATTGAGATTATCGTATCAAGACATGTTGAACCTTTTAACGCCAGCATCGGTTTAGAGGCACACTAACGTGCCGCTACCTTGGAGCGGCAGTTCAACCATCACGCACCCACTCCATTCGCGACGTCTGCACCCTGTCAGCCCCCTGCTCCTGGTTTGGGTGACAACAATCGCCCTTCTGGCAGACGCCCACCGGTGACACAAGCACCGCAGACCATGCCTCCTCCCAGTCAATTTCCAATGCCTGTTCATCAGTCCCCCGCCCGTGGCCCTTGTTTTTCGTGCGGGGAGCATGTCTTAATGCCCTCAAAGAGCCTCCGCTTGTGGGTTATTGAATGAAGATGTGGGCGATGACGAGTTGACACCCCCTCTTATATTAATATCGAGAAGAACACCCAGAAGTTTTGGTCTCTGGTGATGGGGGCAAAAATTTAATTGTTAGCACGGCTTGTCTCACTCTAAGGGGAGGGAGTGGTCACCTACTACCTAGGTGCCACATCACCTCTATCCAATAAAAACCCTCCAACTCAAAACTACCCAATTCTACCCTAACACTACCCTAAATGGAGGGAGTGGTCACCTATACTACCCGATTTTTTTTTATATTTTTAATACATAAAATCACATACAATATTAAAATAAAAACATACCATTTCATTAAAAATAAAAACATTACATAATACTTAAAAAAAACATTACATAAAAACATATCATTTCATTAAAAATAAAAATATTACATAATACTTAAAAAAAAGAAACATAACATAATACTTAAAAATAACTAGATTAAAATAAAAAACCCACTAATCATCGAGATGCGGCAAGTATTGACGTGCTACGTGGTCCGTGAGATCATATCGAAGTCGGTCATGGAGAACTTCGTTTAGTAACTCCGCTATCACATTGTCGTCGAACACTGACTGGACCGACTCATCCATTATATGAACCGGTGAGATTGCCCTCCCTTCGCGTTTTATAACCATATTGTGCAAAATAACACACGCATGAACCTGATTGGCAATCTTCGCTTTGGTCATAGCTCGGAGAGGCCGATCGAGAATTTTCCATTTTCCTTTGAGAGCACCAAAAGCTCGCTCGACATCCTTTCTCGCCCCCTCTTGTAACTTCTTAAATCTCTTTTCCTTTGGGTCGGTTGGATACGGGTATGCTTTAACAAATGTGGACCACTTAGGATAGATTCCATCTCACAAATAGTAGCCGCGTTTGTAAAAGCGTCCATTCACGTTGAATGAACTGCTTCATCGCCGCTCCATTTCGACCGTAAGATACAAGTCGACCGATTCAATACGTTGATATCGTTGTTTGACCTGTGGACCAAAAAAGCATGCCAAATCCACATATCTTGTGACGCGGTGACTTCAAGCATAATAGTGGGAACACCATAGTCACCTCTCGTATATTGCCCTCTCAATTGTCTAGACAATTTTTCCATTTGACGTGTGTACAATGATGCTACCAAGCATTCCAGGGATGTGATGCTTCGCCTCATGGGCTGCAAAATGCGAGCAAGGTCGTGTTTGTCGGCCTTACGTAGGTACTCTCGACCGTACAACTCAATGATGGCCTCACAAAATAATTAAGAGTTTCACGTGACGTTCTTGACCATGTATAAATATTCATCATACTCATGGGGATTGCGGTTGTGAGTTGCCTAACGGCCAAGTGATTTTTGTTTCGCGTGAAACTTTTTTTCGAACGCGCATCGTAGCCTTCTTGAAAATATGGGTATCTCGCTTCAATGTCGCCCACTATTTGCAAAAACATGCTTTTCTCCATTCGAAATTTTTTTTTAAAGTACTCTTCGTTGTACTTTGGTGTTTCAACGAACCAATCATTCTCCAACGTTTGAAGACCTATTTCCCGTTGACGATTTACGCTAGTTCGGCTAGAGCTTGCCGTGTCTTCAAGGTACTGAGCCGCTTGAAGCATAAGTTGCAACGAGCTACCCGTGGATATCTCGTCGGACGAAGACGGAATAATGCATTCGAATTCGGAAGAATCGGAAGACATTTTAGTAATTATTTTTGTTTTGGAGAGATTAATGTGTTTTTATTTTGAAAAAATGAGTTGAAAAGATTTGATTTTATAGGGAAATTTTTTTTTTTTTTATTATTGAACTAGCCGTTCAACGGCTAGTATTTTCAAAACCAAACCCCCCCCACCGATCGGCTTCCGAAGCCGCAAGGTAACACCGCCCGCCTTACCCGACGCCCCGGCGGCGGTGTTACCGCTCGGGTAAGGGTACCCGATCCCCTTACCCGAGCCCCACTCCCTCCCCCCTAAGAGGCTCAACTGAGGAGGTACAAAGAAATACTTTATTTTATTCCACTTGTACTATTCGTAATAAAGTATGTACCTTTACTATTGATTTCGGATCTTGTGAGAATGTACTCTCTAAATCTGTTGTTGAGAAATTGTCACTTACTTTTGAATTGCACTCGCACCCGTATAATTTGTGTTGGTTGCAAAAGGGGACAAATGTGACTGTCGATCGTCGTGATTTAGTGAAATTTTCTGTGGGTGAAAAGTATGTTGATGATAGTTGGTGTGACTGTACCTATGGACGTGTGTCATGTACTGTTGGGGAGACCTTGGCAATTTGATTGATCTGTTATTCATGATGGCCGCAAAAATACGTACAGTTTTATTTTTTCAGGTTTTAAGATTATGTTATTGCGCACACTGCAGAGTCATTCACCTCATTTATCCCCTACTTGTTTACAACATGTTGGTTTTCTTCATGAGTTGTCTCTTGCTACTTTTGTTGTATTGCTCTTTGCTCATGATACATTACTTTCTACTGATATTTCTGCTTTAGTTTTCACAATTATAATAAAATTTGCAGATGTCTTTTCTGATGCTTTGCGTGAGGGGTTGCCCCCTCTTCGGGATATTCAACATTAGATTGATTGGATTCCCGGCTCTCTACTGTCCAATAGACCCCATCATTGTGTGAGCTCGGATGAGCATGAGGAACTATGTCCACAAGTGGAGGATTTACTGAGTAAGGGCTTGATTCGTCAGATTTTGAGTCCTTGTGCAGTCCTGCTTTGCTTATTGCGAAGAAGTCTAGGGAGTGGCGTATGTGTATCGATAGCAAGGCTATCAACAAGGTTATAGTGCACTACAGTTTTCCTATTCCTCGCCTTGACGATCTTCTTGATCAATTATCCAGTGCAATGATTTTCAGTAAGCTGGATTTGAGGAGTGGTTATCATCAGATCAGAATTCGGCCAGGGGATGAACGGAAAACCGCCTTCAAGACACGTGAAGGCTCTTTGAGTGGTTGGTTCTGCCATTTAGGCTTTTTAATGCTCCCAACACATTCATGCGGGTTTGAATCAGTCCTTTCATTCTCTTATCGGGACTTGTGTGGTCGTCTACTTCGACGATATATGATTTACATCAGGTCTGAGTTTGAACATTTGCAGCATCAATGGGTTGTCTTATTGATCCTTCGGGTTGCACCGTTATCCCTCCCCATCAAAGTGTTCGTTTTTTACTGATTCTGTTATATTCTTGAGCTATCGGATTTCTACTGTTGGTAATACGGTTGATGAATAAAAAATAACTGCTATACGTGACTGATCAACTGTTACTGAGATTTGCATTTTTCATGGATTGGCTTCTTTCTACCTTCCACTTCTTCGACACTTCACACTATCATGACACCTCTTACCGATTCTATACAAGATAAGTCTTTTTCTTAGTCTCCTGAGGCTGAGGCGGCCTTCCAGAGATCAAACTTCATTTGACGAGCACCCCACTTTTGGTGCTTCCTGATTTATCTACTCTTTTAGAGTTGTATTCAGACGCTTTGAAGGTGGGGATTGTTCCTGTTTAGACACATATGAGTCGTCCTGTGGCCTTTTTCAGTGAGAAAGTAACGGGTGCTCGTTCGAGGTACAGTACCTATGATATCGAGTTTTACGCTGTGGCTCGTGCAGTTCGCCATTGGCATCATTACTTTTTTCAGAGGGAGTTTATTCTATACACTGATCATGAGTCCCTCAAGCACTTGGCTACTCAGGATTCTTTATCTTCCCATCATGCTAAGTGGTCTTCTTTTCTTCAGTAGTTTACTTTTATTGTTCGCCATCATGCTGTGGCAGAAAATAAGATCGTTGATGCTTTGAGTCGCCAAAACTCCTTACTGACTAACATACGTGTTGATGTGATTAGATTCGATACTTTTCGTGATCTATATGCCACTGACCCTTTAATCGACAAGGAAAAAAACATTCAACACAAAAGGACACATAATTCAAGATAACCGAAAATAAAATCTCAGGTATTACATTCTACCCCACTAAAAATAAGTTTCGTCCTTGAAGCTTAAAACAAAGAAAAAGAAAGTTCCAAATAACATAACAAAAATGCTGAAGCAGCAAATGAAAAATCTCCACATGATAGTCAATCCATGGAACAAATTTTGGATAATCCTCATAAGGTATCACTAGGTCCTCTCGAAGTAGAAGTGGAACCTTGGTTCCCAAAAACATTGGCGATATTCTCACAATGCACTGCCTAGTGCTCCGCTCGGCCACACTCCAAATAGTTAACATGTGGAGAATGATAGTTCTTCTGGGTATGGTCAACATGGCAACAGTTGAAACACGTCTTCACACCGCTCATCTTACTCATTGCATGAGTAAGACTTTTGGTCTGATCTAATGAATAGGGAGTCCTTTCATAAGAACCATGCGATACAATAAGCTCCAAGAACTCACTCCTCTGACCCTCTGAAAAACTACTAGAGGTCTTCTGTGTCTTACCTTATGAACCAGCCTCTATCTCGGAAATCACCATCTCAACAGCTAAGGCTCGATCCTTGTCCTCTTTCAAAGTATCACACATGAGAGGAACCATGGTCTGTCGAATATGGTGTTTCATGCACATATCAAAGTAATGGGTCTTATCTGCTTCACTTCTCACCTGCTCATGAACATAACACAATGATAAGTGTCAGTTTTATACACTTATCCATGGTTTGTATCGATAAATATCACCCATAATTGAGCAAGTCTACTCGTTTTTTTCTTTTAAATAATTAGTTTTTAATAATTTTATTTTTTATCGGATGATGATGTAAATCTAGTCTTAATCGGATTGAATAACTTATTTACTCAAGAAACAACATGTTTATTAAATATTATCTTTGTTGAATTTTGATATATTCATGTTGTAGGGCTTTCCGAGACGAAATCGGTGGTCTTTCCGGATTCAAAATCAGAGTTATATATCAAAAGTTATCATCCGAAGAAGATTTGGGGTGCAAAAACGCAAAGTCTGAGAAATTCTGGGCTGAAAACGTAACTCTCAAAGCAACCAGTGAGCAAATTGACGAAGCCAAGTTACGGCCGTAACTACTGAATATTACGGCCGTAAGTCATCCAAGTTACGGCCGTAACTCCTTAATGTTACGGCCGTAACTCTTGACAGATTATGATAATTTGTCTAATTTTTTATACTTTTTGTGTATTATTGAGGGGATGGCTGGCATTGATCCGATCTATTGTAATAATGCTGGAGTTTTGGAGCTATTAGATTACTTTAGGTGTATAAATAGACCCCTTAGATCCTTCATCATTCATCATTCATCATTCATCTTATAATTTTTCACTTTTTGTAATATTTTCTTTTTGCGTGAAGAACAAACTTGTGTTCTTGAGTGATTTGTGTAAGTGTGGTATAGCATATGTTGTTCAGAGAGTTTATTGCTTCTTTCTCCTTTATCTACTAAGGGAGTGAAGATCTATTCTTTCTCTTGATTCAACTAATAATGACCACCAAAGCTTGTATTATGTATATTAAACCCTTCATGGGCTAAGTTACCTCTAGTTGGGATTATAAACAAGGTTAGTCATGTTATTTATGTTTGTATAAAGATCTATTGTGAATTACTTATTATTGTGTGTGATTTTCGTTGTTTTAAGAATATTTATTTATTTGGCCAATAAATGACGATATTTATGGTCTTCGTATGTTTCGAAAGAAAATATGTTTGATTAGATCAAATGATCTTCACTCTAAGTTGTTCTGGGGGATAGAAATATACCTCTAGACCTTAGATGATTCTTTGAGTTATTTTCATAAATCCTAATGCTATGTATTGAAGCCAATCAACATAGAAATATAGTGGATTGATTCAATATGTAAGGGGCGTTTTATAGTTCGAAAGAGAAACCGTCTTTTTAAGGAAAATCGAATCTACACAACATAATAAGTAAATTCATCTTACGATCTCCTATACATCTTCTATAACTAATTACGAACTAAGTTTGTAATCCCAACTATTTCATTTTATCATTAATCAATCTATTATTATTGCAATCTTTTTATTTCCTTAAAATATTAGAACTATTATTGCATTTTCTTTGCAATTATTAAACCAAACTCTTTAATTGTGTGTTTCACTCATCTTAGTATCTATAAAAATAGACTAATAGTGTATAATTCAAATTATAACCAAACTTCTTCGTGGGATCGATAAACCAAACTCAAAAAGTCCACTTACTACTTGATACGATATCGTGCACTTGCGATAGTTACACTAGGAACGTGTCAAGTCTTTGGCGCCGTTGCCGGGGAAGTATAAGTTATATTTGAAATCTTACATTGTAAACTATTTTTATAGGTACAAATTTCTCGACATTGTAACTTAGTACTCAATTGTGTTTGTCCGGTCAAGTGGCGGATAACGGTACTCCGTGACTATTAAAGTCGGATTTTTCAGTTTCTCACAACAACTGATATTTGTAGATATTTCCTTCAATTATTTTCATTTCATTTATATTTTTTTTATCATGGAAGAAACATTGTATAAAATTGAAAAAAGATTTCCCTTCCTGAGCAAAAATGTCATTTTAAAAATCTATAAGATGAGACTTGAAAGGATGGGGTTGCTTATGAATAAAAGCATACCTTTTTGACATAAGATTCATAATTGAAGCCAAAGTAAGAATAGCAGGTGAATTCACAAAAATACCTACTAGATTTTTTCCAGGGCTAGGAAAAAGTTCATATGCAAAGAAACGACGATCAAAGATAATAGCCGTTTGCTATAAATGTGCTAGATGGAACTGTAATTTAAAATGTCGATCTTTAGGAATTCCATCTACAAACAGAGAAGATAAAATTCAATTCATTAAGGATGGTCTGAATAAAGAGAATTTAGATGATATCGAAATTTCTCTTGACACGCATCCTAGTAGACTCGTACATTACGGAATTCGATGTTTGTGGAATAAATTCAAACCAGAATATGAACAACGTCTTGGGAATCTGACGTTAAAAGACCCGGTTTGCCAATTTGTAAGAAAATTAGATGGGAAGCTTCTCCCCGACTCATAGAAGGCGTTTAGGCCATTTCCGAACGTAAAATCAGAGGAAGATGTGAGCCACAATCACAACTACTGTACATACGCGTAAGTAACTTTTATTATTCTTCAACAAAAAAAATTAGCACAGTCTGCATTTTTGGTGGAGCTAGTTATGGAAAAGAGGCATGCTTTACTGAAGCAGCCCACAATTTGGGTCGTACCTTAGGAGAAAAATGCATTCATGTATTTTACGGAGGAGGAAGTCTAGGATTAATGGGACGAGCTGCTGCTTCTGCCTATATGGAAGGAGTAAGAGTGTTGGGAATAATTCCAAAACCTCTGGCTGAAAGTAAAATCACTGGGGCAACTATTGGAGATGAGTTTAGATCTGTAAATATGCAAGATCGCATAACTCACATGATAAATAATTCTGGCGCCTTTATCACCCTTCCCGGTGGTTTTGGCACTCTTGAGGAACTTTTTCATGTGGTTACCAGAGCCCAGCTAAATGTTCATTAAAAACCAATAGGTCTGCTTAATGTCAATGGTTTCTTTGATGGTTTACTATCTTTCATCGACTACTCTGCTGAAAATGGTTTATTTCCGAGCGTGCTAAACGAATAATAGTCATTGCAACAACACCAGAAGAACTAATCAAAAAACTCAATGAATTTGTTTCTCAACCAGATCCAGCTCTAGCTAAAATTGTCTGGATGGAAGATTTTACCGTGAGAAAACAAAAAGTGGATTCATTCCTCTCCCTTTGATAACCAGGGCCGTCTTAAACATTTCGGAGGCCCTGTTCTTACAAATTTAAGAACAAAAAATTCAAACTATTTTATTTGTATTTTAAATATCAATATGTAAAAATATAAATTATGTAATTGAAATTAAATTACAAAAAGGATTGAAACTACCTGGCGGCCGATCTGAGGTGCAGGTCAGGTGCGGTGCGCCGGTGCGGTCCTGCGGTTGCGTTGGTCAGACTCGGAGGAACTGGCCCGATTCGGAGGAGCGGCGGCGAAATCCCGTTTTTTCTGCTCGACTGGGAGGAGCGGCGGCAGAGCAATTAGAACTTAGAAGTAGTTTTTTTTTCTTTGAGGACCGACCGAGAGTGAGAACAGAAGAAAAAATAGGGGGGGCGGGTTTTCTGACAAAGCTTTTTTTTTAACCAAGTAGTTTTTTTTTCTTTGAGGACCGACCAAACAGAAGAAAAAGTGGGTGGGGGTTCTGACAAAGCTAATCTCAAGTTTTGTAAAAATTGCAAAAAGGAATGAACGCACAAAGCTTTTTTTAACCAGCAGATTCCTTTCGGGGTTTTTTTTCACATGGCTTGATTGGGCCTATTAAAAAAAATACTAAAACTAGGCCCTATATTTTTAAAATATTAGGAGGCCCTGTGCAGCAGCACAGGCTGCACAGGGCCAAAGACGGGCCTGTTGATAACCCATATCGGACCTCTTGTATTTTTACTTTTTGTCGTGTGTAATAATCGTGCTAAATGGTGGCAGCTTAAGGAGTTTCTTCTTGATCTCTTGACGCGCATCTATTCGCGATTTATGTATTGTTATTTTATTGCTGTAATTTTTATTGTGTGTTCTTTTTTATAAAAGCGTTGATGGCAGCGTAAGGCGACTCTTCGGACGTTCTTGATGCGCATCTTAAAAATTGTGTTATACTTACGAGTATATTTTATTTTGTTGTGTGCCTCGTATATTTATTCTCTTGCAGATTCTATAAGGCGTTAGCTCAAACATCAACTTTCTTAACAAGGAGTATTCTGCTTTTCTGCATTGCTTTTTATTTTTATTTTTTTTAAAACTGGGGACAGTTTTATTTTCAAGTTTGGGGGTGGTTTGTTTAATTATTTTGGTGTGTTGGAATTTTGGTGTGTTTTGATTATTTTGGTTATTTGCCTTAATTTTTTTTATTATATATATATATATATATATTGATTTGTGAGATTTCTAGATCTGGCCATAACACCAATAAATTAGCTATATACAAGCTTCTAAAATCGTTTTAACCGGTAAAAAAAATTGTATATTCCAAAATTTTTGAGCCTTAATCTCTCTTTCCAAGCCTTGTAGTTATCATATAAAATCGAGTCATTCGTTACCTTGAGAAAAGAAGAATCAGTCGGTTGATGAAAAATAGAACTGAAATTTACTTAATTTGTGGAGTTTTTGATTTTTCATGCTTAACTAAGAAATGATTTTCTACAAAAATTCTATTCCCTAAAAAAAAGGAGTCATTGGTGAAAAGAGCTACACGTTAGCAAATAACGGTGTGAAAGCTATCACCTAAAAAAAATAAAAATGACGAAAAGGAGAAGTGTTGAACAGCAATAGCTGCCTAATTTTGGGGGTCTTAAATTTTGCGAAAAATAAAGGACTAACCATTGTTGGTGCGTAGCTGCCGTATCACAGAAAAATTGGTGAAAAGAGCTACACGTTAGCAAATAACGGTGTGAAAGCTATCACCTTTTTTAAAAAAATGAGATAGAAATTGTGTTGGTGAAAAGAGCTACACGTTAGCAAATAACGGTGTGAAAGCTATCACTAAAAGGGATGTAGTTTTATGAGCAGATTTGAATTAATTAGCGGCTGAATTTCAATACACTCAATTTCATGAAAAATCACAATATTTGATGACGCCAATAAAATTCTTCTTCATATTGAGTCGAAAAATAAACGAGTGATCGAGAGCAACCATTAAAGGGAGTCGTGTGTATCACGAGTAGGAAAGAAATAATCAGCCTTTTGGGGGGAAACCTTGCATTTTGGAATGACAAAATAAAACCGTGTTTTAACTTCAAAATCATTAGTAGATTTATTTTGAATCTTGATTCATTTCTATCTACTGTATAAAGCTGGTTGTTGTGTATTAATGGCATTTTGATCTCCTTTTCTCTATTTATATTTTAATTTATGTGTGTATTAATTTTTCTTATTTTTATTTTTGGAGCGTGAATAATAAAGAGTCTTGCTCGGGACTAGCAAGAATTCAAGTTTGGGGGTGTGATAAGTGTCAGTTTTATACACTTATCCATGGTTTGTATCGATAAATATCACCCATAATTTAGCAAGTCTACTCGTTTTTTGCTTTTAAATAATTAGTTTTTAATAATTTTATTTTTTATCGGATGATGATGTAAATCTAGTCTTAATCGGATTGAATAACTGATTTACTCAAGAAATAACATGTTTATTAAATATTCTCTTTGTTGAATTTTGATATATTCATGTTATAGGGCTTTCCGATACGAATTCGGCGGTCTTTTCGGATTCAAAATCAGAGTTATATATCAAAAGTTATCATCCGAAGAAGATTTGGGGCAAAAACGCAAAGTCTGAGAAATTCTGGGCTGAAAACGTAACTCTCAAAGCAACCAATGAGCAAATTGACGAAGCCAAGTTACGACCGTAACTACTGAATGTTACGGCCGTAAGTCATCCAAGTTACGGCCGTCACTCCTTAATGTTACGGCCGTAACTCTTGACAGATTATGATAATTTGTCTAATTTTTTATACTTTTCGTGTATTATTGAGGGGATGACTGACATTGATCCGATCTATTGTAATAATGCTGGAGTTTTGGATCTATTAGATGACTTTAGGTGTATAAATAGACCCCTTAGATCCTTCATCATTCATCATTCATCTTATAATTTTTCACTTTTTGTAATATTTTCTTTTTGTGTGAAGAACAAACTTGTATTCTTGAGTGATTTGTGTAAGGTATAGCATATGTTGTTCAGAGAGTTTATTGCTTCTTTCTCCTTTATCTACTAAGGGAGTGAGGATCAATTCTTTCTCTTGATTCAACTAATAATGACCACCAAAGCTTGTATTATGTATATTAAACCCTTCATGGGCTAAGTTACCTCTAGTTGGGATTATAAACAAGGTTAGTCATGTTATTTATGTTTGTATAAAGATCTATTGTGAATTACTTATTATTGTGTGTGATTTTTATTGTTTTAACAATCTTTATTTATTTGGTCAATAAATGACGATATTTATGGTCTTCATATGTTTCGGAAAAAAATATGTTTGATTAGATCAAATGATCTTCACTCTAAGTTGTTCTAGGGGATAGAAATATACCTCTAGACCTTAGATGATTCTTTGAGTTATTTTCATAAATCCTAATGCTATGTATTGAAGTCAATCAACATAGAAATATAGTGGATTGATTCAATATGTAAGGGGCGTTTTATAGTTCGAAAGAGAAACCGTCTTTTTAAGAAAAATCGAATCTACACAACATAATAAGTAAATTCATCTTATGATATCCTATACATCTTCTATAACTAATGACGAACTAATTTTGTAATCCCAACTATTTCATTTTATCGTTAATCAATCTATTATTATTGCAATCTTTTTATTTCCTTAAAATATTAGAACTATTATTGCATTTTCTTTGCAATTATTAAACCAAACTCTTTAATTATGTGTTTCACTCATCTTAATATCTATAAAAATAGACTAATAGTGTATAATTCAAATTATAACCAAACTTCCTCATGGGATCGATAAACCGGACTCAAAAAGTTCACTTACTACTTGATACGATATCGTGCACTTGCGATAGTTACACTAAAAATGTGTCACACAACCATCAATTTTAATCGACTATAGCCTGGGATATCGACACATCTTGGAGCATAGCTGAGAAAAGCTCACAATCATGTTCTATCAAACAGGAAACGGATAATACTCTGCCTCCATGGCAGCCCTGGATGTCGAACAAATCAATTTTGATGATTTATTTTCTCAAAACAACATTTAGTAAAAAAATAAAATATCAAGACTCGTTCAGACAAAAATGAAGCATATTGGATTTGTTGTTCAACAACATGGATTCGCCTCCTCCGAAGATACAGCCGCGGATCGAAAAAAAGGGAAATGAAAAACGAGTGAAAATGCGACTGCTCTGTCACATTTATACTGGTACAGCCTAGCGTGCGCGAGGCTGCCGAGCTAGCGTGCGCTATCGGCCCGGGCCCCAACCCAGGGACTTCCTGGACTAGACTGCTCGGCCAGGTAGCGCGTGCAGCCTTCCGGCCATAGCGTGTGCTACCTGCCGGTCGTAGCATGCCCAGTGTCTGGCAGTAGCTTGCGCTACCTGCCGATCCACCCGAGTCTAGAACCTCACTGCCCGTACTGTCTCGGCCGACTAGCGCGTGCAGCTAACCGGCCGTAGCGTGCGCTGCCTCCCGGCCGTAGCGTGCGCTATGCCGGTTCCTGCCGCACCCGTCCGGCTAGTGCCCGCAACCGTCCGGCCAGGACCCGCAACCGTTCGGCTAGTGCCCGACCACCAGGACTCGACGACTCGATTATCCGAAATTGCACGGAACGAACACGACAAAATGCTCGTGGGCAACATCATCGACCCGAAATGAAATACCATGCAACAATTAATCACACGCGACCATGAAAAGGGTCAAAACAACAAATACGAATGTGGATACCCACAATTTTGGGTAAATTACAAAATGACCCAAAACGCCCGAAAATCACGATACGTGATCGAATAACCAAACCGAAGTTTACAACACGTCTAACAAAGTTAAATGGACTTACGGGAAACTCGAAACAGTAGTTTCGAATGATATTCGCAAGAATCGAACTCGAGTGCGGAAAAATCGCTAAGAAACACGAAACTCAACAAAATGATACCGAAACGAACTCGAGTGACAAAAAGTACAGAATTAATCATTCTCATAATGATGAAACGGTCCCAAGCGAGTCGTCGAAATGGACTCTCGCCAAAAAAAAGAAAATTACTAGAAATCGAATATGCGGATATTACATACTACCCTTCTTAAAAGAAGTTTCGTCCCGAAAATTAAAACAAGTAGGGAGAAGCAATATCCCGCCAGGAAAACTCAATGAGATACACAAGAAACGCGTAACTTACGCCCAACGTAAAAACATTACAAGCAACGCAAATGAATATACGGCATGAAAACACGCTCCACGACGACCAACACAACGCCACCGGTAGAACATAATAAAACCAACAAGTGACAAGAGTCATCAGATAGATAATACAATCAAGTCAATTATCCGAACAATCACAAAACACAACGAACGAAAATCAATACGATTGACCAACCCAACGGTACATCAATCAAAACGCGAGCCAATCGCTGAACAAATACGGAATTCCACCGCCCAAGGGTTGGAAGATCGAAAACGAGACTAATTTCCCGAACTTAAGGGAATTACGAAGGAGCCTGAACGTTCAACAATCACGAAACGAGATCAACAAAAACCGAACAATCAAACGATCGAGACAACAAAAATCGAACAATCATGTTCGAATCACGAAGAATAATAAAATTCAAACAACAACTCCCAGGTTCACATCTCAGCTCGAGATAATATATGATCCGGTGAAAACAACAAGATGTGCATTCACATAAGATCCACAAGAAAGAGAATAGCAATTGAAAAGTCACAACGACAAACGAGTTATTACGAAACAATACCACACTCGTTTGATCAAAAAAAGCAAGGGGCAGGACAAGCTCGGAAAATGTTAACGAACATAAACGAGTTGACAGAGTCGAAAATACAGAAGTTCAAAATCCGATCCACTTCGAATAAAAGAACTAATAGAACCAAATGATGTCACTTCCGAACAAGGTTCACAAGAATCGAACCAAACTCGAAAAAGTCACAGCGATAACCACATCGACCCAAAATAAGATCACAGCTCGTTCGAACGATAAAACCGAAATACAGAACAAGTTCAGAAAGTATCAATGAACACGAGAGAGTTGAAAGAATGGAGAAAGAGAAAATACAGAAGTCAAAATAGTACGGGTATTACCTTCGATCTCGTCTACGAAATTCACAAAAACGGAAGCAAGGTAACAATACATTAAACAACCGACACATAACGGAACAATCACTGATGCACACAGTCATACCAAACCAAAGCTCTAACAGCTCGCACATGCGTGATAACGCAGAAATCACGACGAGGCGACAACATTCAATACCAACATCCCACCTCTCACAGAGGGCTAACACAACAAATGTGTGGAAAACGACTCAACGCTCACACCGCCAATTCGACTACAACTCATAGGGCCAACATCCTAACAATAACGCTAACGTCACATATACATTCCTGGACCGCAAATAGAAATGATAGGTTTTAAAAACAAAAACCAATTTCGAAAATAATTTGAAAACACTAATTGATCTCGAGTATCATATATAAAAAGAAGTAGTACAAATATCGTCATCGAGACTTTGAAAAAAAACACCTTGCGTTTGAAAAAAAAAATGAGGACACCCTTTCTTTAAATTAAACTTTATTAGAAATATTCGACCTTCGGGTCTAAACAATTGCATTTCTAAATCATTAAAAATATCTCAAAATATTTTTGGTCCTCAAAATGGAATAAATTTGAAACACACAGTGGCGCTAGTAGGCACCTTGAAGGTACCGCGAGAAAACAATCCATTTTAAAAGTACGTATCGAGATTTATTTTCTAAGATACTCAAGGTTTTCAAAATTCCAATAGGCCAGAATGCCCAAAACTCACACATATCGACGTACGCTAAAACACCTCCTAGTACACGCATCAAAACGTTTAAAATCAAGACAATACATGTCTTTTAACGGAAAATAAACGGTAAAATACCGCAGTCGAAGACCGCCTAGGATTCAGAACAAAACCACTGATCCCATTCGAGGCCTCTAAGGACCCTCCCGCACTGGGTAGTGAACAAGTCGAACGCGTATAAGCACAAAGCTTCCACAAGAGAACTTGTAAAACGAGCAAATCGATTCGAAAATCATCAGCAACGGACAAAAACAACAGTAAAAAGACATCAGCAGTGACGACACTCCTCGTAAACCAACTACGAGAGTCGACTAAATACATATCGTGAAATCAAAATCCACAGAAGGATTCCATCACTTAACAAATAATCATAAAAATAGCTCGTGTCACACGAGGCACAACACAAAGAAGGGAGCCTTACATCTACAGGTCGCACGAAGATGATGATTGCCCCACGATACTAATCACGACCAATAAACTCAGACGACGCGTTGCGACACAACTCAGTCAGACAAAATCCGACAAAACTCAACAGACACCACTGACCCGACAGCCTAGGTTTCCACAACCTAAGCTCCGATACCATTTATGTAACACCCCCAATCCGCTCAGGGATATTACACACCGTAGAACCTTTCCTCAAGGATCTACCAGGCTGGTAACCACATTAAACATCTCGACAATGCCTTTAAGGCTAAAATGACTCAATAGACTGATTTGGTCTTTTAATAAATACATACAACTCAATCACAACACATGCCCACGCAGGGGTCGAGTACAACACACTCCCGTACAATGGGGAAAGAATACTGCAGCGGAAAACAAAATACAACTAAACCAATACGACATAAACGGGTCCTCGTGTGATTAGTATCGTTCATCTTTCATCATCCTTCATGCCGACCCTGTGCTATGCTCCAAAATTGAATGCAATACAGACATCCACCCCCCGAATACCCGGGGGTTAGCAAAACTCCACTGTTTTGCTAGTACAAGTATGAAATCATACGAAATTTAACAAACAAATAGAAATCATGAATCGGGTACGACAAATAGTTACAAAAAAAACTTCCCGAGAAATTTTATTAAATAGAAACCATCAAAGAAGTGTTTGAAAATAAATTCCTCATCTCGGGGATTTTAAAAATAGAAACTTTGCTAGACCTCAAGTCCTTAGTTGAAAATATCCATTTCAAAATGAACGGGTCTCGACCCAAAATCACTTTCCATAAAACGACCTTTACCAACTGTTGGGATCTCATCCCAAATCTTATCAAATCACAGTACACGAGAATAATATCAATGTTCGTTTTTCCAACATCAAAATCCACAACCCAAGGTTTAAACACAGACGACAAATACTCTAGTGCCATTCTAGCCAAGTAAGCCAAATGAACAACTTACCTCTTACACACTTAGTCGATGCATGCAATCATGAAAACCGTTCAAAAGCACTCATTCCCGGAAATGCCATAATCAAATCACATTTGTGAAAAACGCACCACAATTAACCGTCGATCCACGTCTCTGTGGAACCCTACCGAGACCCCATCGGATCTAACCCGTAGTGGTTAAAAGCAAGCTCGTCGATCCACGTCTCTGTGGACCCCTACCGAGACCCCGTCGGATCTAACCCATAGTGACCATACACACACACACACATTACTCATGCAATACTATTATGCTAAGAATGTAAGTTCATCAAGAATACTTACTAGAGATGGCCACTTATCCGACACCATTATCAAACTCTTCAAAACATAAACAACACAATTAACACAGAATACACGATTCCACAACATTAACAAGTGGGGGTATCATTAAAACCTTCAACGTTCAAAATAATCAAATCAAAATCAACTCACACGAATCATAGTCACGAGGGTAAACCAACCATCGTAAATCCAACATGTAAACTCTATTTGCAGGGCACAAGTCGTATAAGAAAATACTTGCCCCAAACAAATGTGGAGAATCGACCGAGGTAGGATGGCACGAACCGACTACGAACCCGCCGACTCCGCCGAATGCCAACTCGCGACAATAAACTACGAACGACAACAATAACAACGAAAATAAATTCCAAAGTACGACCCAAAGCCGCTGAATTCAAGGAACAAACGACGAAAGTTCAAGGGTTTCCCCCAAAACGGCCAACAATACGAATCGACCCGACAAAACATGAAAATGGACTTCCCAACCGAAATATGGATATTCAATCCATAGGATATGTTTAAAAACATCATTTTACAACAATCGGTTCATCAAAAACGGATGGAAAACGAAATCAAGAACAAATCCCCCCAAAAAGTCAATTTGAGGGAAATCAAGAAATATACCTTGATTCGACGAAGAACAATGGATTAAATGATGTTAAACACCAGAATACTACTAAGATTAATCATACTCATCATGGATTAATCAACAATACGGAACGAATCGGACAAAAACGCAAAACTCCCAAAATTTCTCAAAATAGGGTTCTAGGAAATCTCACCTTGATTCGCTGGATCAAAGGATGATATAGGATGATCAATCAATGATATATACTCAAGAACTTCATGGATTTGTTGTTCAATAACATGGCTTCGCCTTCTCCGAAGCGCCCGCCGCGGATCGAAAAGAAGGGAAATGAAAAACGAGTGAAAATGCGACTGCTCTGTCACATTTATACTGGTGCAGCCTAGCGTGCGCTAGGCTACCGAACTATTGGCCCAGGCCGCAATCCATGGACTTCCTCGACTAGACTGCTCGGCCAGGTAGCGCGCGCAGCCTTCGTCCGTAGCGTGCGCTACCTACCGGTCGTAGCGTGCGCAGTGTCTGGCAGTAGCGTGCGCTACCTGCCGATCCACCCGAGTCCAGAACCTCACTGCCCCTACTGTCTCGGCCGACTAGCGCGCGCAGCTAACCGGCCATAGCGTGCGCTGCCTCCCGGCTGTAGCGTGCGCTACGCCGGTTCCTGCCGCACCCGTCCGACCAGTGCCCGCAACCGTCCGGCCAGTGCCCGCAACCGTCCGGCCAGGACCCGCAACCGTCCGACCAGTGCCCGACCACCAGGACTCGACGACTCGATTATCCGAAATCGCACGGAACGAACATGTCAAAATGCTCGTGGGCAACATCATCGACCAGAAATGAAATACCATGCAACAATTAATCACACGCGACCATGAAAAGGGTCAAAACAACAAATACGAATGTGGATACCCACAATTTTGGGTAAATTACAAAATGGCCCAAAACGCCCGAAAATCACGATACGTGATCGAATAACCAAACCAAAGTTCACAACACGTCTAACAAAGTTAAACGGACTTATGGGAAACTCGAAACAGTAGTTTCGAACGAGATTCGCAAGAATCGAACTCGAGTGCGGAAAAGTCGCTAAGAAACACGAAACTAAACAAAACGATATCGAAACGAACTCGGATGACAAAAATTGCAGAATTAATCATTCTCATAATGATGAAACGGTCCCAAACGAGTCGTCAAAACGGACTCTCACCAAAAAAGAAAATTACCAGAAGTCGAATTTGCAGATATTACAGTAACACATGTTAAAAAGATCAAATCGCATTATGAATCAGGACAGAAAGGCAATGCTCTCAACCGTCTACCATTCTTTGACGATTCCAACTTCACGACTTGGAAGAAAAAGATGGCTATTTTTATCTAAGCATATGATATCGGAATATGGAAAGTCATTGCTCTTGGTTCTAAAATTGCCAAGAAAGAAGAAGGGTCGTTGAAGAAATTTGATGAATATAACGATGAAGATTGGGAAAACACACACATCAACTCCCGTGATACTCAACTTCTATGTTGTGCTCTCAATCCCGAAGAACTCAATCGTATCTTTGCATATGAAAGTGCTAAAGAAATATAGGAGATTCTCAAAGTCACTCACAAAGGTACGACTCAGGTCGGAGAAACTAAAATCGATATGATCCTTCATGATTACGAATTATTTTCTATGAAAGACGATGAATAGTTGGATCATTTCTCGGCTATAACCAACGGTCTTGCTTCATATGGAAAACCAATATCAAGCAGTGATAAGGTCAAGAAAAATCTTCAATCTTTACCTCCTTAATGGGAAGTCACGGTCACGACATTTATGGAGTCCAAAGATCTCAACAAACTTGAATTTAGTGCCCTTATCGAGTCACTTATTAATTATGAGATTGTGCTCAAATCAAGAGGATCCAAACCAAAGCCTCGTGAAAAAGTGGTCGCTTTCAAAGCCGACAGGAACATTGAGGAAGAAGGTATGGAGGATGAAGACGACGAGGAACTTGCCTTATATGCCCGGAATTTCAGAAGGTGTAAAAATTTAATCCAGAAAAGGCGAAACTTCCTTGGTCGGGATTCTAAAATGGAAAAAAAGAAAAATACATATGTTCCTACCAAGAAATTCGATAATAATTGTCGAAAGTGCAGTCAACCTAGACACTATGCTACAGAATTCCGAGTGTCTACCTCCAAACCTCAAGTCGAAAAATATATAAAAAAAGAAGTATTGATCGCTTCTTGGAGTGATGACGTGGAGTAAATTGAAGGATCCTTAGATGCAAATCTCGCTCTCATGGCTTTTGAATACGAAAACTCTATCGAGGTACCTCTTTCAAAAAAATCCAATGGTGCATAGATAGTGGTTGCTCGAGACACGTGTGGCACCAAAGAGCTATTCGAAGATCTTTGAATACCAAGAACAAGGATACGTAACTTTTGGTGACAACAAAAAAGGGGAGATTATGGACATCGGCAAGGTAGGCAAGGAACCTTCACCCTCTATTAATAAGTTTTATTTTTGAATGTCAACATCATAATCTACTTAGTGTATCTCAATATTGTGATGCGGATTTGAAATTTCTTTTGAAAAAAACATATTGTACTGCTTTCAAAAATAACAACGTTCCATTTATTGGACTAAGATGTAGAAATACTTATGTCATTGATCTTTATGATGAAAACTCCTTCAACGACAAATGTCTTATGATTTCAGATAAAAATGCATTTTTATGGGATAAAAAATTAGGACATACATCTTTACTAATCATTTCAAAATTATCAAGTCATGATTTAGTTAGTGGTTTACTAAGATTGAAATTTGATTGAAAACACTCGTATGAATCATGTATTAAATGGCAACACACAAGAGAAACATTCAAATCTAAATTTGAAATTCCTACTAGTCGCACTCTTGAACTTGTTCATATGGATTTAGTTGGTCCATCTAGATATGCTAGTTTAAATGGAAAATTTTATATTTTGGTAATTGTAGATGATTTCTCTCAATTTACATGGGTTAGATTTCTAACTCACAAAGATGATACATTTATGAAATTTTCTAAATGGTGTCGTTTAGTTTAAAATGAGAAAAATCTTTCTATCATTTCTATTCGAACCGACCATGGTGGAGAATTTGACTGCTCTCCTTTTGAAATTATGTGTGATAAATATATTATTAATCATAACTTCTCAGCTCACAAAACTCCTCAACAAAACGGGGTTGTTGAAATAAAAAATCGCTCTTTGGAAGAAATATCTAGAACTATGTTAAATGAATACTCTTTTCTGCAATACTTTTGGGCTGAAGCTACCTATACGGCATGTTATACAATAAATCAATTTCATATTCGTAGCGCTCAACTTAAAACTCCGTATGAAATTTAGAAGATTAAAGATCCAAACATTTCTTATTTTCATCCATTTGGTTGCGAAGTGTTTGTTTTAAATAATGGTAAAGAAAACCTAGAAAAATTCGATGTAAAATCCAACTCATGTATTTCTCTAAGATAGTCATTGAATAGCAAAGCCTTTCGTATTTATAGCTTGAGAACAAATAAAGTGTAGGAATCGATCCATATCAAATTCGATGATGCCATTTCATCCCCGAGAAAGGTACAATATTTTGATGATGCAGGTACAATTCCGAATCTTCAATCTCAAAAGAAATGGAGAAAAATCACGATATTCAAGAAAATGAATTGCCTATAGGATGGAGGCATATCAAATATCATCCAGAAGATCTTATAATCGGAAAAATAGAAGATTGTGTTCAAACTCGAAGGAGAACTCTAGATTATTTGAACAATTACGTCATTGTGTCTGAGGTCGAACCCAAAAGTGTCTCAAAAGCACTAAATGATGAGAATTGGATAATGTCAATGCAAGAAGAACTTGCACAATTTGAGCGAAACAAAGTATGGAATTTGGTTCCCGCACTGGAAGACAACTATTATCGGGACTAAATGAGTACATAAAATCAAGTGTGACGAAGATGGCTATCCAGTAAAAAGTAAATCTCGTTTAGTTGCCCAAGGATATAATCAACAAGAAGGCCTTGATCATGAATAAAGTTTTGCACCTGTTGCTCGACTTGAAGCCATTCGACTTCTCTGTGCATTTGCATCACATAAGAAGATCTTAAAAGTGCATTCTTAAATGGCATAATTCATGAAGAGGTTTGTGTGAAACAACCTCCACGCTTTGAGGATTATGAATTTTCGGACTATGTCTACAAGCCCAACAAAGCTCTTCACGGATCGAAGCAAGCACCTCGAGCATGATATAATCGTTTAAGTGAATTTTTGATTTCTAATGACTACAAATGAGGTATATATATATCTATATATATATAACATTTTTTTGTGAAAATTTTTGATAAAGATATCCTTGTGTGTCAAATTTATGTAGACGATATTGTTTTTGGGGCTACTAACAACTCTCTTTGTCAATAATTTGTTAATATTATGAAGGAGGAGTTTGAAATGAGCATGATGGGAGAATTGACGTTCTTTCTTGGACTCCAAATAAAATAAGTGAAGATGGAATATTTATTCGTCAAACTAAATATACAAACGATCTGATCAAGAGATTCAAAATGGAAGGTAGCAAAGCAATGGGAAATTAGTAGATCAAAAGCTTTTTCAAGGTAAGATCCACAAATGGCTCTTATGGCTCAAACTGAAGGAAGTGCTCTCAACTGTCCACCATTCTTTGATGGTGTTGCTGTCCAAAATATTGTCCGGAGATAGATATTGCTGGAATGGATGGGCAGTAAACAAATTACGAGAGCACGTCCGTGGGAATGGAAATAACACAAGATTCGCTGGGTTTGTTAGGGCCGGGCTTGAATGCTCTCGCGAGATGTTATTAATACGAATATATTTGAGTACAAATATTAATGTAAGAATGCGATTACAATGAATGTAAAAGATCCTAATAATCTAGCTCTTGAGCGAAGCTTTGTGTGTTCTTGCTCTCGTTTATGCCGACCGTCTTATGGGTTAAGAGGTATCTAGAGTGATAGAGAAATATGTGTGAAGTGTATAGCGTTGGCAAGAGTGAAATAGTAAAGAGCCAGAGAGTGAGAAGCCAATTAATGAGCTGAACTTCTGAACCTCATAACCGAACCCCTTTTTCCGCTGCTGGAGGCTTCCTATTTATAGGACTGGCCATAGCTGGGCGATCGCCTTTCTTGTATTATAATAAGGGGACGATCGTCTTGCAGAACATGGGTTGGTTGCCTTAAAGTCCACGGCTGCTGCTGGCAGCCAGCTGTGCGGACCAATGAGGAGCATGCACGCGTTCTGTATCGCTATCTCGGGCGGTCCCACTTTACACCTTTCGGCGGGTCTGTCGGTAGGTGAGAAGATGTTGACAGGCTGTGGTCAACGATCCATGTTCTGCGGCGCCTGTTCCGAATCTGCACGTGGGTCTCTGTCCCGAGCTTCGGCCTTCGCCGACTAGACGGATGTTGGCTCGCGTGGCATGAGGCGGTCGTCCTTGGTCGGGCACCAGAGTCGATCGCCAGGTGCCAAGAGACGATCGCCTTGGATGTCGATTGCTCGGCACCTGGGTTTGTTCTGAGATCTCCGATCGGCAAGTCTACCTTGGTCCATTTGACTCTGGATCGGTCGCCCGGTCTCTGTGCCGATCGCCTGTTGAGATGTATAATTCTCGACACAACAATTTCCCCCCAGCTTACTCCGATGTTGAAGACATAGGGTGAGGTGGTTTCACTGGCGATCGTGCAAGATAATGGCGGGCGGACTGATCATTTGGCGTGCTATCTTTGGTCTTGTACCTGCAATCTTTAATTTTGCCGATCCCTCGTGGAAAGCTGATTGTTTCGTCGTTGAGGAACCATGCACAGTCGCGGAGTTCGATGGACCGACCTCCATGATCGTGTCTTATGCGCGAACGACATTCCAACTATAGGTTTGTCTCGTGACTCATTTTATTGTGAGGGTCCTCCGCTAGGCTGCGCCCGCCTCGTATTTAAACGAAGGGCGTGCGGTCTCGGTCTGGAGGAGTCCTTGTGCGGGACATCGTCGGATTAATCTACTCCACGTCCATGGCTTGTTAGCACTTTTCTACCTCGGATCGTCATGTTAGATGGCAATCCTCGACGGTATACGTTGTGACGGGGGTAGGGACGCGTCGCATTGTCCGGGTCCACCGAGTTAGATGATGAACATTTGAGGGTGGGCGAGCGTGTCCACTGATTTGTTTCGAGGGTCCTTCGGCTACGCCCGCCTCGTATTTAAACGAAGGGCGAGCGATCGCAGCCCAAAGGAACCTTGCATGGCCGAAGCAGTTGGTTCCATCGACCACCAGGACCATGGTTGCACTCTTCTACCTCGGATCGTCAAGTTAGATGTCGACCCTCGACGGTATACGTTGTGCGGGGGAGGCGATCTCGTGCCTTAGTCCAACATGTTAGATGATGAACTGTATATGGCGAGCGAGTCCTCCGTTTTTGGATATGTTGCTTGATTCTGGCGATCGGGTTGGAAGACTGATGATCGTCGTTCGTCCGCTGATCACGTTACTCATAGGTGGAAAAGTAACCTTTGCCTGGCCAAAAAGTTTGCGGCCTTGGCGCGGAAGATCGCGTAGATCGGGGGATGTCCTTCGTAAGATGCCTGAACATAGGCGAAAGACCATCGAATCCCCCTAGGACCGAGTAGAGGGCGATATCGTCGCTCACGGGCTCGCCGTTGAGGATTATCTCATCCACCCGTTCGATGTAGTCTGCATCGGACTCGTCTTCCCCCTGCCTGATTTTCATCATGCGGTGGGGGCCTTCTGGTCGAGCGACCTTGGTGTCGAAGTACGATGTGAAGTCGTTCGCTAGTTGTTCAAAGGAACTGATGGATCGTGGTGGCAATGAGACGTACCACCTATGGGCCAGGTTGCCCAGTGTCAACGGGAACATTTGCCACCTGGTCGCATCTGATGCCCCGCACCCGGTCATGTAGATCCGGAACTTGCTCAGGTGAGTCTCGGGGTCCGACCTCCCCTCGTATAAAGGTGTTTGAGGAGGAGTGATCATTGGCTGCACGGAGGCGAGCTCGATGTGGACCGCGAGTGGCTCTCTCGGCCCGGCGATCTTTCTCTTGGCGCCTGCCCCAGATTCCAGGAGCGCCTTCATGTCATCGAGCTGGCGTTGCATTGCGGCCATTGCCGAAGCTTGGTCGCTCGTGGTTTGGCTCTCGGAGCGGGCGCCGAGGCGATCGTGTACCGATCTCTTGGCTCCGCGATAGGCGATGAGGTCGCTGCCGCCGATCTCGGTTCTTCGGCGAGGTGGAGACATATGGCTGGTCTGCCTTCTGGGAGTTGGGTAAGATGAACTCTTGGTGACGGATTCGGGCTCTGTCGTCTCATGGCTGGGGCCAGAATGCCCCGGTCGCCAAGTTGGGTCACTGTCTAGGTGGCTGAAAACGGAACCGCTCCACCTCGCGAGTGCTTCTGCTCGTGAGTCGGGGCTTCCTGACGATCTCTCGTCAAGTAACCCCTTGAGCTTCCGCTTGCCCGCGTGGCGGATGGCCGATGGGGTAATTGGGGACGCATCGAATGTTCTCCGTCGCTCCCTTAGGATGGCCATAGCCTCCTCGATTTGTTCCGCGGATTGGAACTGGTCGAGCGACAGGCTGGGGCCAACCCTCGGGTGCGGGATCGAGAGTCTCGCGTCGCCACAGTTGCCCTCTGCCATAGGCTAGGGCTCGGACTGAGCCGGAATAAGGCGTCTGGCGGATCGGAGAGTGGCTTTCTTCGATGTAGAGGCAGATGTCATTATTCTGAAGGCTTTTCTCTGGAGAACAGTGAGTATCTTCAGGTATATGCCCCGGAGAACAGTGAGTGTTCTTCGATACGGTAGGAATAAAAATGAAGGTTAAGATTTCCCCTTCTTCTAGCGCGAATTGTTGCTGCCCAAAATATTATCCGGAGATAGATATTGCTGGAATGGATAGGCAGCAAACAAATTGCGAGACCACGTCCGTGGGAATGGAAATAACACAAGATTTGCCGGGTTTGTTAGGCCCGGGCTTGAATGCTCTCGCGAGATGTTATTAATACGAATATGTTTGAGTACAAATATTAATGTAAGAATGCGATTACAATGATGTAAAAGATTCTAATAATCTAGCTCTTGAGCGAAGCTTTGTGTGTTCTTGCTCTCGTTTCTGCCGACCGTCTTATAGGTTAAGAGGTCTCGAGAGTGAGAGAGAAAGATGTACGAAGTGTATAGCGTTGCCAAGAGTGAAATAGCAAAGAGCCAGAGAGTGAGAAGCCAATTAATGAGCTGAACTTCTGAACCTCAGAACCGAACCCCTTTTTCTGCTGCTGGAGGCTTCATATTTGTAGGACTGGCCGTAGCTGGGCGATCGCCATTCTTGTATTATAATAAGGGAGCGATCGTCTTGCAGCACGTGGGTTGATTGCCTTAAAGTCCGCGGCTGCTGCTGGAAGCCAGCTGTGCGGACCAATGAGGAGCCTGCACGCGTCCTGTGTCGCTGTCTCGGGCGGTCCCACTTTACACCTTTCGGCGGGTCTTTCGGTAGGTGAGAAGATATTGACAGGCTGTGGTCAACGATCCATGTTCTGCGGCGCCTGTTCCGGATCTGCACGTGGGTCTCTGTCCCGAGTTTCGGCCTTCGCCGACTAGATGGATGTTGGCTCGCGTGGTATGAGGCGGTCGTCCTTGGTCGGGCACCAGAGTCGATCGCTAGGTGCCAAGAGACGATCGCCTTGGATGTCGATCGCTCGGCACCTGGGTTTGTTCTGAGATCTTCGATCGGAAAGTCTACCTTGGTCCATTTGACTCTAGCCCGGTCGCCCGATCTCTATGCCGATCGCTTGTTGAGATGTATAATTCTCGACACAACAGATGGTTCTAACTTCATGACTTGGAAGAAAAAGATGGCTATTTTTTTCCAAGAATACGATATCAAAATATGGAAGGTCATTTCTCTTGGTCCTATAATTGCCAATAAAGAAGACGGGTCGTTGAATAATTTTGATGAATATAACGACGAAAATCGAGAAAACACACACATCAACTCCCGTGCTACTTAACTTCTATATTGTGCTCTCAATTTCTAAGAACTCAATCGTATCTATACATATGAAAGTGCTAAAGAAATGTGGGAGATTCTCGAGGTCACTCACGAAGGGACGACTCGAGTCAAAGAAACTAAAATTAATATGCTCCTTCATGATTACGAATTATTTTCTATTAAAGACGATGAAACAATCACCAATATGTTGGACCATTTCTCGGCTATAACCAACGATCTTGCTTCACTCGGAAAACCAGTATCACACAGTGATAAGGCTAAGAAAATTCTTCGATCTTTACCTCGTGAATGGGAAGCCACGGTCACGGCAATTATTGAGTCCAAAGATCTCAACAAACTTGAATTTAGTGCTCTTATTGGGTCACTTATTAATTATGAGATTGTGCTCAAATTAAGAGGATCCAAACCTAAGCCTCGTGAAAAAAGTGGTCGCTTTCAAAGCCGACATCAACATTGAGGAAGAAAGTCGAGAGGATGAAGACGACGAGGAACTTGCCTTATATGCCCGGAATTTCAGAAGGTATAAAAATTTAATACAGAAAAGGCGAAACTTCATTGGTCAGGATTCCAAAATGGAACAAAATAAAAATATATATGTTTCTACCAAGAAATTCGACGATAATTGTTCGAAAGTGCGGTAAACCCAGACACTATGCTAAAGAATGACGAGTGTCTACCTCCAAAACTCAAGTCGGAAAATATAAAAAGAAAGTATTAATCGCTTCTTGGAGTGATGACGAGGAGGAAATTGAAGGATCTTTATACGCAACTCTCGCTCTCATGGCTCCTGAATCAGAAAATCCTATTGAGGTATCTATTTCAAAGAAAAGCAAATGGTACAAAGCGGTTGCTCGAGACACATGTGTGGCACCAAAGAGCCGTTCGAAGATCTTGAATACCAAGAACAAGGACAAGCAACTTTTTGTGACGACAAAAAGGGGAAGATTATGGGCATCAGTAAGGTAGGTAAGGAACCTTCACCTTCTATTAATGAAGTTTTATTTATTGAAGGTTTAGATCATAATCTACTTAGTGTATCTCAATTGTGTGATGACGGATTTAAAATTCTTTTTGGAAAAACACATTGTAATGCTTTCAAAAGTAACAAAGTTCAAGGCATCACGTCTACTCGACCTTCAGTATATCCGATGATATTTACTAAGAAAGGTTCAATACCACAAGCTATCTATTCTGATGCAATAAAAAACTCATGCAGACTGCACAAAAGTGTCGGCATCCTTACATGCATTAATTTCCCAGAGGCTTTGCAATTTACTACAAACTTAGCACGAACTAGGGAGGATGATTTTGCGCAGGTTACTAAGAAAAAGAAAAGAAGACCATGAAAAAATTATTCTTCTCAAACACCAGTTGTTACTGCCAGGGGCGCAGCTACATAGGGGCGGGAGGGGGCGCCCGATCCCCCGAAATTTTTTTTGCGATGTAGGGGTATATAGTTTTCGTGTAGAAAAATTTCGGTATATTCGGTTTCGACCCCCCAAATTTCGATATTACCCAAAAAATAGCGTTAGAAAAAAAAAAATTTAGATCCCGACCCCAATGAAAATTTTATAGCTTGGCCACTTACTGCCCACTCGAGGAGGGTGGTAAGATTTCGCGAGTAACTTTCTCGCGCTCTTTAAAATGAAACATCTTGTTTGGAATCTGCGCGATATTTTACCTTCATGCCGGAGGTTGCGCCGTCTTATCAGGCATAAACATTTGGGTTTGTCGGCTATTATCGAGTCGTTCTTGCAGCCGCACCGTGCTCCTTTTTCCGAAAACAAACTACGGATGAATCATTTTTTTGCTTCTACTCTTTGTAAAGCATGGTTGTTCTGGAATGAGGATTTATCTGTTTCTGTCACTCTAGATTCCAATTTTTCCGTGGGATTGGAATTTCACTTTGGTGCCTAATCGCGAACGTTTGGCTAAGGAGCAGGCAGACCATTTTGTTGAGCCTTCGTCAGGAGGAATTATTTTGGAAACAAAAGGCTCGAGTTAAATGGTTTAAAGAAGGCGACGCTAATACAAAATTCTTTCATGCTACGGTGTGGGATAGGCATCACAGGCACTGTGTCAGTACAGTTTGCTGTGTCAAGATTTAACACCTTCCGACCGGCGATCGCCTCCGAGGCCGAGCGACCGACTTACTGCCGAGCGACCAAGGCAAGTCTGCCAGCCGACCGAGCGGCCGAGCCTTAGCCGCCGGACATGCTAGATCGCCAATCAAGGTCCCAGGAGGAATCCCGGTGCCGAGCGATCGACACCAAGACGATCGCCTCTCGGTACTCGGCGACCGACCCTTGGCGACCGACCGTCTCTCGGCACCTGGCGATCTACCCTTGGTGACCGACCATTGGCGATCTCCATCCACTGGCCGATGGCGACCTCGGATGATCATCTAGAGACGACCGCTCATGTCGATCACCACCGACGGACACCCAGTCGGCGAAGGCCGAGCCTCAAGACTGGCACCACGTGCAAGATCCGGGACAAGATCCGCGAATCACGGGCCATGGACCACAGTCTGACAGAATCTCTCCACCAGCCGACAAGCCGCCGAAAGCTTGTCAGTAGGGCCACATGTTGACTGATTCCGGACACGTGATGGCTCCTAATTGGACCGCCCATTTTGCGCCAGTCACTGCATTGGACTTTAGCCCGACAGCCAGCATCTTCCTTGGACTTTAGCCCGACAGCCCAGGAGATCGCCCCATTATAATATTGGCCGGCGGGCGATCGGCACATTATTATAATGGCCGGCAGGCGATCGGCCACTACAGAACAGGACCCGGCTGCCCCTATATAAGCAAGGCACCCTGCACTTGGACACTTCTTCAGCTTCCTTGAGTTTCTCTCGGACATTCTTGCAATACATACGCAATACAGAAGCAAACATTAAGCACTTGGCTAATCTCCAACTCTTGGCAACAGCTTTCTTTCGGTCTTACTTCTCCCGGCCTTTTCTCCTCGAGCAGATTATCGGAGGGACGAAGAACACCAAGCTTCGCTCAAGAGCCGGATTAACAGAGTCTTTTTACACTCATTGTATTTAGATTTCTCACATTAATACTTGTATCCACGAATATTTGTATTAATAACATCTCGCGAGAGCGTTCAAGCCCGGGCCTAACAAACCCGGCAAATCTTGTATTATTTATCTTCTCTCGGAAGTGCTCCCGCAATTGTTGTTTGTTGTCCGTCTTCCAGCAGTATTAATCTTCGGATAAATATTTTGGGCAACAACAATTGGCGCTAGAGGAAGGGCCCCTCCAACCCTCGAATTTTTATACTTACCGTTCCGAAGAACACTCACTGTTCTCGGGGCAGATATTTGAAGTGACACTCACTGCACTTCAAAAGAAATCCTTCAGAAATCATGTCTTCCGCCTCCGCGTCGAAGAAGGCCGCTGATCAGCCGGCCAAACCCCCTGTTCCGTCCCAGTCCGAGCCGCAGCCGATGGTGGAAGGTAGCCACCGCGGTCAGAGACGTTCGATCCCGTCCCTGGACGGCGGCCCAAGCCTCTTGCTCGATCGGTTCCGAACCAAGGAACAGATCGAAGGGGCCCTGGCCGTCCTACAGGAGCGACGGAGTGCTCTCGACGCGCCTCCAGCTACCACCCCCCCGGTCTCTCGCCGGAAGATCAAGCGGAAGCTCAAGGCACTACTGGCCGAGCGAGCGCCAGGAGGCTCTCGCCCGCAAGAAGAGGCGTTCGGCAGCCAGGGCACATCTGTCTTCGATCGCTTGGGCAGTGACCCGACCTGGCGACCGGGGCAGTCCGGCCCCAGCTACGAGACGACGGAGTTTGAATCCGTCACCAGGAGCTCGGCCTACCCGGCTCCCACAAGGCGATCCAGCCGCCTGGCTCCCACTCGCCAGATTCCCGAGGTCGGCAGCAGCGGGGTCCGGAGGACGGTACACGATCGCCTCGGCCCCCGCTCCCAAAGCCGATCCGCAAGCAGCCGAGCCGCGGCGATTGCCGCAATGCAACGTCAGATCGACGACGTGAAGGCGCTCCTGCAATCCGGGGCAGGCGCCGTGAAGACGATCGCCGCGCCAAGCGAGCCGCTCGCGAGCGACATCGAGCTCGCCCCCGTGCAGCACAAGATCGCTCCTCCTCAGACACCCGTGTACCAAGGGCGATCGGACCCCCAAACACACCTGCACAAGTTCAACATCTACATGACCGGGTGTGGGGCATCCGACGCGACCCGGTGCCGAATGTTCCCTCTGACGCTAGACGACCTCGCCCACCGGTGGCACACCTCATTGCCACCTCGGTCCATTGGCTCCTTTAACGAGCTGGCGCACGTCTTCACAGAATACTTCGCCACCAGGGCCGCTCGGCCAGAAGGTCCCCATCGCATGTGGCGGATCAGGCAAGGGGAACAGGAGTCCGACTCGGACTACATCGACCGGGTTGACATGATCATCCTCAACGGCGAGCCCGTAAGCGATGAGACCGCCCTCTACTCGGTCTAGGAGGTTTTCGTGGCTTCTCGCCTATGTTCGGCATCTCACGAAGACCCTACCGACGACCTACGCAGCCTTCCGGCTAGAGCCGCAGACTTCTGTCTGTGCAAAGGCTTCTTCTTGGCCTAGAGTAGAACGATCGGCACCGCGCGACGACCTCCGCCTCCCGGCCCGATCGCTACTACCCACAGAGCCGGAGGACTCGATCCCCGCCTACACCCATTCTAACATGAGTGACTAGCCGCCGCCCGATCGCCAATTTCGACCTACGAATAAAGCGATCGGCCGCCGAGCGACGATCGCGATCTTCCGCCGATCGCAACATCATCAAGAACCCGGTGGACACGATCGCCATCTGATCCAAAGATATAACATGACGGACTAAGGCATAAGATCGCCTCCACCGCACATCATAAAGCCATGGTCCTGGCAGTCGATGGAACCGGCTGCTTCGGCCATGCAAGGTCCCTTTCGGCCGAGATCGCCCGCCCTTCGTTTAAATACGAGGCCGGCGTAGTCTAAGGGCTCTCCAACATTAATCAGTGGACACATGCCACAACCCCGTCTCAACGTACACCGTCGAGGTCGGCCATCTCCATGGCTGGCCGAGGTGGAAGCAGAGCTAACAAGCCGCGGGCGTGGAGTTGATTCATCCGATGCTGCCCCGCGCAAGGACTCCTCTAGACCGAGACCGCACGCCCTTCGTTTAAATACGAGGCGAGGCACAGCCTAACAGAGGACCCTCATAATAAAGTGAGTCACGAGACACTCAATGTCTTCGCGCACCAAGACACGGTCATGGAGTCGGTCCATCGATCTCCGCGACTGTGCACGATTCCTCAAACAAAGCGAAACCACCCAAGTTTCCATGGGGGATCGGCCAATGTTGTTTTTGCAGGTACAAGACCGAAAGATAGCTAGCCAATCGACCATGATAGCCCAAGTCCGAGTCCTAAGTCAGCTCAGGTCGCCCGTCCTCTTCCAGACACGATCACTAGCAAGAACCACCTCGCCCCATGTCTTCAACATAGGAGCAAGCTGGGGGGCAATTGTTGTGTCAAGATTTAACACCTTCCGACCGGCGATCGCCTCCGAGGCCGAGCGACCGACTTACTGCCGAGCGACCAAGGCAAGTCTGCCGACCAGCGACCAGGCGACCGAGCCTTAGCCCAGCGGACATGCTAGATCAAGCAACCGAAGGTCCCAGGAGGAATCCCGGTGCCGAGCGATCGACACCAAGACGATCGCCTCTCGGTACTCGGCGACCGACCCTTGGCGACCGACCGTCTCTCGGCACCTGGCGATCTACCCTTGGTGACCGACCATTGGCGATCTCCATCCACTGGCCGATGGCGACCTCGGATGATCAGCTAGAGACGACCGCTCATGTCGATCACCACCGACGGACACCCAGTCGGCGAAGGCCGAGCCTCAAGACTGGCACCACGTGCAAGATCCGGGACAAGATCCGCGAATCACGGGCCATGGACCACAGTCTGACAGAATCTCTCCACCAGCCGACAAGCCGCCGAAAGCTTGTCAGTAGGGCCACATGTTGACTGATTCCGGACACGTGATGGCTCCTAATTGGACCGCCCATTTTGCGCCAGTCACTGCATTGGACTTTAGCCCGACAGCCAGCATCTTCCTTGGACTTTAGCCCGACAGCCCAGGAGATCGCCCCATTATAATATTGGCCGGCGGGCGATCGGCACATTATTATAATGGCCGGCAGGCGATCGGCCACTACAGAACAGGACCCGGCTGCCCCTATATAAGCAAGGCACCCTGCACTTGGACACTTCTTCAGCTTCCTTGAGTTTCTCTCGGACATTCTTGCAATACATACGCAATACAGAAGCAAACATTAAGCACTTGGCTAATCTCCAACTCTTGGCAACAGCTTTCTTTCGGTCTTACTTCTCCCGGCCTTTTCTCCTCGAGCAGATTATCGGCGGGACGAAGAACACCAAGCTTCGCTCAAGAGCCGGATTAACAGAGTCTTTTTACACTCATTGTATTTAGATTTCTCACATTAATACTTGTATCCACGAATATTTGTATTAATAACATCTCGCGAGAGCGTTCAAGCCCGGGCCTAACAAACCCGGCAAATCTTGTATTATTTATCTTCTCTCGGAAGTGCTCCCGCAATTGTTGTTTGTTGTCCGTCTTCCAGCAGTATTAATCTTCGGATAAATATTTTGGGCAACAACACAGTTCAAGCAGAGGCTGGCGACTGGTTAACAGAAAAGGACCAGATTCATACGGAGTCTGTCCGTTTTTCTCCTATCTGTTTCAAGCTGAACATATAGATGGTTATGATGAAATGCTTATATATGTTCTGTCTCTATTGACTCAAGAAGAAAATGATTTACACCTGGCTCTGGCTTCTAGGGAGGAAGTTAAGACTGCATTATGGAGTTTGGATCCGGATAGTACGGCAGGTCCAGATGGTTTATCTAGTCACTTTTTCAGGTTTTGCTGGGAGATTATGTCAGAGGATGTCTATGTAGCAGTTATAGACTTTCTAACTGGTGTTCCGGTGCCTTTTGGAATCTCTAGTGCCCAAATTGTATTAATTCCAAAGAAGCAGACACCGACTACCTTTGCTGACTATAGGCCTATATGTCAATGTACATTTGTCAGTAAAATATTCACATGTATTCTGACTATCTCGCCTGAGCAGGTCGGATTTATCACGCGAGGAGAGATTCATGGGAATGTTCTATTGGCCATGGAATCGATTCACTCCATTGATTGAAAATACCGAGGTAGGAACTTCGCTATCAAACTGGACATGAAAAAAGCCTTTGATAGAGTTTCTTGGAATTTTTTGAGTGTGATTATGATGAAGTTTGGTTTTGACAGTCGATTCATAGGTTTGGTTTTGAATAATTTGGTGGCTACTCGGCTTCCGGTGCTTGTCAATCGTTTTAGTTGTGGGTTTTTTCAGCTTACCCGGGGTGTTAAGCAGGATGATCCCCTTTCTCCTCTCCTCTTTATTCTTGTATCTAAGGCATTATCAAAGGCATTGCATGCTGAAGTGGGTAATAGCTGTATTAGGGCCTTTGTACCTTTCCATCAGAGTCCAGTTACCTCTCAATTGGCATTTCCAGATGATTTAGAAATTTTTGCAAATGGGCAGGGTACCTCCCTAACTGCTCCCACGGAGTTGCTATGGAAATATGAACGGGCATCAGGTCAGCAGACCAGTATGGAGAAGAGTTTCTTCATCACCTCACGACATTGTCCCCCGGCTCGTTTGGGGGTTATGCAGCGTTATCTTGGTATCCATAGCTCATCCCTCCCTTTTCGTTACTTGGGTGTCAATTTATTCAGGGGATGCAACAAAGTACGATATTATCAACACTTACTTGAAAGAGTGGATGATGCTAAATTAGCTTGTTGGCGCGGAAAATTGCTTTCACCTGGGGGACGCCTTATGCTCATTAAACATGTCATTTTGGAAATTCCGTTATATACTATGGCTGATGTTACTCTCCCAAATACTATAGTTGCTGCTTTAGAGACCCGAATGCTAATTTCTTCTGGGGCACCATTGATGACCACTCTAAATTTCATTGGGCATCTTGGCGGAGACTCACTTATCCACGCCAAAAAGGGGTTTGGGCACTACGCCATAGATGGCCTATTGCAACTCCAAAACTATGTTGCCATAGACCGTGTTTCATGTTGCCATAGCCTTGAAGAGGGCAATGGTAAAACTTTAGCTGTGTTAGGTTCTCAGCAGTTGCTATAGATCCCAAATGTAACATGATAAACAGCCTAAGGTAACATGGTTAATCTCGTTACAAAAACCTCTCCAGCAACAACTTAAACATTCTAAAGCAATACCGCATGTGCGTTACAATAGATGTCATGGTTTTACAGGAAGGCAACAGTGGGGCCCACTTGTGGGCCCCACATGTGCCCCCTGCTCAATGTACAAATCCTATTGTAACACTTAATAGTACCTATTGAAATACATGCAGTGGTAAAAATAACAGCCTATAGCAACACACTTTCTACCTATTGTAACACCATAAGTGTAACAAAATAAAAAGGTACTACTTGAAAATTGCATTTCTTTTAAAATAAACCAACCAATTCAAGTCAACCAACAAACAACCATATGAAATCCACCAACAACATAGCTAGTCGAGCAACAAACATCCAGATCATTTTGGGAGTGGACACTTGACAAAAGGCCATCGGCCCTTATAAAGAATGTCCACAGTATTCGGGACATTATGCTGGACCGGCTTGCCTCTCGGGAAAAGGTCGAAGCACAACTTTTGGAATGGGGATCCAAAAACTTGATAAAAGGGAGGAGCAAAGTATATGATTTTTTCCGTCAAACCGGCACAAAGAAGCCCTGTACAACTATTAAGCAAAATGAAAATGGCTGTGATGAAACTAATGCCTTCAAGGTATCCGACTTAATTACTGAGAAGCAAAAGCTGGATGTCAAGGGTGCTGCAGGCAAAATGCTTGACAAAAAGCCTAGCAATGAGCGTACTTATGCTAATACATTGAAAAATAGTCGAGACCCCGCTGCTGGACATCATCTTTTCTATGATACTTTGGCTACTGAAGATGTTATCAGAATATTGCCGGACGAAATTCTTGATGTTGGAAAGAGTTGGGGCTACGGCCTGGTAGGATACTTTCCAACCCGTCACCCAGGGAAAGATGGCTTGAAAAAAATTACAGATTCTTGGAAAGTGCCTATCAAGACTATCCCGAATACAAACGGCTGGATTACGTTTGTTTTTGAAAATGCAGGAGATCGAGATAAGGTGATGTGCAATGGCCCTTACTCTATTTTTGGTCGTACCTTGCTCCTAAAAGTGATGTCGGACTGGTTTAAGTTTGGTGATGATGAAATTAAAACGGTTCCCATTTGGGTCACATTTCCTCTCTTGCCACTTGAATGCTGGAATACCAAATTACTTAGTCGAATTGCCTCGAAGGTTGGCATTCCTTTGATGACAGATCAAATGACAAGAACGATGGAGCGTATTGCCTACGCAAGGGTCCTTATCGATGTTGATGTATCAAAGAAACTTGTGAGGAACATGGAAATCATTGATGCAAATGGAAACTCATTTGTTCAGCCAGTCCATTACGAACATGAGCCTGAATACTGCTCAATCTGCCACACAATTGGGCATTCTACCGAAAAATGTAAGAAGAACGAGAAGCCTGAGCCTAAGGAGGCTTCCAAGATGCATGTTAATAACCAATCCAACGAAGCCAGACCCCCAACTCCTGCAAATAAGACAGTTAAGGAGACAGGAAAACCTGAAACACCAAAATCTGATGGTGCTAAAACATCAATCTTTGCATCAGGGCTAATGCACAAGAAGCCAGAGTTCAGAAATTTACCCCAGGATGAAGCCAGCCCTGCAAATGGCCAGCCAACATCCTCTGCACATCACAGAACAGACAAGGGAAAGGAGAAAATGGGTGAGCAGTCCCCTTCCTTGAATGAAACTGAAGATAGCAGCAGTCCGTCGGCACACGCTTCCTTTGATTCAAAGTTTCCATCTACAGCAACCGATATGGATGGTTTTACTCCAGTTGTGAGCAAGAAACATGCCAAACCGAGTGCCAAACCAATTCCGAGAGGGTCACCAAACTTGAAGGCATCAGAAATTTTAAGAAGAAACATGAATGATCGAGTGCAGAAGATTGAATACAAAAAACAAATTGCTAGAAAGAAGGGGGCAACCCTTTCCTTCACCAAATGATTATATCCACTTGGAACATTAGGGGCTTCAACTCGCCCCTAAAACAAGATGAGGTTGCACGCCTCATTCGGGACAAAAAGATTGATGTTTTTGGCCTCTTGGAGACCAAATCTTCGCATCAAACAGTGAACAAGTTTGTAGATAAGAGGTTGAGAGGTTGGAATTCTTGCAACAATTTCGACATTCACAACCATAGTCGTATTGCAATCTTTTGGAATGAAGCAACAGTTGAAGTTGGGGTTCTTGGTGTGCACCCCCAAGTAATCCACATCTTGGCTACTTGCAAAATTACCCATCAGGTTTATTTCGCGAGTATTGTTTATGGTCTGCATTCAATCACTGATCGCAAGCCATTGTGGGAGGAGCTTATTCGTATTAGAGCTCTCATTGACCGTCCTTGGCTTGTTATGGGTGACTTTAATTCTATTCTCTCTCCGGAGGATAGACGTAGTACCATTCATCCGACACAACATGAAATAAGGGACTTTAAAGCTTGTTGTGATACTCTTGGTCTTTCGGATTTACCATCGACGGGCCTTTATTACACTTGGACAAACCAATCAGTTTGGACCAATCTTGACAGAGCATTGGTGGACAATGCTTGGATACTTGAGAACCCTCACGGTGAGGCTCACTTCCCGACTTCAGGCCTGTCCGATCACTCACCTTGTGTGGTTCAACTATCAAATTATAAACCAGCTGGAAAATCTCCGTGGCGTTTCTTTAACATGTGGACGGATCATGAAAATTTCTTGCCAACAGTAGAAGGAGAATGGCAGGTCACTATTAGGGGCTCCGCACAATTTCGTCTACGTCAGAAGCTCAAATGCTTGAAGTATAAATTGAAAGATCTCAACAACAAGCATTTCTCGCACATTACTAGTAGGGCTGCCCAGGCTAAAGCAGCGCTTAAAGAGGCTCAACAGACCTTACATTCCAACCCGGACGATCATGAAACCGCATTGAGGTTGCCTGACCTTCGCAAACAGGCCACTTTTCTTTGCGGGGCTGAGAAGCTCTTTTACCAGCAAAAGGCAAAATGCAAATATTTGATTGATAGTGATAAATGTTCCAAATTTTTTCACTCGGTCGTCAAAAGGAATTCCAAACGGAACTTTATTGCCTCATTAACTAGACCGGATGGCAGCCTGACTAACTCAACCGAGCAAGTCAGTGATGATTTTCTGAGTTACTATAAAGGCCTTTTGGGCACACTTCAGCAAACAGAGAGACCGCTTGAGGGGGTCATTGAGCATGGCCCGATTCTCAACCTTGAGCAATGCACTAGCTTAACCAGGCCTGTTACTAGAGAGGAGATTCTGGGGACTCTCAACAGCATTGATAATGACAAATCTCCTGGGCCGGACGGGTATACGTCCAAATTTTTCAAGAAAACCTGGGGAGTAACAGGAGGTGATTTTGTTGCGGCAGTACACGAGTTTTTTACTTCTGGGTCGCTACTTAAAGAATGGAATCACGCAATCATTGCATTGATTCCCAAGACCACTCATTCACCCACAGTCGGTGATTTTCGTCCGATCTCATGTTGCAACGTCTTTTATAAAGTAGTATCAAAAATCCTCGCAGTGCGTATCTCCGAGGTTTTGGATACAATTATCGACGGGGCTCAGGCAGCTTTTATTAAGGGGAGGAACATGGTGGATAATATCCACCTTATGCAGGAACTTCTAAGGAAGTATAATATTAAGAGAATTTCCCCCAGATGCACGATTAAAATCGATCTTAAGAAGGCATTCGACTCGGTAAATTGGGACTTCCTTACTGACATGCTTATTGGGCTCGGATTCCCAAATATTTTTGTGAAATGGGTAATGGAATGCGTTACCTCGGCTTCGTATTCCATCTCCATTAATGGCGGACTGTTCGGGCATTTTAAGGGTGCAAAGGGACTCCGGCAGGGGGATCCCCTTTCCCCTGATTTGTTTGTTACTTGTTTGGAGTACCTATCGAGGCTGATTCGTTTACGTACAACAGATTCAGCCTTTAAGTTCCATCCTATGTGTGATAAGTTGAATATCACACACTTAGCTTATGCGGACGACCTTATGCTCATGTCGAGAGGGGATAGTACCTCTATACGCATTCTTATGGATTGTTTGAAAGAATTTAGTGCAACTTCGGGGCTGAATATGAACGTGCAGAAATCGAACATCTACATGGCTGGTATCAAGGATGTAGATGCATCTGACATTCTATCATTTTCTAACCTTGAGAGAGGGACAATGCCATTTCGGTATCTCGGCATCCCGCTTGCCGCGAAGAAACTTTTGGTTGCAGATTATGAAGCCATGATCAATAGTATAAAGAAGTATGTTGATGGCTGGAGTGCCTCAACCTTGTCGTATGCTGGACGCACCGAGTTGGTTAAATCGGTGTTACAAGGTGTTGAATGTTTTTGGCTTTCAATTTTCCACATTCCCGCTGCAGTCCGACTGAAAATAGTTCAACTATGCCGAAATTTCTTATGGGGCAGCTCCAGCCCTTCTGTTGCCTGGACAACAATTTGCTTGCCCAAGTCTGAGGGGGGACTTGGTATTCGAGATCTTGGTACATGGAACCAATCGTTACTAGCTAAAACTCTTTGGAATATTCATTCCAAGAAAGACACATTATGGTACCGTTGGATCCACCAATATTACATCCGCAATAGATCATTTTGGGAGTGTACACTTGACAAAAGGCCATCGGCCCTTATGAAGAATGTCCACAGTATTCGGGACATTATGCTGGACCGGCTTGCCTCTCGGGAAAAGGTCGAAGCACAACTTTTGGAATGGGGATCCAAAAACTTGATAAAAGGGAGGAGCAAAGTATATGATTTTTTCCGTCAAACCGGCACAAAGAAGCCCTGGGCTTCCGTCGTGTGGGCTACCGGCGTGATGCCTAAGCATGCTTTCTCATTATGGCTTGCTGCCCAGGGGCGTTTGAGAACAAAAGATAGATTGGGGCATTTGGAACTGGACGGCACATGCTGCCTTTGTGCTTCCCATCAAGAAACAGCGGCGCATCTTTTCTTTGCTTGCCCCTTCAGTGCCGAAATTTGGGCAGGCATTAAAAGATGGATTGGAATTTCGAAGAGCATGTCAACTCTTAGTAGTGCTCTCAAATAGATCAAGAAGGAGGCCCGAGTAAATACTAAGAAGTCCAAGATACAAAAGATAACATTGGCTTCTACTGTCTATCATATTTGGAATGCCCGTAACCGACTGATATTTGAAGGCACGGCCTTGAATCTGGAAATGGTTATCCGTCGAATTAAGATGCATGTGTTTACGATTCTGTACTCTTTATATCCAAGTTCTTCGGATAGGTTAGAGTTTATCGCATCTGAATTGAGTGAGGAGCCGACTTGTGGCTGCCCTCTCGTTTTGTTTATCTAGCGTTCCACATCGAGGGGCCGTGTTGGCTCCCTTTATTGTTGGTCTTCCCCGGGTATGCCCGGTGTATATGTAACACTTTTGATCACTTAATTCATTTTTACCGATCAAAAAAAAAAAAACATCCAGATCAAATCCATCACAAGTAAAGAACATAAACTGAATGTACAAGTACTAGAAGAAAATAACATGTTCTTTTAACAACCACATGACGGCGTTATGAGCAGGATCAAAAAAACTATACTAGGTCAAAAGGTATTGTCAGAAGCAGTAGAACTCTAAAGCTAGGTCCTTCGGTCATAGGAGTACCATCACCTCCTGTGTCACTCGAAATTGTTGCACAAATTTCTCTAATATTAACATTTAGAGTGGGGTTTGCTTCAACTAACTTTTTTAGGACCAAGGTCAAGTTGTCTTGGACCTTCTGATTGACCTTGGAATCCACTTCATCGTAGACCTTCTGGTTCAGCTTCGCTTCCACTTCATCAACAACTTCCTGTCGTATCTTTTTTGTCAGCTCTTGTACATATGAATCTGTTGGAGCTGGAGCTGAAGATTTGACATACTTCGCGTCATGTCTGCCTATAAGCCAACCAGGACCATGGGATTTTTTTCCACCCGAAACTAGTTCGTCAAGACCATCAAGTCCTTCTAATGATTCGAGCTTTTTCTTAATAGTATCCTACAAAATAAAGTTATGTCAATATATGAAAATGAAAATTGACTCTGGATATGAGATATGGATTCAAGGGTATGATTTCAAAAGTGTATTACTTGCAATTCTGAACTGCATCACATCAAGAATGGATTTGTATACACGTCCAGGCTTGCGCTTACGAGTTTTAGCAATCTCCACCATTCAGGCGGCCTTGCTACATAAGCTTTGGTTTTCTTTTCGGCAGAACACTTCATTATGGAGCTCCTTTATGTGGGCATATTACAAGCCAACTGATCTTTCCAATTTGAATTTTCGGCTTCTAATTCTGCAACATGACGAGCCTTGGTGCATATTACGCCTTTATGAGAAAATTTTATTAAAGAAGATGCTTTGGGATTAATTTAGACCCCATCGGTATCCGGTGAGTTTACTCTTGCTACGGCATATGACTTGGTACGACCAAGAGACAGTAATATGTTATCTGCTAAATCTATTTGGTCCCCCGCGAAGATTTCTATTTCTATTTGGAGGCTATTGAGGGATATCCTCCCATTCCCGCAAGCTCTGGTTAGATTTGGAGTAAAAGGACCATTCCGCTGCCCATTTTATTGGAATGGAGCAGCTGATCTCGGGCATTTTTAGTGAGCTATCGTTTGCTCGTAAGGTTTGGGTTATCTTTGCAAAGATTCTTGATCTCCCAGTTCCTTCCATTGCGAATGTTCAGTCAGTTTGTCATTCTTGGTGGCTTGGGACTAACACTCAAACTGCACTCGGTAAGATTAGTTTTGTTGCAGCCCCAGTTATCCTATGGCACCTCTGGAAGTATTATACTAAGGTAGTATATGACGATGAGGTTGTCACGGCCCAGTAGGTTGTCGCTGAAACCAGGCAGTTTTTTTTGCTTTATTCGTTGGCATTGCTCTTTTTCTTAGCTGCTCTGCTGATGATACTATGATGCGATAGGGGCTGGTTGCTCGACTACTGCAGCGACCTAAGCGGTCTGTGAAACTAGTGTCTTGGATTTTGCCGTCTATGGGTGTCTTTAAGCTCAAAACTGATGTTGCGGGCAGAGAAGGTATTTTTGCAGGGGGTGGTATTGTTCGTAACGCCACTGGTTACATTGCGGCCTTTGCTTCTCCTCTATCAGCATTTTTGATCGTTGAGGCAGAAGTGAAGGTCCTCTTGCTTGCGTTGGGTGTTTGTTGAAGGGTTTGGCTCCATCTATTATTGAGGTTAATTCTCAGTTAGTGGTTTCTATGTTGGTGCTCCTCCGACTAAGCGTCCATGGGCTCTGAGATCGTTGATAGGGGATATCGCACTACATCTTCAATGGATAGGTGCATCTTCGACATATATTTTCGTGAGGCCAACAAAGCTGTGGACAGCGGATTCATTAGCTTCTTTTGGTTTTGGTTTACATAATTTTGTTTCTTTCTATTCTTTTGACTATTTGCCCCTAGACGCTCAAAGGTGTATTTTTTAGAGGTCTCGCGGCATTCTCCATATTCGTTTGAATTAATAAAGTTTTCTTTTTAAAAAAAAAATATGGCTAGCTTGAGATTTCTTAAAACCTTTTGTCAACCATCCATTGTGTTGTGTCGAGATTTATTCACCTCGACAGGCGACCGACTGCAAGGCCGAGCGACCGAGTCCACAACCAATCAAGTTATGGCAAACTCGCATAAACTAAGATACCAGACCACCTTCAGGTATCTAGTAATCGACTCCCAAGGCGATCGCCCTTTGGCACCTAGCGATCGACTCTGGTGCCCGGTTAAGGATGACCGTCCTACGCCCCGAGCAGGGACCATCGTCCGTCAAAGTCCACGAAGACTGGACCTCAAAGCAGCGCCCATGTGCAGATCCACAAAAGGCGCCGCGAAACATGGATCATTGACCACCAACAGCTGTCTCTGACAAGGACGGCTTCACCTACCGACAAACTCGCTGAAAGGTACAAGGTGGGACCACCCGTGACTGCGACTCAGACGCGTGCATGCTTCTCATTGGACCGCACAGCTGACTGCCAGCAACTCCTGTGGACTTTAAGGGAACCATCCCATGTGCTGAAGACGATCGCCCGCTTATTATAATACAGCAAAGGCGATCGCCCAACATCTCCCAGTCCTATAAATAGGGAACATCCAGCAATTGGAATAAGTTTCCGAATTTATTCACGGAAATACATACAAACATAGATACTTTCAGGCTCTTGGCTTCCTTTCCCGAATCTATCTCAGGATTTCTCTATCAGCACCTCTCAACTAGAAGACGGTCGGTAGAGGCAAGAAGTCTCCACAGTGCAGATTCGAAGAGACTCACAAGCCCAGGAGCTCAAACCTTCAACAACTACACACCGTGAGAGACTGTCGATTTCTCACGGTTGTTACAGTTCATCAACGTTGTTATAAGAACTCACAGAGCATCATATCTGGTTCTTCCAGCAATCTACATGCTCACTATCTAAGATAACAAGGGTCTTTACACTCATTGTAATTGTACTCTTACATTAATAATTATATCCCCGCATATTTGTATTAATAATATCTCGCGAGAGCATTCAAGCCCGGGACTAACAACCCCAGCAAATCTTGTGTTATTTACTTCTCCCACGGAAGTGTTCTCGCACTTTGTTTGCTATCCATCCATTCCAGCAATATCTATCTGCGGATAATATTTTGGGTAGCAACAATTGGCGCTAGATGAAGGGGATCTAAACCTTCATTTTTTTATTCCTACCGTCCCAAAGAACACTCACTGTTCTCGGGGCATATACTTGAAGTGACACTCACTGCGCTTCAAAAAAAGCCTTCAGAATCATGACGTCTGCCACTACATCGAAGAGAGCCACTCTCCGAACCGCCGAACACCATATCCCGGCTCAATCTGAGCCCCAGCCGACGGCAGAGGGAAGCTGCGGCAATGCGAGACTCTCGATCCCGCATCTGAGGGATGGCCCCAGCCTCTCACTCGACCAGTTCCAAACCGCGGAACAGATCGAGGAGGCTATGGACATCCTAAAGGATCAACGGAGAGCATGCGCGACGCCCGCTCTAACTCCCTCGGCCATCCGCCGCGTGGGCAAACGGAAGTTCAAGGGGCTACTGGGCGAGCGATCGTCAGAAAGCCCCGATTCGCGAGAAAAGGATCTCGCCAGGCCGGACGGTTCCATATTCAGTCGCTTGGGAAGCGACCCATCATGGCGACCGGGGCATTTTGGCCCCAACCACGAGACGATGGAATCTGAGTCCGTCACCAGGAGTTCGGCATACCCAACTCCCAGCCAAACACAAGTCTACCGTTTGGCTCCCACTCCGAACGCCAGGGGGTCAGTACTTGATCGCCTCGGCTCCTGCTCCGAGCGCCTAGCCGCGAGCAACCAGGCCACGGCGATGGCCGCTATGCAACGCCAGCTCGACGAGATGAAAGCAGTCTTGGACACTGGGGCAAGCACCAGCAGAAAGATCATTGGACCGACTGAGCTACTCGCAGTCCACATCGAGTTCGCCCCCGTGCAACCAAGGATCGCTCCTCCCAAAACACCTCTATATGAAGGGAGATCGGACCCCGAAACCCACCTAAGTAAGTTTCGAATTTACATGACCTGGTGTGGGGCATCAGATGTGACCAGGTGCCGAATCTTCCCATTAACATTGAGCGAGCTGGCCCACAAGTGCTACATCTCACTACCACCGCGATCGATCATCTCTTTTGAGAAACTGGCGAATGACTTCACGTCTTACTTCGCCGCCAAGGTCAACAGACCCGAAGGCCCCCACCGCATGATGAAAATCAGGCAGGGGGAAGACGAAACCGATGCATATTACATCGACCGAGTAGACGAAATTGTCCTCATCGGCGAGCCCATCAGTGACGAGCTCACTCTCTACTCGGTCCTGGGAGATTCTACAGTCATTCACCCATGTTTAGACATCTCACCAAGGATATCCCCCCAGCCTACGCGATCTTCCGCGCTAAGGCCGCCGACTTTCTGGCCAGACAAAGGCTACTCACCCTCCGCCTAGGCGAGGAAACGCCTCCTCCTGCACGAAAGAAGGCGATCGCCAAATCCAAGAAGACGGTCGCCAAGCCATCCGGCGGCCACAGGGCCATCGAGGATTTGGAAGCCCATCTCCTCCAAAAGTTCAACCGAACTCCGGCCCACATTTTCCACGCCATCAAGGGGCGCGAACCGCTGAACAAGCCAAAGGCTATAAGGGACCATGGTTATCTGGACCACCATCAATATTGTGCCTACCACAAGAGTCTCGGCCACGATACCAACCAATGTCGCGACCTCCTCAAACAGCTCTGGAGATTCTTCAAGGAGGGCAAGTTGGGAAGTTTTTTGGCTTAGCCGTAGCCCCACCAATCTCTCAACACGATCGCCTGAGTCGAACGCGAACAGGCAGGAAAGATCATACGAGCCGACCCCTCGATCAACCTCGGCGATCGTATCTACATGCTTCAATCAAGGGAAGGGAACTTCGGAAGTCTCTCCCCGATTTCCCACCTCATTGAACAAAAGGCTACTGCCTGAACTAATGCTTCGAAAAAGAGGATGACTCGCTCGCCCTCTAATGTTCGTCATCGACATGATGGATTCAGGCAGCGATCACCTCCCCTAGCACAACGTATACCGTCAAGGATCGTCATCTGACATGATAGTCTGAGGTAGAAAAGTGCCGCCATGGTCGCAATAATCGATGAAACCGGCGATCCGTCCATGAAAGGTTCATTTGGGCTCCGACCGCTCGCCCTTCGTTTAAATACGAGGCGGGCGTAGTCGAAGGTCTCTCCAAAGCAAACCAGAGGACTCGCTCGCCATCTACAGTTCATCATCTAACATGATGGACTAAGGCACGGGATCGCCTCCCCCGCACAACGTACACTGTCGAAGGTCGGCATCTAACATGACGATCCGAGGTAGAAGAGTGCAGCCATGATCATGGTGGTCGATGAAACCGACTGCTTAGTCCATGCAAGGTTCCTTTGGGCTGAGATCACCCGCCCTTCATTTAAATACGAGGCGGGCGTAGTCGAAGGACCCTCCAAAACTAATCTGTGGACACGTTCGCCCGCCCTCGAAGGTACATCACTCAACATGGTGGATCCTTCATGGACAATGCGGCGCGTCCCTCCCCCCGTCTCAACGTATACCGTCGAGGGTCGCCATCTTAATGGCGTCCCGAGGTAGAAAAAGAGCTAAGAAGCCGCGGACGTGTAGTTGATTAATCCGACGACGCCACGCACAAGGAATCTTCCAGACCAAGACCGCACGCCCTTCGTTTAAATACGAGGCGAGGCGCAGCCTTCGGAGGACCCTCACAATAAAATGAGTCACGAGACAAACAATGTCGCTCGTGCACAAGACATGGTCGTGGAGATCGGTCCATCGAACTCCGCGATCGTGCACGGTTCCTCAAGACCGAGATGGATAGCCTTCCTCGAGGATTCGACAAAATTGAAGACCGCTCACTCAACGAGTTATTTTCATCCCCTTACTTTCACTAAGTGAACAAAAACAAGGGGGAAGAGTGCGGACTACCTATACGACGATCGTCCCTATCCGATCACATACGGAGATCGGCAATTAGCAGATGCTTGTGCAGCGATCGAATGTGTTGTAAAAGTTATCTATATGAGTTTATCAATTCACTTAGACCTACACTTGCAACAATCTCTCCTCACACATTTGTACAAAGTCAAGCAAAAGACTCAAAAATAGCAATCATTCAAGTGATAAATCGAAGAATCAAACGTTCATTACATTACTTGAAGTTTCAGAAGTACATACATGGCCGCCCGGAGGCCTAAGTACTACAAAAAGAAAAGATACAAAACTGCAAGGCAAAAGAGCTGAAACAGTAAAAGAGAAAAGCCTCAGGCCCCTGTCTGGCCTTCGCCTTCAACCTCCGGATCGGGCCGCGACCCTCCGTCAGCCTCAGGAGCGGCCTCCCCGTCCTCCGGAGCGTCAGGATGAACAAGGTTCGCTGGAGTCGGATACCAGCTCAAGTCCACACCGATATCCATGAGATCCAAGATCGGCAAGGAGAAAGCAGGATGGAGAGGATGCTCCAACGCATACGCCTTGAAGTTCTTAGCAAGAGGGCCGACCTCCAACCCTCCCTTCTTAGCAGTCCGGATCGAGTCAGCGAACGCCATATAATAGGTAAACTCGCTGACAAACTCCAAGTTAAGAAAGGGATCGGCCTTGGTCGCCTCTACCTCCCCTTTCATAGACCCGGCAATTTACCACACGACACGAAAACGACACGAAAATTTAGTGTTTGGGTTTGCATTTTGAGTACACGACACGAAAATACACGAACACGAAAGTACACGACCGAGATTTAGTGTCGGGTTTGTGTTTACCCTTTGGGTACACGACACGACACGAGGTATACGAAATAAATAAATAAATAAATATAATATTTTATATTTAATTTAATAAAACTATATATTTTATGAATTCTGTTTATACTAAACTTTAAAATTTGAAAATATAATGTGAACTTTCATAAATTTCGTATAAACAATTGTGTTTTCGTTGCCATTCTTTTCATTTCGTCTACTAAAATCTATAAAAATAATATTATAATATTAAAACTATTATTTTTATAATATTTTAATATTTATTTATATTATGTGCCTGACACAAAAACACGACACGAAACGACACGAATTTGCACGGTACATGACACGAATTCATTTAGTGTCGTGTATGGGTTTGGACTTTGGTACATGAAACACGAAAGTACACGACACGAAAATACACGATACGAACGAATTGCCAGGTCTAGCCTTTCAGCTCCGCCATCACCTGTTGCGCACCTTGGAGCTCGGCCTCCCTTGCAGTCGTCTTTTCCCTCGACTCCGCTAGCTCGCTAGTCAGTCGAGCGATAGTCACCTTCAGTCGATCGGCCTCCTTCTCAGCGGCCGTCTGCGAGCGTACAGCATCTGTCATCCGGTCCCGAAATCGGTCAACCGTCACCCGAGCCATCTCGGCATCCCGTCTCGCCAGCTCAAGCTCTTGGCTCGCCCGCTTAGCTGCATCCAGGGAGTCCTTCTCCATTGCCACAATCCTGTCGGCGAACTCGGCGTTCTCTTTCCGAGCCGCCTCGAGATCCGCCTGCAGACGAGTAGTGGAAGGATGCCCCTCAAACTCCTGCACAGCCTGGGCAGCCATGGTCGCCGCCTGGAGAGAAAGGACGAAAGCAGCCTGCATTGTACTCCCAGATCGCTGACGAGCGATCGCATCTAGATCGGTCGTCCAGGCCTTCGGTAAAGCGGAAACGGCCCGGTTGACGTATAGCGGGACATCGCAGGTCTGGCGAGGAGATCGGCTCGCCAGAAAATCCCGCACCATCGGCGGACAGGATGGATCTGTGCTACGGATCCTGCATCAAAACAAAAGAATTAGCACATATCCCACGCAAATGACAAGTTTCAACTCAACAGACAAAGCTTACCTCTCGGCTCTTTCAGGATCGCGGCCAAAGTATGGCTTCCCACGAGGGGTCTCGGCCTCAGCGATCGCCATCTCTCACAGAAAAGCCGCAGAGGGTGGCTCGTTCGCCAGGGGGACAGCGGTGATCGGAGGCGCGGCGATCGGCACCTCGCTGGCAGGGGCAGAAACTGGAGTTTCTCCCGACCTCTGCCGTTTGCGACTCGTCCGAAGCCCCTCCTCCCGAACTTCCTCCTCAGCCACGATCGGCTATACGCGAGGCTCCACCTCCGGAATGATAGGTAACGCCACGGGAGGAGCTCGAGATGACTTCTTCTGGCGGAGACGGCCCAAAACTCCGGGGTTCGACATAGCTATCTCCGGTGGGGGCTCCAAGAAGCGAGGAAAACGAACTTCTGCAATAAAGAACAATCAAACCACAGTTAATCATATTCCTCCAAAAGGACGATCACCAAGCAATTGAAGATCGCAGAAACTCATACCTGATACCGAGAGATGTCTCGGGAAATAGAATAGCCGAGCCGACAACCAACAACTCTCCTTGTTGATCCGGCTAGCATCCAAGTCGTCGTCCGGCAAACTTCGTATCCGCTCCCAGAACACCAGGAAATCAAAAGACAACTCCTCGATCGCCGGAATATGGAAACCTGCAAAAACGAAATCAAATTAGATCAGTTCAGAACATATCCGAACAAAGGGAGAGTCTGTACCCTTACCGGGATTCCTCTCCCGAAAGCTAGTGGGGATCTCCAGCTCGCCAGTGGGGTTGTCGCTCGCTGAGGCTTTCCAGGCACCGGCAACCCAGAACCACTTCGCCAGATCGCCCCGCACCTTGTTCGGGACTTCGAGGATCACCCGACCGGATCGGCCTTGAATATGATGGCCTCCGACCGACTCTTTCTGATCCGTCAGCTTGAACAGGTGGTTCATCTCCGACGGTGAAGGAAGGCGATACAGTCGGTGACCGCCGAACAAGGTGAGAGTGCAAATTATCTGGAGCCAAGCATTTGGCGTCAGCTGGAGTGGCGCCACGTTCCAAGCAGCCAGCAGATGGGAGACGGAGAACGACAAAGGAAATCGCAACCCTGCCTCCATGATTGCCTCGTTCACAGCGACCATCCCCTCCGGAGGCTGATCGGCTCGCTCATTCTCGGCCGGCACAAAGAGATCCACATCTGAAGGGATATGAAACCTCGTCCTCCAGACGGCCAGGTCCTTCCTGGTCGCCGAGCTCCGTATCTGTCCGAGGGACCACAGAGATCGCTGAGCAGCCCGAAATAGCGATCGCTTAGTAGGTTGATAAGGATGAGTAATCGAATACTCCCGGTAGTCGAATCGAGGAGACGGACCGGCCAACCTCTCCATAATCTCAGCAAAGGCCACATAGGCCCGGCCGAAAGCACTATGCTGCTCCCAGTAGGCCCTCACCGCCAGATCCCTATCCATCTGCGAGCGTCTGTGTTCAACCGCCGCCTCCCTAGCGATGTCGGCCTCATTAAATAGCGCCTCGACTTCCGCGGGATCGATACCGGCATGGATAGCTTCGGCGGCCGTTTCCAGATGGAAATCTGTGGAGGATTCTCCCCGGATAGTCGATGCCCCGTCGGCGGAGCTGGTGCCCACTCCGTGTGAAGAAGATGTTCCAGTCATTCTCAAAGAAGAAAGGAGAAAAGGAGTGTTCTTCTTACCCAAGATTGAATCGATCGATGATCGGCGGCTAAGTCTCCAGAAAAATCTTCAGCAAAATCCTTCTTTATCCGATAAAAGCGCGTAAGGATGAACACTGCAACCCTGCGCCTTTTTATAGGAGAAGGCAGGGGCTCGTGTGCAATTAAGGAGAATCTCAGAGGTCAGAGCACAACCGTCGCAATTAATGCTCCTTTGAAACCCGCGTATGCGTCTTTTCAAGGACGCGTCAGACGAGGAGTCATAAATGACCATCGGTCTCCCCCAACAGGAACCCGACACGTGTCCCGGAGACTTTTCCGCATCCGCCGCCATTTCCCGCTCTTTTCAGCGACCTACCAGGTCGTCCAAATACAGAGTCACTCGTCAAAATTCGGCGATCGCCAGCAGAACCACCTCACCCCACGTTTCCAACATAGGAGCGAGCTGGGGGGCAATTGTTGTGTCGAGATTTATTCACCTCTACAGGCGACCGACTGCAAGGCCGAGCGACCGAGTCCACAACCAATCAAGTTATGGCAAACTCGCCTAAACGAAGATACCATACCACCTTCAGGTATCTAGCGATCGACTCCCAAGGCGATCGCCCTTTGGCACCTAGCGATCGACTCTGGTGTCCGGTTAAGGACGACCGTCCTACGCCCCGAGCAGGGACCATCGTCCGTCAAAGTCCACGAAGACTGGACCTCAAAGCAGTGCCCATGTGCAGATCCACAAAAGGCGCCGCGAAACATGGATCATTGACCACCAACAGCTGTCTCTGACAAGGACGGCTTCACCTACCGACAAACCCGCCGAAAGGTACAAGGTGGGACCGCCCGTGACTGCGACTCAGACGCGTGCAGGCTTCTCATTGGACCGCACAGCTGGCTGCCAGCAACTTCTGTGGACTTTAAGGGAACCAGCCCATGTGCTGAAGACGATCTCCCGCTTATTATAATACAGCAAAGGCGATCGCCCAACATCTCCCAGTCCTATAAATAGGGAACATCCAGCAACTGGAAGAAGGTTCCGAATTCATTCACGGAAATACATACAAACATAGATACTTTCAGGCTCTTGGCTTCCTTTCCCGAATCTATCTCAGGATTTCTCTCTCAGCACCTCTCAACCAGAAGACGGTCGGCATAGGCAAGAAGTCTCCACAGTGCAGATTCGAAGAGACTCACAAGCCCAGGAGCTCAAACCTTCAACAGCTACACACCGTGAGAGACTATCGATTTCTCACGGTTGTTACAGTTCATCAACGTTGTTACAAGAACTCACAGAGCATCATATCTGGTTCTTCCAGCAATCTACACGCTCACTAGCTAAGATAACAAGGGTCTTTACACTCATTGTAATTGTACTCTTACATTAATACTTGTATCCCCGAATATTTGTATTAATAATATCCCGCGAGAGCATTCAAGCCCGGGACTAACAACCCCGGCAAATCTTGTGTTATTTACTTCTCCCACAGAAGTGTTCTCGCACTTTGTTTGCTATCCATCCATTCCAGCAATATCTATCTCCGGATAATATTTTAGGTAGCAACACATTGGTGGTAAACTTTTCTATATTAGATGCACCTGTTGTGTTTATATTTATGTGTTCAAAATGGTTTGATACTTAAAATACTACCTCCGTTCTCTTATACCTGCAACATCTGGACTTTTACGTTTGCCAATGCACAACTTTGATTATTAATATCTTCAAATCTTTACTTTTAAAAATTATAAGAATTTGATATTTTGAAAGTATATTTCGAGATGTATCTAATAAGATCTCACATGACTATATTTTTCCATATATATAAATCACAAAAGATGGTCAAAAGAGAGTATGTGAACAGTGTAATAATAACATGTTGCAATAATAAGATAACGGAGGAAGTGGTGTTTTTAAATAGACATTTATCATTGAAAAAAAAAATAAAAGAAGTTTTGTACAACATAAAATATATATCCCAAACTATACGCGAGATGCTTGAAACTGCTGGAACTCTACTTAATATGTTGAATGAAAGTTATGAATATAAAGTTGCATTATGTAATTTTCTTGTCGATTAACTATGTGGTATTGTTTTATTTCTAAATTAATGGAATTCATGTGAAAGTTTTTTTTAAAAAGAAAATTAAAGATGCACCAGAGATATTATCCGGTGTTTATTATCCCACTAGTCATCTTGTCGTAGATTAATGTGTTTAAATTTTTATTTGTCTCAAACGAGTTAATGGAGAAGCCTAGTTTATGTGCTTGCATATCTTTACCAATTTAAAATTTTCTCAAATACTTTTTTCTGATATTTTTTTAGTTGCTACATTATTAGATCTAAAAATTCAAAAGTAGGTTAAGAAGAAATGCTTAAAATATATTATGAATATTTTTTTTCCCAAACCCAATGATAAGTATGAGACCCGACCTCTTAATCGTAGCATAATTTTTGTAGATGCAAAATTTATTTTTCATTATATTTGTAAAGAATATTATTACAAGATGGACACTTCTACTATAGTACTACTAGTAGTGAGACGATTTCTACTCACGGTTATCCAAAGTTTAAAGAACAACAAGAAAACATAAAGGAAAAATAAAAGAAGATAACATTGAAATTGATGCTCATTTAACATCTCTTGGGTATGGTGCATTGGGGGAAAAAGGAAGATGAAGCTCTTTTGATATTTTAAGTTCGTGGTCAAAGAGGACCAAATTTTATATAAAGACATATTAGGCATTCTGGCATCACCCATCTCTGTCGAATAAGCATTCGGTGAAGGGGGCTATCGTTTGGATTAGCAGCGTTCCAAATTAACACCACAAAATCTAGAAGCTCAAATATTATTTCACAATTGGGTAATAAAACCTTAAACAAAATATTTAATTGAATATCATAATTAAAATTAATTAATTGAAATTAGTTGATTTTTGAGGATGCTTAGCAAGGTGCTGGATTAACCGGCTAAACAAAACGTGCTCCTACGAAAGGAACTTCTTGTATTAACTTGCACAACTTGGTGATTACAAATGAGGGGTTGGGGTCATTTTATAGGAGGAGGACTCCATCCACAAAGTTCTAGAATGTACAAGGGTCTACAAGTTTCTGGAATATTCAAGAGACTACAAGACAATCCACAACCTTCTCTGACATTCTTCGACCATTCCAAAGGGATTCCGAAATGTCCCAACTCCTATCATGTAAATTCTACTAAATACAAAAAATCTTGAGAATTATCTCGATCATTTTAGAATCTTCCGGACGTGTAGAAATTATAGCGTGACAACTCTCCCCCACCTTAAGTCTTGATGTACTCGTCAAGTCATTGCCTTGTACTTCTCAATTTGGGTTTTGAATTGCCACAAGTCTTGCTTCTTTTCCCATGAGGCTTCAATGTCCGGCAAACCTCTCCATTGCACTAAGTATTCTGTCCAGTGGGGTGTCCCCTGTTTTCCCACCGATCCGCCAAGATCTCCTCAATTTCCTTGTCAAAGGATACCATGTTCGTAGGCGAGGCTCGATCTGACTCGTTCTGGGATAGGTCTTCCTCATCCTTGTGTTGTGGTTGCAACAGGCTCACATGGATCTTGAAGTCATCGGGAAGATTGAGTCAATAAGATCACGTGCCGAATTTCTTTACCACCTCGAAGGGTCCCTCATACCATCGTGTCAAGCCTCTGTGTACATGACGGGTCACCTTCACGTTCCTTCCTATCATTCGGACCAATACTTGGTCCCCCACTGGAAATTCCCTTGGACGACGCTTGTCGCCCGCCCACTTTTTCATCATCTTGGCAGCCTTTGTCAAGTACGCCCTTGCTATATCATGCTCCTCGTTCCATCCCTTAGCAAGTTTGTATGTTGCTGGACTTTCTCCTTCGTACTTTAGGGCCAATTCCCGGGGCGTCGTTGGTTGTTGCCCCATTACCAACTCAAAATGGACTCTGTTGGGTGGACTCTTTCCGCGGCAGGTTATACGGGAATTATGCGACATCAAGTAAACGAGCCCAATTAGTGTGATTGGCACTTAAAAAGTGTTGGAGGTATATCTCCAAGAAATGTTTACTCGCTCCGCTTGGCCATCTGTTTGGGGGTGAAAGCTCGTCGAAAAGTGAAGGTTTGACCCCATCAACTTGAACAGCTCCTCCAAAACTTTCTGATAAGTCGCGGGTCTCAGTCACTAATGATATTTCGAGGAACTCCCTAATATTTCACCACATGCTTTAAGAATAATCGGGCGGCTTCCTTGGCCTTGCAATACTTGGTTGCCTGTATGAATGTCCCATATTTGGAAAGCCGGTCTATTACCACCATGATTTATTCCCATCTATCCGACCTTGGTAATGCCGATATGAAATCCATCGTAACGCTGTCCCACGGATATTCAGCAATAGGCAATGGTTCCAACAGTCCCAGAGGTTTAGTTTGTTCAATTGTATTGTTGGCAAACCAAGCAGGTCTTTACATAAGCGTTAATGTCGTCCTGCAGGTTAGGCCAATAAAAAGATTGTTCAACCAATGTCTTAGTACGAAGAGTACCTAGGTGCCCCACCCATTTCGAATCATGGCATTCTTTTTCACCTCCCGTCTAAGATTGTCCAATCGTGGCACGTACAACCTATCTCCCAAAGTGAAGAGTAAGCTATTTTCTTGCCAAAACTTCCTTGTCTTGCCCTCCCTTGCCAATTCCACCAGATTTTTGGCTAAGGGATCTTGGGCTATTCCAACCCTTATTCGGTCGTCTAGGTCACATTGCACTTGGGTGACGGATGCAAGTGAGGCCTTCCGACTTAATGCAACAATATTAGTTTTGCCTGGTTTGTACTCCATAGAAAATTCGAACTCTGCCAAGAAATCTCGCCACCATGCTTGCTTCAGGGTGATCTTCCTCTAGTTTCGGAAATAGTTAGTTGCCACATTATCCGTCTTGATCATAAAGTGACTCCCGAGCAAGTAGTGCCTCCACGTACGAAGGCAATGAATAATCGTTGTCATTTCTTTGCCATGGACTAGATACCGCCATTCCGTCTCATTTAGCTTTTGGGACTCGTAGGCAACAAGATGCCCCTCTTGCATTAAAACCCCCCCAATTGCATAGTTGGTGACATCCGTGTGCAACTCAAAAGGCTTCATATAATCTGGGAGCTTCAGTACAGGGTCTTTTATCACTACCAATCTTTAGATCCTCGAAGGATGCTTGTCACTCGTCCGTCCAGGCCCAGACAATCTTCTTCCTTAGTAGGTTTCTCAACAGCGTCGCCCTCGCCGAATAGCCTTCAATAAATCGCCGATAGTAGTTAACCAATCCCAAGAATGATCGAAGTTCGAAGACGTTCTTAGGTGGTTCCCACTCAGCAATGGGCTACACCTTCTTCGAGATTAAACTCTCTCCCTCTTTTACTTTGTGTCCCAAGAACATCACCTCTGTTTGGGCAAACGAACATTTTTCTAGCTTCACATAAAACTCATTCTCCAACAGGGCTTGAAACACTTTTCGTAGATGTTCGGCATGCTCGTTCAAGGACTCACTGTAGATTACTATATCATCCAAATACACCACAACAACCTTGTCCAAAAATGAGTGAAATATCTTGTTCATGAGGGTATAAAATGTCGCAGGTGCATTTATTAGGCCAAAGGGCATAACCAAGAACTCAAATAAACATACCTTGTTACGCAGGATGTCTTTTAGCTCATCTCCTTCTACCCCGACTATAGTTCTAGCTTGGAGAACCATTTTGCCTTCCCCAAACGATCAAATAGGTCTGCCTCCAAGGGTATCGAGTACTTGTTCTTTATAGTGACTTTATAGAGCACCCGGTAGTCAATGCACATCTGTAAGCTACCATCTTGCTTCTTTTGAAACAACATCGGGGCACCATATGGAGCTGTAGAAGGACGAATATAGACGGCATCAAGTAAATCCTTTAGCTGCCTTGAGAGCTATCCAGTACGGCCCCATCGCATGAGGTTGCGCCCCCTTTTCTAATTCGATCTCGTGATCCACCTCCCGTATTGGTGGTAAATTCTTGGGCAACTCGGGAGGCATCACGTCCTTGAACTCATCTAGCACTTCTTTGATCTCCATAGGGACTTCTTGGCTAGCAATTGGGTCATATGCCTTTACGGCAGCAATGTATGTCTCTCGCCCCTTCTTAAATCCCTTCAATACATGTATGGCTGACAACATACGGGACTCGATTTTTCCACAAAGTAGGGGAATACCTCGTTTTGAGTGATTCTCATAGTTTGGGCATTTTGGAATGTCACCGTCTTCATCAATTCCATGAACTCCATGTCTAACACCATTCGGTAATCATCCATCTGGACCACCGTGAAATCAATCATTCATTGCCAAGAACCAATCTCCGATACCATGGAGGGAGTAAGCCATTTGTTGTAGATATACCTCTGACACTTTGTAAGTGCCAATCAAACTGATTGGGCTCGTTTACTTGATGTCGCACATTTCTCGTATAACTTGCAGCAGAATGAGTCCACCGAATGGAGTCCATTTGAGTTGGTAATGGGGCAACAACCAACGACGCCCCATGATTTGGCCTGAAAGTACGAAGGAGCAAGTTCAGCAGCATACAAACTTGCTAAGGGATGGAATGAGGAGCATGATATAGCAAGGGCATACTTGACAAAGGCTGCCAAGAGGATGAAAAAGTGGACGGACGACAAGCGTCGTCCAAGGGAATTTCAAGTTGGGGACCAAGTATTGGTCTGAATGATAGGAAGGAATGCGAAGGCGATCCGTCAAGTACACAAAGGATTGACACAATGGTATGAGGGACCCTTCTAGGTGGTAAAGAAAGTCGGCACGCGATCTTATCGACTCAATCTTCCCGACGACATCAAGATCCATCCAGTCTTCCATGTAAACCTGTTGAAACCATATCACAAAGATGAGGAAGACCCGTCCTGAACGAGTTAGATCGATCCCTACCTACCAACATGGAGTCCTTTGACTAGGAAATAGAGGAGATCTTGGCAGATCGACAAGTGGGAAAATGGGGGACACCCCACTGGACAGAATACTTAGTGCGATTGAGAGATTTGCCGGACAGTGAAGCCTCATGGGAAAATGAGCAAGACTTGTGCCAATTCAAAATCCAAATTGAGAAGTACAAGGCAACGACTTGACGAGGACGTCAATACTTAGGTGGGGGAGAGTTGTAACGCTATAATTTCTACACGTCCGGAAGATTCTAGAATGATCGAGATAATTCTCAAGATTTCTTGTATTTAGTAGAATTTACATTATAGAAGTTGGAACCTTCCGGAAGCCCTCTGGAGTGGTCAAAGAATGTCATAGAAGGTTGTGGATTGTCTTGTAGTCTCTTGAATATTCCAGAAACTTATAGACCCTTGTACATTATAGAACTTTGTGGATGGAGTCCTCCTCCTATAAAAGGACCTCCAACCCCTCATTTGTAATCACCAAGTTGCGCAGTTAATACAAGGAGATCCTTTCATAAAAGCAATTTCTCTCACTAACTTTCTCTCTCTACAAATACTTCAATCTTCCGCAGATTTAGCTAAGACGGTGGAAAGCCTGCCTTAGTGGCCGGCGGACTGAGTTGCTAAGGGATGAACGGCATAACTCGACAGATAGAAGTTAGCCCGTGACACGTGGTATCGGAGTCGCGCTCGTCCCCGCTCACGATGAACCTTCTGCATCGCTCTCCATTCACCCAAATGCCGCATCACGCGGGTCCCCATCCTTTGGCGCGCAAGGGTTTGACTGTGACGAAAAGGGGGGAGATCACACATCCCATCCCAAGCGTTCGCACCTCACTATGGTGTCTGCATGCGGATCCTCTACCCTTCGAGGACGGGTTTGCTAGGAGCTGGGTCTGAGATGTTGTGGACGAGGCGATCCTTTGTGCTTTTGCGACGGGTAGGCACCTTTTCGGGGTGTACTCCGAATGCACGAGAACGTGCATGATTATGGCGGTGAGAGGATGTTACGGACCGCAGATTTGCCCCTATGTCATGTTGGTTGTGCAAAATGTATTTGAGGATTGTGCTTCAGTGGTTGTCCCTTCAGTGTTGTAGAAGGAAACCCATGGAGTTCACGTATGCTGACTCGATTCAATTCAAGGAGCTTACCGCTGGTCTTGGACTTAACCTAGAAGGGGGATTCGACCATCCCTACATATACTGGTCGGGCCAACTGGTTGGGAACTGGATCCATTCTCTTGATGAGCCCATGGCAAGGCGAAATTAGTGACATTGTGCTGATTCCCTAAGGCTTACCCTTGTGCTCCACGCATACATGATCGCATGGGGGTGCTGCACGGGCTTACGAACTCCCATCCCGTGACAGATGGTATAGGAGCCAAAGCCTCTCTCAGTACGGTATGGTTCGGGTGTGGTCATGTTCTTCCGAGTCCGGTGAGGGCGGGGAGTGAACGCTGGTGCAACGAGGGCACGGTCAAAGAGCGACTCCTTACAAGGCTTCTAGGCGGACAACATGAACTGATTCTTTGTCGGAATGAGAAGTGGTCCTAGGCTTATGGAATCAGATGGTCCAGAATGTGGACACACTTGTATTACGCACTATTGGTAGCTCCACCTGCGCGGGGTCGGAAAAATGACCGGGATGTAAGAGCGTGTATAATCATGGGCCATTGTGGGAAACTCGACATGCGGGAAAATGCAGCGGTTGAGGGGATGTTGTTCAACCGAGGTACTAACGCTAGGAAGCGCCTAGGGTGAAGGTTGATGCCGATCGGTGATGCGGTATGTGCGCGGGCACTACGGGCTAGCACGAGGGGCGCAATGAGGAGCCTGTCATCGAGTGATGGTGCCTCAAGTGAATGGCCTGATCGTTTTGTGTGTGCGGTAATACAGTGTGCGGAGAAAAACATTCTTCCCCAGCACGAGGGCGTGCTGTGATTTTGGTGGGGGAGAATGTCACGATCCGAGATGTCGTGACCGTGTTGACCGACCAAATGAGGCATGCCTTCTGGTTAGCTTGCCACAAGAGGGGTAAAGGGAGTGACATTAGCGTTAAGGTGTTGTTTGCCCGGATGCATCGGTTTGGCCGAGTCAGGAATGCCGACCCGGTTAAGTCTGGAGAGCTTGTCACTGGTCGAGGACTTGACTATGAAAGGGATCGTTGGGGGTAGGGCACAACTGGTCGGGGGCTATTGCCGTCTCCCTGATGAGCCCATGGCAGGGCGAAACCAGTAGGCATGCGTATTTGGGATAGGCTAGTCTCAGGGTGTGAGGGGCCCCGGGACGCCGCATGGGCTCATCGGACTCGGCAGAACATGACCAAACCCGAACCATACCGTACGGAGAAAGGCTTTCGCTCTGATACCATCAAGGGAGTTCCAAAGCCCGTGCGGCGTCCCGAGGGCCCTCACACCCCGAGACCAGCCTATCCCACATACACATGCCAAATAGTTTCGTCCTGCCATGGGCTCATCAGGGAGACGGCAATAGCCCCCAACCAGTTGTGCCCTACCCGCAACGATCCCCTTCATAATCAAGTCCTTGACCAGTGAGAAGCTTCCCGGACTAAACCGGGTCGGCATGCCTGACTTGGCCAGAGGGATGCATCCGGGCAAACAATGCCTTAACGCTAATGTCGCACCATTTACCCCTCTTGTGGCATGCTAACTAGAAGGCACACATCATTTGGTCGGTCAACACGATCACTACATCTCGGGTCGTGATACAATATTCCAAACAAGCCCCGAGAGTTCCTATAGGCCAGAGTGAGGACTCATCCAACTTCTCCTACTAATGTCATTTTAAAGCGCACTATAGCATAAATATGTTTTTGTCGAAGCTCCCACTTAAATTGACATCTCGTACTCTTGACATCATAGGAAGTTGCTATGAAGTGCTACAAATGCATGCCACTATAACTCTCCAAAAAAAACCATCTCACGTACTGTCATTTTCCAGTACCTTCTCATTGCACCGATTATATTGCTTCCCGCCTTCGTCGGCCAAAACGTGGCATAAAATAGTTTATATGTTTCATCATACTTGTTATTGGAGCACATACGTGTGTCACTAGACTGATTTTAATTTTCAAGCAAAGTGATATTTATTACAGGTGTTTATGGACTAGTTACTCGGTCCGTGACTATTTTTTACGAACCAACCCATTTCGATCGGTTTCTCAAAAATCGAACTATTAATCGGTCCATACAATGGATACCTTCTTTTTCGGTTACCCGCAAAACCAATTGGGGTGGATCGGGCACCCAACCCGATTCATCATAAGAAAATAAGTAAGTAAAAATATAAAATATAAAATATCACTAAGTTTATATTTTTTTAAGTATTAACATGTTGATAGACTGAATCAAAATTCAAGTTTTTATCATATCTTCAATCTACAATAACACATAACAGAGCAAAAAGAACAAAATAAGAGTTTTTTGTCTATTCTTAAAAACATATACAAAAATACCCCTATAAGTGGATTGATAACAGCACCCGCCGATTCACAAAAATGAAAACTGCGAATCGATCTACTACAATGTGCACCCACTTCTACACCCACCTCGTTTGCTTTAGTCGGTTTGGTTATCCATTTTTGCATTTCAATCGGATCAATTTCCTCGATTTTTTTAATTTTCTTTTTTTATCCGTTCTAATATTTATAAACATCATGATGTGAAGTATCTACTTGACCATAACATATTCCCTACATCATTGGGCAATCATATTCCCTACGTCTAAGTGTAGTTGGGACATAATCTTCATCCAGTGACTTGACAGATGGGATAAGTGACCACATCGCATATGAATGCGGATCAGTGTTTTAAAAGGCCTTCGAGGTCTGCGCCCCAAAGCACCTTTTTTCCGATTAGATCTGAAAGCTTACGCCTCACACAATCGAAGCGCCACAAAGATGTACACCTCGAGGCATAGGCCGTTTGAGGCGCAAAGAGGCGTTTAAACATTGTTTTGCTTTTTTTTTTTTTTGGCTCTCGACATGTCATTTACTTTTTGTTTCTCCTCTTTAGAAGGCCCACGAGAAAAGAGACGTATATTAGACCTGATAAGTAGAAAGACAAGAATCGGAGAGGAGATGTAAGAAAGGCAAAGAACCCAAAATAAAAACTTGAAGCTTGTAAACTTATTGTTTTTAAAGGGCCTTTAAAATAACAAAACCCAAAATAAATAATAAAACAATAAAGCTCTTGTTCCGGGAATTATTATTCCCATGATGTGTCTTACCTAATACTGATTGTAGGTACATATATGGAAGGTTCTAGATTCTTCTAGAGGTAGTAGGATCCTATTAGATGTCTTACCTTATCTAGGAATCCTATGTATGGAAGGACTCTCATTGTAATGCCTATATAAAGGCCCCTCTATCATTGTTATGAATACAATTGATTGACTCATATTTACAGTCTTTTACTTTCTCCTGAAACACGTTATCAGCACGTAGTATCCCAACTGAGCAAGAAAAAATCCCTCCCATTTTTTTTGCAAAATCCCGAAAAAAAAACGAGTGAGCTGCCAGAAACCCTAGCCGCCACCTTGTGACCGACGACCCACCTGCATCTCCTTCCCCGATCAGTCATCTCCTTCACTGACCGACGCCGCTACCCCCTCCCCCCGGACGCAACACCTCCCCTTCGACCAGAAATCGTCGCGATCCGAACCAAACGTCATCGCCCGCAACCGCAGCCCACCTGCACCAGATCGGAACCACCCATGGACCGAGAGCATAGAACCTCTGTAACAAGATCCACGTCGGATGATTTTCTCGAAGAAGAACGAAAAGCAGATCAGGAAGCGGCCCGATACAAAAAAAAAAAGAAAAAAAAAGTCCAGAACCCGGACCGTGACCAGAACCAGAAAGAGGAACCCGACCTGACCCGCTCGGCAGTCCCGTTTTTAGATCGTTTTCGTCCAGCCGACTGTTGCCTAAAGCTGCGACTCGATCTGATCAAAGCACCGCCGGATTATCTTATGGTTTTATGCACGTGATATTTAATGTTTGAAAACCTAGTGCAGTCGAGACAAACCTATCAAAATCGAAAAAAAAAAAAGAGACGAGAATTTCCGCTCGTAAATTTTCTGCACAGCGCAGTTGTACCAAAATCATGTTTCCCGATTCGTTAACCGTCGGATCGGTGTGAAATTTTGAAAGCAACTTTCCAGCACAAATATCTGTATATGCAACGGTGGAGATCGGATTCTGAGTAATATTGATTACTGAATCTGCCGCCGAACAGAAGCAGATTTTTACGAGGAAATTTGGAGATCCGACCTCATCCAATACCGAGCTGCTGCATCGCCGCGCTCGAGTCCTTTTTCGGCCGAATATCGAGCCCAATAGCCCTATCCGGACGTTTCTCAACTCTCTATTTTCCTAATTCATGATGCATTTATCATTAACTTGCATGTTTATGAATCTAACTATGTTTATGCTTTACGTGGCATATAGGAAAATACGTTGCTCATGATGATGTGCACGCTATGGAGAAAAGCCATATTTGTTATCCCGTTCAAGGATCAAAGTAAATATGGAACCGAGTATCACGAAAATATTGCTCTTATGGAGAGAAGCTCCCGTTCAAGATCAAAGCAAATATGGAACCAAGTACCCGTAAGATTTTATTAAAGTTCCCGTTTTTCAATTCCTCTCTTTTGGGAATTTTTTTTTTTGGGAATTGGGTATTTGGGTTCTTTATCTCCCACGCTACTTTGCGGTGGATGAGACTATGAGAGGTGGTATCACTCTCGTATGTCGAAGTAAACTGTGTGACGGCCCTGGGGGAGTCATGGATAATTGTTGAAAGTCGATATTTGTGGTTGTTGCATACACTACGTTTTGGGTGCGATTTGACGTCGTTGTTTTGTCGATTTTAAACCAACAATTGAAAAAAAAATGAACATTGTCGGTAACGGTAAAGTTATGACTCGTTCATGATTAGTCACGGACTTGTGACGTACAAATGGGACAAACATCGATTGTGACAGATATATCGTGGTTAAAATCATTTTGTGACGGATTTGTCACGATGAATTGAGCGACCACCACGTTGGTCTTGACCCAATCCCATATTTGGAAAACTCAATCTTTCATCCTATTAAAATAAAATATTGCTTGTGGGTGTAGTCATGCACCGTCTCCTTGCAATATAATATATGAAAGAGTGTGAGAGTAATTCTCATAAATTTCAACATGTAAAGTAATGGCATATTGCGGTAAATACATGAATTCGTTGCCCTCGATTATAGTTCGCATGACTATAGGTCCGAATACTTTTTCGAGTATTTGTAAAGGCATGTGCCTTATACATTTGACTATGTTTAGTCGATCTTATTGGATGGTCAAGACAAGTTGGTTATGATATATTCATTATGTCTCATGGTTCAAAATGCTTAATTATGATGCACCGCATTGTATCTGTATAACATGGCTATTATGACGTATACTTGCAAATTGAGAATTAAAATTCTTGGTTGATTTGATGCACTTTGGTGGATTTTGTCTACACTTTTGATCATGACTAGGCTCATCCTCCTTGGTATTTGTTTATGCTTTGAAAGTTCAAACGGAATAAGTGGTTTTTAAACAGCTTTAGCTGTACCGACATTCCTACTTTCTCTGTAAGTCTACCAAGTTGGAGTTACCGAAAGGATCATTAGTGGAGATAAGAAATCGAACACCCTGATGCGTTTAGACGCACTTATGGCTGTTATTGCCATATTTTTGCATCAACACTTATGCCATTGGATATGGTCTCAACCTTGTTTTCTCACTAAACTTGGGAAATACTAAAGCAGCAACTTAAAACACGCACTGTGATCTGAGTTTAATGATTCGTTTTATTTCCAGCGATTGTGCTAACTTTTGTCCCAACCAACTTGGTTCCCATCTTAAATTTGCAAGTGGTCTTATGACACATATTTTTCAACCTCTTTTTGGCCAAATTTGCCATAGATGATGCAGTTTTTGGTATGCGTTGTACGCTAAACTATCATCTTTCAAATGTTGAAAAACAGTTTCCTTGAGGAAGCCCAAAATACGCACCCTTATAAGAAGGTCGAGCGTATGCATGGTAGTTTTACACCATGCTTGTGTCATGATTTTGCCCCTTCGGCATATAACCTTGCCATGTTATGCACTCAATATGATAGATCATTTTGATCGTATCTGGTATAAAATCTCTATGTTGTTAGAGTGTTCGCTATGCTCATATTTATAAAATTTTGCAAGCGAAATTGAGTGCGTATTAAGCTATTTTCAAGGAACACGATATTTTTGGATTTCGGTTTATAAATCCATTGTGACTATGATGACTAGGTCATCACAATCAATGAGTGGAATAATGCTCAAGTTGTTGAATGCCGAATGATATTTTCTAGTCACATATGTTCCGAAACAATTGAACCATGTTATGACTCGATGACATATATGCCAAAAGTGTATCACTCATAGCATCTCTTTGTGATTTGTGAGAAATAAAATCTTATGCATCACTTGTATTGGATATGTGAAAAGGAAAAATATTCATGAGTCAATATGGTCCGGCTTGCATCGGTTTTGTAACCAGAAGATGTATTGGGACATTGACACATTTAGGCTTTAATAGTCCGGAGTTTGGACAGTTTGATATGCTCATATTTATAAAATTTTGCAAGCGAAATTGAGTGCGTATTAAGCTATTTTCAAGGAACACGATATTTTTGGATTTCGGTTTATAAATCCATTGTGACTATGATGACTAGGTCATCACAATCAATGAGTGGAATAATGCTCAAGTTGTTGAATGTCGAATGGTATTTTCTAGTCACATATGTTCCGTAACAATTGAACCATGTTATGACTCGATGACATATATGCCAAAAGTGTATCACTCATAGCATCTCTTTGTGATTTGTGAGAAATAAAATCTTATGCATCACTTGTATTGGATATGTGAAAAGGAAAAATATTCATGAGTCAATATGGTCCGGCTTGCATCGGTTTTGTAACCAGAAGATGTATTGGGACATTGACACATTTAGGCTTTAATAGTCCGGAGTTTGGACAGTTTGATGATCCATATACCACGGTATTGTCATGGACATCATTTTCTTTGAACAAAGAAACTAGTTGGATCAAAGACACCAAAGTACGTTGGTGGAGTCGTGAGCAGGGCTCATGACCGATGATGATATTTATGTCATTCGCGTCTTGCTTTCATAAGCATGTGTGACGCCAAAGACCCCCCTGATGATCCTTCTTAGCCATGTTCATTGATTTAAGCCTATTCTTTGGCACGATTAGGAGATGACACCCTCCTATGCTAAAGAGAATAATGTAGCGACCCGCATAAGCATGGTGCTGAGTCCTCCCTTTTCACCGAGTCCTTAAACATACATGATCATAAGTATTAGCCTGGGTGGCTTATGATGCTATGATGGTGTTCAAAAATGGTCGTACTCAAGTGATAACATTTATATGTTATGTGGTTCCTTTGACAATGATTGATAAGTTGATGAAACCTGAGTTTATGGTTGTCCAACTTGCGGACCAGTCATTGTAAAGGTCGGTTCACCCACTTTTTAGACCAAGTCTTAAAGTGAAATTTTAACGAGTACTTCCTAACATCCAAGGCTACCTTCTCACAAATTTCGGTGCCATTTGGAGACTTGGAAGGAGGTGAACCACTTAAATGAAGTTTTTACATACCACCAGCCATCCCAACAACCAGTTCGATGTCATTTCGATCGGTTTTTTGACCACAAGGTTGACGGTTTGGAATCTTAAACACCCGTTTATACAGGCTCACGACATTTTGAGGTGTTTGGGGCTGGTGAAGGGAGTGAACTCTTCAAGAAAGCACTAGAGGTTCGATAAAACCAACGACCTATCATCAGTTCAATCGTTTCTTCATGTTCGATCCCGGTGGTGCATGGTGACGGTTTTGTTGAATTCTCAAGACCAGTAGCTACGGCTATGTAGCATAGGTCAACATGTCATATTCACCTATACCTATCATCATTCAAATGCTTAGTTACGAGTGTAACAGTATGCATTTTGTTAGCTGTATTGCGTTAACAATGAAAACCTTTAGCGTCCACATGTTCATGTGCCAAAGTGCGTCACCACAACGCATTATGACGGGTTATAAATGATGAATATGACATGCGCTTTCACTCATAGTCCGCTTAAAATATACCTTGGCAGACGATCTCGTAAGTCACTTTGATGAGCCAGTCTTCCCGTCGTTAGGGGGAGATGCGAACGATCATGTTCGAGTAGAACGACTTGCAATTGTCGTAGTTTGTCCCTACTGTGCCTCACCAAGTTCCCTAAAGTGACGAGATTAAATACATGCTGCAAACATGTCTGCAAGGATTGTGTCCGGTCATGGACGTTCGTCACTTATAAATGGTGATATGGTAACACCACAAATTGTGGTAGATGGTGTTACTAGGCCGTGGATCTCATCGAGTATTGGAATGCCATTTGGTTCGATAAATACTCTCGCTAAGAATGTATGCGAGCTTGGTACATGAAACTTGATCATATGATCAAATGAACTCATCCGTCTCATGTGATTCTGGATTATAGTCATTATTGGGGGATGCCTCAATGAATGCCAATCCATAAAGAGTACTCTATGAATAAAGTCGGTAGATGAGGACGTGCAATGTGAGTTTAATCGAACCATACTTCGTTGAAAATCTACAACGTTGTAGCCTTGGCCTAAAATGGAAATATATGCGACTCCAGTATGAACAAAGTGATAGCCCTTTGTTGAAGTGGTGCCGACACTCCAAAGATAAGATATATCCGTATACTTTGTTAAAGCGAGTGAGAGGAGGAGTTAAACTCACCTCATGGCGCGAGGTTTCTCATGAACGCACTGGAATCGACTACGATGACACGAAACTTAGTCGTGCTATCGTAATGGATGTTATAGAATCCACTATCTTTTCAGTTAGATAGTTTCCCAAAAAACTGACGTGCAGCTTGTGGTTAAACCTTATCTTAGTGGGGAACTAAGTTAAGTGATGGAAGGATATCGTGGTGGGTCAAACTCAAATCAAGTGGCTCCGGACCACGGAGCACGTCGACAAGTGATTGTCGGGAACGCATACTAAGTATATACTTGATTTGGAAGAGATATGAAGCTTTTGCGTGTAAAACTAAGGGTTTATAATGATGTACTCTTGTGAGACTAAGAGATTCCGCTAAATCCAAAGTTAAGAATTGTAATACACGGTTGAAATTCATGCCTTTTCAAACCTCTTCATTGTGCGAATTGTGTTTTGTTGGGCGAACTCTTGTAATCGTTGCTTGGAACCACAGTTTTGGGGTTTTCGTACTTCCATTTCGTGATATTGTTTCCCAGATATTGAGTTCTATTGCTTTTATTCTCTTCCCGGGTCATTTTTCATCATTTTAGGACCCAAGGGGGGTGTGCGCTTGGCACACAATTTCTAGACTGGCCCGAGCGGCTTTGTACTTTGTGCCGCGGTACATGCCGGGTAGGGCCGCAACCTGCTGAAGTCATCTGCTGCACACTGTCCGGGCCGCGGCACACTCGTCCGCATTTCGGCCAAAACCGTCTGTACTTTGTGCCGCGGCGCCACGCCAGGCCGGGCAGCACACTGCGAGCCACAGGAGGCGATTTTGGGCTGTCTGCACACTTGCACACTGAGCCGCGGCACACGATGCGGTCAACTGTATAATTATGCTTTTTGAGCGAGATGCAGTTCATTTCTCCATTTCTTCTTCTACATTTCGGGAGAGAGAGCTTGAAGGGAGGAATTTCTCACCATCTATCACTTGTGTGTTGGATTTTTATCAATTTCATTCGGTTGGGAAGCCCGGATCATCGATATATCGCGTATTCTTCGGATCATAGTGCTTGGATCTTCAAGAGGTAATTTCTTCAACACCTTGGATTTCGATTTTGTGTTGAGTAATGATGTTTTGGATGTTAAGATCATGGTGTATGAAGTGATATACGCATGATTATGGGCATGTTTGATTATTCATCGGATTATTGAAAGATTATTCAAGAACACTTTGAATATTGTGTTGGATTTTGGGGTTTTTCGTAGATTCGTCCGATTTATCCGATTTGAAGCTTGAGAACCTTGAGATTATGATGTATCTATACCGTATGCATGCTTTCCCTACGATTTTACAGATTTGATTGTGCCGTTTTCGGACTTTTGGGAGTTTGAACGATTTTCCAACCTCTAGTTGTTTATCCGTGTATTTTCATGAATCGTAGACGGGTTTCGGGAATTTCTTCGTGTAATTTGAGTCTGGATAATTGACTATCATATTCCTTGCGAATCGTTTAGGTGCCGGAAGCGCGTTCTTGGACCTACCGAACTCATACCCTTTTTCCGTTCGATTCCTCGATGTCTCAAAGGCAAGTATATATTTATGATTGTACGTTCTCGACTTTGAAAGTAAGTAATATTGATGGTATGATATGAACGAACCGTTTCTACGGCATTCATAGATATATTGATGGCATGATATGAACGAACCGTTTCCACGGCATTCATATATGTATTGATGGCATGATATGAACGAACCGTTTCTACGGCATTCATACATGTATTGACGGATGATATGAACGAACCGTTTCCACGGCATTCATATACGTCTTGATGTGACGCTATGAGATTTAGTTATTCCGGAATACTAGTCTTGAATTGATGAATTGACGGTTACGTTTACTTTATTGTCGAGGAGTATTGTGTTTCATATTTGATATACTTGCACTAGCTATTCGACGGCTAACCCCTTTATGGGGGAAATACTTTTTATGTATTTCAAGTTCCAGGAGAGCAGACAGGCAGGTATCGGGTCGGCATGAAGATGGTGGGCAAGTGTGATACTGTGTCTTTCTTCCAGTTATGTTTTGAGTTTTCCATTCAGTGTTGTTGTACTGGATTGGTTATTGAATACTCGAGTATTATTTGCCATTTTTCTTGATGTTCCGGCCTGTGTTTGCCGAGGTATTGATTCGTGTTGTGATGTCTTTGGATACATTGGTTATGTTTCGAATACCCTTTGTATTGTTTTTCATTCCATTGTGTGTAGACCTTTTCGATCAAAATTTACAGTTCCGCGTATGTTTAGCCTTGTGGGCCCCACGGCGGGGCTTACGGCGCTGTAATATTCCCTGAATAACTTGGGGGTGTTACAAAATATGGTATCAGAGCTTAGGTCTATGGATACCTAGGCTGTCGGTCTTTTGGGTCGAATGAGTCGTCATTTGTCCACAGTATCACTACTCTGCCATCATCACAGTGCGACCGGTACTTGTAAGACCTCTTACTCTTCTGATGTTTCCTTATTCATTATGCTTCTTTTATTGGTATTCTTGAGAATCGATTACCTTAATGACGTGCAATTGAATTGTGCTTACGTACCTTGTGTGTTCTTCAGTATGTCAGCTGGTAGGGGCCGTGGCCGTGGACGAGGAAGAGGTCGTGGCGCGGCCGTTTCCATCAGTTCAGTTGCGGGGTCGACCAACCCCAGTTTGTCAAACTCGGTGCATCCTGACACCGAAAGTCAGCACGACCAGTCGAACAGCCAGGGAAACAACGCGGATGTTGGAGTTACGAATGCGCTTCAACAATTGGCTACTCAGATGACCATTTTAGCTCAAACTGTTCAGCTGAATAACCCGAACCCAAACACGGATGCCTTGCTTCAGAATGTAATCCGTATGCACCCTTCAGAGTTTGGCGGTGCCACAGATCTGTTAGGCTGGGAAGATTGGCTAGCGAAATTGGAAAAGATTTTCGAGGCGGTTGATTGCCCCGAAGTGAGGAAAGTACCGATTGCTCAATATTTCCTCACTAAGGAGGCCGCTACCTGGTGGAAGGTCATCAAGCCTCAAGATCGTATTGCCATGTGGGATGAATTTAAGGAGCTTTTGGAGGCCGAGTTTTGTCCTTGGCCGGTGCGAGAGGGTCGAGTTCGAGCCTTTTTCGAGGCTAAACCACAAGATATTCCCATTTCGCAGGCGATCGTGGAGTACAACCAATAATTGATCCATGTGAAGGATCAAGTGCGTAACGAGCGTGATAAGATCCGTTATTTTGATATGCGGATGAATTTGGACTTACGGCGGTACATGGCCGGATTTGCTTGTACCACACTGAAAGAGTATCAGGACAGAGCTTTAGCCCATGATATGTTGAACCCCGACAATGATACCGCTGAAGAATCGAAGAAGCAGAAAGTCGCGGGAAATTTTTCTGGCCCTAAGGGTGGCAACTTTCAGAGGTCACAGACGACTAACCGTTCTGCCGGACAGTCGTCACGTTCTAATAAGGGAAAGAGGGGTTACCGTCCTACTCCGGGTACCTCAAACCGCATGGTGACTTGCTATAATTGTGGCCGTCCAGGCCACGTTAGTTCGGAATGCAACTTTCCACTATTGAAGTGTCACACGTGCGGACAGATGGGACATAGAGCGGCTTATTGTTCCGAGCCGAATCAGACTTTGGATACTCGGGCTTCTGCCCCAGCACCACTTGATCAAGGTATAAATTAGCGGCAATCTTTTGGTCAACCTCATCAGAATTTCGGCAGGGGCCGGGGACGGGGTCAGAGTGCTGGAGGGGGAAACTCTAGCGTCGGTTCGGTACAACCACGAGTTTATGAGATGCGTCGAGCAGACGAACCCGACGCGGTGGTGGCTTCAGGTACCATTCATATTCTATCTCATCCAGTCCGTGTACTTTTTGATTCGGGTGCTACACATTCTTTTATTTCTTTGGAGTGTGTACGCCGTTTAAATATAACTTGTTTGACTGCTTGCGATCCCTTCATCGTGAAACTGCCTAGCGGGGATAGAATTGTGGGGAACCGGGAGATTAGAGATTTTCCGGTGATTATATCCGGTATGGAATGGTTATCGAATCTGATTGTAGTTGATATGGAAGGCGAGGATGTAATCCTCGGCGAGGATTGGCTTGATAGTCACCAAGCAATTATGAATTACCGTACCAAGGTTATCACCATGATGACTAAAGACGGATCTGAGTACTCATTTTTGGGACATAAGTCGGGCCAATCCAAGTTACTTATCAGTGCCATGAAGGCCGTAAAACTTTTGAATAAAGGTTGTACGGGCTATTGGTGTTATGCCTTGAAAACGGAAGGAAATGAAGTCGATTTCTCTTCGATTCCGGTTGTTAATGAGTATCCCGATGTTTTTCCGGATGACCTTCCGGGATTACCGCCAGATCGAGAGATAGAATTTATCGTGGACTTAGAGCCAGATGCGGCCCCGATTTCTAAAGCACCTTATCGGATGGCACCTTCCGAGATGCAGGAATTGAAGACTCAGTTGGGAGAACTTCTGGAAAAAGGGTACATCAGACCGAGCGCTTCGCCTTGGGGCGCGCCTGTTCTTTTCGTGAGGAAGAAGGATGGTTCACTACGTTTGTGCATCGACTACCGTGAGCTGAACAAGGTAACCATCAAAAACAAATATCCTTTGCCTCGTATAGACGATTTATTTGATCAATTGCAAGGGGCTACGGTTTTCTCGAAGATTGATTTAAGGTCCGGGTATTATCAACTCAAGGTGAGGGAGTCCGACGTTCCGAAGACGGCGTTTCGGACGAGATATGGGCATTATGAATTTGTGGTTATGCCTTTTGGGTTGACTAATGCGCCAGTAGTATTCATGCAATTAATGAATAAAATATTCATCGAGTACCTCGACAGGTGCGTAGTCGTATTTATTGACGACATTTTGATCTATTCTCGAGATAAGGAGGAACATGCCCGACACTTGCGTTTGGTTTTAGACATTTTGAGAACCGAGCACCTCTATGCAAAATTCTCGAAATGTGAATTTTGGTTGGAAGAAGTTATGTTTCTCGGCCATGTGATTTCGGCTGAAGGGGTTCGTGTAGACCCACAGAAGATTGAGGCAGTGCTAGATTGGGCACCGCCTAAAAATGTTAAGGAAGTTCGTAGCTTTTTGGGCCTTGCTGTGTATTACCGTCGGTTTGTCGAGGGGTTCTCGAAACTCACTCGACCGCTTACGAAATTACTCCAGAAGACCGAAAAGTTTATTTGGACGGATGAGAGAGAACAGAGCTTCGATGAACTGAAGATACGATTGACTTCAGCGCCGATTTTAACTTTACCACATGGTAGCGAGGGCTTTGCAGTTTATAGTGACGCTTCGGGTCAAGGTCTGGGCTGTGTACTTATGCAGCATGATAAGACGATAGCTTTTGCGTCACGACAACTAAAGCCGTATGAGATGAATTATCCTACTCACGATTTAGAGTTGGCCGCGATTGTCTTCGCACTCAAGATTTGGCGGCATTATTTGTATGGTTCACCGTGCTGGATTTATACCGATCACAAGAGCCTGAAGTATATTTTCAGTAAGAAGGAGCTGAATATGAGACAGATACGTTGGTTAGAGTTGATAAAGGATTATGATTTGGAAATTCTTTACCACCCCGAAAAAGCCAATGTCGTTGCGGATGCTTTGAGCCGCAAATCGGCATCTCTTCAAATGCTCGAGGTTCTTACATCTCAGACAAAAATTCATCAGGATTTAATTGAGCAAGGGATAGAAGTTTGGCTTGGTAGTACGAGACAGTTGTGTACTCTCGAAATTACTTCGTCCTTGGTTGATGACATCAAAGGGAAGCAGTGGAGTGACCCGATGATTTCTCAACTGAAGGAAGATGTAATTAAAGGAAAAGCTCCGGGCTTTATGGTTCATGAGGATAGTATTCTGAGATTTCAGGGCAGGCTTAGTGTTCCGAACGATTTAGGGTTGAGGCAGAGAATTCTCCGAGAAGCTCATGCTACGCCTTACTCAATCCACCCCGGGACGAGTAAGATGTACAAAGATTGAAGCGTAATTTTTGGTGGAATAACATGAAGAAGGATGTTACGGAGTTTGTACTACGGTGCTTGACGTGTCAACAAGTCAAGATCGAACATCAACGACCAGCGGGGTTGTTGAAACCACTTCCCATTCCCAAGTGGAAGTGGGAAGACATCTCGATGGATTTCATCACTGGCATGCCGAGAACATGGGCCGGAATGAATATGATTTGGGTAATTGTCGATCAGCTGACCAAGTCTGCACACTTCTTGGGTATTAAGGATACTTGGGGACCGGATAGACTGGCTCGAACCTTTATTGCTGAGATCGTGAGGTTGCACGGTGCCCCCAAGACCATTGTTTCTGATCGAGACGGCCGTTTCGTATCGCATTTTTGGCAGGCCGTTCATCAGGCTTTGGGCACTGAGTTGAGATTGAGCACTTCCTTTCATCCTCAGTCGGACGGTCAGACAGAAAGGACGATTCAGACATTGGAAGATATGTTGCGGGCTTGTGCCTTAGATTGGAGTAATGATTGTGAGCTTCACTTACCGTTGATCGAGTTTGCTTACAATAATAGCTGGCATGCGTCGATCAAAATGGCACCCTTCGAGGCACTCTACGGTAGGCGATGTAGGTCGCCATTATGTTGGGACGAGGCTTCTGAGCTAGTTGGGACGGAGCCGGATATGTTGATGGAGACTAAGGAAAAGATTTCTATTATCCGGGACCGATTCTTTGTGCCCAGTCGTCAGAAATCTTATGCTGATACTCGTCGTCGACCCTTGGAGTTTGAGGTGGGGGATCATGTCTTGCTCAGGGTGTCGCCGACCAGAGGAGTTTTCCGCTTCGGGAAAAGGGGGAAACTTAGTCCGAGGTATATCGGACCCTTCGAGATTTTGGACAGAGTTGGAGACCTAGCTTATCGCTTGGCGTTGCCTCCAGCTTTTAGTCACGTCCACAGTGTTTTTCATGTGTCTCAGTTGAGAAAGTACGTACCGGATCCAAGCCACATTATCGACTACAGTGAGATTGACGTAGCCGAGGATATTACCTTTACGGAGAAACCCGTGAAGATCCTTGAGCGTCGCGAGAAACAACTTCGGCATAAGACCATTCCACTGGTTAAAGTGCAATGGTCGAGATATGGAGTCGAGGAGGCGACTTGGGAGACGGAAGAGAAGATGCGAGTGGAATACCCCGAACTTTTTATTTCTTAAGTTTCGGGACGAAACTTCTTTTTAGAGGGGAAGAATGTAATACTCGGTTGAAATTCATGCCTTTTCAAACCTCTTCATTGTGCGAATTGTGTTTTGTTGGGCGAACTCTTGTAATCGTTGCTTGGAACCACCATTTTGGGGTTTTCGTACTTCCATTTCGTGATATTGTTTCCCAGATATTGAGTCCTATTGCTTTTATTCTCTTCCCGGGTCATTTTTCATCATTTTAGGACCCAAGGGGGGTGTGCGCCGCGGCACACACAATTTCTAGACCTGGCCGAGCAGCCTGTACTTTGTGCCGCGGCACACTGCTGAAATCGTGGCACACACTGTCGGAACGCGGCACACTCGTCTTGCATTTCGGCCAAAACTTGCTGTGCCTTGGCCGCGCCACGCCCGGGCGCGGCACACTTCGGCTGAGCCGCGGCACACGATGCAGTCAACTGTATAATTATGCTTTTTGAGCGAGATGCAGCTCATTTCTCCATTTCTTCTTCTACATTTCGGGAGAGAGCTTGAAGGGAGGAATTTCTCACCATCTATCACTTGTGTGTTGGATTTTTATCAATTTCATTCGGTTGGGAAGCCCGGATCATCGATATATCGCGTATTCTTCGGATCATAGTGCTTGGATCTTCAAGAGGTAATTTCTTCAACACCTTGGATTTCGATTTTGTGTTGAGTAATGATGTTTTGGATGTTAAGATCATGGTGTATGAAGTGATATACGCATGATTATGGGCATGTTTGATTATTCATCGGATTATTGAAAGATTATTCAAGAACACTTTGAATATTGTGTTGGATTTTGGGGTTTTTCGTAGATTCGTCCGATTTATCCGATTTGAAGCTTGAGAACCTTGAGATTATGATGTATCTATACCGTATGCATGCTTTCCCTACGATTTTACAGATTTGATTGTGCCGTTTTCGGACTTTTGGGAGTTTGAACGATTTTCCAACCTCTAGTTGTTTATCCGTGTATTTTCATGAATCGTAGACGGGTTTCGGGAATTTCTTCGTGTAATTTGAGTCTGGATAATTGACTATCATATTCCTTGCGAATCGTTTAGGTGCCGGAAGCGCGTTCTTGGACCTACCGAACTTATACCCTTTTTCCGTTCGATTCCTCGATGTCTCAAAGGTAAGTATATATTTATGATTGTACGTTCTCGACTTTGAAAGTAAGTAATATTGATGGTATGATATGAACGAACCGTTTCTACGGCATTCATAGATATATTGACGGCATGATATGAACGAACCGTTTCCACGACATTCATATATGTATTGATGGCATGATATGAATGAACCGTTTCTACGGCATTCATACATGTATTGACGGATGATATGAACGAACCGTTTCCACGGCATTCATATACGTCTTGATGTGACGCTATGAGATTTAGTTATTCCGGAATACTAGTCTTGAATTGATGAATTGACGGTTACGTTTACTTTATTGTCGAGGAGTATTGTGTTTCATATTTGATATACTTGCACTAGCTATTCGACGGCTAACCCCTTTATGGGGGAAATACTTTTTATGTATTTCAGGTTCCAGGAGAGCGGACAGGCAGGTATCGGGTCGGCATGAAGATGGTGGGCAAGTGTGATACTGTGTCTTTCTTCCAGTTATGTTTTGAGTTTTCCATTCAGTGTTGTTGTACTGGATTGGTTATTGAATACTCGAGTATTATTTGCCATTTTCCTTGATGTTCCGGCCTGTGTTTGCCGAGGTATTGATTCGTGTTGTGATGTCTTTGGATACATTGGTTATGTTTCGAATACCCTTTGTATTGTTTTTCATTCCATTGTGTGTAGACCTTTTCGGTCAAAATTTACAGTTCCGCGTATGTTTAGCCTTGTGGGCCCCACGGCGGGGCTTACGGCGCTGTAATATTCCCTGAATAACTTGGGGGTGTTACAAGAATGAAAGGATCTTGGGGACACTTGATGATGCGTATTCATCAATCGGTTTAAGGCAATCTAAGGGACGGTTTCCCTAAAAGACGATAAAGTAATGCCTATATGATTCCCAATGATTAGTCGAAGTCATCATATGACTTGGCTCACTTAAGTGATGATGCAGTCTTAAGAGAAAAGTACGGTATTATGTACTCATGTTTGACTCGATGTAATTATTCGTAATAATCCGGTAAAGCCACTGTGATGATGGCCTAGGATGCGCTCACGCAATGTCTGTGATTGATAAGAAGCTTGAAGCTCGCTCTATCTCGATAAAAAGGACACTTGAAAATTGATACCCGAATCTGCCCAGAATGTGTTGGTTATCTCCCATATGACCTACAGGGCAGCTCACTTGATGGAAAATGGTGAAATTGGTGCCATTGGAAAGGTTTGTGTCTACTTTCCAAGGAAACCAACCATTTGATCACATCCATCATGTTGAGTGACATATGACTATTGTTGCAAAGTAGGACAAGATATGTCCGGTAATTTGCTGAGTCAACTTCGATAGAGCTTTGTGATCTGCTCAGGTCGATCTAGGTTACGTACTGTATGTGAATGAAAAGCTATGGGTGTCTAGTTTTCATAAGTTCTTACAGTTTCGTTGATACCTATTGAATCGAAGAAGTTATGACTGATTTAGTGCATGAAGGTCAAGACTTTAGAAAACTTGATAAGTGTTTAACGACTCTGCACTTTGGATGTGTCGCGCTCTTTTTGTCCTTAGACCAAGGTTTGTTTTTTCTCATTGGGTTTTCACTTGGTAAGGTTTTTAACGAGGCGACCTATGAGAACATCCATACAATGATGCGTTGTACTTCTATTCAACTTAGACCAAGAGGTATTTTTCCCACTGGGTTTTTCCTTGGTATAGTTGTGAGGGCAACTTGGCATCCGACTCCTATGATTTGAGGTACTCATCAGGGGGAGTCATTATGTATACATCAGGGGGAGTATACATGACATGTTATCTTGGTGCGTTGCAATCTTTTCCTCATCAAGTTTTTATTTTTCACATGGGGTTTTGTTTTGGCTTGGAATAGGTTTTTACGAATGCAACATCTTCTGCACCATTGTTGTATTAGTGCTCGACACAGGGGGAGTGTTCCGGGAATTATTATTCCCGTGATGTGTCTTACCTAATACTGATTGTAGGTACATAGATGGAAGGTTCTAGATCCTTCTAGAGGTAGTAGGATCCTATTAGATGTCTTACCTTATCTAGGAATCCTATGTATGGAAGGACTCTCATTGTAATGCCTATATAAAGGCCCCTCTATCATTGTTATGAATACAATTGATTGACTCGTATTTACAGTCTTTTACTTTCTCCTGAAACAGCTCTAACATAACTAAAGACTAGTATCAACTCTATCACATTGATGCCTTTAATAACGTTATTAACTACAATCTTTTAATTACATATTATCTATACTATATAAAACTTATCCCCCTTAATTTAATGTGGAAGAGGGATTTATGTCACTTATTCATGTTAAAGGATTACATATGAAGAGACTATTTTAATTGTAACTTTTAATGTAAATAAACTAATTTAAATACAAAAGTTATGATAAACATCACAATGCAAATGCACCTTCTAATACAGAAGGTGATTAAAATGAACTTTTAAATGATAGTACAAATTACAAGCTGGTTAAATTTTAGCTATGAAATCTTAGATACAATCGGTGCATCGCACGGGTTGAATAAACTAAAAATAACCCCGGAGCAACATACAGGTTAGTAAAGCCTCATTTCATATAACTAATTACATAGACTAAAATAAAAGGACAATAACAATAAAAAAAACATATAAACTTCTCTAAAAGGCATTTAAATTCTGTCATCTGCTCATTCAACCGTCTGCCCCAACATTATGTACAAAACACGTAGATATTCAACCAAAGACCGTGCATCGCACGGGTTGGATAATGCCTCGTATATATATATGGGCGCGTTCTATGCAGTACCAATATTAGATACAATACTTTACAGTACTAATTTGTGCATGCGTTTTGTACTAATTATGCATGAAATATATGCATTTCGTGCATCAAAATTTCAATGCATTAAAATATGCAATATATTTGATGCATATAATCTAATGTTTTAATGCATCGATATTTTGATACATATATTGCATATTTTAATGCATTGAAATTTTAATGCACGAAATGTATAGATATTTCATGCATAATTAGTACAAAACTCATGCATAAATTAGTACTGTAATGTACTGGGTCTAATATTGGTACTGCATAGAACGCACCACTATATATATATATATATATATATATATTAGTATTGAATATTTTATGGAGTTACTACTTGGTCTATTAAATCTATCAGTTATTACTCTTTTCTCTTTTAAAACAAAAAAAAAAACATACAAAATTGCTATGTATTAAACCGTATTGAATATTTTGAGAATTTAACAAAAGAAATTAACTATCAAAATTTAGTGGATATTTTGGTAGAGAATGAAATTTATTTATTAAAAAATATCCTAATTTATACTTTTTTGTGAATTTTATTAGGGAAACCAAATAAATTTGAGGCTTATGCCGCAATACCATGATATTTTATTAGTACTATAATTTAAGTATATTTGCTCTTTTACTAATTTCTATCAATATTATGACGTTTTTGTGATATTTTTAAGATTTTTATGTTAATCGAGGCTTACGCCTCAAGACTTATGCCTCACTTCGTCCGGCCAAAATGCCCCAACCTCACCTTGGTTAACATAGGGTTTTTGATCAAATAGGTTACCCAACTTTGCGTTTTTGTGCACCTAAGTTACCCAACTATTTTTTTGGTCAAATGGGTTACTGGACTATACGGGTTTGACATTTAGGTTACTCAAAACCAGAAAAATGGTCATTCAGATTACCCCGATGGTGTGCTTAGGAGATGGAGGTATTACTTTGTCCACATCAGTTTTTTGTGGGCCCCATTGTCCAAATCTGATTTCCACGTTAGCTTTATGTTCAAATAAGTTACTCAACTTTGCGATTTTGTTCGTCTAAGTTACCGAAGTTTCTTTTTTTTTTTTTTTAAATTGGGTTACTAATATATATTTATTTACAAGAAAAATCTACAAGCGTTGTGTTAACAAAACGAGTGTTAAATTGGGTCCGCCGCAACGTTAGTACAAAAATATTCTTATCAAACGTTTTTATACACGTTATTATACAGCTTTTTTATACGTACATAAAAATATATAATAATGTGTATAAAAATTTATATAAATGGGTGTATAAAACGTTTACATTTTTAATTATCTATGTGATTTTTAATTTATGATGTGGCGTTGAGATGTTTGGTGAGTGAGGGTGTTTTTTATGTAACTGATAAGGGTAGCCTAAATTAACAAAGTTGCGTAGTTTAGCAAATTAAGTGGATTTAGTTAAATATTTTGCCGGTCCGCCTCGTATTGCCGGGCGTTGGTTTTGCGAACAATGTTGATGCAATTTATGTTTTCGAAGATTGTGGTGATAAATTGAACAACATATTTAGCGTTTTTATATAAGTTTTTATACGTTATTATACACCTTTTTATACGTTTTTATATAAGTTTTTATAGACATTCTTGTATACGTTTTTATATCATTTTTAAATACATTATTATATACTTTTGTATACATTTTTGTATACAAAACGTATTTAAAAACATATATTATAGCGTTTATAACGTATATATAATGAATGAATACGTTTACATTTTTAATTATCTATGTGATTTTTAATTTATGATGTGGCGTTGAGGTGCTTGGTGAGTGAGGATGTTTTTATGTGACTTATAAGCAGAAATTTAAATTAACAAAGTTGCGTAGTTTAGTAATCAAATTGAAAATAAAACTTTAGTAACTTAGGTGAACAAATTCGAAAAGTTCAGTAACCCATTTGACCAAAAAATAAAAGTCAGCTGCCAGCGTGGCATGCCAACCGGTTACAACAAGTGAAAAATAGTTGGGTCACTATTTTGCCTTGAAGGATAGTCAAGAACTCCATTTGACCAAAAATAATAGTGAACTTGAAGACAAAAACACAAAGTTGGGTAACCTATTTGATCAAAAACCCGTTAACATAAATGAAGCATCTAAATTATGTTAATACTCCCATAAATGAAGCATTTCCAAAGACCTAATTATTTTTAATACTATACGCTATTTGATTGTTATTTTTCTCGGAGATGTATGCCCGCTGTTGAAAGAACAGCATGTCTTGAGGCGTGAGCTTTTTATTTTAGCTTCTAGTATATCCCGTGTGATCCAACAGGTTTTATTGGATTACATAACCTCCAAATAATATTACAACACTTTCTTTAACTGTGTCGTTCTAATTTCTATAAAAGCAGGTTTTCTTTTTTCTTTTTTTGTTAACTAGGTGATCCCAGCTTAGCCGGACTAATCCTAGTCCCTCAATGAACCCATTCCTAACCCATTGAGAAAAGTAAATCGCGAGTCGCTCGAGCAATTCCAGGGTTCCCAATGCCTTTTCTGTACACTTCTGCGCATGCTTAGGCTCTTAACCGATTAACAGCGCCGAGGTTCAAAGACAGCTTCTGAGAACATCGACGGCCAAGACCTCCGGGTTCCCAGCAAGAAAATACTCCCACACTGCCGCTTGACACGAGATTAAACATTGATTAGCGATCGCTCGAACTAGCCCCGGGGAGCTAGAGGATCATAAAGAGAAAAACTTCCTCTTTCACCTCTTTGGTGGGGTTAGAACCCAAGACCTCTCCAAAGGAGTGTCTTGGGAGTAGGCGTCCTACCAGTGGACTACCAACCCTTCCCTAAAGCAGGTTTTCTTGATTACCCAGTTTGATGGACCGCTCGATTCTTAACTGGTCCCAAGCATGACTAGTTACCCGATAGTGAAACCAAGTATACCCGATCTACCCGGTTGATTTTCTTAAGTTGATGAAGTCTGTATTAATAATCCCTATCCAATCAGTTCGCTTCTTAAGTGGATTAATCGCAAATCTACCACCGAAGTACTCAACATAAGCCATAAACGACTGTACTTAACCTAAGTCCTAAGCATATAACACAACTTCAATAAATAGTCGGTACCCGCCCGACAACCCGTCTCAAATACCCAGTCCGGTAGCCACCCAATTCATTAACGAGCTGGTCCCATTCCTAACAATGCTACCTGGTTCCTTAAAGGGTCCATCTGATACTCGAGCCAACACTATATTGAGCCGAAGTGGGTATGGCGATACCCCACTTGGCGATACCCCACCTGTCCTAACTAATACATTTAATCAGAAGACAGTCACCAAACAGGCGTCCAATTTATGTTTATTAGCAATTTATGTCATCAATTTATTACCCAAGTTGAAGCCTTCCTCGCATTAGAGCTCCACTCTATTTTGCATTTCAAAAGATTGCCATTCTAAATAAGTCTGGTTGAAATCAAGTTCTGAAAACATCTAAACATTATATTCTCATCGTGATTCCTTTTTGGTCGGAAAAATAATAACGATCCAACATAAAATTTTAAAATACAATCATAACTATTAACACCAAAACAGTCCAATTTGTTGAAACTGGAAAGTCTAGGTACCTGCTTAAAAGCTCATTGAGATGTTCAGCAACCACCAGCAAGGTTAACCAAGTGCGCTATCACATCTTCCAGCCGACTAAAATGGGTCCGCAACTCTTCACGAACTTCAGTCGACTCGTGCTGATTGTGCTGCCACTGTGAAAGACCATCAACCATTATCTTCAACCCATTCTGCAGCAGTTCAACTCCTCGGCTTATTCCATCAGGAAACTTTCTCTTCTTACTCAGCTGTTGCTTCTCTTCGTCAATATCCATCATATCGGACAATGCAGCCTCCGGGTCACGTTCCACATTATTTCTAGCATTTTCTTTCAGCGCTAAGCCTTCCCCCACGAGCATCGCGACCTGATTCGGAGTAGCTTGTATAGCTGGACATGCCATTTCCTTATCCAACACAGATTTTAACTCCGACATAAACCGCTCTCCGTCTGTTTCCTTTCCCGACTCCAAATCAAATGAGAGTGCAGCATCTTGAGGCACGAATCTCCACAGTTGATTGCATGAAGTACGAGCAGCAAAATATCCGAAAGCTGTGATCGACAGGTGGGCTAATGCCCAATGCCGCTCTCTTAATAGCATGTGATAGAGCTCCCATGCAGCTGAACTCCTGGCACTGTCATCGCTGTCTGGAAATTCGATGTGACCAAGACCAGCCAAGAAATAAGCTAAATTAGGTTTGCATATAAACAGTTGGCTGTCTGATAATGCTGGCTTCGAGATAAAGAGGTTCTGAAGCTCCAAAATAACTTTTTCCATTTCATCGGATGAGTACAGATGCTTCATGCTAGAAATTATGCCTAGCAATTCGCCGACAAGTCTCCGATTGGTATCTTTGCTTGTGTTGTCTGAGGAGGTCTTGTACTTGTCAATGATACCAATTAGGAACTTCAGAGTCCTCATGTCCACGTCAGATAGGTTTGCCTGGCTAAATATGCCAAAAAAAGGAAAGAACGATAAACTTCACTAGTAGCATTTCATTCAGTCGTAAAACATGCAGAGCTTTCAAACTTAAAACATGATTTCTCAGAAATTGAAAACTTACAGAGACTGCAAAGCAGCCGATAGAGCAAATACAGGAGCACCATAAACACCAGAATCACTTTCCCGGGATGAAATGTCATCAAAGCGATCCAGGAAGTCGTAATATTGAGTTATTATTCTTTTTTTAGCTATACTTCTTTTCTTTTCCGAAAGGAAGTTTAGGGGAAAGCCCTCCATGAGTAGGGCTATTTGCACATTCAATGCACACTCAGATCTGCTACTGTCGAATACCCAACTGTAGACTCGATCAACTGTGAATTCAGGCCCATGGGTTACAATAGTGCAGATTAGTCTTGAAGTTCTACGCAGAGCGCTCCGAGGAAATAGCGCTGATTCTCGAGATGCTAGCATCAATAGTTCGCAAAGTTTATCAACACTATCATTCACCAAATCGAGCTCAGCATGTCGCAGTATAAAACACCAGAGCTCAGTGATGATATCCCAACAAAGACAGTGAGGGTGGAAAAGGTTTTCTATCAGGAATGATTCTACTTCACTCCATGCAGGACTCGAGGAGACCGCGACAATGAATGTCTTCAGTGCATGAAGTACAGCAGAAAACATGGGCTGGTGAGTGAATTCATGGTTCTGGTTGGAGCCAGATAATACAGTAGGAGTTCGCAAAACAAGAACAGAACAATAAACATCTTCATCTAAAAGTATATCCAAAAGCCATCCGAGCTTTCTTGCAATACCAAGTCTGACATCATCTTCTAGATCAGGTGCACATGTCAGAAGTTTAAGAAATAAGGCAACTCGGCCAACTACGAGCATCTTTTCCTTGTTCATAGAATCCGAGCCAACAGAAAAGACCGCATCTAATGAATTGTGGCTGCTGCTGGTATTGCTCTCGGAAGGCTCATCACTTCCATTACTGAACAACCAATCCAAGATCTGGCACTTGTTTTCTTGCTTCACCTGAGCTGAATTTAACAGAGAGTTGAGTAAGTGCAAGGACGTTGGCTCCAAGATTTCTGCCAATACTTCACTAGCAGATTTCAAATGTTCCACTATGCTGAGTGAGATTCTGAAGGTTAATATCATCACAACGCTGAGCGCTATCTCTTTGTACACACAAAGGGCTTGGGTTTGGTACTGGGAAATGATTCTTACGGCATTGATCAGATAAAACTTAACTGGAAGGAAAATTCTTTTGGCTTCAGCCACAGATACTTTTTCCTTCGAAGAAGACCAAGTCTCAGCAGCACATCTCAATGACACATTGGCCAGAGAAATTAGGTTCATAATAATGCCTGTGATGTTCAATTTTGCTGCTAAAGCACCCTTTCCAAACTGTAGCAATGAGACTACACCTTTCCATGACAAATTTAGTAAACTTACGAGACTGCCGCCATCGTTAGCTGCAACAGTCCCCAATTCACATAGTTTTTCTATTGTGCAATTGGTTACTTGGATGACATGGTCTCGATTTTCAATCTCTTTGCAGTCTCCAGTTTCTTTTTCGTCTTCAATTTTTTCATGGAAGGTATCCCAGTTTACACCATTGCAATATACCTTGCATAATCGAGTTACTGCATCAAGGGCCACCTGTGCGGCCTTCAATAACTCCGGACCTAATATGTGAATATTCTGTATAGAAATCATAGAAGTACAACGATAATGAGCAATACGATTTAGATCAGAATGTGCAATATGACACAACAAGATATGCAAAAAATCACAGACATTATAGATAATATTTCGACAGAAACATTACATTGATGATTCATCTTAAACGAAAAGTAGATAGAACAAAAGAGCAAGTGGGTGTACTGTTTCCAACGTAAACCAAAAGAGTTGCAGGCCACATTGATCTTGACCATCCGTTAACTAACAAAAAACCATACCAATCATTTGCTCCATCAAGAAAGCAACCGTAAAGGGAAAACAAAAGAACACCACAGATTTCTACAAAGCTTTTTCAGTGACGAAGGTACCGGATGTTAATATTACAGTATGAAGTAGGGTTATAATTTACTAGACGGATGACAGACAATTAATACGAAAAGATTAGTAAGTTCTTATCTAGAAGTCCTTAACAATACCTTAATCAAGATCTAAAAATGACAAAAGCCAAAACCAAATACACGTGCAATTACCTTTATCTCAGATATCAAATCTTTCATCAGGGTGAACTGCTCCGAAATGAAATTCTCTAAGCTGACCACCAATTCCTTATTAACGGAAACATGATATCTTGCTAGAGCTGAATAGCTAGCAGCAGAGTAATTTAACAAATCCAAGACCAACTGAAAAAGAAGTTCAATGGTGTCAAAGAACAGTTGAAAGTTTTGAGAAATTAATTTAACTACTTAATTAACTACAAGGAAATGCATTTATCTTGAAGAAAAAAATATATCACACACGGCGATATGTTGAACAATACCTTGAACAAAAAGAACAGTGAAAATTTTACAAGCACGACGAAAACTAAAAAGAGGAACCATTTGCATTTGAAAACTACCCTTTGCAGAAATCACACACCAAAAACACAGTTATAAGCAGATGCTACAGGGACACTGACACTGATTGCAGATGTATAATTACATGTAAAAACAAACAAGATATATCTTATCATGCATGCCTTACTCACAAAGTACCATCTCTCAAGTGAATTATTATAACAGTGATATGAGTCATAGATCAAGCTTAAAATCTAAGTCCAGGCCTGGAATATCAGAATTCATTAAATGAGTTTCACAGTGCAAATTAAAAATACTTTCATAGCTTTGATGGATCTTACGAAATTATCAGTGTGATGCCTGGAAGGAAATGTTGATGCAAAATTCGAATAGAATAACAACATACTCTATCCTAGTTCTAGTCCAGAAAAGCTAAGAAAACAGAATATTACCAAGTCCACCTAAGTTCCTTTCGACATTGTTCCAGTATTTGCAACAACTTGGAGATTCATAGACACCATCAAGAGGTAAAAAAAATGTTTGTAAGGATAGAGCAGATACACCATCAAATAGACTTGGGAATGAGATAGCTAGAATGCTCTTCTTCCAGAGAAAGCCTAACAGAATAGACTTTGATACGAGATAACTTCCCCATAATGCAAATTCAGACTTGTACAACAAAGCATAATATACAATAACAAAATTTACCTGATAAAAGAAACTACAGTGTTCTTCTTCTGGAGAATCTTCGGTTGACATTAGAGTCATTTTCAGATGCTTTCTGCACCATATGTTTGCCTAAAAAAGACAAACATAATACTAGCTGCACATCACTAATGAGCTCAACCAACAAAACCTTGCAGAGAAATATTCCAGAATATTAATTCCACGGGGGAATAAAGAGCTTACTTTTGTTCCTAGTACAAGAAATTGCACTAGGCATCCTGATATTTCTGACTCCAAGTATTTTGCCGCCACTTGTAAAATAGCTTTATTCAACATGCACTGAGTTATATCTAAACAAGTAAAGTCTTCCCAAAGCATCTAAATCGTTAAGGAAAATAATGAGAGAAGGTGTGATGAACAAATACTCAGAACAATGGTTGCCATTTACACAAATAACTATATCAAAGGCCTTGGTAGATAGGTTTCATGGATCCTTATTTACAAATATGAGCCCATCACCAGCCAGAGACATCATGAAAGTAGTTCTTCAAGAAACTCGATTTGAGAAGCATGAACAGTTCACTTCAATTTAGTCCCAATTAACATGCTAATGGATAACTACACAGAAAACTTTCGATTATTCATTGAACACCAAGAGAATTTTTCCACAAATGCAGTAAAGATTATTGCAGAAAAAAGATGCACAAAATCTCAGCAGAATATAATGATGTTTAGTTACTTTAATCATATTTCATACTAAGGCAATAAGCATGTACAGAAGGGACTGGGCTTTTCCTTAGCTAATTAGGATACTGTTAGACATTGAACAAGAGAATGCACTGCGGTCCTCTCACATATATCTGATTCCTCCAATTCCTTGAGCAGTTGTACCCTATTCTCAACAACCTGCAAATTTACGCAAGTACCAAGCGTTCTAAGGGTCAGACTTAAACACTTAATAATATAAATAAAACTAGAAAAGGGAAAGTAACAGGACTGTATATTTCCAAAACCGATAAACACCGACAACTAGAAGGTATTCATAATAGAAGAAGAAAATTACAACAAATAACAATCAAATTACTGAGGCAAAACAAAAACAAGGTACCTCAATTTCAATTTTGAAATAAAATACACAGTGTGGCGAATTCCACAACCACAAATACTATAAATCTGACGTTAAACATCAGAACCTAAATATCAAGCAACACTATATACAAACAACAGCAAAGAAAGATCCGCAAAGAAAACCGAAACAGGATAAAACTTCGTTTAGAAAAAACGGAAAAGCAGAACGATATGTGATTCAGTTGAGATATAATCAGAAGCTTGCCTCCGAAGCTTTGATAGCTTCAAGTAAGGTCTGCAACTCTCTGCCTGAGTTCGAACACTTCATTTCTTTTCCACTGTGCCGAGCGCGCTCTCCCTCTCTCTCTCTCTCTCTCCTCTCCCTCTCCCTCTCCCTCTCCCTCTCCCTCTCCCTCTCTTTGTTTTGTAGGTTTCTAACTTCCCGCCATATCGAAAATTTAATTGTGTGTTTTGTCTTTGGATAAGTGGCCACTAAGTGGGTAGAGTATGTTATGTGCGACAGCTGCAGCGAGTCCACTGACTAAAATTGAATGCCCCTTCGCAAGGATGATTTACATGTTTAACCCCCAGACGGTGGCTCGATTATTTCTCATGGGCACAGGCACCAGGGTGTGCTAAAAGCTGGGCCGAAAATCGAACGGACGGATCGAATTTATATGGAGCAATCCGTAAAACTTAACCAAGAAAAAAAAAAGTGAAAGTAAAAAATAAGAAAATCAAAACCGAAACCGAAGGTTTTGGTCCAATTTGGAGCAAAATAGTTTAAAACCGAACTAAATCTGTAAGAGAATAATTTTACGTATCTATTCTCATTGATAGAATTGATTAATGTATAAGATAGAGAACATACATTTAGGCTACAAATCAGGAATAAATATGACTAGTTGATTCTAACTTAAAATAGGAGATTTATAAAATATTCACATTATTTATCACACCCCGCAGTCGAAGCAGGAGGTTTACGAATGCTTAGACTGTCCCGAAAAATCCTCAAATAGAACCTGTGGCAGCCCCTTGGTGAAAATGTCAGCAATCTGATATCGAGAGGGGACATGAAGCACACAAACTTGTCCACGTGCCACTTTTTCACGAACAAAATGGATGTCCATTTCAATGTGCTTGGTGCGCTGATGCTGAACGGAATTTCTAGAAAGGTAAATGGCACTCATATTATCACTGTAGGACAAAGTCGCCTTACGACTCGGACAATGGAGTTCCAAGAGAAGGTTCTAAATCCAGCATGATTCGGAAACAACATTAGCTACCCCCTGTATTCTGCTTCCTCACTTGAGCGGGATAGAGTAGGTTGGTGCTTGGAGGACCAAGAGATCAAGTTGTCTCCCAAAAACATACAGTCACCCGACGTTGAACGCCGTGTGTCGGGTGTAACACCCCAATCTCAATGAGGGTAGTTACACGTCGTATGACCCACCATGGGCCTACCAGGCTGACATCACACATACTAAACGACAGAACAATACAAAAAACACCATAACACGACCAATCAAATGTTTAATACCAAACATGAGTTGAGCCGCGGCTTCGGACAAAACGAGTAGGCTTTAATGTAATTCAACAAAATACATAATCATCACACAATGTATTACAACGACTTTAAATGCAACTTTAAATATGAAAACCAATACAGACACTTCCAAATACTGACTCGAGCTCTCTAACATCATGTCTGCCCATCAGCTCCGTGTGAACCCCGTGTAGGCTCCTGAATCAAAAGATCACCTGAAATGCATAACATATTCCACCCCAAACGAGGGGTTAGCAACGAATTGCTAGTGCAAGTACAATATTACAATACTTTAATACACAAACATTTCCAGTTCTTTCAAGGGAAAATTCTATAAAAACCACTATACTTTGCAATTTTTTTCGGATTAACCGCCGAAAGAATTTTTTTTCTATGTTAACCACTCAAAGTCTGTTTTTATTTTTAAAAAAAACCACCTGACCGGGAATAACAGGTTTTCCGGGTTCCAAAGCTGATGTGGTATTTTTTTATTAAAAATAATAATTATATGGCATTTTTTATTAAAAATAATATTTACATTGCGTTTTAAATTAAAAAAATTGCTAATTAAGTGGCTTTTAGGCCAAATTTCATGGAAATCACTATACTTTGGATTGATCATTCCATATCTATTCCAATTAAATGAACAACATATTACAATTATAAGATCATCCTTCATTCCATACACATTCCAATTAAATAAGTAACATGTAGTAACAATTATAAAATCAAAAGGACGTCATTCAACACACATTCCAATCTAACCATCACAATGTTTACAAAAAGAAAAGTCAGTGCCAACATAAGCACAAGTTTCAACATTTTTTATGGTTACACAAAAGGCCCAGATTCAATATTCATAAGGGCAACCAGTATACCAAAAAAGAAGAGACATCTAATCTAAAGTTAGTGTCTTCTCTACACTAGATTCCCTTCCATCTTTGTCATATATCGGCTTGTGTTTCAGCACCTTCTGTTTCATAGACAATGTGCTGACTTTCTTGCACTCCTACAGATTCAACCACATGATCCTGGAAATAATAATAAAAATCAGTCCATGTTTTCACAGCTTTTTAATATATTTTGACATCAAATATAACATGAATAGTTGACATAGTTTTAACAGAAAAATATACCTCTGCACCAATCGGATTAGCCTTCCCAGTTCTGCCACCCCTGCTAGTTCTCTCACCCCTACTAGTTCTGCCACCCCTTGAGCCCCTCGCATCAAGTTCATGAATCCTAGGCCTACCTGTAACACTCCCAATCCGCTCAGGGATATTCCACGTCGTAGAACCTTTCCTCAAGGATCTACCAGGCTGGTAACAACATCGAACATCTCAACAATGCCCTTAAGGCTAAAATGACTCACTAGACCGATTTGGTTTTTCAATAAATACATACAACTCAATCACAACGCATGCCCACGCAGGGGTTGAGTACAACACACTCCCGTACAACGGGGAAAGAATACTGCAGCGGAAAATAAAATACAACTAAACCAAAACGACATCAACGGGTCCTCATGTGATTAGTATCGTTCATCTTTCATCATTCTTCATTCCGATAAGGAATTTCAACGACAATGATGGACCTACATGGACAAAACAAAAATACAACAACATCCACGAGCATCTGCTCGGGTAATACATAATGGCAATGACTGACAAACTGGAGAACACTCCAACTGACTGACCAACATGAACAACTCGGACTAGTATCGCTCGAATGCCTCGTCGTCATCGTCATGCCCCTGTGTCTCAACTCTCTCCTCGCAAGCACCTAAAACATGAAAACATGTTCCGCCCCCACGGGGTCAGTCATCCAGATAATGAACATAAAATACATGTATAACATGATCATCCAAAGGCAGAATGAAACGGTACAATGATAATAATAATACGAGATGCTCACAAACCAAGGTAAGAACTGAGCATTCGTGAAACACTATACCCAAGGCATACTATTAATACATGTTCAACAGGTTAGAACATAAATGCCCAACGGAGAATCATAAATATAGAACACCACAATGAATTTGTAATATCCGCAATTTTTGATTTCCGGTAAAAAAAAAAATTTCGGAGGGAGTCCGTTTAATTAGCTAGTTTGTGACCGTTTCGTCATTCTGAGAATGATTAATTCTGCACTTTTTGTCATCCGAGTTCGTTTCGGTGTCGTTTTGCTGAGTTCCGTGCTTTTTAGCGACTTTTCCGTGCTTGAGTTCGAATCTTGCGAATCTCGTTCGAAACTATCGTTTCGGTTTTCTCACAAGTTCATTTAACGTTATTATACGTGTTGTGAGCTTCAGTTTGGTTATTCATTGTCGTATCGTAATTTATCGGACGTTTGGGTCGTTTTGTAATTTTCCATAGTTGCGGGTATTTGTTGACGTACTCGCTTTTACCTACCTCCGGGTTGTTGGAATTATGTGTTTGTTTTGATCTTAAGCTCGTGTTTTTATTATTGTACTACTTGTCTTGTTCGACCGTAGTGATTCGCGTTCGTCGCGTTCCGCGATCCTTTTTGGATATGACATATGACAGCTGTTCTGTACTGCCACATGATTAACGCACGTTATTCTTCATCGGTAGCATACGCTATCGATGCCTCTCTTACCTACATAATGCATCATTCTTTACGTACGTTAAATTATTCAGGTTTTCGGGCAGTGGAGTCTGGGTGACTCTTACGTACGTAATGGCTTGCTCCTTACGTACGTAAGCTCACTAACGTACGTTAAGCCTTGTTGCTTATGTACGTTAGCCTCCTGCGGGTTTATATACCTGGAGTTGACTGATTTCGGATCATTTTTATCTTCCTCCTCCTTCCTTCGGTTTTGGCGATCTAGGCACCTGTGGGACGAGCTTTCGTCGGCCTTTGATGATTGTAATCATCTCGGTGGGTCTTCTTCGTGTTCGTCATCATCTATTCATCCTTTTCCTCCGAATCAAGGTATTTTCTAAAATCATAGATTTGTGATATTTGAGGATTGGTCTCGATTTCATAATTCTAATCTGGAATTTATGATTCGATTAAATGATTCTCGTTGTTTTCATTGTAATATATGGATTACAATCTCGTTTGTCGACTTCTTTTCATCCGGAGCATGATTTTGGGTCTCTTGAGAAATCCCTCTGATCCTTGTCATTATTATTGTCAAGTTGGGTTTCGAGGAGTATTGTTAATTCATTGTGATGTTATTGTTAAACATGTTTTACGGGTTGTATACCCATATCTTTGGTTCATTTCAACCCGAAGGGTGGTTTCGGTGTTCTTGAGGTGTAGTGAACATTCAATGTTCGATTAAATGTTCAAATGGGTTTTCCTTTGATAAATTGTTTTGATTTTCGTTGTTTGGCCTTTATCCTCATCGTAATCATGTTTCCGTTGTTTCTTCCGGGGGATTATAGGTGCTCGAGGATTTCGAGTTGATCTCCGTTTTGTGTCGGTGATTCGTGTGGTGTGATTCTCGTAGTGTTCGCGGTGCTATGGTATTCTTGATGGTGTTCAATAGTTCGGGGCTGCCCGGCCGCATCCGTTTCATCGACTCATTTCGATCGTGGTTTCGAGGCAAGTATTTTCTTATACAATTTATGTCTTGCAAATCGAGTTTACATGTTGGATTTACGATGGTTGGTTTACTCTCGTGAATATGATTTGTGTGAGTTGATTATGATTTGATTATTTTGAACGTTGGGGACTTTAATCATATTTCCGCTGGTTTAATGTTGTGGAATCGTGTATTCCGTATTTAAGTGTGTCGTTGTGTTATGATTGATCCTTCAAGATGGAGGTATTGTGTTGAGTATGATAACGGTGTCGGGTAAGTGGCCATCTCTAGTATGTATTCTTGATGAGCTTACATTCTTAGCATATTAGTATTGCATGAGTAACGTGTGTATGTGTATGCTCACTACGGGTTAGATCCGACGGGGTCTCGGTAGGGGTCCACAGAGGCGTGGGCCCGTGAGCTTGCTTTTAACCACTACGGGTTAGATCCGACGGGGTCTCGGTAGGGGTCCACAGAGGCGTGACTCCGCGGTTAATTGTGGTGCATTTTACAAATGTGATTTAATTATGGCATTTCCGGAAATGAGTGCTTTTGGACTATGTTTTCATGATTGCAAGCATTGACTAAGTGTGTAAGAGGTAAGATGTTCATTTGGCTTACTTGGCTAGGATGACACTAGAGTATTTTGTCGTGTGTGTTTAATCTTTAAATTGTGGAGTTTTGATGTTGGTAAACGGACCTTGCTTTTGGCCTTTGGTACTATGATTTGATGAGATTCGGGACGAGATCCCAACGGTTTTGTAAAGGTCGTTTTACGGAAAGTGATTTTGGGTCGAGACCCATTCGTTTTTGAAATGGTTATTTTTCAACTAAGGACTTGAAGTCCAACAAAGTTTCTACTTTTAAAATTCCCGAGATGACGAATTTATTTTCAAACACTCGTTGATTGCTTTCTAAATAAGAAAACCTCTGGGGAAGGCTTTGGTGGTTAATTTTCGTGCCGGATTCGTGAATTCTAATTGTTTGTTACTTTTCGTATGATTATGTACTTGCACTAGCAAAATAGTGGAATTTTGCTAACCCCCGAGTAATCGGGGGGTGGATGTCTGTATTGCATTCAGGTTTTGGGGAGCATAGCACAGGGTCGGCATGAAGGATGATGAAAGATAAACGATACTAATCACATGAGGACCCATACGTTGTTGTATTGGTTCATTTATACTTTATTTCCGCTGCAGTTTTCTTTACCCGTTATACGAGAGTGTGTTGTATTCGACCCCTGTGTGGCATGTATTGAGATCGAGTTGTATGTATTTATTGAAAGACCAAATCGGTCTACGGAGTCATTGCAGCCTTAAAGGCGATGTTGAGATGTACAATTGTGTTACCAGCGTGGTAGACCCTTGAGAGAAGGGTTTACGGCGTGTAATATCCCTGAGCGGATTGGTAGTGTTACATAAATGGTATCAGAGCTTAGGTTGTGGAAACCTAGGCTGTCGGGTCAAGTTGTGTCTGTTGTGTTTTGTCTTGTTGGATTTTGTCTGACTGAGTCGTGTCGCGACGCGTCGTCTGAGTTTATTGGTCGTGATTAGTATCGTGAGGTGATCATCATCTTCGTGCGACCTGTAGATGTAAGTCTCCCTTCTTTGTATTGTGCCTCGTGTGACACGAACTATTTGTATAATTATCTGTCTAGTGATAGAATCTTCATGTATATCCTTGGTCTCATGATATGTGTTATTCGACTCTCATATTTTGCTTATATAAGGGGCATTGTCACTGCTTATGCCTTTTCGACTGTTTGTTTTTCGGGAAGAGTCATGTGTTGTGTTAAATTTGAACGACGTGACACGTGTTGTGTCGAGAATTATACGTCTCGACAGGCGATCGCCTCAGAGATCGGGCGACCGAGCCAGAGCCCAGCAGCCAAGGCAGATCGGCCGACCGAAGGTCCCAGGACAAGTCCCGTTGCCGAGCGATCGACATCTAAGACGATCGTCTCTCGGTACTTGGCGATCGACTTCTGATGGCCGACTAGCCGATGATCGAAGGTACCAGGACAAGTCCCGATACCGAGCGATCGACATCTAAGACGATCGTCTCTCGGTACTTGGTGATCGGCTCCTGGTGGCCAACCAGCTGACGACCGCCTTATGCCACTCGAAGCCGATGATCGTCCAGTCGGCAAAAGGCCGAAGCTCGGAACAAGGCCCACATGAAAATCCGGAAAAGGCGCTGATGCACATGGTCCGTTGACCACAGCCTGTCAGCTGTTAGGAATACTTGTTAGATTTTGATGATGTCACTAATATAAAATCAAATGTTTATTACTTGGCAAAAATATAAGGAAGAACCAAATGAGTATCTTCCATAGGCCAAATATGTTAAGTATAAAACTTGGCAAAATGTAAAGAAGAACCGAATGAGTATCTTCTGTAGGCCAAAAATTAGTTAGGCTGAAAATCGGTTAAGTACCAAGTACAGCTAAGTCCATCAGAGAGGATCATCCGAGTCCAGTCAGAGTAGCTCTGGTCAACAAAATTTATCAGAGAAGTTTGACCAGACTGCAGCCAAGGTACCTCAGGGAAGTCACCTGATCAGATAAGTCACAAACAGTGAACAACCGAGAGGTCCTAACTGCAGAGATGTTAGCTGCATATCAGCCTACTCGAAGGCAGCCAAGTACTCCAAGTCCACGTCATCATGAGTTGAAAAGTCAAGTATTACGAAAAGTCACATGCAACGTGAAGAGACAAATTGGAGTGATTCCTGCAAGAGATATGATTTAAATAAATCATCCAGACCCACCTTGAAGACTTTAATCGTTTTATATTCAAAAGATTCGGCGCTCACATGCAGAAGTCTTCACAACGGTCGGAAGATAAAATAAAATAATGGAAATCCATCCTTGCAACGTTCAGAAAGATTAAACAATGAAGTCTCCCTCCAACGGACAGATTTGTTCAAAAGATTTGCAACGGCTACAAGGAAAAAGCTCAGAGATCGTGACCTATATATATCCGAAGATTTGAAGCTAAGCAACTACCGGTGCGAACATACTTTCAAGCGATCAAAGCAATCAAGCAATCTAAAGCAATCAATAGCATCGAGAAAAGAGCGGTTCTAAGAGTTCATACTTAAAGAAGCTCTTAGTTGGAGAAGACAAAAACTCTTGTCTATAATCCCGAGGACGGGGTACTTCACCGGTTGAAGTAAGAGATCAGAAGGCATCCAAGGATCGAGGATCAAGAGGTGCAAGGCGCTTAAGTGTGTACAACGGCACGGATTTCTACCGGTTGGAAGTCTGTAGTGTGGTTTGAATCACTGTAATATTTATCACTGGTTGAGAATTATAGTGAATTCATCTCCAACTGGTTTGGAGAAAAGTGGATTAGTAGAGGATTACCCCACCTCTGAGACCACTATAATTGCCTGCGTTATTTATTGTTTTATTGCATCATACTCTAACTGCTGCATTCATTGTTAAGTGTTTCATTAAGTTGCTTTCTATTCGTCATCAGCTGACTTCCGCATATATCTAAGAACAAACGACTCCAAGTCATTTGTTTAACTATCAGCTGAAGAAACTCACTCTTCGTGAAAAAGAGTTTAAGAGTTTCTACAAGTCTATTCACCCCCCCCTCTAGACTTGTACCTGGACGACTTGTGACCTACAAGTGGTATCGGAGCGGTTGGTTCATTTATTTCACGAACCAGATCTATATCAGATATATATCTTTACTCTCACTTTATAATGGAACACATGCACTCTAGACTCCCTGTGTTTTCAGTTGACGAGTATGATCTGTGGAAGATAAGGATGCAGGCACACTTATCTTCGATTCATGACGACATGTGGTGCATCATTGAAGACGGTCCATTCATCTTTGAGAAGGACAACACAGCAGAGGAGATCGCAGCAGGGAGGCCAGAGAAGATTCCTAAGAAGAGGACGGAGCTGACTCCCGAAGAAAGAAAGCTGGCCAATCTTGATAACCGGGCCAGAGATGTGTTATATCAAACTCTTGACAAATCCACCATGGTCAAGATCAAGAATTGTAAGAATGCCAAAGAAATCTGGGACACATTAGCCCTAATGTGTGAAGGAACGGAGCTGATCAAGGAAAACAAGCTGTCAATTGCTATCCAAAAATTTGACAACTTTAAAATGAAGAATGGTGAATCCATAGACCAAGTGGACACAAGGTTCACTGAGATTATCAATGAGATCAACTCCCTCGGCAAAACCTATGGCAACAGGGAAATGGCACTAAAGGTTCTCAGATCTCTCAACCCCGAATGGAGCATGAAGGCCGTGGCCATGAGAGAGTCCAAGGACCTGAATAAGATAAAGATTCAGGAGCTGTTCTCTGATCTGAAGGCTTATGAGTTCGAGCTTCCAAGTTCATCCTCAACTGAGCCTGCAGAGAAGGGAATCGCATTTGCAGCCGAGTCCCCTACCAAGAGCCTATCTGATGTGAAACCTCCAAATCCAATAGATTTTGAGGAAGAAATGGCGTTTATAATGCAAAGGTTCAGCAATTTTAGAAAGAACTACTCCAAATATAAGAAAAATTATAAGGAGAATCCAAGAAGGAACCAGAAGGCTGGAAGCTGGAAAGTAGAATGCTATAACTGTCACAAAATAGGACACATCCAAATGGACTGTCCTGAGCTCAAGAAGGACGAAACCAAGAAGGAGGTGGGCAGAAAAGAAGATAGAAGAAAGGCCCTCATCGGAGAAGACCAGGAGCATGTCGAATCAAGCAGCGGATTCTTTTCTGATGAAGATGAGGAGTATGACTGCCTGATGGCAAACCTAGCTGATGAAGAGGTAACTTCTAAACCCACCGGTTCAAATAATAGCTCAGCCATGTCACAAGATATGGATCTACATGAATCGGTAAATTAGTTATTTAAAGATTTTGAAACACTCAAATCTGCACACCAAGCTGTATCAGCAGAGAAGACTCAGCTGCAAGATGAGAATAGGCAGCTGAAAAATGATTTCGAAAAACTCAGCCTAGATCTGAATAAGGTTGAGATAACTACAGCTGACTTTAAAAACCAGGCAAATGTTAATACAGCTGAGATAGATCGACTAACCATTTTACTTAAAGAAAAATCAGCTGCACTTGCTCATGCCAAAGTCGAGTTTACTAAGGTAGCTCGGATAAATAAGACTCAAAGCGCAGGAAATAACCTCCTGAAGGCGTCTTCAACTCTGGGAGAATTGTGTACTTATAAAAGGTCACTATATACCAAATCAGGCCTTGGATATGATTCTCACACTCCCTCTAGTTCTGAAACCAAGTTTATCAAGGGAGAAACAATTGTCTCGACTGCTGAGCCTGTATATAAACCGATATTCAAAAACAGGCAACAACCAAGTCAAATGTCTAGCCGCAATAAAGTTACACCAAATGACCCACCTAGACAGCGACTAGGCAAAGGCCTGTGCAAAAGCAAGAGCCTGCACAACATGCCCACTATTACAAACAACTCCCCAAAAATAGATTTCATAATGGGAGGGGCAGATGGAAACCTCAAGGTTATCCTAATTACCAAAATGAACAAGTGTGGAGACCACAAAGATTTAATAAATGGTCTCAGCCTAGATTTAGAAATGGCCCATACTATCAAAATTTTGAGGAATATCCGGTATACAATCCAACCAGGAGATTCAGACCTCGACCACAGACACCTTATGAGGGTTATAATAATAATAATAACAATTTCTATAATCCAAGGAGAAATCAATTCTCCAGGAAACCAGCTAACCCCAAAGGACCCACACAAATTTGGGTACCTAAATCTCTGCTTGTTTAATTGCAGAAAAGGTGGAAGGACTACAACCACATCTCCTCAAGCTCAAATTTTGGAGGTGAAGAATGGTTTGTAGACTCTGGATGCTTGAGGCATATGACCGGGAACAAGAAGATGCTGTCCAAGTACATCAAAGAGAGAGGTCCCGATGTAACCTTTGGAGATAGCTCTAGAGGACAGACAAGAGGCTTTGGAGAGCTGCACCGAGGAAACATTGTGATATCCAAAGTCCATTATGTCAAAGGGCTCAAGTACAACCTCCTGAGCATAAGCCAATTCTGTGACGAGAAGAACCTAGTAGTCTTCACCATCTTGAAGTGTATGGTGATAGACATCTTATCTGGAGAAATAAAGCTACAAGGTTTCAGAAGAAGAGATGTCTACATGATTGACTGGAACACAGGAACACCCAACTCCTGTTTTCTATCCAAGACAGTAGCTGAGGATGGATGGCTGTGGCACAAAAGACTATGTCACCTGAACTTCAAAGCGATCAACAAGATTAGCTCTCAGAAGCTGGTCAGAGGACTTCCAAATGAAGCATTCAAGAAGGAAGCACTCTGTGATGCATGTCAGAAAGGAAAGCAGACCAAGGCATCATTCAAGCCAGTTCAGCCTACAACGCTCACAACAAGGATCTTAGATCTACTCCACATGGATCTATTTGGTCCTATCAAGCCAAGGACTTTGAGCGTCCGAAAGCATGCCCTTGTTATAGTAGATGATTATTCAAGGTACACTTGGATTATCTTCCTATACAAGAAAAGTGAAACCTTGACCAAGTTACCTGAGCTGCTGAGAAGGATCCAGAATGAGAAATCTCTTTCCATAATCAAGATCAGATCAGATAGAGGAGGAGAGTTTCTCAACAAGGTGATAACCGATTACAGCGATCATAATGGGATCCAGCATGAGCTCTCTCGGCTGTGACGCCCACAGAATGGTGTTGCCGAAAGAAGGAACAGAACTCGAAGGAAGCAAAGAAGGTCCATGATTGCGTAAGCGACCTACCCAAAAGGTTCTCGGGTCAAGTCATAACACACTGTCACACCTGCAGCAGAGTATGATAGTAGGGAGACATGGCAAAACTCCCTATGAGGTTTGGAATAATAGAACTCCTACTGTTGCTTACTTTCATGTTTTTAGTTGTAAGTGTTTCATCCACAACAACGGTAAAACACAGCTAAATGCCTTTGATGCTAAAACTGATGACGGTCTCTTTATAGGATATTCCCAAAGAAGCAAGGCATATAGAGTCTTTAATAAAACCTTAGTTGTGGAGGAAACACCCCATGTTGTTTTTGATGAATCTACCGTTGAGTACAGGAAACAAGTTGAGCTAATTGAGAACAAGCTCAAGTCAGCAACCCTTGAAGAAGTCATTATACATGACACTGGAATGGTGGACTCACCTGCAGACCAGCCTGATGACCCAACTGCAGCTGCTGAAGACCCAACTGCAGATCAGACAGGATCACCAAACCTATCTGATCCAGCTTGTCCAAGAAGACCCAAATGAGCCGACAAAGACTCATCTGCAGACGTAACCAACTGCGCAGTGACAAGACGGTAGCTGATCCAGTTGCAGACCAGAACCCAGCTGATGCAGATAACCACCAGGACAATCCAACAGGGGGAACAAACCCAGAATAGGACGATATCCCCAAATGGCTCAAGGATCACCCAATCCAGCAAATAATTGGAAAGTTGACTGATGGAGTTAAGACGAGACAGTCAATCCTACCAGCAGGAATGGCGATGTTCTCATGTTTTATGTCACAAATTGAACCCAAGACTACAGAACAAGCCTTGGAAGATTATTCATGGATTAATGCCATGCAAGAGGAATTGGAGCAGATGGAAAGAAACAAAGTTTGGGAACTAACAGACAGACCTGATCATAAGAAAGTTATTGGCACCAAATGGGTGTACAAAAACAAGAGTGATGAAGACGGAGCTTTTGTTAGGAATAAAGCCAGACTTGTAGCAAAAGGTTATGCACAGTGTGAGGGAATAGATTTTGATGAAACTTATGCACCTGTTGGAAGACTAGAGGCCATCAGACTATTCCTCGCATATGCTGCATTTAAGGACTTTGAAGTATATCAGATGGATGTAAAGAGTGCTTTTCTGAATGAAATTCTAGAATAAGAAGTCTACGTAGAGCAACCCCCAGGTTTTGTCAAAGGAGACAAAGTCTATAAGCTGTTGAAGGCTCTTTATGGACTCAAGCAAGCACCAAGAGCGTGGTATGAAACACTGTCTGTGTTTCTTGAGAAAAATGGATTTTGCAAAGGGAAGGTGGACAAGACCCTATTCAGAGTGGAGCACGAAGGCCACATATTAATAGTCCAGATTTATGTGGATGACATCATATTCGGGTCAACCAATCCAGAGCTATGCGAGAAATTCTCGAACCTCATGCAAGGAGAATTTGAGATGAGTATGATGGGAAAGCTTAACTTCTTTCTCGGACTACAAGTTAAGCAGATGGAAAAAGGAATTTTCATCAACCAAGCAAAGTATACCAGAGATCTTATCAAGAGATATGGAATGGAATCAGCCAAGCCCGCAAGAATTCCAATGAGCACAAGTACTCACCTGGATGCAGACGAGGCAGGCATATCAGTGGACTCAACCCACTACAGAGGACTCATTGGATCTCTTCTGTACCTCACTGCAAGCAGGCCAGACATATCATATGCCATTGGAGTTTGTGCAAGATTCCAGTCCAAGCCGAAGCAATCACACCTAGATGCAGCTAAGAGAATAATTAAGTACCTAAAGTCTACAATTAATGTTGGACTATGGTATCCCAAGGATGATAACTTCGAGCTGTCAGGATACTCAGATGCGGATTTCGCAGGATGCAAAATCAACAGGAAGAGCACTAGTGGAACGTGTCAATTCCTAGGAACCAGACTGATATCCTGGTTTAGCAAGAAGCAGGTTTCTAACTCTATCTCCACTACAGAGTCAGAATACCTAGCTGCAGGTAGCTGTTGTGCACAAATTTTATGGATTAGACAGTAGCAAAGGGACTATAATATCATTGCAAATGAAGTTCCTATCTGGTGTGATAACAATAGTGCTATTGCAATAACCAACAATCCGGTTTTGCATTCAAGGACGAAGCACATTGATGTTAAGCACCATTTCATTAGAGACCATGTGCTTAACAAAAGGGTTAGAGTTGAAAGAGTCAGCACAGACTACCAGATAGCTGACATCTTCACTAAACCCTTGCCAGAAGAAAGATTCCTGGAGCTGAGCAGAGACCTTGGATTACTAGATTGGGAATCTAGTACTGAAGCAATTTAAAGCATAGAAGACGAAGGACGGATCCCAGCTGAAGAATCAGATCCTAGCTGATGCAGGCGAGAAGACGAAGGACGGACAAAGCAACCTAGCTGATCAGAATACCAGGCGAGAAGTCAACTCACCTGATACAGAGCGGTCAACAGTCAACAAATTAGACCAGCTAAGTTTTCTAAACTGACCTCTGAATATTTAATTATTATCTGCCACATCTATAATATTATAATAATTTTGGTTTACAACTGGCAGTTAAATATATATTTTCCTAAGCCAAGTGGCAATTTTAATACACGCGTCAATCACCTATTAAATCAACCTCCACGGTGGCCAATCAGAATCAACCGTCAAATTTTAAAATGGGCCACAGATTCAAATTTGAAATTCAAAAGAATATCAAAAGGCGTACCACCATTTCAAATATATAATAAATTAATACAAACGTCTTTTCATCTTCTTTACAAGGAAAGAAGACCTTTCACTTTACTCTTTACGCTTACAGAAACCCTAGATTTTTCAGAGCAAAAATCTCTTGAACACCAAATACGCTAAAAATCTTTTATTTGCAGAAATGGCATCTTTCGAAGGAGTTAATTTGAAGGCGGTGAAAGACCAGATCATTTTCTCGTTGGTCGTCGACTTTGAAGGCTTATTGGAAGCCAATCTGGAGGACTACGACATGTTTAATCTGATTCGCGCAATGAAGCTTAATGGGATCTACCCATTTCTAGACATCAACCCACAACATCTGTTCAAAGAGGATGTCGTCGAGTTCTATCGCGAAGCTTATTTGATTCAAGACGGAATTCATAGCACAGTTGGCGGAATACCAGTCAGCATATCTCGAGAGACGATCCGTACTGTCTTCGGAATGAAGCACCGTGGTTTAGCGGTCGAAGCTCTCAAGCAATCCGCCTCCGAAACCTGGAAAAAGATTAAGGTGGAAAATATCCCGGAAAAACTGAAATTCACAGCCAAGAGAAATGAACTCAAGAGGATTTACCGGTTTGCGTTGGACATTACCAACAAAATAATAATGGGGATGGCGGGCAGTTATGATCAACTGTCGTCATCGAAGTTTATGGTGCTGGGAGCACTGATTCAGGAAGAAGAAGTTGATTGGGCAGACTACATCTTCAGGCAACTTGTGCGAGAGGTCAACAAAGCCGAATGGCTTGTTGATGAGAAGAGGTTCAAAACAAAGCTGGCGTTTGGAACACATCTAAGTTGGTTTTTTGAGAAGACTGGTGTGGAAAAGGGAAACACTGACCCCTTCCACCCCAATAAAAGACTTGGTCATATGGACCACGAGAAGGTGAGGAAATTCGGAGGCACTGGGAGAGCAGCTCAGTTGTTGAAGGAGCTGCGGACTCAAGAACATATCCAAGATATTATTCATCAGGAGAGTCGGACAGACCTGCAGCTGATATCGCAACTACAGTCGAGTCTGACACCGAGTCCAACGACACACCCAATGCAGTCAGATTTAAGAGAAGGGGACCAGCCCCTGAAGGACCCTCTATTCTGCAGTCATCACCAGAACCCTCTCCCAAGAGGCTCAAGAAACTGCAATTTAGTGAGGGAGAGCAGTCTGAACACCTTACAAGCCCCTCTGTCAGATCACCAATTCATCCGGAAGACCTGCCTGCACCAGGCACCCTCGAGACTCGGATTGTACCTATTCTCACCCCCCCAGTCTACATTTCCGAAGAAGAAGAAGCAGGTCTCATAATTTCTATCCCTGAAGCTGATTATACCTTTAACCTGCTTGAAAACAATACTTTCAACCTTTCAATTGAACAACTCCAGCTTGTTAAGCCACAAGCATTAAAACACTCTTTTGTACATATTTTTGAAGAGTGGAAGTTTTTCAAAACTCTGACTTTTACAAACCTTCAAACCTACATTGCAACTAGTGGTTGGGAATATCCCCAAGCCACTAAAGAGGTTCTGATTCACTTTTGCAAAGAATCAGACTTAGTATTAATCCTCCAGGATAATTGGTTCATGTCCCATTTTAAAACAAACATGGACCAATTTATCCATTCTATCATGCTTAGCATTTTTGATGGTTCCTTTGGAGAAGAGGAGGAGGAGGAAGTTGAAAAAGAGATTATAATTGAGGAAGTAGATGGAGAAGGAAATAATGAAGTTGTTTATTTGGTTGTTGAAGAAGAAGAAGAATAAAAGCAGGAAGAGAAGAGAACAAAAGAAAATATTCTAGTTGAAAAACAGTCAGGAGAAATTGAGAAAACAGAAGAGTTGGCTGATGAAGGAGATGAAGAAGAAGGAGAAGAGGTAGAACAAGAAAAAGATGAAGAAGAAAAGGAGGATGAGATGAGAAAGATGATGATGGTGAAGGAGAAGAAGAGGAGAAAGATGATGATAACAATGATGATGATAATGATGATGACAATGATGATGATGATGGAGGACATGCAGGAGCAGAAAAAGAAAATGAAAAAGAAAAAGATGAGGAGGAAGGAAAAGAAAATTCCGGAGAAAAGGCAGAAGAAGAGAAAGAGGAGGATTAGGAGAAAGAGGAAGAAAGAGAAGAAGAAAAGGAGCCAGAACCAGAGTCGGAGACAGAGCCTATTCACGAAGCTGCAGATAGGACTGTGGTACCTGCCCGGTACACCAACCTAGACGCAGAGCCGGTCAAGACTCAGTCGTGGACCGGAGAAAACCCCTCGACCTACGGTTGCACGAAGCTGCAGTCTAGTGGCTCTTTTGCAGAAGGCTCAGGAGAGCACTCTCCATCAGCTCAGATATCTCCTGTCATGACTGAGCTGATCAGGCAAATCGTCAAAGATACAATTGAAGAGTTGCTAATGTCTCAGGTCACTCCTGACCTTCAATCAATCAATGCCAAGATCGACACTCTACTTCAGAGAGAGATTCCTCAGCCCCCTCCCCCTACCAACAACAGAATGCCATTTGGCATGTCTGATTGGATGAGGAAAATGGAGCAGCAATTAACTACCCTTGTTGATGCTGGCAAAAAGGGGGAAGAGAGAGTTCAGGGGGAAGAGAGAGTTCAGGGGGAAGAGAGAGAGAGAGATAAGGTCAAAGAAGAAGCAAGATGTCCTTCAAATTGAAGGACCCTCAAGTCTGAAGAGGAAGGAAGCTGTGGATCCAGATGACCAGGCTGACCAGCCTGAAGGAAAGAGAAGGAGGACTAGAGGAGGTTTTGGGCCTACTCTAGAATGGGAAGGAAAGGAGCTGTGGTATGTTGAGGACTTTATTCCATATGAAGCCCTGCCCATGTGGGGAGCTGCAAAGAAGAAATTCATCAGAGATTATTACGTCTGGGAATTACTCCAGGATGATAATCTCTCCCCACAGCAGACCTTCATCAATTTCATGGAAGAAGCTTACCCAAAACTCTGGACCATTCTGAAGAAGAAGGCTAAGGAACTAAACGCTTATCCTATGATTCCATCATTCAGAGCAGAGGAAGCGCCAACCCGTCTGGACAATGAGCTGAATGAGCTACAGCTTTAACAAGAAATCAAGCAGTTATGTCTTGAGAATAGATTTACGTCACAGCAAGAACAAGACTTTGCAGCTCTTGTTGTGAAGAGGAAATATGGTCTTGCTCCAGTCAAGATAAGACCAATTGGAGCTAAACCATTCAGGCCTGCCAAACAGCCTATTCGCAGAGGCAGAGGAAGAGGTAGATGACTTCATTTCTTTATGCTTGTAATCTTATTTTCTGTACCTGTAAAAACTTTCTTGTAAATTTCAATCATAATCAAGTCAGAAAAGTTTTATAATAGTCTGTTGAATGACAATTTCCAGTTGTCTCAATATTAGACTGATTTCAGTTTGTGTCTTGCACTTAAGTGCATACTTGGTCATTTGATTACTTACTTAAAGTTTTGCCATCATCAAAATAGGGGGAATTTGTTAGGAATACCTGTTAGATTTTGATGATGTCATTAATATAAAATCAAATATTTATTACTTGGAAAAAATGTAAGGAAGAACCAAATGAGTATCTTCCATAGGCCAAATATGTTAAGTATAAAACTTGGAAAAATGTAAAGAAGAACCGAATGAGTATCTTCTGTAGGCCAAAAATTAGTTAGGCTGAAAATCGGTTAAGTACCAAGTACAACTAAGTCCATCAGAGAGGATCAGCCGAGTCCAGTCAGAGTAGCTCTGGTCAACAAAATTTATCAGAGAAGTTTGACCAGACTGCAGCCAAGGTACCTCAGGGAAGTCACCTGATCAGATAAGTCACAAACAGTGAACAGCCGAGAGGTCCTAACTGCAGAGATGTTAGCTGCATATCAGCCTACTCGAAGATAGCCAAGTACTCCAAGTCCACGTCAGCATGAGTTGAAAAGTCAAGTATTACGGAAAGTCACATGCAACGTGAAGAGACAAATTGGAGTGATTCCCGCAAGAGATATGATTTAAATAAATCATCCAGACCCACATTGAAGACTTTAATCGTTTTATATTCAAAAGATTCGGCGCTCACATGCAGAAGTCTTCACAACGGTCGGAAGATAAAATAAAATAATGGGAATCCAGCCTTGCAACGTTCAGAAAGATTAAACAATGAAGTCTCCCTCCAACGGACGGATTTGTTCAAAAGATTTGCAATGGCTACAAGGAAAAAGCTCAGAGATCGTGACCTATATATATCCGAAGATTTGAAGCTGAGCAACTACCGGTGCGAACATACTTTCAAGCGATCAAAGCAATCAAGCAATCTAAAGCAATCAATAGCATCGAGAAAAGAGCGGTTCTAAGAGTTCATAGTTAAAGAAGCTCTTAGTTGGAGAAGACAAAAACTCTTGTCTATAATCCTGAGTACGGGGTACTTCACTGGTTGAAGTAAGAGACTGTAAAGGCATCCAAGGATCGAGGATCAAGAGGTGCAAGGCAGTCAAGTGTGTACAACGGCACGGATTTCCACTGGTTGGAAGTCATGTAGTGTGGTTTGAATCACTGTAATATTTATCACTGGTTGAGAATTATAGTGAATTCATCTCCAACTGGTTTGGAGAAAAGTGGATTAGTAGAGGATTACCCCACCCCTGAGACCACTATAATTGCCTGCGTTATTTATTGTTTTATTGCATCATACTCTAACTGCTGCATTCATTGTTAAGTGTTTCATTAAGTTGCTTTCTATTCGTCATCAGCTGACTTCCGCATATATCTAAGAACAAACGACTCCAAGTCATTTGTTTAACTATCAGCTGAAGAAACTCACTCTTCGTGAAAAAGAGTTTAAGAGTTTCTACAAGTCTATTCACCCCCCTCTAGACTTGTACCTGGACGACTTGTGACCTACATCAGCATCCTTCCACCAACCGACAGGCCCGCCGAAAGGTGTCAGTGGGACCGCCCGTGACAGCAACTGAGGACGCGTGCCGGCTACTCATTGGACCGCACAGCTGGCTGCCAGCAGCAGCCGCAAGCTTTATGCAGACAACCCATGTGACTTAAAGACGATCGCCCCATTATTATATTGGACGAAAGGCGATCGCCCGCCAGAAAACAGGACATCCCAGCTCCTATAAATAGAAGGCTGCCTGCACTTGGAAAACTCTCTGATTCTCGGCCGACACTCTGAACTCTCGGAACTCTCTCCCTGATTCAGCACTCAACTTGGTTTTCTCACTCTTGGAAACAGCTATCTCTCGGTTCTTTCTTCTCTCTCAGCCTCTCTCACACAGAAGACGATCGACAGAGAACAAGAACACCAAAGCTTCGCTCAAGAGCTAGATAAATAGGATCTTTTACACTCATTGTAATCGCATTCTTACATTAATACTTGTATCCACGAATATTCATATTAATAACATCTCGCGAGAGCATTCAAGCCCGGGCCTAACAAACCCGGCAAATCTTGTGTTATTCACACCCCCTCGGACGTGCTCTCGCAATTTGCTGTTGCTCGACCATTCCAGCAATATCTATCTTCGGATAATATTTCGGGCAACAAAAATTGGCGATTGCCCCCCAGCTTGCTCCGATGTTGAAGACATGGGGCGACGTGGTTCTTGCTGGCGATCGTGTAGGATGAAGACGGGCGATCCGTTGAGATGACTTTGGTTTCCGGACTTGGGCGATCTGGTCGATTGGCTAGCTATCTTCGGTCTTGTACCTGCAAAAAACAATTTTTGGCCGATCCCTCGTAGAAACTTGATTGTTTTGTCGCTGAGGAACCGTGCACAGTCACGTAGTTCGATGGACCGACTCCATGACCGTGTCTTATGCGCGAACGACATTGTCTGTCTCGTGACTCATTTTATTGTGAGGGTCCTCTGTTAGGCTACGCCTCGCCTCGTATATAAACGAAGGGCGTGCGGTCTTGGTCTAGAGGAGTCCTTGCGCGGGGCGTCGTCGAACTAATCAACTCCACTTCCGCGGCTTGTTAGCTCTGCTTCCACCTCGGCCCGCCATGAAGATGGCGAACCTCGACGATGTACGTTGAGACAGGGGTAGTGATGTGTCGCATTGTCCGGGTTCACCATGTTAGATGATGAACCTTTGAGGGCGGGCGATCGTGTCCACTGATTAGTTTTGGAGGGCCCTCAGACAACGCCGGCCTCGTATTTAAACGAAGGGCGGGCGATCTTGGCCCAAAGGGATCTTGCATGGCCGAAGTAGTCGGTTCCATCGACTACCAGGACCATGGCTGCACTCTTCTACCTCGGATCGTCATGTAGATGCCGACCTTCGACGGTATACGTTGTGCGGTGGAGGCGATCTCATGCCGTAGTCCACCATGTTAGATGATGAACTGTAGATGGCGAACGAGTCCTCCGGTTTTGATGATGTTGCTTGATACCGACGATCGGGCTGGAAGACTGGAGATCTTCGTTCGGGCGCCGATCGCGCTGCTCATAGGCTAAGAAGAAACCTTTGCCTGGCCAAAAAGTCTGCGGCTTTAGCGCAGAAGATCGCGTAGGTCGAGGGTTGGTCCTTCGTAAGATGCCTGAACATAGGCGAAAGACCATGGAATCCTCCTAGGACCGAGTATAGGGCGATCTCATCGCTTACGGGCTCGCCGTTGAGGATGATCTCGTCTACCCGGTCGATGTAGTCTGAGTCAGACTCTTCTTCTCCCTGTCTGATTTGCATCATGCAATGGGGACCTTCCGGCCGAGCGACCTTGGCGGCGAAGTACGCTGTGAAGTTGTTTGCCAGTTGATTAAAGGAACTGATGGATCGAGGCGGCAATGAGGCGTACCACCTGTGGGCAAGGTCGTCCAGCGTCAGAGGGAACATTCGGCACCTGGTCGCGTCTGATGCCCCACACCCGGTCATGTAGATGTGAAACTTGCTCAGGTGAGTTTCGGAGTCTGATCTCCCCTCGTACAGAGGTGTTTGCGGTGGAGCGATCTTATGTTGCACGGGGGCGAGCTCGATGTGGACCGCGAGCGGCTCGCTCAGCCCGACGATCTTGCTCTTAGCGCCTGCCCCAGATTCCAGGAGCGCCTTCATGTCGTCGAGCTGGTGTTGCATCGCGGCCATCACTGTAGCTTGGTCGCTCGTGGATCGGCTTTTGGAGCGGGAGCCGAGGCGATCATGTACCGATCTCCTGACTCCGCTGCTGCCGACCTCGGCTCTCGGGCGAGGGGGAGCCAGATGGCTGACCTGCCTTCTGGGAGTTGGATACGCCAAACTCCTGGTGACGGACTCGAGCTCCGTCATCTCGTGGCTGGGGCCAGACTGCCCCGGTCGCCAAGATGGGTCGCTGCCTAGGCGATCGAAAATAGAGGTGCCCCGGCTGGCGAGCGCCTCTTCTTGCGAATGGGAGCCTCCTGGCGGTCGCTCGGTCAGTAACGCCTTGAACTTCTGTTTGGTCATGCGGAGGATGGCCGAGGGGGTTATAGTGGGCGGCGCGTCGAGAGCACTCCGTCGCTCCTGTAGGATGGCCATGGCCTCCTCGATCTGTTTCGCGGTTTGGAACTGATCGAGCGAGAGGCTTGGGCCGTCCCTCAGGAGCAGGATCGAGAGTCTCGGACCGCGGCGGCTACCCTCCGCCATCGGCTGTGGCTCGGACTGAGATGGAAGGAGGCGTCTGGCGGATCGGCCAGCGATTTTCTTCTACGTGGAGGCAGAAGTCATGATTCTGAAAGCTTTCTCTGAAGAACAGTGAGTGTTTCTTCAGGTATATACCCCGGAGAACAGTGAGTGTTCATTGAGACGGTAGGAATAAAAATGAGGGTTAGATCCCCTTCTTCTAGCGCCAATTGTTGTTGCCCGAAATATTATCCGAAGATAGATATTGCTGGAATGGTCGAGCAACAGCAACACGTGTGTTATGTGATGCATAAACGAATGTTGTTACATGTGAGTTTTGGGCATTCTAGCCTAATGGATTTCTGAAAACCCTGAGTATCTTAGAAAATAAATTTCGAGACGTACTTTTAAAATGGATTATTTTCTCGCGGTGCTTTCAAGGTGCCACAGTATGTTTCAAAATTCTTCTACTTGAGGACCAAAATATTTTGAGAAATTTTCAATAGTTTATAATGCATTTGATTAGACCCGAGGGTCAAATGTTTCTGAAAGCTTTACACTAAAGAAAAGTGTCCTCATTTTTATCAAACGCAAGATATTTTTCAAAGTCTCGATAACGATGTTTGTACTACTTTTTGAAAGATGATACTCGAGATCAACTGGTGTTTCCAAAATTATTTTTAAAAGGTGGTTTCGATTTTTAGAACCTATCACTTCCTGCTTGTGGTCAGAGAAAGTGTATATGATGTTAGTATTGTCGTTGGGGTTTTAGCCCTCCGAGTTGTGATTGAATTGGTGGTGTGAGCGTTGAGTCGTTCACCACGCATTTGTTGTGTTAGCCCTCTGTTAGAGGTGCGAGGTTGGTATTGAATGTTGTTGTTTCGTGGAGATTTTCATGTTACCGCACCTATGCGAGCTGTTAGAGCTTGAGTTTGAATGGTTGGGTACATCTGTGATTGTTTCATGATGTTTTGTGATTACGTGTTGGTTATCACTCGGGCCGTTGAAATAGCCGAATGTATGTCGTCGTTGCTGTGATTACGTGTTGCCTTACGTTGATACGTTGTGCTGAGTTGGCCTCTCTGGTATGTTGTTTCGCGATGTTATGTTCCATTGTACCTAGAGATTGTATTTTTGGTGTGCCGAGGTGCTTCACCTGTAATGTGTCGGAGCAGGTACGTGCAAATTGTCCTTCACAGCCACTAGCAGATTACAAGTGTGGACTTGAGGGGACGCGGAGCCAGTCTTGCGAGTTGGTTACCGAACCTTCTAGAGTATGAACTTCAGCACGGATACCAGGATCGGCTCTAAGAGGCCCATGGGAGATGTTTCTGTCAGTTGTTTTTTGTGTTGTTGCTTTATTTTCGTTGTTGTGGGTTGCAGGGACGATATTTCTTTTATAAGAGGTCGAATGTAATACCCGTATTATTTTTTTGACTTCGACATTCTCTCTTTCTCAATTCTATCGACTCGCCCGAGTTCGTTGATATTTTTTGAACTTGTTCGGTATCTCCGTTGTTGTTGTTCGAGTGGGTTGTGACCTTGTTTCGGATCAATCTGCTTATCGTTGTGACTTTTCCGAGTTCGGTTCGATTCTTGTGAACCTTGTTCGAAATTAATGTCTTTTAGTTTCTACCAGTTCTTTTAATATCTTGAGTTGAAGTGTGAACTTCGGAGTTGTTGTTCGACCGTTATTATTCGATCATTGTTGTTCGATCGATGTTGCTCGATCAGTGTTGTTCAATAGTTGTTGTTCGATCACTGTTGTTCAGTCGTTGGTGTTTGATTGTTGTTGCTCGATCGTGGTTGTCCGATTGTTGTTGTCTGGTCTCATACTGCGAAGAATTGTCGTTCATCGTTGGTCAGCTGTTTTGATTGAGGTCACTTGGAACACCGAGCCGTGCATTGCGAGACGGTAGCTGAGAGGTTTGGGGATCGAAGTTGCGTCTCTTCTCCGAAAGGATACGGTGGTGCCTAGTGTGGTTTTCGAGAATTTCGACGTGGTCGGAGTTCTCCTTGGTTACCTTGCGAATCGTTGTACGTTCATTTCTATTCTTTCGACTGTGCGTGTTTCCTTGTATTAGGTGCCTCTTGTCTCTTGATGGTTCGGACAATTAACTTGATTGCGTTATTTAGTTGGTGGTGCTTGGCACTTGTTGATCGTGATATGTCCTTGCTTGTGACATGGTGATGATTGTCATTGAGCATGCTTTCACGCCGTATGTCTCTTCACCTTTCTTGTAACGTTTCGTCGATGGCCATAAGTTGCACGGTTTTTGTGTATCTGGTTGAGATGTTCCTGGTGGGATATTGCTCCTCCCTACTTGTTTTAAATTTCGGGACGCAACTTCTTTTAAGGAGGGTAGTATGTAATATCCGCAATTTTCGATTTCCGGTAAAAAAATTTTCGGAGGGAGTCCATTTTAACGGCTCACTTGTGACCGTTTCGTCATTCTGAGAATGATTAATTCTGCAATTTTTGTCATCCGAATTCGTTTCGGTGTCGTTTTGCTGAGTTCGTGCTTTTTAGCGACTTTTCCGCGCTTGAGTTCGAAACTATCGTTTCGGGTTTCTCGCAAGTTCATTTAACATTGTTATACGTGTTGTTAGCTTCGGTTTGGTTATTCGTTGTCGTATCGTAATTTATCGGACCTTTGGGCAGTTTTGTAATTTTCCATAGTTGCGGGTATTTGTTGACGTACTCGTTTTTACCTACCTCCGGGTTGTCCGAATCATGTGTTTGTTTGAGCTTAAGCTCGTGTTTTTATTATTGTACTACTTGTCTTGTTCGACCGTAGTGATTCGCGTTCGTCGCGTTTCGCGATCCTTTTCGGATATGACATCTGACAATTGTTCTGTACTGCTAGATGATTAGCGCACATTATTCTTCATCGGTAGCGTATGCTATCGATGCATCTCTTACGTACGTAATGCATCATTATTTACGTACATTAAATTGTTCAGGTTTTTGGGCAGTGGAGTCTGGGTGACTCTTACGTACGTAATGGCTTGCTCCTTGCGTACGTAAGCTCACTAACATATGTTAAGCCTTGTTGCTTACGTACGTTACCCTCCTGTGGGTTTATATACCTCGAGTTGACCGATTTCGGATCATTTTTATATTCCTCCTCATTCCTTCGGTTTTTGCGATCTGGGCACATGTGGGACGAGCTTTCGTCGGCCTTTGATGATTGTAATCATCTCGGTGGGTCTTCTTCGTGTTCGTCATAGTCTATTCATCCTTTTCCTCCGAATTAAGGTATTTTCTAAAATCCTAGATTTGTGATATTTGAGGATTGGTCTCGATTTCGTAATTCTAATACGGAATTTATGATTCAATTAAATGATTCTCGTTGTTTTCATTGTAATATATGGATTACAATCTCGTTTGTCGACTTCTTTTCATTCGGAGCATGATTTCGGGTCTCTTGAGAAACCCCTTTGATCCTTGTCGTTATTATTGTCGAGTTGGGTTTCGAGGAGTATTGTTAATTCATTGTGATGTTGTTGTTAAATATGTTTTACGGGTTGTATACCCATATCTTTGGTTCATTTCAGCCCGAAGGGTGGTTTCGGTATTCTTGAGGTGTAGTGAACATTTAATGTTCGATTAAATGTGCAAATGGGTTTTCCTTCGATAAATTGTTGTGATTTCCGCTGTTTGGCCTTGATCCTCGTCGTAATCATGTTTTCCGCTGGTTTAATGTTGTGGAATCGTGTATTCCGTATTTAAGTGTGTCGTTGTGTTATGATTGATCCTTCAAGATGGAGATATTGTGTTGAGTATGAAAACGGTGTCGGGTAAGTGGCCATCTCTAGTAAATATTCTTGATGAGCTTACATTCTTAGCATATTATTATTGCATGAGTAACGTGTGTTTGTGTATACTCACTGCGGGTTAGATCCGACGGGTCTCGGTAGGGGTCCACAGAGGCGTGGGCCCGCGAGCTTGCTTTTAACCACTACAGGTTAGATCCGACGGGGTCTCGGTAGGGGTCCATAGAGGCGTGGGTCCGCAGTTAATTGTGGTGCATTTTATAAATGTGATTTAATTATGGCATTTCTGGAAATGAGTGCTTTTGGACTATGTTTTCATGATTGCATGCATTGACTAAGTGTTTAAGAGGTAAGATGTTCATTTGGCTTACTTGGCTAGGATGGCACTAGAGTATTTTGTCGTGTGTGTTTAATCTTTAAATTATGGAGTTTTGATGTTGGTAAACGGACCTTGCTTTTGGCCTTTAGTACTGTGATTTGATGAGATTCGGGACGAGATCCCAACTGTTTTGTACATGTTGTTTTACAGAAAGTGATTTTGGGCCGAGACCCATTCATTTTTGAAATGGTTATTTTTCAACTAAAGACTTGAAGTCCAACAAAGTTTCTACTTTTAAAATTCCCGAGATGACGAATTTATTTTCAAACACTCGTTGATTGCTTTCTAAATAAGAAAACCTCTAGGGAAGGCTTTGGTGGTTAATTGTCGTGCCTGATTCGTGAATTCTAATTGTTTGTTACTTTTCGTATGATTATGTACTTGCACTAGCAAAATAGTGGAATTTTGCTAACCCCCGAGTAATCGGGGGGGTGGATGTCTGTATTGCATTCAGGTTTTGGGGAGCATAGCCCAGGGTCGGCACTAAGGATGATGAAAGATGTCTGGGTAATTAAATTAATTCATGAATATAATTATTTCTTGGAGAAATTAATTATGTTAATTTGTATTTGATATGTTTAATTAATTGGATTAATTAAATGATAAAAATACATCAGAACGGAATCAGAATTTATCTGTTTGGACTCATGAGAGTCCGAAACGAACCGAACTCGTCCGATTTCTACATGGGCCGCCCCCACATTTCCACCCACTTTCCATTTGATTCTTGTTCCATATTTTAATGAATGATAATTATTTTGGTGGGTCTTATACTCATATGCATGAGTTGGGTTGCATGTGGTGGGAGTGAATATACAATATGAAGTGAAGACTCATATCTCCAATCATTCTTTCATTATGGTTATCATACGTGAGGTTGAAGGAGAGAGAGAGAGATAAAGAACTTTGAGTTCATTTTCCATGTCTTCAACTTCATCTTCATCTTCTTCCATTTTTCTTCAATTTTCTTAGAGAAAGATTGAGAGAAAGAATAGAGAGAATATAGATTAACACTTAGAGTGTAATAATTTTTATATGAAAGCTTCCACCACTTGATTCTAGCCGTAACCTTGGAGGTTAATCGGGTGATCGTCGTTCCGTTCGTTTCTCTGGCGCGTGGCAAGTAGAGAAGTTGTACTTTCGACTTTGGATCATCCAAGGACTTGGAGCACGTTGGATTGTAGGGATATTCAACTAAAGTTTGGGGAATAGCTCAAGAGAAGAAATTCATTTAATCAACGGACTACAAAGGTGAGTTTCTCATATCCTTTGGGTTTCGTTTTAATATTCGTATATACGTAGCTCGATCGATCCTCGTAGGGATTCAAATCGAATTAATTTTCATTTTACCGCTTCCGTTGGGCATTCGTTTTAGGCACTGAATCCCAACAGTGGTATCGGAATGTAGGTCTTGCGATCGTATATACGATATTGGCATTTGGAATGCTTGATCAGATGGTGTATGATTTGGAATTATAATCATATTAATCGTTAATTTTCTATTATTCATCTAAAAATTAATTTTTCATGATCTTATGTTACAATGTAAATCAATTTTTCTTTTGAAAAACATATTTAAATGTGTAATATAAAGATTAGAAAAATATTATTTTTGGAATCGGGGTGAAAAAACGAGCCAAAAACGTAAACGGACCGGCTGACTTGAGTGCCGAGCCTTGACTTCATGATGCACTGCGTGGACGCTGATGCGCGACCTGTCGGACATTCTCGGCAGCATGTGCAGGGCCTGCCGGCCATGCTCGGCAGCAAGAGCGAGTCCTGCTCGGCAGCCTGCTGGGCAGTGTCCCGGGCTTGGCCCAGCCGTGTTTTTCGACTCCGTTTTTTATATTTCGTTCGATAATTAATTTTCCACAAATTAAATTGGATTTAATTTGACTAAGATTTAATTTTTGGTAATTTTATTTTAGGGGAATTAATTTAATGAAATATTTTCTCGTCCGGAACAAGTTAAAATTGACGGTTGTTTGAATTAATTGGATTAATTCGTTTTGGATGGATCGATTGGATCGGTTCGTATTGTTGATTGGATCAATATATCTCTACACTTTATATTTATATAGTATTTATTGGATGAATGCTTTTGAATGGGGATGTGGTTCGTGGACTTAGTTTTTGAATCGTTCGTTTTATTCGATTGGGTTGTAAAGGCCGTTTTGAGCCTATTTATTTTACTAGAAATATTTGTATCTAGGATGAAATTTTTAATGTAAAATTTATATGTAATGACGAAGACCGGAGGAAGATCCGTTTCGAGAAGACGAAGATTCAAGACGAAGACTTGTAATGAGATTATGGAGTTTTTGTTTTCTAGGAACGGTCCATGAACCAAATTTTGGTAGCAACTAGATTGTGAATGGTTGTTTTATATTGTATGAATGCCACAAACGCCTTAAATGAATTAATGTGCAAAGTGTAACATTTGGTACCCTCCATCAAACTCGTAGAAAATTGATACCCTCCATCAAACTCGTAGAAAATTGATACCCGAGCTGGTGTGCTATGCTTCCGAGTTATCGGGGTAGTACATTTGGTAGAGGTTGAAAAATTCTTGAGTGCATTAGATGCCTTTGGTTGGTGATAAATTTTGCCCCTAGAAACCTGATAGGTTGCCGGGTGATATTCAATAGTCAAACTAATAGACGTTGATGGTCAACAACTTAGATAGTCTGGATTGCCAAGAAACCTGATCCGTTGAGGGCATGAAGACTAGGGGTAAAAGAAGATCGAAATATTCATTATATGGGTTGGTGTTGGACACCACTTTATGAAAATTAATAGACTAGAAACCTCTTTGGTTGCCCTCTATTAAGATTTATAAAGAACTTGATCACTGTTGTGCGGCGATTAATATGCCTCGATGGCGATCGGTATAAGGGCCGAGTGACCGAAGTCAGCATCAAATAAACCAATGCAGACTTGCCAGACGAAGATTCTGGATCGAGATCAAGTACCGAGCGATCGGCGTCCAGGGCGATCGTCACTTGGCACCTAGCGATCGACCCTAGTGCCCGACCAAGGACGACCGTCTTATGCCAAGTGTAAAGCCAAATATTCGTCAAGTCTACGAAGACCGAATCTCAGGATGAAGGCCCACGTGCAGATCCGCAAAAGGCGCCGCGGGAAAAAGGCTTTTTGACTCCAGCCCATCACCAGTTGTAGGTGAAAAGGACATCCTCTCACCTACCGACAGACCCGCCGAAAGGTCCTAGGTGGGACCTCCCAAGATAGCGACATGAGGCACGCGTTGTACTCTCATTGGTTCGCACAGTTGACTGCTAGCAGCAGCTGCGGACTTTAAGGAAACTGGCCCACGTGCTAAGACGATCGCCCGTATAATTTAATACAGGAAAGGCGATCGCCCGTTTGGGATCAGGACATCCCAACTACCTCCTCTGCTATAAATAGGAGACCTCCAGCATTTTGAAAGGAGTTCAGTCAGAAAAATTCACACAGTGATCTGAGATCGAAAAACAGTCTGATCGCACAGTCGGATCCTACATCGAAATCTACACAGCATTTCATCTTTGTTACAAGAACTCACAGAGCATTAACTCTGGTTCCTCCGGCAATCATCAGTACTCAAGATCTAGATAACTAGGGTCGTTACACTCATTGTAATTATACTCTAACATTAATATTTATACTCCAAAGCAGTATTCGTATTAATAATATCGCGCGAGAGCATTCAAGCCCGGGACTAACAACCCCAGCAAATCTTGTGTTATTTTCATTCCTTCGTACGTGCTCTCGCATTTTGTTTGTTACTCACCCGTAGCCACATCCAGTAAACCATTCCGAATAATATTTTGGGTAACAACAATTGGCGCTAGAAGGAGGGCACATTTACCTTTATTTTCTCTCCGACCATTTCGAAGAACACTCACTGTTCTCCGAAACATATACTTGAAAGAACACTCACTGTTCTTCAAAGAAAACCCCCCAGATAATGACGTCTGTCACCACCTTGAAGAGAGCCACCTTACGGTCCGCCGGATGCCTTATTTCGGTACAAACCGAGTCCCAACCTACGGTGGAAGGCAGCCACGGCGACGCCAGACTCTCACTCCCGCCCCCGAGGGACGGTCCCAGCCTCTCACTCGATCAGTTCCAAACCACGGAACAGACCGAGGAGGCCATGGCCATCCTAAGGGAGCGACGGAGAGCATGCGATGCGCCTACTATTACCCCATCAGCCATCCGCCGCACGGGCAAACAAAAGCTCAAGGGGTTATATGTCGAGAAATCGTCAGAAAGCCCCGAGTCGCAAGAAAAGGCACTCGCAAGGCGGGACAGTTCCGTCTTTAGCCGCCTAGGAAGTGATCCTTCATGGCGACCGGGGCATTCTGGCCCCAGCCATGAGACGTCGGAGCCCGAATCCGTCACCAGGAGTTCGGCATACCTGACTCCCAAACGGGAGGTCGGCCGTTTGGCTCCCCCTCGCCGAAAAACCGAGCTTGGCGGCAAATACCTCATCGCCTACCGCGGAGCCAGGAGATCAGTACATGATCGCCTCGGTTCCCGCTCCGAGAACCAAACCACGAATAACCAGGCTACGACGATGGCCGCGATGCAACGCTAGCTCGACGATATGAAAGCGCTCCTGGAAACTGGGGCAGGCACCAAGAGAAAGGTCGCCGGACCAAGTGAGGCGCTCGCGGTCCAGATCGAGCTTGCCCCCGTGCAACCAAAGATCGCTCCTCCTCAAACACCTTTGTATGATGGGAGATCGGACCCTGAGACTCACTTAAGCAAATTCCGGATCTACATGACCGGATGCGGGGCGTCAGATGCGACGAGATGCCGAATGTTCCCATTAAGATTGGGCAATCTTGCCCATAGGTGGTACATCTCATTGCCACCGCGCTCCATCAACTCCTTTGAAAAACTGGCGAGCGGCTTCACGTCGTACTTCGCCGGCAAGGTCGCTCGACCAGAAGGTCCCCACCGCATGATGAAGATCAGGTAGGGGGAAGACGAGTCCGATGCAGATTACATCGACCGGGTGGATGAAGTAGTCCTTAACGGCGAGCCCGTAAGCGACGAGCTCGCCCTCTACTCGGCCCTGGAGGGATTCGATGGTCTTTCGCCGATGTTCAGGCACCTCACGAAGGACATCCCCCAACCTACATGATCTTCCGCGCCAAGGCCACCGATTTTCTGGCCAAACAGAGGCTGCTCACCCTTTGCCTAGGCGGGGGGGCAACCGGGGAGAGGAAGACACCGTCTCCTATCCCAAAGAAGGCGATCGCCAAGCCACATGGTGATTTCAAGGCCTTCGAGGATGTGGAAGCCCATCTTCTCCACAACCTCAATCTATCTCCGGCCCATATTTTTTACGCCATCAAGGTGCGCAAACGGCTAAGCAGGCCAAAAGCGATAAGGGACAACGGTCATCTGGACCGCGATAAATTTTGTGCTTACCACAAGAGTCCCGGGCACAACACCAACCAATGTCGCGACCTCCTCAGACAACTCTGGAGATTGTTCGAGGAGGGCAAGCTGGATAATTTAGTGACTTAGCCTAAGCCCCGGGCAGAAAGGACCAAGGGCCACGATCGACGATAGAACGATGACCGTCAATCTCCCAATCCGATCGCCAGAATCAAAGGCCATCAGCCAGAGGATTCGTACGAATCGATCCTCCCGATCAACCCCGGCGGCCGGATCTATTTGCTTCAATCAAGAGGTGGGAACTTCAGAGGTCTTTCCCCGATTCCCACCATGTCAAGAAAGGCTACTGCCTGAGCAACGCCTTCAAAAAGAGGATGACTCGCTCACCCTCTAAAGTTCGTCATCTAACATGATGGACCTAAGCAAGCGATCGCCTCCCCCGGAACAACGTATACCATCGAGGACCACCATCTATCATGACGATCCGAGGTACAAAAGTGCAGACATGGTTCTGGAGGTCGATGGAACTGATAGCCTGTCCATACAAGGATCCTTTGGGCAGATATCGCTCGCCCTTCGTTTAAATACGAGGTGGGTGTAGCCGAAGGACCCTCCAAAACAGACCTGTGGACGCGCTCGCCCGCCCTCAAAGGTCCATCATCAAACATGGTGGACCCGGACAATGCGACGCGTCCCTCCCCCCGTCACAACGTATGCCCTCGAAGGTCCGTCATCTAACATGTCGGTACCAGGCATAAAAGTGCTAACAAGCCACGGTCGCAGAGTCGATTAATCCGACGGCGCCCCTTGCAAGGACTCCTCCAGGCTGAGATCGTCCGCCCCATCGCTACATTGCGAGGCAAAACGTAGCCTCCGGAAGACCCTCACAATAAAGTGAGTCGCGAGACAGACCTACAGGTGGAATGTCGCTCGCGCACAAGACATGGTCGCGGAGGTCAGTTCTATCGAACTCTGCGACCGTGCATCTAGGCCGAGATGGTCGGCCTTCCTCGAGGAATCTGCAAAATTGAAGATCGCAAGAACTAAACCAAGGATCGCTCGCTAAACGATTTATTTTCGTTCCCTTACTTTCACTAAGTAAACAAAAACAAGGGGGAAGAGCGGAGCTATACAAACGACGATCGGCTTTGTTCAAATACACATACGACGATCGCTCCTCAAAACACATTTGTATAAAGTCAAATGCAAAAGATTTAGAAAGACGATCATACAAACAAGAAATCAGAGAAGGAAATATTGATTTCATTTCATTGGAAATACAAGTACAGTCGCCCGAGGGCAAAATACAAAAAAGGGAAAGCCTAGAAAATTACAAGCAACAACAAAAAGAGCAGGATAACTCAGGCTGCCCCTGCCGAGCCATCGCCCCCGGCCGCAGGGTCGGTGTTCGCTCCCTCACCAGCAGCAGGCTCTGAATCCCCATCCTCTGGGGCACCCGGATGAACAAGGTTGTCCGGCGACGGATACCAGCTCAAGTCGACTCCGAGATCAGAGAGGTCGAGGATCGGCACAAATAAGGCCAACTGCAAAGGGTGCTCAAGTACGTAGGCCTTGAAGTTGTCAACCAAAGGGCCAACCTCGAGCCCTCCCTTCTTGGCAGCGCGGATTGCGTCAGCATAAGCCATGTAATAGGAAAATTCGCTGACGTATTCCACGTTGAGATAGGGATCGGCCTCGGTCGCCTCTAGCTTCTCCCTCAGCCGCATGATTATTTGGTTCGCACCCTGAAGCTCGGCAGCCTTGGCAGCCAACTCTCCCTTCGACGACGCCAGCTCGCCGGTCAACCGATCGACAACTGCCTTCAATTCAGCTGCCTCCTTATGCGCGGCCGCGTGCGACCTAAGGGCTTCCGTCATCTGGTCCCGCATACGATCGGTCGCCGCCCGGGACCTCTCAAGCTCGTCGCTCGCCCTCTTGGCCGCCTCCACGGAAACTTTGTCCATTGGCATGAGCCTGTCGACAAACTCGGCGTTCTGTTTTCGAGCAGACTCGAGGTCCGCCTGAAGACGAGCAATGGAGGGTCGCCCCTCATAATCCTTCACGGCCTGAGCAGCCATCGTCGTCGTCTGAAGGGCTAGGGCAAGGGTCGCCTGCATCGCGTCAGTGGATTACCGGCGAGCGATCGCATCCAGGCCGGTCATCCAGGCCTTCGGCAGGGCGGCGACAGCCCAAGCAACGTAATGAGGGACATCGCAAGCATCACAAGTAGATTTGCTCGCGAGGAAGTCCAACACCAGCGGCGAGCAGTTCGGGTCGTTGCGACTGAGCCTGTGCCAAGAACAAAGAGTTAGTATGTTTCCTACACAAGTGACATAACTCGGCAGAGCAACCAAGCTTACATTTCAACCTTCTCTGGGTCACGTCCGAAGAACAGCCTCCCGCGCGGAGTCTCGGCATCGGCGGTCGCCACGGCCTGCAGGAAAGCCGATGAGGGCATGGACCCCTCCACCAGGGGAACCGTGGAGAGTGGAGGCGCGGTGATCGGCTGCTCATCAACAGTGGCAGAGGCCGGAGGCTCATCCGCCCTCCGTCTCCTACTGTTCAGCCGAAGTCCCTCCTCCCGAGTTTCTTGTTCCTCTGCGATCGGCTCCAGGTGAGGCCTCGCCTCCGGGACAGTTCGGAGCGTCACTGGGGGAGCTCGACTCGTCTTCTTCCATTGGCGTAGGTGGCTCATGATCCCGGGGTTCGACATAGCAACTTCTGCCAGGGGCTCTAGGAAGCGAGGGAAGTGGATTTCTACAAAGAAAGCGATCGACAAATTTAGTCACCTTCCTCAATCAAGACGATCGTCAAATAAAAGAAGATCGTGAAAATTCATACCTGGGACCCTTAAGTAACGAGGGAAACAAAACAGCCGAGCTGCCAACCAGCAGGCTTCGTTATTGATCCAGCGAGCGTCGATGAGACTATCTGGAAGACTACGTATTCGCTCCCAGATGATCGCAAAATCAAAAGGTAGATCGCCTGCTGCCGGGACAAAGGTACCTGCAAAAAGAAAGCCAAATTAGATCAGTTCAGGATATATCCGAATGAAGGGAGAGTCAAAACCCTTACTTGGACTCCTCTCCCGAAAGTCGGTGGGGATATCCAACTCGTCGGAAGGATTGTCGCTCGCGGCCGACCTCCACGCTCCGCCAACCCAGAACCATTTCGTCAGATCACCCCGGACCTTGTTCGGGTCCCCAAGAATCACCTGGCCCAAGCGACTTGAATGTGGTAACCTCCTACGGAACCCTTCTGAGCCGTCAGCTTGAAGAGATAGTTTATCTCCAGCGGCGAAGGGAGACGGTACAGCCGGTGACCGCCGAACAAGGTAAAAGTACATACAATCTGCAGCCAGGCATTCGGCGTCAGTTGAAGCGGCGCCACATTCCAGGCAGTCAGCAAATATGACACGACGAACGACAGTGGGAACCGCAGTCCGGCCTCCATGATTGCCTCATTAACGGCGACCATGCCCTCAGGAGGTTGGTCGGCACGTTCTTTCTCAGCAGGCACATAAATAGAAACGTTATAGGGGACATGGAACTTCGCCCTCCAACGGTCCAAATCCTTCCTAGTCGCTGAGCTTCTAATCTGGCCAAGGGACCACGGGGAGCAGCGCGTGGCCCGGAACAGCGTCTGCCTTTTGGGTTCATGGGGATGGGCGACTGAGTACTCGTGGAATTTGAACTTGGGAGGCGGGCCGGCCAGTTTCTCCATGAGGTCGGCAAAGTCTGAAAAAAGCTTTGCCGAACGAACTATTTTGCTCCCAGTACGCCTTCATTGTCGTCTCCTCTTAGGCCAACAAGCGCTTTCGCTCCGCATTCGCCGACCTGGCCACATCAGCCTCATTAAAAAGTTCTTTAACTTCCGTGGGTTCAATGCCGGCTCGAATGGCCTCGACGATCGTCTCCATATGGAACTCCGCGGGGATTTCATCCCGGGCGGTCGAAGTCCCGGCAGCAGAGGTGCTACCCATCTCGTACGCCGATGGTTGTCCTCTGGACATCTTCAGAATAAAAAAAGGAAAAAGAGATAAGGCTTTTGTTCTTACCTAAAAAGTCTAGTCGAACGATTCTCGGCAACTCAAAGCTTCAGAGAAATCCGGCGATGTTTCTTCTCAGGCAAAATGCATAAGGATATAAACCCAGAAACCCTAGCCCCTTTTATAGGCAAGAGCGGGGGGCTTCTGGGCAAATAAACAGAATCTCGGGGGCTGAAGCACAAGGGTCGGATGAATCCACATTTAATGCCGCCCTCGAATCCTGCGTGCGCGTCGTTTCGAGGGAACGCCAAAGGACATAGTCTGACAAACCGTCGGACTCCCCCAGCAGCAACGCAACACGTGCCCCAGTGACGTTTCAAGACTGTTTTCACTTTCCGCTCTTTTCAGCGACCGAGTAGGTCATCCAAATTCAAAATCAAAGTCCGTTCGAGAGACGATCGTCTGATCCATAAAGTGATGAGTCGCTCGTCTAATTCAAGCGATCGCCAGTAGAACCACCTCACCCCACATCTCTGACATCGGAGGGAGCTGGGGGGAAATTGTTGTGCGGCGATTAATATGCCTCGACGGCGATCGGCATAAGGGCCGAACGACCGAAGTCAGCATCAAATAAACTAAGGCAGACTTGATCGGACCTAACTTCATGGATTGGCTCCTCAATCTGAGGATTGTCCTCAGTATAGAGGCACTGGGATACGTCTTGGAGACGAATATTCTGGCGCCTCCTGTGCGGAAAAGAGCCAATCAGGAAGAGATTGAAAACCACGAAAAATAGGTTAAGGATGACATAAAAGTCCATGCATACATGATGGATTCTATGTCTAATGAGCTTCAAAGAGCTAATGAAAAAATGACTTCTGCTAGGTAGATTCTATCTCACTTAACCGAACTTTATGGTGAGCACAACGGAACTGATAGATATGAGATATCCAAGCTACTGTTCGGTGCAAGAATGAAGGAAGGTGAGAAGGTTGGGGACTCCGTCCTCAAAATGATATCCATGATCGAGAGATTGGAGGCTCTTGATTTTAAAATGGATGCTTCTCTTCAAACTGACCTTATCCTATAGTCTCTCCCTGAAACCTTCTCCCAGTTTGTTATGAACTTTAATTGCAATGAGATTGCGTGCAACTTAGCTGGGCTAATGAACAAACTGGTGACCGCTCAGTATCAAATGAAGACTCTGCGGATGAAGGAGTCTGCCCTTGTGATTTCTTCTGGACCTCGGAGGTCTAAGAACAAGAAGAAAATGAAAAAGAAGCAGACGGAACCACAAGTTAAAGACTTCAAGGGTAAGGGCAAGGCCCCAATAGATCCAAAGAGTAAGGAGAAGGAGGCTCGTCTCAAATGCGGTGAGCTGGGCCATTGGGCTAGAGACTGTCCAATTCTTCATGGCACTTCAGGTAGAGAACTTTTAGTTTTGGAAACAAATTGTTCTGCTACTGTATTTTCTACTTCCTGGATACTGGATTCTGATGCTAGTTCTCATATTTGTACCATGAATCAGGATCTGGAACAAAGTAGGAAGCTTGGAGCTGGAGAAGTTATGATCACTGTCGGAAGCGAGCATAGTGTCGAGGCAACTGACATAGGATCACTTCGTTTGGGTTTAGAATCCGGTTTTTGTTCTGATGTTAGAAGATGTAGTTGTTTTGCCCAAGGGGCATAAAAACATTGTATCCATTCTGTCATGGACCGAAAAGGCTTTTCATTTTTCATTGGTGGTGGTTCCTACAAAATTTATTTCAGAAATAAACCAGTGGGTACTGCTACATTGTTAAATGGATTGTATCATCTAAATCTCAGCAACAAAGTAGTTGTGAATACTATGACTAGAAAATGTGGTAGGGATGAAACCAATCAAGTTTTGAAATGGCATCTTAGACTTGGTCATATTGGTCAGACCAAGGTTTACAAAATGGAAAAATATGGACTTATGGGTCCATTGGGATCAGATCCCTTTCCTACTTGTCAATCTTGCCTTAAAGGCAAAATTACTAAGTCCCCCTTCACAGGAACTTTTGAAAGAGCCGTTGATAAACTGGGATTAATCCATACCGACATATGTGGTGCTTTGGAAGCAGCACGTGATGGATATCAATATTACATTACGTTTACAGATGATCATACTAGGTATGGTTATGTATACTTAATAAAACATAAATCTGAGGCCTTTGAGAAATTCCAGGAATTTAAGGCCCTAGTCGAAAAACAAACTGGTAATCATATCAAAGCACTTCAGTCGAACTGAGGTGGCGAGTATATGAGTATGGAGTTTGATGAGTTTCTAAAAGAACATGGAATAGTATCACAACTAACACCTCCAGGTACGCCTCAGTTAAATGGTGTGTCAGAAAGAAGAAACCGGACCTTGTTGAACATGGTCCGTTCCATGCTGGGCTATACTGACTTACTGATTTACCTGTGGGGGTATGCACCCCTGACTGCCGCTTACATCTTGAATAGATGTCCTTCCAAATCCGTTCCTAAAACTCCACATGATATGTGAGAGGGCAGAAAACCAAGTCTTAATCACTTTAAGATTTGGGGATGTCCCACCTATGTCAAGAAGACTAAGATGGACAATATGGAAGCTAGGTCAGTGAGGAGACGTTTCATTGGATTCCCATCTGAGGCGATGGGTTATCTATTCTACATGCCCAAAGATCGAAAGATGGTTATTGCTTTGCATGCACACTTCCTGGAAGAAGAGTTCATTCAGGAAGGCGGAGCAGGTAGAAATATTTCTTTAGAAGAATACAATAAAACTCCTCAGGAGACACATGTGCAAGAAAATGGAACCAAACCTTCTGTAACACGAGTACAACCACCTCGTAGGTCAAGTAGGGTGTCTCATTTACCTGAGAGGTATAGTTTTATGCACTTGGAGAAAATGGTTTTCCAAGAGGTTCCAGGTGATAAACAAGAGACCGACCCGCGACCAATTACCTAGCAATGGTGGATGTAGACTCCATGAAATAGACTGTAGCAGTCTTCATGTAGTTGGAACCTTCGTTTTGACGAGGCGGTCAAAGAGTTTGATTTCGTGCAAAATGAAGAGGAACCTTATGTATACAAGAGGGTTAGTGGGAGCAAGATCTCATTCTTAGTAGTATATATAGATGACATTCTACTAATAGGAAATGTTGTTGGAATGCTCAGTTCTGTGAAAGATTGGCTTTCGAGAAATTTCTCCATGAAAGATTTGGGAGAAGCAACCTATATTCTTGGGATTGACTCTACTGGGATAGAGCGAAGAGAATGATAGGTCTTTCCCAAGCCCTCTATATAGATAAAAATCTTAAAGCGATTTAAGATGGATTACTATAAAAGAGGGTTCATACCGATGCGACATGGAATAAAATTCTCCTCAAAGATGTGTCCTCTGGGTGAGGAACAACGAAAGGAAATGAGTAATATACCATATGCTTCGGGCGTGGGTAGCCTTATGTATGCTTTGTTGTGTAGAAGACCTGACATTACGCATGCTGGAAGCGTGGTAAGTAAGTTTCGGGCTTACCCAGTTAGGGAACATTAGACCGCCGTAAAGAACGTTCTCAAGTACTTTGGAAGGACTAGAGATCTGGTTCTTTAATATGGAGATGGAGAACTGAATATGATGGGCTTCGTTGACTTTGACTTCCAAGGATAGAAAGACGACTCAATGTATATTTCTGGCTAAATTTTACTCTTAATGGAGGAGCAGTAACTTGGCATAGTGCCAAGCATAGCGCGACTGCTGATTCCACCAGTCAGGCTGAGTATCAAGCAGCCTCGGAGGCTTCTAAGGAAGGGTTTTTGGATTTAGAAGTTACTGGGTAAACTTCACGTGACACCATATGCTACGCCGCCTATTTTCATTTTTATACGATAACAATAGAGTGGTAGCACAGGCCTGGGAGCCGAGATTTCATAACAATACAAAACATATTGAGAGAGAGTATCATCTCGTAAGAGAATTTGTTCGCAAAGAGATACATTGTGCTGCATAGAGTAGAGTCAGCCGACTACGTCGCTGATCCACTGAACTAGCTACTTTCTCAGATTAGCTTAGAGCGTCATCTGGAGAACATGTGTATTAGATATCATAGTGTGTGGCATCGAGTCCAAGTAGGAGATTGTTAGGAGTATGCCCTCGAATGCCACTCAGAGGTTGTTGAGTGAGGGCATTGTACTTGTAATTATGTAAATTATTAATATAAGTGTAAAGCCCGTGTCCCGGTATGGATTATGTTTATGTTGATTAATATTTTCTTTAATTAATTGTTGTTAAACGGGATTGATGGGATAGGTCAAAAGTAATTTAAGTCGTGTTAGGTGGCTTAAAGTGTTAAATTTTATCTATTGTAGGTGGTAAGGAGAGTATTTGAAAAATTAGGGACTCAATGGATATTTTTGATAAATGGTGTGCATGGGTCGGCCCATGAAGAGAACCGACCCCCCCTCCCTTCTTATTTCACGCCTACTTGTGTCGCACACCCAAGAAATCTTAAAACCCTAATCCCCTCTAAACTCACAGCCTACTCTCTTCCCCATCGCTGTTGCTGTTGTCGTCGGGAACCACCGCTACCACCGTTGTTCGTCGGAGTTTTCGAGAGAGAGAGAGGAGCAGGTGTGGGTGTAAGGTTTCATCACGAGGTAAGCCTTAATCCTTTGTCTTTTTTTCTGTTTTCTCGTCGCCGGTGATCGGGCACCACCGCAGCTAAATCGCGCATCGGAAAACCGTTTATCATTTCATGTGAAAATTCAGTAATCTGCCACTGTCTTGCGTAAGCCATAACTTTTTGCTCGTAGCTCGGATTGGGGTGGAACCAGTGCTAAAAGTTTCCTTTCTGAGTCTAGTAACTTTTATGTGTTTTACGCAAAACCCAGTTCGGAACGTAGCATAGGTCAAATCATCGTTTTACACTAAAAGATGTTGTTTCTCACTGTTCTGCGAACTGTTTTTCTAAATTCCGTGGGAAATTGTAGAAAAATCACCACGAGGCATATAATATGTCTGTGGAACCCTAACTCAGAGTAATCTCTGGCCATATAATAATACTATAGTATTTCTGAGTTTAAGGAGGTCAGAACAGGTCTCGAACAGACCTGTTTGGTTAGACCGGAAAGTTGTTTTAGTGATAGTTTAAGCATGCGTCGTGTTTTAGGGTCCGGGCTTCGTGCTAATACGTTTTAACGTTTGTTTAGGTGTTGGGAGGTGATCTTGGTTGGGGAGCTTGAAATTATTATTTGTGAACTGGGCGCGCTTACGAGGTGAGTTCTCTCACTATAACTAATGTCGGTTATTTTTACATTACGATTTGTACGTGTGTGGTAGTTTTATTTGTTCATGATGCGGGGATAATTAGTGGGGTGGTTATTCAGACCTGTATTATTATGAATATGCGGGTGGCGTAGGAATTTGGTGTGGCCGAGAATTGTATACGCGGGTGGCGTAGTAACTCGATAGGGCCAAAGATTGTATACGCGGGTGGCGTAGGAACACGGGGGAGCCGGATAATGCTTGCATGGTTATTGTATGGTCGGGTGGACCAACGTATGACTTGGGTGGGATGGTGTAGGTATGCATGTTTATTCCTTGTTCGTACACTTGTATGTTGTTTATGTGCAATTACCTGCCTAGGGTAGTGTGGAAATAATTGTGTTACTTGTAGTGCTTGAATTCACTAAGCTTCATGCTTACCCTTTCCCAATAAATTGTGGTTTCAGGTACGAGTGGTTCCAAGATGTTACGAGTGCACACTAGCGCGGGTGAAGAACTGATTATCTTTATGATTTTTATTTTAGACATTTATTCCGCTGTTTATTGTTCGGGAGAATATTAATTATGGATTTGCAAATGAAACGATTGAATTATTAAAGGAGTTTTATTAATGAAATGTTACTTTAAATTTTTTAAATTCCTTGTAATTTTTGGGATGTTACAACTTGGTATCGGAGCACGGCTTGAGTGAATCAAATGCATTTCGGTGTGTTTGATCTCAAGTTTGCGGCGATAAATATTTTAATGTTTTTGAAAAATAAGAGGAAGGAAAAACCCGTTTGAGAAACGGTGATCAAGGGCACAGTGTGTACAGTCATCCGGAGCCAAAGTGAAAGGTACAATACTTAGTGTTTTATTGCTTTCTAGATCATAGGTTATGCATGCTAGATTGCCTGTTATTGATACTACACTGTATGTTGTACTGCTTGCTATTAGGAGTTAATGCTAATTATGATAGGTTACTAAGTGGATGCCCTCTAGGTTGTATGCAGTAAGAGATTTATATCCTTAGAATATTCGATTTTGTTCTATTGCGCAGCTCTTATTTGAGTCCAACCGTTCTAGGATAGAATTTGGTATTCGAATGTCTATTTGTTTCGCACTGCATATAATCGGTATTCGCAAGGCCACTCGTTATGATTAGTAGGAATTCAGTAGTAGCAAGGGTAGTGGTTTGGATGGAATTCCTAGGGAACTAGGAAGAGTGAGTGCATATGGCGGTGCGGGCATATGTATATAGTTTCGGCGAGAAACTACTTGGACCCCTCGGGATGGAACTCGGAACGGGCAATGATAGATGTGGATGGTAGTAGGAGATCTCCTACTACCGGAAGCACAGGATCAATGCTCGAGTCGGGGAAGTCACGAGGAATTCAAGGAGTTGAGCATGAGTGAAGTTAGTATGAGTTATTATGTGCTAATAACTCATTGTAAATTCTTTTACCTAGAATGGCCATCACTAGAATAAACAACACGTCTGAGCCGCGAATTGAGACGGGGATCAATGAGGATCAGATTCGAGAGATGATCGCAGCTGAAGTAGCCCACGCGATCGGGGAAGCGATCCCCGAGATCATCGCCTGCTGGGGGACAGCCCCATAATCGAGAGTTCCAGTATCGGGATCTCTCTGCCTGTTCTCCACCTGATTTCAAGGGAGACCCGAATCCGATTGTTAGTATGCGTTGGATATCTGACATGGAGTGTGCTTTTTTTGACCAGTGGCTGCCCTAATAATCTGAAGGTCCGCTTTGCAGTGAACTTACTTCGCGATAGGGCGAAGGACTGGTGTGTCACGGTGTTGACGCTTGCCGAGCGCACTACCCTAACTTGGGATAGAAGTCCGTCACTCGCTTTCGTGCCGAGTACGTGCCTCTGGTAGAGATGGAGCGGATAGCTAAGGAGTTTTTGGAGCTCACGCAAACAACAGAGACGGTGAAGGAGATGAACAAGAAGTTCACCGAGATGGCATTGTTTTGTCCCAAGTATGCTCCCTCGGAGGATATGAAAATGTCTCTGTACAAGTACATGTTGCATACCGAGATTAGGGAATTCGTGAGCAAGGCGCAGTATGCTTGTTTATCAGCGATGATGGACGCGGCCCGAAGGAGGGAACTAGAGTTGGAGACCCAAGCAAAGAAGAGAAAGGCAGTACAGGCGGTGACGCCAATCTCTGCTGTGCCAAAAAAATCGAAGTTCACAGATTCGCGCGGGAGTTCGAAGAACGGTGGGTTCAAACCCAGGGGTGCCGGTGGGAAGTGAACGGATGGATGTTACAAGTGTGGGCAGTCCGGTCATATCAGTCGGGATTGTAAGTCGCCATTGATGGTCTACTTTAACTGCAAGCAGACGGGCCACGTGAAGGCATATTGCCCGAATCCGAGGGTTGCTAGCGGGGTTGGGGCACAAAGAGCCCCTGCAACTGCCCCCTTGCTTATTACTGATGGCAGCGTGGGTCAGGCTAGACCCGAGGTAGCCGGAGGTAGGGTGCACCGGCTGAAAGTGGAGGAGGCACAGGCTATGTCTGAAGTGGTGACAAGTATATTTCATCACTTGTTCCTCTTTTGACTATTTGATTATCGTATGTAATTGTTTTGTTTAAACGGTATGATCAGGTACATTCTTAGTTAACTCGGTGCCTGCTGTAGTGATGTTTGATAGCGGGGCTACTCATTCATTCGTATCCCACACTTTTAGCGAGTGTTTGGGCCGAGTCGCAGGTAGGATAGGTTATTCACTAGTGGTTGAGGTTGATGATGACAGGACCTTGACGGTTATGGACGTGTATCGAGGATGCACTTTGGAAATCTCTGGGGTGATGTTTCCTATATATTTGATTCCAATTGCTATGCGTAAGTTGTGCGTGATTGTGGGCATGGATTGGTTGGGTGATTTTGATGCTGAGATTGTTTGTCATCGCAAACAAGTGCGAGTTCGAACCCTAAGTGGGGGAAAACTACTGGTTCAGGGAGACTCGCCTAGACGGGCCTCAGTAATATGTTCGGCTGTGAGAGCGCGGAGGTACTTATAGCACAGTGGCCAAGGGTATTTAGCATATGTGATAGATACGCACGGTGATGAAGAGAAGAAGACTGCGAGGGATGTGCCAGTTGTACGGGAGTTTGCAATGTATTTCCCGACGATTTACCGGGGATACCTCCCGAGCGACAGGTGGAGTTCCGCATTGACTTGATTCCGGGTGCTGCTCCGGTGGCCAAGGCATCTTATCGCCTGGCTCCACCGGAAATGAAAGATTTGTACACTCAGTTGCAGGAACTTCTCGAGAAGGAGTTCATCAAGCCGAGTTGTTCACCGTTGGGAGCCCCGATTCTGCTTGTCAAAAAGAAGGACGGGTCCCAACGGATGTGTATAGACTAACGCGAATTGAATAAGCTTACGGTGAAGAATACACATCCTCTGCCAAGAATCGATGACTTGTTCGACCAGCTACAGGGAGCCTCGTGGTTCTCTAAGATTGATTTGAGATCGGGGTATCATCAGATGCGGATGAGGAATGAGGATACGGAGAAGACGGACTTTCGCATACGTTACGACCATTATGAGTTTGTGGTGATGCCTTTTGGGCTCACCAATGCACCACCAGCGTTCATGGATCTTATGAACAGGGTGCGCAGGCTAATGCTGGATCGGTCGGTGATTGTGTTCGTCGATTATATTCTTGTGTATTCGAAGTCAAAGGAAGAGCATGAGATGCATTTGCGAGAAGTTTTGGAAGTTTTGAGGCGAGAGAAACTTTATGCTAAGTTCTCCAAATGTGAGTTCTGGTTACGGGAGGTCCAATTCCTAGGACATGTCGTGAACCAGAATGGTATTATGGTCGATCCGACCAAGATTACTGTAGTGATGTGGTGGGAAGTGCCGAAGACTCCCACTGAAATACGGAGTTTTCTAGGATTAGCAGGGTACTACCGAAGATTTATTCAGGACTTCTCCAAGATTGCTTTACCTTTAACCCAATTGACGAAGAAATCTGCGGCTTTTAGTTGGGGTGAGGAACAGCAGAGGGCTTTTGAGGAGTTACGCAGACATTTATGCGAGGCTCCAGTGTTGACTTTGCCCGAGGGTATGAAAGATATAGTAGTGTATTGTGATGCTTCTCACCAGGATTTGGGCGTCGTTCTCATGCAGCTTGGTAAGGTCATAGCTTACGCTTCGAGACAGTTGAAGCCTCATGAGGCAAACTACCCAACTCATGACCTAGAGTTGGGAGCAGTGGTGTTTGCCCTCATGATTTGGAGGCATTACTTGTATGGCATCAAGTGTACGATATACACTGACCATAAAAGCCTCAAATACTTGATGGACCAGAAAAACCTCAACATGTGTCAGAGGAGGTGGCTTGACGTAGTCAAGGATTACGATTGTGAGATACTTTACCACCCGGGTAAAGCAAATGTTGTTGCGGACGCCCTTAGCCGACATCCGGTTGGTGAACCATTGTGGGGTTTGTGTCAGCGGTTGACAGTAGTTACACCTCTCCTTGAGTCGATAGGTAGTGCTCAAGAAGTGGCAGTTCTGGATGAGAATGCCAGGCAGGAGACAGTTTCGGGTGAACTTCCGAATTTTGTCCGTGATAGTCGAGGTCTACTGACTCGGTATGGTAGAGTTTGGGTTCCTTGTACTGGCGGGAACAGGAAGATATTGTTGGATGAGGCGCATAAGTCCAAGTTTTCTATTCATCCCGAAGCTACGATGATGTACCGCAACCTGCGAGATAGTTATTGGTGGCCCGACATGAAGCGGGATGTCGCCAACTGTGTAGAAGTGTGCTTGACTTGTCGGAAAGTCAAGGCTGAGCATCAGCAGCCGCATGGAAAATTGCAGCCTTTAGAGATTCCTGTATGGAAATGGGAGCAGATCACGATGGATTTCATTACGAAACTTCCAAGGACTCCGCGTGGGAATGATGCTATTTGGGTGATTGTCGATCGTCTGACCAAGAGTGACCACTTTTTGGCCATCAGGGAAAGCTCCTCGGCAGAGAACCTCGCAGAGATGTTTGTGCGCGAGATTGTAGCCAGGCACGGGGTGCTAGTTTCGATTGTCTCTGATAGGGATACCCATTTTACCTCCCGATTTTGGGAGAGGTTTCAAGAGGATATGGGTATGCGGTTGCATTTTAGCACGGCTTTTCATCCACAGACCGATGGGCAGAGTGAGCGTACTATTCAGACCCTTGAGGATATGCTTCGGGCATGTGCTATTGACTTTGGAGGTAGTTGGGATCAGTACCTTCCTTTGGCGGAGTTTTCCTACAACAACCGCTTTCATTCCAGTATCGGCATGCCGCCGTACGAAATGTTGTATGGTAGGAAGTGCAGGACGCCCATTTGTTGGGGCGAGGTTGGTCAGCGAGTATTGGAGAGCACCGATATTGTGCTGAAGACAACTGAGATGATACAGATGGTGAAGGACCATTTAGTTACTGCACCGAGTCGGCAAAAGAGTTACGCTGACAAGAGACGATCAGATTTGAAGTTTCAAGTGGGAGATTATGTGTTGCTGAAGGTGTCACCCTGGAAAGAGGTGATTAGGTTCCGTAAACGAGGAAAGTTAGGGCCCCGTTACATTGGACCCTACAAGGTCATCGCTCGAGTGGGAAAGGTAGCTTATCGCTTAGAGTTACTAGATGAGCTGAGTTTGATCCACAACACTTTCCACGTGTCGCAGTTGCAGTGCGTAGTGGATGAGTCTGCGGTGATTCCCCTTGATGAAATTCAGATCGATGAACGGCTTAATTACGTGGAAAAGCCGGTTGCCATTCTCGACAGGAGGACGAGGACCTCGCGTAACAAGGTGATCGGTTTAGTGAAAGTCCAGTGGCAACACCGAAAGGGTTCCGAGTGGACTTGGGAACCCGAGGTTGAGATGCGAGAGAACTACCCAGATCTATTCGCGGGCGGAGAATTCGAGGACGAAGTCTAATTCAAGCTGGGGAGAGTTGTAAAGCCCGTGTCCCGGTATGGATTATGTTTATGTTGATTAATATTTTCTTTAATTAAATGTTGTTAAACGGGATTTACGGTATAGGCCAAAAGTAATTTTAAGTCGTGTTAGGTGGCTTAAAGTGTTAAATTTTATCTATTGTAGGTGGTAAGGAGAGTATTTGAGAAATTAGGGACTCAATGGATATTTTTGATAAATGGTGTGCATGGGTCGGCCCATGAAGGGAACCGACCCTCCATCCCTTCTTATTTCACACCTCCTTGTGTCGCACACCCAAGAAATCTGAAAACCCTAATCCCCTCTAAACTCACAGCCGACTCTTTTCCCCATCGCCGTTGCTGTTGTCGTCGGGAACCACCGCCACCACCATTGTTCATCGGAGTTTTCGAGAGAGAGAGGAGCAGGTGCGGGTGTAAGGTTTCATCGCGAGGTAAGCCTTAATCCTTTTTCTTTTTTTATGTTTTCTCGTCGCCGGTGATCGGGCACCACCGCCGCAAAATCGCGCAGCGGAAAACGTTTATCATTTCATGTGAAAATTCAGTAATCTACCACTATCTTGCGTAAGTCATAACTTTTCTCTTGTAGCTCGTATTGGGGTGGAACCAGTGCCAAAAGTTCCCTTTCCGAGTCTAGTAACTTTTTGTGTTTTATGCAAAACCCAGTTTGGAACTTAGTATAGGTCAAATCGTCGTTTTACACTAAAAGATGTTGTTTCTCACTGTTCTGCAAACTGTTTTTCTAAATTCCGTGGGAAATTGTAGAAAAATCACCACGAGGCATATAATATGTCCGTGGAACCCTAACTCAGAGTACTTTCTAGCCATGTAATAGTACTATAGTATTTCTGGGTTTAAGAAGGTCAGAACAGGTCCCGAACAGACCTATTTGGTTAGACCGGAAAGTTGTTTTAGTGATAGTTTAAGCGTGCGTCGTGTTTTAGGGTCCGGGCTTCGTGCTAATACGTTTTAACGTTCGTTTAGGTGTTAGGAAGTGATCTTGGTTGGGGATCTTGAAATTATTATTTCTGAACTGGGCGCGCTTACGAGGTGAGTTCTCTCACTATATCTAATGTCGGTTATTTTTACATTACGATTTGTACGTGTGTGGTAGTTTTATTTGTTTGTGACGCGGGGTTAATTAGTGGGGTGTTTAGTTGGACCTGTATTATTATGAATACGCGGGTGGCGTAGGAATTCGGTAGGGCTGAGAATTGGTGGCGTAGTAACTCGATGGGGCCGAAGATTGTATACGTGGGTGGCGTAGGAATCCGGGGGAGCCGGGTAATGCTTGCATGATTATCGTATGGTCAGGTGGACCAATGTATGCCTTTGGTGGGATGGTGTAGGTATGCATGTTTATGCCTTGTTCATACACTTGTATGCTGTTTATGTGCAATTATCTGCCTAAGGTAGTGTGGAAATAACTGTGTTACTTATGGTGCTTGAATTCACTAAGCTTCGTGCTTACCCTTTCCCAATAAATTGTGGTTTCAGGTGTGGCTCCAAGGCGTGACGAGTGCACACTGACGCACATGAAGAACTGATTATCTTTAATGTTTTTATTTTAGACATTTATTCTGCTGTTTATTATTCGGGAGAATATTAATTATGGATTTGCATATGAAACGATTGAATTATTAAAGGAGTTTTATTAATGAAATGTTATTTTAAAAATTTTAAATTCCTTGTAATTTTTGGGATGTTACAATAAGGAAATGGATGTTTCTTTATTTACTGGATGTTACTGGCATTCCTAACTCGTAAATATACATATAGAAACTAGTCCGTGTATTTGAGAGCAAAACATTCCACTCTGTATTGGATAAGGGGGTTGGTACTGGAAAGGTTTATAGCTCAAATACTTAATCGTTCGCAAGTCAATGAAACTTGACTGGGCGTTAAGTTTATATGAAGACTTGTATAACTGATGCTAGGACATGTGCATGTCTTGATAGCATAGTTACAAATATATTGGTGGAACCAGTATACTCGAACATGATTCATACTCGATTCAGTCACACGGTATTCACTCTCGGAGAGTCGATGGCAAATCGAAAGGTTGTGATAGTATACGTGGACCTTTGACTCGAGGGTCCAGTAGAAGATGTGCCTGTGACGTTTGGTTTGTCATTAGAGTAGTTAGACTCATTTGCTTAATTGCTTAGTCGACCTCGAAGTGCGGACTATATGGGCAGGTAGCAGTCTTTACTGTACGCCAAGAAAGGATTCTATCTTCTTTTAGTGAGCAGGCGAATGTCCTATACGGTTAATGGCAAATAAGATCATAAGTCTTTGGCCAAAGCATTCTGATATAGTCATATTAGATGCACTATTAATTAGTCGGTCTTGATTTGCATTAACACATGTATAGAGTCTAGTCAACAGTAGGGTTTGACTTGACCGGGACATCTGATGAAGGGTCTATATGTATATAGTATTCACGACATAATGGTTCTTGAATGATCCCATCATTCGTTCTCAGTTGGGGTACAGTTAGGCCGCCAGGCTGGCTAGATGGTGCTACTACTCTTTGGTTCCTCCCATTGCTGACTGAGACGGACCTACCGAGTCGCGCAATAGGATTGACGACGGAATGAATCGAGCTTATTCTCTAATTATGAATATTAGATATTGGATATCTAAATATGGGACATTAGATGTTTAAATTGATTTATTGGATAAATTAATTTACTGCCTAATCAATTAAATAAATTACTGGTAATTAATTTAATTCATGAATATAATTATTTTTTGGAGAAATTAATTATGTTAATTTGTATCTGATATGTTTAATTAATTGGATTAATTAAATGATAAAAATACATCGGAACGGAATCGGAGTTTATCTGTTTGGACTCACGAGAGTCCGAAACGAACCGAACTCGTCCGATTTCTACATGGGCCGCCCCCATATTTCCACCCACCTTCCATTTGATTCTTGTTCCATTCTTTAATGAATAATAATTATTTTGGTGGGTCTTATACTCATATGCATGAGTTGGGTTGCATGTGGTGGGAGTGATATAGAATATGAAGTGAAGACTTATATCTCCAATCATTCTTTCATTATGGTTATCATACGTGAGGTTGAAGGAGAGAGAGAGAGAGATAAAAAACTTTTGAGTTCATTTTCCATGCCTTCAACTTCATCTTCATCTTCTTCCATTTTTCTTCAATTTTCTTAGAGAAAGATTGAGAGAAAAAAATAGAGAGAATATAGATTAACACTTGGAGTGTAATAATATTTATATGAAAGCTTCCATCACTTGATTCTAGCCGTAACCTTGGAGGTTAATCGGGTGATCGTCGTTCCGTTCGTTTCTCCGGCGTGCGGCAAGTAGAGACGTTGTACTTTCGACATTGGATCATCCAAGGGCTTGGAGCACATTGGATCGTAGGGATATTCAACTAAAGCTTGGGGAATAGCTCAAGAGAAGGAATCCATTTAATCAACGGACTACAAGGGTGAGTTTCTCGTATCCTTTGGGTTTCGTTTTAATATTCGTATATACGTAGATCGATCGATCCTCGTAGGGATTCAGATCGAACTAATTTTCATTTTATCGCTTCCGCTGGGCCTTCGTTTTAGGCATCGAATCCCAACATCTGTATCACAATGAGGGCCGAAGCCACGGCACGAAGCCGTATCACAATGAGACCATCCAATGGCCATGACCTACTGAACTGTAGGTGTTGGGAAACCAACCGCGAAGGTTCAAGCCCCAAACTTACCAATAATGAGATCACCCAGTGACCGTGACCTGCTGAATTGCAGGTGCTGGGAAACCAACCGCGAAGGTTCAAGCCCCAGACTTACCCATAATGAGATCATAAACATGATCGTGACCTGCTGAATTGCAGGTGCTGGGAAACCAACCGCGAAGGCTCAAGCCCCAGACTTACCCATAATGAGATCATAAACATGACCGTGACCTACTGAACTGTAGGTGTTGGGAAACCAACCACGAAGGTTCAAGCCCCAAACTTACCCATAATGAGCACTAACCGAGACTAGCCTCCAAAACACAATTAACCACAAACGGCAACGATCCAAAGATTACCGAATTCACAAGAATGATAGTGTGCTGCCTTGAGTCGGCCAACACGACGACAGTAACTCACGGATGGGCACCGTCCTCGACAGTCCCAATTCAATACCTCGATTGCCTTAGAATGGTCAACCGATAACAATGATGCAGTGGATGATTCATTACCTCGATTGCCTTAGAACGACCAACCGATAACCATGATACAATGAATGACTCAATACCTCGATTGTCTTAGAACGGCCAACCAATAACCATGATACAATGAATTCCTCGTCACCTTTAATCGGTTACCGACGACGAGGATGAAAAACGAATACGCCAATGCCTTCAATTGACCAATAAAATGTCAATGACGAAACACCAACATCAATAACAATGATTACAACGATGTCTTAGATCGAAATCAATATCAACAACAACAATCGATGCATCGATACTGTGAACCGGCTATCGACAATAACATTAAAAACGAGTATCCCAATGCCTTGAACCGGCCATTAATGAATGATAATAAACATTTGGCATAATTGCCGAAAAGTATCGTATCGAACGATCCCTTAATATCAATGAACTCATGAAGAGACTAAGTCTCGGAATGATACAACACATTCATACACATATATGATAACATTAATCTCATTGACTAGTACAAGTATAAAACTTGCCTCAAACCGAAGGCGAAAAGTCCCTCCACGATCAACGTCCTTAATGGAACTATCGGCCGATCGAACAACCTTGAATAACATAATTACCAACAATTTGCTTAATATACGAATCAAGCATGATCACAACCAACTCAGAAGTCGATACAACACTACCCAAACTCATTGGGGCATTTTAACAAACACGTTGTAAACAATCTCCCATCGTTTACAACCAATCCCAATTATATCGAAAACCAACCTCCAATGAGTGATTCAATCTAACAAAACATCATCAATACAATCAATAATCCAATAGGAAAACTCCATTCGAGATTACGACAACATCTAGTCGAAACCCCCCAAACTTCCAAAGTCAACACCCAAGGTGTTCTTGAACAATTCCCAAATATTCACAAATTTCGAAAATTACAACAACGAATCCATAAGAATACAAGTATCCAAGGTAAATAATCAATATTTAACATATTCCATCATGATAGCAAGCCAACTCGAAGAGATCAGGAAGAAAACACTCAAATACCGAAATTCAAGGTTCAATGAAAAGTTACCTTGATTTGGAGTGATGGATCGGATTAAATGATGATTAATCTGAACTAGGAGCTTGAAGATGATGCTAGATGATTGCGGCCCAAAAAGGTCTTCCCGAATCGCCCAAAATCGCCCAAAATGGTTGAGAAATGAAGAAATGACGGAATGAAGAGTGAAGTGTCCTATTTATACAAATCCCAGCTTAGCACGCGCTATCTCCTATGATTAGCGTGCGCTAGCGGGTTCACCGAGTAGTCCAGTGAACTCTGTCTGCCGCGTTAGCGTGCACTATGAACTTGGTAGCGTGAGCTAATGCCTCCTCTTAGCGTGTGTTAACCTTGTGTTAGCGTGCGCTACCTGATAGTTGATGTCCCGAATATTGGAGTCCAGAACCCACTGTCCTCCGCCTGCTTGCCTTAGCGCGCGCTACTATGCCGACTTAATGTGTGCTACCAGTACAATTAGCGTACGCTATTTTCCACTTATAACGTGCGCTACGAAATTCAAATTTCAGTCCAGTGCCTACTGGACTGTCTGCCTCCATTGCGCTAGCGTGCGCTAATGCTGACGCATAGTGTGCGCTACATGTACTCCATTAGCGCGCGGTAACAAGAGTACGTAGCGTGCGCTATCTCACACACAGACTACCAAAATATGATGATGATGATGATGATGATGACAATATTCTTGTCTCGATCTCAAACAGTTATGAATGATGAAAAACAACTGATACCCGATTCCAAAGTACGGCGAATGATGGTCACAATTGAATGAACATGAATGGTGAATGATTATTAATGAGTGAGAAAAAATCCGAGTGACAATAACTGAATGATGATAATGAATTCTCAACCGGGTATTACATACCGGGCATTCTTTTTCTTTTATGTGGCAATGGTTTTATGCAATTTGTCCTAGCCCACATGCTACTTCCGCTAACATGTTTAACGTTATGCATATAAGTCTCAACAAACTTTTCCTTGTCAAACCATTGAGAAATGTAATTTTCTAGAGGTTGGTGTGTTGAATGGAACACTGCACCTGCATGTACACAAGGGATACCCGAAATTTCCCACATCCTACACGTGTAATGTTAAACTCCTAGATCCACCAAGAAAGCCTCAAATCCACATCTTACTTCAAAAACATTGCCTCCACTTGGAAAAACAGCCCAGTACCTATATGAATAATCAAACGATGGTATCAAATCCAAATTTTATATATATGTAATAAAGACATGTAATAGCCAAGTACCTCAAGTTTTCTTTAATTTTCTCCAACTTCTTTATTATGGAAGGACATACATCACCCTCCCACGTTTCATGTTTCTTTTCCATTTTGCAAATTCTTACCATAACATAGATCATAATATCCTCTAACATGGTTATAATCGGATTTTTTCGAGCACCAACAATAATTGAGTTAAAACATTCGGACAAACTATTTTCGACCGCCTCACAAGCCTTGTCAGTCTTAAAGAAGGCCTTACACCATGTGTTAGGGTCTCTTTTGATCAAATGCTCATAGGCTCCTGTACTGGAATTTCATAAAAAAACGAGTGTTAGCATTTCACTGAATTTAATAGAATAAAAAATTTGATATTACCTCATAGATCTTATTTCGTTCATATGTTCCATGAACTTGGATTCCACACATGATGTAGCAGCTGACCAAAACAAATTTTTAAATTGCTCGCCAGAGTATGTTTCTTAAAGTTAGCATAAACATGCCTCGCACATTGTCTGTGCTCTACAGAAGGCATAATCTCCTTAGCAGCTTCAACTAGCCCCTAAAACAAAAATAACAATTATACATAAATGACTTCCATATATAGCAATTAGTATGAAATGAGATGGTACCTTATGTTGTTTTTATTCCCTGTCCTTCTACAATGCCAAGGTTGTCACTAATCAATTGCATAAACCACTTCCAATTATCCTTATTCTCGACATCTACCATGGCCCACGTAATTGGACATAACTGGTTGTTCACATCTCTTCCAATAGCCGATAACAACTCTCCTTTCACTGTCCCTTTTAGAAAACCCCCATCTAGTCAAATCACAGGTCTATACGCTGTTTTCCAACCATCTCTCAATGCTTTCAAACCAATATAAAACCTATGAAAATAATTTCCTTGTGGTTGTACGTGAACTCTTACTTGAACAGTGGACCCATGGTTAGAATGCTTAAGTTCATAGGCATAATCCCAAAGCCTTGCATAATGTTCTGTGTGTTTTCCATCAATCATTGTCATTGCATGATGATTGGCTTTATGACATTGACATATGCTAACTGAATAGGAAAATCTTTTTAGTGCTTCTTCTTTCATTTCCTCTAACGTCATGTTTGGCTTTGTAATTAGGTCCTTCACAAAATGGCTTCCCATCCATTGGGGCTTCAAAATAGCACCAAATTGATATGTCCTTGCACACACATGTTTGTCAACAATTTTTTTATTTGAAATGATCGTTCAGTACTCATCCACGATGCCCACGGTCTGAAAGAACACGCAGTTCCTTCTTTATTTTTGGAACACCGCATAGAAAATCTAGTTTTATCACAATGATCATAATAAAGTTGGTACCCGTTAGAAACAGCATAGTTTGTTAAACAAAACTTCAATTGTGCTGGACTTTCGTACTTCTCTCCTTCGATTGGTTTCATCAAGTTCCATGCTGTCAATGGGTTATGAACAGGGACTTCAACACCAACTGCTTCATCATCTTCTAATTCAACATCTTTGGTGTTGATAATATCTTCATCATATTCTTCCTCTAGGTTGTCTATATCTAAACCAAGTGGTAACACATGCTCGTCACACAAGCTATTCAAAAAGTCATCTTCTGAAGTGTTGTTCATGGACCCCCCTAACTCAGCCTCTAACTCATAATCTAAAGAACAATAATTATCTGATAAATCGCCATTTAGTTCATCATTTTCTTCAACATCATCAAACATGAATCTAAACTTTTTGGAACAGGTAGCCATCTCTTTCTGCTTGAACAGTGATGAAATACCCACTTTAAAAACTATATTGCAAAGATAATGTAAGAAAATGTCGGAAACTTACAAATCGTTCAATCCTGCTTCGATTATGCATGGATTCTAGATGTTCGATTATGCTATGATTTCTGGTTCGCGTTCATAAATCGATTTGAAAGGTTTAGAAGAAAATAACAAACCCTACTTTTGGCTTTTGGGTTTTGGTTCTGAGCGGCTAGGGAAAACCTCTTATTACCGGTCAGGTGGTTTTTTTAAAAATAAAAATAAACTTTGAGTGGTTGACATAGAAAAAAATTCCTTTGGTGGTTAATCCAAAAAAATTGCAAAATATAGTGGCTTTTATAGAATTTTCCCTTCTTTCAAAAGCCAATAACATTTCATTATTCACGATATTCCAGAATATTCAATACCAATCATCATTAAAAACATTGCTCGAAGGTAATTCTCGTGTCAAGACCACCCGGCCAAGTCCCTGTGTGCCCCGTCGAGCAATCCCCAGGAGAGAACCGCCACCTCGAAGGTAACCCTCGCGCAAGGCCACCCGAACAAGTCCATGTGTGCCCCGTTGAGCAATTTCCAGGTGAGAGTACCCCGAGAACATCCTCACAATACACAAACATCACTGTTTCATCACATAAATGCATGCCATAAAATCATCATAATAATGTACTTGCCTTTATTTCTAACGCACAAAGGAATGACGAACGAAAACGGGCTTTGGTCTAAACTTTCTCCAAATTACATTCCGAATAAAATATCGAGACTCAATCAACTACACATTCACTAAAAAACCAAGAATCGTCATAAGTTCTACGCTTAGGAACAATACGTCGAACACTATGGAGGCATGATAGGTTATACATGATCAACGAATGAAAATTCGGAATTAGCCCACCAATATTTGTGGAAAAGCATGGAATCATGATCATACAACTATAATCTAACATCAATCGGGGCAAAGTTGGTTAGAGAAATGAAATCTAACAAAAACCCCCAAAATATCCCGAAAGTAGGGTTCAAGCCGATTTACCTCAATCCGAATGGTGAAAGACGTTAGAACGATGATTACTTCTTGCTAGTAACTCAAATATATGGATGGATGATGAGATATTGCCTTGTTTCCCCCTCACTATCGTATAGGATCTCCGGTTCGCGGGGAAGAAGAAGGAAAAAGGAGAAATGGCGAAACAGCAGTGGGATCCATATATATATATATATATATATATATATATATATATATATATATATATATATATATATATATATATATATATATATATATATATATATGTCGACAACGTTACGTACGTAAGACAACAAGCATTACGTACGTAACAACCCCACAAACTCACGGCCTCGCTGTACGGGCTGTATTACATACATTGCATGGAAAGCATAACGTATGTAAAAAATGGGTTAGCGTACGCTGTAGTTGGTAGGTTAACGTACGTAATAATTGTCCAGAGCTCACTGCCCGGATATCCATATATCATTACATAAGTTAAGAAGTAAAGGTGCGTAATAGGCCTTAACATATGTTATATCTATCAACTAACATACACAACGACTACTCCAGAAACTTCTGACCCAAAACACAGATATCCTTACGTACGGTACGTGTTAAGCATAACGTACGCTATGCACACTCCAGCAGTATGATCTAGAGAAAGGTGACACAACGAGATATAAAATTATCGAATCAATATGGTACATTCATAGACGAACATCAATAAATAGTTCGAGAATTACGATAATAGAATGGGCACCATGACCGACATGAAACACGAAAAATTGAATCGAGTACTAATAAGTTACAATATTTGGATTAAACGATATGGGCAAACAAAGACGAAAAAAATATGGATATTACATTCTCTCCCTCTACAAAAAGTTTCGTCCCAAAACTTAAGATGTGAACAACTCTTGTTGGGATAAACAATCATGTATCGAAGTTTTGATAAAATACCAACATACAGCAAAGCAGCTGTCTCGAAAGACGATCAAAGTTGTTGGAGTAATCAATCATGTATCGAAGTTTTGATAAAATGCCAACATACAGCAAAGCAGCTGTCTCGAAAAACGATCGAAGTTGTTGGAGTAATCAATCCTGTATCGAAGTCTTCTCATAATGCCATCATACAGTAACAGAGTCAAAAAGCGCTAAGTATGGAAGTTGTCCCTTCATACAACAACACTCCATACAGCAGCTGCTTCTATATAGCCTACAGCATAATTGGATACAGCATACAAGCTATAAGTATTGATTTCCTCAATACTTATCCAAACAGGACTAAAGACCGTTACAAAGGAATGTTCCTTATTTGCTAAAAGTCAAGTCTCGTTTGAAAAGAAGTATTTAAATACTGAAAGGATGAAGTATTTAAATACTGAAAGGATAACGTATTTAAATACTAAATCCGACAGAGTTCTTCAGACAGCGCAAAAACTGGATCGTGTTTTATTCAAATAAATCATCCCGTTGGAACGAACTTTTGCTCAACAGATATATTCTCAACGGATCTACTCCATAAAGAATCAGCATACAAAAGAGAATACTTGAACATTTACGAACAAAGAATCATACTCGAGCTTTCACAAGTATCCAAACTGAGATATACTGAGTTTCCTCAAGATCTTCTAACGAACAGTATATCAAGAGCAGTAATATTTCTTCAGGCATACTGTTAATCCTAAAAGAAGAAATATACAAGTGCTCTCTCTTGAACAACACATCATCAGCTCAAGCTCAAGAAAGTCAAGATGTTGTTCAACCAACGTTCTTTCATTGAAGAAAACCATCAGCCCTGTGTGGACTGAGAAAGCCTTGCTCTTCCTGAACTGTGTGTGACGGATCTGCATTGTAGAGATGAAGCTTCGGAACTGTGTGTGAAGAAGCCAGTCAAGTGTTGCTTTGACCAATCTGTGTGAACGGTTGAAAGCTACGATCTTTGTATCAATTTGTGTGAACGATACATTGATTGGTTTAATTATAGACACGTAGTTGTGTACATAGTATTTACAATAAACTTTTTACTCCTGTGTGGAGGACCAGCGGACGTAGAGGGGTTTACCTCGAACCACTTTAATTACTGTGTCAATTACCTTCTGCATTTACTGTTTTCATGACTGTGATTATTTTAAGTATACACTGCATACCGAGTTGCTGTATTTACAGCAACTTACTATTATAAGACTTCCGTTGTGCACTCTAACTTGAAAATTGTACAGCTTGTTGCTTAAACACTTTCCCAGCTGTATTCTGTATACTTAGTGGCCAACAAGTGGTATCGGAGCGGTTGATTCTAAAAAGAATCAGTCGTATTTTTGACAGAATCAGATCCAAAAATCACTTATTTTTTAAAATAGTCTTTTTCTTTTCTATATTCTCATATGGATACATCAATGATCAATAAAGTTCCTATGTTTTCTATTAATGAGTTTGACGATTGGAGAATTAGGATGGAGGCTCATCTTGCAGCAATGCACGAAGAGATGATTTTTGTTATATAGGATGGCCTCATAAAAATCATGAAGGTTAATCCGGCCCCAAGAATTAAAGGCCAATCTCATGCCGAGATGCTCGAGAAAGAGCGCGAACAGTGGACCACAGATGATCGAAAACGCACCAACCTCGACAATGTTGCGAAGAATGCGATGTTTGTCACTCTTGACAAAGGCACGTTCTCAAAGGTAAAGAGCTGTAAAACAGCCAAAGATATCTTGGATAAACTCAAGTTAATTTGTGAGGGAACTGAGCTTTCAAAAGAAAACAAAAAAATTGACTTAGCAATTTGAATCTTTTGAAATAAAATCAACTGAAACACTTGAGGAACTTGATCACAGATTGACTAGCATTGTTGGTGAACTTGAAGCGTTGGGCAAGATTTATACCCAAAAGGAGAAGAATCTAAAAATTTTCAGATCTCTCCCTGCCCGATGGGACATTAAGACCACAGCTATGTGTGTGTCGTGCAATCTTAATGAAATATCTACTTTTGATCTCTTATCTGACCTCAAAGCTTTTGAGTATGATATTGACAGAAGAAAGAAAGATGAAGAATCTCCTGCAAGGACTACAGCGGTAGCTGCTGTATCCAACAGAAGGCAAGTTGTAACGTCTAGGAAAATGGGTCCACCTCCGAGACAACATAAGTAATGGATCAATAATAATAACCCCGAATTTTACATGCATAATAGTTATCATGGTTATAGCGACTACGTGTCTGCCCCACGTAGATACCGCAGGAATGTACCTAACGCAACCTACAGTAAACCTATTGCTGTCAGGAAAATCTGGGTACCAAAAGGCACTAACATTCATGGACCCAATATATAAAGGGGATCTAAATCTACTTAATTTCTTTGCCTACAGAAAACCTTAGAGAAGGACATCTGGTACTTCGACATCGGATGTTCTCGGCACATGACAGGAGACAAAAGCAAATTGTCAGATTTCGTAGAGGGTTGCGGTCCAAAAGTGCGCTTCGGGAAGGGAACCCTGCTTGTAGGAAAATTAAAAGTCACCGATGTAGCATATATTGAAGGCTTACAGTACAATCTACTAAGTATCAGCCAGTTCTGTGACAAACAGTTCTCGGTGAAATTTTATATAGATCACTGTAGAGTCAAGAACATCCTAACTAAAGAAATTGTGCTTACAAGAAGCAGATAAGGTAATATGTATATTGCTGACTGGATGCCTACGAGCTCCACAATTCCTTATTTTGTTGCGAAAGGCACTGCAGATATAAGCTGGTTATGGCACAAGAGGATGTCTCATATCAACTTCAAGACAATCAACAAGGTCTCAAGATAGGGAATGGTAAGAGGATTGCCAAATATGTCATTCTAAAAACACAGCGTCTGTGGACCCTGTCAGAAAGGCAAGCAAATCAAGACCACTCTGAAGAGCAAATCCTACCTTTCCACTCACAGAGTGTTGAAAATGCTACACGTGGATCTATACGGTCCTGTAGACCCGATAAGTTTGGGAGGTAAGAAATACTGTCTCGTTGTTGTTGATGACTTTTCCAGGTATGCTTGGATAATCTTCCTGAGCAAGAAGTGTAATATCCGGAATTTCTACTACAGTTGTTTAATATTATTTTATCCGAGTTATATTGTACAGCGTGGAATCTGTACAGTATAGATAAAATAAATGAAGGACTGAGATGTCAGTATCGGTATAATTGTCGTACTTGGTCGACAATTGTATTAGAGGATATAGTGCATCATGTATACGTATCCAGTATGTCGATACGGACGAGAAACGTTGGAAACGGCTAAGTGTAACATTATTAGCGCACGCTAATAATAATGAGTAGCGCACGTTATCGTGCAGGTTTAGCGCATGCTACAGACATAACTTAGCGTACGCTAGTGAAGAACAGCTCAGAGGGAATCTACGCATGGACCAGGCCACTTTCGGCGCATGTTCTGATTAGTCAAATGATGTTTGTCATAAAGGATTAGCGCACTTTAATGCTTGTTGTTAGTGCACGCTAATATCAGTCGGTCAATAGGGAATCTTGGCTTTATTGGTTGCTTTCGGCATGTGGGGTCTCTAGCATATTCGGGGTAGGTGCAGACTGTAGTAATTCAACTTCGGATAGCGCACGCTAAGGACAAAGGACTTGCGTACGCTAAGACAGTGTAAGTTATGTACGCTAATGCATGGACATTACGTACGTAAGCACATGTATGAAGCCATACAGTAGCCTCTGGACTGCGATAGCGCACGCTAACAAAGTTAGTTAGCGCACGCTAAGTGTGTAACGTACGTTAACTGAAGATGTTAGCGTACGTTAATAATGTACAGTATATATATAAGTGCAGTTGGCTATTGTTCGTCATTTTCATCCATTTCTTCATGTCAGCCGATAGAGAGAGCCTTGAGAAGTATTTGAGGTTCCAAACACTGGATTAAGGTGGAGTTAATCATCCATAACAACATTTGAAGCTTGAAATCATTGGTGATTCTTGGAAATGGATTCAACCTTGTAAATCAATCCATTCCTTCAAAAAGGTAATTACTCTTCACTTTGAGATTTCGTTTTGGATTGTATATGATGTTCTTGAGCTGATGATTATCATATAAACAAGTTGATAAGTATGATTATGAGTTGGATTACCGGATTATGATAATGTTATTGTTGATATGAAGATATTGATATGGATTGGATGATTTCGAATGTGTTGTTTATCTTCAAAGAGATATGTTGACTAATGTCTTCCTTAAATTCGGATCTGTGATGTTGTTGTTGTTGGTTCCTTCATATGATGGTGAACATGGCATGATTATGAGTTCTTGGTGTTTAGGTTGTTGATATTAAGGAAGATGAAATATGAATATATGACTTGAATTAAAAGTCGGATGATTACCTATATGTTAAAGGATATTGGATTTCTTTGTTTGATAGCTATGAACATGGTTCAGAATCACTTAGAGTTTTTGATAATCTCCATATGTTGATCGGTATCCGAAATGCATGTAACTGCACGTCATTAGCGCACACTAAGCCTACTGGCTAGCGCACGCTATCGGGAACAACTTAGCGCACGCTACGGTAAGAGATTAACGTGCGCTAAGTCAACTGGCAGGGTAATATATTCTGTTTTGGTTATAAATTCGTGATGGTTTGATTTGGTTTGTTCTGACTGTGTTTATTCGAGGTTGTGTTGAACCGTTGAGTTCGATTGGTTAGTTTTGTCGGTTGTTGATTGTTATCGGATACTATATGTTATTTGATTACTTCGATAGGTTGAGATTATTGATCGGCGATTATAACCGGATGTTGCGATCATGTTCGAGTATGTTCGTGAATTGCTTCGGTCGGGGCCGAGGAGCTCGTAGACGAAGGCATTGTGACTGGTAGCGGCTTCATCATCATCGTATCGGTATCGAGGCAAGTTATTACTTGCTCAGTTATAATGTTTAATGAATGGTTTCAGTTTCATTTCGTTTATAATGCATATAGAAATGATTATTACTGCAAATTCTGGAGATTTGGATTTTGTGTTGTTTTTCCGATTCTGGGAGTTAAACCATAAGGTTTATAATTCATTTCGGTTATTGGAATTTTGGGTATCGAGGCAACATTATGATAAAGATGAGGATATGAGTATCTGCAGTCCATGGTATGTTTGGGTTGCCGAGCATTGCGGATAATCGTCGGTGATGATTTGACATCAAGATTTCTCCTGAAGGATTCGGGACAAGTATCTTAGTTTGATTCGGTCTAGTATTGATGATGTTGATCATGCAGGTTGTCATTCATGTTGCTAAGCATGAAGTCGTCCTAGTTGTGTCATCATAGTGTCGTTCATGTTTTGATTTATATGTTGTTCATGTTGATGAACATATTGATTTGCATATGTGTACGCATAATTGCATTGTTTATGTTGTCAATGATCCGATGGGATCATGAGGATCTATGCTGAGGGCGCTGGATCGAATGTCCACCATGCGTTGGTTCGACGGGATCATCATGGGGATCTATGCTGAGGGCGCTGGATCGTTGGACAGGTTTTCCACCATGCGTTGGTTCGACGGGATCATCATGGGGATCTATGCTGAGGGCGCTGGATCGTTGGATTACCAGTATTGTGTTGATGGAATCTTGTGAATTCGCATCATTGATTTTATCATGTGTTGTTGTGCATATGTGTATTGTTGGTTATCCACCTTATGCTGATCTGATAGGATCAACAAGGGGATCTATGCTGAGGGCACTGGATCTTCGGATTTCCATTGGGTATACATGATTGTTATTGTTGTGATCATATTGACGTGGTCATATGAGTATGCATTTGTAGGTCTTGGATTAGGACCGTGTCCGTATTGCATTGATCTGATCTCGGGTTAGACTGATATGATTGTCGTGGCACTTCATATCTCGAGGTATGTTCTGTATTTTCATTTGATAATTGTATTTTGATGGACAATCGGTTATCTTCTTGGGATTTAATGATACTATCTGATGGATCGTATTGGTCAGAACTGGTACTCTTCCATATCGTGAGTTGGTGATGATAGTTTGAGAATCTTGAGTATTGTTTGAGGTGAAATACAAATATTATGTTCGCGTTTATTGGTTAATCGAGTACAGGATGTGAAATGTGATAATGGTTATTCTGATGAGAATTACTTGAGTAAGCAAAGTTATGGCGGTAAGATTACATTGGTCGTATTCTTATGTTGTATTCTCATTGGTATGTAATTATTAATGTGATGTGACGGTTATCATTGTTGGATATTATGGCTGACCCCGTCGTGGGATTTCTTTTTAGGTTCTTGGAGTATCAAGCTTGTAGCGGTCGTGAAGAGATGAGCTTCCCGGAGGATACTGGCTAGGACATGTTTTGTGCATTGAGTTTCTTAATTGGTTCTTGTATTCCGCTGCTAGAGTATCTTTATGGTTTGTCTTTTTCCGCTGCGTGAGTATTTTGAAATGCTCTTTCGGTATCTGATAACTGAGATTACTTTGGAAATCGTTTTCTAAACTTTTGAGTGTCGGCTGTTTGGCCTTGCGATTTCAAATGAGTTTTTACGACGGTTCATTGGCCTCTTGGGCATTTGTAAATGTTTGCGAAAATTTCTTTTAGCCTTGTGGGTTCCATCTCGGGGCCCACGACGCTGTAATATTTCCGGTTAAATCTGAGGGTGTTACAGAATATGGTATCGGAGCTTAGGTTGAGAAAACCTAGGCATTTGGGTCGAGTTGGGTCGTGTTTTGGTCGTGTCATTCGAGTTGTCAATTGACTAATACTAGAGCCGTGAGTTTTTGTTGTTCACTCGGGCTTATGGGTTATGTGATTTATCACTGTGGTACTGGGATTGTTGTAAACTTTTCCAAATGGTGTTAACGTGATATATTGTGTTCTTGAGTTGCACTGAGTTTGCAAATTGTGTGTTCTGAAAATATCTGTGTCGAGTATTTTCTTAAGTCGAGACATGTGCCAATATCACGGGGAATCGTCGGCTTCACGATCTGTAAGTATTTGGATTTTTGAATTTCATTGAGATTTATTGCCGTTCTAAGTTGATACGTTTTGAAATTCAGCAGAATATTATACGTTACAGTATGATATGACAGAGTGAGACAGGATTGATGATCTTGAGGAATTATAATTTTGAGAATCAGTATGTTGGTTAGATTTTGGAACAGAGTTGTGTAATCGGGAGAAGGATTGTGGATTGTTGAGAAGAACATGTAGCATGTTAATTCATTTTGAGATATATGAACTGTTTTGAGCATTTGAAAATGATACTTTTCAAAATGAATATTTTATGGATGTTTTACGAGAAATGATTTTTGGGCCGAGACTCAATTGATTTTGAAATAGTTTTACAACTCAGGACTTGAGGTCCAAAAAGGGTTTTCTACTTTTTAAACTTCTTGTAATACGGAATGAGGTACGGGCTGAGACCCTAATGTTTCAAAAGGCTTTTTTTTGGTTTTTCTAAAACTCCCAAGATTTGTAAAACACTTTAACAATCATTTACCTATGTTATTTCCGCCTTTCGAGGCTTTGGTTTACTTGTTCAAATGAAACTTCTCGGGTAGTCTTTCGTTGTATTTGATTTGTCAATTATCCAATGTTTTGTCATATCATATTTGAGGTGATCCAGGATTGATTAAGGATTGACATTGCGAGTAGTATGTGGAGGAGGAGTTTTTATCAGAGTCTATATATTGAGATTTTGGAATTATATCGTGTAGTTTTCCGATGGAATGTCAGTGGAATTTGTGACGTGCCGGATTGGTATACAGGAATATGGATGTGGTCAATCATTTGTATAGTTTTCATTTTAAAACTTCGAAATCGTATGGATTCGAAGGAAAACTGTTATCTAATACTTGGCACCAGCGAGCCAATTTAATTTTTCGAAAATTGATTTCGTGGTCTTACGAAAATTTATGTTTTTGAGTTTTGAAATTTTTGAAAGAACTTTCGAAAAATTTGTCTTTTGACAAGACTATATGATTTCAAACTGGTTTTGAAAATGTAATTGATAACCATATGCATTTTGTGCATAGTGTATATCGTGGTAAAGTTGTGAGTGTGACTCACGAACTGGAAAATACATCAGTATGGTATGGTAAATAGAGATCCAAACTTTGGTATGGTAGTTTGGTTATCCAAAGATGATCGATTGATCTATCTGATAAGAGAAATATGCCGCGTGATGTAGATTTGGTACATAATATGACCTTGGAACTTCGGGTTTGGTGAAACTGGAGCATATTGTGCTATGTGAGTTCATTGGTATGGTAGTAGTTTGACTTTACCATAATAATCTTTGAATGATTTATTTGTAAGTGTGAATTTGGGGATGATGGTCCCAAGAAGGTTGCCTTGAGTATTGATTGGTCGTTCCCACTCCATGTATGATTGGTTATGTTCGTCGGCTTGATTGGGTGTTAGTATGCCGAAAGGTATGTTCACCAGCCGAATGTGTTTCTGTGAGATCCACTGCATGTGATTTGTATAGCGTTTCGAGAACTTTATTCTTCCGTATATCTGTCTCTGTGGTTCTGTATTTATCATGTTAGAATTTACCGTGTGGGGGTATTCCCGATTATTGTTGCTCCTTTGTTGGTCATATTAAAGTTTATCATGTTGATGATATTCTCAGTTGTGTTTTACCCATTGGATTGGTCGTATTGGAACTCATCATGTCGATGGTATTCTCAGTTAATTTGTTGGTTGATCATTGTTGATGATCGTATAAGTGTTCGAATTCTGTGTCGATGTTTCGGGATTGATTGTCATTGTTTTGGACAATTGTTTTGCAGATATATCGGATATTATTCGTTTTATCGGATTTGGAACTTGATCATGCGATCAGGCAAACTGGATTTGTCACGGATAGATTATTTCATCTGACGATGATATAATTTTGTTGAGACTCATGGAATTGGGATTGTAAGCGTATTGGGACTGTACAGTGAGATCGCTTGCTAGTATCTCAGGAGATCGTCTACCTATGTATTTATAAGTGTACTCTTTTGGTTATTCAGTAATGATGATGTTTGATCGTTGTCGTGATGGCTTGGGATATTTTGGTTGAACGGTATGTTTGTTTGTTTTTATGACGGATTGCAAGTTTCGAGGACGAAACTTATTTTAAGTGGTGTAGAATGTAATATCCGAAATTTCTACTACAGTTGTTTAATTTTATTTTATCCGAGTTAAATTGTACAGCGTGGAATCTGTACAGTATAGATAAAATAAATGAAGGACTGAGATGTCAGTATCGGTATAATTGTCGTACTTGGTCGACAATTGTATTAGAGGATATAGTGCGTCATGTATACGTATCCAGTATGTCGAGACGGACGAGAAACGTTGGAAATGGCTAAGTGTAACATTATTAGTGCACGCTAATAATAACGAGTAGCGCACGCTATCGTGCAGGTTTAGCGCACGCTACGGACATAACTTAGCGTACGCTAGTGAAGAACAACTCAGAGGGAATCTACGCGTGGACCAGGCCACTTTCGGCGCATGTTCTGATTAGTCAAATGATGTTTGTCGTAAAGGATTACCGCACGCTAATATCAGTCGGTCAACAGGGAATCTTGGCTTTATTGGTTGCTTTCGGCATGTGGGGTCTCAAGCATATTCGGGGTAGGTGCAGACTGTAGTAAGTCAACTTCGGATAGCGCACGCTAAGGACAAAGGACTTGCATACGCTAATACAGTGTAAGTTATGTACGCTAATGCATGGACATTACGTACGTAAGCACATGTATGAATCCAGACAGTAGCCTCTGGACTGCGATAGCGCACGCTAACAAAGTCAGTTAGCGCACGCTAAGTGTGTAACGTACGTTAACTGAAGATGTTAGCGTACGTTAATAATGTACAGTATATATATAAGTGCAGTTGGCTATTGTTCGTCATTTTCATCCATTTCTTCATGTGAGCCGATAGAGAGAGCCTTGAGAAGTATTTGAGGTTCCAAACACTGGATTAAGGTGGAGTTAATCATCCATAACAACATTTGAAGCTTGAAATCATTGGTGATTCTTGGAAATGGATTCAACCTTGTAAATCAATCCATTCCTTCAAAAAGGTAATTACTCTTCACTTTAAGATTTCGTTTTGGATTGTATATGATGTTCTTGAGCTGATGATTATCATATAAACAAGTTGATAAGTATGATTATGAGTTGGATTACCGGATTATGATAATGTTATTGTTGATATGAAGATATTGATATGGATTGGATGATTTCGAATGTGTTGTTTATCTTTAAAGAGATATGTTGACTAATGTCTTCCTTCAATTCGGATCTGTGATGTTGTTGTTGTTGGTTCCTTCATATGATGGTGAACATGGCATGATTATGAGTTCTTGGTGTTTAGGTTGTTGATATTAAGGAAGATGAAATATGAATATATGACTTGAATTAAAAGTCGGATGATTACCTATATGTTAAAGGATATTGGATTTCGTTGTTTGATAGCTATGAACATGGTTCAGAATCACTTAGAGTTTTTGATAATCGCCATATGTTGATCGGTATCCGAAATGCATGTAACTGCACGTCATTAGCGCACGCTAAGCCTACTGGCTAGCGCACGCTATCGGGAACAACTTAGCGCATGCTACGGTAAGAGATTAACGTGCGCTAAGTCAATAGGCAGGGTAATATATTCTGTTTCGGTTATACATTCGTGATGGTTTGATTTGGTTTGTTCTGACTGCGTTTATTCGAGGTTGTGTTGAACCATTGAGTTCGATTGGTTAGTTTTGTCGGTTGTTGATTGTTATCGGATATATGTTATTTGATTACTTCGATAGGTTGAGATTATTGCTCGGCGATTATAACCGGATGTTGCGATCATGTTCGAGTATGTTCGTGAATTGCTTCAGTCGGGGCCGAGGAGCTCGTAGACGAAGGCATTGTGACTGGTAGCGGCTTCATCATCATCGTATCGGTATCGAGGCAAGTTATTACTTGCTCAGTTATAATGTTTAATGAATGGTTTCAGTTTCATTTCGTTTATAATGCATATAGAAATGATTATTACTGCAAATTCTGGAGATTTGGATTTTGTGTTGTCTTTCCGATTCTGGGAGTTAAATCATAAGGTTTATAATTCATTTCGGTTATTGGAATTTTGGGTTTCGAGGATACATTATGATAAAGACGAGGATATGAGTATCTGCAGTCCATGGTATGTTTGGGTTGCCGAGCATTGCGGATAATCGTCGGTGATAATTTGACATTGAGATTTCTCCTGAAGGATTCGGGACAAGTATCTTAGTTTGATTCGGTCTAGTATTGATGATGTTGATCATGCAGGTTGTCATTCATGTTGCTAAACATGAAGTCGTCCTAGTTGTGTCATCATAGTGTCGTTCATGTTTTGATTTATATGTTGTTCATGTTGATGAACATATTGATTTGCATATGTGTACGCATAATTGCATTGTTTATGTTGTAAATGATCCGATGGGATCATGAGGATCTATGCTGAGGGCGCTGGATCGAATGTCCACCATGCGTTGGTTCGACGGGATCATCATGGGGATCTATGCTGAGGGTGCTGGATCGTTGGACAGGTTTTCCACCATGCGTTGGTTCGACGGGATCATCATGGGGATCTATGCTGAGGGCGCTGGATCGTTGGATTACCAGTATTGTGTTGATGGAATTATTGGCCACTTAAGTATACTGGATACAGTTTGGAAAATCGTTTAAACAACAAACTGTATGGAATCTAAATCTGAGTGCGTAGCGGAAGTCTTGGATACAGTTAGTTGCCGTGGATACAGCAACGACATATTTGGTGTATACTTAATATATCACAGTTATTTCAAACAAGAAAAGGTAAATAAATAACACAATTTAAGTGGTTCGAGGTAAACCCTCTACGTCCACCGGTCCTCCACACAGAGTAAAAGTTTATTATATAATTCTGCGTACACAACTACGTAATTATAAACAAACCTATCCTTGTATCGTTCACACAGATTGATACAAAGAATGTCGCTTTCAACCGTTCACACGCATTGGTTAAAGCTTCCTTCTTGACTAGCTTCTTCACACACGCCCAAAGCTTCGTCTTTATTCGTCCCACACAGTCGAATAACTTGTTGAGTTCACACAGAGCTCGGTTTTACACGAGGTAAAAGGTAGGTAACTGTAAGAACAGCAGCTTTGAATATCAAGTTCTTGAGCTGATGATAGCTGTTCTTGATGTTGAGCACTGTATATCTCTTTCGTTCTAACTTGCAGTATGCTTTGGAGATATGTTTGCTCTGATGATAACTTTGATAGCTTGAGTATTGGGTTACTTGAATTTGTTCAGTTCGGTTAGTGTTGGTGTGTGATCTTCAATGTCTTCAAGGATATATATATAGTCTTGAAGAAAGTATCCGTTGAGATATCCATTTAAATAAGATTTCCTTCAACGGGAATATGACATGATCCGGATTTCGCGGGATTCTGAAGATCTGAAGACTGACAGTATTTAAATACTTTATCCTTGAGTATTTAAATACTTCTTTGTTCAACGGAACTTGACTTGTGTTCTTTCTTGTCCTTTTGTGAACTGTATGGAAGATGACTGTATTTAGAGCATCGAGACAGTTTCCATACTTGATCTTTTACAAGTCTTCTTGCTGTACTGACGAGCTTCACTGATGCTGATTCGAGGCAGGTCTTCGATATAGGATAAAGCCTTGAAGCCTCGATACAGTTTCCTTACTGTATATTTGGCATATATGTCAAAACCTTCTCAATAACAAATAACAATCGATACAGGGATCGGGTATCCCGGCTGATTCGATACAGGGTGTTTGTTTTTCCCAACAATTTCCCCCTTTTTGACAATTTGCCAAGACTAACTTACTTAACTCTTCGAGTCTTCTTGATGATGCCAAAACCTTCTTCATGAAGCATTCTTCTTCGATGACTTCTGGCAGATTTCTTGGTCTTTTGTCAATAGGTCTGACTTAGTCTACAATAGTGAACTGCTCGCAGGCATGTTCGATACAGTTTGAGATTTATTACAACTTAAGCTTATGATTGGCGCACAGGCACAATCTTACAATGTATTCTAAGTTTACAACTGAAACTATGAACTGTTCGTAGACTAGTTAAATACCTTATTTTTCAATCAAGTTTGTCTAACTTGAGATTCCTATCAAACAATTTTAAGTAATCATACATAAACACAGTAGATTACGAGTTGTAATCTTTCAAGACAAACAAACTATTTTATTGATATTCAAAATGATTGAGTACAAAGTTTGCTGTTTCGAATAGAAATTACAAAAAAAATAATGTACATAAATTTCATCTCCTCATCTATAGTCCGCATGCCTCCATGGTCTCTTTCCTGGCTCATTCTCGGTGCCGCGCCACCAGTTTTGAAGTGAATCATTGCCTCGTTCCTGGTAAATCGCTCTTCCTTCATATGAACGATCAAAGGCAAGTATCCAATCCTCTGGATGGGTGACCCGATCTCCTCTTCTATGTTTTGATTTCATCTCGATTTGGAGAGGGAGTTTACCTTCTTCTAGCATCTTTGAAAACTTGTCTGCTGCTTCCGCTAACGTTTTATAATTTTTGAAGATGGCGGATTCCCTGATGAGTCTGACAAAATATCTCATCAGTTCATTCTTCCTCCAGTGCTTCACTTCGTCGGCAGTTGGGTTGCGGTTGGTCGGCAGACGTATTTCCGAAGGTCTTTGGATAAGATTTTGCCAAGGGACATTTGGGTCATGGAATTCGATCCTGAGCACGAAATTCTAAAGCTTTGGGATTGAGGTGCTAGCTTGTTCAATTCGGCAATGATATCGCTCGAGCACCTCAAATTCCCTTTCTGTTGCGTCTTATTCTCCTTGCAGCCTTCTCGTGCCTCTTCCCCTTTTTGGCTTCATCAAGACTTTGCAGATTTCAAGAGCGGCGTCTGTTTGGTCTCGATCTGGTTATTCTTTCAACAAGGGAGGAAAGAGTCTGCGACATATCTTTAATACATTTGTCGTGAGCACGCAGTTGAGAGTCGTTCTCAATCATTGCACAGGCGGTCTTGGCTTCAGCAATTCTTGTCTTTGAAGCTTCCTCCTTCAGATTGCTCTTGTTTATCTTCCATGATCTTCAAGGCTTGCTTGAAAACTTCCGGCGAGAAGGATGAATGCGTCGACAACTCGAGATACTTCGTGTTGAAGAGTTGTCATTTCTTCTACGGCAGAGGTGTGCATCCAATTCGGCCTTTTCAACAAGATAAAGCGTTCTTGCATCTTGGATAAATACGATCGAAGGCCAAGAGCTCGCAGGCACTCTTTACGTGCGGCAGAGATCGGAGAGTCAGTGGGCGAAGTCTTGACGCCGTTCAACCTCCTTACATTCAAGGAAGGACGTGAAGTAAGATTGACATCCTCATGATCGTTACCCTCCTCGGATACAAAGGTTGCAGGGGCGGCTTCTTGTGGTTCGGCGACAGCTGGTTGGAAGCGTCTGTGGCGAAGGTTCTTGGCAGATATGGATGCGGGAGGGACCGAATCCTCCTGTTGGTTGGCGTGAATGGCTTCTTGGTCGCAATGTGCCTCGTGCCTGTTCCAAAATTTCTTGATCTTCCTCGACTGGAGGGACTGATTCCTCCTGGTCGGGAATGTTCTCCGGTTGTGGCGAAGGTGGATTGGCTTGGTTAGAAGGTCCTTCGTCTTTTCTGGGTGGAGAGGCGTCTCGGGCTTCAGTCTCTTCACGGCTCATTCTCAGACCTGCTTGAAGAGCATCGTCGTCATCGTCTGAGTTATGATCGTCGTCGTCTTTTGGATTTATGGGAGAGTCCTCTGACTTCTTCTTTCCTTTTCTTCTGGCGTCAGATTTGTGCAGCAGGTGGCTTTCAATGAGGTCTTTGCAAGAGGCGTTGTCCCATCGTAGCAGGGCCTTAATTTCAGTTGAGTCTGTTACTTCGGAGACGAATCGCTCTTCGTGGCTCCATTCGCTCCAATTGTACAGTGTGTCGTACGGAGCTAGCCTATAGCCTTTCCATTGCAGGAATCTTTCGTATGCTTGTTCAATTTGAACCGAAAGAAGTGTTTGATTTATGATTGAGTCAGGGGAGGGACTTCGAATCACGTCTGGAGACGCTGTTTCAGGGATTCCGGTATAGGTATGGGATCCTGCACGGAAGATGGACTCCTTGCAGGGGATGGTGCCCCGAAGGAAATTGGATCCTGCACGGGTGTGGGATCCCGTAGAGGAGAGGTAGCTTTTGGCTCCGAATGGGCAGCCGACGTGCTAACGTCTTGAATGTTGGCAGATGTCTCTATATCCGTCGTAGCCGCCAAAGGCTCTGGATCTACTGTCGATGCAGTAGGAGACACCTCTTCCGCAGGGGTTGGGCCCTGGGGTTCTTCAGTGGGTTGCGCCACGGGCGAGACATCCTCGGAGTGCTTGGTTTTGATTTTTGAGAGCCTCCGAAGTCTCTTCTTGGACTTCTCACCAGCAGAGTGCTTCTTGCTGTGAGAACGCTTGCGCTTCTTCTTTGAAGATTCCATTTCTGGGACCTTCACGGTTTCATCTCTGGGGTTGTCAGAAATAGGCATGTGCCTGGTTCTCGGGTGATTGGCATGCATGGTGCTCTGGTTATAAGCAGTGGGCTTGACGCCTCCTAAATATATCCGTGAGCTATTTTTCTTGGCGTCGGCGGATTGCATCACTCCGCACTTCGTCAGGATGTAGTTCAGCATTAAACCAAATGATTTCTTTTGGGTGGCAGGCTTGCACACCTCTTCTTGAAGACATTTCAAAATGATTTGGCACCAATTGACCTTTTCACAGGTCAAAATAGCTACCATCATTCTGAACCTTAGATTCGTGCACATCTCGAACGCACCGGTTCGATTTTCAATGATTCTGGAACAGAAGTCATGCAGATAAACGAAATGAAGAAGAAAATTTTTCTTGTGACAAGTGGTTGTCACCATGTCAACCACTTTGGACCCGGTAAATAGTCCATAAAACTTGGTAATCAGCTCTTGAGACCCGAACGTCTCAATCTGGTCCATGGTCAGGCCGTCGGCGGGCAGCCTGTAGATTTTCTGGAGTAGGTCGCTATTGATGCAGATTTGCACTCCTTGGACTGTTGTAGTGATGTCAGCAACATGTCCTCCCTGGGCTAGTGACAGAAAACGAACGGCGGCGTTGAGGTAGAATTCCTCAACCAGATGGGCGTCGTATTTGTCGGCGGTTTTGCTCCCGAAGCGATAAAGACCTTGTTGCTCAAGACGAGTAATAATATACTCCATTGGTTCGGTGTCGTTGATTTCCGAGATGATACGCTCGATGATGACAGGTTTCGAGAAGATCCGGCCATCAATGATGTTGGAGGTTTTCTTCAGAACGGGGGAAGAAGATTGACTAGCCATGGATGTTTTCTTAAAACGAAGGTGGAAGAAAACAGTAGAAATACGCAGTGAAAATGCAGAAAATATGTAGGCTGTTTGCTTGAGAACTCTTGTAATTGCGTAAAGCGTAAAGAGTCTCTAATGGCGAATCTGATCCTTTTATACTTGGGCGAAATAGGTTTTGCAGAGTACGAATGGTCGATTTTAAGGGATGGGAACCGGTTTTGAAATCGACGGTCAAGATGGATTGAGTGTAATCGTACGCTAATCCATTAAAAGGTTTTAGAATACAATGGTCCCACTTCGACATAGGTTGATACCCTAAATGCCTAAAACGTCGGTTAAAAATAATAAACAATTTAAAAACATCGCTTTTTGAGATTCAGTTGTCCAGATGTCGTGTAAGGCATTTAATGAACATGACGTTTGACATAAAAACAGGGCACGTGGACAAAAATTATTTTAAAAAGGAAATAATATTATATTATATACTGAATCGAAATCCTATAGTATGTGCTGTTCTCCGCGTCGATACAGCGTTCCCCCTTAAAAAGGTACTAATAGGTTTTAAATTCCATACAGCAATATTTGGATTAATGCTGTATTCATGGGTCCTACAATATTCCCCCTTAATTATTGCACACATCAGCTGTAGGATGCATATGCCTTCGTTCGCTACGATCGTATTGATGTTTCGAGTGTACAGATAATTAATGTTGATATCAGTATTCACGGGTCTTACTGAGATTCCCCCTCAATTGTTGAGTAAAACAAGAAATTTACTTACAGGAGTCCGGCCGTAGTATCCCCACCTCGTTTCTTAGCATGTTGAATCTTGCCGTGTCGAGAGGCTTGGTGAAAATGTCGGCCACTGGATGTCCGTATGAACCTTTTCCGTGCGAACATCCTTGTTCTCGACATGATTTACGATAAAATGATGCTTCATGTTGATATGCTTAGTGCGCGAGTGCAAAACAGATTGTGCGTGATTGCAATTGCACTCGTGCTATCACACATGATCGAGTCTCTAGCATCGATTCCATAATCTGACAGCTTGTTGCCGCATCCAAAGGATTCGCATACAGCCTACCAAAGACATAGTACTGATTCACCGTGGAAAGAGAGTTAGCCAATTGCTTCTTACCGAACCAAGATACGAGTCTAGGTCCGAGAAAGTGACAAGTTCCACTTGTACTCTTCCTATCTAGCTTGCGACCTCCGAGATCCGAGTCGCCAGATCCAACTAAATCGAATCCGCCTTCCTTAGGATACCACACCCCGCATCGACTGTTCCTTTGATGTACTTCAGATTCGCTTAGCCGTATTGAAGTGTGATTCCTTAGGTGCAACTTGGTATCTCGCACACACTCCAACAAAGAATGGATATCGGCTCAAGTAGCTGCTAGGTACAGGAGCGAACCAATGAGCTTCTGTAGAGTGATTGGTCAAACGGCTTTCCGCTTCATCAAGACTAATTTGCACTAAGTGCTCATGGGGTTGGCGAAGATTTGGAATTGTTCATTCCAAATTTGTTGAGAAGCTCCTGTCGTATTTCTCTGGTTGATGAATATTCCTGTAGGCAAATCGCTTTACCCGCAAACCTAGGAAATAACTAAGTTCCCCCATCATACTCATTTCAAATTTGCTTTGCATGAGATGTGAGAACCTTTGACATAGAGCAAGGTTAGTTGAACCAAAAATAATATCATCGACATAGATTTGTACCATTAGAAGGTCATCACCTTCTGTATTTTGAACAAGGTTTTGTCGATGCACCTTTCTCAAATCCGTTGTTGGTTAGATCTCGGGACAGGTTTCGTACTGTGCTCTAGGGGCTTGTTTAAGTCCGTACGCTTTCCTTAGCCTCGTAAACTAGATCGATACCGTCTGTGTTGGCAAACCCTGGTGGTTGTTCAACATAAACTTCTTCTGTAAGCTCTCCATTCAGGAAAGCACTCTTGACGTCCATTTGGTATACGATAAAACTCTTATGGGCGGCAAAGGCTAAAAATATCCTAATGGCTTCTAGTCTCGCTACAGGGGCGAAGGTTTCATCATAGTCGATTCCTTCTTCCTGACAATAGCCTTGTGCTACTAGTCTGGATTTGTTCCTTATGATAAGTCCATTTCCATCCTTTTTGTTTCGAAATACCCATTTGGTTCCTATAACCGATTGGTGTGTCGGTCTGGGTACAAGATACCATACATTGTTTCTTTCGAAACCGTTAAGCTCTTCTTCCATAGATGTTATCCAATGAGAGTTGTTAAGAGCGTCTATGGTCGAAACAGGTTCGGACTGGGCTAAGAATACAGCTATAGTGCACATATTGAGTCTCCTAAGTTCGGATTGAGATTTCCATTCAGGAAACTGTGAGACTTCAGCATTAGATTCTTCTTGTGCACAAAGTACATTTCCTTGTGTACTCTGTATTCTCCTACGAGTAGAAACACCGGCATTAATGTTTCCAATGATCAGCTCTTGCGGGTAATCTCTCAACCATCTTCGGTCGAGTTCTAGTTCAGGATCCCATCTTGTATCGAAGTTTCGTGGGTACGGCGACTTGCAATGTCGGCTTCATCCACATCGATTCTTACAGTGCGGGTTGATTTCTAAATCAACTACGGGTTCTATGGGTGTAGGTGGATCCAAGATAGATAGATGGTGAATGTCCCGAGTGATATCATCTACTCGTAGGTCATGGTGTGGTTCGTCGAACACTACATGAACCGATTCCTCGATCATCGCCTTCCTTTTATTAAAGATTAAAGCTTTGTCGACGGAAGAGTATCCTACGAATATTCCTTCATCCGATTTTTCATCAAAGGTTCTAAGTTGGTCCTTCCCATTGTTCAAAACATAACACTGCATCCAAAAATGTGAAAATACGAAACTAATGGAGTTTTGTTATTCCATACCTCGTAAGTCGCTTTGTTGTGATGCTTGTTGACGATACAAATGTTTTGAGTGTAGCACGCCTGTATTGGTTGCTTCACCTTAAACGCCGCGGCAATTTGCTTGCGGCAATCATTGTCCTTGTTGCTTCTTTCAACGCCCTATTCTTTCGCTTCAACACCATTTTGTTGAGGTGTATGGGCGGTGAGTACTCGTCTTTGTATTTCATTCTCCGAACAATATTGCTCTATAAAGCGGTTAGTAAATTCAAGACCTCTGTCGAACGAATGCACACGATACTCGACGCCTTTTCATTACGCAACTTTCTCGGGAGCTCGGGCGGCCTTGATGTTGTTTCCTTCTTCTTGCTAAGAAAGATCGTCCAAGCATACCTGGAATAATCATCAACAACAACCATGCAATATTTCTTACCTCCCAAACTTACTGGGTCTACAGGACCGTAGAGATCCATGTGTAGCATTTCCAACACTCTTTGGGTTGAAAGGTAGGATTTGCTTTTCAGGGTTGACTTGATTTGCTTGCCTTTCTGGCATGGTCCGCAGACGCTGTCCTTCTTGAATGACACATCTGGCAAACCTCTAACCATACCCTGTCTTGAAAGCTTGTTGATCGTCTTGAAGTTGACGTGAGACATCCTCTTATGCCATAGCCAGCTAAGATCTGCAGTGCCTTTGGCAACAAAACATGGAATTGAGGAGCTCATCGGCTTCCAGTCAGCAATGTACATATTACCTGATCTGCTTCCTGTAAGCACAACTTCCTTGGTTTGGGTGTTCTTGACTCTACAGCGATCTATATAGAACTTCACCGAGAACTGTTTATCACAGAACTGGCTAATACTAAGTAGATTATACTGTAAGCCTTCAACATATGCGACATCGGTGACCTTGAATTTCCCGAGAAGTAGGTTTCCTTTCCCTCTTGTTCTTCCTTTAGACTTATCACCGAAGCGAACTTTTGGACCGCGACCTTCTACAAAATCAGAGAGCTTGCTCCTGTCTCCAGTCATGTGACGAGAGCATCCACTATCGAAGTACCAGGTATCCTCCTCTATAATGTCCTGTAACAAAGAAATTAGGTAGATTTAGGTCCCCTTTGATTTTTGGGTCCATATATGTTAGTTCCTTTAGGTACCTGATTTTCTGACAAAGAATTGGTTTATGTAGGATGTACTCGCACAAGATTGCGATATCTACGGGGGGCATATCCGTAGTTGTTATAATCATGATAATTACTATGCATGTAAAAATCAGGGTTATTATTATTCCAGTACGAGTGCCGTCTAGGAGGTGGAGCCATTTTCCTGGGCCTAACAGCTTGTCTTCTGGGTCTCCAGTTGGATTCCCAATGCTGTTGTTGATACTAAACTGGCATCTGCTGTCTTGAGGGATAACGGGGCTCCTGTATCCAATACCTAGGTGCACTGTACTGAGGGTACTGCCGTGCGGGCCTTTGGTGGTTGGATACCGTCTTCTTTCTGAATGACTGTCGGCTCTGATGATATGCTTGTGGAGCATGCTTTAGATTACGCCTTCTGAGTGGTTGTTGGTTCCACTGTCTCGAATAGTAGAGTTGAGGGGGCGGAATTGCAGCCTTCGGTTTTCTCGCTACAGCAGGTTCCTTTATGGGGCTAGGAGTATCTTCCGATTCTGGAATGTGTTCCACACTCTTGACGAACACAGTACTAGTTTTACCTTTATTCGAACATGAGCGGTATCCTAAGCCACTTTTATCATGAGCATGTTGCCCAGTGCTTAGAATTTCTTCCATTCTTTTGGACGATTTTTCAAAAGACTTCAGAATGGTCTCAAGTTCGCCGCTTCTCGAGAGTTGTAATTTTGGTTTGTAGTAGAACCAAATCATTTGTCTTGCTCTCATTATGGGTTTTAACCTCATTTAGTTCATGAGCAAGTTGATGATTGCTCTCCATGAGTTTTTCAAAATCGACCTTGCTGGTTTCACAATCAAGAGACATATTTTCATAGTTTATTTTCAGCAAGTCATTTTCATCTTTCAGCTCTAGATTTGTTAATTGAAGCTGTATATTCTCAGTTTTTAGAGTCTCATGGGCCTTTTGAATGCTTTTGAATTCATTCATCATATTTTCGAAAGTATGAGATGCATTAGGTGGAATAACTGAGGTTGAGCTTACCTCATCGTCGCTGTCTTCACCTTCTGGAACATCTTTGGCCATAAAGCACATATATGCTTTATCATCGAACTCATCGTCAGATGAATCACTTTCAGTGACCACCTGAAGACATTCTGCTGATTTAGATGGTGTGGGGGAGGCTTCTGATTCTCCAATCACGGCCTTGAGCTTGTCTTTCCAAGCACGTCTTCTTTCATCTCTCTCTTGTTGCTCGGCCTCCGGCAACCTTTGGACTTTGGGATGAGGACATTTGTTTGCATAATGGCCTGGTTTCCTGCAGTTATAACACAAAGTTAGCATCGCTGATGATGTTTCAGTACTTACCTTGTTGATGTGTTTGGGCACGTAGGAGTCTTTCAGCATCGTTTAATGAACTTTTGAATTTATGCATTAGAAGCGCCATTTCATCTTGTGACAGGATGTCGTTGCCATCGGCCGTTCTTGTGACCGGTTTCGACGAGCTAGGCATCTTGTGTCGACGGTTCGATACAAAGAGAGTCGTGACCTTTGAAGGAGATTCTTGACTTTCTCTCTTCTCACAATGTCATACTCAAAAGCTTTAAGGTCGAGAAGAGATCAAAAGTGGATATTTCATTAAGATTACAGGATACACGCATAGTTGTGGTCTTAATGTCCCATCTGGGCCGAGAGATCTGAAAATTTTTAAGTTCTTCTCCTTTTGGGTGTAAATCTTGCCCAACGCTTCAAGTTCACCAACAATACCAAGAACTGAGGTCAAGTTCCTCAAGTGTTTCCGTTGGTTTCATTTCAAAAGATTCAAATTGCTGAGTAAGTTTTGAAATCTTGTTTTCTTTTGAGAGCTCAGTTCCCTCACAAATTAACTTGAGTTTATCCCAGATTTCTTTGGCTGTTTTGCAGCTCTTTACCTTTGAGAACGTGCCTTTGTCAAGAGTGACAAATAATGCGTTCTTATCCACGTTGTCGAGATTGGCTCGCTTCCTTTCATTGGTTGTCCATTGCTCGCGTTCTTTCTCGAGCATTTCAGCATGGGCTTGGCCCTCAATCCTTGCGGCTGGATTGACCTTCATGATCTTGATCGGACCATCCTGTATAACAAAAATCATCTCTTCGTGCATTGCTGCAAGATGAGCTTCCATTCTAATTCTCCAGTCGTCAAATTCGTTAATAGAGAACATAGGGACTTTGTTAATCATAGAAGTATCCATACTGATAATATAGGAATGAAAGAAATTGTTTTGAAAATAAGTGATTTGAATCTGATTCGGTTAAAAAGAAATACGACTGATTCTTTTTAGAATCAACCGCTCCGATACCACTTGTTGGCCACTTAAGTATACTGGATACAGTTTGGAAAATCGTTTAAACAACAAACTGTATGGAATCTAAATCGAGTGCGTAGGAAGTCTTGGATACGCTTAGTTGCCGATACAAAGAACGACGTATTTGGTGTATACTTAATATATCACGCTTATTTCAAACAAGAAAAGTAGAAGGTAAATAACACGATAATTTAAGTGGTTCGAGGTAAACCCTCTACGTCCACCGGTCCTCCACACAGAGTAAAAGTTTATTATATAATTACTGCGTACACAACTACGTAATTATAAACAAACCTATCCTTGTATCGTTCACACAGATTGATACAAAGAATGTCGCTTTCAACCGTTCACACAGATTGGTTAAAGCTTCCTTCTTGACTAGATTCTTCACACACAGTTCCAAAGCTTCGTCTTTATTCGTCCCACACAGGTCAGAATAACTTGTTGAGTTCACACAGAGCTCGGTTTTTACACAGAGGTAAAAGGTAGGTAACTGGTAAGAACTGACTTTGAATATCAAGTTCTTGAGCTGATGATAGCTGTTCTTGATGTTGAGCACTGTATATCTCTTTCGTTCTAACTTGCAGTATGCTTTGGAGATATGTTTGCTCTGATGATAACTTTGATAGCTTGAGTATTGGGTTACTTGAATTTGTTCAGTTTGGTTAGTGTTGGTGTGTGATCTTCAATGTCTTCAAGGATATATATATAGTCTTGAAGAAAGTATCCGTTGAGATATCCGTTTAAATAAGATTTCCTTCAACGGGAATATGACATGATCCGGATTTCGCGGGATTCTGAAGATCTGAAGACTGACAGTATTTAAATACTTTATCCTTGAGTATTTAAATACTTCTTTGTTCAACGGAACTTGACTTGTGTTCTTTCTTGTCCTTTTGTGAACTGTATGGAAGATGACTGTATTTAGAGCATCGAGACAGTTTCCATACTTGATCTTTTACAAGTCTTCTTGCTTTGTCTTGTGAGCTTCACCGATCCGATTCGAGCGGAGTCTTCGATATAGGATAAAGCCTTGAAGCCTCGATACAGTTTTCTTACTGTATATTTGGCATATATGTCAAAACCTTCTCAATAACAAATAACAATCGATACAGGGATCGGGTATCCCGGCTGATTCGATACAGGGTGTTTGTTTTTCCCAACAGGAATCTTGTGAATTCGCATCATTGATTTTATCATGTGTTGTTGTGCATATGTGTATTGTTGGTTATCCACCTTATGCTGATCTGATAGGATCAACAAGGGGATCTATGCTGAGGGCGCTGGATCGTCGGATTTCCATTGAGTATACATGATTGTTATTGTTGTGATCATATTGACGTGGTCATATGAGTATACATTTGTAGGTCTTGGATTAGGACCGTGTCCGTATTGCATTGATCTGATCTCGGGTTAGACTGATATGATTGTCGTGGCACTTCATATCTCGAGGTATGTTCTGTATTTTCATTTGATAATTGTATTTTGATGGACAACCGGTTATCGTCTTGGGATTTAATGATACTATCTGATGGATCGTATTGGTCAGAACTGGTACTCTTCCATATCGTGAGTTGGTGATGATAGTTTGAGAATCTTGAGTATTGTTTGTGGTGAAATACAGATATTATGTTCGAGTTTATTGGTTAATCGAGTACAGGATGTGAAATGTGATAATGGTTATTCTGATGAGAATTACTTGAGTAAGCAAAGTTATGGCGGTAAGATTATGTTGGTCGTATTCTTATGTTGTATTTTCATTGGTATGTAATTATTAATGCGATGTGACGGTTATCATTGTTGGATATTATGGCTGACCCCGTCATGGGATTTCTTTTTAGGTTCTTGGAGTATCGAGCTTGTAGCGGTCGTGAAGAGATGAGCTTCCCGGAGGATACTCGCTAGGACATGTTTTGTGCATTGAGTTTCTTGATTGGTTCTTGTATTCCGCTGCTAGAGTATCTTTATGGTTGGTCTTTTTCCGCTGCGTGAGTATTTTGAAATGCTTTTTCGGTATCTGATAACTGAGATTACTTTGGAAATCGTTTTCTAAACTTTTGAGTGTCGGCTGTTTGGCCTTGCGATTTCAAATGAGTTTTTACGACGGTTTTTGATAAATGGAATTTATAAGTCTTTGTGCATTTTTAAAGATAGTACCGTCGTTGTCCTCTTGGGCATTTGTAAATGTTTGCGAAAATTTCTTTTAGCCTTGTGGGTTCCATCTCGGGACCCACGGCGCTGTAATATTTCCGGTTAAATCTGGGGGTGTTACAAGAAGAAGGAAACCACATCAAAGTTGCCCGAGCACCTGAGGAAGCTTCAAAATGAGAAAGGATTGAGTATCGTGTCCATTCGTTCCGACAGAGGTACTGAATTTACTAACTGCTTTATAGAGAAATACTGTTGAGAAAATGGGATACAACATGAATACTCAGCTGCCCGAACACCTCAACAAAATGCTGTTGCCGAGAAAAAAAATAGGACGCTCAAAGAAGTAACAAGGACCATGATTTCCGCAAGCAAGTTGCCATAGTGTTTCTGGGGAGAAGCCACCAATACAGCGTGCTACACACAACCGATGTATCATCAACAAACACCATAACAAAACAGCATACGAGGTATGAAACAACAAAACTCCTCTAGTTTCGTACTTTCACATATTTGGTTGCAGGTGTTATGTTAGGAACAATGGGAAGGATCAACTTAGAACCTTCGATGAGAAGTCGAATGAAGGAGTATTTGTAGAATATTCCTGTATCAGTAAAGCTTATAGGATCTTTAATAAACGAAAGCTGACTATTGAGGAATCAGTGCATGTTGTGTTCGACGAACTTCACCATGATGCTACAGGAGTAGAAGAACTCAGAATATCCAACAACTCACCATCAATGACCCAACTCCTATAGAGCCGATCGTTGACTTAGAAATCGAACCCGCAGCTGTAAAAACAGACATAGTTGAACCTGATGTTGTACAAGTTGAAGCTGAAACTACAGCAACTCAAGATACAGTACGGGAGGCCGAACTAGAACCCGACAGAAGGTGGTTGAGAGATCATCCAAAAGAGTTGATCATAGGAAGCATTGATGCTGGAGTATCTACACGTAGGAGAATACAGAGTACATAAGGAAATGTACTATGTGCGCAAGAAGAATCCGAATCTGAGAAATCTTCATTTCCTGTATGGAAGTCTCAATCCGAGCTTAGAAGACTCAACATGTGCACTATTTCTGTATTCTTAGCCCAATCCGAACCTGTTTCCACCAAAGAGGCTCTAGATAATTCTCACTGGATTACATCTATGGAAGAAGAGCTTAATAGATTCGAAAGGAATAATGTATGGTATCTAGTACCCAGACCTGCTCATCAATCCGCAATTGGAACCAAATGGGTATTTAGAAACAAGAAGGATTCAAACGGACTTGTTATAAGAAACAAATCCCATCTAGTCGCACAAGGCTACAGACAGGAAGTAGGCATAGACTACGATGAAACTTTTGCCCCTGTTGCCAGACTAGAAGCCATTAGGATATTTTTAGCCTTTGCCGCCCATAAGAGCTTTATTGTATATCAAATGGACGTCAAGAGTGCATTCTTGAATGGAGACATTGCCGAAGAAGTCTATGTTGAACAACCACCAGAGTTTGTCAACACAGAAGGTCGTGACCTTGTATACAGGCTAAGAAAAGCGCTGTATGGACTTAAGCAAGCACCAAGGGCGTGGTATGAAACCATGTCCCTGTACCTTACCGATAATAGATTTGAGAAAGGTGTTGTGGACAAAACCTTATTTAAGATACAGAAAGGTGATGACCTCCTGATGGTTCAAATTTATGTAGATGATATTATATTTGGTTCAACTAACCTTGCTTTATGTCAAAGGTTCTCTCATCTCATGCAAAGTAAATTTGAAATGAGTATGATGGGAGAACTTAGTTATTTCCTAGGTTTGCAGGTAAAGCAGTTGCCTACAGGGATTTTCATCAACCAGGAAACATACAGCAAGGAGATACTCAACAAATTTTGAATGAACACTTCCAAATCATCGCCAACCCCCATGAGCACTTCCGTGAAAATTAGTGCTGATGAAGTTGGAAAGCCGATTGATCAATCACTCTACATGAAGTTAATTGGCTCACTCCTGTACCTAACAGCTAGCAGGCCCGATATCCAATTTGCTATAGGAGTGTGTGCTCGATATCAAGTTGCATCTAAAGAATCACACTTCACAATAGCCAAACGAATCCTGAAGTACGTAAAAAGAACGGTCGATGTAATACTATGGTGTTCTAAAGAAGGCAGATTCGATTTGGTTGGCTACAGTGACTCGGATGTCGGAGGCTGCAAGCTAGATAGGAAGAGTACAAGTGGTACTTGTCACTTTCTTGGACCTAGAATTGTGTCTTAGTTTAGCAAGAAACAATTGTCAAACTCGCTTTCAACAGCTGAATCGGAATACTGTGCTGCTGGTAGTTGCTGTATGCAGATCCTCTGTATGCAACAATAGCTGTCAGATTATAGAATTGAAGCCAAAGAAACACCAATCATGTACGACAACACGAGTGCAATTGCAATAACGCACAATCAGGTATTGCACTCACGCACCAAGCACATTCACATGAAGCATCACTTCATCAGAAATCATGTTGAGAACAAGAATGTTCGGCTTGAAAAAGTTCATCTAGATATCTAGTTAGCCGACATCTTTACCAAACCTCTCAGCACAGCAAGCTTCTATATGCTTCGACAAGAATTGAGATTGCTACAGCCCGACTCCCTATCTGTGGTTGTCGAGCGTGTTCATGCTGAAGGAGACGATGTCAAATCAATGGAGATCATCGTTTCAAGGATTCGTCAACAAGGCCTCTATCGCCTTGGAAGTCACAACCTTGAGCGCTACGATGATCAAATGGTTGAGTAATTCTACCTCAACGTTGTTGTCCGTTTATTTTCTTTTGCACCGGGAGGAAACATCGTCGACATCACTGCTATCATCCGCAGAGCGGAAATCCGCATGGACCAAGCATTGCTGCAAAACTTGTATAGGCTCCCTGCTGATGGCCTATCCATGGAGGAACTTGAGACCTTTGGGTCCCAAGAAATGCTCACCAAATATTGGAGATTGTTCACTGGTTCAGCATCAGACAAGAGTGTCCATGTTTCATGTCACAAGAAATGTTTTTGTCTTCCATTTGTTTACTTACACGATTTATGTTGTCGTGTAATTGAAAACCGAACATGTGCTTTTGAGATGTGCACCAACCTGAGATTTCGAATGACGGTCGCCATCATGTCATGTGAGAAGGTCAATTGGTGCCAGATCGTTCTCAAGAGGCTGTAAGAAGAAGTTTCAAAACCTGCCTCTCAGAAAAAGTCTTTTTGACTGCTTCTCAATAATGTTCTGACAAAATGCGGTGTTCCGCAAGCCAAGGAAGCGAAGGAAATAAATTCCCACAAATATATCGGAAGCTCCAGGCCCTCCATCTTCAACAAGCAACATCTGATTGCGAACAGGCCATTTTTCCGAACTATGCCCCTTTCTGCTGATCCAAGGGACATGACTTTGAAGTCCGGGAGCGAGGGGACTTCAAAGAAAAGAAAGAGATCTCACAGCAAAACTCTCGTTGCTGGTGAGAAGCCAAAAAGGAAGCAAAGGAGGCTCACAAAAGTTAAGACTATAGAGATTACAGAAATCTCAGTCGATGCTCCTTCAACGTCCCAACCCACTGTATCAAACCCTCAGGGCGCAACCCTTGTGGAAGAGATCGCTGCTACTGTGCAAACAGTATATCCCGAGCTATTGGCGGCAACGACGGATATACAGCAATCTGCCAACTTGAAAGACTCTGGCGAGTCGGCTGCCTCTTTGGAGCCAATAACCACAACTCCTTACCTACACCCGTAAGGGATCCATCTCCCCTCAGGGTACCAACCCCTGTACGTAGTCCCTCTCCAATACAGGATCCCACACCTGTAGTGGAACCCTTTCCTACAGCGGACCCATGCGATGTACGCAGCCCCTCCCCGGACACCATCATTAACAAAACTTTATTATCTATGCTAATCGAGCAGGCATATGACCGTTTTGTCTAATGGAAAGCTTACAGGCTTGCTCCGTATGACACCTTGTACAATTGGAGCGATTGGAGCGAATAAGAAAGGTTTGTTTTGGAGGTGACAGACTCTCAGAATGTTGAAGTCCTGATCCAATGGGACATCCTTTGCTGTATGGAGCTGATTTCGAGCCATCTAATTGACAAAGCCGATGCTCAAAAGAAAGGAAAATCTCAGTCCGTGGAAACACTTCCTATCAGTCCAACATCTGACCACGACTCAAATGACGACGATGACGCCTTCTAGGCTGGTCGTAGGATGAGCCGTGAAGACACAAGAGAACAGGAATACTCCCGGACACAACATCAACAAGGTGAAGGGACATCAAGTCACCATCAATCCCCTTCCCAACAGCAAGAAAATGTTCCAGACAACGAGGATTCAGTCCCTCCTGTCACGGAGAAACAAACAGTCTCTCAATAGGCATTCGAGCTTGTCACTGCCTAGCCCGAAGATGAAGCCCGCGCCATCCCGCATGAGGAATCAGTCCCTCAACCGGAACAGGCGGAAGCTGAAAGATAGCAGGAGGAGTCAGTCCCTCCTGTACCAATGTCTACAGAACCTATTTCGGAACAGGAAGGAACAGTTCCCCCTGTAGCTGAGTCCGAACAGCCACAAGCTGCAATAGCCCCTGCTACCCCTGCTCCATCACCGAGTGAAGTGGAATCCGACGAAGATTTCTTACCTGAGGATGAACCACAATGGCCACGTCCTCATGTGGACATAAGGCAGCTCAATGGAGCTGAAGATTTTGCCACACCCGACTCTCCAAGGACCATAGAAAGGAAAGAGCAACTGCATGCTCTTGGCTGGCAAATAGTTTTCCTACAGGACGCTGACAATGCCCTGCACAATATTGAGAAAGAAATAAATTGGTTGCATGAGAAAGCTATTGACGAAATGACTGGTGTCAAGCGCGAAATTTCCCAAGTGGAAGAAGCTTTCCGCATTCTACCCACCGTCATGAAGCAAGCTCTCAACAAACTTCAACAGCCCCAGGAACAGATCCTGGAAGAAGAACAGGAAAAGCTTCGCATTTCTGAGGCCAAGACAGCATTTGCCCTTATTGAAAATGGTTCCCGCCTTCGAGGTCATGACAAAAAGATTGATGATATGTCACTAGTGCTCCAATCACTAGTTGATAAAATGACAAGTTTTGAGACAAAACAGGATAACACAATGCAAATACTGGAACGCTTAGATGAGAAGGTCTCTTACCTTGATGAAGCCAAAAAGGGGGAATATGCTAGAGAAGCTGCGAAAAGATTAAGGCTGCAACAAGAAAAGGAGATGGAAGCTGCAGTTGAAGACAGCGTCACTGCTGCAATTACCCGATTGTCATATCCTACTCACACTGTTAGGATATAGGGTGCTCGCCCTGAATATCACGATCCTAACATTCTGTGGAAAAACCTTGTACAGAAACCCTCAGCAATAAATCTCCCAACCAACCGACAGCCTACATCAGACGAGATAAAGGATTGGAGGAAAAATGAACTGCTAAGATACTTCGTGCTTCTTATCAGGGATTCCTCCATATTCAACAGATGTAAAATGCTGAAGGAATCTGCCGGGGAATTCAAGAAAAGGATGGATGAAGGAACGCTCCCCCTGCAGATGGAGTTAAAATCCAAACACAGGAAAGGAGATCTGGTTACCCACCCAGAAGATTGGATCCTTGTGTTCGATAAATCTTATGAAGGAAAAGCCATCTATTTAAATCGAAATAGGGATGCTGTTGGGAAAAACAAACACCCTGTATCGAATCAGCCGGGATACCCGATCCCTGTATCGATTGTTATTTGTTATTGAGAAGGTTTTGACATATATGCCAAATATACAGTAAGGAAACTGTATCGAGGCTTCAAGGCTTTATCCTATATCGAAGACCTGCCTCGAATCAGCATCAGTGAAGCTCACAAGACAGCAAGAAGACTTGTAAAAGATCAAGTATGGAAACTGTCTCGATGCTCTAAATACAGTCATCTTCCATACAGTTCACAAAAGGACAAGAAAGAACACAAGTCAAGTCCCGTTGAACAAAGAAGTATTTAAATACTCAAGGATAAAGTATTTAAATACTGTCAGTCGTCAGATCTTCAGAATCCCGCGAAATCCGGATCATGTCATATTCCCGTTGAAGGAAATCTTATTCAAACGGACATCTCAATGGATACTTTCTTCAGAGACTATATATATCCTTGAAGACATTGAAGATCAGTAACCGAACTGAACAAATTCAAGTAACCCAATACTCAAGCTATCAAAGTTATCATCAGAGCAAACATATCTCCAAAAGCATACTGCAAGTTAGAACGAAAGAGATATACAGTGCTCAACATCAAGAACAGCTATCATCAGCTCAAGAACTTGATATTCAAAGTCATTGTTCTTACAGTTACCTACCTTTTACCTCGTGTAAAACCGAGCTCGTGTGAACTCAACAAGTTATTCGACTGTGGGACGAATAAGGACGAAGCTTTGAACGTGTGTGAAGAAGCTAGTCAAGAAGGAAGCTTTAACCAATCTGTGTGAACGGTTGAAAGCGACATTCTTTATATCAATGCATGTGAACGATACAAGGATAGGTTTGTTTATAATTACGTAGTTGTGTACGCAGATAATTATATAATAAACTTTACTACTGTGTGGAGGACCAGTGGACGTAGAGGGGTTTACCTCGAACCACTTAAATTACTGTGTTATTTACCTTCTGCTTTTACTGTTTGAAATAACTGTGATATATTAAGTATACACCAAATACGTCGTTGCTGTATCCACGGCAACTAACTGTATCCAAGACTTCCGCTACGCACTCAGATTTAGATTCCATACAGTTTGTTGTTTAAACGATTTTCCAAACTGTATCCAGTATACTTAAGTGGCCAACAAATGGTATCGGAGCGGTTGATTCTAAAAAGAATCAGTCGTATTTCTTTCTAACCGAATCAGATTCAAATCACTTATTTTCAAAACAGTTTCTTTCATTCCTATATTATCAGTATGGATACTTCTATGATTAACAATGTCCCTATGTTCTCTATTAACGAATTTGACGACTGGAGAATTAGAATGGAAGCTCATCTTGCAGCAATGCACGAAGAGATGATTTTTGTTATACAGGATGGTCCGATCAAGATCATGAAGGTCAATCCAGCCGCAAGGATTGAGGGCCAAGCCCATCTTTGAAATGCTCGAGAAAGAACGCGAGCAATGGACAACCGATGAAAGGAAGCGAGCCAATCTCGAGAACGTGGCTAAGAACGCGTTATTTGTCACTCTTGACAAAGGCACGTTCTCAAGGTAAAGAGCCGCAAAAGCGACGAAGAAATCGGGATAAACTCAAGTTAATTTGTGAGGGAACCAGGCTCTCAAAAGAAAACAAGATTTCAAAACTTACTCAAGAATTTGAATCTTTTGAAATGAAACCAACGGAAACACTTGAGGAACTTGACCTCAGTTCTGGTATTGTTGGTGAACTTGAAGCGTTGGGCAAGATTTACACCCAAAAGGAGAAGAACTTAAAAATTTTCAGATCTCTCGGCCCGATGGGACATTAAGACCACGGCTATGCGTGTATCCTGTAATCTTAATGAAATATCCACTTTTGATCTCTTCTCGACCTTAAAGCTTTTGAGTATGACATTGTGAGAGAGAAAGTCTGAAGAATCTCCTTCAAAGGTCACGGCTCTCATTCAGTATCGAGCAATCGACACAAGATGCCTAGCTCGTCGAAACCCGTCACAAGAACGCCGGTGGCAACGACATCCTGTCACAAGATGAAATGGCGCTTCTAATGCATAAATTCAAAAAGTTCATTAAACGATGCGGAAAGACTCCCTACAGCCCAAACACATCAACAAGGTAAATGCAAAACATCATCCAGCGATGCTAACTTTGTGTTATAATCAAGAGGAAACTAGGCCATTATGCAAACAAATGTCCTCATCCCAAAGTTCAAAGGTTGCCGGAGGCCGAGCAACAAGAGAGAGATGAAAGAAGATGTGCTTGGAAAGACAAGCTCAAGGCCCTGATTGGAGAATCAGAAGCCTCCCCCACACCATCCAAATCAGCAGAATGTCTTCAGGTGGTCACTGAAAGTGATTCATCTGACGATGAGTTCGATGATAAAGCATATATGTGCTTTATGGCCAAAGATGTTCCAGAAGGTGAAGACAGCGACGATGAGGTAAGCTCAACCTCAGTTATTCCACCTAATGCATCTCATACTTTCGAAAATATGATGAATGAATTCAAAAACATTCAAAAGGCCCATGAGACTCTAAAAACTGAGAATATACTGACTTCAATTAACAAATCTAGAGTGAAAGATGAGAATGACTTGTCAAGATAAACTATGATAATATGTCTCTTGATTGTGAAACCAAAGAAGGTAGATTTTGAAAAACTCATGGAGAGCAATCATCAACTTGCTCATGAACTAAAAGAGGTTAAAACCCATAATGAGAGCAAGACAAATGATTTGGTTCTACTACAAACCAAAATTACAACTCTCGAGAAGCGAGAAACTGAACTTGAGACCATTCTGAAGCCTTTTGAAAAATCGTCCAAAAGAATGGAAGAAATTCTGAGCTCTGGGCAACATGCTCATGATAATTGTGGCTTAGGATACAGCTCATGTTCGTATAAAGGTAAAACTAGTCTTGTGTTCGTCAAGAGTGTGGAACACATTCCAGAATCGGAAGATACTCCTAGCCCCATAAAGGAACTCGTGCATGAGAAAACCAAAGGCTGCCATTCCGCCCCCTCAACTCTACTATTCGAGACAGTGGAACCAACAACCACTCAGAAGGCGTAATCTAAAGCATGCTCCACAAGCATATCATCAAAGCCGACAGTCATTCAGAAAGAAGACGGTATACAACCACCAAAGGCCCGCACGGCAGTACCCTCAGTACAGTGCACCAAGGTATTGGATACAGGAGCCCCATTATCCCTCAAGACAATGAGGCTTGATTCGGTATCAACAACGGCATTGGGAATCCAACCGAGACCCGGAAGACAAGGCATTAGGCCTAGGAAAATGGCTCCACCTCCTGACGGCACTAAATCTTGGAATAATAATAATAACCCCGATTTTTACATGCATAGTAATTATCATGATTATAACAACTACGGATATGCCCCGTAGATATCGCAATCTTGTACCAAGTACATCCTACAGTAAACCAATTCCGTCAGGAAAATCTGGGTACCTAAAGGAACTAATATATATGGACCCAAAAATCAAAGGGGACCTAAATCTACCTAATTTCTTTGTTACAGGACATTCTAGAGGAGGATACAGGTACTTCGATAGTGGATGCTCGTCACATGGTCGGAGACAGGAGCAAGCTATCGATTTTGTATAAGGTCGCGGTCCAAAAGTTCGCCGGTGATAAGTCTAAAGGAAGAACAAGAGGAAAGGAAACCTACTTGTCGGGAAATTCAAGGTCACCGATGTTGCATATGTTGAAGGCTTACGGTATAATCTACTTAGTATTAGCCGATTACGTGATAAACGATTCTCGGTGAAGTTCTATATAGATCGTTGTAGAGTCAAGAACACCCAAACCAAGGAAGTTGTGCTTACAGAAGCGAGATCGGGTAATATGTACATTCTTGTTTGGAAGCCTATGAGCTCCTCAATTCCATGTTTTGTTGCCAAAGGCACTGCGAACTTAGGCTATGGCACAAGAGGATGTCTCACGTCAACTTCAAGACGATCAACAAGCTTTCAAGACAGGGTATGGTTAGAGGTTTGCCGGATGTGTCATTCAAGAAGGACGGCGTCATGCGGACCATGCGAGAAAAGGCAAGCAAATCAAGTCAACCACGAAAAGCAAATCCTACCTTTCAACCCAAAGAGTGTTGGAAATGCTACACATGGATCTCTACGGTCCTGTAGACCCAGTAAGTTTGGGAGGTAAGAAATATTGCATGGTTGTTGTTGATGATTATTCCAGGTATGCTTGGACGATCTTTCTTAGCAAGAAGAAGGAAACAACATCAAGGCTGCCCGAGCTCCTGAGAAAGTTGCAGAATGAAAAAACGTCAAGTATCGTGTGCATTCGTTCCGACAGAGGTACTGAATTTACTAACCGCTTTATAGAGCAATACTGTTCGGAGAATGGAATACAGCACGAGTACTCAGCTGCCCATACACCTCAACAAAATGGTGTTGCCGAGCGAAAGAATAGGACGTTGAAAGAAGCAACAAGGACAATGATTGCCGCAAGCAAATTGCCACAGCGTTTCTGGGGTGAAGCAACCAATACAGCGTGCTACACTCAAAACCGCTGTATCGTCAACAAGCATCACAATAAAACAGCTTACGAGGTATGGAATAACAAAACTCCATTAGTTTCGTATTTTCACATTTTTGGATGCAGATGTTACGTATTGAACAATGGGAAGGACCAACTTAGAACCTTTGATGAAAAATCAGATGAAGGAATATTCGTAGGATACTCTTCCGTCAGCAAAGCTTTCGGAATCTTCAATAAAAGGAAGCTGACGATCGAGGAATCAGTTCATGTAGTGTTTGACGAACCACACCATGACCCTACAGGAGTAGATGATATCACTCAGGACATTCACCATCTATCTATCTTGGATCCACCTACACCCATAGAACCTGTAGTTGATTTAGAAATCAACCCCGCAGCTGTAAGAATCGATGTGGATGAAGGCGTGCATGTCTGGTGAAGGTACCCACGAAACTTTCGATCTGATGCGGGATCTGAACTAGAACCCGACCGAAGATGGTTGAGAGATCACCCGCAAGAGCTGATCATTGGAAACATTAATGCCGGTGTTTCTACTCGTAGGAGAATACAGTACACAAGGAAATGTACTTTGTGCACAAGAAGAATCTAATGTGAAGTCTCACGGTTTCTGAATGGAAATCTCAATCCGAACTTAGGAGACTCAATATGTGCACTATCGCCGTATTCTTAGCCCGGTCGAACTGTTTCGACCATAGACGCTCTTAACAACTCTCATTGGATAACATCTATGGAAGAAGAGCTTAACGGTTTCGAAAGAAACAATGTATGGTATCTTGTACCCAGGCCAGACACACCAATCGGTTATAGGAACCAAATGGGTATTTGAAACAAAAAGGATGGAAATGGACTTATCATAAGGAACAAATCCGGACTAGTAGCACAAGGCTATTGTCGGAAGAAGGAATCGACTATGATGAAACCTTCGCCTCGTAGCGAGACTAGAAGCCATTAGGATATTTTTAGCCTTTGCCGCCCATAAGAGTTTTATCGTATACCAAATGGACGTCAAGAGTGCTTTCTGAATGGAGAGCTTACGGAAGAAGTTTATGTTGAACAACCACCGGGGTTTGCCAACACAGACGGTATCGATCTAGTTTACGAGGCTAAGGAAAGCACTGCGGACTTAAACAAGCCCCTAGAGCACAGTACGAAACCTGTCCCAAAGATCTAACCAACAATGGATTTGAGAAAGGTCTGTCGACAAAACCTTGTTCAAGATACGGAAGGTGATGACCTTCTAATGGTACAAATCTATGTCGATGATATTATTTTTGGTTCAACTAACCTTGCTCTATGTCAAAGGTTCTCACATCTCATGCAAAGCAAATTTGAAATGAGTATGATGGGGAACTTAGTTATTTCCTAGGTTTGCAGGTAAAGCGATTTGCCTACGGGAATATTCATCAACCAGAGAAATACGACAAGGAGCTTCTCAACAAATTTGGAATGAACAATTCCAAATCCTCGTAACCCCCATGAGCACTTCCGTGCAAATTAGTCTTGATGAAGCCGAACGCCGTTTGACCAATCACTCTACGGGAAGTTCATCGGTTCGCTCCACATACTAACGGCTAGCGAGCCCGATATCGATTTCTTTGTTGGAGTGTGTGCGAGATACCAAGTTGCACCTAAGGAATCACACTTCAATACAACTAAACGAATCACGAAATACGTTAAAGGAACAGTCGATGCGGGATCGTGGTATCCTAAGGAAGGCGGATTCGATTTAGTTGGATCTGACGACTCGGATATCGGAGGTCGCAAGCTAGATAGGAAGAGTACAAGTGGAACTTGTCACTTTCTCGGACCTAGACTCGTATCTTGGTTCGGTAAGAAGCAATTGGCTAATTCTCTTTCCACGGTGAATCAGAGTACTATGTCTTTGGTATTCTTTGTATGCGAATCCTTTGGATGCGGAACAAGCGTCGATTATGGAATCGATGCTAGAGACTCGATCATGTGTGATAGCACGAGTGCAATTGCAATCACGCATAATCCTGTTTTGCACTCGCGCACTAAGCATATCAATATGAAGCATCATTTCATCAGGAATCATGTCGAGAACAAGGATGTTCGCCTGGAAAAGGTTCATACAGACATCCAGCTGGCCGACATTTTCACAAAGCCTCTCGACACAGCAAGATTCAACATGCTAAGAACAGAATTGGGGATACTACAGCCAGACTCCCTGTAAGTAAATTTACTGTTTTTACTCAACAATTGAGGGGAATCTTTGTAAGACCCGTGAATCTGATATCAACATTAATTATCCGTACACTCGAAACATCAATACAAGATCAGTAGCGAACGAAGGCATATGAATCCTACGGTGATGTGTGCAATAATTAAGGGGGAATACTGTAGACCCATGAATACAGCATTAATCCAAATATTGCTGTATGGAATTTAAAACCTATTAGTACCTTTTTAAGGGGGAACGCTGTATCGACGCGGAGAACAGCACATGCTATAGGATTTCGATTCAGTATATAATATAATATTATTTCCTTTTTAAAATAATTTTTGTCCACGTGCCCTGTTTTTATGTCAAACGTCATGTTCATTAAATGCCTTACACGACATCTGGACAACTGAATCTCAAAAGCCGCGATGTTTTTAAATTGTTTATTATTTTTAAACTGCCGTTTTAGGCATTTAGGGTATCAACCTATGTCAGAAGTGGGACCCGCTGTATTTTAAAACCTTTTAATGGATTAGCGTACCAGTTACACTGAATCCATCTTGACCGTTGATTTCAAAACCGGTTCCCATCCCTTAAAATCTGACCATTCGTACTCTGCAAAACCCTATTTCGCCTCCCAAGTATAAAAGGACTGTATCTGCCATTAGAGACTCTTTACGCTTTCTGAAATTACAAGAGTTCTCAAGCAAACAGCCTACATATTTTCTGCATTTTCACTGCGAATTTCTACTATTTTCTTCCACCTTCGTTTTAAGAAAACATCCATGGCTAGTCAATCTTCTTCCCCCGTTCTGAAGAAAACCTCCAACATCATTGATGGCCGGATCTTCTCGAAACCTGTCATCATCGAGCGTATCATCTCGGAAATCAACGACACCGAACCAATGGAGTATATCATTACTCGTCTTGAACAACAAGGTCTCTATCGCTTCGGGAGAAAAACCGCCGACAAATACGACGCCCATCTGGTTGAGGAATTCTACCTCAACGCCGTCGTTCGTTTTGTCACTAGCCCGGGGAGGACATGTTGCGACATCACTGCTTGATCCAAGGAGTGCAAATCTGCATCAATAGCGACCTACTCGAGAAAATCTACAGTGCCCGTGTGGCGGCGACCATGGACCAGACTTGAGACGCGTTTGGGTCTCAAGAGCTGATTACCAAGTTTTATGGACTTTTACAGGTCCAAAGTGGTTGACATGGTGACAACCACTTGTCACAAGAAAAATTTTCTTCTTTATTTCGTTTATCTCGCATGACTTGTTCGAGAATCATTGAAAATCGAACCGGTGCGTTCGAGATGTGCACGAATCTAAGGTTCGAATGATGGTAGCTATTTTGACTGTGAAAAGGTCAATTGGTGCCAAATCATTTTGAAACGTCTTCAAGAAGAGGTGTGCAAGCACGCCACCCAAAAGAAATCATTTGGTTTAATCTTGAACTACATTCGGCGAAGTGCGGAGTGATGCAATCCGCCGACGCCAAGAAAAATAGCTCACGGATATATTTAGGAGGCGTCAAGCCCACCGCTTATAACGAGCACCATGCATGCCAACCATCCGAGAACTGTGCACATGCCTATTTCGACAACCCCGAGATGAAACCGTGAAGGTCCCGAAATGGAATCTTCAAAGAAGAAGCGCAAGTGTTCTCACGGCAAGAAGCACTCTGTGGTGAGAAGTCCAAGAAGAGACTCGGGAGGCTCTCAAAAATCAAAACCAAGCACTCCGAGGATGTCTCGCCCGTGGCGCAACCCATCAAGAACCCTGGGGCCCAACCCTGCGGAAGAGGTGTCTCCTACCGCATCGACGGTAAATCCAGAGCCTTTGGCGGCTACGACGGATATAGAGACATGCGCCAACATTCAAGACGTTAGCACGTCACGCCCATTCGAGCCAAAAGCTACATCTCCTCTACGGGATCCCACACCCGTGCAGATCCAATTTCCTTGGGCACCATCCCTCGCAAGGAGTCCATCTTCCGTGCAGATCCCATACTGTCTGGAATCCTCAAACAGCGTCTCAGACGTGATTCAAGTCCCTCCCCGACTCAATCATAAATCAAACACTTCTTTCGGTTCAAATTGAACAAGCGTACGAAAGATTTACGCAATGGAAAGGCTATAGGCTAGCTCCGTCACGACACCTTTGTACAATTGGAGCGAATGGAGCCACGAAGAGCGGTCGTCTCCAAGTAATGAGACTCAATCGAAATTGAGGCCCTGCTACGATGGGACAACGCCTCTTGCAAAGACCTCATTGAAAGCCACCTGCTGCACAAATCTGACGCCAGAAGAAAAGGAAAGAAGAAGTCAGAGGACTCTCCCATAAATCCAAAAGATGACGATGATCATAACTCAGACGATGACGACGATGCTCTTCAAGCAGGTCTGAGAATGAGCCGTGAAGAGGCTGAAGCCCGAGCCACCTCTCCACCCAGAAAAGACGAAGGACCTTCTAACCAAGCCAATCCTCCTTCGCCACAGCCGGAGAACATTCCCGACCAGGAGGAATCAGTCCCTCCAGTCGCGGAAGATCAAGAAATTTTGGAACAGGCACCGAGCACATTGCGACCGAAGAAGCCATTCACGCAAGCCAACAGGAGGATTCGGTCCCTCCTGCATCCATATCTGCCGAAGAACCTTCGCCACGGGACGCTCGAACCAAGCGTCGCCGTACCACAAGAAGCCGCCCGCCTCGCAACCTTGGAATCCGAGGACGGTATGAACTGAGGATGTCCAACTTACTTCACGTCCATCCGTGAATGTAAGGAGGTTGAACGGCGAAGACTTCGCCACTCGACTCTCCGATCTCTGGCACGTAAAGAGCGCTGCGAGCTCTTGGCCTTGGTATGTATTTATCCAAGATGCGATTAACGCTTTATCTTCATTGAAAAGGCACTGAATTGGATGCACACCTCTGCCGTAGAAGAAATGACAACTCTTCAACGAAGTATCTCGAGTTGTCGACGCATTCATCCTTACGCGAGAAGTTTTCAAGCAATCCTTGAAGATCATGGAAGATAAACAAGAGCAATCTGAAGGAGGAAGCTACAAAGACAAGAATTGTCAAGCCAAGACCGCTGTGCAATGATTGAGAACAGCTCTCAGCTGCGTGCTCACGACAAATGTATTAAAGATATGTCGCACTCTTTCCTCCCTTGTTGAAAGAATAACCAAGATCGAGACCAAACAGACGCCGCTCTTGAAATCCTGCAAAGTCTTGATGAAGCCAAAAAGGGGAAGAGGCAGGAAGGCGCAAGGAGAATAAGACTCGCACAGAAAGGGAATTTGAGGTCGCTCGAGCGATATCATTGCCGAATTGAACAAGCTAGCACCTCAATCCCAAAGCTTTAAAATTTCAGGCTCCAGACGAGAATTCCATGACCCAAATGTCCCTTGGCAAAATCTTATCCAAAGACCTTCGGAAATACGTGCCGACCAACCGCAACCCAACCGAAGTGAAGCCTTTGGAGGAAGAATGAACTGATGAGATATTTTGTCAGACTCATCAGGGAATCCGCCATCTTCAAAAATTATAAAACGTTAGCGGAAGCAGCAGACAAGTTTTCAAAGATGCTAGAAGAAGGTAAACTCCCTCTCCAAATCGAAATGAAATCAAAACATAGAAGAGGAGATCGGGTCACCCATCCAGAAGATTGGATACTTGCCTTTGATCGTTCATATGAAGGAAGAGCGATTTACCAGGAACGAGGCAATGATTCACTTCAAAACTGGTGGAGCGGCACCGAGAATGAGCTAGGAAAAAGACCATGGAGGCATGCGGATTATAGATGAAGAGCTGAAATTTATGTACATTATTTTTGTTTTTGTAATTTCTATTCGAAACAGCAAACTTTGTACTCAATCATTTTGAATATCAATAAAATAGTTTGTTTGTCTTGAAAGATTACAACTCGTAATCTACTGTGTTTATGTATGATTACTTAAATTGTTTGATAGGAATCTCAAGTTAGACAAACTTGATTGAAAAATAAGCTGTACGAACTAGTCTACGAACAGTTCATAGTTTCAGTTGTAAACTTAGAATACATTGTAAGATTGTGCCTGCGCGCCAATCATAAGCTTAAGTTGTAATAAATCTCAAACTGTATCGAACATGCCTGCGAGCAGTTCATTATTGTAGACTAAGTCACTAAGTCAGACCTATTGACAAAAGACCAAGAAATCTGCCAGAAGTCATCGAAGAAGAATGCTTCATGAAGAAGGTTTTGGCATCATCAAGAAGACTCGAAGAGTTAAGTAAGTTAGTCTTGGCAAATTGTCAAAAAGGGAGAAATTGTTGGGAAAAACAAACACCCTGTATCGAATCAGCCGGGATACCCGATACCTGTATCGATTGTTATTTGTTATTGAGAAGGTTTTGACATATATGCCAAATATACGATGAGGAAGCGTATCGAGGCTTCAAGGCTTTATCCTATATCGAAGACACGCCTCGAATCGGCATCAGTGAAGCTCGTCGATGCAAGAAGACTTGTAAAAGATCAAGTATGGAAACTGTCTCGATGCTCTAAATACAGTCATCTTCCATACAGTTCACAAAAGGACAAGAAAGAACACAAGTCAAGTCCCGTTGAACAAAGAAGTATTTAAATACTCAAGGATAAAGTATTTAAATACTGTCAGTCGTCAGATCTTCAGAAGCCCGCGAAATCCGGATCATGTCATATTCCCGTTGAAGGAAATCTTATTCAAACGGACATCTCAACGGATACTTTCTTCAGAGACTATATATATCCTTGAAGACATTGAAGATCAGTAACCGAACTGAACAAATTCAAGTAACCCAATACTCAAGCTATCAAAGTTATCATCAGAGCAAACATATCTCCAAAAGCATACTGCAAGTTAGAACGAAAGAGATATACAGTGCTCAACATCAAGAACAGCTATCATCAGCTCAAGAACTTGATATTCAAAGCTGCTGTTCTTACCTGGTTACCTACCTTTTACCTCTGTGTAAAAACCGAGCTCTGTGTGAACTCAACAAGTTATTCTGACCTGTGTGGGACGAATAAGGACGAAGCTTTGGAACTGTGTGTGAAGAAGCTAGTCAAGAAGGAAGCTTTAACCAATCTGTGTGAACGGTTGAAAGCGACATTCTTTGTATCAATCTGTGTGAACGATACAAGGATAGGTTTGTTTATAATTACGTAGTTGTGTACGCAGTAATTATATAATAAACTTTTTACTCCTGTGTGGAGGACCAGTGGACGTAGAGGGGTTTACCTCGAACCACTTAAATTACTGTGTTATTTACCTTCTGCTTTTACTATTTGAAATAACTGTGATATATTAAGTATACACCAAATACGTCGTTGCTGTATCCACGGCAACTAACTGTATCCAAGACTTCCACTACGCACTCAGATTTAGATTCCATACAGTTTGTTGTTTAAACGATTTTCCAAACTGTATCCAGTATACTTAAGTGGCCAACAGATGCCTTACAAAACTGGTGGATGGGAAACAAGAACGGCCCAAAAAGGCCTTGGAGGCATTCTGACTATAGGAGTTAGCTTAAATGTTCCTTCCTGTATCTTTATTTTTGAAACAGCAAAAATCTTATATCCTTATGTTTGCTAAACATTGTAATCTTTGCCATACATCAATAAAATATTTTTTGTTGTGAAATATTACAACTCGTAATCTACTGTGTTCTTGTATGATTATGAAATTTATTTATTCGCTGAAATCAAAAAAGTATGAAAACTTGTTAAGTACTTAAGCTGTAAGAACATGTCTGCGAACAGTTCATAGGTTAAGTTGTATTCAATTAGACTACACTGTAAGAATGTGCTTGCGCGCCAATCATAAGTTTAAGCTGTAAAAACACTTTGCTGTTAGATTCTATCTTTTTAGAACTTGCCTGCGAGCAGGTCACATTGCTTTAAATATGCTGAAGACTAGAACGTTCGCCAGAAGACCAAGAACACAGCCTCCCTTTAAAAATGTTTCAAAGGTTTTGACATCAAGGTTTTGGCCTCATCAAGAGGATTTAAGAAGACTTGGCAATTATCAAAAATGGGGAAATTGTTGGGATAAACAATCCTGTATCGAAGTTTTGATAAAATGCCAACATACAACAAAGCAGCTGTCTCAAAATACGATCGAAGTTGTTGGAGTAATCAATCCTGTATCGAAGTTTTGATAAAATGCCAACATACAACAAAGCAGCTGTCTCGAAGGACGATCGAAGTTGTTGGAGTAATCAATCTTGTATCGAAGTCTTCTCATAATACCATCATACAGCAACAGAGTTAAAAAACGCTAAGTAAGGAAGTTGTCCCTTCATACAGCAACACTCCATACAGCAGCTGCTTCTATATAGCCTACAACATAATTGGATACAACATACAAGCTGTAAGTATTGATTTCCTCAATACTTATCCAAATAGGACTAAAGACTGTTAGAAAGGAATCTGCCTTATTTGCTAAAAGTCAAGTCCCATTTGAAAAGAAGTATTTAAATACTGAAAGGATAAAGTATTTAAATACTAAATCCGACAGAGATCTTCAGACAGCGCAAAAACCGGATTGTGTTTGATTCAAATAAATCATCCCGTTGGAAAGGACTTTTGCTCAACAGATATATTCTCAATGGATATATTCCATAAGCTATATATATCCCGAAGATTGAAGATCAGCAAAAAAAGAGCATACAAAAGAGAATACTTGAACATTTACGAACAAAGAATCATACTCGAGCTTTCATAAGTATTCAAACTGAATTATACTGAGTTTCCTCAAGATCCTCTAACGAACAGTATATCAAGAGCAGTAATATTTCTTCAGGCATACTGTGAATCCTAAAAGAATAAATATACAAGTGCTCTCTCTTGAACAACACATCATCAGCTCAAGCTCAAGAAAGTCAAGCTGTTGTTCAACCAATGTTCTTTCATTGAAGAAAACCATCAGTCCTGTGTGGACTAAGAAAGCCTTGCTCTTCCTAAACTGTGTGTGATGGATCTGCATTGTAGAGATGAAGCTTCGGAACTGTGTGTGAAGAAGCCAGTCAAGTGTTGCTTTGACCAATCTGTGTGAACGGTTGAAAGCTACGATCTTTGTATCAATCTGTGTGAACGATACATTGATAGGTTTAATTATAGACATGTAGTTGTGTACGTAGTGTTTATAATAAATTGTTCACTCCTGTGTGGAGGACCAGTGGATGTAGAGGGGTTTACATCGAACCACTTTAATTACTGTGTCAATTAACTTCTGCATTTACTGTTTTCATGACTGTGACTATTTTAAGTATACACTGCATACCGAGTTGCTGTATTTACAGCAACTTACTGTTACAAGACTTCCGCTACGTACTCTAACTTGAAAATCATACAACTTGTTGCTTAAACACTTTCCAAGCTGTATTCTGTATACTTAGTGGCCAACAATTACATATGTTAAGAAGTAAAGGTGCTAATAGACCTTAACGTATGTTATATATATCAACTTACATACACAACGGCTACTCCAGAAACTTCTGACCCAAAACACAGATATACTTACGTACGGTACGTGTTAAGCATAACGTACGCTATGCACACTCCAGCAGTATGATCTAGAGAAAGGTGACACAACGAGATATATAATTATCCAATCAATATGGTACATTCATAGACGAACATCAATAAATAGTTCGAGCATTACGATAATAGAATGGGCACCATGACCGTCATGAAAAACAAAAAATTGAATCGAATACTAATAAGTTACAATAGTTGGATTAAACGGTAGGAGCAAACAGAGACGAAAAAAATATGGATATTACATTCTCTCCCTCTAACAAAAAGTTTCGTCCCGAAACTTAAGATGTGAACAACTCCGGATACCTCGACCTCATATTATCCTCGGTCTCCCATATAGCTTTTTCCGTTCCATGTCTCAACTATTGTACCTTCACCAAAGGAATAGTTTTGCGTCTAAGTTGCTTCACTCGACGCTCCAAAATCTGAATCGGTTTCTCCTCAAAGGTGATGTCGGGACCTAATTCAATTTCCCCAAAATCAATAAATGGTTAGGATCCGATATGTATTTTCTCAAATGTGAGACGTGAAACGCATTATGCATGTGACTTAATGATGGCGGGAGACCTAAACGATAAGCGAGCTCACCAATTTGCTCCAAAATCTCAAATGGCCAATTATACCTCGAACTAAGTTTACCCTTCTTCTCGAAGAGTTAAACTTCTCGAGTTGGAGTTATTTTTAACATCACATGATCGCCGACTTCGAATTCCAATAGATGACGTCGATTGTCGGCATATGACTTCTGTCGATTTTGGTCAGTTAAGAGTCTCTCACGATTAAAATAATCTTCTCTTTGGTCTCCACTAACATGTCTGGATCCGTTCCGATCGATTCGGATGAATCATCCTAACATAGTGGTGACTTGCATCTACGTCCATATAAAGCCTCAAACGGTGCCATCTTAATTGATGCATGCCGACTATTGTTATATGCAAACTCAATTAGCGGAAAGTGTGATTCCCAATCATCTTTCCAATTTGAGGCACATGCTCGCAACATGTCCTCAAGAGTCTGAATTGTCCATTCGGATTGCCCATTGGTCTGAGGGTGGTACGATGTACTGAGCCTCAGTTCCGTTCCTAAAGCTCGATGAACGGACTGCCAGAAGTGTGATACGAACCTAACATCCCGATCAGAAATAATACTTTTAGGAATTCTGGGTAATCTCACGATCTTTGCAATAAACACACGGGCTAACTTCTCAGGTCCCCAATTATCTTTAATTCCCAGGAAGTGAGCTGATTTGATTAGTCGATCGACGATAACCCAAATCATATTCATTCCTGTACGTGTCTTTGGCATATTTGTGACAAAATCTATCATAATATCTTCCCACTTCCATTCCAAAATTTGAAGTGATTTCAGCAACCCTACTGGTCGTTGATTTTCAATCTTTACTTGATGACATGTCAAACATTTCGACACAAACTCCTTAACATCATTCTTCATATTACTCCACCAATAATTACTCCTCACATCCTTGTACATTTTGCTTGTACCAGGGTGGAGAGAATACAGTGTAGTATGAGCTTCTCTCAGTATGGCCTGTCTAATCTCTCGTCTGACGGTACGCATAGTCTGCCTCGAAATCTCAAAACTCCATCCTTCTGAATCACAAATCCGGGAGCTCTTCCTCTAACTACATTCTCTCTTAGTTGGACTAATAACGGATCCTCTAATTGTTTCGCTTTAATGTCATCGACCAAGGATGAAGTGATTTCCAAAGTGCATAATTGACCCTGAACTCTTTGAATCCAAATCTCTATATCTTGCGTGACGATCTCTCGACAGATCTCCGATTGAGATGTAAGTACCTCCAGCATTTGAAGTGATATCGGCTTTCGGCTTAGGGCATCCGCTACCACATTAGCCTTCCCCGGATGATATAATATATCAAGGTCATAATCCTTGATCAACTCTAGCCATCAGCGTTGTCTCATATTCAGCTCCTTCTGGCTAAATGTATATGTTGCGATTTTTCTAGAACGCAAGTGCACGTTATCGTATACAAGTAATAAAGTGATGAGTGAGTATCGTTCCCACGAGGACTGAATCACTAACTACCGATTTTTGTGTATTCCAGTTTTATTTGAACAATCGAACTTTGAGTAGCAATTAATTACTAAAGAGAATTAATAAAAGACTAAACAGTAAAATTGATCGCTTGAAGAAAGAGAATCAAATGATGAATAAGTCTAGGATTCTGAATCCACCTCGGTTTATCCAAATTTACTCTCTATTATCTGAAGTTAATAATTTTCCCAATTTATTGAAGGCGAAGATTGCTAATATACTCTACCGCCTCTCCCGAGGTCAATAGATTTTTCTAAAGTCGAATAATGCACTCTATCCCTAGGTGAATTAATTCGTCAATAGGCAAAAAGCATAAAATCTCCAAAAGGCCACGTAGTTCCTATGAGTATATTCCTATCTCACAGAGTAAAACGGTCCTCACCAATAGTTCCTCACCAACTCTCCTCTCCCGATTCGAGTTGAATGATTAAAATAATACAACTATTGGCCAGATAATTGAAAGCATTAAACACGATTGGGAAAACTCAACAAAAAGGGAATTAAATAGATAATCTCAAGCAAATCCGTCAAAACGTAGGTTTCATCAAAATCCTAGATTAGGGTTTTAGCCTGACATGCTAAATAATGAAAATACAGAGGTAATAAATAAAAGCATGAAAATCAAACGCAGATGAAGCTCGGATTCCTCCGTTCTTCTGGATTCCGCCCTCCGCCTTTGATCTCTTCTGCTTCTCTCGTCTGCGATAAACTTCTCTGATCCTCCTATTCCCAAGCCTCCAAAGATTCCAAGATCTAAAGATTAAAAGATGATTAATTAGGGTCTTAAACTCTTATTTATAGCTCCCTACATCCTCCAAATCGCGTCTGTGTGAGTAGGTCGAGAACTGGCTTCAAAACGGCCCAAATCCGCGCGGAGCACACCAAAACCGCCTTGTGTGCCGTGGCTCACTTAATCTGTGCCGCGGCACACGGTCTTCAGCTGGACGCCTGGGTGCCTTTTAATTCATCTGGGCCGCGGCTCACCTGGACTGTGCCGCGGCACAGAGTACAGATTACTTTGTGCCCGCTGGTTGCCTTCCTGTGCCGCGGCCCACTTGCCTTGTGCCGTGGCCGACGGCCAAAATTCCCCGTTTTCGCCCGTTTTGCCTCGTTTTAGCTTCCAGACTACAATCTCCTGACAAACATACAAGATTAAGGCATTAAAAGCTCATTCATGTAAATTTACTCGCCAAAATACTACAAAGTAATGATAAATAAGCGTATAAAAATACGCCTAACAAATACCCCCAAACTTAAGCCTTTGCTTGTCCTCAAGCAAAAAGAATTAATTTCAACAAAAGAATATCGTGAATAATCGTGCAACTCATAGCGCTCAGCCTAATCAATACTATCCTGAAATTCTCTCTGAATAATACGAGTATCGTAATAGCGAGCTACACTCAGAACACTGATTACACAAAGTAACCAAGTTCAGTCCTAATCACTCGTTCATGAAGAAAATCCAGCTCAAAGATTAACAAACGTGAATCTAATCGACCGTCAATATGAAAGGTTAAAATAAACGAGCTAATTCGCCCCGTTTCACAGTCTAATGGCAAAAATTTCACGAGTTTCATAAAAAATAACCCTCGGACAATATTCCCTTATATATATATGCTCAAGAAATTTGATTCGAGTTGACCACTAGGTTCGGATTTCGGGATGTTTCATCGGGATAATCCTAGGGTGGAACTACCATTCTCATGTATTGGGAAACCGTTTGACATAAAAGAGACTCATGGGGCACATGGATGCTTCTAGTTACTAAGTTCCCCTCCACAGCGGAGAAACAACTCGAATAGCTAATTCCAGCATGTCCGAATCAAGGTCGCTGTTTTACGCGAGAGTAAACAACGGGTCACGTGAATACCCCCGGTTACTAGGCTCCCTATCATTGGCACATGCGAAATTTCTAAATCACTAGTCTAATCAGGGTCGTTGTTTTACGCGAGAGTAAACAACGGGTCATGTGAATACTCCCGGTTACTAGACTTCCCATCAGAGAACAAATATTATCTCGACTTTTGGGAAAAAGCTGTCCGACTTTAAACTCAAGTGCCAACACGACTTATGTAACTGGACGACTAGCTAATCGAAAAATGTAACCAAACGTATCAAAGGTGATTTTAAAATACATATGCATCCTCTCTATCTGCTAAGACTTCTACAATTACGAAAAAAAACTTCAGACCTAAATGAGGACTTAGCAGAAACAGAAATCACTGACTATACTCGACTAAAACTCGACCGTTTCTTCAGAGAGAAAAAACAGTGTCGTAACATCAGTATTACACAAATAGAAGCACGAAAATTTCACAAAAAGATTAAAATCAAGACAAGCAAGGCTATCGACATAAATAACAAAAAGTAATGAAAAGTGCAACGAAATAAGTACAGCAGTAAATGTAGCAACAGAAATAGACCCCCCCAAACTTAGGACGTACATTGACCTCAATGGACAAAATATAATATGCAATAAAATAAGAAGGTCAAGTACTCCCCTCCAGTCCTCTCACGAGCTGGTGCCGGCATCATCCGGTGAGGAGGAGGGTGTGGCTGGCCGAGCAGGTGAAATAAATGGCCCGTCTGGGTGCATGATATGGGCCGTCCATACAGCTAGGTGCTCCTGGTGGTAGGCATCCCTCGCTGCTAGACGCCTCGCCTCTCGTCGATTGGCCCGGCGGGCCTGCTCTCGCATCTCACCCCTGACGGCAGCAATAATGCTCTCTCTTCGTCCGCTGCTCTTCTCTTATGGCAGCCAGCATACTCTCCCTCTCTCTCCTCATCTCCTCTCTCTCTCCTCATATCCTCTCTCATATCCTCTCTCTCTCTCCTTGTCTCCTCTCTCTCTCTCCTCATATCCTCCCTCAGCCCGTCGAACATTGCCTGCAATCTCTCTCTGTTGGGCGGTGGGCCGGCATCTGCCTGCCCCTGTGTCAGCAACAGAGGCTCGGGGGACCCCTCGTGGGCCTCATCCAGTAGAAATCCTCTCCCCCGAGCGTGCGCCGGCGCTCCTCCCCACTGGTCAAAATGTGAGATGATGCGGTGGTCGATTGGGGGCTAGGGAGCTAGCATCGGCTCGTCGTCCGACCACGTCAGCCCCGACTGCCGACACAGAGCGCAGATAAGAGAGGGGTGCTTCAACCCTGTCTTAGCCCCTCCCTGAATACACTGGAATATAGAACGGTCCAAGAGAGGGGCCACATCGAATCGCAGCCCGGATGTGATAGCATATAGTGTCCGGGCGCGGGAGAGAAAAACAGTGCGGATCTGAGATGTGGGGTCTATACGAGCGCAAATAAAATATAGCCAGGCACGCCCGAGCCGACTGAGGCGCGAGCTCTTGAAGTGGAAAGTGGAAGAACCCGGTGCGCGCCGCTCCGAGTCGGAGTCAGGCTGCGTAATAGTCTCGAGCAGAGCCTCCTTCGTGAGGCTAGCCATAACTCAGTCATAAGCTGTCTCATCTACCACCGGCAGCCCAAACAACCTCCGAATAGCAGATACAGAAAAATCAACCGTAATACCTCGGACATCGACCTGAGTCCGAGTGTCTGACTGCTGCAACATCTAGCCTGCCCGAATATGCTTCAATAACGCGCTGGCATAGAACTCCTGCACTATCGATATCACCACTGGTTCGGGGGGTGCAGCAAATCGGGCCCACCCCATCTCGTCTATCATAGCAAGCAGTTCCCCGTCTTGGGGGGCTGGAGTGAATCCCCTCTCCGGGATAATAGGTCGCGGCCGAATCTTCTCATTGAAGATTTTGTGGATCTCCGGGTCAGAAAACTGGTGCGCCTCCGACTCGGCGCGACTACGAGAAGTCTCCCCTCGAGTGGGGGACGACTGAGTCCTGGCCCTCTTGCTCAGCTTCTTAGTCCTAGCCATAGCGAGTCCTGAAAAAAAAATTAAACACCGGAGTTTACTTAATCAAACAATAACGAGAACAATCATCACTCAGCTCAGGGTATCCAGCCGTAAATCAAGAATTTAACAAGATAGCGCAGTCGTGAGAGAAAAATGAAATTGAACCATAACGTTTAAACTAGACGTAAGGGTTGGGGTTGCTGTAATTCCAGAACGAATACGTTGCACATAGATTCAAAATATTGCCTTAACAAAGAAAATTTTTCATTCAGACATTTCATCAAACACTTAAAGGGCAAGAGTTCACTTGAAGAACAAATATGACAATAGCTCGATTAAATCCCCAAGAACAACAACACGAATCATTCACCATCAAAAACGACATATTCAACTCATTCATAATTAAAAATAACCATCAGAAATCGATCAAAAGTTCTTATTTCCCAATCTTAGTAAGACTTTGAAAACTAACCACATAATCAATATTTCATGAATAACAACATCTCATTACGCAAGTCATGAAGCAATTAATACCAAGGATTGAGAATTACCTTGATTAGCTTTGAGGGATGCAAGAAAAAAATGAGAAGAAGAAGAAGGTTTCTTGGTCGAACGCTCGCGCAAGGGAGAGGAAAAGGGAAGGCAAGGGTACCTGGGTAGTCGGCCGACTGAGAGTTATAAGATACCTGGGCTCTTCAAATTCCGCATGGTGTGCCGCGACACAGCTCAAGTGAGCCGCGGCACCGAGTACAGTCCCTTTTACCTACTCGTTTGTTTTGTTGTGGGCCGCGGCTCAGCTTTCGTGTGCCGCGGCTCAGGGATCAAGTGTGCCGCGGCTCAGTAATGTTGTGCCGCGGCATAGAGTACAGAAAGTTTAGCTCTCTCTTTTGATTTGTGTGTGCCGCGGCTCACAATACTTGTGTCGCGGCTCAGGCATCAGTTTCTCCCCTGGGACTTTTCCTGCACAGAATTTTAACAGGAAGATGTCAAGAACGAGAGGTGAAAGCAAATCAAAGCACAAAATGATGAAAAATAAAAATTCAAGAATGCAAGAAAAATATAGAAACGCAAAAATCTACAACTAAGAACTCGGGTTGCCTCCCGAGAAGTGCTAAGTTTATAATCTTCAGTCGGACCTATTTAAAAATCAGTTCGCTTTTCGCAAACTCCATTTGATCTCCGCCCCGTTCATTGAACCGTTAATATGGTTTTTAGAATTTTGACCATCGGTCATTAACGATTCAATTTTCGGTTTGGATACCCAATGTTGGTTGCGGAAAGGTTTTGACGAGAACAACTTTCCGAAACATCCGTTTTTCTCATGACTAGATGTCCGTTTCCGGCTTATTTCCCTCTTTCAAAGATGATTTTACGACAGCAGCAGACTTGTCCGAGTGTGGCTGGTCGGATGGAGATGATGGCATGTCCACATGCTTGAGATATGCGACTCGTTCTGCATCTTTCTTAGAAGTCGGACCATCTAAAAATGAGACTTTCGACCGATGATTCTTCCGGTGTCTTTCTTTAGCAACGGCCTCCACACTTTCACTCTGTGAGCTCTTATCAACACCTCCCGGACATGAAAAGGATTTGAACACTTGGAACGTGACATGCTCATGTTGAACCCTCAGAGTTAATTCACCTTTTTCCACGTCTATAAGAGTTCGGCCGCCGGTCGCTAAAAATGGTCGTCCCAAGATAATCGGGATATCTTGATCTTCCTCTATATCGAGAACAATAAAATCCGCTGGAAGGATAAATTTATCTACTTTTACTAACACGTCCTCAATCACTCCCCTTGGATATTTAATAGATCGATCCGCTAATTGCAAGGAGACCGTCGTCGGCTTTGCTTCTCCAATTCCCAGCTTTTTGAAAATAGACAGAGGCATGAGGTTAATACTAGCACCGAGATCGCACAACGCCTTATTAAAAGAGAGATTCCCCATGGTTCACGGTATGTTGAAACTTCCCGGATCTTTCAATTTTGGTGGAAGCTTCTTCTGAAGAATCGCGCTGCACTCCTCCGTCAAGGCGATTGTCTCAAACTCCTCGAGTTTTCTTTTCTTTGCCAAGATCTCTTTCATGAATTTAACGTATCTTGGCATTTGTTCCAACGCGTCGGCAAATGGAATGTTAATATGAAGCTTCTTGAACACGTCAAGGAACTTAGAGAATTGCTTGTCCGCCTTTTTCTGCTGTAATCTCTGCGGAAACGAGATGGGTGGCACATATGCCTTCGGGTTATCCGGAAACGTTATCGAGGGTTTCCAATCTTGTGATTCTTCCGTCGCTAAATTTTTCTTCTCCTCAATTTCACTCCTCTTTTCACTTCTCTCGGGCTGGTCACACACCTCCTTCCCGCTTCTCAAACTGATTGCATTTAGACTTTCTCTAGGATTTGTCTCGGTTGTACTTGGCAATGCTCCCTCCGGGCGGGCTGTCAACACATTAGCAATCTGGCCCAGCTGTACTTCCAAGTTGCGAATGGAAGCGGAATGATTTTGCAATGTCGCTTCAGTACGGGTCATGAATTGACTCGTATTCGCTGCCAATTTCGCAATTGCTTCCTCAAGAGAAACTTTTGGAGCGGGAGGAGGCTGCTGTTGGTTTTGAGTGAACGGAGGTTGGTTCGAGTTCTATCCGTTTCTCCACGAGAAGTTGGGATGATTACGCCACCCCGGATTATATGTGTTGGAGTACGGATTATTTTGCCGGTTTCCATTTCCTACAAATTGGGCTTGTTCAATTTGGGGCTGCTCGAACGGGTTTCCGACTTGGCACTCCGCGCTAGGATGAGATCCGTTACACCAATTGCAAGACTCAATGGTAACGGGGGAAGGAGCATGCGAAAATGCTTGAGCTGCTGCGTTAATGCTGCGACTTGGGCTGACAATGTAGATATCGGGTCATTACTCGAAATTTCCATAACTCGCTTCGGCGCTATTCGTTCGGATGGCCATTGATAAGCATTAGCGGCCATAGCTTCCAACAACGAGTGTGCTTCAGCCATCGGCTTTCCCATCAAAGCTCCACCAGCGGCTGCATCCACGAGAGTGCGTGTAGAGGCACTCAAACCATTGTAGAACGTCTGAATCTGAAGCCAGTCCGGAAGGCCGTGATGTGGGCATCTCCTTAACAAATCTTTGTATCGCTCCCACGCCTCGTGAAGCGATTCCATATCATACTGACCAAAAGTAGTGATCTCGTTCCGTAACCTCGTCGTTTTAGAAGGTGGGAAGAATTTAGCAAGGAAGGCTTGCGTTAACTCTACCCATGTCGTGATCGAGCCCGGCGGTAAGGAATTCAGCCAAAATTTCGCTTTATCCCTCAAAGAAAAAGGGAAAAGCCGTAATCGGATAGCATCGTCGGTGACACCATTATTCTTGAACGTGTCACAAATCTCGAGAAAAGAAGCAATATGTGTGTTGGGGTCATCATTCGGCAATCCACAGAATTGGCTCGCCTGCACCATCTGGATAATAGCAGGCTTGATTTCGAATTTGTTCGCCTGGATAGTGGGACGCCGAATCCCCGAAAAGTTTGCGTTAATCTGCGGCATAGCATAATCTCGAAGTGCCATTTCCGGTTGAGCTTGCTGCACAATATTATTTCCTCCTTGATTTTCGATATTATCGGCCATGGTCACTCTCATCTGTAACTCTCGTTTCTCCTTCTTGTTCCTTCGAAGAGTGCGCTCGAGTTCGGTATCCAAAGGTAGTAGGCCTTCGTTACCGAATTTTCTCATGCGCTACGCGAAAGATCCTGAAAGGAAAAACAAATAAATAAATAAAATTAAATACACAAAAATAAGCAAATAAAAACGTTCAAACTAAGACTAGAAATACTGAAATCGATATTAGCAAAAATTTCAGTCCCCGGCAACGGCGCCAAAAACTTGTTGCGATTTTTCTAGAACGCAAGTGCACGTTATCGTATACAAGTAATAAAGTGATGAGTGAGTATCGTTCCCACGAGGACTGAATCACTAACTACCGATTTTTGTGTATTCCAGTTTTATTTGAACAATCGAACTTTGAGTAGCAATTAATTACTAAAGAGAATTAATAAAAGACGAAACAGTAAAATTGATCGCTTGAAGAAAG